>JAIUSX010000977.1:10000000-12413766 GCA_026573805.1 Hesperophylax magnus | reverse complement strand
ATTATGCCTTTGTTCGTATAAAATTTTATGAGCTAATAATTTAACTAGTGAATTTTGAACTGATTGAACATGGTTTATATTTGTTTTACATGAAAGTCCCCAAGCTGTGATTCCATACCTTATAATAGATTCAGCTAGTGGTAAATAAATTATTCTAAGTGTACGTATTGGAACTAATGTTTATAAGACAAGGTTTTCTGAATAGGTGCTCTGAACCACTGAGCTATGTCGGCTTATTTCCAACCCGCCAAATAATTCAATATGTACTAGTACCTCAATCAACAATTAATGCTTATTATATTTTTTCACCCGTAAACAACCAACTTTATGTGTGTAGGAAAATATGAATATGTATTATTTTCAAAGATTTAACTGTTTTACATGTGTTAATTTTTTTTAATAGGTTTCTTGTTTTTGCCAGCTTAAAATGTCTTAATATGTATTTATTTATTTATTATTTATTTGTTTACAGTTACGACTTCTTCCTAGTTTCTCAAGCCGTGAGAGTTGGTACCGTGGCACCTACCTCATACAACATTATTTATGATACTCTGGGCTTGAGCCCTGACCAGATTCAACGATTGTCGTACAAATTGTGTCATTTGTACTTCAATTTCGCTGGTCAAGTGCGAGTGCCCGCTCCATGCCAATACGCCCACAAACTGGCCTTCCTAGCTGGTCAGCATCTCAAGGTTGCTCCGAACCCTGGAATGGGAGACCTGCTCTACTTTTTGTAGTCTTCTAAATCCACAGCACTTCGTTACTGACTTTTTTTAATCTGCGGTTAATCTTAATATATTGAAATCACGTGTCACTGTGTTCGAACACGCTAATCTACGAAACCGCTCAACCAATTTAAATGAAATTTTGTGGATGTGTATGGTTGGTTCCAGCTGGAAAGATAGGCTAGTTTTACTTCAAAAAGTTAGTAACACATAAATATTTTTATGACTTTAATGTGGATTTCAGAGATTTCGTAGATTTTTAGAGATGTTGGTGTTTTTTCAGTTCTGGTTGTTTACTGTAGAATCCGTATTACTGAATATGTAACTTTTGCAATCAACCGTCTGCCCTTGCTATGCGAGATATGCATTCTGCAGAAAACAGCCAGAGTTAGGAAAAACACTAAACATATGTAATTACGAGCGCCGTAAATGTTTTTTGCTGTTTTGGTAAATTTCATTGTTCAAACGTTGGATACTATGCTGAAATCAAAAGAGTGCAGTGGGCGCTTTCTGCACATTTTAAATGTTGTTTTTCGAGATCAGTAAATATTTCGGAATGCGATTACTATGAATTTTGGCATGAAAGCGGTCTAGCTGGTTTTATTAGAACGTAGAATTAATCTTACTCCGTCAGATAACAACGATCTTATTTTTGCCAAAATTGTGTAATGGCTGCTTTCTGCATAACTACGTTCAATTGCAGTCTTCTCATAATAAGAGTCAAATTAAATACGTAATGGTTGCATGAACCAAACTAATGTCTTACCTATTTAAATATTTAATGTACTTTGCCCATACAGTTTTATGATCCGAGCTTTGAGACTGATTTTAAAAGACAATTCCGTGACAAGTCTCACCGTAATTTGAAAAGACAGTGAGAGAACCTCGTCCAAGTTAATGTATTTTCAATATCTTTTGTTTACTTTGAATTGTGTAATATAATATTTGTTATCTGTGTGACATTGAGAGCCAAGGAACATTAGCTTATAGATGTGTTTGAAATATGGTGCTAATAATAATTGTTCCGCAATGGCGGTTCTACATAGGGGGACGATGGGGTATATTCAATTACCAAGACCTACTTAAAGAAAAAAATAGTTGAAACTTTGTCCTCATCAAAATTAAAGCAATTAAAATTTGCAGAAATATTATAAAAAATGTAGTTTGGATCGTCTGCTCTGTGACCTTCCTTGTAGTTTACTAAAGCATTCGTAAACCTCACCGAGATTTTTCGCTTGAAATTCGTATTAAGTGGATCGCCAAATTCCCTAGCAATACTTGCGAGTTTTGTATGAAATTATTACAGGATTGGAAGAAAAAACGACAAATGCGGGAAAATGGATATTCGAGGAACGATATTATATTATACACAGGGTGTTCGAAGGTAATGTGCACAAACTTCGGGAGGTGATTCTACATGATGGTAGAAGTAAAAAAGATAAAATAACTTTTATCAAAATTCTGATTTTTTTCCATAAAAATATTTTTCCATAGAAGAATATTATTTTTTCCACGGTAAAACCAAGTATGATCGTGTGAGAAATGTGGAGATCTGCAAATAATGCAAGGCTGATGTAAGCGTAATGAATAAGATTAAGAAAGGATTACTTAGATAGTTTTTGCAAGTAGAGCGAATGAACGAAGAAAAGAGTGTAAGGAGAACAGATGCTTGAGTCGGGCCATATCAAGAGTCAGAATAATAGAAGAGTATGTATGAGACAATGTATGAATGTGAATGAGGCAAGGAGTGTGAGCCATGACCGAGTTGTATGACGGTCTGTCCTCTCTGCCTACCCCTGCGAAGAAACGGCATGATAGTTAGTTTTTACAAGCAAATTACGAAAAAAATAAATTATTTTTTAATTGTACTATCGTGTAGAATCACCTCCCGAAGTTTGTGAACTTTATCCCCGAACATCCTGTACAAAGAAGAGTACAGTACAGTTTTATTCATTGATTGATGATAATTTGCATACTTGACCTTCAAAACAAGAGGCAGGTCACTGTCTACATGAGATTTCGGAAAACCACCATCCTCTTTTCCCACCTCTTAACTTCTCGATCGTCAACAATAAATATTCGCGGTGCGCCAACTGATTATATTTCCTTAATAACTTACATGGTTCTTGCAAAAATATGTTATTGTAAATTATACCGTCTTACCAGATAACGTGTTATTATATACTTAAAAAAAATAGTATATAATCTACCATAGGTAGTACCAGAATAGCTGCTCAAATTCAGAGAAATGATTTTTTAATTTATCATCAGGGATAAGTTGGTGAACAAGAGGTTAAAGCAGAATTATGATAGTTCTTAGTAAAATTTTGAACACACGACATTCAAAATAAGAAGAAAATTATAACTGTCCACACCTGACTTGGAAAAACTCTGCGTAAAGCCCGGGGAAACTCCGGGGACTTCACTTCAGCTAGTTATAAAATAAAACCAACATTGCAAAGATTCGTGAATAGCGTTGGACGTTAATGGCATCTAGCTATTATTTCCAATGACTAGTCATATTTTGATTCAATACTAGTGCGAGGCCACTCCCGTGGACTCTTCCCTCTTGGGGCCTTAAGGGAACCAAGGGGGAGGAAAGGAGAACTGAGGACAACTCTGTGGATGCTCTGGGGACTTTACAAAAAGAAACCCAAAAAAGTTGGACTTATGGAAAAACCCTTACCGCTGCAGGAATCTCCAGAGGATCCATGTGAGGGAAAACAGAGCCCCTCACGGGACCTGGAAACAAACTCAAAGGAATGAGGTAGAATGGGAGATAGCACAATGGCTTGAGTGCTCACGGGAACTGTACGTATACCGACGATGCTTTAATTAAATTAAATAAGTGCAAGCACGCAGATAAAAAATATGCATTGCGATTGTGCCGTTTAAGTTCATTTGGCAACCGTGTATTGTGCTCTTTTAATGAGGTTCACGGAGTGTGAGTGAAGAACCACAAATGCCTACAAAAAGAGCTGCACGCGGTCTGCCGACCCCATCGCTAGACTAATGCATTTAATGTGCTATGCTGAGGAGAACTATTTATAACGTAATAAGTGCCAAAGAAAATAAGCCAAGAACTAGACCTTCCGCACAGCATCCCTTAAAATGATGATCGGAAACATAGGGCCTACTGTGCGGAATTTATAATTTTTTTAATTAAAAAAATACAATTTATTTTGTAGTAATATTTGTCCCACTTCAATGGCCTATAAATTTTACATTTTAACTAAATTTGTTAATTTAAAACTTTAAAATTTTATACACCCTTTTGTAGAAAATATATACATGTTTAATGTACAAATAGGTGTTACGTACTACTTAAAGATTTCTGATTTAACACATTATTTATTATGAAAATTAATATTTTACAAAATGACACATTATTTTAAATTCAAAATAATATTATTATATTTACTGTAAAAAAGGTTGTAATATTAACCTGTTACCTGGGCGGGACGTATAAATACGTCAAACGTAAACAGTATCGGGTACGGGTAGGACGTATGAATACGTCCTTAAAATATGTGTTGCGCCCTGGAACGAGTGGGACGTATATTTCCGAGCATATCACACGGAAATTGAGTTTTTAATTTTTACATATTTTAATTTTTTAAACTCAATGTTTCTCTTTTATCTGTGTGCTTTTATTTGTTGTTCTGTAATTATAACCTTTTTTATATTTTTTGTAATCTTTATAATTGTTTGTAAATATTTTCACTTTTTTTGATGCATAAATAAAAAAAAATAAAAATATGAAATTACGTCCACCGGGCGTGACGTACTGATACGTCCTAGTGAAGGAGTTCGCGCCCGTTATATGCTGCGTAATTCATTGAACTCCCCGGTTAACAGGTTAAACATAGATACTTATTAATTTTTATATTGTTGCTTTTACCTGAATAGGAAGTATTACTCGTATATGAATGTAAAATAAAATTACATAATTAGTGTTTATAAAAAAAACTTAATGTTGTGAAAAAAGTAATGTGATATAAAAACAGGTTCAACTTTTTAATGCGAATATAGCACAAGAGTCCCAACTGTCTGGATCCAGTGGGATTAAAGCATTCCCAAATGGGGTACCTGTGAAATGAATATTGTTATACCCAACTAGAAGTTAAATATTTATTCTTTTTTGGTTTTGCTTAAATTGAATTAGGTATTTCAAAAAAATATATTTGTAGAAGAACTGAGTTTTCATTCATATTTTTTGTATAAACTATTGTAAATTATAAAGGGCACAGATTAATAGGGTGATCTTTGATGTATTTACATTATTTGTGTATTTTATTATTATACAATTTTATAAGAAAACTAAACCAAAAAAGTATTAGTATAAATTTTAATGTTTGTACGTAAAACTGGAAAAAAACATTTTCTGTAACCTCAATAAAATAATTATTGTTCTCGGTGGTAATCTGTAACTTCAATAAAATATATTATTGTTCTCGGTGGTAATCTGTAACTACAATAAAATATATTATTCTTCTCAGTGGTAATTTGTAACTGCAATAAAATATATTATTGTTCTCGGTGGTAATCTGTAACTGCAATAAAATATATTATTGTTCTCGGTGGTAATCAGGGTTCTTTTGAAGCTTTACAATTTAAAATTTTTTTATAACTCCTATATTTTTAGTAAACTATGAGTTCCTTACGGTTGATTATTATTATTATCATAATTAAATTTTGGGTAATTGTGCGGTGTCGCGCTTCCTCCTTCATTAGCAAACATTGTGGTCAGCGTTATAGTGTCTATCATTAGGACAAATGCGTAGATTGTGTGTATAAGTGATAACGTGTCGGGCACGTTAATACCCTTAGGGCTGGTATTTCAGTATAATAATTAGTGAAGATCTCAAATCATATCAGTATTATTATTCATTATTTATTCTTAAGATATGTCAACGACTTAATAAAATACCGTATCTATTTTCAGTTATTTCAAAGTTTGTCACTGATCATCAGATTTTCAAAGCAACGTAAATATTATTATGTGTAAGTACAGGCAACCAGTCCTCTCTTACCCTGCAATAGTTGTATGATACCGTACACTACTACACAATCAAGAAGCCCTTTAAAATGATTCTTCTGTAACAGGCTGTAATTTTATAGAACACTCCTTTATTATATAATATATTTATCTTGATTGTTAAAAACAATTGAATTATTTACAAAAATATCTTTGATTTGAAAAATTATATAACAATTCTTTTGCATATCTTGTCAAAAAATGTTTTCTGAAGCAGCAACAGTGAGTTCTGGCATTATACAATTTTCCCAGATATTTTTTGTAATTTATAAGTAAACACAACTATTTTCCGCTCACGTCGTCATTTTCCACCGTGAACTTAGAAATATACATTTAATTGACCAAAAATATGACCACATGCCATTTTGTTTGTTCTTCATCTTTCAATTGTTCAGTAAGGAAAAATGGTAAAGTTGTAGAATTCCGCCTCACATACACTTAAAAAAAAACACTACACTTGATTTCAACTTAATTACTAATGGAAACAATAACAAAATATGTTCGCGGGATATGAAAACATAAACAAAATAAGTTTTTAGGTTGTTAGTTTGGGTTATTTTAATAATTTATGCATATTTCCTAACCTTTAAACATAACTTTGATTGAAAAAATGGAACTTTAATGCATCTTTTACTATCTCCCCTGACATAAATAGTTGTTTCTTGTAGTAATTAAGTCGAAACCAAGTGCTATTTATTTTGCGTATTAAGTGTCAGAATAAGTCAGAATTCGGGTGAACTAGAACTTTTAAAAAACCTTGTTTAGGTACAATATTATGAAGAATGATAAGTACTTCAGTGTGTGAATTATTATAAGACAATATGTAATACTTTTCATCCAAATGTTTGAGTTTGGACGTATTTTGGGTATAAATTTTCCTGACCAACCTCTATTTTCTAAATTCATATAATATTCAATGTCAATTATACCTACGATGTACAAAAATTTAATAGGTTCGTTATACTTCAAATTCACCACACACATTTCTTTACTACGGGAGTCACCCTGAATTGCTGTTAGAAGGCGACAATGATCCTTCATCAAAAGAAGTAAAATCGAAAAGTGAAATAGCCACTTTTTTTTTATTGTTCTGGAAAGTGGCCAAATATGACTTGTGCGTAGACTAATTTCCATATAATATTGTGTGTACAGTGTGTCCTTGTGTATCGAAAAAAGGGCTGCCATTTAGGTACTTTCGTGTGAAAGATTGATGTTTCTCCATCCTGTCAGTAGAAAAGTTTACCAAGTTAAAAGTTATTAAAGACCAATAATACTCCACAAGGGTCTGTTAGGTACAAAAACCAAAGATCTATTCTATGACAGACATAAATTAAATACATGGAGTTGGTATGGTAAAAAAAATCATTGAAGCACATTTTATTTGGGGATATGCTCAAAGAAGGTACTCTTTACCAGCAGTTTCTGTGGCAAGAATTGCACTGTATCCTATGCATGATCTAGACAGTAAATAATAATTGTTGTATGTAGTAAAAAATCCTAATCTTATTATTTTGTGAATTAATCCAAAGGGTTGTCCAAAGATAACCCGGGGATGACCAGCTGATATGCAGCAACCCTGTAATTCTAAATAAAATAAAATTTTCATGGAGCAACTATTTTCAATTTTCGGGGACGTAACATTTTCTTCTAAAAAAATTAAAACTTCACTCCCCTTTATTAATAAAAAGATGATTGCAACGAAATAAGCATGGTTTGGCATGGCATGGTTTTTGTAGGACCGTTTACACCCACCTTTACCCAGTCGGTATGCCAAGCATTGGGCTGGAGAAGTCATCCTTTTAGTGACGGTTGTTTTCTGTGTTCGTCATTTTTGCGATGCCTGATTTTTGTGAATAGCGGGACGCAGTGAAGTTTTGTTTCCTGCTCGGGAAAACTGGCACAGGTAAAAACAGCCTACAAGAATGATGTTACGGGGAAAACTGAAATGTTTGAATCATTTTCCTGTTTCAAAAGAGGTGAAATGTAAATTGAAGTCCAACCTCACTCTAGTCATCTTCGACTCCAAGTCCAAGTGCTTGAACCAATTTGCAATATGTCACCATGTCAAAGGGAAAGCTGCAATTGCAAATTTTATTTAGTTAAACTTAACAATCAACCTAAAGCCGCCTCCAAACATATCAGACTCATCCCCCCTTTTTAAGAAAACATATGGGAAGGGATCAAACAACCTCTAGTGTACCAAGAAATCCACTTTTCTTTCCGACGATTGTACCCGTCGTGTGCCAGCGAATTCACCGCGGATTTGCTAGTAGCTTACTGCAATTGCCTCAATACTACGGCATTTTTAAGCTTAAAAAAAACCCGTGTCAGTGCAAGGGTCCCGTTTGGGAAAACGGATTTTGTTTAAAACAGCTGATTTTGAAAGTAATACATTTTTTTACATAGCACCGCACCCCAGTTAAAAAAGACTTAATAAACTGAAGTTAAAGCCAGTGTTGGGCCATTTAGTAATGTTTTATGTGTAAAATTGTATGTATTTTATTGCATTACAAAAAAATTGGTTTTCACTTTGGCACAAATCATTCATTACCTTACCCACCGGAAATGTGTTAAAACAGTAAAACCCTCACAAGGTTTTCCAAGGGACTGGAAAACAACTTCTACTGTGTGAAAACCTCATATGTGGAATAAATTAGGCCATTTTTAAAATTCAGTCAAGGGACTGAAAAATCAAACTTCAACTTCTGTGAGAACTTTCACTGTTTCAGGTTGGAGCGGAATGGAATTTCAACATCTCCACTCAAATTCCTAATTGCTTTGGTACAGAATCAGCCTTTTGAATATCTCTCTTATGGAGAAATGTTTTCACATCACAGGTACAGGAAAATATGACTAAAAAATGCATGTATCAGTTTTTTATACAAAAGCAATGTTTTGCATACAGAAAAGTCATGTTCAGCATCATAAATTAGAATTTAACTGAAATTCTTCCCCATTCCTTCGTTGTCTGAATTATTTACGAAATGAAACTGAATTATAAATTGTAAACGGGCTATGCTGTATGCTGGTCATCCCCAACTAAGAAACTAAATATATTGGTGTTTATTTTTATCTCATTCTATTTATATTATAAAATCTGATAAATATAAGAATAAATTGATGTGTTTTAATAAATGTATTTTTAATTTTTCTGATCCCAAATTATGTTTTATTGATCAGGAGTATCTAGCATGGTCGATCGATAATATCGGTAACTTGTCGTCATTCCTGAGCATGACTGCAGATCGCCAATGAACACAAACGACAGTTCACAACCACTAAGTATGGGTTGTTTCATAGAATTTGAACAATTCATCAAATTTCATCATTCATTTTCGGGTTCTGTGAAAGTCCTATTGAAGTTCTGTTATTATATCTTTATAGGCCAGTCACTTGACAAAACTGAAATAATAACAGAACTTGAAAATTGACTTTGAAATTTGAAGAATTATTCAAATTCTCTGAAACAACCCGTTCATAGTGTTCTTAATTATTAAACGTGAACAGTCGTGCTCGGGAACGATGACAAGTTATCGATCAACCGTGCTAGATACCCAGAGCGAAAAAGCTTACAGCTCTGTCACGGAGATTATCACAGAAACATCACGGAGGTAACTAAATATGAAAAGTCAGAATTTTGTGAAAAATATTTACTTACATAAGGCTGGGAATACATGCATTGCTACAAACAGTCGTTATCAACAGCTTCAAGCGGTGACTGCATAGTTCTCAAAGAAAAAAGCATGGCTATATGTGCATGAATGTATTTCGAATACTGTGTTTCTTGCTTAAAATTTACTAATATACAATGTCAATCCAAAATAGATTATGTTTTATATTCATGCAAGAACACAAAATACCAACTTTAAAACCAAGTTGACAAGATTCAATGGTAAGTGAAGGTGGTAATAATTGGTGAATCCCCTTGCTGATTGAGTTGATATTAGAAATGCAGGGGCTTCATAACAGTAATATTCCCCAAAAATCAGGTTTTTTTTAAAGAAAGTTTTTCTTAACCTTTCCTCATCTGTGGTGTGTATTTACTACACATTGCTTCTAATAACTTTAATAACTCTATAAATATAATTAATTCTGGGTTCAGATTTAGGGTATTCCTCCGTTATACATTTATGCACTGAATTAAAAAATAAAATATTACATAGTTTTCAAATTCAATTAAAAATCAGAGTTTTTTGTTTAAAATCGGGAACAAATACACCAATACAATCAACCGTGTGATACTAAATACGCGAAGAGTGTGCGAGGAAATGACACGCTATTGATGTCCCGCTTTAGTTCGTTATGCAGGAACATGAGACATCCACACGTCTGCATTTGTCTTTTCATTTAGTCCATCGATACCTACGACCGCACAGCTGTGTTTGTGTTAGCCAGTTGGCCGCGAACCGTCGCGCGCGTCGTTAGATGTGGACCCCTCGCACGTTTCTTTAGCATCTGCCGATGGTTTTTTCATGTTTTCAGCAATTAAATTACAATTATTATCACTTTTGATATAAAATATAATAAACATAATCGATTAGCTATGAATATTCATATTTTTCCGATATTAAATCGCTTATTTTGAGATGTGTATTGACTACACAGCACCGTAACGCGTGTATTTTTTTAGCACAGTAAGGGAAAGGTTAATGAGGTCTTTTTTATGAAAAAGTATTATATTTGGTAATAATGACAACAGAATAAGTTTTTCGATATCTCGAAAAATGACAAAGTTGAGCTTACAATGTGAACTTGGGTAAAACTTATACAATCGATACAATTCATCATTCAAATGGCTGCAGTACTTTTCTGCCAGTTATGGTGTGTACCTAGACACCATAAGCTTATTTGCCAGCTGTCATATTAACGTTTTGACGGCTTATATCTTCGTTACAATTCGGTATTTTTCGAAAATTCTAAAACTTATCTCCTCAGCATGCTCAAATTAATATGATACATTTGTAAATAACATTTGTTGTAAGAGACAACCCCATGAAGATTTCATCAATTTCTCCCCATTTCGGGAAGATTCTACAAAATAAATTTCATCAATTTTTCCCCATTTCAGCAAGATTCTACAAAATAAATTTCCAGGAATTTAGCCATCACTACCTGCACCTACTAACAGAGATTGCCTGTAGTAACCTTCTAACACTCCCAGAGCCGATAAATAAAACCTTAAAAATTCACGTTAATATTTAATGTTCATTCTGTATTTTGCGGGGGAATCAAACTGGCAATATCCCTCCACAAAGATAAATGCATAGACCACTACTCTATGGAGGCCATGACTAAACTAGCGAGCGCCTCAGTACCCCTCGTATATGTTATATGCCTATTGTACATATAGGCCAGTAAAATACTGCAGTGTGAAACAACGCTATGCTGAAAACACAAAAACAGAGACTAGGAGCTAAACAGAGCAGAAAACATCATTGAAATATATGTTTTTCAGATTTTAAAAGGCACCAAAATATGAACTACTCTAGATTAAATCCCGGGCAGAGCGGTAAGTTCTGTGGTACAAGATTGATAATTCTTAACGGGGGCAGTACTACCCCTCTGAGGGTATTGGTAAGATCCAGGGGGGCGGTGGTTACCTCTAGGGCAAATGGGAGGTGGTGAAAGGGCGGTGAAGTGGATAAATGGCAGTCAGAGGAATTTACATAAATACAGTTTCTTAACAAATTAATTCGTAGGAAAACCATTGCATTTTAACTGTTCAATTAGTCATTAGATATTATTTATTGATAGTATTTTTGTTATTTTGATAATATTGTTTTAAAAAAAAAAAAGAGTTTTTTAATGTAGAAAGCAACATTTACGGGTTACAAATAATCTCAGAATGTTGAAAATCCACCCTCTTCCATTATTATATGTGGAAAATGTGGCTTGTGCAATGATGGAGTGTCGAAACCACAACTTCCGAGTGGTAACCAATAACCAACCGGTTGGTAGCGTGATATTAAGCAACACTTTTTTTTCACTTTAATAAATTTGCAGTGCTTTTTCCGTATAATATGTTGTCACACTTTTTTAATAGAAAGGTGGGGGTGGGAGGGGGTGTTAAGAAAAATATACCCTGGAAATTGGAAAACCATTGGAAAACCTTGAGAACCAGATAGGGTTGGGAACCTCTGCTCTAGACCCAGAGGATGCAGGTTCGAACCCAGGCAATGGTAAATAGAATTTTATTTATATGGGTTATATCCAGAGGCGGCTCTAGTGATCCAGGGGTGGGTAGGTCATTTGAAAAAAATGTGTGATTAATCTTTATTTGATATTGCGAAAAATGCCCATACATTATTATGTATATCAATTTGTAAGTCCGCTACTCTAAATACATATTATGTTAATATAGTAAATTGGAAATAACTACACAATCCATTTACTTATGGCAAATTATTTTTAAGAGATAACATTTTAATGTAGTTGTGCACAACATTAAAGTAAATAAAATAACCAACGCCCGTCCGCGATGCGAAGCAATTGAAAAACAACCAATGTCCCACACACAACAAGCGTGTAAAAGGAAAACTGACATATATTTATGTCACCATATCTTTAAAATATGTTATATTCATCGTACTGTCTCCCTCACGGCCATGACCTAAGCTTTCTTCGGTACCTAATTTTTACTTCGACGAAAGACAGTGCCATCTCGTTTATTCTATGGCGCGCATAGGGATAGAAGATGCCAAAGGGGACACTCTTTAAATTAACCCAGCGAATCGTGTGGACTTGTGAATGAAAGCTTCTATTAGAGACAACAGATGTCACTGCTCGACACTCGCCTCCGCCGTTCGCAGCTGTTTCGCGGAACATTTTAAATAAATTAAGAACGGGACCAGTTGTTTAGATGCACATAATTTATTATTATTGTTGTCTTATAATTTTGGGGGGTCAAACAATAATTGACCTAAGGAAAGAACCGCCACTGATTATATCACATGCATATACACGGTGTCTGGAAACTCGTATTACAAGCGGGAAATTGGTGGATCTTCATCATATAGAGCCCAAATTTGTATTTTTTTAATCTTTTTTTTTGGCAACTAAAGAGTTAAAAAAAAACTTTTGGAGCCGGATCTATGCGTTTTAATAAATTTCAGGATAATTTGTTTACTTTTGGGAACAAATTATAGGGTCTCATATCGGTATATTTCCCTTACTGTCATGGTGAGATCCACAATGACAGTAAGGGAAATCCAATTTAAATGGTGTTAAAAAGATAAAATGCCAAACTTTATATTCAAATCTAGAAGTAAACTGCAGAATAATTAAAATATGCACATTTACGAAACCAATTTATGAAAAAAAATTTGAAAGATTAAGAATTTTTTACTATTTATTTTTATATGTATGTAATCAGTAATTCTAGTTACAAAACAGTAGAGAGAGCCATTTATTTTTTTTCTTGTTTGAATTCAAAATTTTAATATTTCAAAAAAATATATGTGTATTTTCTAATAATGAAATTTGAAAGAGCATTTTAACACCTTTCTAAAACAGTTAACTTCTTCATTGCCGGTGCTAAATTTTAAAGTGCGCTAGCGCTAGATTATATTTTCGTAATAGTTATTAAGTAAGTTATTAAGTTATTAGTAAGTTTACTTGTTTTTTTCAAAATGATATTTTCATAAATTGCATTGTCTTACCAGATGATGTGTTTATATATTTATAAAAAAAAATAAACTTCACCTTAAGTAGTTTCCCCAGAAAAGCTAATTATATTCATAGAAATGTTTTTTTAATAATATCCTCAATACGATACGCTTGTGAACAAGAGGTTAAACGGTTGACTAACTCCCTAGTGACATTTTTTTTTAAATTTGACCTAGAAAATACCAACTAACTTGATTTACTGGAAAACGAAAACTCAAATAAAAAAAATTGTACTACAAAATCGGCTGCAATTGTAATTCACTATTTTCCCGTTTGTACTACGAGTTTACGGACAGAGTGTATAGAAATCATCTGAAATAATGCTTGGGACGGGTTGTTTTGAAGAATTTGAACAAGTCTTCAAATTTCAAAGTTAGGACGGGTTGTTTCGGAGAATTTGAACAATTCATCAAATTTCAATGTTCATTTTCGGGTTCTGTGAAAGTCCTATTCAAGTTCTGTTATTATATCATTGTAGGCTAGTTTCTTGACAAAACTGAAATAAAACAGAACTTGAAAAAATCTTTCACAGAACTTGAAAATGAACGTTGAAATTTGATGAATTGTTCAAATTCTCCGAAACAACCCGTCCTTAGTTTTCAAGTTCTGTGAGAGATTTTTTCAAGTTCTGTTATTATTTCAGTTCTCACACGCAACTAGCCTATACTGATAAAATAACAAAACTTGCACAGGATTTTCACAGAACCCGAAAATGAAAGTTGAAATTTGATGAATTGTTCAAATTCTCCGAAACAACCCATCCAAATTTGTTCATGAAATTCGAAAAAATTTGATTTTTGCGAAAATAAATCATAATATTTCGTAAATCTATTTACCTATGTTTAGTGACCAGGTCTGAATAAGGGTTCTATGATAACTCAACACAGTGACAGTTCAACACACTTTTAAAAAGTGTTATAAAGTCATTAGAAACGATGAAAAAAAAAAATTTTAACCTAACCTACATAACCCAGTTAATAAAAATTTTATTTCATCACTTTCTATGACTTTATATAACTTTTTAAAGATGTGATGAATAATCATTGTGATGATTTATCCGGTTACCCTGAATAAGGATGCCCTAGTTTTACTGATTTACCGTTTTATCCGTCAATCTCACAAGAATCCAATTATTTGCATATTGTAAATAAGGGTTACATTAAAATAAAACAAGACCCTAGTTTTAATGTCACATATATTAGTAAGAACCTTTACACAAAAGCACTAAGACATCAAATAAATCTTATTGTCTAAATAATCTTTATCAATACACGAAAGTGTCTATAAAATGATTTTTGTTATAATATAAATGTCACTTTGATTTTAAACATAATCAAAATTTGATGGGACCTATTATTTGACTAATTCCCAACATATACTCGTTCAAAAAATAAATTACATCGCATAATTCTAGCACACATAATAATATTACCTAACCATTTCCGATCTTTGTCTCACTACTGATTTACAGGCCGGTAAGCTAATGGGTGGACCTAATCACTCGTCCATCTCAGCTTCGCTAATCGGGGAAACTGTCTTTCCCGGGATTATGTTCCAAGGCTGGTCAGATCTTCAAATTAAATTATTTAGTTCGATATTCCTTTAAATACAACCGAGATATAACTAAACATGTGATTCATTTCAGTATATTCGTAAAATATGAAGGGTACAGAGGAAAAACTTATTTTATCATTTGATTAAAATGAATTTGAGTTGTACTGGCTTACTATAAGTACCTTCTCTCAAAAGATATCTCTATTTAAATGAAAACCCGCTGGTAAGGTGCCGAGATAAGTATGTTTTAAACTTGAAAAGTTTTTTTTTCGGTCACTGGTCACGGTTATTATTTTATTGGTCAACAATATAATCTTCCCAACACTGTCAAATATGAATTTATATAGACTGTTTATAACGCAATAAAGTAAAATAAAATTCCACACACAAAGTTTTCTCAATTTTTTTCCCGGTCCTTTGAAAAACCTAGAGTTTCACTGTACAGACAGATGTTATATATACATATATCATATAGATTTTAAAAACTTCAAGGTAATTATTACATTGCAGCGAAAACATGTAGTGTTACCAAGGAAAAAAACATGATTGTTCCTTAGCACAGTGAAAAAACATGATTGTTCCTTAGTTACAGTGGAAAAAAAACATGATTGTTCCTTAGTTACAGTGGAACAAACATGATTGTTCCTTAGTTACAGTGAAAAAATGCATGTGGTATTAAAATGGTTAGGGGAAATTTTGAAATTAGATTTTACATGACAATTCGTGTTTTTCCCCTGTACCCTTCCTCTGTACTTTAAATTCAAGAAAAATATATTAAAACCTAATTTATTTCAATATTAAAATAAAATTCTTACAAAATAAAATCGTAAAATACAAAGGAAAATCAACGATTTTGAAGAAGCCCACATCACACTACGTCTATATTACCATGAATGCCTTGTTATATTACGGCTGTTTCTTTATAAAATCGTGCTTACTTTCTAGCCCTTGTCTTTAATATATTTAACTATAAACAAAATGTACAATTATTATTATTATTATTTTGAATCCGTGGTTATATTTATTGTGACCATATTCTATACAAATAAGAAGTGAGACCTCGCATCACCTATAAAGGTTGCAGAAATTTGCAGGTATCACCAAATAAAATATGAATACTATGTATCTTACAGTGAACACAATAAAAAAACATATATGTATCTTTCATGGAACTGAAATATCCAATGCAAATTAACTGTTGAATGTGCATCTAAATATCAAACTAAAGTAAGTACTCTAATGGTAGCTTTTGTAATTTCACTAATTGAACCAGATGAAAAGAATCCTTACTTTTTAAATAAAGAACACTTGGGTTTTCATCACCCGACATCCATAAAAGTAGTCCTGTTGGATTCCAACCACCAGGGGGGTATAACTCTGAACGTCTATGGAATAAACTTTCAGAGTTTTTCATTGGTGTATAGTATAATAAGTAGGCTCCGAATGAGAATTTTACTGTCTATATGTTGGCATATCTATGGTTTTTTTAGGACCAATTTGTTTCATACAAAAAGCTTGAAGATATCAATATCTTAGATCAATCTAGTGAGTGGTTTATTTCCATGTCAACCATGTCAACCACTTTGAATTGAATTATGCTAACTCAACTCAAGTTAGTCAAATATTTAGGAGACAATATTCATTTTGACTTGACTTACTACATCTAATAATCAAATCGATAACGTGTCTAAAACAGCACTATCAATGTAATTATTAAATTTAGACTTAGGGTAGATAACAGATTATATGACTTATATCTCGAATTAGCGTAATTCAATTTAAAGCAGTCGATTTATAAAAATAACTCACAATGGTCGGCCGACAGTAAAATATAAGCCGTATAATGCAGTCGGTAACAAAACAAAATGGCATTTAAGATTTGATTATGAACTTTGTGCGGTTGTCCAGTTTATAAAATTACATAATGAATTCCATTTTCTGTTTAGGAAATAATAATTTAAGTTTACAAGATAACTTTAATAAATAAGAAGATTCAAAGTAATTACAACCACAAAATATGAAAAACCACATGAAAAAAGATAGAATGAATGATCATAAATATAAAATACGACAAACTGTTGCGAGATTGAATTATTAGAAGGGTTATCTCAAAAATGATAAAAAAAATAGTAAAAAAAACATTTGGTAATAATACATATAAATTAAAAAATTGATTTTGACTACAAAAACAATAATTGATAGCGAAATAGGGTATTTCCACTGTATTTTTTATAATTCTCAAAAAATTACGATGGTGAAGGTATTTATATGTTGACGAATAAACTTTTTATGATTTGAAATGTGCCATCATCAATTTGCCGCCAAAACGACATGTTTTGGTTTTTATTCATGAATTAGGTGGCGTTGATGTCACGCAGGGCGACGTTGGTGACAACCGTATTATCAGCCAGTGGCATATTTATGTCATAATGACGTTGTAGCCAATTAGAACTGTTTCGGAATGTGCGATTTTAGATTAATAATGAAAATTACATATTTTTAGTATGATAATCGTAATCAGAAAAATTAATTTTAAAACTTCCACACATTTTTAACAATATTCAAGATTTGTGAAAATACCCCATTGTCGAAAAATCAATTTCTATTCCGTCTTTGTAGGATACGGGTTTTGTGCAGAAACAAAAACAATGCAATCTAAACACAATTAATATTACATATTTAAAGTAACCCAATTAATATAGTATTATGTATGCTATGATTAGTGATTCCAAATATTACAAAAGTGGTACAAAATGTGAAATAAGCATGTGGGCTACCAACAATAACCGTCTTCTATACAGATTTAGATGTTTTTTAAATACATACAGAGATATCATTGATGGCTTGCCACTGTTTCTACAATAAACTCCGATGTCCAATATAATTTTAGATTTGAAATAATCCTAGTGGGCCAAATAATAATCCATTCTATTCTTTGCCAAAGAAAAAATAGTTTATCTCCAACAGCAGCAGATAAAATCAAATTCAAAATCAATACGCCAGATCGCAAAACAAATGAAGACTCAATAGCTTAGATAATTTTTTTTAAAAGAAGTGGGAGTGTACAATTATTAATATTGAACATACCTACATTTCTTAAAATATTATTGCATTATGTACTTGTATCGATGGAGATCACAGCGGATTATGCGTGAAATATACAAGTGGATCAATACATAGTTCACATTTCTACTAGAATCGTTTGTTGTAACTCTGAATAATTACGGTACCTTTAGTTGTATCCCAAAACAATAATTAGAGTATCATTTTGTCTGCATCTACCAAACAATTATTACAATACCATTTTTTCTGCATCTCCCAAACAATTATTACAATACCATTTTTGAACAATATTACCAAAATTGCTTTATGTTCTTATTCTGAATAGATAATTCTCTTCTACTTGTGTTGCCAAACTTGGGTGAATTTTCAATTAAATTGTTGAAATACTTTAAATCTAAAGGAATAAACTGAGCATATTTAACCCCTCAGGCCCCTGTCATATTCTGTGATAAGGTGGAAGTAGAAATGGAATATTTCTAAATGTATACGAAAACTAAAAACTGTTTTGGAAAGGTAATGAAATAAGCTTTCACATTGTTATTAGAAATAAACATATATTGTTCGAAATATTAAAATTTGGAAGGAAAACATTGAAAAATAAATTAAAATGGCTCACTTTACGTTTTTTGTAACTTAAACTGTAAAAATATATTAACACAAACACTTTAGTATGACAAATGTATTACAATATGTTATTGTCACCTCATTTTTTTTCATCGTTTTATAACAAAAACAATTAGTGAAAAATTACAGTCGGAACCTTTGGTTTCATAAAGTGGCACATTTTAATTCTTCTGTGGTTAACTTCTAGATTTGAATATACAGTGTTGTATACAGTTGATACAACGATTCCTATGAGACTATAAGAGATGTTCTCAAAAGCTAACAAATTAGCTTGAGGGGTTAAAAAAATTAGAGCTAATAAATTTAATTCTGTGACAAAAATTTTGTTTTCTTGAAAAACCTCAATGAAAATTGAAATGGACTTTTGATAGATATTTCAAATTAAAAAATCGAATGTAGGTACCTACTGCACATAATGGAAATATGGTGTTTATGCATATATAGAAAAAGAATATCCTTATTTAGACATTATAAAAAGGCAGGCCTTGAGATTTAATAATTATCAGATAGATTGTTTCCAATTGACAGATCGAGGAATCACTAATAACAATGTTGATTGATCTTATTCTCGGTTCAAATCACTAACTTTGTGAAAACATTTTGAGCAATGAGAAAAATATGTAAAACAAATAATACATAGACTGTTTGTGTTGTGTGTAATTTCTTAGTTGTTATTGAACACCTTTGGTGTAGTACCATTTTATTTTACTTCCGTATATAAATATGGCATTCCCGAGCACAAGAATGCCGAAATTGGGTAACTTTTCTCGGGAAGGCTCGCAAACAACCTGTTTGACCTGCATTACGATAATATCATTTCAAAGGTTTAATGATCACAAATCTTCATTGTTTATTTCAAATATGTAACCGTTGAGTTTGGGTTTTCAAATTCACAATTATTTTTGCATACATAAAAATGTTCTGTAAAAAACAAAAGCAAATAAAAATAAATACACAAATCTTAAATAATTATTATTCACGATTCTATTCATACTAATGTAAAGTAATGAGCCATAAGTGTTGTTAGTTGGATAACTAGGGGCGGGCTGCTCGAGCTGCCTCCTCGAGGGCGCGCACCTTCAGTTCCCGCTCCCGCTGCTGGTGACGCAGGTAGTCCTCGGGCGGGGGCGGGTGGTGCGGATGGTGCGCCCCATGGTGGCGCTCCAGCAGCAGGTGGCGCTGCAGCTGGTCGTGTGCGGCGGCCTGGTGTGCCAGCTGTTCCGCGTACGGCCGTGCCAGCAGCTCGGGGTGCGCTAGGCGCCGTTCCCAGCTCTCCTGCTGTGCCTGCGCCGCGGCCGCCTGCTGCCCCGGGTGCAAGTGCAGGTGTGTGTGCGAGTGCGCGTGCGTGTGGGCATGCGTGTGCGCGTGGTACTCGGGGCTGATGCCCGCCATCTGCAGGCGTACCATGGGGTCGGTGGCCAGAGCCAGGCGCTCCGCTGCCTCCAGCTGGTGGTGGGGGTGGTGCGGATGGTGCGGGTGCTGGGGGCCCCCTCCCGGCCCCTGCTGCGGAGGAGGGATGCCCAGGCGCTCCAGACGTTCCCGCTCCAGCTGGGACAGGGCGGCCTGCCCGGGACCTGCTCCGTACAGCCCGAACTGGTGCAGCGGAATGCCTCCCTGCGGTGGAGGGACCCCGTACCTGCGGTGCATCTCCAGCCAGTGTGGGTCCATTCGGGCCCCTACATTGGTGTTTTTCATCAATTCCTCTTTGAGCCTGTCGTTAAGTTCTCTCTCTCTTAGTTCTCTGATTTCTCGGTCTCTTTTCTCTCTCTCTAAATGCTCTAATTCCATCCTCTCGCGTGCCCCTCCAGGGCCATACATGGAGGTCAATTGATACTGTAGCATAGGGTCCATGCAATGCCTGGGAATGTTGCCAGGACTGAAGCCTGCATGCGGTCGGGCATACTCTGATAACTGTCTGAGAGCGGGTGTATCAGGATACCCCTGTCTCGAAAACCCATAAGGAGATGGAACATTTTCTAAGGGACCTCTTGAAGGAGGTTTGGTGTCAGGTTTTTCAGGTGTAGATATCTTTCTAGCGTGGGCTTGCTGAGCAATCTTTTCTCTTTCTTCTCGATCTCTCTCGGCTTGTTTTCTTAACCTTTCTTCTCTTTTACGAGCTAATTTCGAATCAGGTACAGGTTTAAATATTAAGTCTGTTCGTGTACATGAATTATAATCTCCCCGGTTCCAGTGGCGTAAGAATATAGCGGATTGCGATCTATGGCACTCGGTATCTTCTACTTTAGGTTCAGGAGACGGTCCGTGGGGGATATGTGCGGGGCTGGGTATCTCTTCCTCTTCAGGGGGTTGACTAGGAGTTTCCAGCTTAAGTATTGGACCATCCATGGCGTCTTCCTGCATGGGACGACCCTGGCGATGAAGGGAGTGTCCCATGGGCAGGGAATGTGGGGAGCCCGGCTTGGGATGTTGCTGGAGACCAGCCGCCGCTTGAGCGTGCATTCTTAAGTTTTCCAAGGAGCTAGAGCCCCCGCTTGGAGGCATTCCCAACGCCATATGATGCCCCAACGTGGGTGGTTGAATCATAAGGTGGTGTGAATTGCCCGGGTTTCCAGGCAATAGCTTAGGATGGTGTCGAACCAACATTTGGTCTGCAGGTGATAATCGTTCATGATGATGAGAATGCAGGTGGGAATGGTGATGGGCATGTTGGTTGGCCAGGTTAATACTGGAAGAAGTGCTGGTTGTTTGGGATAAGCTGGCAGATAAGTGGCCGTGAGGGGAACTGGTATGGATATTTGGCTTCTGCTGGGTAGATTGCTGTATCTTATGCTGTATAGATTGAGAAGAACTACTGGAAGTTGAATGTGATATTGTAAGAGAATGATTGGCCCCTGCTTGATTCGGTAACTTCTCTGAACTAGCATGAACTGAACTATGGTGACTTGTTGAATGGTGTTGAGTCATGGTAGTTTCGTGCATCTGATGTCTTTCTATGGAATTACTGGGATTTCGTAGATCTTCGGTAGTTTCAGATATTTCCCTTAAGGATCTCGAGGTAACTGACGAACTGGAACTGTGGTGAGAGTGCATCATGGTGGCCGATTCCAAGGCGGATGGTTTGCTGAGTGCCATCGGAGATTCGTGTCTGCCGGGAGTGCTCACTGGGGGATTGTGAGGGTTGTGCATGGGAGGAATGGGGTGGGGCTGAGGCATAGGCCCGTAGGCATACGGATACGGAATGCCATAACCGGCATGGGGGTGTGGGTAGTAAGGATGCATGGCGTGAGCCGCCGCAGCTGCAGCAAACAGGGAGTGCTGCAGCAGGGGGTGGTGGGGGTGGTGCAGTGGGGAGGAGAAAGAGTGGGGGTGAGGCCCGTGTTGAGAGGAGTGCATCACGGGCCCGGGTATTGTTGTAGGCAAAGACATGGGAGTAGGGTTCATCAAGTTCAAAGCAGAATGTGACACAGGAGGTTGTTGTAAGGGAGAAGGTGAAATCTGACGGGATTGGGATGGACTAGTTAGGTGTCTGGAGAATGGAGGAGTTGTGGATAATGGATTGGAATTCATGTGCAAACCAGGTTGCATTTTGATTGGAGTGGGAGTGTGAGGACTTTTGATGGGAGCGGGTGCAATGGGAGCATCCATGTTACCCTGGTTAGGCATACTTTGGTGGACATAATCAGGTTCCTTCTTGATATTATCTATTCTTGGCCCTAAGAAGGTTCCTCCATTATTGCTATGGGGCCTGCTAGGAGGTCTATTGCTGCCAGACTCATTAGCAGAGAGATTATCTGGATTTTGAGGATTAAGAGATAATGCATTTGGTCCTCCAGAATACCCCGGCACTTTGACTTCTTTTAAAGACTGCAGAGGATCTGATAAGTTTTGGTTTGTCTCGGGAGATATCTGCGCACCCACAGCATCCGGAACTTCCAGTTTTATTTTCAAATCTTGAGGAATCATAGTGTCTGCTGAGTTGGCTCGAGCCAAACCTGGGGAAGACCTCAGTGGAGGGATGCTAGAGTGCGATGGCCCCATAGGTTGAGATAGGGAGCCAGGATGTTTATCCATTATATGACCTGGCGGGGGGGGTCCATGGTGTCCGTACATATGACCGGGCATATATCCGTAAGGCGGAGCACCCATGGCCGCCAAAGGGCCCTGCTGCATTAGGCCTGAGAGGGACGATTGCGCCATTGACATGGGTGGCATATGTTGGGCCAGTCCAGCGCCGGACGGGGAGCCATCCATAGCCAGCGGATGTCTGTGTTGTGATCCTTCGCCTCGAGGGGGAAGCGGTGGGGGTGCTCCTCGTGGACTGCTGCCCACCATTTCAAGTTTTTTAACTTGGCTCATATCTGGAGGCTTTGTATCCATGGAATCCAAATCTTTGACAGTATTAGGATCAGAATCCTGACACAGACTAGGAGAGGAAGGGTCAGGATTACAGCTTCTGATGCCGGGATGGCTGGCTATGGGTCCTTGCACGGGTGGAGGGGTTCTCATCTGCAGGTTGGGACTGGGGACCCTGGCGTTACCCTGCTCAGTCATCCCGCTACTGATGGTAGCAGTGTACACCGTCTCGGAGGGGGTAGGCCCTTTGGCATCAGGAGTGTCATCCCTGGGCTCTAGTTTGATGACTGTGCTCATAGTGTGTGGGATCATCTGCTTGTTCTGGTCGCTATTTAGAAGCATGCCAGAAGGACCATAAGTGTAAGGATTCAGTCCTCCAGAATAATCTTTTCCCGGTTTAAGAATGTTTTCCTTTCCGTAATGCTGACTACTTAAAGTGTTCTCAATCTTAATATTAGCTTTAGGATTAAAGAGCCCCATATCAGGATGGTAGCCCGGAGGCATGTCTGGCAAGTTAGGTTTATCATTCATAGATTGGGGATGATATATTTGTGCCAGGGGATCATGGATAAATTCATCTTTAGGAATTGTGCAAATTGATTCATCTATTTCTTCCTTGATTTTAATTTTTTCTAGTGGTTCTGTACTCAATGGGGTTATTTTAGGAATGACCAATTCCACCTTATGGTCAATAGTCAGTTTCTTCGTTTCAGCACTTATTTCTTGTATATCTAATAATTCATCTGACAAAGGATCGGCTTTAACATCTTCCATTGGTGATTTAGCTTCTTTTTCGAAAAAGAAGTCATGTCTGGAAGCACTATCTACATCTGTGTGGTTCAAGAACTCTAATTTATTATCATCCAATTTAGGAATGCTGGCTACATCCAAACTTTCACTTTTGTCACTACTATCCACTTTCACAAGTTCTACACTCTCGGGAACTGTACTCTTTACTAAACCAAACTCAGGTATGTCAACTTCGATTTCATTGTTTTCAGTATCGTCCACTAGCGAACCACTGTCATTTGTTAAGCTCTCAGTCGGACTTTCCGAACGATCGGTAGTTTTCTTCTTGAAAATTCCTACGTCATTATCAACGAGGACATTCATTTCTGTTTCATCCGGTATACGCTTCTTTACTTTGCTGGCATCTACTTTACCATTAGTTGAACCTTTCTTTTTGTCTTTCTCAGTGGAGGTGGCACTAGATGATTTGTCAGCATTGGCAGGGGTTTTGGGTGTCTTGACTTTGGCTTTAGTAGTATCATCCTGATCACTCCCTTCACGTGTGCGCTTAGAATTGGGAGTCGTCTGTTCCTTAGCTTTATTTCTCGTTCTCATTCTGGCAGGAGATCCATCTGGACTCTCGGGTGGAACGCGAACTTCGGATTTGTTCAAATCACCAGCATCACGGGAATCACTATCTTCCTCAGAGTTGTCATCTTCCGTAACTGAACTGGTCTCTCCAAGTTCTTTCTGCGGGGTGGGGGAGGGCCGCGCATCTTGTGGGGGTGCTTCGGGGGGTTCTCGCGCTCCGCCTCGAGCAGCCCTGGTGTTTCTGATTCTCCGCAGAGAACCACCTCCCTGCCTTCTTCTTCTGTGTGGTCTATTATTACTAGCGCCTGGAGTTTTCTTCCAAAGGTAATAAAACTCAACGAGTTCAGAAGTTTCTTTGTGCGGGAGCAGATCTTTTCTTATTCTAAAGAAGTTCTTTCCAAACTGTCGGATGCCTTTGACAAAGCGTTTGGTTTCCTCTTCTGACCACTTCTTGTCGATGCCCTTGGGTACGGGGCACTTGACAAGCGCCTGCAGGGCCCGGCTGGGGTCATACCCCGAGTCGTGTAGGATGTCCAGGGCGTTGATGGTGGTGTCATCCCTGCTGGCCGCGACACAGCCGTCGTCCGGGGAGCCACCGTCACACATGCCCGCGAAGGCTGCCATGGAGCGCGCCGCTCGCAGGTACATGACGAGGTCGCGGTCGCTAGCCTGGGCAGGCATCCAGCGTAGCTCCTCGCCACCGGGGCTGGCCTCGTCCACGCCTGGCCCCCTCATGTCTGGAAGGCGGGCATATATATCTTTAGGCGGTTGATTGGGCCCGCTCACGCGGACCTCACCTTGATTTTGGGCCATTGCGGCTTCCGGCACTACATGTGAAGAGAAGAGCCAGCGAAATCGTTCACTTTATCACTTCAAATGTATATAATGTTTGCTCATTGGTAATAAAACTAACGAAAGTCACCGATTTACCAAAATCCCATCATCTTTAATCACTAAGATAAAATGTAAATGCCAAACTACAGATTTACTAATGGCCACCCCTACACCGCGACTTAATGATTCATTCATTGTTTAAAACTATATTAAAACACAACACGGAACTTGGGTCACAATTAAAATAAAGCCGAAACACAAAGTAAATAAAACATCGGATATGTTTTGTGCAATCCAATATAAACTAGACGAAATGGACTCCGACAGCCTTTTGTTTAGCTTGATTGAGTTACAAGATCATAGACAATTTACTATTTTATAAGCATAGACAACTATTGTAAGCATTGTACCAATTCAGAAAAAGATGCCGACGAATTTTGACTGGAAAATGACGTTTTCATTTCGGAAAATATTGGAGGGGGATGATTTCTTTTGTTGACTTAAGTTATGAACAGATTTTTCTTTATAAATAAGATTCACATCATAACAAATAAACGATTCTTCAAGTCCTGCAGGTGGATAAAAAGCTATTGTTTTTTTATTCTGAAATTAAAAACTTCCGATACCCTTTTAATTCCTGGGACACCACTCACTAACAAAATTACTGTTTTACTGCAAGATTACTTTATTTTTCTCATGTTAATTATTAACTGGAAGGAGGTCAAGATCAAACAACAATATCAGGACAGAGTCATTTATATACTCACTTGAACCTAGATTACATGCAGTTGGCAATAATTACGCAGAAATTGTTACGATTGCACCTAATATAGTTACAAGAAGGCTTTAGTCACATACCTTAATAATATTAATAATCAAGCTAAGCATAATTCTATTCTTTTGCGTTGAATATTTATATAACTCTTAAAATTTTATAAGTTTCAATTGCAAAGTTTGCACATGATGTGGGTATAAAGTTTTTTTTTCACAATCCTCCTCACTAGGGTTTCCTGTTCTGATGAGGCCTGTAGTTTTTAAACTTTTGTATTTGGTTCCAAGATGTCTTTACATCGTCTTCATAATGTTTGTAAATCGAATATCACTTTTTTCTCTCAGCCATGTTTTTACTTTGGTTTTAAATATATTCATTTCCATTATTTTGGTAGAGAGCATCGTATAATTTCATAGCATGGAATTTAATATTTCTCTGTCCAAATGCTGTATTCAAACTGGTAGTAACCAGTAACCAAGAGAAAACTTTTATTTCTTGGTTGCACTAAACTATTATGTATTTCCAATGTTTTTAAAAACCAGAAAATATATAAATAAATATGAAATAAGGTTAAAAATTATAGAAGGAATTTCGCAAACTTAAAAATACAAATTGGAAAAAGTATAAGTTGATAATGTAGGTAAACGAAAAAATTAGGATTGCACGTATTATTATGTGTATTGATATAATAATATTGACGACTACATTTCCGAAATTGATTTCAGACTATCGGAAATAAGTTTGCTTACCTCATCCGGGCTTAGTTCCCTTTATGGCATTCTAGACAGTAATTCTTTTAAAAAAATATATTGGGAGATAGTTGGACGTTGGATTAAAAAAAATAATTGTTCCGTCGTTCCACCATCTACAAAGTTTTTTGTAAATAATGTAAGATATTAAGTCTTTAAAATTTAGGAAAGACAGCTCTATCAAAAATATAACGATTATTCTTTTTTTTACTACTGAGCAAATTGATTTTTGTAATTTTTGTGTTGTAAAAAGAGCATCCGATTTTTAATTTAAAAATGTGATTTTTCACATGTATAATCAATGATTGAGTAAAATTTATTAAAATTGACCATTTGGTAGTTACTAGTACCTACAGTATTATCAGAATTTTATTATCGATTAGTATTTTAATATTTTCTACGTTACTGTGGTTGTCTATGAACAACATTTGACAGATGATGTTTATTTGTCGGATTATCATTTTGTGATAATACAATAATAGAGATAAATAATAATAATAGCGTGAATAAATTACTACACAAATGGAGGATCCTCTGAGTAACTCAAGATGCAGAGGACAAACAAATAAATTATTAACGATGTCATAGTGAATATGGGCTTGTTCTAAAATGAGTTACATTTAAACTTGATAAATTGCCATCTCAATAATGGATCCACCTTCTTTGGCCGAGTCGGAAGACTCCGACAATGAGCCTCTGTCTTTACTGGCAGAAGATAAGAATACAAAGATTTCAACAAATCATCGTGTCGAAGATAATTTACTGGAATTAAAAACTCGCCCCCTAATTACCAAAATATATGAGAAGAAGAAATTTTGGCGTAAATCTGAATCCGTTCTTGAAAAAATTGACAACGACCGTCCCCACCCTATTATCACAGATACACATATACCCGATAGGGAAGATGTGGGATATACTAACATGTTTATATCTTACGTTTTACCACCTTTGAAGTTAGATGAGCAGTTGTCAGATGTTTGGTTGGATGTCAAAACAATAAACCAGACCGGCCCGATGTCCTGTATTCTGTGCTTCGAGTGCTTTATTAATAAAAACAAATTAATAATGCACTACGTACTTAATCATAACAAACCCTTCTGCGGCACTTGCAGGTAACTCCAACATGATTTTATTTTTGCTTTATATTAAATAATTACCAATGCAATGCAAAGCTATTTCTTTAGAGCCAACCTTAGTTATGAAAACGCTGTGCCAAAGGTCTTTCCATGAATGTTTATCCCAGGGCCATGCGTAAGATTATTTGCACTCATTCACTCGCATCAAATAAGTACCGTATGCGAACCCAAGACACTTTTTACGATAATCATTTATTATTACATCTCTGTTATATAGTTCAGTGGGTATTGAAATGGCGTCTTACTGAGTTAGAAGTATGGTAACGTGGTATGATTGATTGGTTGTAGATATCTGGTAGGAGACAAGCAAGCCTGGGACATCCACTGGCGCTGCCACCTGCCACTGCGCTGCTCGCATTGCACTGATGAGTTCCTGGACGAGCCCAGCCTGCGGCTGCACTACAGCGCCATCCATCACCTCGCACACTGTCGCATGTGCAATCTTATGCTGCCTGCCGGGGACCCCTTCAGTACCCATCTCTTCAACAAGCACGCAGTCACCATCAACCAGGACGAGGAACAAGACGAAGTCTGGACTATTGTATACCCCCAATCCTGGATATTCGCCTGTCTCCTCTGCAACAAAGACAACCTTCAAAACTTCGATTTTCTTCGTCATTTCCTCTACCATCACAAATTCTCTTTGAAATGCTTAACCACCCTGGTAAACGGTAAGAATTTAGGATTCTCTGTTCTCGGAGCGAACGTCAACACATTTACTCAGTCGGCGGAAACAGATCAGAAGACAAATTACGATGTGGAGAGTACAAATAATTACACCAATTCGGGAAAAGAGTCTAACAATCACGATGACGAGAGTTACCCGTTTATGGAAGCCTTGATTCCAGAAATCAAACAAGAGATTGTAAGTGACGATGAAAACTCAAAAGATGACGAGTTTCTCAGTGAAATAAAAAGCAAGCAAGAAGTGGAAACTCTAGATCCTGGGAATGATCTGTCACTGGCCACGGAGGATTTCCTCGTCAAGTGGTCGGGGAGAGAAGATCTTGACGTTACCTTTGTGCAGTTTATTCCCATCAGAAAAAGCGAAACCGATTACATCACCCAAAACTTTATAGATCTCAATTCTGCAGTGGTGACTTCCAACAGCTTCTTGAATTACGAGAATGATAAAAAGTATGAACCGGGAAAACTGACTTGCCCAATATGCTATCCATTAAAGTCCATGCCATCGTTTTTTGAATTGGTAGAGCATGTCACGAAGCATCACGCTTTGAGATCGACTCCCAGCTATACGTGTCGACTATGTTCTATTCATTCTCAAACCCATACTGATATGCAGAAGCATGTCAGTTTTGAGGCGAACCTTTTTGCTAATATGTACATTTGCCAGTTTTGTGATGAAGAGTTTTCATCGAGAGAGGAGGCGCGAGGCCATCTGACAGTCCACTGGAAGGAACTGAAGGTCGTGGAATGCACCAGTCCTCAAGTGGGACTGAAGTGCAGGTATTGTTCTCTGTTGTTTTGGCACGAGATAGATCGAGAACGCCACCACTGTGAGGAGCATTATGCATCATACAAAGAACACTTCTTCAGATGCAGTTCTTGCCACATGATCTTCAGTGACAAGGTACCTATTTAAATCAATAATGCAATAATTTCTTATATTATTCGTTTGAGCGCCGATGTATCCTCAAGGATAAGGCATTAAAATAAATAAAAAAATTCCTCTGAAGAAACTACTTATGGTAGATTTATACTATCTTTACCAATATTTATGTGTCGATGGATATCAAACGTAGATAAGTCCATTGAATGACTATATAGATAATAATAATAAATATTTATGCTAATATAACATAACATACCCGAATAAACATTTATTATTATATCAGTACAATTTAGTTACTTTAGTGGTTATAAAATTTTATTACAACTGTTTATTTCAAGATAAATTAAAAAAAAAAATTATTATTTTGGACTAAGGAATTTTGATAAAATACCGATGGACGTACATTTGTTAAAACAGTGGGCCGCCACAAAAAATCTTCGACGCTATTTACTTCTTTGGCGTAAACTTTATCCTTCATCGCACCCCAAAAGAAAAAATCTAACGGTGTCAAGTCTGGAGAACGCGCCGGCCATGGCGAAGTACTCCCTCGTCCAATCCAACGATCTGGGAATTGTTCGTCTAGGTAGCGACGAACGGCAAGTCCGAAATGTGGTGGAGCTCCATCCTGTTGAAATCACATTTCACGTCTTCTATTTAAATCAACTTCTTCCAAAAGAACGGGAAGGTCATTCTTCAAGAAATCCAGGTAATTTATTGAATTAAGCCTAGGTGGCAACACATGCGGTCCTATAATTTGATTGTTAATAATTCCAGCCCAAACGTTAACGGAGAATTGAACTTGATGGTGCAACTGCCTTACGGAGCGCGGGTTTTCTTCCGCCCATTCATGCAAGTTATGCAGGTTTATCACACCAGTTCTGTTGAACTGGGCCTCGTCCGTCCAAAGAATGTTCCCAATGAAGTTCGGGTTATTAAGTTGCTTACGAAGTAGCCACTGACAATATGCAATCCTTGATACGGGGTCACGTTCCAGAAGGCCTTGCACGCACCGATAATGGAACGGGTGCATTCCGTACGTCTTGAAGAGATCCCAGATAGAACTCTTAGGAACACCAGTCATTGCGGAAATTCTACGAAGCGACAATGTAGGATCATTTACAATTGTAGCCATGATGAAGTCTTCGTCCGCTATTGGTAAATTAATAGCATTGTTGTTTCGGGGTCTTCGGCCAATTCCTTGTTCGCGAATAAGTGCATGCGTTTGAACAAAAACACGAGCGTTGGACACATTACGATTCGGAAAACGACGTGCATATTCCCGGCGCGCCGCTTCGGAATTTCCACCATGTAGTCCATAAAAATAATGAATATCTGCCCGTTCTTCGTTGGTAAAGCGAGGCATTGTCACAATAATTCAGTATTAAAATTACGCACAAAAGAAACACATTTTTAACAGTTAGGTTACTCTTAAACTAAATAAAACTCGATGTTTAAGGAAAACACGCACCGAATAAAGATGTACTTTTTAGTAAGACTTAAACACTAGATAAAGACACTAAATTAACAAGTTTTTATTTAAATGAGACTTTTAACACTAGATAAATTAAATTTTCAAAGTTGTTTACTCCGCGCGTCAAATACATTACATTCAAAGCACAGACGATTGCTTACTGAATTACAATAGCGGGGGGTGCAGGAAGGGGCGCGGGATGTAGATTTGGCAACGACGAAAAAAATAATGCCGTCTAGGCACGTCGGAGAAATTTTTCGTTATTAGCTTAAAAGTACATCTAAAAGTTGGAATTTCAGAAAAAGTTATTTACCTTTTTTACTCCTACGATCACGTAGAATCACCTCCCGAAGTTACTGCACTTTACCACTGGACACCCTGTATACATCTTATTTTTTAATTTTCTGTAAAAAAAAAATACTGTTTTATAAACTAAATAAAATTATCTTTCCGGTGTATGCATTTAAAAAAAACATTAATATTTCTAAATAATAAAATTTTAATATCAAACGTGAAAAATGTTGTCAAAAACGCTAACCACATTTTAACTTAATTTTTTTGCTCCAATCATAGAAATATTGAGTGAACTCGATATTTCGAAAACATTCGTTTTGTTTGTGGAATTTTTAAGAAAACTGTACCTTCAATTTTATCTGCTTCATATAATAAAAAATAATTTTTAAAGTTAAACTGATTGTTACGATAGCGGCGCGAAATTTGAATTATTAATTTTGGCGATTTTTATGATTTTATTAATGGAATCCAGTAAAAATATTTGAGGCAATTTGAAAAAAATTGTTATTTTTCTTTCTAACGTCAAAAAATGATGTATTTCCACATGATAGAAAGAAAAAAAAACTTTTATAAAATATGAACGCCCGGTCGTAGTTGACCCTCAAACACTGGAGGGGTTAATGGATTAAAACTGACGAAAATTACTTGAAATAATAGTAAATATATTGAATTATACTAATATAACAGTGAATTGATCATTAGTATTTGACATGGTTTGAATCGCACATCACAAATCAAAACTCTAATTTTGCCTGTCAGTCTGTCAAAATGCAATATTTCCAGTTGAAGACCTTTTTTAGCAATAATTCGATATAGAAATTATATAGTCTTTATTCTAAATGTAACTAAACACTGTTTAATAGTTAGGAAGTGTTTTATTTATTATTAAGGCTGTTTTGTGTTGAGTAGATAATGTTAGCTAAAAACTCTATGTGACAATGCAAAAATTAGTTTTATTTATTTATTATTTATTAACGCCCTATCGGTCTTTTACAGAGGAAATTGACAATTTATGTATGTAAGTGTAAAATAATACATGGATAATAGCATAACTACATACAAAAAAAAAAATCAAATGCTAATACTAAGGACGGGTTGTTTCAAAGAATTTGAAGAAGTGGTCCAGAGCACCTGACCGGACATCAGAAGGTGCGGATTCAATTCCTGTCGGCGTCATTTATTTTCACTCGGGAGATATTTTCAATTTGTACGGATATTTCAGGCGACTAATTATTGCTTACAATAATTTGTTATCCTTTGTGCTATGCATAAAAAAACCTTGTCTTATAAACATTAGTTTATCATTAAAAAATAATGTAGAATTATATTGATAAAATAAATTGTTTTTGAGGTGATAAAAATAGAAACACAATGCAAAAACACCTAATGAATTGTGATTTAAAATATAATAGATATAATGTATTTGTTGGGGGAAAATATAATACATATTTAATTAAAAAATTTTGACTGGGAATTTTTTTTAGGCTAATGTAGAGTTTTTTAAAAATGTATTTTCTTAACAAACTTCTAAATATCTATGTTTTTTTTATAAAAAAATGATAATTGCAAAATTAGAAATAAAAATAAAAAGTGCAAACACAGCGATGGAATTCCACCACAAGTTAAGAAATGTTGCAAATTTTCAAACAATTCTAAAAATTACTTTAGTGAAAAGCAAAATGTATTCTCAAAAAAAAATTTTTTGCAATGTCTTAAGAGTCTGATGTTTGGTTCTGACCCTATAGCTCTATTGTAACTTCTCAACCTTTTGTGTATTAGAAAGCGAGGTTATAGATGTCAATAAGAGAATTCAAAAGACAATTAACGAAATATACTGAAAACCTAAACTAAATAAAAAAAAATTAAATAAATAAAAGAAAAAAAAAAAACAAAATAAATTTAAAAAATAAAATAAATCTAAGAAACTAAACAAATAATACCTCATCCCATACACACAAGCAATTGCTTATTATGGGGGAACATTGAAAATAATAAATAATAACCATATAATAATATCTTTTATCTTATTACTAGTGAAATATATATGTTACATTGTAGAGAATTTTCTTGAAAAAATATAATTTAAAAAAATATATATAAATATATATATCGTACCAGAAATTAGAATTGTTTGTTTCATCACTACGGCGCTACATCCCTGTGTGGGATTTGGCCTCCTAGACAAATGTTCTTCACTTTGGGCTCTTCATGTTCGGCTCCTTGTCATTCGCCTTCAGGCCTCCGGTCCTCCGTCCTTCTCCTCCTTGTTTACTATAAAAACATCAGAAAGTAAATGTGTTTCAATTTACAGATTTGGTGGGCTTCCCACGAAAAAGACGAGCACAGTTGCACGAGCTCGGTGGTAAGAGCGGACATGTGGTTCGCCTTCAAGTGTGTGCTCTGCTGTCGCGTGTACAGTGATCTGGTTGCCCTGAGGGAACATTTCCTGGACCTGCACCCCACGGCACGGCGGCTGTACTGCGCCGTGGCGGGCTGCGTATCGCGCCCCTTCAGAATGCCCAGATACCTGAAGCAACACTGTGAGGTAAATTTGCCAAGTGAGCAGGCATGTGGTTTGGTTTCAAGCAACATCATGAGGTAAATTAACTGACAGAGTAAACATGTGGTTTGGCTTCAACCAACATTGCGAGGTAAATTTACTGACAGAGCAAACATATGGTTTGGCTTCAAGCAAGATCATGAGGTAGTTTACTGACGGAGCAGACTTGTGGTACTTTCACGGAATACTGAAGAAAGTTTACTGAAGATGCAGACAATTGAAATTATTTTGTTTTACTTTAACTCCACACAGGACGCCGAGTAAAATAATTTCCCTCTGGGCCTGCCTCATCTTTGGGGATTCTGTGTGGAGGATCTCTTTGGGGAGTGGAAAGAGTGAACATGGGTCTTGAAGAGATCCAAGTTGTAGGAGGGAGGAAACATAGAGGCCGGCAAATTGTTCCATAGACGTGCTGTAGATCTCAAGAATGAGTCGTAGAAATGACCTGTTTTCATAGGACAAATTTCAACTATGTAAAAACGTTGGGAGCGCGTTTTTGCATGTTTTCTGACTATTATTTATTTATTTATCTATCAATATAAAGTTTTTTACGTGTATTTATCGACATCTGTCTCACTAGGGTACACCTGTGTCGAGACAGACGTATTCAGATACTTAAAGAATATTTAGATGCATGACTAAATCAAAATACAAATTACAAAGTTGTATACATTTTAAACTATGGAGTCAATAGATAGATAATAGAAAGAGTAGGTACAGGTACGACAATATTGTAAATATATATGCAATATAAATGCATTTAGTTGGAGGACGTAGTTACAAAGGGGTTTTTACATTTTTTTTATACACTGCTGCCAAAGGGTTCAATGGCGCTAGTTCCTCAAAGCATCTTCCATTGAAATACAAGGACAGCATTCCCACCCGATGCCTGTGCTTTAAAGATTGCAAACCATTTGTTACGATAGGGGAATCTATCAAACGGACCAGCCGTTTCTGCACAGAGTCAAGAACTTTTTTTTAGTATTTTGGGGCTCCAGACCAGAGGTGGCTACCAAATTCAACAGTGGGATGTACTTACGATTTGTACAGGGTCAGCAGTTGTGTACTATTATAACATGTGGTTTACTTTCAAGTATCATTGTGAGTGTATTATAAAAATACAAATCAATTTCCAGGTGGTGCATAATTCAGAGCGCAGCACTGAGATCCCCGGTCTGGAGGGGCTCCGCTGCGTGGAGTGCGGGAAACAGATGAGGACCGCACGCGCAGCGGCCACCCATCGCACTGTCGCACACGGCGACAAATCCACGTCCAGATTTAAATGCAGGATATGCGGTCATGGGCTGCCTTCCATACAGGACAGGTGGGTTATTTTTAATTTGTACAAATTTTTCTAAAATTAAGAAAATGTATAATGCAGCACAGGTGGCCAGAAGAGGAACTAAAGAATAAATTTTCAGTTGATTTCTTCAAAGATTTTTGTTTTTATATATGGAAAATGGGGACCTCACTAAACCGCGTCCAGTGCAGTCACAGTCGCTGTGCATGTATCGTGCACGAATGGGGCCTAAAAGTGTTCTGAATTATGTGAATGTAGACATTCAAATAATGGAAAACTGTCCCTTTCATCAGTTTCTTTACGGCACACATGTGCTGAACCGAGTGACTCCCGATGATGTCGACTGGCGGGATAATCTCAAGATCCCACTTTGATCTCCGCCAACTCTCCTCCATAGTACGAAGAAGAAAGACTGGGGGCTCCGTTGTAACCTTTCTCTAACTCGTAAACAATGCATGTTTAATATTGAAACGGCTTTCGGTCTTATTTCCTACCCCTAGGTCCTTTCTATAATATTGTTATCTCTATCGTTACCTACACTTCTTTCCTTATTGAAGCCTTCCCTACATTCAGCAAGAAGGAGGAAGATGTCACTATACTTAATTGTGTGGTCAGATTCAAACGACTCACTGGAAATCATATTGTCTCCAAACTCAGATCGTTGTTGTTGCTCTCGCTATTTCGTCATTGAAATTGAATCATTCTGGTCAAATAGTACTTCGTATATGGTATTGTGGTGTTGTGCAATTATAAAAAATAAATTGTGGTTATATACGGTGTACACCCATGAACTGAGAGTTATTTATTTGAGAGGTGCTTCACAAGAGACAGGCGGTACGTAAGGTAAGGTTTCAAACCCTCTACCATTTAATCCCTTTAAAAATCCGTCAATTGTACGTAATTTACAGTCCGTATATCGCTGTTGAATCGCCATCGGGCGTTGACAATGCATGTAGCATTTTGATGAGAAATAGGTTGCAATGAGGCTATCAGCGGTGTGCCTATAATTAGTTTATAGTTTCTGAATAAGTCAGCATTTGAGCGTCATTAAATATTTCAGGAAACTGCACTACCTGGTGGTGCACCCGGGTGTGCCGCCCTTCAGCTGCTCCGTATGTGGGAAGGGCTACAACAACAAGTCCGCCCTCTACACGCACCGCACACAGAGTCACTCCGTCAACGTCATCACCTACACCTGCAACTTCTGCAAGAAGATCTTTAACGTGAGTTATATATCACGGGCATACTTGCAAACAAAGTTAACTCTTAAAACGCTGTTTTGAGAAAACAAGCTTTTAAGTTATGTACCAACTTAAAACTTTGTTTTATCAAGTCAAATTAAATTTTGTGTTGATAAAAAAACAGATGTGTGTTCATTTAAAACTATCTTTTTCATTTGTGTCTGTTCTAATTTTAATTATAAATAGTCAGTTTTTTAGTTTATTTCCAAAATGGTAGCACTTAGTATATTTTGCCAGAAGTTTTTTTTATGGCAAAAGCCCCAAGTTACTAGTGCTTTTTGTTTGTCACCTGACAAACAACAATTTGAAACAAGTACCTACTTGTTTCAAATTGATTCCTTCACTTTCTTTTCAATGCACCACACATTTACATCTCGCTAATAACAATAAGGCTGTTTCTCAGTGATGTTTGGCATGGATATCACTGTCGGAAGTGTATACAGATACTTATACACACAGTTCTACTATTGTGTTGTTTGAGTAATCTTTGCTAAACTATTAATTTTATATGAAAATACATTTTAAATTTGTTTTATGATCCTCGTTGCAGAAGCGCGACTCTTACAAAGAACACCTGCTGATCCACGTGGGCCCCAGGCACGCTTGCCCGCACTGCTCGCGTGTGTTTGTGCAGCGCTCCAACATGCTGCGCCACATCCGCCTGCACACGGGGGAGAAACCCTACTCCTGCATCCACTGCGATAAGACCTTCAGCGACAAAGGAGCATGCAATGCTCACATAAGGTTTGTTCCATCTTATTTTTTTATGATACTTAAAGAATCAATCAACAACTACTTTTCCATAATCGCGTAGACTATCGGAACCTCGGTTAGATTATAATGGTTATAATCTAGGCAGGTATGTGCCTATGTAAATTAACGCTCCGTTCGCTGAACCAAAAGCCAGGTATTTGAAAATGTGACTTACGGAAGAGTTGGTTGTGATGTTCGATGATATGGTTCTGTTGGCAGCACTCGTATGGTGGAGGTATTCACAGGCACTCGTATAAAATTGAATTAATTATAACTCCGGCTAAAAATCGAATTAACACATTGGTTGTTTCCTCGGTACGGTGGTTTTGTCAACCGCCATTAGATGACGTTTTCGCCACAGCGCGGGCGGCTCGATTCCACTCAAAGCAACACTGTGCAGATTCAAACCAGTAAAATTTGAATCCTAGTCTCCTTATTGGTTGGAGCGGAAAAAGCGTTAAAACAATTCATCGTCACGAAACAACTACTATTGGTCGAGGGAATCTTTATTTATTTATTTATTCACGCCTTGAAGTCTTTTACATGTACATACACATTATTATGGGTAAGTTGTGCAAAGGAGTTTAACAAGTGTATATACAGTAGAACCTCGTTAATTCGAAATCCACTGGACATCAAAAATCAAATTTCGAATTAACGAATTCCCACGTAATTCAAAATTTTATGAAAAAAAAAAACGCCGAAAATCGATTTTCTCGGCCGCCTCTTCAAATCCGGGTGGTATTTTAGTTGTAAATTCGTATTAATACCAATTATTTCTTTATTTTCGCGGCCGATTACCGTAGCGGCAGGCCCTTTAAATTCAGATATTCGCAATAAATTCGTAAAAATGCTATATATTTACTCGTAAATCGAGATTTCGCTGCCGATTTCGGTCGCGGCCTACCCTTTAAATTGAGATATTCGTAAAAATACGATATATTTCCGCGTAAATCGAGATTTCGCGGTAATTTTCCGTCGCGGCCGGCCCTTTATTTCAAATATCTGAATTTAAATTCATAAAAAATACGATATATTTCCGCGTAAAACGAGAATTCGCGGACGTATTCCGTCGCGGCCGGCTCTTTAAATTCAGATATTCGAAATAAATTTGCAAAAATACTATATATTTCCATGTAAATCGAGAATGCGCGGCCGATTTCCTTCGCCGCCGAATTCAGATATAGATGTAAATTCTTTAAATTCAGATATAGATGTAAATTCGTAAAAATATGATATATTTCCGCGCAAATCGAATTATATCGGCAGTTTTTCGTCGCGGCCGGCCTTTTAAGTTCAGATATTTGAAGTAAATTCGTAAAAATATGTCATATTTCGGCGTGAATCGAAATTTTTTGGCCGATTTCCGTCGCGCCGTATTTTTTAACTCGGATATTCGAAGTAAAGTTAATAAAAATACGATATATTTCCGCGTAAATTGAAATTTCCGTCGCGGCGGGCCCTTTAAAATTCAGATATTCGAAATAAATTCGTATAAATACGATATATCTACGCGTAAATCGAGATTTCGCGGCCGATTTCCATCGCAGCGGACCATTTAAATTCAAATATTCGAAATAAATTCGTAAATATACGATACATTTACGCGTAAATCGTAATTTCGCGGTCGAGTTTCGTCACGGCCGACCCTTTAAATTCAGATATTTGGTGTAAACTCGTAAAACTACGACATATATCCGTGTAAAACGTATTTTCTCGGCCCTTCAAACTCAGATATTCGAAATAAATTTGAAAAAGTACGACATTCCAGTGTAAATCGATTCAGATTTACAAAATAATAATACTTATTAGGACGATGTATAACCACGTAAAAATACATTTTTCGGCGTTTTACCGCCACGGCTGACTTTTAGATTCAGATTTACGAAATATTATGATTTATTTTCGCAAAAATCAAATTTTTTCGAATTACACGAACAAATTTTCGTGCGCGGACAAAAATAAATTTCGAATTACGAATTAACGAATTTCGAATTAAAAAAAAATTTTCTGCGGAAATTTTTTTGGCGAAAATTTTGAATTACGCGTTTTTTCGAATTATCGGGGTTCGAATTAACGGGGTTCTACTGTAATAACAAGAATACAAAAATTATGTAGTTACAATGAAAGTAATTACAGAGCAATGTGTAGTAAATTGGTTGTTATTATTATAAATATAAACATGAACAGTTTGTTGTAAAGCATGTTATATGATACAGTGCGTATCAGTTGAGGGAACTAAGTCTAGTTTCTTAACTGTGCCCTCTGGCGTACCGCAGGGTTCCCATCTGGGACCATTACTGTTTAATGTATATATATTTGATATTTATAAATGTTTTTTACATGCTAACTACCTTGCATATGCAGATGACAAAAAAATATACTTAGTAGTCAAATCTATCAATGACTGCATAAAACTTCAAGAAGACCTAAATCGTCTTTTTGCATACTGTAAATTAAACAAATTAATCATAAACATTTCTAAGTGCAACAAATTATCTTTTACGCGCAACAAAAATAAAATTTATTTTAATTATAACTTTCATGATACACATATCAATGAAATAGAATCAATCCGTGACCTTGGGGTAGTACTGGATGTAAAACTAAATTTTATCAAACACATTAACGAAGTAATCAACAAAGCCAATAAAATGTTGGGATTTATAATTCGCATATCTAAACCTTTTCGCAATATTAAAACCTTGTATTCCCTTTACACCACGTATATCCGCCCCCACTTAGAATACTGCACACTAATTTGGGCACCGTTCTACCAATGCCATATTGACAGAATCGAAAGTGTGCAAAACAAATTTTTTAAACACATAAATTATAAATTTAAATTACTCTTTGCAAATAACACCGAATCCTTAAAATTTCACAACTTTACTCCACTTCAAACACGTAGATTAATATCTGATCAAATATTTTTATACAAAATTCTGAATAACGGCCTGGACTCTCCTGAACTCGTAAATTATTTAACAATTCACATACCTACAAGGCCAACCAGACAAAACCATTTTTTTCATTTGCCCACGTGCAGAACCAACCTTAGAAAAAATTCTCCAATCCCCCGTATATGCGCGCAATATAACACGCAATTTAACAATATCGATATTCTTAATAATACTCTTGTGAAATACCGAAACGAAGTCAAGCGTACGACCACAAATGTTAATTAAATCAATGCACAGTTATAGAAAAGGTACAACTTGAGCGTCTCCTGTCCCCATCCCATCTTCCTCTGCCTCTTGCCCTTTCCTATTCCTTCTTCCTTATAATATATTTATATGATTCTAATTTTTTATTTTTTGTTAATTTCATTTTCAGTTAATGGTTATAACCAATTACAATTTTGTATTATATCACATTAACCAACATTAGCATAAGAAACTATTTTGGCTTACCTCATATTTAACCTCTTGTATAACTTATCCTGTATAAAATTGCTGTTTGTTTCTTACAATAAATAAATAAATAAATAAATAAAGTAATTAGCAAACCTTTATTATGTCCGATTGGGTGTTTTGTAGAACATAGCTAAATTAATTTATTTATTTGTTAAGACATTCACAGTACAATAAGATACAGTTAGATATTTTTACATAGTTGTAGTACCTATTACGTATGTCCATAAAATATCATTACGTAATTTAATTTAAATACAACAATAAAAGGTACACACAAAAAAATGTAGATCTGTTACAAACATTCAAATAGACTTAATTAGGACACAGTGACGTGGCGGTAAACATCGATTGAACTATACCCATACATCTATCCACGTTCACAGCAAAAATTGTTTTAAAATCTCAACCACAGATGGCGGCACAAGGCCTATAGAGACGGACGGTAGTACGATCTTTTCCGTACAACAATAAAGTCAAGACAAGTCGGCCATTACATTGAAACTGACTCGGTGTTTGGCATATTTATCATTATTATGGTGATAAAGTTTTATATCTGCATTGCGTTACTTGTTAAACGTTGTAACATTTCTGGAATTTAAAATTTTTATTTTGAAAAAATATTTAAATACGGAAAAATGGCATTTTTATTTTTATTTTACCTTTTTTGTACCCCAAACTTATGAACAAATTGATTAAAATGTGTAATTGTGTTTTCCGTTAGTTGAAATATCTTTTTACATATAAATTTATTAGAATTTCAATGTGTATAATATTCTCTACAGCCCATACATCAAAACTCACTTTTCACACAATGTTTTTTTTTCGCATAAGGGTTCAATTAGTGTCATTCTTCACAACCATCTCCTTCTCCCCCTCAATTCTTTCAGCCTCACAATATTCCCCTATTTGGGATGCCAAGTGGCTCTGAGCAGTTGGTAATCTTTAGTCTGTCGTCCCACGCGTTGGTAAGCAATCGACATAAACTGAGTGCTGTAAGATTTTGCCCTGAAAATTAAGTTCATTATAGTAAGGTAATGGTCTATAGCACGGTTCAGTGTGTAAATTTTCTGCATAGGGTCTTACAGCACTTGTTTATGTCGTTTGCTTACCGACCCGTGGGACGATGGGTTAGTCATATAAATTTTAAATTTTATTTTTATTTTTATTATTGTCTGTTTTGTGATTCAGAAGTTGATGCTTGATTGTTTTTAAGGACACATACCCGGCAAGATATCAACGCTTGTGTTTACTGTGGACAAGAGTTCCTACAAAAGCAGAAGCTAAAGTACCACATGAGGAAACACACTGGACAAGGTATGAATTGCAATCAATACATTAACCACTTAATACTCGGTTTTTTTAACAAAAATAAAACTAAATACATCAGGTTATTTTATTTTTTATTTGAAGAGTTAACATAATTTAAAATTGACCAGTTCAAAAAAAAACAAAACAGAAGCAATAAAAAGTGTAAAAAAACTTAACCATATTCAAAAAAATAAAACAAAACTAACTAAAATAAAAAAAAAATCTAACCATAATAAATAAAAAATAGAATTATAATAACTATAGTACTATATAATAATAAAAAAGTTATAAAATTAAAAATTTGATTTTGTGTGGTATATTTCGAAACACGGCTCCAAACAGAGACCAACTTCACAATTTGCACACCAATAACAACTCTCCTTTCGGATACGGTTTACGCAGACCACACATCTTTTTGTAGGTCTATAAATAATATTCAATATAAGTAAAAGTCGTAAAAAATGCAATACGAAAATTGTAATCAATGTAAATATGGGTAAATAATAGTAAATGTCGTAAAAATGCAATGAATCAGTAATTATTGAAATTTAATACTTACAAAATATTTTTGTGAAGTTTTCAATAAGTTGAAACAGAAGAAAAGATTTGCGCAAACCTCTAGGTACGAGCGTCAAGTGGGGACTGGCGAGTGGCGAGCGCAGTTCGTTTGTTTATTTTGTATAACGCAAACAAGTCAAAACACGCGAGCAGTGTTCGGGTTGTCGCGGTACAATACACGCGCCATCCGCGAACACCGCTCGTTCAAAAGCATTAAGTGGTTAAACAATACCTTCTATCCCCATCATCTCCCTTAGTCAATACAATTCAAGATGAAGACCTCCTAATTTCATGTCGTTTATTTTTTGTTGGCAATTTTTTTTTGTATTTTTAAGTTCTCCTATACAAGGTGTTTTCAGGTAAAGTGTAGTAACTTCGAAAGGTATCTACGTGGTAATTCTACACAAGAAAAAAAACATTTAACTTTTTTGAAATTACATTGCATTTTTTTCCACACAAAAAGTCATACCTACCTTCTAAAAATCTGTAGTGTAAGGTTGAACTTACCCGATAAATACGGCAGGAGCAAGGTTAATAAACAAAGACAAACGTTCGGAGAGTTCCATGTTCTGGTAAAGGAACTAGAATCTAATAACGAACGATTCTCCATATATTCCATATGAGAAAGTGAAATTTGAAGAGCTTCATAGCATCATTGAATGTAACATAAGAAAAGTAAATACCCGTCTTCGGAAATCAATTCTTGATACCAGAGAAATACTGGCAGTTTTCTACGGTACAATTGCCATTCATTCTATGGGTACAATGGGAATAATATTGAAAATAATTATATTATAGAATATTTTTATTCAATATCAACACAATATGTAGGTAACGATCATAGTAATTCTTCATGTTGTTGTTGTGTCTCCTGCACCTGCTCCTCCCGCCTGATCTATAATAAATTCGGTGACCGGATAAATCATCACAGTGATAATTCATCACATCTTTAAAAAGTTATATAAAATCATGAAAAGTGATGAAACAAAAACTTTATTAACTGGGTTAAGTAGGTTAGGTTAGGTTTAAATTTATTTTTTTTCATCTTTTCTAATGACTTTATATCACTTTTTAAAAGTGTGTTGTATTGTCACTGTGTTGAGTTATCATGGAACCAATAAATTAATGTCAAGCCAGCTGCTATTCAATCAACTGTCAAAATAAACATAACCCTAAATGCATAGATAATACCACCCACAGATGTGAAATCTACTCATTGGAGGTGTGACGGCCACCCACTCCATCTTACATGTCCCACACCGATCTGCACAGCGACGGAAGCAAGGGTTTGCATTGCGTGTGACAAGTGTGTTTCTAAAGCATCTATTTCCATAGAAAATGTATGGATTGTAATTAGTCCAGATATCGTAATGCGTTGCTTATGTAGCCTACGTCAACCCAGTATGATCCTACCTTGATTCTGTAAAAAAAATTGAACCGGTTTCTCAAAATTAAAAATAATTTGTTGTTTTCCAATATAATTTTTTTTTTGTAAATATTCCACAAAGGTCCGGTTCCTCGGAGAATTAATATCTACGGTTCCAGTGACAGCAAAGGAACCTGTTCCATGTAACCCGGACAGTAATATCGACCATCTCTACCCAAAACAAAAGTTCACTTGACAGTCGGCTATTGTATATATGTATATCGTGCCTGATAACTGTTCGTTATGATTATTATTTGATTGTTCTCAACACGCTGTTTAATCTTGGCTATGATAGTTTGTCAAATGAGACTTTCATTTTGGAAAATTGACGTTATTTGTTAGACAACAAATATTCTGATATTCGACACTAGGGCGCTAATAATATTGTATCAACGTTGACGCCACTCATATGGCAGTAAATTCAAATGGCTCAAATATTTTAATGTTTAAATAATGTATTTTTAGATCTGGAGACTTGTGTGATTTGTGCAAAGAAGTTTACAAATCTTACGAATTTGCGAGAACACATGAAAACTCACGATGATTCCTCTCCCACTGGCTGTCCACAGTGCGGTAAGTTATATTTACTGTTTGTATTTAATTGAGTTCACATTTTGAGAGTCCTTGGATTGACTTACTGTTTCATCATCACCATCATTGAAGTGTTATTTCACTCTGGACGGGTTGTTTCAGAGAATTTGAACAATTCTTCAAATTTCAAATTTAATTTTCAAGTTCTGTGAAAGATTTTTTCAAGTTCTGTTATTATTTTAGATCTGTCAATCAACTAGCCTATAATGATATAATAACAGAACTTGAATAGGACTTTTAAGGACTAGAACTATTCAAGTTGTCTGAAGGTTCTATTCAAGTTCTGTCATTATTTCAGTTTTGTAAAATAACTGGCCAATAATGATATAATAACAGAACTTGATTAGAACTTTCACAGAACCCAAAAATTTACGTTGAAATTTGATGAATTGTTCAAATTTTGTTAAACAACCCATCCTCAGTAATAATAAAGGGCCTACTATATAATTTTTTTATATTTCCATAACATTTTAACATCTTCAGTGCATATTTTAAAATGCTCGATTTTGAGGTTTTGTGTTTATATTAATTAACTGTATGAAAGAGTGTTTTTTTAAAAATGTGTTTTGATGTTTCCATTCAAATTGTTAGGTAAAATGTTTACGTCGAAGCGCTACATGGAGCGACACCTAAGGGACAACCACAGCGACACGGCCGAGGTGCACACCTGCCCTCTCTGTGGCAGGTCGTGTCCCCGCCTCACCGCCCTCAGGAACCACCTCCTCACACATTCTCCTATCAAACATATTCAGGTATGTACATACTTATTCAATAAATAGTAATTAGGGTAGTTACCCGTGAAACATCACAGGATGCAACGTAACCAGGTAGGTGATTTTTATGAAAGTGAATTTATTTTGAACTTCCCACACTCAGGTAATATGTTTAGTCACTAGCTTGATTAAGCTTCTATCGAATACCAAAAGATGTCACTAATGTTTCTGTAATCTGTAAAGTTTTGTAATCTGTTTTCTTGTTAAAATTTGCAATTTTTAATGACTGTGACTACATATGGACATTTCCAGTAGACCAAAAACACCATACAGAAATAGAAATATTCAATATTGAACGAAATAAGTACAAGGTAGGGTAATTTCGGTACAAAACACACAAAATTCGCTCGTTTATAAATTTAACGACTTTATTTTTCTAAGCATATGGGATAAGCCATGTAGAAAACTAGTAAATAATTCTAAACAAGCCCAGGTTCATAGGGGGAGGTGTGTTCAGAATGTGCCTGCCCACCAGCTGCGTAGCGTGCCAGATCGGGAGAGGCTGGTTTGAGGAGACCCTAACCTGACCTCTCCAACTGGTCTCTCGACCCATTGCCTTTTGCCACAGCGGGAGGGATATATTCATACTCCTGGACACCCTGATCCCTAGATTCATACCCACCCCTCATACCTTTTTCCTTCCCAGAACTTCTTCTCCTTCCTATCCTTAAAAAAAGACCCCCACAAAGCATCCCCAAAGATGAAATACGCCCAGAGGGAATTTATTTTCCTGAGGACCTCCTGTGTGGGGTGTAAAAAAAGCAATGTTTGTATTTAGATTTTGTTGATTTTATCTTTCTTCCTTCGTCATAATATATTATAAGAAAGGATTAAATTTGTATCATCTCAATTATTTTTTATGAAACAATATAATTCTTAAATTTGATTTGTTTTCAGTGTTGCGTTTGTGGAAAGCGCTACAACGGTAAGAAAAGTGTTAACAGGCATCTGCAAAAGCGACACGGTGTACAGCTGACCGACGACGCATACAGCTCCAGCTTCCACCAACTCGACCCGCGGCAATGCAGCCTCGGGCTGGACGAAGACACTCTACTGAGAATCTTCGGCCCGGAAAAAAATGTTAAACCCTTACCTTTCCAAGTCACCAACCTCGGTACACTCAAGATTAAAATTAAAACCCCACAACCGTACGCGCCGTCCAATAACGAGGATTCCGACGGGGATTATAGACCCGCGCAGAAGATTAAAACTGAAAACACGGATCACAGCACTGACGAAGCAGACGTCCCTATTTCTGGACTCGATCTCGCTTCTCTCAAGACAAGGGTCAAACGAGAGACTTCCAGAAATGTCAAATATGACTTTGACTCTGCCGACGATGATATACCATTCGGCAAAATGGCCAAGAAGAAAGGAAAAATAAAATTTAAGAGGAAATTTAAAGTGAAAAGTTTACTTGTTCAACAAAGTCAGGAGAACAGATCGGACGAGGATTATGATGAGATGCCATTGTTTCCGCTTGTGGAAATCAAAAGTGAGCCAGTAGATTATGATTAAGTAGTTATTACGTTGTAATTATTATTCGGCCCCTGTCAGCAAAAAGGCAGCTATTCAACGAAAATCACAAATTTAACAAAATTTGAACAAATGTTCTCTGAGAAATTTTTAATTCATCAAGAAAATGTGAGTACCTTTTCATAATAAAAATAACATTCATTTTTTACAGCGCAGTTTTGTGATATATCAACTCTAGTGCGCTTTAAAGTTTTATTGTTAGAATATTGACAGTACTACAATACAAAATTCATAAACATTGGGTGATTAAGCATAATAAACATTATAATATCGACAGGTTTTTCCTTAAGAACAATGAAAAACGTCATAATAAATCTTCTCGAATGTCTCAAAATATAATAGCTGTCTTTGCTTATGATCGTGGTATAGTGCAATTATTATTATTATAATTCTCTCTGAAAAATCAATTCATTATTTTATTATTGTTGATTTTCATATTTTATTTCGTTATTTGTTTATAATGTTTATTAGTTGGATGTATGTATTATAAAGCGAAATGATAATAAATTATTTTTTTTTACTATTATTTCACTAAGTAATGAGGTTGTCTCCTACAGTTAAATTTCATGTTATTTACAAATGTATCATATTAATTAGAGAATGCTGAAGTCAGAGCTTTTAGAATTTTTTTGGAATATACCGACTTTGTAGTACTTAACAAACAAACAACGTGGATTTGTACCGAAAAGATCCATAATTTCCAATTTTATTCTTAATATAGATTACTGAATTTGTTCAGTGATCATAATAAAATGGTACAGACGGATTCCTACTGACATATGTATCTTGACTTTGAGAAAGCCTGCAATACTGTTCCAACCTGGCTGTTGGCTACACTTAAATTTCTAGGCATGAGAGGAAAACTTCTCGAATGGATCAAATCTTTCCTCACTGAGAGAAAATTACAAGGTAAAATTGGCAACCAACTGTCAACTGAGCACAATGTCACCAGAGGTTTCCCTCAAGGATCAGTTCTGGGTCCAGTTCTGTTTATTTTGTACATCACAGATCTGCATACCATAATGAAATCAGCTGTTTCACAGATCAGCTCACAAATACTACTATGTAATAATAATTATGACCAATTGCAAAGCAACTTAAATGAAATACATATATCAATAGACAAAGGATTGGCTTCTAAAATTCATTGAAGAAAAATGCACTGTCCTACACCCTAAGCTTGCATACAAACATAATTGAACGCTTAAAAGCAGCAACGTTACACCAAGATAGAGGAATTATTACAATACTTGAAAAGGGAACCGCATATCGTTGGATTGTAAAAAGGGCAAATTCAATGACATATTTAATCAAGAAAGCATTCCTTGATCTAACACTGGATATGATGTAAAAAATATACAAAACATATGTGCGACCTTTCCTGGAATATGTTTTCCGAATATGGAGTCCATATTTTGACAAGGATATAGATCTAATAGAGATTGTACAGAGACGATTTACAAAAATATCTACAGGTTTGAAAGATCGGTAATATAAAGATAGACTCAAGGAACTAAAAATACCAACGTTAAAAGATAGCAGAGAAAGAGGTGGCTTGATTGAGACTTTCGAAATTGTATCTGGAAATTATAGTTGCCTTGGCATTCAAGAAATCTTCACCACCAAGAAAAAAGTAAGTCTCCATGGACACTCAAAAAAAAATTAACTAACAACTTTTGCATCCAATCCTAGGAAACACTTCCTTACAAATAGAGTAGTGGATGCATGGAACAAACTTACACAACATGTCAACAATGCTACTAATATAAACCAATTTAAAGGTCAATTGGATGCTTATTTGGACAGAAGAAAAGATTAACCACTTTTAATTTAAATTCACTCAATTTCTGTTAAACTTATTATGAAATCAGATATGAGCGCATCAGCAGAATGCTGCCTGCTCATTAAATAATACTAGTAATAATATAAGCAGTCAAAATACTTGCGGCTGGCCGAAAAGCGTGTGACATCACAGTGCATGCGCGGCTGTACTGCAACACTGCCATTCGAATTATGACACTATTGCATCCATTTTACCAATGTGATAGCTCAAATTTATTTTATTTTTTGGAGATATTGGAAAACAAATATTACTCTTGTTTTAACTATAATATAATACATTTTCATCAAAATAATAAATGAGAAGACAACCTCATTTTATAGAAAAAATAAATACATGTACCTTTATGAGATAGAAGTTAACCGTACCATTTAAAATACATCATAATATATCATATATAATATTGTAAATAAAAACTTTCTCTTCAGTTCATACACAATTTTGCTACCAAGATTGCTTATTGTACATTTATTCTATTTATGCCTATTAAAAATGTTAACTACATAAACATTTCCTAATCGATAATTCCGACAGAAAGTTATAAAAATAATTTTTAATACTATAGGTACAAAAAATACATACAATAAAACTTTTATATAAAACCATTATTTGAAGTAGGAATTCACTAACGTCGGTTTTTAATAATCGTTAATAATATTTTGTACCTACGCACCAAACCAAATGTTGCCTTTATTACATACTAGAGTCGTTTTGTCCAATAATAGCCAATAAACCAAATAATATTATGGAATGTGCGGTATATGGAAGTATGCAAAATGTGTATGGAATAATGAAATTTGTATGTATGTACAAACAATTTAATTCACATAAGTGATTGGCAGTAAATGTTATAAAAAAAGTAAAGTGTACATTCCACGTTTTTAACATAAGCTACTAATAAAATTCGTAGAAAGTTTGTGAATCTTTATATCCACTCGAGCGATTTTTGGCGTATTATGGCAAGTTTGCAAAAACTTTTGAGCGATCGCTTGTCATAGTGTGCCAAATTTATAGAACCTAAAAATATGCGATAAATGGTGACATCTAGGTTGATTCATTGGCTTCGAAACCGCAGAAAGCAGTTCATATGTTTCCATATTAATATTTTGAGGAATGACATTAATTAAATAATATGGTAAATGTATACATATATATATATATATATGTACAACCAATCGCTTGAGTGGATATACATAATTTCGATGTTTTTATGGAATAATTTTTTTGTTCTAAATAATGTTAACACATTTTTAGGCATGTGAAATATAAAAATCAATTTAATTTATTAAACATTTATTTTAGTAAAAGAATTGTATTGATGTATGAATATTTAAATTAAATATATAGATAAATTTTTCATAGTTCGTAAAAAGTTATATTTTCTATTTGAATTATTGTAATAGTATAAAAAAGAGTTTAAATGTAAGATTTATAAATGTTAACTTAGATAAGTACCTATGGAGTTAGGTTTGTCTTTTTGCCAATATATTTTTTAATGCAATAATCATATTATATTATTTGATATTGTTAAAGGAAATCAAAATTATTTGTGGCTGTATAAAAAGTTACCAAAAGTATATAAAAAAAACTCTTTTGCACTAAGTTGAGTCATTGACATTATTATTTTGTAATAGTTTTGTATAATGTTTTTTGTTAAACATACAAATTATTTGATTACGTATTATTGTACATATGTAATATTATTATTGTAGAGTGATGAAATTAATTTATTATTAATTATTGTAATTTTTTTTTCACTGTTATAAAACAGATTTTTCATATCCAATACTGCACAATGATATCTTATTTGTATAATTTCAGTAAATAGTTATGTAATTTATTTCTATAACTACCTATTTGTTCAGAAATTTCTCCTAGAAAATTTTATATAGCAGAATCTCTCGGACGGGTTAGTATACACTAAACGTAGTAAAAAATAATAGCCTCACAAAATTCTCCAAACCTGGGATGCCATAGTCCCACCGGCTTGGGGATGTTGGGAATCTTGTGTGGTGATCACGTAAAATACTAATTGTTTACCAGGACTGAGATCTGTGGCCTCGTGAAAGGTACATAAATATTATGCAATGACTTTTATATTTATTTTGAATCGTAAATATTTGTACCATTACTAATGACCCCCATTTGCCCGTAATATTCTTCCAGTGCATCCTGTAGTTACAAATAGCATATTTTTAACTGTACATGTATTTAATGTTATATTATACCCACATCCCATACATTATTCAAAATGTTGAGCAACAAATGTTTTAGACATTTAACAACAGATTTCTATAAATCTTTATTTTTGAACAAAAGATTTCCGGAAACCTTTGTAATTTCTCTTGACTTCTGTCTACTAAGTACTTTATCTTGTGTCCTTAAATGGTGTTATATATATATTTTTTTTTATTCAACACAAAATTGAACAAACGCTCAGATTTTATTGAAAAATCTCAGACGAGAAAAATGATTTGATATATTTTTTTTTTAAATATATTATTTTATCTTATTTAAATTTAACTAGAAAAAGGGCAATGCATAAAAAAGCCTTAGATAGTTACCTAACGTTCGTTACCAATTTATTCCATAATTTATTTTCTTTACAGTTACTCAATTATTACATTTGGATTAAGTACTAATTATTTGTTCAGTGACATAGTTTGAAAATAAATATTTTTGTGTTTATTTTCCCTAGTCTTAAAAATCTCATAAAGACAATAAGAATTAACCAATATTGCCAGTACCTACATATTCTATTATTTATTTATTTTTGAAGAATGTGTTTAAAATGTAATTTACATCAATTTTTTAATACCCTTGAAAGGTTGATTAGATAATAATTTATATTGTTATTTTTAATGTTGTAAAAAAAAATTGTACTATCACAAAATTTTCGATCAATTATTACGAGTTTACAGAATTAAAATATAGTTTTTTTTTTATATAAATGAAACATTATAACTTTGTTTGAACAACTATGAATGTATTTTTCAATCAATGCCGACCGGTTTCGGAATAACTGTTTCTTCCTCAGGGCAAAATATATACTGAGGAAGAAACGGTTGTTCCGAAAATCAGTATATATTTTGCCCTGAGGAAGGAACTGTTGTTCCGAAACCAGCTAGCGTTTATTAATATAAATATATAGTGGTACAAACATATTTAACTTGTTTCATTTATTTATGATGGATAACTACAAAGTTATAGCTATTTTCAAAAGTATTTTTTATTTATTTAATTCAATAAATTTTTATAATAAAAGTAGTGATAACATAATATTTGTTTAGTGCAGTTTTGCGTTGTTTCACTTCGTGGGCATGCGTAACGTTATTGCTTAAGATCCTTGGCTTGGAATCTGGAGGTCGCATTATTTTATTTGATTTATTTATGTTATTTCACAATTGAGTCGTTTAGAATCAAAGACAGAAGTATCCAGTATCGACGGAAATCTAACAGATCTGCTTTTGATTCTAAATTTAAAGGCAGAAGTATCCAGAATCAAAGGAATCTAACAGATCTGGTTTTGATTCTAAATTCAAAGGCAGAAGTATCCAGAATCAAAGGAATCTAACAGATTTGCATTTGATTCTAAATTCAATGGCAGAAGTATCCAGAATCAAAGGAATCTAACAGATTTGCATTTGATTCTAAATTCAAAGGCAGAAGTATTCAGAATCACAGGTAATCTGACAGATTTGCATTTGATTCTAAATTCAAAGGCAGAAGTATTCAGAATCACAGGTAATCTGACAAGATTTGCATTTGATTCTAAATTCAAAGGCAGAAGTATTCAGAATCACAGGTAATCTGACAGATTTGCATTTGATTCTAAATTCAAAGGCAGAAGTATTCAGAATCACAGGTAATCTGACAGATTTGCATTTGATTCTAAATTCAAAGGCAGAAGTATTCAGAATCACAGGTAATCTGACAGATTTGCATTTGATTCTAAATTCAAAGGCAGAAGTATTCAGAATCACAGGTAATCTGACAGATTTGCATTTGATTCTAAATTCAAAGGCAGAAGTATTCAGAATCACAGGTAATCTGACAGATTTGCATTTGATTCTAAATTCAAAGGCAGAAGTATTCAGAATCACAGGTAATCTGACAGATTTGCATTTGATTCTAAATTCAATGACAGAAGTATTCAGAATCAAAGGAAATCTAACAGATCTGCATTTGATTCTAAATTCATACATACCCTAATCGGGGATGTCGTAGTCTCTCTGGCTCCAGACTGTTGGGATCAGTTGGGACTCTTGTGTGGTACTCGCGTAAATAAAATTATTGTAATGGGTGTATAGAAATTAATTAATGTACTGATTAACCATAGTGAATTATGCATATTTTTGCACTTGGGTTCATTTTGCATAGTATTTATTCTTGCTCGGTCAATATATGTATATATTTTGGATTTGGGTTCATTTGGCATAGTAATTATTCTTGCCCGGTCAATATATGTATATATTTTGGATTTGGGTTCATTTGGCATAGTAATTATTCTTGCCCGGTCAATATATGTATATATTTTTCAGATATATATCGATGCTGGAAAGGATAAATGGCTGAAGTTCCACACTGTTAATGGCGATTTAGCCATTTACCCTTTCCAGCATGGATATGTAATTTCTCGATTGCTCTGTTTCTTTTTTACTCCTGTAATGTATGAATAGCAAATTTAATGTTTTTGTTTCACGGTGACATATTATTGATTTCTATTTTTATGAACTGTGATGGATATAGTATATATACATTATAATAGATATATTTAGATGTTAGGTAAGTACTAATTACTATTGTTTAGAAGAAACAATTAAAGATTACAACGGCACCCTTGTAATTATTTATCTCTGCCATCGTTATGTCATATTTTCAATAGTTTTATTATGATTTGTGATTTATAAAAAGTGATAAAAAAGTAAAGCCGACATATTAATATAAATGGAATATTTTATAATTTGTTTAATAAAAATGGTTACAAATATAATGTATGTATATAAAATAACAGAATCTTATAGAAAAAAATAACAAGTAATTTTGTTGAATTCTTTTGAAATAAATTGTCTAAACTTAAAGGTATTTTTATTGATTTAATCCCTCCAGAAACGGATCAAAAGTCTATGATAGACTTGCGTGCTAAAGGCCGGTATTTCAGTTGCTTTTTAAGCTTACTTTGAGAGTATTTTATGTCCGTCAAGTTGCTCTCTCGAAAAAACCCTGACAAATTAGGCTGAATGTTAATATTCCTGGAATTACTGGCTTTCAGTCAATAATTTGAAAAATTTATACAGAAAACATAAGCAACTCATGAATTGTTGCCTCAATGTTGTTGTTGTTGCCTCAAACTCTTTCAGTGCTGGAAGTGCTTGGAATCAGCCACGAAAAATTTCTACCAGTTGAATATCGCCGTGGCCAACAATTCAAAACATACTTTTTTTTTCACAGAATTTCGGCGATCATAAAAAATGATTGTAGCTAACTAAAATGAATCTTTTTCGATTGATAAAAAAAAAAAGATTTCAAAAACAAAATAAACAATCAGACAAGAGTTCTTACTTTTTTGTTATTTGTTTTTGGGGTGTTATGCCGTGCTGCGCTAACTCCTTCTTTAGCCAACGTTTCGGACAACATTGCAGTGTCCATCATCAGGGCAGATGTGTTATTTAAGATAAAATAAGAGTAATAAATAAGAGTGATAAATAAGAGTTCTTACTGTTCGTTTCGTTAAGAGTAGCCATTTTTAAAAAATAAAAAAGGTATTAATGCGTCATTGTTCAAAGCGTTGTTCGCATAGTTTCTTGTATGTTTTCTTTACTGTGAAAAATGTTTTTTTAGCTTTATGGCAAATATAAAATGAAAAGAATTATTCATCATAACTTTCAAAAAAGTATTTTTCCTAAATAAATAAAATTAGCGCCATCTATGAACGTGCAGTTTATGAACAATTTTAAGTTTTCCCAAATATATGAAAGAAAACCAAGCCTCAACTTGTGTCGCTAGGAAGAGCTAGTGTAGCATACAGCCATCAGAATGTATAAAAAATGTCAGAAGTTGGAGTTGGAGGTAGTATTAATATTATAAATTATTTAGTATTAGGTATCGGAAGCTGGGCGTATCAAAGGTTAAAAGGTTTTAAATGTACCAGAAACTTCATCCATGAATAAATGCAGGAAAAATGCTCCTTTTCTCGAAACTCCCCCTAAAAGAATCTCAATCAACGCTTTAATTCTGTATCCATTTATGAACACACAAACGTCAAAGTAACGTGACAATTTTGACAGTCGTGTTTGACAGTTCAGACTTTGAACTTGAGAAGATAGTGGTGTTTGCTATTTATTGCAAAAATAGAAAACATGAGGGTTGTTCAGTTTGATTTTTAAATATAGTGTTATTCCATTTCTCGACCCAAGATGCAATTCAACAGAAGTTCCGTAAGAAGGTTAGACATGCTGATAAGAGTGCTGGGCAGGAAAAACATAAACATTGCTCCTAACGTGTTACGAGCTTATTCCAATGGAAAAACAGTTACCATTGGCGAAATATCCAAGGATATCGAAGATCCCACGAATGTACAATATGTCCCGAGAAAATATCGTAAGTTGTTTGATTCAAATTGTCATTTTATTCATTCCTAACCTATTTCATCTATAAAATATATGCTCCTCAGAAAGAAAAGTGACAATTTTCCACTCAAAGCTGTAATTATGGTAAATATTTACCTACGACTACCGTTTTTACTACTACAAAAAATTGCCCCTTTAGTAACGCCTGCTCGCGTCCCCTTTAGAGTTATATCCCAGTTTTCAAGTAGTTTGTGGGCTACGCTAGGTTTGTATAGACTGGTTTGTGATTTAATTCTACCTAATCCAACCTAACCTAACATGTACGGAATATTTTCTCAAACGGTAGTCGTAGGTAAATAATTACCGTAATTATTTCTAGGTTAAATTTCAGATTCATTTGTAAGATTTTAAAAAAGAAATTCGAAAAACCCATTACAAAATGACATTATCATAATTGTGATTGATAATTATTATGTGTTTGCGTTTTGATATCATTTAATCTTCAAAATAAACATTAATTAGTAGATAAAATATTTTAATATGCATCCCTGCTCTCCAGAAAGTATAATAATTGCTTTTGTAGGATTTTCAGAAGACTTTTTTGATTAATGATTTTAATGCTTTATTGTGTTCACTTTTACTATGACTTTGGAACTTTCAATAACACTGTTGATATTAGTGTCTCGACTATGTTTAAGAATGTTTAAAATTAATGGTATACTGTTTGTTTGAGTGTTGTATTTATCTTTCAGTTAACTTAAACGAGGAAACCACCGATGAACTCCCCCAGAGCCGATTGCGTCACTTGCGATGGATGCTGCAAAAGGATTTTCTTGGTCAGGATATGTTTCTTCTGGGACCGCCTGGACCCATGAGGTACTGCTATTTTAAAACAATAATATATATATACAGGGTGTCCCGGGGTAAAGTGAACAAACTTCGGGAGTGGTACCACATGATGTTAGAAGTAAAAATGATACATAAATTTTTTGAAATTCCAACGTTTTAAGGTAGTTTTCAGGTAAAAAAAGTTGAATTTCTTGTATGGAAAAATAAATGTTCTTCTTTGGAAAAATATTTATGTATGGGAAAAAGAACAAGTTTATGCACTTTACCCCCAGACATCCCTGTATATTTATTTATAAGTGTGAATTAAATTCTATGTCAGCTTATCTTTCTTTGAAAGCACATTATTCGATTTTATCCCTAATCTTAAATACAAAGTTGAAAATATGTTTGTGTGGCTAATCTAAACCAGCAAGAACTTTTGAATGGTAAGCTCAGGTGTTATGAAATATACACACTTTTTCTGTCTGAAATTTCTAGTCAACACACTTATGTTCACCTTCCCTCTCTCTCACATTTCCAAATGAAATTATATTAAAATCAAACATAACATATTGTAAATCTGGCAAAACTACATAATACTGAAATTTATAAATTACGAACACTAAAATAAAGTTTTGATATTTTTTCAGACGCCAAGTGGCAATGCAATTTTTGGAGTTGACTCAGAGAGAAGTAGAATACGTGGCTTTGTCACGTGACACCACTGAAGCTGACCTCAAACAGAGGAGAGAAATTACTAACGGAACCGCAAAATACTTTGACCAGGTAAAATTCCTTCTTTCTCATAATAGTACACTAGATAGTAATATATTACCCCAAACCAAGATGCGAGTTACCATGCTCAGGCTGAATGACTCTGGAGAACAGTGTCACGAACGGTGCCTCTGAAATTCACTGTCGTAACTTGGAGTATTTAGACCTTACCCCACTTACTAACCTCAGGGCTCTGCTGGGGTGGATCTTCTATTTCTCTAGATACTCGTGGGACCAAAAATGAACCCTTCAAACAAAAAAACCAGGGGCCTTTGATATCCTTGGGGGATTGGAGAGGCCACCTTGGTGGACTCTTCCCTCGTGGTTCCTTCGGGGAATCTAAGCAAAGGAGATTTCCGATTGGAAAATCCTCCAGGGGATCCATATGCAGGAAAACCGGTACCCTAACGGGACCTGAAAATAAACCCAAAGGACTGAGGTGAAAAGGGAGATCGCACAATGGGCCCATGACTTGAATGCTCACTGGAACTATAAGTATACTGTCTCCGCTTTAATAAGTAAATAAAATAATAGTGTCTGTTGAGCACTCAAATGATTCTATAAACCAACCATCTATGTTTGAAAAGTTATCCCAATTTTTAAAGTTCATATTCATAAGCTTTCCTGTTTCATCTTTGAACATAAACCTTTTGACCTTTGCAGCTCTCATCCATCCAAAGCTGACAGTTACCTCTAGGCTGTCAGCCTATTTCCCTCTATTTTTCATTCTCAGCCAAGGATGGATTTTTAATGATTTTGGAATTCCAACAGTCATCTGTTAGCTGTGCTTCAAGCTAATATATGAAAATATTTAAAAAATCTAATTTTATTCTTTGTTTCCATAGAGCGCTGTTCGGGCTGCCATAGAAGGGAGGGTCTTGGTCCTAGAGGGAATAGAAAAAGCTGAAAGAAATGTCCTTCCAGTACTGAACAACCTTTTGGAAAATCGAGAAATGCACTTGGAAGATGGACGCTTCCTCATTCCCGCTGAGAGATACGATAAATTACTTAAGGTAATTATTATTTTAAGAGCTTTCGTTTTCGAATAAATCGAGCACAAACTTGAAATTTTTTAGAAAAAAATTTGAAAAATCTAGGGTGTTAATATCAAGTGTTTAATGTCTTTTAAAATGCATCGAAGCATAGACCCGGCTCATAAAATTCTTTTAGCCCTTAACCCATTGGCCTCCGAATTGTTTAGCTAAAAAATTGTCCTTCACATCCGAATTAATTTTGTATCAAAGTTTTAAATCTGCAGTGGTGTACTAAATCTTACATAACTTTTAAACTAAAAATGCAAACGAAACAATTTTTTTCAATTTACTTGTGCATTGAATTAAGGTATGCAAAAAATATATGCAGTTTTCAAAAAAATAATAATAAAATGATTAAACGAGGATATAAAAATATTTTTTTTATAAAAACAATTTTTTTTTCATTTTTTTATCATTGGATTAAGAAAAGTTTTACATTAATCATACTTATTACCATAATATATATTTTTTCAATTTGGGCTGATGTTGGCCGCCCACCACGCATTTTACGAACAAGCTTGTAAATTCCCAAACCACACGCCATTTTGAAAAAATTCAATGACGCTGAAATATAACAAAATTTCAATCGTAAATATCAGGAAAAAACTGTACCAACGGAGTCCTGCCAATTACTATGAAATGAATGCTTAATTATCTACAGAGCGATTGGCATTTAAAATTTTAAAAACAGATGTCAATAATGTATCCCTTTTACGTTTTTAAGCCGACAGACATCAGACCCGGCGGGACGGGTTTGATTTTAAGACACATCGCCGTACACACGCGGGGACGGCGTCGTTTGAGGCCAATGGGTTAAGGTGCGGGAAAAATTGGAAAAAAAAAGTTTTTTTCAGTTCTCTATGTGATGTAGATTCACCGGTTTCCCTCGTATACTATGACGACCCCTTGCACAGCTCTTAATGAGTGTAATAGAGACCTAATTAGTATGAAATCATGTAATATATATTTTTTAATGTCTTACACCCACTATATTCGTGTAACACTTGATGGATGTTCCATACCCATTAGAGTTTTTACAGACTCTTGCAGATCAAGATATGCTCAGTAAAAGTCTGTATTATAAATCAGGGTCATTTTATTTTTTTTTTACATTGAAAGGTCCCCGTTAAATGCTTATTCTAAGTCGGTTTTAACTTTTCAACAAATTTTGATAAACAGAAAAGCACAACTGCTATGTTGTTATGCTTGTTAACAGACCACAATTTGTTTAAAAACTGAAACGGACCTAGAATCAGCGTTTAAGGGACAGTTCAAATAAAAATAAATTAGCGTTGTAAGGGGATTCGATGACATTGTTACATTTGAATTTCTGTGAAACACCCCAACCTCAGGACGGGTTGTTTCGGAGAATTCGAACAATTCATCAAAATTCAACGTTCATTTTCGGGTTCTGTGAGAGTCCTATTCAAGTTCTGTTTTCATATGATTATAGGGTAGTTGCTTGAAAGAACTGAAATAATAACAGAACTTGAAAAAATCTTTCACAGAACTTGAAAATTAACTTTGAAATTTGAAGAATTGTTCAAATTTTCCAAAACGACCCGTCCTTAACATCATTCTGTTCAAATGCTTTCACGCATCTTGTGGATTTACCAATACCATTACAGAAATATGCATATATGGTTATTTTACATTCATATTATTTGCTGTGCGTATTCAGTAATCAGAGGGTTAAATAACAACCCTCTTAAAACGCAATGTAAATTCAATGCGGCGCATAAGGTCGGCACAGTGAAAAACTTGACTTATTACCACGGCGTTCGTATGGTTAAAATGGTCTTAAACCAGGCTTAAACCCAGCTTTACTATACTAACGTTGAACCGACGTACAAAAATTTAATTAGTGAGACAGTAAAATAAGTTATTTAAATTATGTATTTTATAAATAAAATTATGCAATTATCTTCAAATAGCTCAATTAATTTATTATTAACATTAATTTACCAAAAATAGTACCTAATAAAATAAATGATCTCTCAACAGCTCCACGGTGAGGCGGAAGTGAAGAAGTGGCGTCTGGAGCGCGTTGGCGAGGGTTTCCGGGTGGTGGCGCTAGGGCTGCCGGTGCCCCACTATGCCGGCAGCTCCCTTGACCCGCCCCTGAGGTCACGCTTCCAGGCCAGACATATTCCTTCACTAACTTACGAGGTAAGACAATAAATGAATAAATATTTAATTATTGAAAAAAATATTAACAATTTTTAAACGAAAATTTGAAACAGAAAATATGTCGTCGTATTTGGGACTTGAACCCAGGACTATTGTATTTTATTATTATTATTTTATTTATTGTATTTTTAACAACTTTAACATGAACTTTGCCTTGCCGGAGCGCTGCTCTACCAACTGCTCTAATGAGATCCTATTTCCTTCGGTCATATTTAACTGTATCATATTTCGAATAAGAACTACCAAAATTATCTTAATTTTTTATTTATTTTATTTAACAAAAATTTTAATTACTATATTGTTTTTTTGATTGATTGAATGAATAAATAAATGAATGAAGGAAGTGGAAACTAGCCCACTTCCGACATCATGTTAAAATTCGCCAGATAAACTCATTGTTGATGATAATGCATTCTAGCAACCTTTGGCGGCATTTCTCTGAAATTGGATGACGTTATAAAAATTTACAGCAATTGTTATACGAAAGAAACCTCAGTACAATCCAATCAAGATTTGGCTTAAGTGAGGGCGCTGTTCACTCATTTTTGTCAGTCCCAGGGTAGGAGCTCAATCCTCAGTCAAAACTATTTTTTTTTTTAAATTTCAACCCTTATAGTGCGGCTGGCTATATTCGCAGTCCAGTAAAATTATGACTACCTTAAGGTGCACTGTAGTGTGCAGTGTGTAAAGCTAAATTTAAAATGTTTTGGGTGTTCGTTACTGTCAATGAAAATTCCAAAACTAAAAAAGTTAACATTGTAGAAGTGTGTATATTATTTGTATTAACATTTTCAATATTATATTTGGATTTGAGAAATTTACTAAATTTCATAGGTCTCACAGGGGTTAAAAGAAATTTTAAAAGTACACAGCGGTTAAGAAAAAATGTATACATACACATGTATAAATATGTTCATTAATAAAAATAGAAGTATTATAGTAAGAAAATATTTGTTTTTTCCTGCGAAATCAAAAAAATATAAATTTTCAAATTAAATAATAAAATTGCACAATGAATAATACTAATAAATTTTTCTCTGAAAGGTGAAAATGTATTTATTTTTTATAAGAATGAATTGATTATTTAAAAATACTTAATGATATTATTATAATGTCAAGCATCATCAATCGTTAGAATACTACTTTCTTTACTATCGCAGACAACTTTAGGTAGCGACGGTATGAATATATGCAGTTGTCTTTTAGCGGTCTTTATATTGTAGTTGGCTTCACTCATCTTCTTTCTAATCATTTCGATATATTGCGACTCGAGGGAACCTTTCACAACGGTAGACTGCTTTTCGGGTTTGAAGTTATTATTATTTACCTCATTGAGTTCATCTTCTGTACTAAATTTGTGCCTAAGAGCGAGGCTCAGCGATGAAGTCGTCGAAATTCTCCTAGAATTTTTTTTATTTTTACTAGCTTTTTCGTAACTTTCTGTTGAATGATTAGAATCATCTTGGAAAGAAATTATGTTAGCCGATAATGACATCCTTGCCGGGTAGTGTGCATCCATGTTTTCGTTATTCACCGAGTGTTTTGCGTAGTTTTGAAGGTTATCCGATACGTATGACGCCGGGTAGACTTGTGACTGAGAATCCTCGCTATGTTTTCTATCTTCTTCGCTATCAGTTCTGAAAGTTTTGTGAGTTCTCATTTGTTTTCTGCTAGACCGATTTTGAACCCTTCGTTCGTTACTTTTAGAAGTTTGTTCGATGTATTTATAATTCTTCGTTTCTTCGTCTGCAACATGACTTGTTGTATAAAGTCTTGTATCGTCTATTCCTAGATATATATGATCTCTTCCTGCGAGATCTAACCATTGCAATACCCTCTCTGATAATGGGTTTCGATCGATGATTATATCTTCAGTTTTCCCAGCAGTAAAACAGTTTCTTTCTATTCTGTAGCCATCTTGGTATCCTGCGTTCATTTTTTGTTTTTCCCAATTTCTTAAATACAATGGGTTGGCGTTAAGAACTAATTTTGGAGATTCGACAGGGGAAGATGCTGGACTAGTGTGTTTGGAGGTTCGGTTGTGTATTGAGCTTGTTGAATTAATGACCTTTGCAGTAGGATCGTCTTTAGATAAAATGGCGTGCCGTCTTCCGTCAATCCAAACGGTTTTTACGTAAAGTGGTTTTAAAGATGTTTCCCAATGCACAACCATTTTATTTTTTAGTGGTTATGATGTCTCTGTAGCAGTTCTGGAAGAAAAATTACAAACTTAATATATAATTATGAATTTATTTGCATTTACATAGGAAGCAATCTCCGTAGTTGACAAAACCTTATTTTAGAAGAGCTGAAGTTAGCAGTCTGAAAAAAACATTCACTTAGTGTGTTTAAATATATATTTTTAAGTTGGGAATACTGAATATTGTGGAATTTGTAAAATAAATATAAGAAATTTTAATTCATAAAAAATATATATTACCTATTTAAATTTAGAAAAAAATAATATGTAAATAAAAAAATAAATTTATATAATGTTGCATTGACCTATTTGTAACTATTTCATCATATACTATTACCATTTTTATTGCATAATATCGAATTCCAACAAAGTAATTTTTGCTTTTGAATATGGCAGCCTCCGTAACGCATTTGACCCGCATAAATGCAGAACGCATAATACGTAAATATTTACGCCTTACGAAAACGATTCAGCAATTGCAAACATTCAACCGATTTGCATAGAACAGGTGTCTCTATTTATGTATATTAAATAATTTACCAATTAAATACCAATTTTATTTAAAAATTTCACAATATTTTTAAAGGGTTGAGGTTTGTTCTAAAAAAAATAATAAAATCATGCACAGCTTGGCATAATATTCTAGATATTTATTCAATTAGTACAATTATTTTTCATTACTATGGCATATCAAGCTACTCGCTTTGTATTTGAAATTTGTTCTTCACATTCGAGTTTGACATTTAAGGCCTCGTAGTAAGCGTTCAAATATGGTTTGAAAGGAAGATATGTAAATACGAATGTTAGAGGGAGCGCGCTAATATTAAAAAAAGATAATAATTAAGCGAAAATGGTGAAAAATTCTTTAGTTGCATTTAAAGATACACTGTGAATTTTTTCATGACTATAAAATATTAAATAACAGAACAAAACGCGTTTTTAATAATTTTCGGAGCTTATTTTGCGATTTTTTTTCTATCAAGGGAATTTCATATAATTAATGTTTCGGCGTAACAAATGTATAGATATTATCTAAAAATAAGATTTATTTTGGAACTCAAAGCTTTAAATAGAAACTTGTTATAAATCGGTAGAAATTGGGTATGCTGGGGCTTTTTTAAAAAAAAACAACTCGATTTTCTTAAATGTTTTTTTTTTTTAATTTGTAATTTTGTTCTGTGAATTATATTTTGTTTTATTTTGATTTAACGTCTAATAATTTGAAATGTTGAATAAAAAAATCGCCTTTCAATGTAATAATGTATTGTGTTCCTTGCAAATCGTTAAAAAAAAGTTTGAACACAAAATTGTCTTAGAATATGACGTGATTCATCTCATTTCAGAAAGTACCAAAGACCGTTTGGTTAAAGTCAAAAATATGCACTTGGATTGTTATGATTTTTAAAACTTACATTAATTTTTTATGACCCAACTTTGTGTCGTTATTTAAAACCTTTTAAGTATCGCAGCTCCATCAATTTCTGTCTACTATATTTTCGGATGATTGTCAAATGCAAAAATGGATTGACCAAAGCTTTTTTAAATAGGGATGTAATGATCGCATGATCAGAACGACAAAAAATAATATTTTTTCCATAATACGTATTTTTGCCATCCCTGTTAGTCTGATCGAATTTTCGCCATTAGGTTAGCGGAGTATCGACTCCTTTTGTCTCATGGAAATATGACCTTTTTATGTCTCTGTTGCTTTGAGTTCGCCGCCCGCGCGATATGCACCTAGCCTGACAGTCTGACAGCCTTACACGATGAAACTGTGTATTATTGCGAGTATTTCTCAAATCCGAATTTCCTTCGTTCTAAGTCAGAAATTTTCCGATTCGATGTTTTCTCTGAGACAAACCTGTAGTGCAAGAATTTTCCCATTTTCAATTACAAATATGAGTTCCTTTTGATTAAACTTGAGTTAAATAGTTACATTGCGCCGTGAACAAAAACCGTAGTCTTTTTTCTAATTTATTGACTAATGTCCTAATGTATGATTTGGTAACCCGATAACTTAACAAAATGACAATTCAACACACGTTTAAAGAGTGATATAAAGTCATGAAAAGTGATTAAACAAAAACTTCAGTTAAATAAGTTACGTAGGTTAGTTATCACGGAACCGTATAATTTACTAGCTAACTTGTACCCGGCGTTGTTCGGGGACTTATAAATGGTTTCAAACTTATAAATGGTTTTGGCCGTTTTACGACATACAATTCTTTATTAAATTATTTTGATGTATTTCATAAGGTTTTGCCAGCGTTAGCAATGTAAGCGCTCGAAAATATTTTTTAACGACCTGCTTACAAAACATCGACTTTTCTCTACTTTCTATAAACATAATAACCTTCCGGAAGAAATTCTCAGAAACTTAAAATAAATGATAGTTAAAGCTCTATCAAAATCCGTTTAGTAGTGTAGAAGAACTAAGCGCACAAACAGAGAAACGCGGATAGTGATTTTGTTTAATACTATTTAGATATTTATTACACGCCCTAGTGGGTTTTTACATTATATTTTACAAGTTGTTTGTATCACTGAAGTATTGTAAATACTTGAAATTTTTATATATATATAAAAACATAAATGAACAAAAGTAAACAACAAAAACATTTTTTTAAATACTTTGGGAAAAATGTGATGAAATGAAATAAGAGATTACGCTGACATCAGATAAACAACACCAAATTTGATTTACTCTATAACTCATTCGTTTTGATGTTATAACAAAAATAGTGGAAGGTATATACATAGGTCTATTTGTATCTAGAAAAATAAAATTAATGAACGATATTTATATTGATTAGTTTTAAGGTGAAATATATCTCCCAGATCATAATATTTAATTCCGATACTGTGACGTCTCCGAATCGTGAAATTTTGATAATCCAGTGTCCTGCTGTTGTTATAGAAAAAGGTAAACAAATATGGGAATATGGATATTGATTAATTTATACAATTCAGGACAGTTAATGACACGTCTTAGTGCTATCATCAGGACACACGAGTCCATATATTTATTTGATCGACACATTATCTAAAAACATATAAAAAATAATATTCGGACCTATATAAAGTTTAAAAAACCACCCTTAACTTTTTTTGACAGAAAATCGTCAACAAATCATTGATTTTTATTTTTTTTTTATTAAATGAATAAAATGGTATTATTTACGGAAAAAATAAACTAAATATACTTAGAACTTCGAAATACCAACATCTAAACTTTAACTAAAAGCTCGACTTTCTTGATCGTAGTAAAATAATATATCCATACGTGGTAATCAAATCAACAGGTTTATATTCGAGCAATTAAATCCTGACGCTGCAATTTAGCAGCTTAAAGCAAACACCGACAAAATAACTCAACGTAAAAAACGTTAACGTTATTCTAACTTACTTATGACAAAATCACGTCATGTTTACATTTAAAAAATAAAATAATTAACAGTAATAACCAAGACGACTAATACTTTGAATGGATACATTAAACAATCACAATAAGAATAGCATAAAATTCTAATCAGTTTAAAAAATGTATTTTAAAGCTTACTATTTTTATTGTTGAATTATGAAAAATACCCATTTAATTTGGTCCTTTGTGACAGTTCCTATAAACTTATCGATCTCAGAAAATTTCACGTAAAAGAGATACAGCATGCAAACCTAAATTTCCATCGCCTTGTTCGCCCGAAGCTCTCATGTAATTTACATAATGCAAATCTTTTAAATCGACACGACAAAACTGCATCAATGAATTCAATTTTTTTTTATAACAAAGACAACTGGCGTGCTTTAAAAATGGCTTCTTTACAGTTGAGATAAATTTCACGTTATTGTTTACAATTTACATCAACCATGATAGAATTGTCTATCGTCTATGGATTATTTTATCCGATTTGGCGACATCCGCCCGCTCACGTCGTCGCGGATGACTGAAGGCAGTTCCCGCTTTGCTTCCCTTATATACCTAATTCCAATACCTACAGTATGGCCGCAAAAAACTTCCTCGAATCCAAAGGCATAATGCCACCCATTCCCGATAATATATATTCCACCAGACACGCACACTGGCAATTCTAAATATAAGACAGTTTATTTTTACATCGAGGCTCGATTGTTTCGTATTAAATGGCCAAGTGATGCGTAATTTCGCGATATAGAAACAGGACAATTTATTCGCCAATTAAATTTTATTGTTTATTTTACAATATTGCAATATTTAACATAATGTGTAAACCTTGTCTGTAAATCTAAGAGTTGAATTATTGTTTACTAGCTGACTTGTACCCGGCGTTGCTCGGGGACTTATAAAGGTTTTGTGGTTGTGAGTTGTGACTTGTGAGGCTATACAATTCCGTATTACATTATGATGTATCTCATAATACATCATAATGTTACGTTAATCTCAGTGTTTATGATGATAATATTACTGATAATGAAATCCCAAATGATATATCACTTGATGAATCACTCAACCTAAACCATTGTTTTATTGAAATAAACGCTATAGAAAAGGCTATAAAAGCATTAGATACTAATAAATCCGCTGGACCGGATGGTTTCCCTCCAATATATTTAAAATCTTGTGTTCGCAGTTTGACTTATCCATTATTTTTACTATTTAATAAGTCTTTGTCGTCAGGGTGTTTTCCAAAACAGTGGAAAAAAAGCTATCTTACGCCTATTCATAAAAAGGGAGATAAAAGCGATGTATCAAACTACAGACCAATATGTATATTATCCGCTATTCCCAAACTATTTGAATCGTTAGTCCTAGATGTAATATGTAAACAAATTAATAATATTATTGTACCCAACCAGCATGGCTTTATCACAGGTAAATCCACCCTAAGTAACTTGATCATATACGAAAATTACATAACTGATTCTCTTGCCTTGAAGCATCAAGTGGATTCAATATATACTGATTTTTCCAAAGCTTTTGACAAAGTTAGGCGACATATCCTTGTACAAAAATTAAGTATGTTGGGTATCAAGGGTAATCTGTTAAGTTGGATTGATAGCTATCTTAGTAAAAGAGAGCTATGTGTCAAAATAAAATCTGTGGAATCTTACATTTTCGAAGCCACAAGTGGGGTCCCTCAGGGGTCTCACCTGGGACCAATTCTTTTTTTGTTATTTATTAATGATATTGTTAGCATATTTAAAGATGTAGAAGTTCTTCTTTTCGCAGATGATTTGAAAATATATAAAACAATACGCAGTTTAGACGATTGTTATACCTTGCAACTTAATTTAAATAAACTATATCGTTGGTGCATCATCAACTCTCTGTTTCTTAATATTAAAAAATGTCAGGTCATTCGTTTTTGTAAAATACGAAATCATACAATTTATGAATATTCGCTTAACAATGTAAAATTGACAGCTGTCACTCAAATCAGGGACTTGGGTGTTATATTTGATGAACAGTTAACATTCAATCCGCATATAAATGAAATCACAAATAAAGCCCTAAAAATGCTTGGTTTTATATGTAGAACCGCATGTGACTTCAAGTCACTAGAATGTTTGAACACACTGTACACATCTTTAGTAAGAAGTCAAGTAGAGTATAATTCGCCTATTTGGTCCCCGTTTTATAAAGTACATTCCAACAATATTGAAAAGGTACAACACAAATTTTTAAGATTTATTAACTTTAAACTGAATATTCCAATCCAAAATATAAATTATATCCAACTCATGCATCAACTAAATTTGATTACGCTGTCAGATAGGCGAATTATCTCCGACCTTGTTCTACTAAATAAAATTATTAATTATAGAATCGACAGCCCTGAAATTCTTGCCACAATAAAATTATTTGTACCTTCCAAAAATACGAGACAAAATTCCACCTTTTTCTGTGACAATTTCAAATCTAATTATCAAGCGCACATATCGTTAAATCGAATACAAAATTTTGGTAATAAATTTGGTAATGTTGTTGATATATTTAGAGATTCCGTAGCAGTGCTTAAACGAAATCTACATAAACACTTTGCTGAAATGTATGACTTCTCCACTCCATAGCGAAAAACCCATTTTTTAGCTTCTGTTTTTTCACTCTTTTCTTTTATGACTTTTTAACTTTAATATATATGTTTTAACTTTACAAATTAATATTGTAATTTAAATAACAATTCGAATATGATTTTAAGTCCCTATAAATGCTGATTAATTTCAATCCATTTATTTTTCTAAGTAAGTAAAAAAAAAAAAAAAAACTGTTCTCCATAATGGTATTCTGTATTATTTGTAAAACATTTATGTACTACAGATATAATAACTATTTTATTTATATATGTACGTAAACTTTTAAATGTCACATAGTTAATGTAATAACACTAATAACAATGTATGTAAAAGCCCAATGGGCGTTTAAATAAATAAATAAATAAGGTTTAGAAAGCGTTAGCAATGAAAACGCCCGAAAATATTTTTTTTACGACTTGATTATAAAATATCAACTTTTCTCTACTTTCTATAAATATAATATGCATGTATTATATACGTAAGCCTTTCGGAAGAAATTCTCCAAATGATAGTGAAAACCCTATGTAATATTATAATCGCCCGCTCGCAATATGCCATGTAATATTATAATCGCCTACTTGCAATATGCCATGTAATATTATACTCGCAATATGCCGTGTAATATTATAATCGCCTACTCGCAATATGCCGTGTAATATTATAATCGCCTACTCGCAATATGCCAAGTAATATTATAATCGCCCGCTCGCAATATGCCATGTAATATTATAATCGGCTACTCGCAATATGCCATGTAATATTATAATCGCCCGCTCGCAATATGCCATGTAATATTATAATCGCTACTCGCAATATGCCATGTAATAACTTATTCCATATTATGCTGTCTCAGTTAAAGTCACAAGGAGGAAATCCATAATTGGTTTTATTTTACTATATAATACTTATGTACAAACTGATTAAATGTAAACTGTCGATTTCCCAAAAATGAAAAAATAAATAACGTTTAGTTTAAAGTTTGTGCAATTGTAGAGAGGCTTTTAATTTAATTAATTTATCTTATACTAAACCCAGTACTCCTTTTTAGATATCTCTCATGTAACGCTTGAAAAATATAAAACAAACAATATAGTTTTTTCCTTATTGTTTTTTTTAATTTTTATTTTTTACACCCGCCAAACTGCCAAAGCAGTTTGTCAGCAGTTAATTGGAAATTACATATCTTTATGAGCTGAAACAAACAAATGGCTAAATTCATCTTATAATTGTGTTCATCAGTATTCACAACTATTCCTTACGAAAGCTGTTGAGCAATTTTTTAACGTCCATCAATCTTTACAATCCATATGACATCCATATACATGACCGGTCGGTGGCCGAGTTGACATCGCGCTTGGGTCCCACTCAGGCGTAGTGTGTTCAACTCCTCGGCTGGCTAAGTCCTCCATCACAACACAAGCAACATTTTCAGCTTACTGTGGTGGTAGTAGGAGATTTTCAAATATTGTCAGGTTATTCGTAACCCGGGAATGTTTGTCTTTCTTTTTTAAAAAAAAAAATATATATATATATATATATATCCAGGCAGCTTCTGTATAAAAAGTGAAAAAATCATCTTTTAACTTCACTTGTCGATATTTATTGTTAATAATTAATTCGAAGAACTCCACTTCTATTCGTGAACTATTTTAAGGAATTATATTATTTAGGATTCTTGAAAATACCTGGATTGGAGAAAATATAATTTTTCTTTGATCACCTTAGCAAATGCTAAGGTTATTTTGCATTATTGTTTGTTTTGTAGTACATTTAATCTAAAAACCCTTTATTTTTATATCTAATGGTTTAGGCTCGTTGTCGAACGGGACATTCATATCCAGACATTTCATATCCGGGTAATAACGAATGACAATTAACTATGGTTTTCACGTCATTACAAAATAATTAAGGCAAACCTGCCACCATCAGATAATGATTTGGTAAACAATTTTTATTGGTAAGTGCCTCATAGAATAAATAATTTCAATTACCACATTTACTTTTCACTAGCTGTGCCCCGCCACGCGTGGCTATGGCTTTTTTCTGTCTGTGCAGATAAATAAACAATTACGCGTTTTATTTTAAGAGATGGTGCTAAAAAAAGTACGCTGTTTTAGAAAAAGCATATTTTTATTAAGATTTTGAACAAACGAACACTTTAAATTTTATTTTTATAGATTTTAAACGTAATACAAATTAAAACGAGGAAAAGATAAATAAAATCGTATAAATACGTCGTCTCTTTTTTAATGGCTCTGAAACAGTTGTCAAATAAAAACTTAAAGTATAGGTAAAATACGGTTTGATAAATGACAAAATTCGTGCATTCATCAAACTTAAATAATATTTAAAAATAATAATGTTTGATAGGTTTTGAAACAAGTAAGTATTTAAAACAAAGATCATGGTTCCCATAAAACTGGTGTCTGTTTTCATGGTCATAAGTCCTTATTTTTAAAAATACGAGTACCTACCTTCAGTACAGAAAATGTTTCTGTCGTCTTCGGTTATTTTTTTTTTTATTTTTTTTTTTTTATTGAAAATTTTTTTGATACATATATATACAGGTACATACATAATAACAAAAAATAAAAGAGAGTAACAAAAAAATCCCACAAAGGCGAGGCCTGTGCGTGGGCATTATTATTTGTATGTGGATATTTAAAACAGTGGTTTAAATAAAAATAAAATATTGTACATGGTGATTGATTTTACCGTAATTTCAGTTACTTTTTACTAAAATTCCAAAAATATTTAAGAGCTCAATGAATATTAATTGGTACAACAAGTATTAATTGATACAACAAACACATAGCAGACTTTATTATATATCTACTCTTAAAGCTAATTAGTTGTAAGTATAATTAATGGCTTTGTTAATAACTTATAAGAAAAAAATATCTATTTTGGCTGTTTTGAGCCAAGTTTTGATATATTTTTTATATGAATGAAGATTTTGACGAGTGGTCTCTTTAAGGGTTGAACATACTGAATTATAGATTTTAGGAGCAATAAAACTAATGTGTCTCTGGGCCTGTCTAGTTTTACAGTGGGGTACAACATACTCACAGGCGCCACATCTTCGACTGGAACGATTAGAGTTTTTAATAAAATTGTTTGGGTGCTTGTAGATAAATTTAAGACATTGAAAACTATAGGTTTGTCTAAGGTCCAAAATATCGGTTTCCCTAAACAATTGTTTGGAGGGATAAGATTTACTTTTCTGGTACATAATCTTAATTATTGCTTTTTGGGCAATTTCTAATGGTTTGAGATGATTATTGTAACTTCCTCCCCAACCAATTATTCCATAGGAAATAGATGAATGAACTAGTGCATCATAAACTAATTTTATGGTTTTTATATTAACTATATTACACATTCTTTTAAAAATATAATTTAAATATCTCAGTTTGTTGACAGTTTTTTCTATATGGCTGGTCCATTTTAGTTGAGAATCTATGGTTACACCTAAGTACTTAATATTTTTTCCTGATTTCATCTCTTTACAGTTTGAGCATGCGGTAGGGTTACAATTTACATTATGAAATCTTAAATTAAGATAAGTTTTGGGAGCTGACTTCAGTGTGTTATAGAAGGGAATACAGAGAGTTTTTTCATAATTTAAAGTAAGAAGGTTTCTATCTAGCCACTCTTTTACAATAGTAATACATTTGTTAGCCTTATTAGTTGTGTCTTCCCATGTATTTCCTTGGACTGTTATTGCAGTATCGTCAGCAAATGAGAAAATATTACCAGGTATAACAATGTTACATAAATCATTTATATAGATTAAAAAGAGTAGCGGCCCTAATACAGTCCCTTGTGGAACACCGTGTTTTACTGTATCAAAATTGCTCAAACACATTCCAATTTTTGTACATTGTTGTCGATTCGAAATGTAATTTTGTAAAAGCATGAGACATTTATTTTTAATTCCAATGTTGGATATTTTATTTAAGAGAGTACTATGGTTGACTGTGTCAAAGGCTTTCTTCAAATCTAAAAAAATTGTTAGGGTTTTAATATTTGAGTCTAGGTTAGAATAAATTCTATTGGTTAAATTAAATATAGCATCGTCAGTGCCGAGTTTGGTTCTAAAGCCATATTGGTTAGCTGATAGGAGTGCATGAGATTCCAGAAAATCGATGATTCGTTTTTTTATACATTTTTCTAGTATCTTGGACAATTGAGAAGTTAAGGTGATTGGTCTGTAGTTGTCTGTTTTACATCGAGGTCCTGATTTGTGTATTGGAATGATATTCGCAAGTTTAAATAAATCCGGGAAAATACTCTTACTGATACATGTGTTAAATATATGATGTAGTGGTTTGATTATATGTTGTTTTATGGATTTAATTGTAGCATTACTTAAGTTATCAGGACCATTTGCAGACCTAACGCTTATGTTATCAATATGGTTTGAGATTTCAACTTCTGTAATTTCCATGAATTCAGATAGTTCAGAGGTAGAATTTTTAGTCTCTAAATAGTCTGAGAATAAATTCTGAGAGTGTAAGCTAAGAGAAGGGTTATTGTCTATTAGGGTAGATGCAATGTTTGTGAAAAAGTGATTGAAATTGTTTGCAATATCTTCAGCATTCTCTAAGATTATATTATGTTCGGTTACAATTTTTTGGGGAATTTTGTGATCCTTTTGTTTCCTGTTTGAGATCTCATTTATGATGTTCCATGTTATTCGTGAGTCGTTTTGTGCTTTTTGGAGTTGTTCAGAATAGTACTGTTGTTTGCATTTTTTTATAAGAGTATTAAGGTAATTTCTATATATAATATAATGGTTCCTTTTGCTGTAATTTTGTGTTTCATTGTTGGTTATGCAATGGTTTTCGTAAGTTTTGTAAGATTTGAACAGTTTATTTCTATGATGTATTGATATTATTAGACCACGTGTGATCCATGGTTTTATGTGTCTATGTTTACTTTTAGGTGGTTTTCTTTGTTCATAACATTTTTCAATGTGGTTTTGAATAATTTCATAAAAGTTATTTAGAGACATATTAGGGTCGTTATTAGAAAGCACCGAATCCCATGTTTCGGTTGTTAGTGATATGTCTAGTGATAGGTAATTAATTTTTGTTTTTATTTCCTGCTGGTTATTGGGATCAATGTTTCTGGGAGAATTTATAACGCAATGACCGTAGAAGGTGGGATAGTGGTCTGTAATGTCAATTTTTAAGGTAGCAGATCTATTTGGGTATTTTTTTTTTGCTTTCAGAAATATGTGATCAAGACATGAATCATTAGGATGATTGGGCCTAGTAGTACTGTTCAGGTAAGATAGGTAACCTTTGGTGTACAGTAAGTTTAAGTATTCGTTTGCAGATGGATTTAGTATTGCGTTTTGTATATTTATATTAATGTCGCCCATTAAAAATGAAAAATCAAATTGATTTGAGCTATGTTCGTCAATAAAAGTTTTAATTTCGTGTATGAACAAATTTGTGGATAATGAGGGAGAGCGGTATGCTGACAAAATAGAATACTTTTTTCCTTGAGAGGTAAAGGTTGCATGGACAGCATTTGAATATTTGAAATTTGGGCTGACAATGTTAATATTAGATATAGAGTGTACATTATAAAATATGGTAATGCCATCATGAGAGGTGTGTCTAGCTGGAATTGAAAAAGAAATATAGTTTGGTAGGCTGAAAGGGATACATTCGCGCATTTGCGTTTCGGTAAGAGATATAAAATCAATTTGGAAAGATAACGAGTTTAAAAGGATACAGAACTCATCAAAATGTTTCCTAATACTTCTGATGTTCATATTTAGTACATTGAAAGATGTGTCTTCGAAGATTGAGTTTAGGTCTTGATAATTTTCGCATTCATGGTTTTCCGGGATGCTATATACTTCTAAGGAGGCCATTTTTATTGAGTCCGGGAGGTATTCAAAGAAGTTGTAGAAGTGAGGCACGGTTACTGGAGTGGAATGTCGCTCGCATCTTTGACATATATTATTGGTGAATCCTTATTTTTACGGAGAAGGATGTTCCCGTTTTTCGTCCACGCATATTGGTATGCCATTGATTTTGTTGCTCTCGCTAGCCAGAGTAATCGCTTGTTTTGTGGCGTCAGCTTTTCATTTATGTAGATAGGGTTTATCGAGGTGGAGTGATTTATATCTTTGGCGGAGAAATATCCCGCTTTCTTTTTTTGGGAAAGGATCCTGTCTTTCAATTCTTTTGTAGCCATCTTTATTGTTATACATTTCTTTAGTGAGTTGGTGTAAATGTTTATTATGGAATTATTATTTAGTAAATCTTCACACCCTATTTTTTTAAAGATGCATTCTATAGGTATTTTAGGATTTTCTTCTTTTTTAGTTTCGATTCCGTTGATTTCGAGCGATGTTTCAAGGCAATTTTGTAGAGATTGATTTACAACAGATTTTAAATTTTTGTTTTCTTTTTCCACTTCCTTAATTTTTTTGTGGAGTTTATTTCTCTCTACTTCATAGTCATCGATTTTTAGTGAAAGAAAGTCAATGGTCTTGGTGAGTTCGCACAGCTGGTTCTTGAGGTTTTTTACATCTTTTAATTCAGCAGAGAATTTTTTTTCTATAATTTCCGACATATCTTTTTTTAAGCTATCGATGTTTTTTTGGTTTTCAATGTTTTGATATGCTATTTGAGACATTATGTCTTTTTTCATTACGTCCATTTTTTTTTCTAGGAACTGTATAATTTTATCTTCGCTATCCAGAATGGTTGTCTTGCCTCTGGTGCTGCTCATTGTGGATTTTTAAAAATAAGTTTATTGTTTAATTAGATGCTCTATTTTTTTTTTTAATAGGGTTTCAAAAATATCACACGTTACAATGCAGATTAAAATTAAATTTAAAAGAACAAAAAAAATGCGGTTGAAAAAAAAAAAGCAGCAAAGTTTTTTTTTTTTTTGGAAACTGTGGGGTTTGAACTGACTTCCCGTATTCCACGGAGAGTATTGGCGAAACGTTTATACCACCAGGCTACTGACCGCCTGTGACGTATCGATAAATAATTATAATATTAATTGTGAGGGCACAGGTCCGTTTGTATTTGTTGTAATAAAAGGTTTTGATTGAGTTTGCAAGCCGGTCACTGTCACTTCAAATTGGCACTTTAATCACTTAAAATTGTAATGACTAGGCCGTTTAGACTAAACTAAATTGGATGAATCACTTCACTGGTATTACAGGTAAACACCAACCGTCGGTTGTTTTATTTTGGTGAGATTTTAACTATGAATTTGAGCGATTTTTGTGGAGCGATTATTTGACGTGCGCACTGTTTTAAATGTTGTTAACCTATTGTTTTTAAACATGAAACAGGTTTTATTTGCTTTTAATACAAGACCACCTTAGTAAGTAATTTGCTTTAAAAACGCAAGTTAAATGAATGGAAATAATTTAGAACAGGGGTATGAGGTCTACATTGTGCTGTAGCAGGTCTACTAGGATAAAAACAATGCAACGTCAACTTAATATTCTAAATGTGTCACAACGTTTGGTCTATAATACCCTAGTATTTATATACAAGTTAAAAATAAAATGCTACCCGATTATATGTTATAAAAAGTCCATCACTATCCTACGAGAAGTTGCGACGATTTTAGGCTTCCTAAGACAAATTTATCGGCAACACAAAACAATATTTATTATAAAGGTTTCAAAATGTTGGATGAACTCCCTTTAAATGTTAAGGAAGCGAAAAGTCTTGCAGTTTTTTCGTGGGTTATGTCTCATGTCCAAATAATATACGTAGGTAATAGATTATGTTTAATGTAGTTTTAGAAAAGATATAATATAATATACTTGAAAAAAAAATAGTTTCTTTATTTATGTCGGACATTTTTAAGATACGTATTCAGTTGTCGTGTTTATAGTAATTCGATTAGATATTTAATTAAATTACCGACAAGCAATAATTTATTTATCGTCGGTATCTGTCTACGTTGCGTAACGATCCAGCCGCCTGCGAAGAAAAGTTTGTCAAGTTATATAACATTATCCCTGGCCTCCATGGTTAAGTGGTAAGCAAGCCGGAAGTCACGAGTTCAAATCCATGTAAACATTATTTAATTAATGTGTGTTATTTCACAATTTACTCGTTAAAACTAATATGTACTATGTAGTATATTTTAGAGTGGAAGATATTGTCAGTATCGCCCTGGTGTGAGACCAACTTCTTGAATTCAAACGTTGCTTGAAATGGCTTTGGCCGCGTTTGGTGATCAGATCTGATGAATAGCCAGGTACTTACCCACCTTCTTCTTCCCCAAGAACCTTTCCTCCACACTACTTTCAACCTCACAACATACCCCAATTGGAGATGGCGTAGTCTCACTGGCTTCAGACGGTTGATGGAAGTTGGGACTATTGTGCGGTTTCACGGTAGCCTATCTCGAAACATGATATCCCTAGTGAGACAGGCGTAGTAAAAATACGCGTAAACCCTACTTATGTAGATGTGCAATAAACAATAAACATTAATAAAATATGATAGGAAAACCGGTTTTTCTCCGGAGATTTTCAGTCAATTTCATGTTCATGAAAATTCTTACAAAACTATATTTTCCTATTTGAAACAATTCAAAAAAGTTATTTTGTAATGAAATACTTTTACAGAATGCAAAGCTACATTGCGAAATTACTGTTGAAATTTATACGACAAGGTTAAATTCGTTAATTTCACATATTTTCTCATTACTACTGCGCTACGCCAAATGATTCCGTGTCTACGCTACATTATCCTCTACGAAAATAATTAACACAAAAGAAGTTACATCCAACGTAATGGGCTAAATGCGGCCGTTATCATCTGGCCATCTTAAATGCTTCATTTCAATTCCCAGGTTTAATTTAACTTTACAGAATTGGAATAGTTAACCGCCGCGCAGTCACCATTACGCTTTAAGCATTGTAGCAAGCGTAGGCAGTTCGAATTTGCTAAACTTGTAGATAATTCTATAATGATATGCGTTGGTTTCCGTGGCTAAACGGCGTAATCGACATTTATTCACATTTACTCACGAAAACTAAAGGCATTATTACGTTTTCGAGCGTATTTCGCTAATGGCAAATAAATTATTCGCATTTACTCGAGGTATTTTGTATTACAATGATAGCGAACAAGATAATTAAATTATAATAAATAATAATATAAATATATCTATTGTGGGTCTCTAATCTCGAAATAGTACAAAACGCGATTTATTCCGGGAGGTTTATATATATATAACATGTGCATATATTTATAGAAAGTAGAGAAAAGTTGATGTTTTGTAATCAAAACTCCTCGAATTTTAAATAAGTATGGAGGACGTACTCTTGAATACTTGGTACCTGTGATTTTCAACAAACTAAATAAAAACTTACAAATTGTGAATAATGAGAGACCCTGCCCTAAAATCATAAAGCTGTGGTTAATAAATGATCAATCCATGTACCTTTGAACACCTTAATGTAAATTCCCAAACTCTTTGTTTTTAGTGAGGTGCATTAGATAAATTATGTATTATATACTCGTTAGAAATATATTTTGCGAATGTCTGCAATGAAATAAAATCTGTGAAATGTACCTACTTAGAAATAAGACTTACTCATGTACACATATAATCATACAATGTTATAGACATAGACTTAAGATATTTTGATTCGGTGGATCCTGCAGACAAGCTGGTATGTGACAGCTTTTTTGGTCTACCTATTTTGTTAAATAAAAAAGTGTTATACATATTGTTTTAAATAAAAAAATAAAAAAAGTCGTAAAAAAATTATTTTCGGGCTATATAAGATACATCAAAATAATTTACTACGTAATTGTATATTAAACAACTGACCAATTAAAAAATATTAACGAGTTACAAGAAAAACGCCATCTCAAAAACCATTGCAAACAGAAGGAAAAAAACCTACAAATTTCATATGGTGAAAAATATCTGGGACTTCATATTGATAAACATTTTTCATTTAAGCAGCACATACAAATATACTACTACGTACTTACATGTAGAATCATTTCCCGAAGTTAGTGCACTTTACCTCCGGACACCTTGTATATTCTTGTACATTTTTTTGTACCATTTTATCAGGGCGTATGTTACAAATTCACCAATAAACATTAATATTATGTTAAATTTCCTACCGGCATCGCCCGAGATTTGTACACATTTTTATCGAAATATTTTTTCTTATATAGCTATAATATCGATGTAGGCAGCATATTTTCAAATATGGCGTATTTATTAATTGTTAAATGAATATCACAAAGCTCCATGGATCAAGATGAACATTGTTTGCGAGCTGCAAATAGTTGCGTTAGCACAGAAATTTTACGCTAAAAAAAAAAAACTGTTTATTACCGTTTGAAAAATTTTTCTGCTTTTTTCAACTTTGTTAGAAAATTTGAGTATTAATTTCCCTGTGTGACTTTTGATTCCACCAGGACCTGTTTTCTGTACACGTTTTGAACGCAATATTTGCACTATTCCCGTCTTGTCTTTAGTGATTAGTTTCACGCGTGACTGACTAAAGCCTGGGGTCGACAAAACACTTGGAGTTGATACCAACTTAATGCGGTATTATTGTATTGTATTAACTCAAAATGATTAATAAATCAATCCAGTGTCGTGTGAGCACAGTAATGTATTAATTTCAGTCACGCAATAAAGGGGAACCAGGAAATGAACTTTGTTTGTGAAAACATTTCATGTTTATCATTGAAAGATGTTTTGCGTGTTTTGAAACTTAGATACTCAAATTCATTTCTGAAGTTCTTTGAATCCTGCCTAAAATCAGGGGCGCTGCACTCTTATATGCATTAAATTCTATGCACGCGGGCGACTGAACCAGGGGGCGGCCTCTTTAATAAAAAAATGATATGATTGATGTACAAGAGCTCAGAATAAAGATTTGTAAAAGTTTTAAATGCGAAGCACTTTGTTGAAGATCTTGGAGATCAAATGAAATCATACCTCCTTGCGAAGGTGACGATGAGGTTGAAATAACCACTTAAGCTTACTGCCTATTTCGATTTATGCAAAAATAAAAATTTTCGGTTAATCTTTACTAAGAGTCGGTTTTAAAAATATTTATTTATTTATTCTTTTTTTTCCTCCGCTGCTCATCTCTCTAGGGAATTCCTGTGTCGAGATGAGTAGCTTTTCCAATCGTTTCACATGAGTAGAATTAAAATAAAATTGTCAATTAGTTCACTAAAAATATAATCGGAAACTACTAAAAAATTATTTTTTCATTAGAAATTTATGAATTTAAGAAACATCTTTAAAAAAAATAATTTTATAGCTAAGATTTTCTGCGATAGTTTCCCTTTATTAACTTTTTTATTCTTGTAAAATTATTCACAAACTAAATAAAAAAGCCACTTTTTCCATGCGATTTTTATGCATCCTGTCTCTATATCTCCATGTAGATATGCGATACCAGGACTAGATAAATATTGTTTTATTAGTAGACTATTTCTCGAGGCGGCCCTGTATAAAACCCTTGGGTAAATCTTAGTTTTTCTACCCATTCGATATACTTTATTTGAACTAACTTAAATGATTTTGTTCAACCAAGTTTTTGAATTCATCGCTTATTTTATTTTAGGTAAAAACTTCTCGATGAACTTATCAAGTTCATGTTGTGGAGTCGCCCAGAATGTCGCTGGTATTTGTTGCTGAACTACTTGTCAAATTTTAGTTTATTTTTTCTAATTATCTTACATAATTTCCTAATTTAAGTTATTGAAACTTTTAGTTTAGTTTTTTAATATCCTGATTTATTTTAGATAAAAAACTTATTTAATTCATGTTGCGGAGTCAGTCATATTTTTCCTGAAGTTTTCTTTTAGACTTATCGTGTCCTCTTGAAGTTTTTTTTTCAAATAAATATCTTACATGATTACTAAAGTTAAATTATCAAACATGAACCTTTTAATAAAATGTATATTAAATTTTATACTCGCAGTTATTAGTTAAAATCAATATTACCGAAAACAATATAAAAAGAGTGATCATATGAGTATTTAGATTTCACTTATATTTTTTTTAATATTAAAAAAAGTATTTTTTTATTATCTAAGAACACGTAAAACGTATTGATTTTTGATATTCAATTATTTTTACAGACGAAACAAAATGCTAAATTGTGTAGGGTATTTAAAGCTATTATTAAATGAACTCCACGGACCCGTTAAAAATCACGGGATATTGTAATTAAAATTTTGAAGGATAATAAAAAATATTTTATATTAAAATACGTTATTTGTAGGTAGGTACCTATTTTATCGCTAGTCTGATTTTTTTCTCACAATCAGTTCCAATTTTGTAAATGACACTTAAATTCAAAGTAAATCTGAGTTCTAAAGTTCATTGAACCAGAGTTACAGTCGAAATTAGCATTTTTTATAAAGAATGCTTCTCACTCAAGCGTCCATCAATCAATTTTACAAATCTATTTAGTTCAAAAAACAAATCAGTCAAAACAACACAATTTCTTAATTAAATGATTCCCAGGTTGATTTATTTATATACGTCATAAAATAAAGTGAGATTGGAAATCAGGTCGGAAGAATACAGGCGGTTGCCTTCATAGGGAATTAGGATCAAGGAATTAGGGAAAAAGGGGAAACGTTAACGTTAAGCAAGGGAAGGAAGTTGGTTCGTAGACCGCAGCGTCGTGGCCTCTCCAATTATCAGTTTAATTATTGCGGAAAAGCTGGGGGAAGTTGCACGCACAGCCACTTGGGGGAGATTAGGCATTGGGAGGGCGATGCATCATACCGAGTGAATTGTATACCTACGTGTGTCTAATTCCTTCACGTGCAGTCAGTTTGAGTTTTCTTTGTTTTGTTTTGTTAGTTTTTAGACTTTTATGACTGAAAATTACAACCCCTGAATAGCTATTTAGTGTAAATGCAAATGGATTCAAATTTACTTGCGCAGTTGTTTTTTATTTAATAACATTAATTTTTAGTTTAATTACTTTCTCCCTCTTATGGTACGTATACATTTGCGAACCGAAACGCGAACCGAGCCACGGATTACGGGAAAGGAACGAAGCAACTGCAAGCGGCGTTTCGCGCCATTTGCGGTTTCTTAGTTTCTTTCCCATAAGTTGAGGTTCAGTTCGGCAGTTCGTCTCGCATATGTATACGTAGCATTATATTGGGATGTTTGAACTCCGTCCGTCACATTTAATTGCTGATCAAATCGAAAATTAGCGATTTGATCAGCAATTACAGTTTTGCTTCGTCTGATCTAATATTGAAACGGGGTGAGAATCGGCATTTCATCAATGCGACGGGGGTTAGTATAGCCCTACCTTTAACTTTAAGATATGGTCTATAAAGGTTACTTCAAGGAAAAAAAATCTCCTATACTTTTGAAAAAAAATTATCGTCTCACGGTTTTTCTTGGTTCGCTCGTGATTTTTATTCTTGTTAAGTAATCTGACATTTAATGCTTGGTAGGCAAAAATTGAGGGCGCTGCGATCGTTAAAAAGTTTTTCAATGGCAACACCAAGATGACAACGAAAATGAATGTAAGTTAAAAAAAAGCTTAAGTGCATATTTTTTACTTAAATTAAACGTTGTTCAGGAATTAGTGGTACTTTCTGAAAGGAAATAATTACACATCATATTCTAAGACAATTATATGCCTAAACATTTTTAATTATTTAACGCTCTGCAAGGAAGATAATTTATATGAAAATTTGATTTTTTGTTTCTTAAATTTATGTTTAATCAAAACAAAACAACATCTTATATAGACTTGCTTTTCAATTTGACAATGTTCTTGTTATGTTTTAGACTTGCTTTTCAATTCGACAATGTTTTTGTTATGTTTTAGACTCGCTTTTCAATTCGACAGTGTTCTTGTTATAGACTTGCTTTTCAGTTTGACAATGTTCTCGTTATGTTTTAGACTTTCTTTTCAATTCGACAATGTTCTTGTTATGTTTTAGACTCGCTTTTCAATTCGACAGTGTTCTTGTTATAGACTTGCTTTTCAATTCGATAATGTTCTCGTTATGTTTTAGACTTGTTTTCAATTCGACCTAGTTCTTGTTATGTTTTAGACTCGCTTTTCTTGACAACATAACAGTCTAAATTTAAATGAAATTGATAAACGTCGTTTTGCGACCAGTGACTTTTTTGGCATTTTCGGTGTAAGAGGGGACTACGGGCGGTTGTTGCGACTGGTTCGAAAAACTTTTTTGACACTATCGGTATGCGCAAAGTGTCCTATTTAAAATGGTTTGTCTGTAAATGAATACATTTTATTAAAATTAACTAAAAAATCACTTAGGACGGGTTGTTTCACAGAATTTGAATATTTCATCAAATTTCAATTTTGATTTTCAAGTTCTTTGAACGTTTTATTCAAATTCTGTTATTATATCATTTTTGGCCAGTTGCTTCGTAAAAATGAAATTATAACAGAACTTGAATAAAACCTTCTCAGAACTTGAAAATCAACTTCGATGAACAAAATTGATGAATTGTTCAAATTCTGTGAAACAACCCGTCCTTAGTTTTAACCACTTTTTATTATTTAGGAAACCTGTTGTGTTTTAAAAAGGGAATACATTTTAAATTGAATATTAAATTGCAAAGTAAAAGCTGTGAAATTAAACGAGTTAATAGTTAATGTTTTTTTATGAATTCTGTTTTTATGTGCCATAAGCATATATTATTTAATACCCGGTCGATTTTGCAACGAAGACACTATTCCGGGAGTTACGACCCCGCCAAAGTGAAGATGTCACGGTTTTTAGCTCGAAATTACTTTTATCCGTGCTCGCGTGACCGGCGCTGCAGACGGTAAAACTATACTACACACATTTCCATACGGGGCTATAAGGATATTACAGTAATCTCTCCATTTTCGGGATGGTGTAATATTTTCCGGTTAAACGATTTTCCCGGTTGATCTCCGCAGGGGTGGGCAGATATGACAGACCACCACACAAAGAGACTAAACTCGGGTATTATTATATAGAACCGGATTATCCACGGTGCTTAATATGTCAAATTATTATCTGGGCAACAAGAATGGGGGTGCTATTGATTTATTTATTGACTCTATATATCGAATTAAGCATAATCTACACCAACACTTTGTTGAATCCTACAAATTAGAGTAGCGTTGGTAAATTAGTTTTAATGATTTGTCTTATATGTAGTGTTGTTGTAATTTCTTTTTTACTTTATGTTACTCTTACGTTTTACTAATATTGCTTCATATTTTTTAATATTTTCTCATTATACTTGTAACGGCCGGCATAGTCCAGTGGTAACGCATTGGACTGCCATTCCGAAGGTCGCGGGTTCGAATTTTATTTGATTAATTTGTGTTATTTCACAATTAATTAATTAAAATAATATATAGTATATTTGCGGCACGTTCCAGAGTGGAAGATACTACCAGTATCGCCCTGGTGTAAGACCACCATTCAGAATTGAAACGTTGCTCCAAATGGCTTTAGCCGTGTTTAGTGACTAGATCTGAATAGCCAGGTACTTCCCCACCTTCCTCTTTCCCTTCCCCACTTACCTTCAGCCTCACAACATCCCCCAATTGGGGATGCCATAGTCTCACTGGCTCCAGACGGGAGCAGTTGGGACTCTTGTGAGGTATTCACTATAAAAATAAAAAAATCACTATTTTACAAGTGTGTATTTTGTACCTTCTTTAAAATGGATTACATCTATTTACTGTCAATATCTCCTGTATAATACATATTCTCCTTTGTACACTGCATCATGTATCACTTCTATGTAAAAGCCTTTTTAGGCGTATATATATATATATAAATAAATAAATAAATTAGATACATTAAGAGGAAACGCGCGGGCCAAGAAATTTGAATAACAGATTTATTACAAAACTGTTGTTGTGGCTGTCATCCTCCCACCCCCCCCCCGAATACTGAACGAAAGGGACAACAGTTTTGTATTCCCCTCTTTTCTCTTCCAAAACTGAACCGATTTGAAAAATTTGTTCACGTCTTCTACGTCTATTTTACACGTCCATATTATTTACTTCTAAGTAAATATTCTAGGTCTGAATGTCTGTTGATGGCGTTCAAACTAATTTTTTTTTTTTGATTTTTCAGGCAAAACCTAACCTAAGCTAACTTAACCTAACCTAACCCAACCTTACCTTACCTAACTCCTATATAAGTAACTTTAAATAACGCAAAACGTAGGAATATTTCAGTAGTCGATATCTGATATATCTCTGCTTACTAGCAGATTTCTGTGTGTTGGGAACTCTTGATAAAGTGAAATGATCTTTACAATAATTACGTTTATTTATGTTACAATAAATTAAGTCTGGATTTATCTTCACTGTTCACTACCCGAGGGTTGGTAATTCTCTGTTTCTAGAAGCTTGAAGTCTGACAAGGATACCCCACAGGCAATTGCTACACTCTAGTGACATCTGTCGGACTCTGGAGTAAGCTTTCTGACTAGTGCCATCTATCGCTTAAATACCCAACTTACACCATACATCACAATATCTATATTATAATTAAAGAATATTTGCAATTGTTGTAAAAATCCAGAGATGAAATAGGGGAATACGTTTGTATGGATAAAATGCCGCCCGCGTGTCCTCTTAAGACAAAAATAACTAAATTAAATTATGCACTGTAGAATTTTCCCTACTGGCCACAATCAAATCAAAATCACTTTCCATTTACGTAACGAGTCTGATTCTAAAATTCGTTATTCTGATTGGTTATCACATCGGCACAAACCCTTCAATCGAGAGATTGCTGTATATCATTACTCTGGCAAAAGGATAATACAAAACAGTTTTCTTTACTCATAAATTCTTATGTTACATTCTCTATGCTGTAACTTTCTTAATGTTTTTTTATGGCAAACATCGTGTCATATATACGTGGCAGTATCTACTTTTATTGGTGGCTAAAATATTAAAATAATGCCATGAATAAAGTGGAACAAAGAATTGTTTTTAGTAAACAATGTATATTATCTATACAGTCAGGGCACGTTTTTCATGACCATATCATAGGCAAATCATTTTTAAAGGACAGGTTTCAAAATTTCAAAAAAGTTTCTATGACTAGTTTGTTTAAAATCCGTCTGTAGTCACTTCAAGCAACGAAGATCCTATCAATTCCATTTAAATTTATACTCGCGATTTAATTCTACAAATGTTATCTTTATGTTATTTTTTGTTTCATTCTTCAGCTTCCTAATAAAAATAAAATAATTATTAATTTCAACCATTTTGAAGTGAAACTTCTTTACGCGCGTCATGCAATTTCGAGGACCGGAGTAAAACCGACTCATGACCGAAACGAAAATGCGGGACCACCGATTAAAGTTCATTTGATCTAGTCAAAGTTTTGAAGTAACATATAAATGCTTCTTAGCTCATCCCGACAACTGGCGTTGGTGGTGTAATGGTCAGCATAGTTGCCTTCCAAGCAGTTGATCCGAGTTCGATTCTCGGCCATCGCACATTATTTTTTTGTTTTTAACGCCTTTTTCATTCAATATCTTATTTTTTAGTAGGTCAGAACATTTTTTAAAAGAAAATAATATTGCAAAATAATAAAAACACTTATCTCACTGTGATAAAACATTACTCCGCTAGAGCGCGCTTTGCGTTATTGTGTTGGATTAAAATTATTATCTAATCCGTATATTATGATAATTGTATTACATTTATTTAATTAATTTATTTATTTTGATAATATGTAATAATTTACAGAAAAAAAAATTAAAACTATCTCCCTCTGATAAAATATCCGTTCGCTAGAGCGCACTACGCGATCTTGTGTGGGATTCTATTTCTGTACATTGTACATTATTTTTAAAAATATATTATATTTTGGGTGTGATGTAGGTAACATTATAAAACATAACAAGCTCTCATATTTTCAGAACCTACATAATATAATCAATTTATGCGGCTTTGCTTACAGTTGGTGCTCAGCGTGGTTGGCTTTCAATCAGTTAAGCGAGGTTCGATTCTCGGCTGTGGCATTTTTGAAGTGAAACCTTGTTGAGGTGGGGGAGCCGCTCACGAACGTTCTCTCTCTTCTCTTCTTTCCTCTCTCTCAGACACCAGCGAACTGCGCCACGCCAAGCATCAGCTGAAACTAGAAGTTTCACTTCTGTCTTGCGTAGGCTTGACACACCCACTTTTTTTTTATCTATCCAGTACACAAGCCAAGGGTCCCTTTTAAATGATTTTCATGTACCACCTAACTAAAATTTCGTTAACGTTTGAAAACGTTAGAATATGTGACAAGTAAATTTACACAACGTATCCGTACCTAAACTTACATTTTTTAGGTACGGATACGTTGTGTAATATGTGACAAGTAAATTTACACAACGTATCCGTACCTAAACTTACATTTTTTAGGTACGGATACGTTGTGTAATATGTGACAAGTAAATTTACACAACGTATCCGTACCTAAACTTACATTTTTTAGGTACGGATACGTTGTGTAATATGTGACAAGTAAATTTACACAACGTATCCGTACCTAAACTTACATTTTTTAGGTACGGATACGTTGTGTAATATGTGACAAGTAAATTTACACAACGTATCCGTACCTAAACTTACATTTTTTAGGTACGGATACGTTGTGTAACATGTGACAAGTAAATTTACACAACGTATCCGTACCTAAACATACATTTTTTAGGTACGGATACGTTGTGTAATATGTGACAAGTAAATTTACACAACGTATCCGTACCTAAACTTACATTTTTTAGGTACGGATACGTTGTGTAATATGTGACAAGTAAATTTACACAACGTATCCGTACCTAAACTTACATTTTTTAGGTACGGATACGTTGTGTAATATGTGACAAGTAAATTTACACAACGTATCCGTACCTAAACTTACATTTTTTAGGTACGGATACGTTGTGTAACATGTGACAAGTAAATTTACACAACGTATCCGTACCTAAACATACATTTTTTAGGTACGGATACGTTGTGTAATATGTGACAAGTAAATTTACACAACGTATCCGTACCTAAACTTACATTTTTTAGGTACGGATACGTTGTGTAACATGTGACAAGTAAATTTACACAACGTATCCGTACCTAAACATACATTTTTTAGGTACGGATACGTTTGTGTAATATGTGACAAGTAAATTTACACAACGTATCCGTACCTAAACTTACATTTTTTCCTCCCAAAAGTACCGACTCGTGCCTTCATACATTTATTTATTTATAATATTTTCTTCCGAAGCTTCATTTCATGCTTTTTGGTTATTTCAAATATTTTTGTTGTACCTGCGAACATTCTCATTATATGACTTAACCCTTTTTGAAGATGCTGTCAGAAAGTCGGAAAAATTTCCGATTCTCTTTAAAATCCACATATATGGGACATTTCTGAATGTATTCGAAAACTAAAAACTGTTTTTGAAAGGTCATGAAATACTCGTACGCTTTAAAATTATTTTAAATACACATATAATTTTTGAAATATTAAAATTTTGAAATCTCTAAATATTATAAAATAATATCGCTATTAGCGTCTGTCTGTTTGTGCGCTTAGTCCTTCTAAACTACGCAACGGATATTAATAGGGTTTTCACTATCATTTAGAAAATTTCTTCCGGAAGGTCTACATATATAATACATGCATATTATATTTATAAAAAGTATAGAAAAGTCGATGTTTTATGATCAAGTCGTAAAAATATATTTTCGAGCGCTACATTGCTAACGCTGGCTTAACCTTAAAGAGATACATCAAAATAATGTACTACGGAATTGTATATCTTAAAAAGGTCTATAGAAAAGTCCGCAATGGTATATGTCTATCTCCCCCAGCAACGCCGGGTACAAGTAAGCTAGTCAAATATAAAAAAGTTTTAAAAATGGCATTTCGTCTAAACACAATTAAAATTACCGATAACGAAAAAAACTCATTTTTTATACAAATTTATGGTAAACATTACGGCCACCTCGCTTTTTTATTGTTTTATATAAAAATAATTACTAAAAATTCACAATGTCTAATTTTTTTTCAAATTGCTTTTTCGTTTCATAGATATCTACATTCAAATTTTTCTGTGGTTAACTTTTTAATTTGAATACAAAGCGTGGTGTTTTCTTTTTCTAATACCGTTTAGATCATATTTGATGGGAGACACAACAATTTCTATGAGACATATGTGAGTTGTTTCCAAAAGCGAACTAATTTAACTGAGTGGTTAAAAGGTAGTACAGGGTTTTCCAATGAGAGATGTTATTTTGATATTCAATCGTAAAAGATCAATAGTTTCGTTGCTTGTGTATCACGTAGCGCCGTCTTGTTGAAAGTAAACGTTGTCCAGATCAATACCATCCAATTCCGGCCATAAAAATCATTAATGATATCTCGATAGCACAATCCATTCACCGTAACTGTTGCTCCAGCCTCATTTTCGAAAAAGTAAGGTCCAATAACTCCGCCGGACCATAAACCGCACCAAACAGTCACACGTTGAGAATAGAGAGGCTTTTCAACAATAACTCTTGGGTTTTCCGAGCCCCAGATGCGACAATTTTGCTCGTTGACGAAGCCACCGAGGTGGAAATGGGCCTCATCACTCAAGATGATTTGCATTTGATTCACTCAAGTGAATTTTAATAATTTCAATGCGTTGTTGAAGCGTGTATCGTTCTATTTTTATTAATGGCGTAGTTTCTACTTGTCAAATGTCAAAAAATGACAGCTTCAAAAGTAACATCTACCGAAATAGCGGGCTATTCAAAATAACGCCTCTTATTGGAAAACCCTGTATATTGTTGCCCCGTGTGTACACGACGACTGCTTGCTGAGTGTTCTGTCCACCGGGTTATTGACCACCTCAACATAATGGATAATAATAGATAAAAAATATATTCAACAAACATTTTGTAAATATTATTGTGGCAGGATCGTGCGTAAAACTATGACGATTTATCAGCCATTCCATGGAAATGTTTGCTATTAGTTCGCATGCCTTGGTGACAATCTACATATTTCCACGATTCGATATCTCTCATCGGCCACTTTCAGAAGTAGGAACCCTGTCGCCGCAGCATTTCCCGCTAGATAACTATCGCCGGCTTCCTGTGCGGAACAGGACACGGCAATAACTCCCAGACAATCGGAAGTTGTACAAATGTCGAGCGGCATGCACCGGCGAACTAGGGGTGGTGGTACTGTAATCCAGAACTAACCTGGGAGTGAAGCTAACAGCGCCGGATTTATTAATAATTTTGTTTTGTATCCATTTTTTTAACATGTGAAACCGCACAAGAGTTCCAACTGCTCCCAACCGTCTGGAGCCAGTGAGACTATGGTATCCCCAATTGGGGTATATTGTGACGCTGAAAGCAGTGGGGATGGAAAGGAGATGGGAAAAATAAAGATGGGGAAGTACCTGGCTATTTAGATCTGGTCACCAAACACCTCCAAAACCATTTCAACGTTTCAATTCTGAATCGTGATCTTACACCAGGGCTACACTGAGAGTATCTTCCAGTCTGAAACGTTCCGCAAATGTACTACAGGGTTTTCCAATAAGAGGTGTTATTTTGAATAGCCCGGTATTTCAGTAGATGTTACTTTTGAAACTGTCATTTTTTGACATTTGACAAGTACAAACTACGCCATTATTAAAAATGGAACGATACACGCATCAAATACGCATTGAAATTATTAAAATTCACTTGAATGAATCAAATGAGAATCATCTTGAGTGATGAGGCCCATTTCCACCTCGGTGGCTTCGTCAACAAGCAAAATTGTCGCGTCTGGGGCTCGGAAAACCCAAGAGCTATTGTTGAAAAGCCTCTATATCCTCAACGTGTGACTGTTTGGTGCGGTTTATGGTCCGGCGGAGTCATTGGACCTTATTTTTTCGAAAATGAGGCTGGAGCAACAGTTACGCTGAATGGGTCGCGCTATCGAGAGATGATTACAGATTTTTTATGGCCGGAATTGGATGGTATTGATCTGGACAACGTTTACTTTCAACAAGACGGCGCTATTTGCCACACAAGCAACGAAACCATTGATGTTTTACGGGAAAAGTTTCAAAATAACACCTCTTATTGGAAATCCTGTATATATTATTTTAAATGAATAATTTGTGAAATTAGATAAATTGGAAAAATTTACTTGCGCACTCCGTAATTCGAACCCGCGGCCTCCAGCATGCTAGTCGAAAGCCTTATCCTCGACCACGGAGGCCGTACAAAAGACTTCCGAGATATATCTATCATTATATGTTGGTGACGACGATAAGCAAACAAACGTCCACAAATAGCGCCGTTTTTTTTCTATGCAGTTACTTGTTTTGTGCACTTATTTTCAGTAGGTACTATATTCATTACTTAAAGTGCAAGTTGAATACATAAAATATCTCAATTTACATCGAATACCGACTAGTTTTCAGATATCCATCGATATATGTATGTACTTGGTCATTGCATCTATCTTATGAAATTGGTACGAATCGATTAGTTTTTTTTGACGTTTCAGCTAACTTGATTTTTTTAGTAACGCATCAGGCTGTAGTTTACACCACACCTCTATTTTTTTAATACCCGGCGTCACCCGAGTTTTAATAACCTTTTTTAATTTGAATTCAACACCTTTAAGAAGCCCTGCAGCGAATGGTTGCTGACCTCACAGCCTAAATAAACCGCACAATATCATAATTGATATAATTTACAATGAAAGGGATACCTACTTGTGATTGTAATTATATTGTTTAATTTTCTTTAATTGGAATTTTTGTTATTTCATTTACTTTAATTTAATTTGAATTATTTATTATATTAGAGGGATTGCTGCATTCCGGAAGTAATTCGGAATGCAGCGGGATTTATGGATGCATGATTTTAGATGCATCTACGGCATTTTTTGTCAGTTAATTATAATTATTAAAAAGTTATCTTGTCCTGCCTACCGTGTTAATATAATGAAAAATAAAATAAAACATTATAAAAAAGACGTTTTTGGGTAGAAATATTAAATTATTCATAATAAATTTGTGTTTCGGTCTTTTGAAATTTAAATTTACTCACATAAAATAGTTTTTTTTAATAGCTTATCGTATTTATCTGAATATATAAATAAAAAAAAATATATTCGTTTATTTAAAATCTTAAATTTCCGAAAGTTCTTCACCGATTGCTTTGAAATTTTCACACAACGTTGCATTCGAATACGCGTGTGTTTTTATATATCTATAATATATAGATGACACCTGTGACAGGAAAAAACGTGCTTTTTCGAAAAACAGCGCCATCTGTTGGACTGTTTCTCTCTCTCTGCACAGACAGACTGAACCACATCAACGCGTGGCGGGGTATAGCTAGTATACTAAAAAAACCAAAATTATTTTTAAACTATCATAATTTCACAAATAATTGCCAATTTCTAAAATCATTAAAAAATTGGATTTTCAATCCCCTATATTTTATAATTTAAAACACTAATAAATAAAGTACCATATATCACATATTAGATATTTGCTATAAATTTAGATATAAACAATTATAATTATTGGTTTTTTGGCCTTAAGGCGATGCACTACGTCGTGTAATATTTTAAATTAAGCAGCTATCAATAACAACCCTTACGTAGCGATAATGTTTAAATTCCCGCTTAACACCATCCGCCTGTTTTGATTTATGCAAGAAAAAAACATGGCCAAAAAGTGCCTTTTATTTTATTTTTTGGATGTTCAGACATAATTTTTTTTTCTATTATTTTATAAAAAATAAAAAATACTCGATTATTTCAAAGGCCAAGATGTATTTTACTCGCAGTATTTAATTAAAGCATCTGAAACATTTCTAGGCGACCAAATTTTCAAACCAAAAACACATGATTTTGCATTACTACGTATGGCATCGCCTTAAATCCAAATTTAAGTTTTGTATTACAGAGACCGTGCATTCGTTCCTCTTGATGTCGTAGATCCATTCCGTTGTCGTAGATTAATTCAACTCTTCACGACCCTGGTCTAAACGGGGAGGTTTACAATGTGTAATCTGGAATACATTTAGAATTGTTTCCGCCGCGTCATCCCTCGAGCGTTGCGGTGCGTCGCTGCTAGACAAATTAAATACACATTACAGTACATATTGTGTTCTCCGACAAAAGCCTACAGCGATTCGAAATTCCTTTGATCAACTTTGTTGACTCGGATCTACACGAAGTCGAATTGTTTTCGCAGTTACTAGGAATTGTGCAGATCTTTTAACGATATGAATTCAACCCGGATTAGAATTGTTTTACTTGCATGGTAATGTAATCGAGTTAGGCCTAGCGCGCACCACGATTATATTTTTTGCGACACGATTTTAAAATCGTGCTACAATAAATCGCAAAAATAATACTGCGCGCATCGCGATTTAAAATTGCGATAATTGTTCATTCTCAACATGGATTTCGAACAAATTGCTTGTATTGTTTTGCTTCTTCGGAAGAGGAGGAATAAAAGAAAACATAAATACTGGACTCATCCTTTTACAGCAGAAAGATATGTTAAAGGTTTCTTTTATCTGAAATACAATGATCTTCGACAGTATCCAAAAAAATTCTTTGGCTATTATAGAATGAGGATTCAGACATTTGACAAACTATTAAGAATTGTTGGACCTCAAATTGCATACAATAATACTAGATGGCGGAATGCAATCTCAGCTGAAGAAAGGTTGTCAGGTAGCTATTTTAAATCGCAGTGCGCGCGTGTCCATATAACTTCAAATGCTATAATTTTATTTTGCGACAATCGCGTCGCGCGCTGTCGCGGAAAAATGTGACAAATCACAATTTTAAAATCGCAACTATTTATTTGTCGTATATGCGCGCACATACTTACTAACTCATACGTTGCATTTCTGCGACAAAATTATCGTGCTACAGAAAATCGTGGTGCGCGCAAGGCCATAAACTGACTAACTAACTGACCTTCACGCCATTACCATCAGGGATACGCCAAAAAAAATCGTATTGGAATTATATTTTGCGATTCATTCTTATTTATTTCAAGATTTTTACACAAACTTCTAACAAATTTGTAGGACCTATCAAAAGTTGTACCAAATATTTTTTTGGTATGTTTACTAAACATTTAATCTATTTATATAATGGAAAGTGTTTGTATGTTTGTTACAGGCAGCGTGGATTTGATATTTATACAAATTTTATTCCGATTGATGAAATTTTGTAACTTAACTACTAAAAGAAGACGAAGGTCATTGTCTAGATTACATTTCGATAAAATCTGTGTAAAGCTGCGGGGGCTTCAGAAAGCTTAACATAAAACCGACTCATGAAACCTTACTCAATTATTTGATTCACTTGATCTTGCCATGTATCCACACAGCGTCCCCAGAGATGACAGGCCCTGAGGGAAATTATTTTCTTCATGGCCTCCTGTGTGGAGTTAATTTAAAAAATATATTTTTGGGTCCTCCTCAATTTTGTTTTTTTTTTCATTTTACAGTGATGTGATTCCCAAACCTGTCACAAAGTCGGGATTATAAATTTTATCTATTTAGAAATTTATGTATTCTGATTGAGATTGTCTCCTATTTTTTGTTGTTGATGAAACTGTATTATAATCTGGACAATGAGTTTTTCGATATTTCCAAAAATGACCAAGTTATGAGCTTTCAAAGAGAACTTGGGTAAAACATATAGAATTGTGTCTCTTGACGTGACGTGAATTCAGTTACAATGATAATTCGAACGGAAGTGCTGCAGTAATGCTGCGTTTGTCATTTTATAAGAACCATGACATCTTCAGTATTTTAAAATTAAAAAATTTCTATCCTACGCATGCTCTAATTAAAAATACAGTACATTTGTAAAGAAGGATATGGGTATCATTTCATTTTGATGAAAATTCCAGCAATATTCCCAATAAACTAATTCCTGACAATTTATCCTCAACGCTTCTTTTCCCGTCTATCCTCTCTTTATGGCACTGAAGCAAATGCATTCCAAATGCACTCAAAACAATGCATGTATTGCTATTTCATGCAATATTTAAATTAAAAAAAACATTTGTACATGAATACATAAAGTATGAATGATATAGCTTATAGTTACATCCCATTTCTTACAACTAACCCAATTCACAAAAAGTAGAGTACCTACTTTTTGTTCGACTGTGTTTTGGTAAAATCCTTCAAGCGGCATTTTTTGGTTTTTTCGCTTTGGTGGTTTCACACAGAATAGTTTTCAAATTACAACACAGTAAATTATTTTTTAATGACTAAAGTTTTTTTAATACTAAAAAAAAATAATTTATGCTTATTTTTTTTAGATTGATTTGAGAAAATCGTAGATGAAATTACCCAATCCTCAGATTTCTCAAAATTACAATTTGAATTGCATAATTTTACATAAAACATTGTGAAAAACAAATAACCACTTTCGTATAAACTTTAAAATTTAAAATTAGTTTTAGGAATCCGTAAAAATTTGCTTTTTTCGTCTTCTGTATAGTTTTCATTTTGTGGCTTAAGGGTTTTACCATGCCCCAATCAATATTATAATATTACAGCGTTTATAGGGTATTTTATTTAGGCGTTAGATTAAATATATAAATAGAAATAGATGTATCTTTGAAGAAGATAATACCAATAAATCTACACGGAACAAGACACAAAAAATAAAATATAATAGAAATAGGTGCATTTAATTCTTGTAAAGTATTCGTTTAAGGCGATGCACTACGTAGTGCAATCATGTGTTTTTGGTTTGAAAATTTGGTCCCCTAGAAAATTTTCAGATGTGTTTAATTAAATACTGCTAGTAGAATACATCTTGGCCTTTGAAATAATCGAGTATTTTTTAGATAAGTCTTTTTATAAGCCCAGAAAAAAAAATGTATAAGGCCTATGAAAACTGCTTTAAAGTTCAAAATCTCTTACTTACGAACCCATTTTCGGTTATAATTTTGTTGTATAATGTGGCAAATTAAGTTATTTATAAAATGATCGGAAAAAATTAAATATTTATGCCTGAACATCCACAAAATAAAATAAAAGGCACTTTTGGGCCATGTTTTTTTCTTGCATAAATCAAAACAGGCGGATGGTGTTAAGCGGGAATTTAAACCTTATCGCCATCTACGTAAGGGGTGTTATTGATAGCGGCTCGATTTAAAATATTACACTACATAGTGCATCGCCTTAAGGCGTGGTGACAATTGTTTAAAAGGAATGTTTTTAGTGATGACTTAAATTGAAGTATATCTTGTATTTGTCTGTTATTACCAGTCTTGTTTCACCCTTAAAGACATCTCTAGACAGTCTAAAGATGTCTTTAGAAGGGTGAAACCAGACCAGTCTAAGTTAGACTGGTCCTTACTAACGTCCCCATGACCCAAATTCGTTAATGTCCCAAATTCAAACATGTTGACCCGTCGGTAGCTGAGTTGATATCGCGGTTGGGTCCCACCCAGGCGTAGTGTGTTCAATTCCTCTTCTGACTAAGTCCTCCATCACAACACAAGAAACATTTTTCCGCTTACTGTGACGGTAGTGGGAGATTTCCAAATATTGTCAGGTTATTCTTACGAATGAATAGGAATGATCGTCTTTCTTTAATAATAAGATTTTTAATAATTTTTCATAATAAGTTATAGAAATAGAGTACGCCGGTAGGTATAGGTAGATACGTAGAAATATATTTCAGTGAATTCGGCGTTTGAAGATATTTCGTTTTTTGTTTGTTGCGTGCAAAATGGTAATATAATGTTTTATTTGGTTTTATGGTGTCTATAACACGGCGAAAGAAATGTCACAGAAACTGCGAAAATTTTCCTTTTGTTCTCACCTTTTCAATGTTCTGTTTGCAATTTGCGACAAAAGATTTCAATTTTCTTTCTTTTTAGTTTTTAACAATTACGTCACACGCTAAAAAGTCATTTTTAAAAAATCACGTAAAGAATTATCTACAAGAGCGTAGCGGCCAGTTGGGCAATTTGGGCAACGGGCATTTACCATATTTACCAAAAATACCAATTTAAAAAAAAAAAACTTATGCTCTTAGAGTTTTGCGTCGGATAAGTCAGCTGAAATGAATAATTTGCATTATTTAGTTTCCTATATTAATGCAACAAAACGAGGGATTAATTTTTTTATTTATTTTTCGGAATAACTTTATTGAGTAAAACCTCAAATTGTAATATTTAAATATTGAAGACAATTCCTTTTCTGATTTTTCTGTTTCAGATTTTCGTTTAGAAATCACTAATATTGTCTTCAATATTTAAATATTACAATTTGAGGTTTTACTCAATAAAGTTATTCCGAAAAATAAATATTCATTCTAGACTTGCAGAAAAGTCAACAGATGTCGCACATTAAATAATAAAAAATAAGATAGGTTTATCTAAAAGACGCTGTCTGGATTGCATTTAGTTCGGGTTGAATCTTGCGATCATACATAAAGATAGTTGCCAATAAAAATGTGCGGTGAAAAAATGAAGACAATGTTGGTAGTTCTTATTCGAAGTATGATACAGTTAAAAGTGACCGAGGAGAATAGGGTCCCATTAGCGCAGTTGGTAGAGCACTGTCCCGGAAAGACAGGGGTCCTGGGTTCGAGTCCCAGATGTGACCGTTTCCTTTTCTGATTTTTCTGTTTCAGATTTTCGTTTAGAAATCACTAATATTGTCTTCAATATTTTATTTTTTTTATATTTTGTTTCACTGTGTAGGGAATCAGCCATGGTTGTAAGCTTGCCAAGGAACTGCAAGTTTTTTGCTACGCCACTAAATGAGTGATCATCATGGATCTGTTACTGTTGTGGCTTTACATGTGTTTTTTGATATTAATGTTTCGCCAATGCATATTTGTTTATAAAATAACACGGTAATGTTTTCAGTTTATGTTTCAGAACTAATCTTTCAGATGAATATTTTGGTCAGATAGGTTACACAAGTTTTACAAAATTTTATTTTATTTTTCGTATGACAGGTAGGTAAGTACCTGTCCCACAATTATATTATTTTCGAAGTCCTAATAAGTACATAGAAAGTATTTTTGCTCTTTCCACACTGTATACTACAACGAATCAAAACTGCAAAACTGCATTTATTGTATCGAAATACAATAAAGTAGAAATTGTGTTGACAAAATTTGTACGATATTTGAGTGAATCGTCCTCATTATAACACCCAATAACTGAACTCATATAAATCTGCATTAATATATCAAAGCAGGCGAAATAACTGACAACCTCTGTGGTCGAGGTGTAAATAACTGATGGCCTCTGTGGTCGAGGTGTAAATTACTGACAGTCTCTGTGGTCGAGATGTAAATAACTGACAGCCTCTGTGGTCGAGATGTAAATAACTGACAGCCTCTGTGGTCGAGATGTAAATAACTGACAGCCTCTGTGGTCGAGACGTAAATAACTGACAGCCTCTGTGGTCGAGATGTAAATTACTGACAGCCTCTGTGGTCGAGATGTAAATAACTGACAGCCTCTGTGGTCGAGATGTAAATAACTGACAGCCTCTGTGGTCGAGATGTAAATAACTGACAGCCTCTGTGGTCGAAGTGTAAATCTTTCGACTGCCAATCCGGAAGTCGCTGGTTCGAATCCCGGCGTGCGCAAGTAAATTATAATATTTGATTTATCTGTTTTATTTCACGATTAAATCATTTAGACTTATGTGGGGTATATGCAGCACGTTACAGAGTCGAATATACTCTCAGTATCGCTATTACCACTATTTTGAATTGAAACGTTGCTTGAAGTGGCTTTGACTGTGTTTGGTGACCAGATTTAAATAGCCAGATACATCCCCACCTTCCTCTTACTCATATACTTCTCTCCCCACAATCTTCAGCCGCAACATACCAGATGCCATAGTCTCACTAACTTCTGACAGTAGTCGGGACTCTTGTGCGGTTTCATTATAATATATCATTGAAGAAGAAGAATATGAGATCTACAAATATGACGTTTAATAAATAGGTTCCAATGGTCAAGTTGGTTAAGACAAGAAATCCTGGGGTCGATTTCTAGTTGTGACCATTATCTTTTTGTTTTTCCATGTCTTGTTCTGTTTCATGTTCCGTTTAGATGTATTAGTATTATCTTCTTCTTCGATGATATTTAGTAAAAAAAACATCAATAAATATTTATCACTATTAACGGTTTTGCAACAAAAGTATTTATTTATTTGATATTATATAATCAAACAGTACATGAGTTACAGTGAAGAAACAATATACAGGAATTAAATATTTCATATTGGGTACCTATGATATGTTTCCTTGTAATGCCTTGTAAGTGTTGTGTATATTCCTTAATTACCAGGTGACTGTGTAGTGTATAGGTGTGTGTGTGTGAGTGTGTGTACGGGTGTGTGTGTGTATGTGTGTGAGTAGATGTGTGAATGTGTGTATATGGATTTGTGAGTGTGTTTGTGAAAGGGTGTGTGTATGTGTGTGTGTATGGATGTGTGTGTATGGATATGTAAGGGTGTGTGTGAATGTGTGTGTGAATGCGTGTGTGTATGAATGTGTGAGTGTTTGTGTGAATTTGTGTGTATGGATGTGTGAGTGTGTGTGTGAGTGTGTGTGTGAGTGTGTGTGTGAGTGTGTGTGTGAATGTGTGTGTGTTTGTGTATGTGAATGTGTGTGTGTGTGTGTGTGTGTGTGTGTGTGTGTGTGTGTGTGTGTGTGTGTGTGTGTGTGTGTGTGTGTGTGTCTGTGTGTGTGTGTGTGTGTGAATGTGTGTGTATGGATGTGTGAGTGTGTGTGCGTGTGTGTGTGAATGTGTGTGTATGGATGTGTGAGTGTGTGTGTGTGTGAATGTGTGTGTATGGATAAGTGAGTGTGTGTGTGTGAATGTGTATGTATGGATAAGTGAGTGTGTGTGAGAGTGTGTGAGGGTGTGTGTGAGTGTGTGTATATGTATGTGCATTGAACAGTTTATATTATTGTCATGTTGCCACGTTTGAATTTGGGCATTGAATGTTTTTCAGACAAATATTATTTACACGATGAAGAGCACGATTATCTGTATATTATAATAAAAGTCCTGAAAGCGAATGATAAATTACATAACATCAAAGTATACTCTACTACCGGGACATGAAAACGTTTGGTAACTCGTCCGAGGTGTGTTTTTTCGAGGACGCCATCTCCAGTTTGCATGTTTTTTGGCAAATTGAATGATTGCATGCTATAACGCAGCTTTGTTAATAGCGCGAGTACGTTAGCTATTTTGGTTCAAGGCAGAATTAATCTATAAACGTTTATTTTGGAACTCCAGAAATGAAACCCATTTATAAAATGAACGTACTGTTAATTGAAATATCTAAAATTACACTTCTAATTTTATATTTCTTGTGCCTACCTACTTAGTATTGTCTATGTTGGTGTTTCTGTATATACGCTTTCGGCAGTGATATCATTGCGAAGCGTTCCTGAGAAACAGCTTTTTGTCTTACTTGGTACTGGATTTAGAAAAAATAATGTTAACGTACATGCTCTAATGTTACGTGTTGATGAATAATTTAGATTAAAAAAACCCAACAAAAGAAATTATAGTGATTTATTTTTGGGGTATTATGCCGTGTTGCGATACCTCCTTCTTTAGCCAACGTTTCGGTCTGCAGTGTCCATCATCAGGGCGGATGTGTAATCGAAAATTGTGTGCTTAAGTGCATTTTGATGCGAAACCGTGTTGCTAGCTCCAATCCTCTATGGCATTATAGTATAATTGAAAATGGTTTTCTGCGTTTAGTTTTGGTGTGGCCGTCGTCTTTATTGATGTTAATGAGATTTTTCTTAATTTCAATTGCCTCCGTAATTAGTAATTAGGCGTGCTCTATGCGTTTTGGGTCTTCCCAGAACTTCGGAAACAAATCCAAATTAATGGCCGGTTACAATTACAGAAGCCTTTTTTAAAGAATACATTAAGAATACTTACAGGAGCCTTTTTTAAAGAATACATGAGTTCCTAACTTTTAAACCATTATAATAAAATTAACCATGTATCTGTATATGTTTATATGTGAATACACATTACATTTGTGTGTGTTCATATATAGATGTGTATGAATGTATTTACGTATGCATCTATGTATGTCTATGTATGTATGTATATGTATATATATCTGAGCATATATATATGTGTATGTATGTATGTTTGCATGTATGAAAAACATATATTTTGTTTTATATTTTCCTTAAATATGTTTATTTTCTTTTTTTTCCTTCCATATTATGTTTTATTTTTTCTTACTACAACTTATGGTTTTATTGTAATTTATAGCATTATGACTACCACAACACGGGCATTAGCCTAGTGTGGGAGTTATTAAGTACACAAAAATTGTAATTCATAAAACTCACTGAATAAATAATAAAAAAAAAAAAAAAAATTAAATGCTCGGCAATTGCCGATTTGTCAGGATGGCCGAGTTGCGCAACACGGCATAATACCCCCAAAAATAAATAACCACAATACTTTTGGCCGTGAAAATCTTAAGTCATATCCAAAAAAAGAAACTTTGTTTTTGAACATAATTTTTTTCGTCAATGTTGACGATATTTCATATAATCCAATTATTATTTCAATTTTCAATTTCCTCGTGTAATGTAAATTGCCTACTAGCCGGGAGCTATTTCAACGGAAATTTCTGAAAGCATATTTCTTCATTATTTCGACTTACAAGCTAATTTTCTCCGTCCAATTAGTCTGAAAAATAAATTGCAGGTGGGCGGTTCGTTACCTTCCGAGTTAAATTACTACTTACCATATATATATATATATATCAATACATTATATATTTTTTATTCTAGAAAAATAAAATTACATTTACACTTATTTAACAATGGTTACCTAAATAACCACATATAACTTGTTAGTTTTTAGCCAACTGCTTATTTTATTTAAGCAACTACTTGACAAAACTATCAAGTTTCTGCGGGACATCTCAGGGTATAATATGTTTGTTTATTTGCTACCATTAGGAGCAACTCTCCCTTCTGACCACGACGACCTCTGCGTCGCCGGAGCGCTTGAAGGGCCTGCTGTCAGCCGCCTACTCGCTGTCCAGTCCCGAGCTGGTAGCACAGTCAGGAAGCCTGAGACTCCCTGACTTTCCGCTTGACTCCTTGCCCAAAGCGGCACAAATTATGGTGAGTCACTTCAATTAATACATGCTCGTATACTTCTTTTTTGTATCATTTGAGAGTTGATTTTGGCTATATCGGAATGCTGAGTTGAAGCCATTGAAGTGATACCTATTCTATGTACTAGATATTCTTCAACAGTATGTCTGTGATATTTAAGACGCCTTCGTATCTGTAGCGAATATAAATTGGCGGTTTTCATTTTCAAATTGTTGGCATTACTGGTTTTGCGCCCTATTTTTTTCATTGAATTTTGGCTTCTTGCTCAATCGCTAACCATGTTTCTATGTACCTCGGAAGGTTATTTTTGTGTTTAATCTTGGCTTCTGGTTTAATCGGGTTATTTATATATTTATTCTTGACTTCCGGTTTAATCAGGTTATTTTTGTGTTTAATATTGGCTTCCGATTTAATCAAGTTATTTTTATATTTATTCTAGACTTCCGGTTTAATCAGGTTATTTTTGTGTTTAATCTTGCTTCCGATTTAATCAGGTTATTTTTGTATTTTATCTTGGCGCCCGGCTTAGTCAGGTTATTTTTGTGTTTCATCTTGGTTCCCGGTTTAATTAGGTTATTTTTGTATTTAATCTTCTCGCCCGGCTCAGTCAGGTTATTTTTGTGCTTAATCTTGGCGCCCGGTTTAATCAGGTTATTTTTGTGTTTAATCTTGGCTTCCGGTTTAATCAGGTTATTTTTGTGTTTAATCTTGGCTTCCGGTTTCAAGGATAAGGCTCTCGATTAGCAAGCTGAAGGTCGCGGGTTCTAATCCCGGCTTGCCCAAGTAACTTTATGATTAATTTGTGTTATTTCACAATTTATTAATTTAAAATATTATATTGTATACTTGCGACAGTTTCCCAAGTGGAAAATACTCTCAGTATCACCCTGGTGTAAGGCCACCATTCAGAATTCATGCGTTGCCTGAAATGGCTTTAGCCGTGTTTTGTGACCAGATCTATATAGCCAGGTACTTCCCCACCTTCCTCTTTCCCATACCCTTCCCTACTTCATTCAGCCTCACAACATACCCCAATTGCGGATGCCATAGTCTCGCTAGCTCCAGACATTTGGGAGCAGTTCGTCCTATTGTTCGGTATTCACATAAAAATAAAACGTTTTGTGTTTTTTCATTTTAAATGAAGCACGCCCCTAGAGACCTAAAGTTCTTTGAAATGAATGTAATAATTAATAACTTCAAAAATATTGAGAAAAAAATAACCACCAAATTTTTTTCAAATTATTCTACAAGATCAAAAAATATATTATGGTTTTATTCAGGTCTAAAAGGGTTAAATGACCATAAATTATTATAAAAATATATCTATAATATATACACGAGTATATAGCTATAATAATAGACGTTGCGAACTGCAAATATCACCATACCGGGCTCTCCCCATTTTAGTGCTTCAATCAAAGATAGGATTAATTTATCACAGTATTATGTATTGCTGATATTTTTTTGAGTTCTTACTTTTTCCTGTCACTTCTTCCACTTATAAAAAGTATTTTTCCGAATCTAACTACTTATATTAACCGGTATATTACTGAACCTGATATAAATTCTTACCCACATTTATATTCAAAATGCACATTGTTGACTCATGTGAACATATACCTATTTAAAATGTAGGCCCGAACAATCATCCTCTAATACTTCCTTTGAAGAATCGTATTGTAATGTCATTATGGCTCGGTATATCAGTTTTAAGCTCTGCTTGTTTGGAATGTCTAGCCTAGCGCGGTTTGAAGCACAATCCGTACACAAATCGTTAGCCTAGATATCAGCAATCTTACACGTATTGTCTATGAATTTAATAGAGGAATGTGCTTCAGTTTTCTATTTAAAACCGAATTACAGTTTACATGAGTAGTATATTTATGCTCTCTACTGTCATCGAGAGATAGAAAGCTTTCAAAATATCATACGTTTTTGGTGGGTTTAATCAATGACTAAAGAAAATATCCTAAGAAGGTTTAATTTACGAGTTATTTTTTATGTTTCCCACTTCAATCAGCATGGTTCGGAGGATGCTAATTTTAAATCGTATTTTTTTTTGCTGGAATCAATAAATGATTGCACTATTCATGAAATTACGACGAACAAACCGCTGAAAAAATTGTCATGTCGTTGAAAAATTTCTTTACCACACTATTTGTCTATTTTAGATTGATAATCAATTAATAACAACAACAACCCTCATTGCTCGATGAATGTAATAGTCCATTCTGATAATTTAAAGCAATTTACATACATTTCGGTGAGATGGAATTACATAATTACTCGCGTAAACGTCATGTTTGACATTTGTTACTGCTAGCTCCTCAGCGTGTAAGAATTGAAATATTCTGCGGCTTACCAAGGCTTGAGCGGACGACTTAGCCCTCCTAAATTTGAGCGAGGAATGTCGCGCATAGCAAGGATATGGACCGACTGATATACCGGGCCTATATGAGTTGATTCATTAAATCCGAACCTTGATATACAAAATTATAATATAGGGTTCAAAATGCATTGAAACTTTTTCGATCAAATCTGCCATAAAACGCGTACAATATTTTTATTCAATCGTGTTCGGAAATAGAAAAAAGAGATAGCATCCAATAATGGTCTATTTTGGGCATCGCTTATAGATCCGTCGTAACCTCTCTCTCGTGAGTGACGCATGTAAGAGAGAAAGGGAGGTTAGAATGGAATTCTCGTTGGCAGGACGGTATTAATGGATATTCTAAACGAAATTGTCTGCTGGAAATAGCACCAAGGCTTTGCATGGTGTGTTTTTCTAAAATTGGTTTCTCGATTGAGGCAATCTAGAATGGTGATACCAAATTGCAGGTACTGAAACTTCTTTCTGAAACGTGCGTTCCATTTGTAGAGAATTTTTATTTTTCTTTAAAAATATAACTGTCTTCTGATCCAGGGGATTTAAATATCATATTATATTAATTTAAAATAATAATTATTCGCTCTGAAATAAACAAAATAAATGAGCACAAAACATATAATATTGTAATGTATTTATTTAGGCAACTATTCTAGTTAAATAAATGAAAATGTATTTTATGTTTTCTATATTAAAAATAAACCAGTAGTTATGTGAACAGTAGACCTCGCATACAGAATAGTATGTTTCTATTTTTTTCTTATTTTAAATCAAAACCGAAATTTTCTCTGGAATAATAAGATTTGTGAGTAGGTAGGTACTTAAATAAACAAGACAACTTCACATTTAAAAAAATACATTTTTAATGAAACATTAAAAAGGCCACCATCTTGAAAACGTAACAAATTTACAGACAGATGAATTGCCAAATGGTCGAGTTAAAACAAAACTAAAATAAAAATAAATATATTGCAAAAAATTTTGTGGTGTGAGCCAATTTCTAAAAAAAATCGGAATAAAAGATTATTTCCGTCGTAATTAAATAAAATGAAAATTCTTTGCTGAAGCCGTTGAGTTTTACGTTCTACCCTTCAAGGACATCAAGGTCACAGCAACTTAGTATAAATAGTAATCATTCTTAAGCGCCCTTCTACTGAGAACGTTTAAAAGTATATCTATTTATTTTTATTCATCCTTTTTGAACTCCCTTATACAGGGTTTTCCAATAAGAGGTGTTATTTTGAATAGCCCGCTATTTCCAGAGATGTTACTTTTGAAGCTGTCATTTTTTGACATTTGACAAGTAGAAACTACGCCATTGATAAAAATGAAACGATACACGCTTCAACAACGCATTGAAATTATTAAAATTCACTTGAGTGAATCAAATGCAAATCATCTTGAGTGATGAGGCCCATTTCCACCTCGGTGGCTTCGTCAACATGCAAAATTGTCGCATCTGGGGCTCGGAAAACCCAAGAGTTATTGTTGAAAAGCATCTCTATCCTCAACTTGTGACTGTTTGGTGCGGTTTATGGTCCGGCGGAGTCATTGGACCTTACTTTTTCGAAAATGAGGCTGGAGCAACAGTTACGGTGAATGGATTGCGCTATCGAGAGATGATTAATGATTTTTTATGGCCGGAATTGGATGGTATTGATCTGGACAACGTTTACTTTCAACAAGACGGCGCTACGTGCCACACAAGCAACGAAACCATTAATCTTTTACGGTTAAATATCAAAATAACACCTCTTATTGGAAAACCCTGTATTAATATTAATTTCTCCCTGTGCTCCCTGGGGTTCCCCTTTCTTACAGGTTGAAGGCCGCCATTCATTTTTATGTTGACTTCCAAACTTTTCCGATTAGTATAAAGTATAATGGAAAATTTTCTGAAAAATGATTCCGTTATGAAAACATGCCCTTTCTTGATTGACCAATTAATTTGGTTGCATTTGCCCTTGCTTAAAACTAAATTGTCGTCAATTCTAAATTACTATGTTGAAGTTTTCTTATTAACCTTATTTATGTCCAATTTTGAAATAATTCAAACGCGTCTGTGCAAGAACTTTATTTCGGAAAATTCGTTATTTCATCTGGCTTCTATGTTTCCTCCCTCCTACAATATGGGTCTCTTATCTCCACTCCTTTTTTTGGGTAAAATTCGGTTTATGGGAGTCACTCGAATAACCGAAATTGAACTTGATTTAGACTAATTTAAGGCTGGGGAATCCGAATCTGAATTAGGTGGGGGTCGGCACTATTAACTGAGTTATAGGGTCTTGAAATTTCGTACGCGATACATAGAAACCATGTTTTATTTATCAATTATGACATAAGAAAATCAAATTAATGACTATTTAATAGTCTCACATTTCAGAAGTGCCAACCAAAAAATAAAAAGTGTTAAACAGGAAATACCATGGAAAAAAGGTATTAGAATTAAATCACAAACCAGTCTATACAAACCTAGCGTAGCCCACAAACTATTTGAAAACTGGGATGTAACTCTAAAGGGGACGCGAGCAGGCGTTATTAAAGGGGCATTTTTTTGTAACAGGAAATAACATGGAAAAAAGGTATTAGAATTAAATCACAAATCAGTCTATACAAACCTAGCGTAGCCAACAAACTATTTGAAAACTGGGATGTAACTCTAAAGGGGACGCGAGCAGGCGTTATTAAAGGGGCAATTTTTTGTAACAGGAAATAACACGGAAAAAAGGTATTAGAATCAAATCACAAACCAGTCTATACAAACCTAGCGTAGCCCACAAACTACTTGAAAACTGGGATGTAACTCTAAAGGGGACGCGAGCAGGCGTTATTAAAGGGGCAATTTTTTGTAACAGGAAATAACACGGAAAAAAGGTATTAGAATCAAATCACAAACCAGTCTATACAAACCTAGCGTAGCCAACAAACTATTTGAAAACTGGTATGTAACTCTAAAGGGGACGCGAGCAGGCGTTATTAAAGGGGCAATTTTTTGTAACAGGAAATAACACGGAAAAAAGGTATTAGAATCAAATCACAAACCAGTCTATACAAACCTAGCGTAGCCCACAAACTACTTGAAAACTGGGATATAACTCTAAAGGGGACGCGAGCAGGCGTTATTAAAGGGGCAATTTTTTGTAACAGGAAATAACACGGAAAAAAGGTATTAGAATCAAATCACAAACCAGTCTATACAAACCTAGCGTAGCCCACAAACTACTTGAAAACTGGGATATAACTCTAAAGGGGACGCGAGCAGGCGTTATTAAAGGGGCAATTTTTTGTAACAGGAAATAACACGGAAAAAAGGTATTAGAATCAAATCACAAACCAGTCTATACAAACCTAGCGTAGCCCACAAACTACTTGAAAACTGGGATATAACTCTAAAGGGGACGCGAGCAGGCGTTATTAAAGGGGCAATTTTTTGTAACAGGAAATAACACGGAAAAAAGGTATTAGAATCAAATCACAAACCAGTCTATACAAACCTAGCGTAGCCCACAAACTACTTGAAAACTGGGATATAACTCTAAAGGGGACGCGAGTGGGCGTTAAGGGTCATTTTTTTGTTATAGAAAATCACAGTTAGGTTAGGTTATATATATATATATATAAAAATTTAATATTTACAAGATTTTAAATAATAAACTACAAATCTGGAAAATGATATTTAATTTTCTGAATTTTCCATGCATTGATATTATTATTATATGGCAACACTTTTTATTTTTTGGTTGGCACTTCTGAAATGTGAGACTATTAAATAGTCATTAATTTGATTTTCTTATGTCATAATTGATAAATAAAACATGGTTTCTATGTATCGCGTACGAAATTTCAAAACCCTATAACTCAGTTAATAGTGCCGACCCCCACCTAATTCAGATTCGGATTCCCCAGCCCTAAATTAGTCTAAATCAAGTTCAATTTCGGTTATTCGAGTGACTCCCATAAACCGAATTTTTTCCCTTTTTTTCATTAAAATGATCCCCCACACGGCACCACGAAAGGTGACCTAGACCCCGAGTGAAAATATTTCTTCAGGGCCTCCTGCACGGAGAAAAATGGGTATTGCTGATTTAATAAAATCCGGTTAAAAAAGGAATTGCAGAATTGAAGACGTGTGTATGCACCTGCAATTGTTTTAATAATATATCTAGCTCTTCCTATTACTATAATTTTCAATTTATCCTTATCTACAGGTAGTTTTCCTAAAATTTGGAAAAGTAGCTTTATAACACCTATTTTAAAAAAAGGAGATTAATGTCAAATTGAAAATTATAGACCCATTTGTATTATGTCATCACTACCTAAACTTTTAGAAAAGATTATATTAAGTAAAACCATGCATCATATTAAACCAATTATATCAACATTTCAACACGGTTTTATGCCAGACAGATCTACGTCATCTAACTTATTGCTTTACGAAAATTATTTGAAAGGCGAAAAATATTTGATCTCCTTTTATTATATAAAATTGTTCATTCAAGGTTAGACTGCCCTGACACTATAAATTTGCTATCTTTACATATACCTCCAAAATATTCTAGACGGAATATTTTATTCTACAATAATAACTTCGCCAGGAATTCTGTGTTAGAAAGAATACATAGGTTGGGCAATGAACTATGTCGCTGACATATTTAATTTATACTTTAATACATTTAAAGCCAAATTAGTCCACTATTTTTTCAATGTAAATAATGTATGAGAAATCACTATATTTTATTTCGATTTTCTATTGTTTGTTTTATACTGTTGTTAAAAATGAAATTTGTAATTGTTATGTACTTAAAAGCCCAATAGGGCGTCAATAAATAAATAAATAAAATAAATAAATATAATGACGAAATACGAAAATGTTAGGATATTTATGAACACGTGTTCCGACATCATGACAATTCATTGGTATTTTACTAATAATATCAGGAAACCTATCAATTCATTCCAATTGAAATCCCGGTTTTTAACCGAATAAAAAATATTTTGGTTAAGAGATTTTTAATAAATCTCTTAATAGTATAAAATATAGTCGCTTTCACAACTGTCTGTTGTGCGCTTAGTTCTTCTAAACTACGCAACGTATTTTGATGGGATCTTCACTACAATTTGAAGAATTTCTCCCGAAAGATTTATATATACAGGGTGTCCGGAAACTCGTAGTACAAGCGGGAAACTGGTGAATCTACATCACATTTGGAGTCGATTTTGTAGTATATATTTTTTTGATTTGAGCTTTCGTTATCGAGTAAATCGAGTTAGAAGTTCATTTTTTTTTTTTTTTTTTTTTTTTTTTTTAATCAAATTCTTATAAATTATTACTGAAGATCAAAGTACCCAACTAATTAAAACTATTTGAAAGTAAAACAAATGAAGAAACTCGGATTTGAAGCATTATTTTGAAATCACCCTTCATTTAATCCGGTGTAATCATAAAATATTTCTGCTCTGCAGGGTTAAAACATCTGTTGTTCAACCCTAAACACCAGAAAAAACTTTAACCCTAAAATAGCCGAAAAATATTTTTTTTTGTTTTTTTTTTTTTTTTTTTTGAAAATGCTCAAATCAAAAAACTTTATGTTTATTTGGGTTCCCCATGTGGTGTAGATTCTCCAGTTTCCCGCTTGTACTACGAGTTTCCGGACACCGTGTATAATACATGCATGTTATATTTATAAAAAGTAGAGAAAAGTCGGTTTCGTAATTAAGTCGATTTTTTTCTAGGGAATGAAATACATCAAAATGATGTACTACGGAATTGTATATCTTAAAAAGGCCTACGGAAAAGTCAGCTATGGTATATTTTTATCTCATAAGGATAACTCCCAGCAACGCCGGGTACATGTCAGCTAGTTATCAATATTTTATATCAGTAAATTTTCTCCGTATGTGTGGTTTTATTTTAAAAATGAATTAATTGATCAATATTAAAATTAAAACTTCTCCCCTCTCACACTATTTCTTCGTCGGACCTTTTAACAAATGTAAATGTTATTATTTTTGAGAAAATAGTTAAGAAAATGTGAATAAGACATGCCTAAACATTACGCCAGTAAGAAAATATTAATAAGGCATGCCTAAACTTTACGCCAGTAAGAAAAAGGGAATAAGAGATGCCTAACCTTTATGCCAGTAAGAAAATGTTAATAAGGCATTCCTAAACTTTACGCCAGTAAGAAAAAGGGAATAAGAGATGCCTAAACTTTATGCCAGTAAGAAAATGTTAATAAGGCATGCCTAAACTTTACGCCAGTAAGAAAAAGGGAATAAGAGATGCCTAAACTTTATGCCATTAAGAAAATGTTAATAAGGCATGCCTAAACTTTACGCCAGTAAGAAAAAGGGAATAAGAGATGCTTAAACTTTACGCCAGTAAGAAAATGTTAATAAGGCATGCCTAAACTTTACGCCAATAAGAAAAAGGGAATAAGAGATGCCTAAACTTTATGCCAGTAAGAAAATGTTAATAAGGCATGCCTACACTTTACGCCAGTAAGAAAAAGGGAATAAGAGATGCTTAAGCTTAACGTCAGTAAGAAAATATTAATAAAGCATGCCTAAACTTTACGCCAGTAAGAAAAAGGGAATAAGAGATGCCTAAACTTTAGGCCAGTAAGAAAATGTTAATAAGGCATGCCTAAACTTTACGCCAATAAGAAAAAGGGAATAAGAGATGCCTAAACTTTATGCCAGTAAGAAAATGTTAATAAGGCATGCCTACACTTTACGCCAGTAAGAAAAAGGGAATAAGAGATGCTTAAACTTAACGTCAGTAAGAAAATATTAATAAGGCATGCCTAAACTTTACGCCAGTAAGAAAAAGGGAATAAGAGATGCCTAAACTTTAGGCCAGTAAGAAAATGTTAATAAGGCATGCCTAAACTTTACGCCAGTAAGAAACACCCGGGGTTCAGTATTCGACATGTTTTATTTGGTTTCTGCAAAGAATTGGAAGACGCTTCTTGGAATATTCTAGTGACTTGGAGTTATAATAAAATGGGGTCTGACTTCTTAAGATATATTTTTAATGCATTTTGCCAAAGTATGTACATATTTATATCATTCCATATCCGTTACTTTTACGTTTCACTTAAAAGATTCCACCAATACCAGATTAATACAAATCGTGATTTTTTTCAGTGTGGAAATTCTGGGACTATTGTACCCATTATATGTACTTCGCATTGCCCAGAATACTAATTGAGGATAATAATAATGTCGAGTCTGTGGACATCTTCAATTGATCACTTAATAAATACAAAAGATTGTTGCTGGGGCAGTTTAGTTACCCATAAAATTAAAATAAAAACTGCATGTGTGCGGTGACGCATTACGTACGGGTTGGAAACGTGGAAGTTCTTGGTTCAAATTTAATGTGCAGTATATTTGCACATCGTTTCGTCAAAGATACTTTCAGTATCACCCTTCAGAATCGAAACCTTTGCTTGAAATGGCTGTAGGCAGGGTTAGTAACCATTCATGAATAGTCAGTACTTCTCCTTTTTGGGGTTTTCCAATAAGAGGTGTTATTTTGAAACTTTTCCCGTAAAACATCAATGGTTTCGTTGCTTGTGTCGCACGTCGCGCCGTCTTGTTGAAAGTTAACGTTGTCCAGATTATTACCATCCGATTCCGGCCATAAAAAATCATTCATCATTTCTCGATAGCGCAATCCATTTACCGTAACTGTTGCTCCAACCTCATTTTCGAAAAAGTAAGGTCCAATGACTCCGCTGGACCATAAACGCACCAAACAGTCACACGTTGAGGATAGAGAGGCTTTTCAACAATAACTCTTGGGTTTTCCGAGCCCCAGATGCGACAATTTTGCTTGTTGACGAAGCCACCGAGGTGGAAATGGACCTTATCACTCAAGATGATTTGCATTTGATTCACTCAAGTAAATTTTAATAATTTCAATGCGTTGTTGAAGCGTGTATCGTTCCATTTTTATTAATGGCGTAGTTTTTACTTGTCAAATGTCAAAAAATGACAGCTTCATAAGTAACATCTACCGAAATAGCGGGCTATTCAAAATAACACCTCTTATTGGAAAACCCTGTGTATTTCCTCTTTTCCATTTGGCCGTACAACCTTGTCAAAAAGGCATGCGATAGTTCCATTGGTTCCGGGCAGTCGGAACTCTTGTATTGCATTACGTTAATTTAAAAACCGCGCCCATTTGAATAAATAAATGGAAACAATGAAGGTGTCCACCTTTATTTTGCCTCCGTGCATGGCGTCATCGCGTGCCATTGTCGAAGATTGAAAAAAGTTTCCCGTTTTACGGCGAATTCTTTTTACCGTTGGCAATTTTCGACTCGGATGAAATTAATAATGTTCATTGTTCATTCAACGATGTTTTCGCCGTCAAACTTTCACGCTCGCCTCAAATAATAACAATTATTTTAACTTTTCAGATTATTTGTCAAGTTCATAAAATAATTGCTTTTATTTTGCATGTTTTTTTAGAGGGTACCTTCTTTGGCAATTTCTTAAATCTGTTATTACGTCCAAAAGACGCATGCTATAAATTTCAAATTGCTGATTTATTAATTATTCTGTACTTAGTTCGAAACAAAGTATAAAAAGAGCAGGTTTTGAAACAATCAATATTCTTTCCCGTTTTGGAAAATTATAAATTTCGTTTCTCGTGGTTAGAAAGAAGATAGAAAGACACGCAATATGACATTTTTAATTTATTATAAAACAAAACATTCGCAGAACTCTCTTACAAGTAGCAGAGCTGGTAGCTAACTTCTTTCATTTTGACATTTCAATGACAACGTTATGATTTGCGACCTGTGGCTTGGTGACTTTCAATGTCCTGAAGTAGCAATGGGTCATGACTCATTTTTATTCAGAGCGGGAGTCACGGTACAAGCCACAGCTCAATATTTTATGGTTCAAAGAGTCGACTCAATTGAACGATGGCTTCTCTATTGAATCAGAGCGTATGAGCAATGAGAATACTGTGCTCGCCCGATACGGCTCCCCCGCTACGGCTCCCCCGCTACGGCTCCCCCACTACGGCTCCCCCGCTACGGCTCTAGTTAGTAGTTGTAGGAACAAAAAAATTCCAAATTCGCAGTTATTGATGCAACCTAATTATTGTATGTATTTTCATATGATTGTAGGTATATTATTAGGACTATAAACGAACTTGGTAAATGATGTATTGATATTGATGCTACCTAACTATTGAGTGTTCGTATTTTTATATAATTGTAGGTACGTTATAGTACTATAAATAAACTTAGATAGCTGCCTCAACACAGGCTAAGCCTAGTGAGGCGGGCTATGATAAACCTTAACATATAACTACATTAACATTTCTATTATTTACATTTATTTTACCTACTGTTTATTATTCCTTTCCGTTGATAAAATTACATACTTATCTAATTTATAAACCAATGTACACAAAACAGTCTTTCATGTATTTCTATAGTTATAGTTTGAAAATTTGTCACAATAAAGATATTATATTATTATTATTATTATAACATGTCCAAGTCCAGATGTCGGATTGTCAGACGCCGTTCACGTCTCTGGGTCTGTAATTACAAGTAATATTTGGATCATTTTATGAGTACTTAACCGTTTGATTGATCCGTGGTACGGTTTACCGGGAGTCGTACGAATGCGGCTCTTGAAGCTCAAATTGTGCGGCTCGTTCATGAACGACTCATCGCTACGTAAAGATACTTTATAGTAAAATATCTTCTAAACTATTATTATTATATTTTTTCACAAACTATAAATACCGTATAAAAAAAGTTAATTTTTCTGACTATGATTTTCATTCCTAATCATGTATTTAAAAAACGATCCAAAACCGCACATTCTTCAACGGTTCCAACTGGCTACAACGTCATTATGACATATTCTATCCAAATATTTATTTTTTTTCATTTTTTTTATACCGTAATTGTTACATTATCTAGCGATTCCGTTCATTCAATTTTGCTATTTGACCTGCCTACCAATGGGCAATGGACAATATCAGCGGGAACACAACACGTCAATCGGTTTAATTGTTGGCATATGAATCATCTAGATGCGTTGAAGATTGACGATTGATTTTATTCATTAATTTCATTCATTTAACATATATATCCAGCTAACAATAAAAACACCCTAATATAATAGAACTTCCTTCTTCTTCTGGCGTTAGTAAGATTAGATTGTTAATATTAATTTTAGTTGTAAGTTGCTAAATATGTAAATACTCGTATATATGTCGTTAAGATAGTAGTTATAGGCCTTAGTCGTAAGTCACTAGATATAAGTCTTAGAGATAAGTCAGTAGTTCTAGTATTAACTATTTAAGAAATATATTTGTACAGCGCCCTTGAGGTGATTTCTAACGAAAACGGCGCTATATAAATTAGCCAAATATTATTATTATTATTATAGAATATGCCAATGTCTGGTAAGATGGCTGTCACCACCGTCGCTCGGCGAGACATCACGCCGCCGAATTCACGAATAAAAACTAAACATGTCGTTTTGGCCTCAAATCGAAAATGGTGCTTTTTAAATTAAAATAAATGATTTATTCGTCAACATAAAACAAAATAAAAATACCATCGTTCGTTGACATCGCGTTTGGGTCCCACCCAGGCATAGACTGTTCAATCCCTCGGCTGGCTATTAGAAGTCCACTATTAGAACACAGCAACATTTTCCGCTTACTGTGGTGGTAGTAGGAGATTCTCAAATATTGTCAGCTTATTCGTAACTCGGAAATGTTTGTATTTTAAAATAAATTTATTGATTAGTAAAATTCGTTAATCAAAATATTGATTAATATAATATAGTAGTTGAATAATTACCTTTATTCCAAACTTCATAGCATTTAGCCTCTAATTGCTTGTCAGTTGTGAGCATGACAAGATTTTAATTTTTGCATGAAAGGATTGTTATCCTTACTGTGCTGTGGTATCTACCAGGATTCAAAAGTTTAACTCAACATTTTAGAACAAGCTTTTGCAGTGAGACTTATCATGGTGTTATTATTAGAAATCTTTTCCGGTTTTATGTTCCGGTTAAATCTTCCCCACAGGAAAAACTAAACCCTTCCACACACTTTTCCACAAATGATCATCTAGTCAATCAACATTATGCAAGTGCATTATATAAGCAAAATAAATACAAAACAATACAAGAACAACACGTCAACTCACCAGAGATCAAATAGGAAAATAATTCACCGACTCCAGATATTTTCATATCAGATTGTTCGGCTCGGTAGAACTCCTAACTGTGCCTATAAATCCTACTGATCCCTCAACATAAATATTTGAAAAAAAAAATCGTTATCCTACATGTATTTAAAATGTCTAATTTTTGCATTTTTATATATAATTTTTTTGATAAATCTAATACGCCTAAATTTTTAATGAGAGAGATAGGTATAAATGCCAGTAGCCGAAATAACGAATGGTAATATTTTTATAGTCTGAGAATGCCAAATTCTTTTTATCTCATTTATTACTTATTATTATTATTTTTGTATTTTTATTATTTTTTTATATTTAATCCAAATATATTTTGTTTATTTACGGAGACTGTATATTTTCCTCCACGCTAGGAGTTCACCTTTTTTGTGGAAGACACTTTGCAAGGGTAATTGGATTCAGTACAGTGGAAGTCTATAATAATACTAACTGAAGTCCCCGGCATTGCCCATGCTTTAGTTTTTTAACTCAGATATAGACAGTAACCTTCTTCTTGTTTAGAAGGTACAGTGTGCAAAATTTCGTCAGTCTTGATATAAAACTGTTGATATGCATAAAAATCAAATCCACCCCGCCCGCCCAGTGTCCAACCTCCCGCCACAGATACTCTTCTTTACATAAAGAGACTGGTTGATGCACTGTATACCACAATGTTTCTGTTAACTACTTTACCTTGGACTGTAATTCGACTACGTATCTCCTTACGGTGCAGAGATATTGCATAAGTATTCCTCGGGTATCCCCAGCTACTTCTACCATTTAAACATCTCTAAACATTCCTGACACTAATAACAACAAGCTTTTTAATTTTCACCGATGTCAGTCGACTACTTTTCGAGTTTTGCGAGCACAAACATAATCAGGCTGAATTTGTATACATTAAGATATTCCTGAACGTTCCAGATTGTTCCTGAACATTCGAAAACATTATAGAATGTTCCGGGGTGTTTTAAAATGTTGTGGAATGCTCTCAAATACTCTCGAATGTTCTGGACTGTTCTAGAAATGTCTAGAGGGCGAAACTTCCAGCTCTTATATCTTCAAAAGCACGCCCTTCAGGTAAAAACGTGAACCTCCTTCATGGATGGGGGATAGAGTGCTACTACACCATATAACTCACTAGATCGTACCGGGACTCATTTCTGAGTTTTAGCGGCACGCACATTGTACACTTACTTTTATAATATATATTGATTATAAAAGATAATAATAATATTAAAACAGTTATGTAGGAGCTCGGCATCGGATCGGTACCGCCTCGCCTCATTCGCTAGCTTGTCCCGACGCGGGACGATGTCGTTACTGCAGTATGGAATTGCATACAAATAATAACATGTTTCTCTTTTTTAAGTTCTATAGAATATTATTATTCGAAATAATATTTTGTTTATCGTCAAGTTTGGAATAAAATATTTTTTCATTTTTCTGGAATAATCTATTATTATTTTTTTTATTATACGTATAATTATATCTTTTTAATCTACTAGCTTTTACGCCTAATTTTTGTTTTAATAAATCCAATAAATCATTGATTATATTTTCATTATTATGACTATCAATGTTATAACCAAATTTTCTACCAATTTCATCTACATGTCTCAAAATTTCCATTTTTATATTCTATTACTCTAGCTATGTTACTTCTTAAAAATACTACATCATTTTCTAATCTGATCTGCCATTCTGGTTTACTATAACTATATGATCTATCGTCAGAGGATGATAATTTAATTCTTAACTTATTACAAACAGTAATCGCACTAGCGTATACTATTGTATGAAGATCTAAAAAACTAATTTCGTCAAATATGATTTTTGGTAAAATTATGTTATTTAATTCAAAAATTAATTTAGATAATTTCTTTGACGTATGCAATTTCGGAAATTTTGGTCTAACTGTTGGCTCTACATCTATATATCTGTTTATATTATTATGAAGTAAGTTAGCTAATTCTACTACATTTTCATCAACAAAGTTTAAATTTGCAATGTTGATTTCCCTAAGATTATAAATAACGTCTAAGTTATTTGAATCTACTGTAATATCATTGGACATTTCGACTAGAATATTATCCAAACTATCTATTATTTAATATGTTGTAGACATGAAAATTTTCACATTGTATCTTTAAATGCAACTAAAGCATTTTTCGAGAGATTTTTGCTGTCTTTCAAAGGAATCGTGTTTTATTAAATATTTTCACCATTTTTGTTAATTAATTATTATTTTTTTTTTTTAATATTAGCGCGCTCCCTCTAACATTCGTATTTACATATATCCCCTTCAAATCATCTTTGAACGCTTACTACAGTACCTTAAATAAAGTTTAAAACATTTGATTTTTGTTCGAGAATCAAATGTTTCTAAACTTAAATAAAGTTTAGAAACATTTGATTTCTCAGAATAATGACAAGTTCATCATCGTTGCAATTTTTAACATTTTTTATCCTCGTGTAATCCACAAGCGAAATAGACTTGCATATTAATTGTATATGGAATTGCATATTAAAAATATTATTATGATTGTAACATTTTCCACCTCTGAGAACGAAATCTCTTCAGTTAATCAATAGAGTTACTTATTACTGACCCCAGATAAATGGACTCATGTTCAAGAATCAAACAGAATTTATTTGTTCCAGGAAAACAACCCCCACCTCCCTCTTCACACCATCCTATTCATGCTGTACCCCTACACCGCCTTCCTCTCCAAAGAGATTATCAAGAACATCATCCCCATCCTGGAGACCTTTGACGTGAGTCCAGCCGGCTCCGAGAACTGCACCCTCGCCATCCGAAGCATTGTCCCCTCTGAGGCTACCTCTACGGCCACTGTGACCTTTACCACCAACGGGATGGACAGCAGCGCGCAGGTTCCTTGCGGGAATGTCAAGAACCGTTACCAAGAGGCGTTTGTGGAGAACGACTATCAGACGAGGGTTCTTGCGGAGCTGATGCATTCTCATGCGGTTTCCGATGTTTGCATTATAGGTAATATATGCATTATGTTTCGCTATTTTTTCAAGCCAATGGCGACCTTTTTACTAATTATGCTGACTATAAAAGATTCATATGTATTGTTTTTCTCCCGCTCATTTGCATATACAGGGTGTCCCAAAAAATAGTGTCAGTCGGAAGTCTAGAGCCGGAGAACCCAAATCACCTCCTTTTTTGTAGTTATCGATTTTTTTTCGTATCTTTAATTTTAAGACACGATATTATTGGTCAAAAAGACATTCATTATAGAGATACATACTTGCCTTTTTTGTAATATCATTGCGCCATAAAAAATGTTGAATCCCCAAAGTTACTCGAAATTCTAAACTCCAATTTAAAATAAAGATAATCTTATGTTTACAAGAAAAGGTTCTTATGCGTCATTAAATTTCTTAGCACAAAGGACAGCAAATTATGGCTTATAATAATTTTAAATTCTAACTTTTAAAATTTTCAAGGACGATTTAAAAAAAAATGACATAAAATTCCGCCCAGACCTTTTTAAAAACTTGCTGATTTATTCATCTGTTTACTCCAAAGATATTTTATCTTTGGTTTACCCTGTAAATTTCATTGAGCTATCTCTATGGCGTCATAAAATTTGTCCAAAAGCATAATAAGAACAAAAGAACTGTTTAAAAGGGTGAGCTAAATAAAACTAAATAATACTTGTCATTAATTGTTTATTATTAAATTACTAAAAGTTTTCTAAATGTTGACCTTCGTGCTCAATTCAAACACCACGTCTTCTAAATTGTTTCAGTTGCATGGACGCCACTCTGTTGGTTTTTATTGTGTCTTCTATCTGTCTCAATTTTGTTCGTAATTCCGCTAAGTTTCTAATTTCTTTGGCGTAAACTAACTAACAGACCAACCCCAAGCCCCGCACCCCCTTGTGCTCCATACTGTTGCTCCATGCTGTTAAAAGGGTGAGCTAAATAAGCTTGTAGCACAAGGGAATAGGGGGCGTAGGGGCGTTTCTTCATCTGGGGTTATTACAAAAAATCGTAGAACATACATAGGGTGATTTGGGTACCCCTAGGGGTGCTCTACCTCTGGACTTCCGCTTGACACTATTTTTTGGGACACCCTGCATTTACAAAGCATGGTGATGACTGTAATAGATTAGTTTTGATTTGTGCAAGATCATTTACAAATCCTATTACCATTTCAGTCAATACAAGCTTACAATACAATTTCAGAAGTACTTTACTTGCGTTAAATAATAAAAAAAGTTTTAATATAAAATTGCCTTAGAATATGATATATAATCATCTCCTTTCGGAAACTACCACTAATTTATGAATCCCATTTGGTTAAAGTAAAAAACTTGGACCGTTGTGCTCTATGAGCCATATCCAACACGAAAGTGTTGCCATTTAAAGCCTTTTAAACGATTGCAGCCCCATCAATTTTTGTCTGCTATTAAATGTAAGACTGTACTGACATTTAATAGTAGACAATAATTTTATGTTTGGCTGGTAGGTACCTACCTACTCCAAGACTCCTACGCTTCTTTATGCAATGGTCTCAAGTCTCAACTCTTATAAATTAGTATAATAATAATATTTGATTGATTGTGTGTAGGTCCCAAGGGCTGCGGCAAGAGTCGCGTCGCCTCCTCGCTAGCCCACGCTCTGGGTTATCGTGCCGAGTCACTGGCACTCTACCGAGACATGCCGGCCCGCGAGCTGCTGCAGCGCCGCGCCACGCTGCCCGGCGGCGATACGGTGTGGTTGGCCGCACCCCTGGTAAAGGCGGCACAGGCCGGCAGGTTGCTTCTGCTGGACGGTCTGCACAGGCTGCACCCTTCCGCTGGGGCCGTTCTTCACAGGTTGGAATATGTCACCCTTGTATTAGTTAGCAGTAGCGGCTTGAACTCACTAAAATGGGTAGTGCGCTAAAAATATTGCCAATCTATCCCTACGTCAGGTCAGGTAAATCTTCAGCGGTGAAGTATACTAGCAATTATTAATTTTGAAGCTTGTAGCGACCTACTGAAATGATCGGCATGCGAACTGTAAACTAAAGTGGCGCCATCTCACCGAAGAGTTTACGAGGCATTGGCGAGCTCCTTTCATGTTTCGGAGAAATTTCAATACTATGAGTGACATCCACGCTCTCGCGTATAGTTAATTGATGTTCTCGAGTGACGTTTCTCCATTTGAGATATGGAATTTGCTCGCACCATGTGACTTACGACACATGATACAAAGAACGAAAATTCGAGCCGTTTGAATTTAACTTAATACTTTTATAGTATTCATTTTAATACTTTTATTTGCTTTGATTTTCGATGATTTTATTGTCGGTTGATATTATTATTTTTAGATTGACTGAAATTTTGAGAGTGCGTTACTCCAACGCTCCTTAGAGCTAGCTGCTGTTCGTTAGGGCTTCTTCTTTCTTCTTATGCTGGTTGGTCAGGGGGGAACATCTAGGTCTGCGAGCCAGTCTAGGGCCTCAGGAGTCGCCAGGGATTCATTGACCACATGTTTGGTGGTCTGCACCTCACCGCAATCACACAACGCCAACTTATCCTGTTGACGGAGGACCGAGGTTTACAAGGCAGTGAGAACCCAGGATGTCTCTCAGTGGGGTGGGATATGAGATGGTTATTTCCCACATCAGCCACTTAAGTTTCAACCTGTCTGTTGGAATGAGTGACTATTTTAATTATTTAAACAGAATTGAGTCAATGTTTTATTTATTGAATTTAGAATATATCATCATTTTATCTGTTAAATCTAGATATCTGTCATATTTTAGTTTAAGTGATTCTTTATAAGTTTAAATGAATGTTTTGTTTTCTGTTTCTAGATTGGTGCACGACCGTGAAGTTCAACTATACGATGGCACGAGACTCCTCCGCCATGACCGATACGAGGATCTGCTTAAAACTGGCCTCACCGAGCAGCAGCTGACTGACAGTGGAGTGCTGAAGATACACCCGGCCTTTAGGTACCTACCTACATCAAATAGAATAAATAAATTAAAAATCTATGACCAACGTACTTTTAATTGTAAATTTTAAAACCATGTGCAATTGTCAATTTACAATTTTCTGAAGAATAAATTCTGATAACATATTTTTTTCAGAATAATAGCCCTAGCAGAACCTCCTTCTACTGGTCACGGCCCTGGCTGGCTTACTCCAGAACTGCTCAGTGTCTTCTCATTCCACAATATGCGGAACTTTACCAAGGCAGAGGAATCTTACTTAATTAAATCTCTGGTAATATACTATTCTTTTTATATAATATGCAAATAACATTATCTTGTGATTCTGATATGAAACAGACCTTAACTAGCAGAAAAGTGTTGGTAATTATGTGAATCTTTTATAATTTTACAGCACGGCGAAATATCTCAACCCCTTGCATCAATCATCGATTTGGCTCACGTCCTCCGAACATCGCAAGACTCTACCCTCAACAACCTTTCAGCGTCTTTATCTACGAGACAACTCTTACGTATCTCCGACCGTATGGCCAAATACACTTCTGCATCAGCTTATGACACAGTACAAAGAACCTTCCTCGCCAAATTCTTACCAAACTTGGCCAGAAATGCACTAGAAGAAGTTTGCAAGAAACTATCAATCGTCCCTGCGGAACAAAAACGATCAATTTTTGGAACTAAACCTCACATAGTCGATATGACCTGTAACGTTAATAATGGTATCTTAACCATCGGCAAAACTAGCGTACCAATTTACAAAACCAACGCAATCACAAAAGTACCAGATATTTTATTCTATAACGTGCCTCAACATATAGAGTTGCTAGAATGGCTACTCCAAGATTTCATTTTAGGAAACCATTTATTGCTGGTCGGTAATCAAGGCGTCGGAAAAAATAAGATAGCCGATAGATTGCTACAGTTGCTCAACAGGCCTAGAGAATACATACAACTGCACAGAGATACGACAGTTCAATCTTTGACAGTTCAACCGACCGTGAAAGGTGGTCTCGTAGTTTACGAAGATTCTCCGTTAGTAAATGCTGTAAAGTTCGGCCATGTTTTGGTGGTGGACGAGGCTGATAAGGCCCCAACTCATGTGACCTGCATTTTGAAGACCCTCGTTGAAAGCGGGGAAATGATTCTCAGTGATGGACGAAGGATAGTGCCCAAACATTTGGTGGAGTCGTCGTCTTATGAAGATAATGTACTGATCCCAATGCATGAGGACTTTAGAATGATCGTTTTGGCTAATAGGCCCGGGTTCCCGTTCTTGGGAAATGATTTCTTTGCAGCTTTAGGTTAGTTTGAAATATAATACTAATATTTTTATCAACATCATTTTAAAATAACATTACTATTGAACCCAACAAAACCTGCACATGAGGATCTAACGTAAGAAATTTTTACCTAGCATTTTTAATCATAACATCATTATTATATTTATGTATTTTTACATTTTTATCTTTGGGATAGTAGGTTTAGGAGACACGATATTTGAACCCAAAAAAATAATATAAAGGCTATCTTTAGTACATTTCAAACTCATTGTTGATTTTATAACTCCCACGGCAACAGCACGGCAATGATGTGGCACTTTTGTAATTTACGCCGTGGTCGTGAACGGGAACGGTGGTTCATTTTTTCATTTTCATTTCTTTAATATGTGATAATGATTACATTTTTCCTTTGGGGGAAGCAGACATACATACATCGTTTGCCTCATTTTCAACAGCTCTTTCTTACACCCTATTATTTAGTGTGTAAGAAAGAGCTGCAACATTATTATGGTAAAGAACATACGTTTATGTTTTTTTGTGCCATTGCCGTACCGTAGCCACAAGAAATATAAAAGCGCCCGTTTTCAACCAAAATTGGTGATACAATATTGTAACTCTAAGCCAAGGCTGCCCAACCTTTTTAGCAGTTGGGCGAAATTGACGATTTTGAATCACTGGCGGGCCACTGAATACCTGACGGTTCCTATTTCCATGGGGGGGGGGGGGTGGTTGTTAGAGAATTTCTATAAAACATAATTCCCCACAAAAAAAATCTTAATAAGTGCTCCCCACAAAATATTTGAAATCCATGGGGGGGGGGTGGCTACAAGATTCCATTTCGGACGCAAAAAAAAATATTATATCAAAAACCGGTGTATTTTTGTTTCAAAAGTAAGTTCAACAGGTTAGATTTTTTCGTCGCTGATTCTCGTTCTGAGTAGCCTAAATAGCGATAAATCGCCGTCGTTGGCAACATTGGTGACCGTGCGCAAGCTGCATTGTTTGTTTTACTGCGGGCCCGCGACACTTTTTCAAATTGGCGGATTGGCGGGTTTTTTGAAAATGTTTCACGCGGGCCACTTATAATTCGTTCGCGGGCCACATTGTGGCCCGCGGGCCTGGGGTTGGGCAGCCTTGCTCTAAGCCATCCAAATTAGATCATTTCTTTAATTCACTTTTAAGGGAACCAAAAAAATACATATGATTCTTAGATTCTTATGGGTATTGCTGTATATTTTTCATTAATATTTATTGAACTGTATAAATTTTTAGGTGATCTTTTTTCTTGTCATGCTGTTGACAATCCATCTATCGAATCGGAGCTATCTTTGCTGCGTCAGTATGGCCCCGACGTTCCTCAAGAAACAGCTGATAAGTTGGTTAGAGCCTTCGCTACCCTGAGGTCCATGGCTGATCAGGGTCTGGTGACCTACCCATACTCCACAAGGGAGGTGGTCAACATAGTCAAACATTTACAGGTAAATAATCTTTTGAATATCATTGATAAACTTGTTTTTAAGATAATTCATAATCTACTCTTTCATAGATAGGTTTTGTCCATTTAAAATGTCAATTGTCGAGAAAGGCATAAAAATACAGTATTTGGATTGAATCATCTGTACAATATTATATTAGTATGCCTTTGAATTAACTTTTTAAAAGGAGAAAACTATTTATTCATATTCATGTTGCATATTTACAGGCGCAAACAAATAATTCATCTTAATATTGTAAAGCAATAACTTGCAAAAATCGTATTTTAATAAAATAAATTAATTAACGCCATGTGTGAACGCATAGATTATAACGAGCGTCGCCTTTAACCATAATAATGAACTGCTGTCTAAAAAACTAAAATCCATGTTAAATTGTATTTGTTTGCAAAAGGTGTCAAAAATATATTTTATATAAATAACCATATTATTATTGGAAAAATAATTTTACATGTTTGGTAATCTTGACTTATAATCATGATTTAACCCTTGGTGTGCAAAGGCTAAATCGTCGCCGTCCGCCAGATGATTCTATTTTCCTAATAACTTGTTTGTTTTTTGCAAACCAATGTTTTTGTAAGTTGTACTGTCTTACCAGATAATGTATGATAATGTACATAAGTAGTTTCTATAGAATAGGTAGTTGTGTTCGGAGAAATGATTTTTTGAACATATCCTTAAGAATACGTCACTGGGGAGGTTAATCATGATTTCTGGTTAGCAAAGTAATGGGACTTTTTATTACTTGAAGTTGGGCCGAACTATCCAATAAATGCTAATAAATTCCTCACTGCATTATTGAGGGTAGATGTAATTAACCCATCCTAACAAAAAAAAAATACAGAAAATATGTTAATTTAATAAATTTATAATTTGGGCACAAATTGCAAATTTCTCTCAAAAAAAAAAAACAACTCATATGGTCTCATGGAAATCGTTGTCTCCCTTATAGTCCAAGCGATGACCGTAAAAATCCCATCCCATAGGCCACATGAATCAAATTAGTACTGGGCTTTAACCCCAAATAAGATTAGTTAAAAAAACGCATTCATCCAGATTTCGGCCCGGGAGGAGTCCTGGAAAGCGACGACTTCCGGTGTCATTTTTGGGATGAAAATATCCGACGTGCCACACGAATGAAATCGATGTCAGAATTTAGATAAAAATTCCCTGTTTACGAATATGTCGTTCGGCTGAGGAGAACCTTGTGGTCTACGCGATTATTCGAGCGAAAAATACCTTTCTTCTAGCGACATTTTTAAATTACCCGCGTAAGGAGCATCAGCTTGGTGAGCGGTAAGTGCCGGCAGAGGGCCTTGTCAGCACCGGCACTCACCGCTACATTCAGAAGTATCCCATTTATTTGGATTTTATTGAGAAGCGGAAATACACACAAATTCATTAACTTTCTGAGAACTGCTGTAAGAAATATAATGTTTATTTTAGAAATATCCCGATGAAGATTTGGGCAGTGCTATCAGCAACGTGTTTGACTTTGACAAGTACAGCGCGGAGGTGGGAGAGACCCTCGTGAGGGTACTGAAGGAGAGTGGCTTGCCCGCTGCTGGGATCCTTCAGGTCAAGGATCCCCTTGCCAGCAAGATACTGCAGATGACCATCAACAGGAAAAGTGGGTAGGTAACAAAACAAAACATGCGGTTTTGCAATCGAATTAATGTAGAAATTTAAAAAAGTGGAATTTTTTTTATAATTTTACTATGTCATCACCGAGTAATAATAAAAAATAAATTTTAGAATATTCAGAGGTGAGGTAATGTATATTTAAATTTTTTTTAAATTCAGAGATGGTTCTAATAAAGATTTTGACGATGCTACATTTATTTCACAGATTGGACGTGTCGAGTCCAAAGCACGGGAAAGTAGACCCTAAGGGGGACCCCCATGTGGGGGGCAACACCTGGGCCGGAGGCACCGGGGGGCGAGACACCGCAGGGCTCGGGGGCAAAGGAGGCCCCTACCGCCTTGACGCTGGGCATGCGGTGCACCAGGTTTGTTCTGTTATCAAAAAAAATAATATATTTCTTACTAGCTGACTTGTACCCGGCCGGTATGTAAACCTTTCGGAATAAATTCTCTAAATGATATTGAAAACCCAATCAGAATCCGTTGCGTAGTTTAGAAGAACTAAGCGCGCACACAGACAGAGGTGGATAGCGACTTTGTTTTATACTAAAATCCATACACAAGGCTGTCCAATACAATATAATATGTCATAAATGAAAAAGAATTCAAATGTCACAATAAGTATCAATTTATTATATTGTTTTATCTCATTCCAGTTATCTGATGCAGAGAAAGATGATATACCGGAGCACATAAAGAAGGCTGCCCGTGAAATGAACAGACGCACCTTTGAAGAACGACTAAAGGAAATCAGAATGAGCGAATATGATGCAACGTTGTATGAACAATTCCTTGGGGCTGTGAGAACACAGGTTTGTTATATTATACATATACATTACATCTTCGTACATACTTATTCTCTGCGTTTAACAGGGACTGTTCAAATACTACAAATAAAAATTGTGCTGATCTTCGAGTTGATGAAATGATACGAGAATTTGAAACAACTAACTTTAGTGAAATTCATCATTGTCCTGCAATGTCTTCAATTATTTTACTGCTCTAAAGAGGAAAGGAGTAAAACTAATCATTTTAAAGATATTGATATTTTATTATTATTATTTACTAAATAAGCGGAGACGGTCTATAAATGGGCCCATTGTGCTATTTCTCATTTCACATCATTCCTTTGAGTTTGTTTCCAGGTCCCGTGAGGGTTCTTGTTTTCCCGCATATTCCTATCAGAAGTTACTCTTTGTTTGGGTTCCCTGAAGGCCCTACGAGGGAAGAGTCCACCGAGATGGTATCAGCTCTCGTCTCCACTCCCCCTAGGTTCCCCAAAGGCCCCTAATCGATGTTAGTTTTTTTGTTGGAATGGTCCATTTTTGATTCCTCGAGTATCTAGTGGATTAAAAAGTACACCCTAAGAGTAAGGTCTAAATACTCCGAGATGCGACCCTGTATATCGGGAACACCGTTTGTGACATTGTTCTCCATTGTCATTCATCCTGAGCACGGTAGCTCACACGCCATTGCGATGACTATTGCAGGTTGTGCTTTCTCTCCCTGTGCGATGGGTTCGCCACACTCCCTGCACTAAGTTACCCTTTATAATAATACATTAATTTTTTAGGTCGGTTCATTGCGAGGAGTGCTCAGTTCCTTGCAAGCTAGGGCCACGGAGCGCCATTGGGAGAGTCACCAGACATCCGGCGATTTAGATGACACTAAAATTGTTGAAGGTACAAATAATATATATGTAATACTCGATATTTCATGTAGGCGCATCATTAAACTTAATAACAATAAATCATCAAATATTATTCTTATCACCATGGTTCCACTAGCTATGTTTCTAAAAGCGTCATTGATCTTTTGCATCATGAAATCAAAATGCAAAATTTTACAGGTCTTACTGGAGAGGAGGCTATTTATAGACGCCGAATGGATCGAGCCCCTTTGCCCGGATCAACCCAAGAAAAACCCAAACTTCTGCGATTGCTTGTAGATGTTTCCGGCAGCATGTATAGGTAATGCCAACCACTATTATCATCTCGCAAAACTGACCATTCAAAATAATATCCTATTTATATTTATAGGCGTCCAGCAAACTCCCTCAAATGTCTCCAGTTTTGCCGATTCTCGTTTTAGGTTTCAATCTAGCTTATATGTGACCTGTTTTGTTTTCCTCAGAGGATCCCATTCAATGATATTTCAATTCCAATGGTCATCTATTGGTCTTGCCACATGCCCAGCATGGTCCTATAGTGGTCCCAGAAAGAGGCCGTACGTGACATTATGGTTCTAGTATCTTCGTCTTATCTAGTCTTTTTCGTTTTCATACAAGACGTGAGAGCAAAAAGATTTTTCATCAATGACGTACGAATGACCTCTCTCTAGGACTACTATACTTGAAGTTGGGTGCTGTGATGGTAATAATGGCAATATTTAACTTGCTTCTAACCTACTCAATTGTATTTCTCTCTCACTAGAAGATATTAAACGCCTCAGGCCTCTGGCATACTGACCATTACATTTCTTAAAGATGTCAGACGGTCAGAAGGTCGGAGAATTGGTGTGTATTTCCACTTTTTCAAGTAAATGGAATATTTCTGAACATATCCGAAAGTTGAAAACTGTTTTTGAAAGATAATGAAATACGCTTTAAAATTTTATTATTAGAAACAAATGTATAATATTTTTAAATAAATTTTAAGGCAAACATTAAAAAGTTTAATATATTGCTAACCTTACGTTTTTTCGTCTAAACACTGAACTAAAATGACTAATAACCAATTTTTTTACCACAAATGCATTATTACTTTTGTGTTGTTTCATATAAAAATACTTAATAAAAAATTCTCTCAAATTACATTCGCAACCTTTGGTTTCATAGAGGTGTACATTTTAATTGTTCTGTGGTTTACTTGTAGATTTGAGTATAAAGCTTGGTGTTTTCTCTTTCTAACACTGTTTAGTTCATATTTCTAACTACGACAGTAAAGGAGACGATTTCCATGAGACCATATAAGCTGTTCCTAAAACCGAACACATTAGCCTGAAGGGTTAACATGCTTCTTTCTAAGGTGGTTATTTTGTCACAAAGTTCTTAACCTTTCCTTATCTGTGGTGTGTATCTACTACACATTGCTTCTAATAACTTTAATAACTCTATAAATATAATAAATTCTGGGTTCAGATTTTAGGTATTCCTCCGTTTTACATTTATGCACTGAATTAAAAAATAGTATTTAACATAGTTTTCAAATTCAATTAAAAATCAGAGATTTTTGTTAAAAATCGGGAACAAATACACCAATACAATCAACCGTGTGATACTAATACGCGTGCGAGGAAATGACACACTATTGATGTCCCGCTTTAATTCGCTATGCGGGAACATGAGACATCCACACGTCTGCAGTTGTATTTTGATTTAGACCATCGATACCTACGACCGCACAGCTGTGTTTGTGCCAGCCGCCAGCCGCTAGCCAGTCGGCCACGAACCGTCGTTAGATGTGGACCCCTCGCACGTTTCTTTAGCATCTGTCGATGGTTTTTTCATGTTTTCAGCAATTAAAATACAATTATTATCACTTTTGATATAAAATATAATAAACATAATCGATTAGCTATGAATATTCATATTTTTCCGATATTAAATCGCTTATTTTGAGATGTGTATTGACTACACAGCACCGGAACGCGTGGATTTTTTTAGCACAGTAAGGGAAAGGTTAATGAGAGTCCTTGTTTGTCCCACAAACATAAACACCTATGCTTTTATTATATACATACATGCATTTCTATGTATGCTTTTGTATACACATATTTACTGTAGTTTATACATTACCAAAGCTTCATATCAATTTTGTTAATTATTATTCTAGGTTCAACTCATTTGATGGGCGATTAGACCGATCTTTGGAGGCCGTGGTACTGGTGATGGAGGCCCTGCGCGGGTTTGAGTCTCGACTGAAGTACGACATCTGGGGGCACTCGGGCGAGTCGCACAACCTAGAACTGGTTTCTCTTGACAAACCGCCACAAAATGAGAAGGAGAGACTTCAGGTATCAGACATTTTCATTAATACATACATTGATTTTATTACTAGGGCAGCTTGTATGGGTTTGCTATAAATATAGCCACTAGCTTTCCAGTCGTAATGCATGATTGCAAGTTTTTTCTTAACCTAGCCTTACAAGAGGTTCTAAGGTTAATGTCCTTATCACAAACAAGAAATACCATTGCTATATTCTAGAGTCATCTAACAATGTGTCTGATCAATTGTTTCTATGTGTTCTATTAGGTAACAAAAAACTTGTACTCGGTTGTGTTTACATTCCTCCATCCTCGTCGATAGAAGTCTATAAGTCACATACTGTTTTAACTGAACATGTTTCTAGAAACGCTGATTCCTTATTTATTTGTGGCGATTATAATTTACCTAAAATATTGTGGCTGAACGACAATCAAGGTGTCAAAACTCCTACTAGAAATCTTTCCCCACAAGCTACTGAAATTGTAAATTTTTTTGACTACTTGAATCTGTTTCAAGTAAATCCAGTCACTAACTATCTAGGTTCTTGCCTAGATTTAATTTTTTCTAGCATACCAAATATCATAGTAAGTGAAGCTGATGTCTCTTTGTTACCTATAGATAAATATCATCCACCTCTCTCTATTAACATCACTAATTTCTTCCAATTAGATTCTCTGAAACCAAGTGCCTCTTATCACTACAAATATCTTAATGGTGACTACTCTAATATGAACAAATTTCTTTCCCAGATTAATTGGTCAGTACTATTTTTAAAATCTGATATTAATGACGCTGTATTTAAATTTAATGAATGCGTCTCACGCGCTATAGATTTGTTTGTTCCTAAGGGATGTTACTATCAACCCAAGTTTCCAAATTGGTTTAGCTCAAAACTCAAACAGTTAATAATTGAAAAAAAGAAAACTCATAAGCTATTTAAAGACACTGGCAACTTAAACTTGTATCGAAAATTTTCTCATTTAAGGGAACTGTCCAAAATCGAATCAGCCAAATGCTATAAATCTTATGTAGAAGTTACTGAGTCAAAATTAATGCAAAACCCTAAACAATTTTGGCAATTTGTTGCGCAAAAGCGTACTGATAATGATCTTCCTTCTAGTATGCACTATAATGAAACTCATGCTACTAACGGTCTTGACATCGCCAACCTTTTTGCTAAACACTTCTCCTCTGTATATTCTGGTGCCTCATGCAACATCCCTCCACTCAACTATGACTACAACATTGACTTGAATGATTGCCAAATCTCACTTGTAGAGGTATACCAATCTTTAAGTAAACTTTCTAACAAAAAAAGTACCGGACCTGATGGCATTCCAGAAATCTTGCTAAAAGAATGTAAATATTCATTATCTATCCCAATTTGTATGTTGTACAACTTATCACTCTCATCTGGAACATTTGCTGATTCATGGAAAATTTCATATATTCGACCCATTTTTAAATCCGGGAACAAGTCAAACATTGAAAATTACAGACCAATATCAATTATATCTTGTATTCCAAAAATATTTGAGTCGATAATTACAAAGATAATCACTCCTATATTCAAAAATGTTCTGATTGATGAACAGCATGGATTTAGATCGGCGAAATCTACAACAACGAATTTATTGTCCTTTACAAATACCATTGTTAAAGCCTTGGAAGACAACACTCAGGTTGACGTACTCTATACTGATTTCTCCAAAGCCTTTGATAAAGTAAATCACTCGATTCTCATGGCCAAACTTTATGCTATAGGCATTAGAAACCCGTTGTTATCATTCCTTCGCTCTTACTTGAGCGATAGAAAACAAAGGGTTAAAATAAACAACTTTGAATCCTTTAACATTGACGTAACGTCCGGCGTTCCCCAAGGAGCTCATTTGGCCCCGCTTCTCTTCAACCTTTTTATTAACGATATCACCAAAGTTTTTTCTCATACACGCTTCTGGCTTTTTGCGGATGATAATAAGATTCTTCAGATAATTAAATCCTACCTTGACTGCTTACATTTTCAACGTGATATTGACTCGTTTAATAATTGGTGCAAAATAAACTGCATGGAACTTAATGTTGATAAATGTAAAATTTTGTCCTTTTATAGAACCAAAAAACCTATTCAGTTTGATTATAAATTAAACAATGTTTGTTTATCTACTGTAACATCTATCAAGGATCTTGGGGTCACTCTAGACTGCAAACTTTCTTTCCGTGAGCACATTAACAACATTGTTAACAAATCACTTAAACTACTCGGCTTCGTTCATAGAATAACCTCTGACTTTAAACATATAAGTACCCTTAAAACTCTTTACTGCTCGTTAGTTCGCCCTCACCTTGAATACGCTAGTGTTATTTGGTCTCCTTTCTATGCTGTCCACATTTGTCACATAGAATCCGTACAACATCGCTTCCTACGAGGAATCGCTTGGAGGTTGGGTCTTGAAAGAGGAGAGTACTCATATGATGAAGTTGAACAAACTTTAAACATTTCTTCTTTGGAGAAACGTAGAAGGGACACTGATCTGATTTGCATATTTAAGATTATCAATGGTATTACAGACTCACCTGCTTTGTTGCAACTTATCCAATTCAACATCCCTTCCCGTAGACTCCGAAATAATGAATTGCTGTTCGTCAATCAACATTCTACCAATTATGGATACCATTCTCCTTTGTCCAGAATGTCGAGACTTGTCAACTCACTGTCAAGTCAAAGCATTGAATTTTGTGGTATATGCCTAAATGACTTTCGACAGTCAATACGCAATGTCTAATTTCTAATGCCCTTTGAACCATCTTCATGCTTTGACTTATTATTATATCCCATTCTTACTTTTATATTATTATTGTCATTATTATTGTCTTCGCTCCTCATTTATATATGCTCTCCTTTCACTGTCATCTCTGTTTATAAAACTTATTCGTGTAATTAATATGTTGTTAATGGACTATTTGTCCGTAAATAAATAAATAAATAAATAAATAAATAAATCACAGCTAAATTTGTAGACATGTACCTACCCAAATACAAACATACAAAAAATTATATGTGGTAATCCTATAACTGTAATATGTATTAATTTCAGGTAATCCGCACGATGCACGCCCACTCCCAATTCTGCTGGTCAGGCGACACCACCGTGCAGGCCGTGCAGCACGCAGTCCAGGGGCTGTCGAGCCAACTGCAGGGGCCGAACTCGCAGTGGGATGAGGCCATACTGGTGGCGCTGTCGGACGCCAACCTTTCCCGCTACGGAGTGCCGCCCTCCAGGCTCGCAACAGCGCTGACCTGCTGCCCGGAGGTGCACGCGCACATGGTGTTCATAGGCAGTCTGGGCGATCAGGCGGAACAGTAAGTCTTTATTTTTTAATTTGAAGATAACGTACCAAATGAATTACTATAATATAATATCAAATAATATGTATTTTTTTAAATATATACTCTAAGGACGGTTTGTTTCTAAATTTTCAAGTTCTATGAAAGTTCTGTTATTATTTCAGTTCCGCGGAGCAACTGGCATATAATAATATAGTAACAGAACTAGAATAACACTTTCACAGAACTTGAAAATTAACGTTGTAATTTGATGAATAGTTCATATTCTGTGAAAGAACCCGTCCTAAGGTTGGGGTGTTTCACAGAAATTCAAATGTAACAATGTCATCGAATGGCCAACCAACGCTATTTTACTTTTATTTGAACGGTTCCTTAAATGCTGATTCTAGATCCGTTTCAGGTTTTGAACAAATTGTGGTCAACAGACAAGCATAACAACATATCAGTTGTGCTTTTCTGCTTATCAATATTTGTTGAAAAGTTGAGACAGACTTAGAATAGGCGTTTATCGGGGACCTTTCAGTATACAAAACAAAATGGCCCTAATTTATAATACAGACTTTTACTGAGCATATCTTGATCTGTAAAGTCTGTATAAACTCTAATCGGTATTTAACATCCATCCAACTGCTAACTGGACATATTATCCACCAGGCTTACTCAATAACTCAACTCAATATTTTTTTTTTAAGTATTTTTCCTTTATAATAAATACATAGTGAATTATTAGTTAAGATTTATGCTATATTTCAACCCTTTAACTTTTCGAGTCCCAAAAATACCCTTCGGATACGAAAAAATTATATCCATTGAGTGCCGGCTTATCTGATAGCTAATCTGACATTAATACAAATGTGGGATTTTTACCCTCGGCACACTAGAGGTGGTCGCGGCAGCTTGGCGTTCCAAAGGTTAAAATGTATTTCACATTATTTTGTAACTCTAAATAAATTGTTGGTACCTACCTACAATTTATTATTGTTTATGATGGCAACCCTATTTGGTGCTTATTTTGAAATTTGAATTATAAAAGTTGGTCGATTGAAAAATGTAATTTGGCAGACTGATAATAATATTTATTATTCACAGCTATGTGGTCGGTAATTTTACTAAAATTTTGATCGTTTCAAGAATAGTGAAAATCAAGAGAACAAGTTGGGATTTTTAGTTTGTTAGTTTGGGTTATTTTAATAATTTATGCATATTTCCTAACCTTCAAACTTAACTTTGAGAAAAATGGAACTTTAATGCATCTTCTACCATCTACCTCGGCATAAATAGATGTTTCTTGTAGTAATTAAGTTGAAACCATGTGTTTTTTTTTTGCATATTAAGCGTGAAGTAGAATTCAAATTTATCCAAGTTGGCGTTTTTGACAAAATGGCGGGAAAATTTTTTCAAGAAAAGTTAATATACCTACATTATATTATTATGGAAAGCATAATCTTAATAATTTACAATTAAAATGTTTCCAGATTACTGACGTGTTTACCTGCAGGGAGGGCATTCACCTGCATGGAAGTATCAACACTGCCACAGATTCTGCAACAGATATTTGCATCTTCCATAAGCTCAACACCAATTGAATCTTAAAATTTATCTTTTACTAAACTAAACTAGGACAATTATTTTATATACAATAATAAGGGTAATTTTTTAAACACATTCACATTATGATAATTTTAAGTAAATAAAAATGTAGGTAGCTAAAAATGTACATAGAATTGTGCATATATGTATAAATGTAATTACAATAAAACTCCAAGTTACGTAGATCCTTACGTAACTTGAATTTTACCAAGTCGAATGTGTTATAGTAATTGCAGACCTCCATTTGTGAGGTTTATTACCGGTAAATAAATAAATAACAAACACTATGCAGCGGTAATAAATATTTATGTTAAACTAACCAAACACGAACACTGTAAATACTGATGGACATAAAATGTATCACAGCGACACCCCCGAACGATCTTCACGGCGCTTCATTAGAGTAGCGTAATAACCCCAAACGTGGTTTAAAGTTGTCAACGAAATAATATAATATGTACATACATTATCATTTTCTATGCATACCAAGTGTAGAATTTAAAATTGAATGTAGTTACTCACATTTAGTTTTTTGTTTTCTGATTATAATTTACGTAAGTCGCGTGTTACGTAACTTGGAGTGTTTCTGTATGTGGAAACTGATTGTTTATCTTCTTCATTTTGGTTTTTGGAGTTCTACGAATTAAACACAAAAACAATAAATAAAGAATATTACATCTCGTATTTTGAGGTATAAAGTACAGGCCTGCGATTCTGGAGTTAAACGATCAATCGTTTTCGTATGCGCCGTCTTCGAGTGAAAAACTACTAGTCATCGCGACTAACTTTTTCGAATGTTTCAATTTTACGTATTCTTGAGCGTCGAACGGTCGAAGTTGGTAGAAGAGATGATTATATTTGCACCCCAGTGAATATTGTCTATGTTCCTGATGTTTTTGGGATTTCTATGGTGTGACTGTCAAACAAACAACAGTTATTCGTTATTCAAAACAGAAATGGCTGCGGGACACATTACAAATTGCCAAAAGCAACTCTTAATTGAGCTTGTAAGCTCCGATAAAGATTTAGTAAGTGGGAAATTTTCACCCACTTTTACATTTGCGGAATCCCGGCGTAGATGGATAGCTATTGCCGATCAACTAAATGCCCTGGCAGGAGCGAATAAAGACTTTAAACACTGGAGAAAGGTTTGTTTTAATTCATTTCCATTAATTTGTGTGTATTGTACATTTAATGTCTATTTGTTACCTTAACGCTTCGTTCCGACGAAGCGCTGCCTATGACAAATTTCTTTTCAACAAAACGAACACCATGCTCCCATCTCACATGGGTTTCACGCCAAATCAAGTCAACTCAACACCTCTTTGAAACGTCAAAGCTACGAAAAAAATAATTTTGAAATAGCCCTTAACTAATTTTTTATTTATTTTTATCACCACCTTTATTGACTTTTCTGAAGAGTTTAGTTGATTTCATTCTGAGTTGTCCGGTCACCGCTCACATGGTTTTTCATTTTAAGCCTAATGTGTATGTTAAAAATCACGATATTGAAAAGAATGATAGTGGGGCTATGTTACTTCAAAGCCGATTGTTTCGAAATTCAAGTAAAATTGTGTGATCTTGATGTTGTCCTTCTTTTTTAATAATTAAAGATCTTATAAAGTCTCTTTCCACTAATATTTTGTGTAAATAATTAATATAATTCAAAAATATTTTCAGACATGGCAAGACTTAAGGTCGAAAGCAAAAACAAAGAATGCCTCCTTGAAGCGGCATGCGGCCGGGACAGGAGGCGGACCACCAGCTCCAGCAGTCAGCCTCAATGCGACTGACGAGCTTATTTTAAACTGTATAAACCCGGTGCTCATTACGGGACACACGGGAGTCGAACCGTCGGAGGTCAACTTCGACTTCTCATCTCTTGGAGGACCCCAGCCTGTTGCTGGCTGCAGCAGCTGGCAGTCTGTTGAGGAACCGCTGCTCTTGGAGGCCACACCTCCCCTTGTGGAACCCCCTACCCTTGAGCCTTTACCCGCACAGACTCCGAGGCGTACTGCAGCATATCAGAGGTTCGAATATTCCCAGAGTCTATCCGCTACCCTCATCGAACAGGGGGAGAGGAATTTACAAAATCAAAAAGAATTTTTTGATGGAGTGTTTGTTATAAATTGGGGTCCTTAGAATAATAACTCAGATTCTTGAGAGTTAAACTGAATCACTTTTTATTTGACAATAAACATCCACTATCACAGGTATGATTAAGCACTTTTTAATAACTACTCTGGGTACAGGTACTAGTTCCCGTAGTTATTTCGGAGAGGTGAAACCTTTGATTGTTTTTGAGTAAGAGCGCGTTTTTAAGCAAAGACCACCTTTTTATAACCTGACAAAAAGGACTGTTGACACATTTAAATTTCAAAAGGCCGCAAAACAGAGATCGTCTTTGCTGACAGAATTTAATCAAACAAATAGCAGAGGCGAGAACCTTTCATAAATAACATAATTTAGCTTTCATAGATGTCACTAATGGTACATAATTACCCTGAAAATTATATATGCACCCCCCCGAAAGAAACTTAATTCACCAATTAAGGTTCTTTCTAATAAAAGAAAAATTATATAACTACATAATATAGCCATTAATATTAACCAAAATAAAAAAAAATTAAACACAAATCTTGATTGGCTTCATCTTCTAATTCCATCTGGATGGGTTCCTTGTTATGATTTCCATGAGAATAACCTTGTGCACGAGGGGTCATCAGTTTTGCACGAGGATTCATCAATTTGAGCCAGGGTCATCAATTTGGTTACATCAGTTTGTGGAGTGCAACGAAAAAACATAAATTGCACGATCGTGGTGTTTCTTCATATCGCCCTTTGTTGAACGAAGCAGTCATTGGCGTTCAAGGTTGTCCTCTACGGGTAGCAGACAGATTTTTGTAATTGGTCGCACGAACGTCCCTTGTGATGTCCGGAGGGTGACTACCCTTGTGATTCCATCAGCTCCAGGATGGCAGGATAGTATACGAGCCATTTTCCATAGAGTGGGGGGTAAGTTATCTTCCTTCAAAATAACTAGATCATTTTCCTGGAGGGACCTCTGGTTGCTGGTTTGCCATTTGTTCCTCCGTTGAAGCTCTCCCAGATAATCCTTTTTCCACCTGAACCAAAAGGATTGAATTAGTTCTGTCATTTTTTGATACTGATTTAGTCTGTTGTATGGTACATCTCGGACATCTTCTTCTGGAATAACAGATGCATTTGTGCCCATAAGGAAATGGTTAGGAGTCAGAGGATTTAAATCATTAGGATCGTTAGACAGTGGTGTTAATGGTCTGGAGTTGAGACAGGCTTCGACTTGACATAGTACAGTATAAAAAAGCTCAAAAGTTAAAGATGAACAATTAGTAATTCTATACAAGTGATATTTGGCAGATTTGACTGCGGCCTCCCACAGACCTCCTTGCGTTGGTGCGCGTGGAGCGATAAAATGCCATTCTATTGACCTATTTGCTAAATACTCCTGAATTTTGTCATCATTTTTTCTCAAACTGGCATAAAGTTCCTCCAGTTTATTACATGCTCCTTTGAAAGTAGAAGCATTGTCGGAATATATTTTCTTGGGTTGACCTCTGCGAGATATAAACCGTTTCAAACAATTTAAAAAGGTTTCGCTAGATAAATCTGTTACTAGCTCTAAATGGACAGCCTTAGTAACAAGACAAACAAAAATGCATAGATACGATTTAATTAGAGGAGCTCTCTTCAGAACCCCACTTTTGATTTGGAGCGGACCCGCGTAGTCCAAACCGGTTACAGAGAAAGGCCTGCTAGGGGTTATTCGGTCCATAGGCAAATTACCCATAATTTGCTGGCCTACGACGGGGCGGCATCTAAAACATATTATACAGTTATGTAATATTCGTTTCACTGTGTTTTTACCGAATATCGGCCAAAATTTTAACCTTATTTCGGCTAGTAACGCTTGTGCTCCTGCATGTAAATTCGCATAATGGTAGTGACGTATTATTAATTCTGTCAACTTATGCCTCGCAGGTAAAATAATAGGATGCTTTTGTTGAAAAGTTTAATGTGTTGCTGTGGACAATCTCCCACCAACTCGTATTAATTGGTCATGTAAAAACGGGTTGAGAGCCTTTAAAGAACTATTTTTATTTACACTTCCATTTTTTATTAAGGCTTCTCGTTCTGCCTGAAAACTGTATTTTTGTGACGATACAATTAAATATTTCAAAGCTTATTCAAGTTCTTCAACGTTTAAATTTCCTGATATTTTGGTCTTTAACTTATCACAATTATTTATAAATCTTTTTTTTTTTTTTTTTTGTATTAGGCAATTCACCCTAAAGAGAGTGCTATGTGCCGTTAAAGTTAAGGGAGATGGTTATAATTTTATGGGAAATCTATACGGGAATAGGAAATCTCAAATATTGAAGTCATTCAAGTCTATGAACTTGTATAGAACTGAGAAAATGCGAGAATTGTTGAGAGAAAGTAAATAAGGAATACTAAGGGGAGATTGGTGGGTGATTTTTATAAGTAAACGATAAATGCCTTTGAAGGATGAATGATTTTTACAATTAAAGAAAACGTGATCAAGAGTCTCATTTTCCATGCCGCACTGGCAGAGTGGACTATCTAGGACCCGGATTTTAAACAAATGGGATGCAATGGAGCAATGACCAATTCTCATTCTCGAGATACAGGATATAAATCTTTTGGATTTTTTCTTGCCGTGGAACCAAGGTTTACTTGGAATATGATTTTGTATTCCAGCATAAAAAGCACCAGTTCGGGTTTTCGTATTAGTCCAATTTTCTTCCCAGGAGCGGATCATGTTGGATTTAAGAATTGGGATGACGTCAGAGATAGGAATTCTAAAATCTAAAGGATTAGAGCCAGAAATTGTTCCAAGTTTAGCTAGAGAATCGGCTTTCTCGTTACCCTCAATTCCTAAATGGCCAGGGACCCAAACCAATATTGTCTCGAAATTTAATTCATTTAAAGATTTAAGGGTGTTTCTGATATTATAAATAATATAGTCTTCTGGTTTATGGATATTTGAGGAAATTTTCAACACTGCGCTTAGTGAGTCAGTGCACAGTAAGGCTCGTCGAATATTGAAAAGCTGGATTTGGCTCAAAGCTTGTTCAATTGCGAAGCATTCTGCAGTAAATATGGAAATTTCTTTAGGCAATTTATAAGACAAATCTAAATCGAATTCGGGAATGTGTACCGCAGCTCCACAATCTTTGTTATCAGACTTAGAACCATCTGTGTAAATGAGAGAAAATTCTGGAAACTTAGAAGATGTAATGTTTTTAAATTTTTCCTCAACATTTTGATTAGATGAGGTTAAAATATCAGTTCGGAAGTCTGAAGTTATAACGTTGGGGATATAATTGATAGAATCAAATGGGATGGTGAAAATAGGAAGGATAGGATCTTTTTGTTGATTTTGGAGGGAAGAGGACAGAGATTTGAATGAAAGAAAACTTTTTAGAAGGAGAGGAAGTCGATTTTTATCTGTCGATCTTTTTTCGTTATTTAAGTAATTGAACAAATAATCAAGGCTTTGTTCTAAAGGGTGACGCGATATAGAAAAAGATTTAAAAATATATTTATCAGCTAGGAATTGTCTCCTTAAAATTAAGGGGGGATCAACACATTATACCTGGAGAGAATTAATTGGAGAAGATTTCATCGCTCCAATAATTATTCTGAGCGCTTTGGACTGAATTCTTTCAAGTTTTTTGTCCAAATATTTAGGAAGAGGATCAAAAAGAAATGTTCCATAATCCAAATGGCTTCGCACTAGATCACCATACATTAATTTAAGAGTAGTAGGATGAGATCCCCACCACACTCTGGAAACAGCTCGCATAATATTTAGCCCCTTTTCACACTTAGCCAAAATGTTCTGAATATGCGGGAGCCAGGAAAGTTTATGATCCAAAAGTAGTCCAAGAAATTTAATTTGCTTAACGATTTGAAGAGGGACATTATCAAAGCAGACAGAAAAGGGGGGAATTTTTCTTTTGCGCGTAAAAGCCACTACTTTGGTTTTAGAGGTAGCTAAATTCATCCCATTAGTCAACAACCAAACTTGAATATTATGTAAAGCCAAATTCAATTCCTTCGCAGCGCGCGATAGATTTTTGTGTGATAAATATATAAGGAAATCATCAGCAAAATAAAGTCGCTTGATAGATGAAGGAATTACACTGTCTAAATCACTTATATATATATTAAATAATAATGGACTGATTACGGACCCCTGAGGTAACCCCTTCCATAGTTTGCGATTTATAGTTTTTGAGGAAAAGTGGATAATAATGGATCTGTCTGTTAGTAAATTAATAATAAATTGAACTAGTTTTAAGGGAATTTTTATTTTAATTAATTTTTCTTTCAAAATGTTAATTAATACATCGTCGTAAGCTGACGAAAGATCAAGAAATGTGGCCAGAGTGCAAGAATTAAGGGACTGAGATATACGGATGTCTGTTGTTAACACACTTAAATTATCTATGGTTGATTTCTTTTTCCGGAAGCCATATTGATTAGGAGAGATAATTCTGTGATTTTCAACAAACCATTCCAATCTGTTCTTTATCAAGTGTTCTGCTACTTTCATTAAACATGACGAAAGAGCAATAGGACGATAGGATGAGATTTCAGATGGATTTTTGCCAGGTTTTAAAATCGGAAGGATTTTTTGAACTTTCCAGACTTCCGGAATAAATCCCGTTTCGAACATGTAATTAATTAGGGATAAAAAATATTCAACCGACATGTCTGAGAATGCTTTAATGAAACTATATAAGATTCCATCAGGGCCAGGAGAAGAGCCTGGAAGGGAATTGATTACTCGATTTAATTCACTTATTGAGAAAGGAGAGTCCAGCCAGCTAGAGTGAGATGGATAAGAAATAAAGGAAGGCATTTCCTCACATCTGGCAACTGACGGAGGAGCTATCTTATCAGCAAAACCTATAATAATTTCTTCTGGAATATGTTTAGAACGCTGCGGAGTATATGACGAACCGAATTTTTTTAAATTGGACCATACGGATGACTGGGGAGATTCAGGAGACAAGCGTTCACAGAATTTTCGCCATCCAGACCGCTTTTTGTTTTTCAAAACGCGTTTCGCTTCTGCCTGGGCGCGTTTCACAGAAAGGTAATTTTCGAAAGACATACATTTACGGAAAATGGAAATTGCTTCTCTTCTGGATTTAACGACACTAGTGCATTCTTCATCCCACCATGGGGTGGAATGTTTTATCTTAATGTTAACATTACGTTTTTTAAGTGTTTTTTCTGCAGCTTTTATTATCATGTTAGGAAATAATTCACATTGTAAACTAGTGTTGACAAGGGAAGACTTAGATGCTTGAACAATGGAGTCTAATTCTGAAGAAAAATTTCTCCAATTCGCGTCTTTCGTTTCAAATTTAAAACTATTGTTTATCGAAAAGGAATACGTAGAAGATAGATGGTGGAAGGTAATTATTATAGGAAAATGGTCACTGGAAAGGGGATCTTTAAGAATGTTCCAAGAACATATGGGAATCACCGAAGATGAGCAAAGAGATAAATCGACTGCACTTTTCCGATGTTGAGGGGCAGTGAAACGAGTTGGAGATCCATCATTTAGTATACATAAATTATAGGTATCCATAAAATCTAATAGATTATGGCCAGAACGGTTTGTTAACTCACTGCCCCAAGAAGGAGAATGAGCATTGAAGTCCCCAAGTATCATATACGGGGGACGAATCTGGGATATAAATGTTGACCATTCGTTTTCAACAAAAATTGTAGAGGGAGGGATATATATTGATAGTAATGTAATATCAGATATAACAGCAGCTACTATCTGAAAATTATTGGAGAGAGTGTGGAAAATAATTTGTTTAAAAGGGATAGAATTATGTATAATAAGAGCAGTGCCACCTTTGCCATCCAGTCTATCATGTCTTAGACAATGATATCCAGGAATATTAAATTGGTATGAGGGTTTTAACCACGTTTCGGAGATGGCAGCAACTGAAATATTATGTTCATCAAGTAACTGTACAAGATTAATTTTGTTGGCAAATAGACTTCTACTATTCCATTGAAGTATTTTGCTCATTTGCCGATACATCGGGAAGGCTAGAGAGTAAAGATTTCATATAATCGGCAGCGTTGGACGGTACTTTATTGTTATTTGAAAGGATCGTAATTAATAGGGTAATTAAAGTTTGAATAAAAGAAGAATTTTCAATCGTGACTTTAGGGAAGATATCGGAAGTGGAACAGTTTTTTAAGGCAGTCCCATTGGGAGCCTGGGATTTATTATTCCCATTCGGGTTAAGTAAAAGTTCATTATGTAGTTTTTTATCGAAAGAAGGAATAAATTTTGGATTAGATTTTATCGGTTTGAAAATTGTTTCTTTGTGGGAAGATGATAGAGGGGATTTAGGGGAAGAAAAATGAAAGAGAGAATGAAAGAGAGAAGCGTTAGACGTTATCTCTGCAAACGATTTTTTTGTAGGAGGGAATAATTTAGAGGCCTGAAAGTAGGAAATATTGTCTGCAGCCATTGACTGTTTGATATTTCTCTGTCTAGATAACTCTGGACAGGCCACACTAACAGCAGTATGGTTGCCCTTACAATTAATACAAATAGGGTTATTCGTTGTATTTTGACACTGTTCAAAGGGATGATCCTCTCCGCAATGGAAGCAACGAGGAGGGGAACGACAAATAGGTTTTGAATGGCCAAAACGGCAACAGTTGAAACATTGGATAGTCGGGAATCTGTATATTTCAACGGGAAGAGCGTTATAATAAATAAATACACGGGATGGTAATGTTTGACCTTCGAAAGTAATAACAACGGATTGGGAAGGTTTCCATATAGTGGTGCCGGTGGAAGTATCCTTAAAATTCAAACGACGTGCTTTTAAAACTTTTGGAGTTAATTGAGAGTCATTAAGAGCATCTACTATTTCTGTTTCTGATAGATCGGTTGGGATACCTCTTACTCTGCCCATTCTGGTTAAATTGAATGTAGGTATGAAAGATTTAAATTTATTATTTGAAAGAGAACCTATTTTTTTAACAAAATCATTAGCTAATGTGGCTGATTTAAATTCTATGGATAGTTTGTATCGACCTTCCGGTTTTATTGATCCATTTATAATACCGAGGTTATTGAGTTTTGAGCTAAAAATAAATTTACCAAAATCCAGGGGATGAATTATTTTCCCCTGTTCAGTCCTTTGGACATTGACAATAAATGGAGCTGAAGATGAAATAGAATACATAAGCTCAATGGCTTTTGCTTCTGGAGGAATGGTATCATTATAACTTCCATGAGAGATTGGGGCTTCGTTTGATTGTGAAAGAGATTTAATTTTAGGAGGTACATTAAGGCAAAGCGGAGGACGTCGTTTTCGTGAAGGAAGGGTTACAGAAGTCTGGGTATCATCAGTATCGTAGTCGTCTACAATATTAGAAATGGGTTCAGGGTCCGGAGGTCGATTTTCATCTTCCTCCATTTCAACAAATTTAAAAAAAAAATTAAACAATAATTATTATTTTAGAAATAATAAATGATAGAAATAATACACGCAACTTCGTCGCAAACCAATAACACAAACAAAAATAATGAATACGAAAAGGTAACAATAAATAAATCTTATCTGTACGCCGCGCCGCCGTCAAAGTAAGCCGTCAAACACAGAGCACTGGTAAACACGACTGCACACTACCGAGGTTCGGTGACTAATCTTTATAAATCTTAATACATAGGCAGTTACACGTTTTAGTTTAGTTAAAGAAGAGAATTTCTTAAAGATGTCCCATTCTTCCGGATTAGTTACAATTAAAACATTTTTTCCTTTAATTTCCGGAGGGTTTGAACAAGATATTTTCGATAGCGGCCAAGTGTTGTTTTCTTTAGTCAACCACTCTGGCCCATGCCACCATATTGAGGAATTCACTAGTTGATCAGCAGTAGCTCCTCTTGATAATATATCTGCTGCATTGTCAGAGTTTCCTAATTGATCAATACAAGGACGGCGTGGTAAAGTTACTGTAAATCTACCGTCTTCTTCTCTTGCATGAGTAGCTATGAAATTAGCCTCGCAAGCTTTCTCCTCATGATTTTGATATTTCATGGAGTTGACTTCTTCAAGATTCCAAAATTTTTCAATTTGATTGCTTAGTTTATTTATGGATAAGCTACAGAATTGTGATACTGGCCTTTGGTTGGGATATACGTTGGTCGGTCCTGACACGATCCATCCCAGTTGTGTTCGTTGGAGTGTGGGACCGGTATCCAACTTCATTCTATCATTGGTCAGGATGTCCCAAAAACCTTCAGCCCCCAACAAGATGTCGATAGGCGCTGCGATGTTGAAATTGGGGTCTGCCAATTCTAATCCATGAGGCAACTTAATCTGGTTTCTTGGTATTGATGTTTGCGGCAGACTTGTCGTTATTTCCTGTAATATCAGACAAGATATTGTATTTTTATAGTTGGTTCTTAAAGAATTAAAGTCTACCGACACACTTTTCCTTATGTGTGTAACATTATTGTATAGGCCCGATACCGGCTTATTTATGTGATTAAATTTTAAATTTAATTTTTTTGCAAAATCCTCTCTCATAAAATTGGATTGTGCTCCAGAGTCTATTAGTACTCTTGCCTTATATAAATTATTGTCGCTACCCACGATACCTACTATCGCCGTAGACAACAATACTAAATTTTCTGCCTTACCTACGGCAGAATGATTGTTAACTGAGACATCTTCTGCCTCAGTTCCTAGATTTGGAGATTCTACACGGAATCCTTCTTTATGAAGCAACGTATTGTGATCATTACTGTCACATCGTTTGCATTTAAAGGTGATCCTGCAATCCTGTGCAAGATGACCCAGCTTCAAACATTTGAAGCATGCTCGGCTCTTTTTCAAGGCTTCTATCCTTTCCGATATTTTTAATTTTAGAAATTTTTTGCAGTAAAAGATTGGATGATCCTCACCGCAGAATGTGCATTTTCCCTTTTTTACAGATAATAACACAGTTGATTCCCTATTATTAATCCCTAAATGTGATTTAATTTGGCTGTGCGGTTTTTTGTCCGTAGTTTGCATAAGTTCTAAAGTTTGAGCTCGTAAAGCTAAACATTTCAAGAACTCTTTCAGTGTTGGCAACTTCCCTTCAATAGGGCTTTGTTCCCAATGTTTTCTAGTAATCACGTCTAATTTGTTTGAAATTATGTAAATAATTAAAGCATCCCATTGATTTACTTGAACTCCTAAGTTGTGTAAAGCCTTTAAGTTAACGTTAGTTCCATCTATCAATCGCCGCAATGCGACTGCATCTTCCTGCTTCATTTCCTTCATTTGGAATATGAATTGAATATGCTTATGTACAGTTGCCCTTAAATTAGAATATCTCTCATGTAATAATTCCCATGCTCCTTGATATCCAGAATCAGAGATCTCTAAATTTGAAATGATTTTAATTGCTTCTCCCTTTAAGCAAGATTGCAAATAATAAAATTTCTGTACATTGCTTATCAAATTATTATTGTGAACTAAAGTCTTAAAAGTTTCTACAAAGGTGTTCCAATTTTTCTGATCTCCGTGGAATTCTTGTAACTTTAGGTCAGGTAATTTTATTTCTACCCTCGATTGTTCTACGGATTCTAATGCACCTTTGGCCGTTGCCATTAATGAATAATATTGATTTTCAAATGATTCTCTCTGAGAAGCATTTTCGATTTCATTTACATCTGAGATTTCCTCAATTTCATCCTGAATAACTTCAAATTCATCAATTATAGATTTAATTCTGTCATATCTTAGTTTTATTTCGTGAGCTGAAAGAGTATTCAATACATCATTGAATCTGGTTAATTTTCCCCTTAAAACTCCGCGTTTGTTCACTAATCCTTTCAATTTCTCCATCGTATTATGAATCGCGACAATAAATTTCCGATAATTAAATGATCACTACAATAATTCACTAAAACTGGTAAATTATTCGCGTATTAATACTCCAATTTGAAAGAAATTATGACAAAATCCTTACAATGTTTACTATTTTCGATAAAATCTGCACATAAAACACGTAGCTAATATTGTTATTGTGAAATGTCATACAAAATTAAGCTATGACTTGCAATTTTTATGATGTTGACAAACAGTAAATCGGAATATCTTGTAACAAATTATTTCTAATATTATTATTTGAATAAAATAATAAAGATATTTTGGGAATTCTAGATGTGATAGGAGTTGGAGGTGGAAGGATTGGACTTATCTGTCTGATGCGATGGCGTGTTTCCAGGTTCTCGGACTTCCAGCTACTTCCAGCTTGATCTCTCAAGGATCTCTTCAATATTTTTGGCCGCTTGGTTTTTGTTTAAATTTCTGTAATCTCGCTTGGATTACAATATCCGGATCGCTAGGACCATGTTATAAATTGGGGTCCTTAGAATAATAACTCAGATTCTTGAGAGTTAAACTGAATCACTTTTTATTTGACAATAAACATCCACTATCACAGGTATGATTAAGCACTTTTTAATAACTACTCTGGGTACAGGTACTAGTTCCCGTAGTTATTTCGGAGAGGTGAAACCTTTGATTGTTTTTGAGTAAGAGCGCGTTTTTAAGCAAAGACCACCTTTTTATAACCTGACAAAAAGGACTGTTGACACATTTAAATTTCAAAAGGCCGCAAAACAGAGATCGTCTTTGCTGACAGAATTTAATCAAACAAATAGCAGAGGCGAGAACCTTTCATAAATAACATAATTTAGCTTTCATAGATGTCACTAATGGTACATAATTACCCTGAAAATTATACAGTGTTAACACTCTTAACTAAAATATTGGAATAAATAAAGGTCAAATCTAATTCTTAACAATTAGATGTCTTATTTCTTCCAATAGTTTAACCACCAAATTTAATAGAGAATTATGAGATTCAATTGAATCTGTTAGCCTCATGATTACAGCTAAAGTCCATTAATTTTTTTTGATTGGTTAAGCAAACTCCTCCCCTGTTGCAGCCAGCAGTGGCTGGAGAGAGGAAAAGTCGAAGTTGACCTCCGACTCTTCAACTCCCTCCCATATGGTCCGCAATCAACACTGGGTTGATAAATAAAACTAAATGTGGTGTTTAACTTGTATTCAAAATATGTAACATTTTTATAAACATCATTTTCTGTATAATATAGAAAGAATTGTTTAACATTTAAATTTTAAAAAGCTTCAGTTCACATAATGAAGTTATCGCTGCATTTTTATCATGGATAAATTCAATGTTTTAATTTAATTAAAACCAAAATCATAGTTCTTTGTCGGTACATTTATTCTTCTTTAGCTTATAATAGAAAATATGTTGAAATAATTACAATTGTAATTGAACAACTGAAACTGTAATGTTTTCTGCGTTATATGATAAAAATTGTGATACCATTTATTAGCATTTTCGTTTTATCGTGGATAAATATAATGTTTTTCTTTAAAATTAACCAAATATATCTAGTAGACAAAATCAATATAAGCGCAATGAATGAGAGTTTTATTTTTATCATGTATAATATAATATATTACTCATTAACACCAGAGTTGTAATTTTAATAGAAATCATGAGACTTGTTTAGTTCACCAGTGAACTAATTCTTTATTTTTAGCTTTTTTAACAAAACATATTGACATTGTATGAATATTGAAAAATGTGTTGTTTCTGTATTATTTGATAAAAATTATGATATTCTTAATGTTAAATACAGTTTTTATGATCACATCATTGTTTTCTTACATTTTACATCACTATATTATCACAAAATATATACAAGCTTTTTGAAATTCACTTTCGAAATTATACAAATACAATACTGAACGTGGGGCGAGATCCACCAAAAAGAGTCTGGCGTCTGCTGTTGGTGATGGGATTATTCTGTACAGCAACAACTGGATTCAAAACAATTTTTAAATCGGCCACGGCCAGTGTAAAACATAGATGGTATTATGTCGGCCTTAAATAGATCAGTCGGCTTGCAGCCAAAATAAGGTGAAGCTTTCAAAATGACTTATTATAATGATGTGTAAATATTGTATTTCAAGTGTTTGTTAATTAACCTCATGTATCCTCACCTCCACCATTCACTATTTGTGTGTGGCACTGGTTATTATCATTAGTATATTAATACGTGAAGCAAAAACTTTGTACCCATAGACATATGAATATTAGTAGACCTGCCCTAAGTGATTAAAAGCGTATTATCCCCACTCCCCATACCGGTTCCATTGGAGCCGGCTGTGCTCGCGTATGGCCTCAAGTGAAATTTGAAAACGTGACATCATTCTTGTGCGAACTATGGTCGAGGCATCATCGGTTCATTTTACGAAATAACACGGCAGAATGTTGACTTGTGCTATGAAAACTTGTAAAAATAGATGTGAAAAAGAGAATAAACCCAATTGTCGTATTACATTCCATATATAAGCATTATTTTACTTTATTTTAAGCATATTCACATCGTATAATATAGATCAGTTGTTACTATCACATCGAGAAACGTCTGGACGCGAAACACAATGCTGGTTGGTTGCTGGGAAGTAAATTATGAACATTTATAAAAGTGTCTTAACTAAATACTTAAACGAAATATTCGACTCTGAAAATGGAACCGAATTTTTTTGCCGAATTTGGACTTCGCAAATTTGTTCATAACGTGGCGAGTAATTTGCGCTCCCATGTAAAAATGTCTATTCATTCAAAAGCAGATTTTACTTTTAAGAAGTAAATGGTGATATTATAATGCGAGATGCCTATTTACTGTCAGATTGATTTATTGACGAATCACAGTCAGCTTCACTCCCTTCGTTCTTCAACAGTTGATTTTACCCCTCGCCATTATCTTCTCGTCTATTAATTCCTATGTCTGTGTTTGTACCCCTTTTTATGAAAATTGCACGGACGGAGGAGTATGAAATTTTGCACACTCATAGTTTATATAGAGAAGGAGTTCAGAATGCTAATTTTTTTTTTTAATTATGCATAAAAAATACATTGAATCAATAAAAAAATGGTCAAATTTCGACCGCTGGGCGACCACTAGTTAATAATAATACGACCCAGACACCTGACAAATAATACACAGTGAACAGAACATCAAAAAGATATAAAAGACTAGTGTAAACACAAAAAGAATTTAGAAATAATTTTGAACTATCCTATTTCGAACAGCTCTACCAGCCACTAAATCTGGGTTAATTCTATTAAAAGCCCCAGCCCCAGGCTCAAGTGGAGCCATTCCTCCAGCAATTAGCCCTAAATCTAGATTATGATCAATCAGGTATTCTGGAAGATCAAATTTATCTTCTACACACATATTGTGAAGCACTATGCACGCATTGATAATTTTGGACGCCTTTTCAGGAGCATAATGAAGAACTCTATGTTTACAAAGACAACGGAATCTCATTTTTAAAACACCGTTACATCTCTCAACAGTTGACCTGATTGATCTTAGTTTTTTGTTGAATTGGTCTTGAGGAGATCCAGGTTCAGCCCTATCGATTTGGGTCATTAGCCACGGCCGCAATGGGTATCCAGAGTCCCCCAGAAGATAATACCCGGATTGACCCCTCCTGTACAGTTGCTTCAGCACGGGTTCCACAGAACAAGACCTCCAGATAAAGGCATCATGAGTGCTCCCAGGGAAACGTGCATCCACATGCAAGATTCGGAGATCCGAGTCGCAAATCAGTTGGACGTTAATGGAGTGATACGCCTTTCTGTTCACATAAATAAACTCTGGAGTTACTGGATCTCTTGTCTTTGGCGGGAATATGGCTACATGAGTGCAGTCGATGCACCCAATAATCCCTGGGAATCTGTATTTATCGAAAAACCAATAATAAAAACAAATATTATTAATAGGGCCAATCTTAAAATAAGTACAAAATGTGATCTTTTTAGTAGAGTAACTAATTTATTTAGTAATAAAATATAAAAATTTAGGAATAAAAACTAACCAACTAACTAACCATCACGCCGTTTCCCCGCAGGGGAAGGCAGAGGACGGACCGCCAAACAACTCGGTCTTGGCACACACTCTTTGCCTCCTTCACATCCATACATTGTCTCATACATATTCGTTCATTCGCTCTACATGCCCAAACCATCTGAGGGTCTCTTTCTTAATTTTACTCATTACGCTTACATCAGCCTTGCACTCTTTGCGGATATCCACATTTCTCACACGATCATACATGGTTTTACCACACATACGCCTCAGGGATCTCAGAGCCCACCATTAATGGAGTTACCTGCATTGACCCTTCTTTCAATATCCCTATCAGCCTTCCCATCTCTTGTAAACATACTTCCCAAATACACAAACTCATCCACTTGCTCCAAGTATTCATCAATAACCACTATATTGGACACTGTTTTTATACTCTCTCTTTCAAACACCATAACTTTAGACTTACTTACATTCATCATTAACTCATTCTTCATACATACTTCGCTCATCCTAGACACTAGAGTAGGAATAAAAAGATATTCTATATGCGTGTAAATGCTGTATTAAATGTGATATAAATCATAATGTTCCTATAATAAACTTACTTCATCCTTATCTGGTTTAGTGCCTGGATATTAGGGGGAAATTTTACCCATTGTTTAAATATTTGCGGTTTGTTCAGGGCGTTGACCACTTCATCCAGTGCACGTGATATCGAGGGTTGAGAAATTGCAACGGGCAGGTTACAACCCACGGGCAACTGGTAACTCCCTGTGGCAAAAAAATTTAATGCTGCTAACACCTGCAAAACAACGTTGCAACAGATTAATTAGCAAGTTCATTTTCGTGTGAAAGCCTCAAACGTTTTTTAAATCTTTTTTGTACTCACCTTAGTTTCGACATCTATAGCTGAAGAACGGGATGGGGGTGTAATGAATGGAGACACGAGATCTACCAGCCGACGCACTAAGGCTTTGCTGAGCCTAAAGTTCCTTATGAAGGCTTCGTCTGTCGTATCGGCGAAAGAATCGACCCTCTGATGAAACGTTCTTGCGGGTCTCAAAGCAGCCGCTTCAGCTTGCTCAACATGGTGAATTGTAGCCAACATCGCTGGTAAATTAGCCATTGTAAAATTGTAATAGGATTGTATAACTTTATAAACCTCTTTGCGGGTCCGAACGTTCGCGCGGTAAAACAAAAATTGACAGCTAGACTAGATTTTGACAGCCAATTCCATAGAAACGCCAACAACCTACCACTCGCTGCCCTGTTTCTACTGGTTATACCCAGTAGTTGTTGTTGTGTGGAATGACTTTTGACGTTTGGCGTCGAAGTATGTACCTTCGACCAATTTCGGGAATAGCAACGACGACCAACGTACGTACTTTCGACGGCGATTACGAGCGCCCTCGATTCAGGAATAGAGCCCCAGGTGCTTTGGTTTTTATGTGAAAGTAAAACACACATAATTCTCATAATACGTTACAAATTTATTCGAATCGATAAATAATATGGTAAAACCATCAAACCAAATAATGAAAAGACGGGCACATGCGTATCAGCATGAAATTGGCAGAATTACGGACTTTTTGAAAATGTAATCAGCTATCTGAATACAAAAAAAATATATACATATTATACTATTCGGAAAGCTTGACAGCGTATTAACGAATGTAAAAAATTAAAATTATTAAATTTATAGCAAGCAAAGTTTCTGACGTCATTCTACCCACTAGAATCGTTCATAATAATTAAATGTATATCTTGACCAGTGGCGGCTCGTGACTTTTGGGTGTACTAAAGTGCTAATATTATTAAAAATGGTTAGTTTAGAGTTAATTAGTTAGTACTTTGGTTTGCAGAACTAAATAATAATATGTATTATTAAATTTGATTTACATTAAATAAAAAAATATATATCTTATATGTATGTACATATTATTTATGGAACTATGTAAATATTGTATTTTTTTAACTTACCACAAAATACAGGTCCGAAGAATATAAGTATTTATTTGCCTTTGAAATATTTTTGTAAAATTATTCCATTCATACCTGTTAAGGCGATGCCATACGTAGTAATGCAAAATCATGTGTTTTTGGTTTGAAAATTTGGTCGCCTAGAAATGTTTCAGATGCTTTAATTAAATACTGCGAGTAGAATACATCTTGACCTTTGAAATAATCAAGTATTTTTTAGATAAGTCTTTTTATAAGCCCAGAAAAAAATAATGTATAAGGCCTATGAAAACTGCTTTAAAGTTCAAAATCTCCTACTTACGAACCCATTTTCGGTTATGATTTTATTGTATAATGTGGCAAATTAAGTAATTTATAAAATGATCGGAAAAAAATTAAATATTTATGCCTGAACATCCACAAAATAAAATAAAAGGCACTTTTTGGCCATGTATTTTTCTTGCATAAATCAAAACAGGCGGATGGTGTTAAGCCCGAATTTAAACCTTATGGCCATCTACGTAAGGGTTGTTATTGATAGCGGCTCAATTTAAAATATTACACGACGTAGTGCATCGCCTTAACAAAATGTAGCATAAATGAGATTGTGTCCTAATTTTTTTTTATTTTGATGAAAATGTTACCATAAATTAGTTTTTCGATATCAAAAAATGACAAAGTTATAAGCTTTTAATATCAACGTTTTGATGGCTTATAACTTCGTTACTATTTGGAATTTTCCGAAAATTATAAATGTTCTGTTCTAAGCGTGCTCTAATTAATATGATATTTATATTTTTGAATAACATGAAGTGTAGGAGACAACCTTATTTTGCTTGTTTGATATTATTATGACCTGATGATTTACAACAATATTATACACAAATATAGTAAAATTAAATGAAAATTTGTATTTTTTTAAATATTTATTTTTTTTAATAAAAATATTATAATACTTTTTGATCTTTCTTTCAGTTTTATTATGTGGGTATGTTGTGCTATAGTATATTTATTTGTATAAAATGTACAATAAATTAGAAAATGCATAAAAAATATTTACATATTTTTAAAAACACAGGGTTTTGAGTAAGTTGAGACAATTATTTATGGTGTTGGTTATCAACAAAATGGATACATGCATTTCTTCTGTATTTTTTGCTTCTATTGAAAAGGAGTGAAACAGCAGGTACATTATTCATGTTCCTACACATGTTGTGTCATGCTTATTTCTCTCATTTTCACAAGTAATAACATTATAGGTGAGAACACACTGGGCCGACGTACGCAATGGTAATGGCAATGGCAATGCATTAAGACATTAAGACTACTTAGAGTCTGTACATTTTTTATGAAAATAGATACAGTAGAGTACTTCAGAAAAACTCCCATCGCATCGCTGATGTGGGCTGTCCAGAATGCGTGGGACAATTGAAAGGTGGAGGGGTAACATGCCTCCAACGAGTTGAATTGACATCTGTCAGTGGTATAATCTACGCTTTTAAGGTTATGTTTGTTTTGATGTATTGATACGGTTGATTGAATTGTAGTTCGTTTGAAATTAGCTTGTGAATTTAATATAGATCAAATAAGAATATAAATAAATTTGCATTCAGTCATAAATGAATCTGAGCTTTTAGGCAGCTCACTATAGGTAGCAGCAAGCGGGAGGAGCATGTGCAGGAAGCATGACAACAGGAAGAATCGCTATGATCATTGCCTCCTACACGTATTATGTTGATATTGAATAAATAATTTTTTTTTTATTTTTTCAATATATTTCCATAGAATGAATGGCAATTGTATCATAGACAAACTGGCATTCTTTCTCTGGTACCAATTCAAGCTGTGAAGCTTGTCGAATTTAACTTTGCTCGGATGGAACTCTCCAAACATTTGTCTTTGTTTATTTATTTCGTGAATCCAAAGTGATCAGATCAAAAAATCAAAAACTCCCTTTTTTTATTATTTTTCTTTTATGATATTCCATAAAAACAAAATAATCTTAGTGAGTTGTTCTCAAATTCACTTTCAGAATTACAAGACATGACAAAGTTACAAATTGCATTTGCTGAGAAGTGAAACACATAAACAATATAGAAAATAAAGGTCAAATCATCTGACGCGCCTGCGCGCCACGTACATAAGAACTAGAGATCACTCGTCATACACTTCTGGTCACACGCATTGCGTTCGTCGGCCCCGTGTATTCTTACCGTAATTTATTCAAATACATTGGCACACGCCGTCACATACATAAATATATGTAAATATAATTAAAATTGTATGTATTTTCAGGACAAAGAAAGCATTCCAATGTCATGGAGTCTTCAACATTTTTAGTCTGGATCGATTTTAAATGCTTTACCTATGCTATATAATATTTTTCATCCTATTATTCAAACCACCCCCAATTAATCAGTATTCTGTACATTTATAAATATTTTACACTTTAACGAAATAATTGATAAGAAATACATATTACAGACACTTAATGTTTGTAAAGTCATTCAATCGACTTCTGCTAATTTTAATGTCATAGATTTAAATGTTGGACACAATTTCACACAGAAATAATACTCTCCTAGATAGGTACTTAATAATATTATATATACACAGATACATATTTAGAAGGCACAGTACAAATCGCTGAATCGATAAATTACTCTTCCAATATTTAGACGTTTTGGAAGACCACGATTTAGAAAAAAACCTAACTTATAATTAAAGAAATTGTCATAAATCATTTAGAAAAATTTATATATGTAGGTTCTACAAAATATGTATTTGTGCTCTAGTACAAGATTTTTCATAATATGGAATTATGAAGACCACGGAGTGGGGTTATCAAATACATAATGTGAAATTGACACATCTTCTATCCAGGTTTTAAAGTAGATGATTATTACAGTAGAAGAATATTTCAAATTTCGTTAAATAATAATGAAATCATCATAATATAAACATGTATACAGGGTGCCCAGGGGTAAATGCACAAACTTCAGGAGGTGATTATGACAGTACAAGTAAAATAGATAAATAGCCTTGTTTGTATGGAGAAAATAATATTTTTTTAAGGGAAAAAACAATGTAATTTCGAAAAAAGTTTACCTACATAGGCACTGGTTCCACATATTATTTTATTGTTTTTTACACAACATAACATAGTTATTTGTAGAACATGAGACCAATATTTTCATTAATGTCATCAGAAAAGCTGCCGTGATTATTACAAAAAGGCCTTAATTATAAATTTCTGAAAACATCTCTTAACATAATGTTATTGAACTTATTTATTATTATTGCACATAAATTGTTATGTCATGATATATCTAGGTATATGAATTGATATATCCACTACATATCAAGAATTATAAAACACTTGGTTTTACTTTATATTTGTTGACCAATAATGGGGGTCATGTTATCCATAAACAATACGTTACAAAGGGCTGCCTTATGCTGCTATTTATTTATGTACAAAAATATATACCCCTTAACCCATAAATAAACCACTCACTAGATTGATATCTTCGGGCTTTTTGTATGAAACAAATTGGTCCTAAAAAACCATAGATATGCCAATATATAGACAGTACAATTATATATTGGAGCCTACTTATTATACACCAATGAAATACTCTGAAAGTTTATTCCATAGACTTTCAGAGTTTTTCATTGGTGGATATAGTTAGGCAATCATATGACGTTACAATATTTCAGTTCCAATTTTCGATCGGCGTTATACCCTCCTGGCTTAACCTAGCAGCCAACATTACAACATGTTAACCCCTCAGGCTAATTTGTTCAGTTTTGCCAACAGCTATTACAAGTTGAGTCAATTTGTTCGCTTTTGGGAACAGCTCATAGAAATCGTTGTATCTCTCTTGCTGTCATGGTGAGAAATGTGAACTAAACTGTGCTCGAAAGAGAAAACACCACACTTAATATTCAAATCCAGAAATGAACTACGAAAGAATTAAAATGTATACCTCTATGCAAACAATGGTTCCGACGGCAACTTGAGAAAAAATTATGAAATTTTTATTAATTATTTTCATATCAACAACAAAAAGCGAGGTGGCAATAATGTTTTTAAAACATTTATCTATTAAAATGTGTTTTTTCATTATCAGTAATTTTAGTAGAGTGTTTAGACGAAAGAATTTAAGATGAGCCATTTTTTACATTTGATTTTAAAATTTTTACATGTTGAAAATTATGTTTATTTCTAATAAAGTTTGAAAGTGAATTTCATCACCTTTCCAAAACAGATTTTAGTTTTCGGATACGTTCAGAAACATTCCATTCATTTGGATTTTTTTACGAAATACACACAAATTCTCCGACTTTCTGACAGCGTCTTTAAGAAATATAACGGTCAATACGCCAGAGGCCTTAGGGGTTAGTGAAAAAAAATGTATGTTTAATTTGTCCTTCTCATCCAAATCAAGGTCAAATATAAAGACAGTTACAGGCAATCTTTATGAATTTTAGTTACAAAAGAATTCTTATTGGTTTCATGTTTACCACAGATGTTCAACTTAAAGTTATAACTGATTGATGATGTTTTTTGCATTGTTCTTAGATGAATACTTAGGAAGGGTTGTTACACAGAATTTGAACAATTCATCAAATTTCAATGTTAAAATTCAAGTTCTGTGAAAGTTCTACATATTAAAGTTCTGTTATTATTTCATCATAGGCCGGTGGTTTCACAGTACTTGGACAACAACAAAACTTGATTAGGACTTTCACAGAACTTGAATATTATCTTCGAAATTTTATGAATTGTTAAAATTTCAAAGTTGATTTTCAAGTTCTGTGAAGGTTCTATGCAAGTTCTGCTATGATTTCAGCTTTGTGAAACAACTGGCCAATAATGATATAATAACAGATCTTGAATAGAATCTTCACAGAACTTGAAAATTATCAATGAAATTTGATGAATTTTTTCAAATTCTCTGAAACAACCCATCCTAAGTATTCATTGAACTTGTATGTATTTTTAATTATGTGTATATAAATATAACATGTCATAACAATAATAATATTTGCATTACGCACACACTTTATAAAATAACACTTAACCTATTGCATGGCTTATGTTGCCATATATTCATGCTAACGTATATTATTTAACTTATTTATCAACGCTGCAAAAGATAAAATGCTAAGGTACCATAGTAAACAAAACAACAACAAAAAATAGCGTTTGAAATATTTACATTAAAAAAATCCGCTATCCTATATACGTGAATAAGGTTTAGTCGATTTTTGCATATTATTCAATTGAATTTAATTGTATTTTTAGTTATTTTTGATCGATCTTGGTAGATTGAATTAATTAACAATTCATAAATAATTGACATAGCTAGCAGAAGAATTGAACCCACGACGCTTGGGTTGGGTTGAACCCGATGCGTTTGTCCACTCAGATACTTACCGGTGGTGACCGGATAAATCATCACATCTTTAAAAAGTTATATAAAGTCATGGAAAGTTATGAAACAAAAACTTTATTAACTGGGTTAAGTAGGTTAGGTTAGGTTAGGTTAAAAATTTTTTTTTTCATTGTTTCTAATGACTTTATATCACTTTCTAAAAGTGTGTTGAATTGTCACTGTGTTGAGTTATCATGGAACCCTTACCGGTATATACACTGTCGTGCACAATTTTTTTTACAATACTTAAATTTGTTTGTACACATAGAAATCTGTCGCAGAATACACAAAGTGTTCCATCACACTGATAAGTTGTCCTTGGAACACATGAAAGTGCTTCCGTTTATTATGCCATACAATTCTTTTCCAACGGAAGAGGTTCCAAGCGTTGGCACGGGATGCTTGATGGTATCCCACCAGCTGTAGTGCATGATGAACTGCAGGAGTCTATTCCAGTCTTTAAACAATTTAAAGGTTTTCATAAGGCTCAATTCTTCCGGAACTTCCCTGGCATTGTGTCTATCAAATACCACATTGACGATGGGGCAGCCAATTTGGTCATTCCGCACTTTTTCTAGGAAGATCTTATGAAAGTTTCTGTAGATATCGTCGCCAACGTATAATTCGGGTCTTTGGGTGATGGAGAAAGGATTTACAACATACAGAATGATGTCAGCCCTCTTGCAGGCCTGCAAACACAACATGTAGGGATCATTGTGTTCAGTCTCCCTGATGTTCTTCTTTCCCAAAACCTTCCAGTTGAGTTCCAGCTTGAAGTATTGGCTAAGACAGTCCACAACTCTGTTGTCCAACGCGTTTCCAGGAGGGTGGACAATAAAGATAGTTGGACGAATCTTTCTGTCTGGACCTGAAATTAATGCAAAGGGTGTCAAGCACACTACATGTATATTTTTTACTAATTTTGATTTCTTTGTTGCGTGTTTGGGATTATTTAACTTACTTATCAAATATATTTCGCAACGAGAGTGTAAAAAAATAGCCATAAATCATATGCAATTAAAATAATACTGACTTTATAAAACCCTTGAAGATGAGACTTACCTCGATATATCATCCAAAGTATGATAGGGATCCAGAATATGATGAAAATTAACCCAATCCATAAGATTGAATAGACAATTCTGTCTATTTCTGAAAATACAAAAAAAAAGATATATTTTACAGATTTCGGTTGGACAAAGTTTGAATTCAATCAATAGTCCATGCAAACATCTTTGGACGTTTGATTTTGAAATGTCACTATGACTCACAACACATATTCGAATGAGTATTTATACTAGAGATGCAACGGATATCCGGTATTCAGTTGGATGACAGATAGTGACCTAATTTCGGGCCAAAGTCGGATAGTTGAAAGGTAAATAAAACAGTTGGACAAAATCAAAACATTAATGACAAATCAAGACCGGTTAGGTTTTTAGTAGATACTTAAAATTTATTTACATTCTATTAACACTAATAATCAATATGATGACCGAACACCGATGATTGTCGTTTCGTGCTGTCAACTGTGCCACTTGAGCTGGATATCCGGTGTCCAGCCAATACACTATCCGTTGCATCTCTAATTTGTACATATGTATTAATTACTTGAATTTATTACCTTCTGGTGGTATTTTCTTGATGGGTGGACCGAAGGGCTGACCTTTACAAGGTTCTTCCAAGCACTTTTCATTTTTTGGAGTAATACGGAAAGTATATAATCCAGGTTCGAGCATGTGATAGTTCGAATGGACGGCTTCTTGTTCCTGGGTTCGATTCCACGCTAATTCAGAGCATGGCAAGTCTGAGTTGCAAATCTCTATCTTGTAATAGTCAAAGTCAACATTATCCGGAATTACTATGTGGATGTCAAAGTATTCAGGTTTTAGGAAGTTCAGATAGACAAACGGAATCCAGTTGTTATTTGTGTTTTCTGAGAATAGAAAAATATATAACATTAAGACAATTTTTATTTTATTTCTACCACTCTGTTATAAAATATATTTGCTGTGCGGGATTCAAATCCACTACATTTTAACTTAGTCAAATGCCTCGACCACTATGCAATGGAGGTCATCAAGTTATGTTTTTAATTTATGAGTTTAAATTATCTAGGAAAAGCATTGAAAAATGTTGATGATATAAATGTAATGCGTAATAACAAGTTTTAAATTATGATAATGAGATAAATCTGAAGATACAAAATGCATTATTTATAATATGTAATATGATAGAATACTACTCTAGCTTCAAGTCAACAACAAGTGATGCAATGTTAAGGTTTATTTGTGGGAACTTAGGATCACAGAGGCCTAACTCAGGTTAAATGCGTACGAGGTAGGCTACTGAGATTCTGTCCCCGTTGCTTTGATGTTGAAATGGAAATACATAATTTACAATGCAACAGGCATGCAAATATAACTACAGGCAGATAATGTACATAGTAACTGGGGCTCATTTTAGGCTGGCCTTTGATTTGAACTATTCTTGAACATTTGGAGGGAATTTGGCGTAAGAAATTTCTTCATTATTTTGGGTTCCTTACTCATATTCCAATATCATTGTTGGGACCAATGACAATGACAGTACATCTGGACCCGTTATTGTCTAGTAAATTCTTAATTTACATATTGTTTATATGTGATAAAGAATATGTGTATATAAAAGATGCGACGAATACTACATTCTACATCACAGGTGTGAAATGACAAGAAACGCTTACTCGCTTAACCTTCCAGCGGGCGCGTTGAGAAATTTCCCTTGAGCGGGCGCTTGTCGTAAATTTTACGTCATCAAGTTTTCTCCATGTAAATGGTGTTTTCTTTATACAAATGTTAGGGAATTTTTTAAAGGATATGAAAAATGATAATAGGCAGTAGGTACTTTAAAAAAAATTGACTTTCTTAAAAAAACGAAGCAACACTCGAAACATTTTAATATTTCGAAACAAAATTTGTTATCGACCTATTTAGTCAGAATCAATATTCCCATCCTTACAATTGTTACAAACCACCTCAACTGAAGAATGGTTCTTGCATGTAAAGGACTGGCAACGGCAACACTTCATTGATGCTGAGGATCTTTTCTTATTCAGTGCACATAAATGACAAACACCGCGTTTTGGAAGCTTATGTTTTCTTCTTCTGTCATCGGTTCAACTGCCCTACCGTAACTCACTTTGAGAAAAACATTTATATCTTGCGGTAAATGTTTGACATTTGATTTGACTCTAGCATAGCTCGAAGCTCGATGCTTACAACTAAGTGGAAAGAGTGGGGGAAGTGATAAGGCGCATCTGTCGTAAATTTTACGACAGCGCGCCCGCTGGAAGGTTAAACTAAGACGAATACGGAACACTATGAGACGACCAACTGTATGTAGGTTGTCCTTCTTATACTTATGTGTAGCTAGGTTCGCTATCTCACTTTCTCTAATGCCGCTTAAAATCTTTGGGAAACAATCAAAATAAATGCATTATTTATAATAATTTTTTAACGGCGGAGACGGTTTACACTTTAGTTCCCGTGAGCACTTAGGCCCATTGTGCTATCTCCCATTTTATCTCAATCCTTTAACAACCCAGTCCCTTTAATAAAGTTCACCAGGATTGTTACTGGGTATGTGGCTATGTCATCTGGTTCTACTGTATGTCTCCCCAGGTATCTGAGCCTAGTTCCCACCAAGGCAGGACATTGGCACCATAGGTGAATTGGAGTCTCTTCATCCTCTTCACATTTCCTGGATCTATTGATGTTTTCCACTCCCAATATTTGCATGTGTCTCCTGAGATGGCAGTGTCCCGTTAGTAGTCCTACCAGTTCCCTCAGCGAGTTTCTGTCCATATCGAGTAGTTTCTTGGTTCATCTAGGGTCTGGTCCTTTGATGAGTACTTTGGATTGTCTTATGCCAGGTGCCCTCTCCCATTCTTTGCAGTGCTATTTATAATAATAAGTACTTTGCATGTATATACAAATGAATTATTCCTTGTTTTGACTAGTGTTTGCCGTGTAATGGAAACGCTTCGGAATCACGCACAAGGGCGTTTTGGCACTCTTTTACGCAATTTGGTTACAGATAGCACACAACCTCACGCGACAGTTACAAAACAGTATAAATATATAACAGTACTAAACCCACTAAATCCAAAGTACGACAATAACCGTATCTTTCATTTGCCACTTTTGAGATTTCTACAACATGTCTATAGTTTGTAATGTCATTGGTTTGGACACAATGTTTGCATGCTTAATATTTATACATTTTCTGATAGCTAGGAAGGAAACAAAAGGAAAATAAATAATCGGGTACTTAAAAATTAATACTTACGCAACATTTCAAGGGGAGGAACAATAAAGAAATATTGTCCCCTGGCAACACCACCAAAATTATTTTTCGCTTCATAGTCAAAGAAATAAGTGACATTTTGATATCTAGGAGCTTGGTCCGTCCAATAGCAATCGTAGTTCAGGGCTGATGTGATGTTTAAAGGCGCGTCCGAGTGGATTGAGATACTCCGGCAATGATTTTTTGGTTCAGTTTTGTTGTCTCTCGCCTGAAAGCGGAACTTCATGTCTGCAATAAAAGGACATTCACGGTATTAAACAACAATTAAATATATATTTTTAAATGCATTCATTCACATAATTGCTTTTTAAATAACAATTCTTTAACTTTCTGTACATATCCTGTGTTTTTTTCGGGTCCAGCTAGCGTTACAATATTTCAAAAATATTTATTTCAACCAGGGTTCGAAAATATTAGGATATTTACATTATCTATAAATATCTCATTAATAACAATATTTATTCGATATGTATCAAAGGTGATATTTATTTTCTAATGCGAAATAGACTTTAAAAATACAGTTTTACCCGTTTTGTTTACCATTGCATCCTATTAAAGGATAATATTAAAAAAACCTTTGAATATAAGTAGCTATTCGGGGAAAACTACTTGTGATAGATTATATACTATTTTTTTTAAATATATAGACACATTATCTGGTAAGATGCAATACAAATTTACAAAAACATCATTTTGCAAACAACAAGTAAGTTATTATGAAAATAGAATCAGCTTGCGCATGATGAAAATTTTGCGTCGGCAATCGAGAAGTTAAGAGGTGGGAAAAAGGTATGGGGTTCAAGAAGTCCAATAAGGATGAAAAATATTTATTCAGAGTGAAACCGAGGTGGTTTTTTTCTGATGACCAACAGTTGTTTTCAATGGTCAGAGATTTCCACCATACCAAGGGCAATGTATGTTTAAAACTTTGATTATATAAATGTCTAGATAGAGTGTCGCACTGTTATTCCGACAGAAAGAACAGGCCAGATTTGAAATACTTGTGTGCGTGTCACGCACACAAGTATACGCAACTTATATCGTTGACGTAAGCGCTTAACGTCACTGTAGGCGTATTGAGTGATACCAGCTCCCTAGTATTTCCCAAAAAAGTTGGGAAAAAATATGTTTCGATTTTGCGGGACCTATAATTCGTTTAATTTTGAATTCATTTAAGTAAGATAGTTTTCTACATAAATATAATGATAAAATGAAAAGAAAATCATTGTTAAAAGAGATTTATTTTTATTTGATTATTTTTAACAAATAAACAAGAAATACGGAAAATAAGAAAGATACATTCCTAGACGCTGCCAAATGGCCGGCAGGTATCGCTGTGTCTAAATTTAATTTTTTTTATTTACTAGATTCTTATATTTCTTAAAGAGATGAATCATTGAAATTTACTGAATTTAAAGTTAATGTTCTTTATAAATAGAACGGCGTCAATTGCACCTTGCAATTTTTACCTTATGTGGGTATTTTAATTTGAAGAACAGGCAACCCTGTAAACAATGCGTCAAAATATGGCGTTGTCAAGACGATTGTAAGACTAAATTACACTATTAAAACTGAATTGTTTCTTTAACTAAATGGTTATTATATGGCTTTGAAAAGGTAACTTACCTATGATAGGTAACATTTTTAGTTATTTTCAATCGTCCTTTGTAATTTCTGCACACTGTTATAGCGCAAATCGTCATTTTCAAATGTCACACAACACGTGTTTACCGCACAGCGATAGTTTCGCAACTGTGCAGACTGAACGAGCTTATCAGCCAACTGATATTTTTTTGGCGTTTCGTCGCTCGAACGCTCAATCTAGACATTTATATAATCAAAGGTTTAAAATAAGTTTCTAGTTGGAATGTGGTAAGTAACTATGTAAATTTTTTTATTAGAATCGTGTATTACTTTCAAAGATATAGCTGTTTAAAACAAAGTCTAATTTCTCGAATGTGAACCTTGTTTTCGCCCGCATGAAGTGTGTAAATAAATCATGTAATATATAATGTAAATTTGAATATTTTTAAATAACCAATTATACAATTTGTCCAAAAAAAACGACACTAACTCAATGACAATTCTTTTTTCAAACTTTTTTCAGGCAGGTAGGTACCATAATATTGAAAAACTCAATTGAAGTTAGCCTTAAGTAGATGCAACAGATTTTCGAAAATGGAAACAAAACTTGCAAACAAATTTACAGACAGACGAAATGCCAAACAGTCGAGTCGAAAGAGGACTTCGCTACACTCAGTCAATTAAGTGAGTGTTAAGGTGCATGTTGGAGAAACCGCAATTTTACTCTATGTGTTTATTATTGAAATTGATTAATTTGCCATTGAATTTACATTTCATAAATAGAACAAAAATTATCATTTATTTGTCATATCCCGACTTAGTCACTCTAATTCTAACGTGTATATTTAATTGAGTTATCACTTTATATTATTTATTGCAGGATAAGATATTTGTTAGTTCATGAAATTCTTTTAACAAAATTCATTTAATACATACACAAAACAAGAGGAACAGTTGTGCGGTCTTTGTCACACAAAACATAAATTTGGATTTGAGGCCAAATACCCAAGCAAAGTGAATAATTATTTTTTTTAATCAAAGTGGAAGATACTCTCAATGGTTTAAGACCACCATCCAAAATTGAAATGTTGCTTGAAATGACTTTGGCCGTGTTTGGTGACCAGATCTGAATAGACAGGTACTTCGCAACCTTTATCTTTCCCATCTCCTTCCTCTCCCCATTACCTCCATCCTCAAAACATACCCCAATTAGGGATCGGTTGGAGACAGTTGAGAGCAGTTGGGACTCTTGAGCAGTTGGGACTCTTGAGCAGTTGGGACTCTTGAGCAGTTGGGACTCTTGTGCAGTTTAAATTTTTTTTAAAGGTGTAGCAATATCTAGTACGGAAATGTACTACTTTATTTATTTGTGTTTCAAATTATAATGTGTAGGCCATTAAGGAAATCGATTTTTCATGGTTTTAGAGGCAATTTGGCAATTATTTGTGAGTTAATGATAATTATTTAAAAAAATAATTTTACCCTACCTTCTATGTAAATATACTGAAAAACAAAATTAAAATATTAATTATTAAAAAAGCATTAAAACGGGCTTTTAATTTTAAATTACAAACAACCGATTTACGTTGGAAAGTTTATTGTACATAAATTTAAAATTTAGAGCCAAAAATCGTGTAGGGTAAATTATAGGGAGTTTACATCTCCCGAAAATAAGGACAACATTATTTTTACCCACATTCTTGTGAGGCTGGCATCACTGTAAGCCTGCGTGCGATACCTCGCGCGGAAAATATTTTATTTTTGGAGGATGGCGATGATCACAATCCCCAAAAAAAACTTCTATTACAATGTTTTATTTAATATTTCATTATTTTACAAAGTAGGTTGGGTAAGAATGGCCTGCATTTTATGATTTAAAACACAAAGAAACAAAAAATAACAAAGTACTAGACATTTGCTACCTTTTGATTAAAAAAATAATTATTCAGTTAGGTCAAGTATTTTGCATCAAATCTAAATTTACTTTCATATGAAAAAAGGTCGCGCAGCCGTACCTCGTAAGTATGCGTGCAAGCGTTTGTATGGTGACAAGCATTTTAATTAGAACCGTTGGAGTAATGCCTAAGAATATTTACCTGGACGGTAAATAGATTAGTAGGTGATAAGGCTAAGCAGGTATACGAGACAATTTATGAATGTGAATGAAAAAAGGAAGTGTGCCAAGACCGAGTTGTGCAGAAGTCAATTCTCTCTGCCTACTTGTGGGAAAATTGCATGATAGTTAGATAATTTAAATAAAAATTATCATGTCAGAACTTCTTGATAGAAATGTATGACTCGGGCATTCCTAACTTGTGTTGTCACTTTGAAATGTAACTGATATGGATAAAAAGATTTTAATGATGGCATCAAATGATATATTTTTGCCACACATTTCTCGGAACACGTTGAAGTTGGCCACTGCGAAAACATGTTCAAATAGGTGAAATTATAAATGGTAATTATTCAGAATCGCTGGACACGGATTATACGAAATATTTTTAAATAAAACCTTCTGATTTACCTCAACGACTATAAAAGGAATCTGACTGCATTTGGGAAATTTTTAAGTTTAGTTTTTTTTATAAATTAATGAGTAACATTAATGTCACCATTGAAAATATTAAAGGTGTTTACCACATTACAACCACAACCGATGGGCTTAAAAATACATATATGCACATCACAAGTTATCTTGCAGTCATTAATAATTTACATTTGATGGTTTTGTTATGATTTATGAATTACTTTTACTGATTACTATATAATGCAAGGAAACATAGTTTTCGATACATTATAGATACTTCAAGTCACTATAACAGAAGGAAATGCGTGAGACAATATGTATGAATGTTAATATGTTGTTAAGTTGTTTAACAAGAAGTGAGTGCTAAGACAGAGTTGGCGATCATTCTCTCTTCCTACTCCTGTTTCATTTCGTTGTGTCTTAGTGAAAAATAAGAGTAACATTTTCATAAATTGATAGCATAATAATAAATTAACTTAAATATATGCAGTTACTACAAATATATTCTAATAAAATGTTTTATCTTAATAATAATAATAATACTTGGATGACTTGTATAGCGCCGTTTTTGTGCAAAAACCTCAAGGGCGCTGTACAAACTTATAATACATTTCTACAGTGATCTATGTTATTACTTAACTATTTATGGAGAAAATATACAGTACAATACTTACCTGGTAGGTCACTTGAGATTAACACTTAAATAACATTTTCTAATTGTTTATTGGCGAAATTTAGATACAGGATTTAGGACTTAATTGAAAAATTGAATATAACTGGACTTTCTCTTAGGAATGGTATATTTAATTTAATGGTACAACAGCTTAAAAAGGTAAGTTTTTAGTTTAGACCTGAATTCTGGTTGACTTGTTATGGATCTTAGTTCCATATGATGCATCATATTTCCTCCCTTTTTCAACCTGGCTTATCTTTAAGACTCATGTTCACTCTTCTTTTTCCTCAAAAAGATCCTCCACACAGTGGCCCCAAAGATAACATCAGCCTTAAGGGAAATAATTTCCCCCCCTTTGTGGAGTTTACAATTTTTAAATCATTCATTACTAATTAATACGAAACTCCAATGTGCTCCATATGTTATTTTTAAATCAGTCAATACTAATTAATACTAAACTCCAATGTGCTCCATATGTTATTTTTAAATCAGTCAATACTAATTAATACTAAACTCCAATGTGCTCCATATGTTATTTTTAAATCAGTCAATACTAATTAATATGAATCTCCAATGTGCTCCATATGCTATTTTTAAATCAGTCAATACTAATTAATACTAAACTCCAATGTGCCCCGTGTGTTATTTTAAATCAGTCAACACTAATTAATAGAAAACTCCAATGTGATGTGAAAGAATAAAAGATGTTGCATGAAATATAAACAACAAAGAGTGACAATATTGATGACCTCAAATCCATTGGATTCAGAGTTCAGAATTCAGCTTTAACTGAGTTCTACACCATATTAAGAATCATCATTAGTTAGATCATGTAAATGGGTAAATATTTGAAAGTCTATTCTTACATAAAGTACTGCGTTCCTTTTAAAGAACATTAGACATTATAATGACAATGCATTAATATTGTAATTTAAAAACAGAAGAGGCAAAAAATTACAACATTATCTGAATCAGAAGCCTCGATAATGTTCAATATAGCAAAAAAATATTTAAAAGAAATAAATTTGAAGGAAATATGATAGTTTCAATAATTTTGACAGAGCTCAGTATTCAATTTTACCTACATAGTTCAACAAAGGAGTTTAATATAATATGCTTAAATGTTTACTTATTATCTAGATAAGACAAGCTTATAGAGGGCACTTGAAACATGACAAATAGGCAAGGATTACTGATAACATTTACACATTTATTGATAATGACATGTCCAGCTTTGCACACACATTTACTATACTCATTCTCGTGGAAAATTAAAATTTATTTATTTAATTTCAAACAAATCAGGTTCAGCCATATTTAACTTACAGATTGATAACCAAAAGAAACACAAATTGAAATTGCAAATTCTTATTGACATTTAAAAATAATATTTTTACAATAATTTTACATTACATTAATGATTATTATCAAATGAAAGATCTTAAGAAGGAATGTGGTTTAATTAATACCTGATGCAAATTTTATCCTTACACTTTAACCTTACTTGTTATATAATATTATATCAATTTTACTTAAAAAAAATCAGCGACCATTTTGTATTATGTCAATTAACACTACAAATACATGGTGAAAAAAGCAGGTAAGTATCTTTTTTTTTTAAATAAAATGATTTACATCCACCCAGATGTCCGGAGTCAGTGACGGGTAGGGCTATTAAGCGGAGTTAGTTTGCAAAATACCCTTTCCACCCCGCATAACAACCAGATCTGAATATCCAGGTACTTCACCTCCGTCTCCCCTTCCCCCTTTCCCCTTCCCCTTCCCGCTAACATACCCTAATTGGGAATGCCATAAATAATGGCCGAAACAACTGAATTTTTCAATTATTTAAAAAAAATATATATTTATTTAGTGAGTTAATTTTTGTAACATTTTACCTATGTAAACTAATGTGTACATTTAAAAAAAAATTTAATTAAAATCAAATTTAATAATATAATTATTAAGTTCTGCAAGTATTTTTTGGTTTTTGTTATTGTTACAGCCGTTTCGGCTTTCAAGGCCATTTTCAAACTGTGGTTTTAGCCACTTTAGAGGACTTATTTATATGATTCTATTTTACCCCCTCCCAATTTAAAATGATTTATTACCGGTTAAACTGATTTACAGATAAAATAATTGTGACAATAGATTTCATATTCTGTGGGGGTATTTTGAAGTCAGTTTTCCCCACATGTTATCTCAATTGTTTAATAATGATGTAGCAGCTATTAATTTATTTAAATGCGTTATATTGTTTAGGTTTTGTGAACATACTTAGAAGTGGGGAATAAATAATTTTCCTTACTTTATTAATTAATGTTATGTTAGGGTCATTGGTTCTTTTATTGATTTCTAATTGTTCAAGTAAATTTAATCTAAGGCCCTTTCTGTATGTTCTATATGTAAGGGTTTAAGTTCATTGTTGTCAAGAGGGATGTGATTATTCACTAAGAGATGTTCTGAGAATTTTGAAAAAGTTATTTTATTATTATAACATCTTATATGTACTTTGAATCTAGTTGAGAAAGCCCTTCCCGTCTGTCCGATATAAGTAGCGTTGCAGTTGGCGTGGTCACATTTTAATTCATATATGCCACTATTATTAAGCTTAGGATTTCTACTTTTAGAGTTTTTAAGGTTTGTTCCTATGTTATTTTTGGTATTGAAAGCTATATTTAGACCAAATTTTTTGATTTCTTTTGCTATTTTTATGGATATTGGAGACATGCAAATTTTTCTATGTTTTTATTATTTGCCGGATATATTAAATTAATTTTATTTTTATACTTCTTATTTTTTATTATTTTTTCAATGTTATTTATGTTATATCCATTATTAACCGCGATGGTTTGTATCGTTGCCTTTTCTTTCTCATACGCTTTATTGTCCAAGGGAATGTTAATGAGTCTATGTACCATGGAATGGTAAGCTGATAATTAATGAGACCAAGGGAAGGATGAGTTGAATTTGCATTTATTGTAGTGTCTGTAAAAGTTGGTTTTCTAAATATTTCAAAGCCGAAACAGCTGTAACAATAACAAAAGCCAAAAAATACTTGCAGAACTCAATAATTATATTATTAAATTTGATTTTAATTAAATTAAAAAAAAAAATAAATGGAGTTCTACGAATTAAACACAAAAACAATAAATATGTAATGTGTATATGGTTACATTTCGTGGTTTATAATAATACCCGGAACCTTTCTAGTGTTAAATACATACTTTTTTTTTATTTGGAATCATAAAGGTTTAAAAAACCAGGGTTTTCAGATCTGGTCATTAAACATGGCTAAGCCCATTTCAAACTTTCAACTCTGGCAGAGTTTCACCAAGCAATACTGAAAGAATCTTATATCATTATATGTTTGTATTTAAATTCAAAATAAAAATTAACGAAATACAGAGAGGATATTAAATGCACAGATCTCATATTTTTCATAAAGCGTAATATGATAATTGCAAAAGCAATGACCATGCAAAATATTTATATTAAATATTCCCTTTCACGGTTTATGAAATAATATTTTCCTTATAATTTTGTTTTCCCCAAACATTTGTAAATATGTACATAGATTTTCTGTCATTTTACATCGATAATTACGAACTTGAGAGAAAATCAACTGGTGAAGTCTTGAATACAAAACTGATGCATTGTAACAGCAGGTTATAAGAACCTATTAGTTTACCGTAATCGCTCATCATTAGCTGATACATTTATCCCAAGATATTAGTCATTGTCGAAGTCAAAGATTGATTTTGATTTCATCAAGACAATGTCAAACAGAAATAAATCACTCTTATTATCTCTTGACGTGAAATACATGCGCGCGGTTAGATGCTAGCAAAGTATTTTGTACTTGTAAATCTATTTAAACTACTCATTATACGTATGTAATTGCAATGTATAATAGAATAGTGAATCTACGTTGGGCATTCTTTTTTACCCACACAGATCAGATTGAGATTATTTGTGCATGATACTATGCAAATTGTTAGATTGTCAATAACGTCTTTGAAACTAACACCGGTGGTATTTGGAAGCGTATTATTAACAACTAGCTGACGCGTACCCGGCCTTGCTGGGGGTTTTCCTTAGAAAATAGACATATACCGTCGCAGACTTTTCTGTAGGCCTTTTTAAGATGTACAATCCCATAGTACATCATTTTAATGTATCTCATAAGGTTTAGCCAGCGTTAGCAATGTAAGCGCACGAAAAAATATTTTTTACGATGATTACAAAATGTCGACTTTTCTCTACATTCTATAAACATAATAAACCTTCTCGAATAAAATTATATAAATGATAATGAAAACCCACATTTACATTACATTCAATTTATGCATGTAACTTAACACCTTCCATGCCATATGCGTAGCAATGCAAAATCATGTGTTTTTGGTTTGAAAATTTGGTCGCCTAGAAATGTTTCAGATGCTTTAATTAAATACTGCAAGTAGAATACATCTTGGCCATAGACATATGAATATTAGTAGACCTGCCCTAAGTGATTAAAAGCATATTATTCCCCACTCCCCATACCGGTTCCATTGGAGCCGGCTGGCCTCGCGTATGGCTTCCCGTGAATCTTGAGAATGTGACGTCATCATTCTTGTGTGAACTAGCGTCAAGCTATGGTCGAGTTCATTTTACGAAATAACACGGCAAAATGGTGGCTTGCGCTATGAAAACTTGTAAAAATAGAAGTGAAAAAGAGAATAAACCCAATTGTCGTATTACATTCCATAGTTAAGCATTATTTTACTTTGTTTTAAGCTTATTCACATCGTATAATATGGATCAGTTTTAGAAACATATACTATCACGCGATGGACGCGAAACACAAAGCCGTGCACAAGAATCAGGGATGTGCATTCGCCTTTTGCGCTTTGATAAAATACATAATAGTATCATTTGGAACTCCGTCGTCTTAATAAAGGATAATAAACCAATCATTTTTAAATTTATTCCACTTTAATGGCGTTATTACTAAACGAGTTTTGAATTTTACACAACTCATAAACAACACTTAATATAGGATAAATGGTTGGTTATCAATTGTGAAAAATTGGTATGTTTGGAAGAAAAATGTAGATACAGTGAGCATGTTTGGAATGAAAAATGTATGTGTCATTTTGCTGTCCGATGATATTTTTTTATCTATTAAAATTAAAAATATTATATTTTTCTATCGCACGTCGCCACCGATCATATATTATCTTTGGATTATACTATCACACGTCGCAACGGACCACGTGTTAGGTACGCGCTTGTTTCGTATGTACGGTACTGCTGGAACGAGAAGGAGTGCATATCACGTAATGCGCTAGGTTATACCGAGTGGCGATGTGTCATAGAAAATCATGTTTTTTTGTTTTTAATTGAAAAAGTGTCATCGGACGGCAAAATGATGTCCAAATTTTTACTCCAAATATTCTTAGGAATCGCTGGTAAAAGCTGTGTGTATATAATTTCATTTGTTTTTTTAGTTGTTTTACATTTCTATTATCTTCTTAATTAAAAGTGAAATGTTATATATTTTCTTTAAGATTTCATTATTTTATTATTAATAGGAACAGAGCGGTTGTGACAACCCTCCAACATTGGTCGAATGTAGCGATTCTCAAGTGTGCTAATCGTTTTTACTGGGAAGTAAATTATGAAATATTTATAAAAGTGTCTTAACTAAATACTCTGAAACTAACTACGACTCTGAAAATAGAAGAAATTTACTTTGGCGAATTCGGACTTAGCAAATTTGTTCATAACGTGGCGAGTAATTTGCGCTCCCATGTAAAAATGTCTATTCATTCAAAAGCAGATTTTACTTTTAAGAACTAAATGGTGATATTATAATGCGAGATGCCTATATACTGTCAGATTGATTTATTGACGAATCACAGTCAGCTTTCCCCTCTGCGTCCCGCAACTGATGGTTTTACCCCTCACCTTTAGGTTCTAGTCTATTAATATATGTCTGTGATCTTGGCCTTTAAAATAATTGAGTATTTTTTAGATAAGTCTTTTAATAAGCCCAGAAAAAAATGTATAAGGCCTATGAAAACTGCTTTAAAGTTTAAAATCTCCTACTTACGAACCCATTTTCGGTTATGATTTTATTGAAAAAAAATTAAATATTTATGCCTGAACATCCACAAAATAAAATAAAAGGCACTTTTTGGCCATGTTTTTTTCTTGCATAAATCAAAACAGGCGGATGGTGTTAAGAGGGAAGTTAAACCTTATCGCCATCTACGTAAGGGTTGTTATTGATAGCAGCTCAATTTAAAATATTACACGACGTAGTGCATCGCCTTAATTAGCACCATCGAAAATTTCAGATATTACCTTTAATAACATTAATGTATTCCCAATGTATCATTACATTTACATTTGGCATTCTTTTTGACCCACGACGAGACAAATTGGTTTATAAAATTGTTGCAATATCAATAACATCTTTGAAATGTAACACCGGTGATATTTGGAAATGTATTATGTATTAGCAATGATACTTGAAGATTTGAGTAGATGAAGGTGTTATTTAAGTTACAATTTATCAAAAACTGCTATTTTTTACATTTCTCAATTAGCACCATCATAAATTTCAGATATTGTTTGTATGACCATGAATAACCACTTATAACAATTGAATATACATGTATTTAATGACAGAAAAATATCAATTTAACCATAACATTGATTTTGTAACATAACACCTTCATTGAATGGAATAATAACATCTTTAAGAAAATCAACAAGGAGGATGAAAGACATTTTCTATATTAAAGCCTACCACACAAATACAGGATATTTTTCCCCTGTACCGCGAACATTGAGAAATTATAACATTATACATGGCTCTAATAATGAAATAGACATTTTTAATGACCAATTTAAACACTTAAAAAAAATGTATTACCTTTAATCATATTACGCTGATATTGTGATGAAGCCCTTTATTTAAAGAGAAGCAACATTGTACCTACCTAATCAGTGTCTCACCAGTACAGGTGTGACAATAACAAATCGTTTATGAACATATTTGTATTTACCTTTTACCCATTCTTATTTGTTATTTACTTCTGCATATTTAGCTTATTCATTTTGATATTATCACTTTTTTATTATTATGTATTTAAACATCCATGTATGTAAATTTTTGGGCACCATGCCTGTTTTATGTACTTAAATAAATCTTTAAACGGTATATAACAAAGTGACTATCTGCGTCTGTCTGTTTGTGCGCTTAGTTCTTGTAAACTATGCAATGGAGTTTGTTAGGGTTTTCACTATCATTTAGAGAATTTATTCTGGAAGGTTTATATATATAATACATGGATTTTATATTTATTGAAAGTAGAGAAACGCCGGGTACTTGTCAGCTAATTGTAAAATAAAATATTATTATCAAATTTCTTTTATGTTCTGCCTAAAGTTTTATTCAATAATTGCAATTGTACAAATTTATTTGCACAATTGAATAATAATTAAATAACGATTATGATATTATTTATTGATTGGATAATCAAACATTAAATATTGATTGATTAATTTTACTGCAATCGTAACACTTATGGATTGAAGATGTAATTGTAATCATACAATAATAATAGTTGTTCCCTGGAACTTCTGTGTTTTAAGTTTGCAGGATGTCTTCATAAAAATGTAAATAACATAATAATTATTATTATTATACTAGCTGAAGTCCCCGGCATTGCCCGGGCAGATGTAAACAGTGACCTTTCTCTTGTTTTGAAAGTCAAGTGTGTAAAATTTCACCAAAAATTGTAGATTTGGATAGTCTGCCACTCTTCTTTATATAAATAGATTTTATTTTATAAATTTTAAAAGATTACAATTTTGGTGATGATCTCAACTGCCATATTAGGCTCATGCCCGTATTAGAAAGAAGATTATTAAAGTTAACTTACCATTCCAACGAATGTCAGTGAAAGTAACATTGAAGACGGTGTATTGTCTATGGCCTTGGTAGGTCCACACAAATGGTTTGATTTGTACATTTCCCAGGTCAACTAAGGCGTCCACTGTATCATTGAATGTCCAGTTGAAGCATTCCTCCGTGCTTGATGGGTAGAATTTTACTTCGCATCTACCTCCATTTTGGTAGTCTTGCCACAACTAAAGTAAAAAAAATTAAAAATGATTCTTTCATACAACCGAAATGTGGTAAATAGAAGGTACCTACCTATATGCATATTTTTAAATAAAATCAAACCAATAATAAAATTTGAAAGAAGAATCTTTAGTATGTAGAAAATTGAAACCGTGATTGTTGTGACGTCATATTGTTGCCTAACTATATCCACCAATGAAAAACTCTGAAAGTCTACGGAATAAACTGTTGAATGGTGAGTGCTGGCTGAGTGGAACATTTATGGTTTTTTGTGATTTTGATCTCGAACTATGCCATTGTCGTTTAGCTTTGACAGATTTGAATATATTGTTTATCGAATATTAGTGAGATGTCCGTCAGTTTGTGGCTCTTATTTCTCAATCGGAAGCAAAGGGTCAAGTGGTTCGTTATGAAATTTACGCATTACCAACGCTTAATCTTGACATCTCAAACACAAAAAAGAACACGTTTTTGTACATCTATGGATAAATAGAGGACCAATTTGTTTCATACAAAAAGCCTGAAGATATCGATCTAGTGAGTGGTTTATTTATGGTATAGGCTATTTTTAGTACCTACCTAAACCTAATGTAAAAATCCAAAAACAGGTCTCTTTAACTATCAGTTCATTTTCTACACCACGGCCTGTATTAATAAAGATGGCGGTGAGGGTATACATAAAGCCAAGGTACCTACTTATCCACATTTATGATTTAACTGCTCAACAAACTTTATAAGGGAATATTGACTTGACAAATTTAAGAATGATGTACCGCTAATCATTGCACAATTCTTTACCAAATAAAAATAGATTATTTATTAATGCTAATCATTTTCATACATATTGTTTCGACTATTTAGCACTCAAAGTGTTAAAATTCTTGACAATGCTTCTGCTTCTGCACAAGGTCAATAGATATGGCTAACATAAGCTGTCTATTTGGTTAAAAATTAACATATAATATCAATAAGCGTGCAAAATTTTACAATATTTCAACATAAAAATATCGTAAAATTCTGATTTTATGACCTTGTTTTTTATAGTACCTTTTCTCTAGGTCTGCCTGTTATGGGTAGCCAATAGGGAAATTCAATGGCAAATACTTAATACATAATATAAACTAACTATGTAACTAACCATTGCGCGGTTTCCTAGGAGAGATAGGCAGCAAATGGACCAGTGGCGGCCAGCTAATATGTGCTCCCGAGCGCCGAACAACCAACAAGATTTCCGGCATGGCTAATCACAATACGAAACTCGGTTCGGTTATAATATCTCATTCAAAAGGTACCTACTTATTAAGCGCGCTTAACTTGCAGACCGACTTTGACTTGTGCCTATGTTCGTAGCAGTTCATTTTCGATTGCGATCCAAAATTTAACTGCTTTGTCGCATATTCTGTGGAACAGTCGAAAGCGTGGGTACATACCAGTGCATACTATTCTTTGCAAATAATACCACATCAAGGACGGCGTTCGGGGTATTACCACCACATCAGAAGGAACGGTTTATTCAGTAGAAAGTTAAACTAAAATGCGTATGTTTGATATTATTGTCGATATCGTGGTTTTAATTTACCATCTGCTATTTTTCAGCGAATGTTCCGCTTCTTCGATACAAGCATACATGATAAAACTTGTCATTAAGAGATGAATGATGGTCAGATTACTTATTATCAGTTTAGTCAGTACTCGCCGTTGCCGGGCATTGTCTGTTGAATTTAAAACTTTTCTTACTCTGCGAAAGTTTTTAAGTTTAATTGCAGGTTATATCGATCTTGTATATCAATTATAATTATTAATAAGGCATGTCAATTGCAGGTTATACTAATTTATGATTACTTTTGTGTTTGTTCAACAAATAAATTAAGAATGAATGTGGAATACATTAAGAACAATAGGTCGAGTTTTGAAAACAAAGTGATAATAAAAAATGCCCGTCCACCTAAACCTAAACTGATAATAAAACAAGAGTGCAAATCTGGATCGAAGAAGTTTACTCGATCATTTAACAAAACAATGTATAACAAAGCTTCGTAGCGCTGTGCATGTGATCAATTGAATAGTTTATTTTGTTTTACGTGTTTAATTTATGATATTGATTCAGTTTGGACAATCAGCAGCGTTACTGATGTAACTCACCTTGCCATTACATTTACAAAAAGTTTTGAGCTTAAAAGTTTTAGGAAAAGTTGACATCAGAATGCAATTGGATTTAGGCTACCGTGCCTAAGTTAAACACCATAATGAGCTATTTAATAAAAATCGATACAGGTCAAATTTCCCAGAACATTATTTCAATGTGACGCTTAAAACATATGACTTCCTAAATAAAGTTCAGTAAAAGGTGAACTCTGTGCAATTTACGCCTGCGACGATTTTTCAAAAGCTAACGGCGCTTTATCAATTTTACAACTTTTTTATAGTACTTGTTTATTAGAAGACTTTCCCGAGACTGTGAAATTACTAAAACTTTTGTGCACCATTCATGACCTTTGGAATGACCTCAGTTGAAAGCTAAAGATGTCTCTCAACGTTAAAAAGAATAAAATCTTTTTTAAACACATTGAGCCAGGACAGACTGAACGCACTATCAGTGTTAAGCATTGATAGAGGTCTTCGATAAACAAAAGGAGCAGAGAATAGAACTTCTTTATAAATATGTATGTACTTTTATTTAATTTATTTTATGACTTAATGTTGTAATCCGGTAAACCTCCACATATTTTGACCACCGGCCGCCACTGAAATGGACCGCCCACCACACAACCCTGTCTCTGCCTTAACATTTACTTTTTGTTTAATTTTCATTCATACATCGTCTCATAATACTCTACCGTTAGTCTTACTACTCACATGGTCGTGCTATGTTTTCCTCGGGCGTCCTCAACTTCTTTCACTTTCCACTTAAACTTTCTTACAATTTCCTGACAATCCATGTTCAAACTAAGTGTCGATTTCTTAATCTTGGTCATTGTGCCTAAATTAGCTTTGCATTCTTTCCTGATTTCCACATTTGTAATGTGGTCATCAGAGATGTGCTTTATTTCAAATAAATCCATTTCAAATGGAAATGCAAAATGCAAAATGGGTATTTTCCATTTTGCATTTTAAATGCTTTTCTCAATGCATTTTCCATTTTAAATGCTTTTTGCAACATTCTTCCTACTATCTCCACTCATCTTTTTTTCATAAGCCCCAAATAGTCAGTCCTCAACCTCGCTATGAGAGATAATTTACATTTGTCAAGTTGCTCCCTGGTAGGAGCCCTGGCAATTGAGTGATACCATTACAAAAAATACTGAACATGGGGCCATGACACTGTAATATTAAATGTTAGATGGCAGTTTCTATGTTTTTACGTTGGCAACATTAGTCCCGCGCAAATTTTTTGTGGTTTCATAATCTGTAGTCGTGGTGTTTTTGGATTTACCATCATGTAATATGTTTGTTCTACATTGATGTCCATTATTAAATGAAAAAATTCTATAATTATTTTAATTGTTTGACCTGAGAAACCATTTTGCATTTTGAAAATAGGTATTTTGCATTTTGCATTTGAAATGCTTTTCTAAAACCCATTTTGCATTTTCAAATGGAAAAGTTTTGACCCATTTCCATTTTGCATTTCGAATGGTTTTGGGTACCCATTTTGCACATCTCTGGTGGTCATACATAGTTCTACCACACATATGCCTCAGGGATCTCATTTGTACAGCATTACAAGTGTACATAATCAATATATATATATATATTATAAAAATAAGTGTGCCGCTAAAACTCAGAAACGAGTCCCGGTACGATCAAGGGTGTTATATGGTGTGGTAGCCCTCTATCCCCCATCCATGAAAAAGGATCCCGTTTTTACCTGACGAGCGTGCTTTTGAAGATATAAGGGCTGAAAGTTTCACCATTAGAAATTTCTAGAACAATCCAGAACATTCAAAAGTATTCTAGAGCATACCAGAACATTCCAGAACATCCCGGAACATTCTGGAATGTTGTGGAATGACAATACATTGGTATCTCCACAGACATAGGAATTAATAGACGAGAAGATAATGGCGAGGGGTAAAATCAACTGTTGAAGAACGAAGGGAGTAAGGCTGACTGTGATTCGTCAATAAATCAATCTGACAGTAAATAGGCATCTCGCATTATAATATCACCATTTACTTCTTAAAAGTAAAATCTGCTTTTGAATGAATAGACATTTTTACATGGGAGCGCAAATTACTCGCCACGTTATGAACAAATTTGCGAAGTCCAAATTCGGCAAAAAAATTCGGTTCTATTTTCAGAGTCGAATATTTCGTTTAAGTATTTAGTTAAGACACTTTTATAAATGTTCATAATTTACTTCCCAGCAACCAACCAGCTTTGTGTTTCGCGTCCAGACGTTTCTCGATGTGATAGTATATGTTTCTAAAACTGATCTATATTATACGATGTGAATATGCTTAAAATAAAGTAAAATAATGCTTATATATGGAATGTAATACGACAATTGGGTTTATTCTCTTTTTCACATCTATTTTTACAAGTTTTCATAGTACAAGTCAACATTTTGCCGTGTTATTTCGTAAAATGAACCGATGATGCCTCGACCATAGTTCGCACAAGAATGATGACGTCACGTTTTCAAATTTCGCTTGAGGCCATACGCGAGCACAGCCGGCTCCAATGGAACCGGTATGGGGAGTGGGGATAATACGCTTTTAATCACTTAGAGCAGGTCTACTAATATTCATATGTCTATGGGTATCTCTAAATAGTATAAAACAAAGTCACTATTCGTGTCTGTTTGTGCGCTTAGTTCTTCTAAACTATGCAACAGAGTTTGATAGGGGTTTCACTATTGTTTAGAGAATTTATTTTGGAAGGTTTACATATATAATACATGGATATTATATTTATTTTTTTGTATCACCAACTAATAAAGTGAGTATAATGAGCATTTATATTATAGCTTTTTTATCACTCTTCGGTATTTACAATTGAACATAATCAACTGTAAATAAGTGCATATTATAGATGATATAAATCAGCCTTTTGGATCTGCGGGTTATCAATTTAATCAATTTATAACTACGCAATTAATTTATTATCCAAAATAATAACTTTCAACAGTCAGTGGTGACTCGTGAAATTTGAGTGTGCTAGAATGTTAACCTTTATGTAGCACGCCAGGTTAATGGCTGGGTTGGCATCGCGTTTGGGTCCCACCCAGACGTCGTGCGTTCAATTCCTCGGCTGGCTAAGTCCTCCATCACTACACAAACCACAAGCAACATTTTCCGCTTACTGTGGTGGTAGTAGGAGATTTTCAAATATTGTCAGGTTATTCGTAACCCGGGAATGTTGGTGTTTCTTTACAAAAACAAAAAAAAACCTTTTGACACAATGTGTTTTCATGTGTTTTGAAACATCATGGATTACATACGCGACAGCCGCAAGAATCAGGTAAAGATTGAAAAATATGAAATTATTGGTAATGTAGCTAAAAAGAAATCTATTTTTGTGAATTAAAAAAAAAAAAATCAGCAAATTTGGGTAGGGTTGCCCAAGATTCCTGAAAAAACATTTTTGACTAGGAATAATTGTGTATTTTTCAATATTAGCACTCTGGCATACTCAAAAGTCATGAGTCACCACTGTCTTTAACTCGTAAGTAAGTTTAACCCTTTAGACTGTGTAAATTAAATTAAGTCGTCTGATTTTCTTTCGGTGAGTAAATCAACTATTATCCACAGTCAGTATTAACACCATTACCGTTTTATGCATAAATTGATTTAAGTTATCCAAGACTAAACTAGTAGAGTTGGGGGGATTTAGTTTTAGTTCAATCCAATTATGGATGTACTGGAATGGTGATGAATTGATATGATTTAAACAAAATCTGAACTGATTTTTAGCATAACCTCATTAAAATGCATAAAACGCAATTGTCACAATTCTGTAGACCGTATTTTCCTTGCCAAATTTGGTTTTATTACCTTGTATATATTCATGTAAAAATCAATTGTGTAGTCGGTCAAATTCAACGAAAACAGTTGGAAGGAAAAATGCTAAACTTGTTTATTATTCAGGTATATCAGAAAGGTTCAGTGAGAAACTAAGGTCAAGGGGACAGTGAGGACATTCACACTAAAATTATTTCCTTAACCCAATGACACTACTGAATGTTAAAAAAGAAACTAAAAATTCTATAAACAAAACCATATAATCGTCTTACTAGACGTTATTAAGGCGTAATAGACGAATAAAATGATTATTTATTATTGCAGTTAAATCATCAAACTGGAAGGAAAGAAATATTTATATTTACATTGTTACAACTTTTTATGTTCAGTTCAATTGGGCAGGTTGTTAAGACATGTAAAATCTTGTCTAAAGTTATACTAAAGCAACAAGCAACAGAATAAAACGTATTGACAAACCTGTTTACTGCAATTAACATCTCTAACATGGTTTTTTAGATTTGCACAATTCTCATTGAGGGATTCAACGTAACATAAGTACAGAAGCAAAATATAACTTAAGTTAATTAAACTCATTTTGATGAATGTACTGTGTTTGTAATATCGAACTTAAAACATTTCTTCATAGGCACACCATCTCGTACACACAAATATTATCTGTCCATAAAAGGCGTTGAATGACATTATCATAAATAAACCACTCGCATTGACATTATTTTGTCAACAAGAACTCGCCAAAGATTTCTGCGTAAAATAAAATGACGTAAATATAACAACCATAAACTATAGTCATAGACAATAGTATTACGACAACACAAAATATATTCCTGGAGTTCAGCCATTAAAATTTTCCTCTTTCATGGGCTAAACATGTTTCGCCGATCTAATAGACACTACTTAGAATAGGAAGAAAAATGATCACTCCACTAGTTCCCCGGAACTAAATCTGTGTTGAACCAAGTGACTCCCGATGTAGTCGATTACCTAAATAACCTCAGGACATCTTAGTACCTTGACCTGTGCCATAAATAAACCACTCTACCTGTGCTAAAGTTCTATCACCGTACGCTAGAAAAAGTATATTTTATATTAAGTAGTGTTTATGGCAAAGCAATGCAAACAATGCGAAGACATTTTGTGTTTTTGGTTTTAGAATTTGTTTGCTTAGATATGATGTAAGTAGATGCTTTCATTAAAATACTACGAGTTAAATACATTTTGCTTTTTGTTAACCGGCTATTTTTAAATATAGTTTTTCTTCTCAGATCTTCTAGCGAAATTTCCTCCCCTCAATATGTAACTGAAAAAGTTTTGAAATACATGGGTACATTGATGTTTAATTTAGTCTATGCATGACTCTTTGAATAAATGGCATACAGAGCTCCGGGCCAAAAAGGCCCCTTTCTCTTTCAACGTGAGTTTAGAGGTCTATGCATGGGTAGTATATTTTTTCTTCCTCTTTATTTATGCTCTATACCAGGGGTCTCCAAACTTTTCAGCTGAAGGGCCACATTGACTACTCCAGTGAGTTCGGAGGGCCAAAACCGTTTTAATTTCTAGACACCCATATTTTCTTCCCCCCTGGGGGGGGGGATTTTTCACAATCCTCTTGATACCGACATTAAAACCTTGACCCTGGAACCTCAAATTGAAACTATTGTTTTACAATGCAGTGATATAATTGAGAACAAATATCAAAACTAATCTTTGTTGGAATTTTTTGTTGGAGTCTTCCGCTGGTACAATTTGATAATTTGCATAAATTTGCTCGTGGACTATTTTCTGTTTTTGGTACTACTTACTTGTGTGAGAAATCATTCTCCAAAATGAAGTACACAAAGAATGTTTACAGATCTAACTTAACCGATGAGCATCTAGCTCCTTTAATAATTGGTATCACTAAAATTGATCCACAACTACAAACTATCGTCAATGGAAAATCACAATTACATAAATCCCATAAGTATTTTAAATTTTATATGTTTATGTGTTTATACTCTTATGTTTAAATGTTTTTATATGTTTATAAAGTTAGTTAGATTCATTACAATTATTTGTTAGTTACTATGCTTTAGTTAAGTCGTCTACGTATTATACAGGGTTTTCGATTATATGTTTTGTATTATACTCATTTTTAAAAAAGTAAGGTCCAATGACTCCGCCGGACCATAAACCGCACCAAACAGTCACACGTTGAGAAAAGAAAGGCTTTTCAACAATAACTCTTGGGTTTTCCGAGCCCCAGATGCGACAATTTTGCTTGTTGACGAAGCTACAGAGGTGGAAATGGGCCTCATCAATCAAGATGATTTGCATTTGATTCACTCAAGTGAATTTTAATAATTTCAATGCTTTGTTGAAGCGTGTATCGTTCCATTTTTATTAATGGCGTAGTTTCTAATTGCCAAATGTCACAAAATGACAGTTTCAAAAGTAACATTTACCGAAATAACGGGCTATTAAAGATAACACCTCTTATTGGAAAACCTTGCACGAAAAAATTCGAGGCTAGTTCGCCCCTTCTGAGCAAGGTCTTAGCCATTAGCTATCGCGGGCCTAATTGTTGACACTGGTCATAAGATGTCGCGGGCCGGATGGATGACACTGGCGGGCCGGATACGGCCCGCGGGCCGTAGTTTGGAGACCCCTGCTCTATACCACTGCCGTCTCTAGACGGCAGTGTCTATATGTTCTTCTAATATATTTGGTCATGATTTGGTCTATACTAATAGCAAGTAGCAACACTATGGCAACACTTGTCTTAAGAATTTTATTGTCTATTGTTTGAAAATATTTGAAATTTCGAAACTTACAACGGATATGTGACAATGGAATATTTCATCGGCTTGAGTTTAGTGTTTTGACTTTGTTATTCGTACATATTTTTTGACAATGACGGATTTTGAGTTCGTAATACCTTTACAAAAGGACGAACTTCTGGAATCTCATGTTGGCCAGTATCACGTGGAAGATGTTGTCCAACAGAGAGTTTTAGCTGCTAAACTTCAAGGTTGTTTATCTTATGCATTATAATATTTTGTTAATTTCATGACAACTAAAATGTTTTCAATTTTTATTACTGTATTCCCCATAATTATTTAACTAAACATTACAATATCGGACGTTTTATTATAAAAATTGTCAGTTTTGTGCAATCCATACAGGCCCAAATGGCAATATTTTGTTATGATGTTATTATTATGAACGATCGTTATTGAGAGGCACAGTAAGTAAAATATTACCAAAACTTATTTCAGAGGGAGTTCGAGCATACACTAACCAAGGAGTTGACTTTATATTTGAACATTTCGACACTTACTTTTCAATTCTGGTTCATGGAAGCAAACTTGAATGGATCTCCATTAATAAAGGTAAGAGAAATCTCTTGGTTATGTGAAATATTTTTAATGACTTATTTTGAACACACGGATTGCGTTGTTTCATAAAGATTTCCTCATATCTGTGATCGAAAGGCTGATAGAGATATTGAAGGAAGGGTAAATGCAGGAAACTCCAAATGGAGGCTGATTGGCGATAGCAAATAATTGTCCAAAGAAGTGAAACTAGCAGTCCAAAATGGAGTGTTGGTACCTACCCTAATGTATGGCAGTATGGCATGGAACTAGCAGAGATCCCTGAAGCATATGTGTCGTAAAACAAAGTATGATTGTGTGAGAAATGTGAAAATTCGCAAATAATTCAAAGCTGATGTAAGCGTAAAGAGTAAGATTAAGAAAAGGATTCTTAGATGGTTTGGCCATATAGAGCAAATTAATGAAGAAATGAGTTAAATGAGAATATATGATGCGAATGTGAATGGTAGAAGAAGTCAGGGACGCCCGACAAAAACATAGCACAATCAAGTGACCCAGATACTTTAGTCGGGCCATGTCAAGAGTCGGAATAACAGAAGAGTATGTATGAATGTGAATGAGGCAAGGAGTGTATGCCAAGACCGAGTTGTTTGGCGGTCCATTCTCTCTGCCTACCTCTGCAAGGGCATGCTGGTTAGTTAGTGAGATCATCAAACATATTATATAGAATGAATGAATTTGGAGTATATTATCTAACTTCAACTGAATATTTTCTGATTTTTTATGTAATTTTTGGTGGCAGGATTTGAGTATGTAGAGAGAGCGTGCCAGCAGCTATGCGGCACCTTGGAAGCCATCTTCCAGGAGAAGGATATAGACCCGGAGACAAGGGCCCGAACCCTCAACTGCCTCAAAATGCTCCTGTATCTCCACACGAGCCTGATGAAGGTTAAAGACTCCAAACTTCAGGCAGAGGTATTTATATTTTTTACTATATGCATGAAATTAGGGAAGTTTTTTTCACCTGTCATGTTGGGGATGTTTCTGTGTTATGGCTGGCGAACATTTGATTTCACTGAGCATATTTCTCAGCGACGCTGGCCTAAATCAAGAAAGCAGGGGTATTAATTTTATGAAACAAGATTCAAATCTTCAGATAGTTTTAATATGGAATAAAATCTGAGAATGAAGCAACCAAACCACGAGGCAACCAAAACCAAACAAAAACTAGTTTCACCAACTGCTGGTTGCAAACTGGTTGGCGACCAGGCTTCTCTCACGATGCTACTTAAGTTTATGATTTCAGCCATTATCTCGACTTTTTTAACCATAGAATGAAGAGCACATACAAATGTAACACTTCAACCTGTTGTCTGTCATTGTCATATTGCGTTAAAAATTGTCTGTAGAATCTTTCTTTACTATTATTATCAATGAAAGTGAATTGTCTAAAAAGAAGATCCAGTATCCAGTACAATCCACAACAATTTTAATACACAGATTGTAGTTCAGACCCAGTCACATTACCACCTCACAAGATCATCAAATAACTATGCAATCTTCAGCGATTTAACTACATAATTACTTTATACCACCACAAGCAACACTTTCTTAGCAGTGGAATCATAATGTACAATAATATTAAAAATATAAACATGTAGATTTATAATAATGTAATGTATAATCAGGAAGCCTTTGGTCATATATACAAGGAGCCTCCTGAACAAATTTGATGTTTTCCTGCTCAGACATATTGCAAATTTCCTGAAAAATGATGGCTTGTGAGGTGTAACTGGCGATTGGCACGGCGAGCTGTGAGAGACTGGTTGCGTCGGCGTTGAAAACTGGTCTTTGAGAAGTTGTGTAGTGTGCAGACCGCCATTTAAATGAACAGGACAGCGACTTGAGTTGCCAAATGATTTCTTTTCAGTTGCCCCGTGAGCGGAGTTTTAATAAGGGCTTCACTAATTTATCCAACAGATGGCAGCCACGCTGACTTTGGGCAAGCGGGCGAGGAAGGGAGTTAATGCTGACAACCTGGAAAAGGAAGGGGAGTGGAGGGAGGGGGATAGACGGACGGCACTCGACGTTATATACAACCTTCTTCAGCTGCCATTGCACAGGCTTTGGGACCCTCCACTCGCAGATGACACTTTTGTCGAGTGAGTACATACATCATTTAATTATATTGTATTATATATTTGTACAGTGCCCTTGAGGTGATTTATCACAAAAACGGCGCTATACAAATCATCCAAATATTATTAATATGTATTTTAATTTTCTCTATTCAGCATACAGAGTTTATTACAGGTTGTTACGAAGCACGTTCCACCCTAATACACAATACACAAATTAAAGCCGTCCTAAACAGTAGAAGCTTCCCAAAATTGCCGCACAAAGCATATACGCCGGCACGCACACGAGCGCTCCCCAGTTGAAATCAGACCCCGGTCTAGCGAACACGCCGCATTTTCCCCGAGATCGCAATCTATTGTTTTGAAACGATTATACTGCCGGTATCTTTAGATCATGGACCAGGACCGCTATAATCGGGTCCTAGGAGTTAACCTAGAACTAAATCCAAGTTTGTACCGACTCAACTCCCGCCTTGAACAGCAAGTGCGACTTCCTGCATCATGATTTGGCGTACTCGTAAGCTATCTTCAACCTAAAACCCCCCTTTATTTTGTGTTCACTTAGTAAATTCAGTAGTACCATTCACCCTGTTGAGAGAACAAGAGAGAGATCGATACTGTTTTTATAGTTAGGATAATGTACCCCCGTTGTAATACTACTGAAATAAACCCTTTTTTCACCACATCCTGGCTTGTGATATTAAAATAACCTTTCTCTGTACTGACCGTGGAGAGCTTGAGGAGAACAAAGGAGTCCCCCACGCCTTGTAGACAAAAGAATCTCACCGCCTCCGATTACTGAGCTACCCTGGTGCCCTGGTGCCCACCTGGTTCGACACCAGTGGGCACGTGTCTTTATCTCCAACTTCATAACCTAGCAACTGGCGCCCTATTGAGGCTCCTATCTCTAAACTTCATAACCTAGCAACTGGCTTCCAACACGGCGCATTCATAACCTAGCAAGGTGTATTTGGAATTTACAACCACCAGTCATGTACATGCTCTTGTTGTGGCGGTCGATTCATTCCCACTGGATAGGTAAACCGATACATGCATGTTGTGGGCGAGTCTGTGTGCCAGAAGTCAATTTCTCTTTGTGAACATCTGCAAGGTGCTGCATCGCCAAGGGAGGAGAACAGTGTCCTGTATGCTTGGTTCTATTGTAATCGGAGTGTGTTCATTTTGCCTTGTGTGCACCTTGTCCATAGTTCGCTTGTGTAAAAGCTCATGCAGTGACAATTATTTTACAAGCAATAATTATTCTCCTGAAACACTCATCCACATTGAAAAATCTCCTGATAAAAGATACATGACGCCAACGGGACTCGAACCCGTGTCCCTTCGATTTCCGGTCGACAGCTCTGACCACTGAGCTATGGCGGCTTATCTCTTATCCGCGAAATAATTCAATATATACTAGTGTTTCATTCAAAAATTACTGCTTGTTACATTTTTGCTCATGCAGTGGACTGCACCTGTTGAGCATGTTGGCTCGCACGCTCAGTACTCTTCTTTGGCATTCTATGTCATTTTTATCATTTAGGTCATCAGTGACGACATGGCTAAAATGTTTTATTTCTCTGCAGTTTTTGAGGTTGGCTCCGCCGAGACGTATGGGCAAAATGACAGCAAGACCAGTTTTTAGCATTGTGCATAATATAACTGATTTTATAATATAGTTTATTTTCAGCATGGTGGCTCAGCCTTGCTACCGTGCAATGGAGGATGCCTCCATAAAGAACAAGACCACCCGAGAGACAGTCTTCCAGGTCCTGGGAGTGCTCAACAAGAAGTACAATCATGGTCTGTCTTGCACTATCAAATTGGTTCAGGTTGGTATTATTTGTGTTGTTAAATAAGTTCTTCTTCTTCTTCCTCTGGTGCGTCTCCTGTGGAAGGCTGGCTATCACCAGGGCAATCTTCACAACTATGTGGAACTGCACTCGTGCCATGTACTGATACAAATGTCACTTTAACCATTCTGATTTATCCCCTATGAAACAGCAAAAATTTTGTAAATATCTCAAAGCCAAATATAATATTGAACATTATAATTGTATTAACACACTTCGGACGGGAAAGGTATTTCTACCCCTTCGGTCGATTGTTGCTTAAGGACGGGAAGGGTATTTTCACCTTTTGCGCCGGCGTCATTTCAATGGTAGAAAAGGATAAATTATCCAATGTTTTTGTATGAATATTATATGCCAATCTCTTTCTAAAGGTCCCAACTATATGTACATAATTATTAAATTGCAATAAAATTTTTCTTTTTGTATTTATATTCGAGTCTTTCGTGTACATCGGTATTTCAACAAAGGGACCTTTTACTATTGAATACCTGACACTTGATAAGCAATGTGTTTGAAGATTTACGAAATAATACGTCATTTTATAGCTTGGGTATGCTGAGTTACAGAGATGTGCTTTATTTCAAATAGATCCATTTCAAATGGAAATGCAAAATGTGTATTTTCCATTTTGCATTTTAAATGCTTTTCTAAAAACCATTTTAAATGCTTTTTTGCAACATTCTTCCTACTATCTCCACTCATCTTTTTTTCATAAGCCCCAAATATCAGTCGGTCCTCAACCTCGCTATGAGAGATAATTTACATTTGTCAAGTTGCTCCCTGGTAGGAGCCCTGGCAATTGAGTAATACCATTACAAAAAATACTGATTCAAATACTGAAGATGGGGCCATGACTCTGTAATATTAAATGTTAGATAGCAGTTTCTATGTTTTTACGTTGGCAACATTAGTCCCGCGCAAATTTTTTGTGGTTTCATAATCTGTAGTAGTGGTCGTGGTGTTTTTGGATTTACCATCATGTAACATGTTTGTTCTACATTGATGTCCATTATTAAATGACAAAATTGTTTAAAAATTCTATGATTATTTTAATTGTTTGACCTGAGTAACCATTTTGCATTTTCAATGCATTTTGAAAATAGGTATTTTGCATTTGAAATGCTTTTCTAAAAACCATTTTGCATTTTCAAATGGAAAAGTTTTGACCCATTTCCATTTTGCATTTCAAATGGTTTTGGGTACCCATTTTGCACATCTCTGCCGAGTTAGTATCTAGAAATTTTTATAAAAATATTTTTGAAGATATAGCGATTTAAAACAAATTAAAATAATTCGCGCAGGACCTTTATTTTTGCCCGTCACCAGCGGTCCGCCGGCTCCAAAGATACCCGCCTGAAGTGTGTTAATAGACACACTTCTACAATATCAACTTTTTTACTTTGGAATTTTATTTGATAGTAACGAAATACGTTCAAAACATTAAAAACTTAGCTTTACACACTGCAGTGCACCTCTAAGTAGTCATTATTTCACTGAACTGCAAATGTAACCATCCGGACACTATGGGTTAAAAAAAATTTTTGCCTTTGTCTTTCTTTCCAACAGCTAAAGGGTTAAAAACATTTTTTGAGCAAAGTATACGCTTCATTTTAAAAGACTAACAGCTGATAATAAATAGTCCCAGTGACCGATTTTTTTCAAATTTGACCTAAATAATTCCAACCTCGGACTCTATTTACTCGAAAAAGAAAGCTCAAATCAAAATTGACTTCAAATATGATACAGTTTCCCACTAGTTTCTAGACACCATGTATGATATGTATGAACATTTAATATTGATTCTGAAGAATTGCCCATCTCACTAGGTTCGTTTTTCACATGTGAAATCTTCATGTTTATGGGGTAGGTATTTAAGTACCTACTTACAAATTTTGGTTTTTGATTTATTAAATAAGAGAAAATTTGAAACACACTTTTTTATACGTGAGCTACTGTACACAGAACTACTGATATTTTATGTTGGAAGAGATAGAAGCCAAAAACAATATGTTGGGGACGTATCCGTGTGTCTGAAGTAAGGTATATTTTATCTTATATTGGGTGAAATTGATTGTTCAATTTCAAATATTAAAATTAATTCTCAAACAAAATTTCAATTTTATTGAAGATAATAATCCTTGGGCCTAGGTGTCGAGTCGGCAATGTCAGTTCTATTTCAAAGTGGTGCGGATCGCATTTCTAGGGCTCAACTGTTACAGGCTACAACTTAGCCGTAGACGGCCGGTTAGTAGCTGGATTGACAAATCAGGTTCCCACCAAGACGTCGTGGGTTCAATTCCTCTGCTGGCTAAGTCCTCCATCATTACACAAGCAACATCTATCGCTTATAATGTTGGTAGTAGTTTTTTTAATATTGTCGGATTATTCCCAACCTGGGAATCATTGTCATTCTTTTAAACATAATAATGATGACGACAAACTACAAATCATTATTATTTAACTATTCCAGATGGTCCAACTGTACGAGCATTCCGTGGTGGCGATCTGCGCCGGCATCACGCAGCTGGTGACCTCGTGGGGCCTGGTGGGGCTGGTAGCGCGCCTGGTGCGCGAGGTGGGAGACGCACTGGGGGCGGGCGGTGCCGGCGAGGGGGCTGACTCGGCGCCAGCGCAGCGGAACTGTGCCGCGCTGCTGGCTGAGCTGACGCAACTGATGCCGGCGCACATGATTCCTGCGGCGCAGGCCATGCGCGGCTATCTGGATAACGATGAGGTAAATTTTATTGTTCAGTTTCACAAGCAGTTTGATTTCTAATAATTAAGTGTTTTATATTGATTATTGCACATGTGCAGACATGACATGCAGTTTTGCAAATTCTAGCCCTTTTTCTATTCACATTTTCCGACTATGATATTCAACAGATTAAAAAATAAGTAACAAAATATATTTTTTTAAATTAATTTATGTCGATACATCTAGCCGTACATGCTATTCTGAACATTCTACTTTAATTTTTCGTTGATCCATGTAAAATGTCATATTGTTTTCCAGTGCTACCCGCTCCGCTGCAGCGTGCTGGGTATGATGACGGAGATCCTGTGCAAGGAACTGAAGGGGGAAGGGCAGTCGGATGAGAGGCGCGCCATGAGGGATGACTTTCTGGACGACCTGGAGGAACACTTGCATGACCTCTCAGCTTACGTCCGCTCCAGGGTGAGTTGTCACTTTAGCTATGTTTATTTCATACAATACTTACGTATTGTATGAAATATTTTTTATTTTATGAATTTCTTGTTTACAGCTTATATGCATAATTTATTAAATTTACTCTAATTTAGAAGATGGTTTATTAGGCATGTAATCGTGGCGGTCTGTGACTTTTCAGTGAGCTAGAGTGCTAAGATTGAAAAAATACCACATTATTTATGTTGTATCATATATAGATTTTTTTTTAAATATAAAAAGTTTTTGTGAAGATTTATTTTTTTTATTATGGGGAGACTGTGCTATCAATCATGCCGTATTTTTTAATCTTAGTATTCTAGTTCACTGAAAAGTCACAGACCGCCCCTGGTATGTATAATACATTACGTTTAATAATTGAAGCGCCCCGGAGATGGTCAATATATTGTTAACACAGTTGTTTAACCTTTCCGGGAGTAAGTTACGTAATGCTGGCCGTGCTCTGGGGAGTGAGTTTTTTTTAAATAAATAAAAAAATATATTTTTTGATTAAATTTTATGATAGTACGCAAAATAATTAATAGCCGATATCTCTGTCGATAATGATGTTTAAAATTGGTGTAAAGTTACAGGAATATGCCCATAGATGGCAATACGATGCATATTCTGTAAATATCTATATGCGACTCCTGTCGTCCATAGCTGTCCATACTCCTTTGGCGAAAGTGTGTTCCTTCGTTCATTAGCGTCCATACTCCCGGAAAGGTTGACAGTTTCTACAAAAAAAATAAGTTTTTTAGACAAAGGTGGGTAAATCAATTTCAGAGGGTATGTGAGAAGAGACTCCTGTTTTGATAAAAAGCATTGTTGAACAGGTGCTTCAGAACTGGTGTCGTCTCCATCGCGAGGGTTGCGTCCCAATCACCCGGCAGCAGCGAGTCCTGGCTCGAGCCATTGGAAGGCTGCAGGACAGAGCTACTCTGGTGCGAAAGAATGCAGTACAGCTGGTTAAGGTTTGTCTAACATTTTTTTCCAAGCATCTTTATCGGTGCCGACTCAAAAATAGGAACTAACCATATACATCCAAATTGATAAGCGTGGTGTTTTGCCTTTCTAACACCATTTAGATCAGAGACCATACGAGCTGTTCCCAATAGCGAACAAATTGACTCTGGCTTGTTTCTAGCTGTTTGTTTGCAAAACCAAAAAAAAAAATAGCCTGGGGTGTTGACAGTTTACATATTATATGTAGAATTGTATCTGATTTTCTTGAATTGATTATTAGAATCCCTTCGTGCGTGATTAACTTTTCAAATTTAGCATCAGTTATGTAATTATATACTAAAATCTACTTTTTTTCCACAGGTCTTCATCGAACACAATCCCTTCGCTGCTCAGATAAAAAATAACCTTCTCGAGGAAGAATTAAAGAAGGAAAAAGCTGCACTGGAGACACTTCACCAAAAGCTGAATCCTGGACCAAACACGGAGCTAGAAAAGGCTTGGGACGCCATAAAAGATGAACTGAAAAAAGTTGTTCAGGACAAAATTGACCAGTTGACCCAGGACGACCCTCCACTGTCACAAGGAACTGTTAATGATGCCTACGCAAACATAAGAAGACTGCTTCATGATGGACAGTATTTTGAAGCATTCATGGTCATCAGGCATGCAGAGAGAATGTATCCAGAGGCCAAGCTGCTCAGGACCGAAATGGACAAAAAAAATCAAGTAAGGTCTTTTAACCCTCATGTATGTATGGAGTGGTTCCATGAAAAACAAACAACAAACCTAACCTAACCTAAACCTAACTTCTATTCTATGTTCTGTTTTATCCATTTACTGTATGGGATGTGACAGTATGACGTATGGGATTGACAGAGGAAGGATACATGTTATTGGTCAGGGGAAGCAATATGTTAAGTTTAGGTTTAGGAGCATGGGTAGAGCATGAAACAGGCCCCACTTTGGGCGCCAAAAGTAATTATAAGAGATGAGGGCTTGGTACAGATTGTTTAGGTATTTTATAATCTCAGGTGTGGACCTTATGCAGGCGGCAGGAATACTTTGAATGCTGGATTATTGAATAAAACAAGGGTGTGCAACACTGAGAAGTTACACTAACAACAACACTGAGAAGTTAGTTAACTATTGAAATTACTGGGCATTCATAATGGAGCAGTTTTACCATGAAAGTAGTTTTGTGAATCTGGTGAGTTGATCGATCACGTGAAAATAAATGAGCGATCCAGGTTGCCTTCGAAGGTGCTGCAACAGCATACAGCTCCTTGTGCTGGGGTATTTTGACTTTTTCCTACTCCGATGTTTAATAGGAAAAAAATACAAAAAATCATGCCCTAAAAATACAAAATAGATTTATAAACAAAACACAAAATGGTTTTACGGAGTGGTTTGATATCACAAAAGGTGTTAAACAAGACTGCGTAATGTCACCGTGGGGTCAATCCGCACCAAATCATCCAGGCCATGTCACCCACCATCTCAGATTTTGATGAAACTTTAAATTTTTAATCCTTCCATATAGATAAGAAAATATACCAAATTTTACCTTCCTACCTCAACTCGTTTTTTTTTTATGGGCAGTTGAAGTTTGGGCAAAATAAGCGTTTTTACATATTCCGAGCACTCCGGAAGAGCTTGTACCTTCAATGAAAAAAAATTGTATCTTTGTCATTTATAGTGCAAATGCAATGAAAATTTTCAATATTATCAAGAAAACTATGCTGATTGCAGAAAAAAATAAATAAACCCTTTACATTTATCTACTTGACTTTAAAAAATTACCAAAAGTAATTTTTTAAGTAATTTTTGGGACGGAAAAGGTACTTTACAAAAAAGCAATATCTCGGGAAGGTACAGTGTTAATGAAGTAATTTTTTTTTTTATTCATATCTACAAATAGCATAGAATCACATACAAAAATAAAATTCATGGCATTTTACTTGCTTCAATAAATAAAATCCATTTTAAACTTTTTTCAAACTTTTTGTAATTTTTTTTTTATTCTTATCTACAATAAAAAAATAAAACTCCTGGTATTTTGTGTGCTTCACAGTGTAGAAACGTTTTTAAAATGAGAAATCTTAATCATACAGAATTGTTCCAAGTTTTTTAAAATCTAGATACTGTATTTGCAAATAAAAAAAGTCAAACTTATTCGGTCCTTTACAACATGCTGGTAAGCTTGCAATGTAAGCTTAAGGCACCAACAAAATAATGTACCTTGTTCCTTACCCTGAATGCATACACCATAGCAATATTTTATAACAAGATCAACTTTTTAACTCTTTTCAATACAAAGTTAACTCTTTAAAAAACAAATACAATAAAAATAAAACAGGCAATGTAGGATTAGGTTAAATGAAAGTACATTACAATAATATTGTTTACAAATAAATGTTCAAGTTCATTTTTTACTTTTATTCTTGATCTGACCCATAAGATGGTTGAACTTTTGATCAGCATGATGAACGTCTTTTTCAAGAAAGTAGTAAGCTCTTCCTGAACCTTTTGTTGTGGGAGGGTCAACGATATTAAAAATATTTTGTAGTGGAACAAAACAAATATCTTCTTTTTGATGTGGCCAGTAAAAGGATGGAGCTGGGCCAAAAGGATGCATAAACTTGATTGATACATCACACTCGTCTTCATCTTTGGAAACCACAAGTCCAAAAAACCAATGGTTGTCATATACGCAAGCTACATAAGAGTTTGTACAAATTTGTACCATACTTAGTTGCTCAGAGCGATTTCGTTCCCCACTGAAGTTAAAAATCAAAGCATAATCTGAATCTGAACTTATCCTTTTTGTGCCAACTTCATTTTCAGACAGAGGAACAAAGCAGTGGAAACCTCGAGTGCCTGGTATTGTTTTAGCTTGTGAAAAACGCTGCTGTAATTGTTGCCTGCAAGTGAATAAGCTTTCTTTTCTCAGCAAGTAAAAATATATATTTTCTACTCTCGACTGACAAAACTTAAAAGTTTTGTCTACAGTTGTGATAGTGTTGCCAGGGCCAAGTTGCAAACTTTCTCTAGTTAGAAGACGTTTTACTGTTCCACCTATTCCATCACAGGGAGATTTCCCATGACTCGTAGCAAAAAACGACCAACATGCTTTCAAGTTGAAGTCTTTTTGATGGTGACACAGATTTAAAAAGTTTTTGCAGTTTTTATATTGCGCTGCGCAACCATCAGTAAAATAATGAACACTTTGAATTTGGGGAAATTTTTGATTTAAAAATTGAGCAACAATTTTTTGAGTTTCGTAAACGAAACTTACATCATGTTCCAAGTCATCTGAAATTACACACAAGCTTGACACTGTGAGATCTTTGCCAGGCTCTTCACAAGTGTAAATTACCACTGGGTGGAGTGAACAACTGTCTTGCGTCCAGTGGTAACCCTGGACTTCATTCTGGATAACATAGGAGAAGTTTTCACTGAAGTCTAATAACACAACAGCTTCATTTATCTGAAGCTGTGCTTTTAGGGACTCTTTGAGATATTTTGATTGAGACTTTGTTATAAAAGAATGAGGAAGAAGTTTTACAAGACTCTTCACAAGATGTTCTACATATTCATGAAAGGGAACTGTAACTGAAACCTGCTGTGTTCTATCAGTAGTTACCCATGCACTGTATGTAATTTCATCTTCTTGGTCCCATTCTTCAAATTTTTCTAACAAATGTTTCTTAAGATTTTCACTAGATGTTGAACACTTATCGCAATGTCGAAGCATACAGTCTCTATTGTTCTCTAGGACTGTTTCTTTGATATTAGTCCATTCATTCAACCTATATTACTAGCTATATACCTAAACTATAACTTGCCCAATTACAAACTAAAAATAGATATAAAAAAAATCACAAAAAGTTTGAAAAAAGTTTAAAATGGATTTTATTTATTTTTGTATCTAGATTTAAAAAAACCTAGAACAATTCTGTATGATAAAGATTTCTTATTTTAAAAACGTTTCTACACTGTGAAGCACACAAAATACCAGGAGTTTTATTTTTTTAGGTTGTACTATGTTTATTGTAGATAAGAATAAAAAAAAATTACAAAAAGTTTGAAAAAAGTTTAAAATGGATTTTATTTATTGAAGCAAGTAAAATGCCATGAATTTTATTTTTGTATGTGATTCTATGCTATTTGTAGATATGAATAAAAAAAAAAATTACTTCATTAACACTGTACCTTCCCGAGATATTGCTTTTTTGTAAAGTACCTTTTCCGTCCCAAAAATTACTTAAAAAATTACTTTTGGTAATTTTTTAAAGTCAAGTAGATAAATGTAAAGGGTTTATTTATTTTTTTCTGCAATCAGCATAGTTTTCTTGATAATATTGAAAATTTTCATTGCATTTGCACTATAAATGACAAAGATACAATTTTTTTTCATTGAAGGTACAAGCTCTTCCGGAGTGCTCGGAATATGTAAAAACGCTTATTTTGCCCAAACTTCAACTGCCCATAAAAAAAAAACGAGTTGAGGTAGGAAGGTAAAATTTGGTATATTTTCTTATCTATATGGAAGGATTAAAAATTTAAAGTTTCATCAAAATCTGAGATGGTGGGTGACAAATCCAAAATTTTCTGGATGATTTGGTGCGGATTGACCCCGTGGTTATTCAATCTGTATATGGATATTTGTATGCAAGAATTGAAATAGTATGGAAGATCTATAGATCTATAGTGAAACAACCCATCCTAATGTCTGAATTACACCTGCCGAGTGCTCGGCTGAGACAGTACATTCGGCTGATGTGATCAGTACAGTCGGTACTCGGCATAGTAGCGGGAGAGCGATTCAGGCGAGAATGTGGATAGAAGCAAGGCCCCGTCCACCTGCATAATACTCAACTAAGTCATTGTGATCAGTCAGTGAAAGAAACAAAATTCAACATTTTTAAATTTTTTAATTTTTCTACTTTCCGATAAGTTGCTCTGTCGGTTACAAAGCGAGTAACTCGGCTCGGCAGGTGTAATTCGTCTTTAAGAGAAAGATAAAATTATCGGGCAAAACTAATAATAATTATTCATTTCAGATCTCCTACTTCATCGCACTTCTTCACAATGTATATGTCACTGAGAACAAGGGAATATCCTCAGACATAGAAGAGGCGGAGCTGATCACCGCCCACCAGGAGAAGGAGAACATAGTGGCCTTCCTGGAGGAGTCGGTGGCCTTCAGCAACCTGGTCCAGCAAGCAGTCCCTCTCGTTTACACACTGCTCATGTCCAAGCAGGCCACCGACGTCTATGAGGCCATCGACTTCTTCACCACGGCGCACTTTTTCAATATTGAGTCGGCCAGTTTGGGCATCATGGGGATGCTGCAGTTGGTTTGGTCTCCGGATCAGGTATTTTAAAATTTTATTTTTATATATCTTGCTAAATGGCAATTCCAATGTTATAAAATATATTATGATTGATACAGTCTGTCAAGAGTGTGTAAAGTTTAAAAAAGGGCCTCTTTGATGTGTACATGCGAAAATTCCCACACCCGAGATAACTCGGGAAAACTTTACCTGCAGAAAAAGACCACTCCTGAATATACTCCGGTGAAAATATATATAACCAATGTTTTTTTAATATTTTTAGTTTTTATTTTATTTCTTTGCAAATGAAATATATATAGAATAAAATGAATATCTTTTTATGAATTTCTTTTAGCCTTTTTCTTTTGTCCCACACTATGCACCATAATATAAAATTTCAGTCTATTTCGGTCCCGTAATGGCTTTTATGAAGGAAATTTAATTACTTCAAAATTATTCTCGCTTTGTCTTAATCTCCTACACTTGAATTGTATAGTTAATAAAAAAAAAAAAAAACACTTTATTTTATGTCATTTTCATTATATTGTGTAAACAACTACCTAGCTAACAACCACTCTGTAAACTGCCATCTCAACACAGGCATTTCACACCTAGTTAGATGGGCAATGCTTCATTACTGTAATTAAATGCAGTGGCGGCTCGTGACTTTTGGGTGTACTAGAATGCTAATTTTACAAAAAAATGGTATTATTGATGTTTTTATATCTGAAATTTTTATTTTTTATTTTTGAAAATTTGGTTTTTGTATGAAAATTTTCAGGAAATCCGTGCGGCCAAACCGAAATTTCCTGAAAATCTTCATACAAAAAATTGAATTTTCAAAAAAAAATAAAAAATCGTTTTGGACTAAACACCAATAATGTTGGATTTGTCAAACTTACCCTATCACATTCAAAAGTTACAAGCCGCTACTGATTATGTAACATTAAAATAAATAAATAGGTTCAGTAAATAAAATTCATTCATAAAAGTGTTTTTTTTTTTTCCATTTTTTAATGATTATTTAAGGGGTTAATAATATAGTTTAATAAATAAAATTAACACCATAGTAAACAAAAAACTGTATCGAATTACAAGATAACTTTAAAAAAAATATGTTATTAAAATTTTGCAGGAAAAGAAAGATGCTGTGGAAAAGGCTTACCGCCAGATGTACCTGACCTGCGAGGGGGCCACTGAGCGCGCCAGGGCGGGGGCATCTGCCAGCCGGCTGCTGCGCCTAGTGCGCGGGGCCAACCGGGGCCATGCCGCCGCGCTTCAGGCTCTGCTAGCGCGATGGCTTACGCAAGGGGACGTGGGGCCCGCTATCATACAGGTGACTTATTACATTTATTTATTTATTAACGGACATCGTCCAAATTACAAAATAATAACACGAATAAAGTAAAAAGAAAAATACAGGAGTAGACAAAGGTACATGAAAGCACAGACATATGGTAGATATAATATAAGAAAATAAAGTGATAAGTCGAATCAAGTCAAGAATACGCCGTGGGTCAGGACCACAGGACACTTAAATATTCCGTCACTTGTTTAGCGACTAGCAAAAATCATTCGGACTTATCCCAAAAAAGTTAAGGTTTTGACTTGAGTTGACCAGTCTACACATTCTGGACAATGGTGAATAATATCCATAATTTGTCAAATGATGGTTGAGGAAGAGCAGTTCATTATTTCTGAGTTCAATTTCATCATATGAGTACTTGCCATTTTCTAAACCTAGCCTCCTAGCAATCCCTCTTAAGAACCGATGTTGAACAGATTCAATGCGTCGAATGTGGACAGCATAAAAAGGAGACCAAATAACACAAGCATATTCAAGATGGGGGCGAACCAAGGAGCAGTAAAGAGTTCTAAGGGTATTTACGTTTTTGAAGTCCGAAGTGATTCTAGTGATGAAACCAACTAGTTTGAGGGATTTATTAACGATTGATATTTTTTTAAAGTTTCTCTTGGTTTGTTATTTTTAGAAATTTTAATTTCAGATTTATCAGTTGCTAAGCAGTTTGTTACTTTTACGTTGAACGTTATTTTGGATTATTGTAAGTCAGGTTTATTTTGTAGCTGCAATACTTACCATTACATATATTTTATTTTTAAACGTGGGATACGCTTCACAGATTAATATGTAAAAAAAAATAGCTGACACAGGAGTCACAGGACGTCTGGCAGATGTGAGACATCGAAATTGATTTTTATTGAAGGAAGTTAAAATGGAAGTAAACGATTCTTTTATTTTTGATATTATAACAATTATTTTACAAATAAAGGAATTCATCTTCATTTAGAATAGATCCATTGCCAATTTTAGTAAGAATAGGAACAAATTAACCGCACAGAGTTTTAGCGGCCGGGCGGAAAGAGTCACAAGGCTGGCCGAATGAAGCGTCGTTCCGTGTAAAAGCATTGTCCCATCTTGCTACGCAAGAGTCGGATTGACACCCCTAGGGGCACACAAAGATAATTCACATTAAAAACATGTCAAATATATCAGTACATTTTGTGCAGTGAAACTCGCATAACCCCTAGGTGCCAAAAAATCTGCCGTGGATATGCTAGTAAATCACCGCACTTGCCTCGATATTATGGTATTTTCAACCTTAATAAATTCTCCTGGCATACTTATATAAATTTTATTCGCTTAGCAAGGAAATAATGAATCTAAGGGGGTATTTCACTATCTCTGATTATGTTCTGACTAAGCACTAATCCGCGGATTAGTCATTTTTTCGTTTTCACTATATCTGAATAACGCTAACGCTCGGGTTAAAGTTCGATTTGACTAAGCTCGAACCTCACGTTACGCGCTATTCCTCGAATCAAAGATGGCGTCAAAACATTCCGAGTTTGACAGCGGAGAAGTGAGTCGAATTTTGTTGCGAATTATTATGGATACCGAGGTTTTTGATTTACAGAAGCAGGTGAAAGGGCGGCGATGCGAAGGCCGCGAGTTTTAAGAGCTCGAATGAATTTGAATGCTTGTATGATCCATCCTGAATTATTTGATTGTGTTCAAAATAAGAAACAATGTATTAATTCGACACGAATCTATCTAAAATGACCTGATAATCAACATAACATAACCAAAAAAATGCACACTTTGCGGTGTGCGGACTGTGACGCATGACAGTGGCAGTAGATGGGGTAACTCCAAACATTTTGCGATGTTGCCAGACTATTTCGAGTGTTATCTATCCGGAAGCTCGGCAACAATGGTGAAACGGTCGAAGTTGAATAACGAAGTTATTCTGATCTTTAAAGCCAGCCAACGGATAGCTAGTCAGATATTTAGCCCGACATAGTGAAATACCTCCTTAATATTATTACATATAGCTTTCATCATTTGTAAATATGTTTATTTAATCTGTGAAAATGCATTTCGCCAAATTCCTTGTCAAATGTCGTAATTCCAATTTTCAAGACATGGTACTGAATTTTTTTTACATGAATGCCTCATATGACTTATTTTTAGTACTACTACAGCTGGAAAATATATTAAAAGTCAAGAGTATATTCGTATCTCATTATATTATATTAATATTAATATAGAGAGGAAAAACATTTCTCTGAATATACCAAACCAGAAATATAACTAAACAACACTACAATGTACCTAAACCTCATACTATATCAGCACACACCAGCACAGCAGACCTACCTAGCTCCCAAAACCTTCAACCTTCTCCCTGATATCCTAAAAAAGAAACTTTACTCCATACTTTCAAAACACAAATAACTTTATGGATCCTAACATCTGCAATATATTTCAACTACAACACCCATACATTCTACACTTTAACCCCTTAATCTTCCCCCACACATCTCTCACATTCCTCAATTGACTTAATTTATATAAAAAATAGCACTGTCAATGTTTAATTTATTATTTATCACATAAAATATAAACTGAATCGGAATTGTATAATTTAATTTACTAACTATTATGAATATTATTAAATTCTTCAATCTGTCAATTCTTCAAACATCACCCGCCATAACACAGGGGCATCCCTACATCCCTAGCATGGCAGTTGAAATAACATTCAAAATGTATCATCCAATGTGAATTTTCTTTGAAATAAAAAAAAAAATTAGCTAACCTGGGGAAAACCGATATGACAAATATATTTAATTATAATATTTATGTACTTTCAGGTCCATAAATATATCTGTCATATCGGTTTTCCCCAAAATTACCTAACCTGGGGAAAACCGATAGGTTAGCTAATTTTGGGGAAAACCGATATGACAGATATATTTAATTATAATATTTATGTACTTTCAGGTCCATAAATATGTAAACACCTTATAATATTTATGTACTTTCAGGTCCTTTGGGAAATGTTCACTAAGAAGCATGAGGAAGCTACTGACGAAGACAGTGTTGCCGCCCTCAGCCTCCTGGTGATGATGGCAAAGGCTAAACCTTCCGTAGCCACCGCCAACATTGAGGTCATCCAAACCATCGGCCTCAAGGGAAGCTACAGAATCAGAGTCCTCTCCTTGAGAATGCTCCTCACCATAGGACAGGCTCAAAAACGCATGTCCGTAGAAGCTCCTCTTCTCCAAAGCATCCTTGAAACAGTCACCAGTTCCTTCTTCAAGATGGAGGACTTTGCATCGCTCGGAACTAACGCCGTGGACGTTTTCTACGTTCTCTGCGATACTCCAGATTTGATCTGCATTGATCTTTTGAAAGACATCACTAATAAGATGGACGAAATGGTCGGTGGAGTTGATGATGATCTAGTTTCGTATCCTGTGGAGTATCTGAGCAGATTGATTGTGCTTCTTGGACATATCGCCCTTCAACAACTTATTTACTTGGACGTTACGGTCTACGGAGAGTTGCGACGAAGGAATGAGGTAAAGAAGTGTTCCTAATAACCTCCGAGTTCATAATTTTTTTACTGGTGCAATTATTAGATATTGATAGTTTTTGTTGTACTTTTTTAGATTCGTGATCAGCGGAAGGTGGCCGGTGTGAAGAACATAGCTGCAGTGTTGAATCGCAAGAGTGGACGCATTGGGGAAATAACACTCAACAGTAGTTCTGCAAGTGCTTCTAGCAGACTGCGCGCACACAACATGTCACAACAGGTAACAATTAAATTACAAGTGAAGTAGCAATGTGTGTCTGATGTGAGACTCAAAAACACTTCGAGACTGTCTAAAACATTGGCTAAAGGATGAACACGGCATAATACCACAAAACATCAATCACCATAGGTAAAATATACAGAAAAGTGAGGTACGGTTCATACGCACTTTAAAAAACACACTGTGTAGCAGTTAGATAATAATGAGAAGTAAGTATTTCAGTTGGGTATTTCATTCAAATTAAAATTGATTTTTGGTGGCCATTGTTATTGAAGTGAAAGTTTCGAGATTAGTTTTTTCTTATTTTATTTAACCCAAAATATGAACCTGAAATAGGTTCTTAGTTTGGGTTTAGTTAAAAAATAAATTTAAAAAAAACTATTTTAACCCTTAGCACCCGCTATGGCAGCAAGAAAATAAAGTCTTATTTGTCAATATTTTTAATACATTGTTTTTATTTAATTTTTAATATAATTTAACAAGAATCATATTACTACAATTAAATATTAATAAGTTTTTTTTTATTTCTATTTTACTAAAACAAATAAATTTTTTTTTTTTTTTATATTTAAAATTTAATTACAGTTATGTAAAATGATTTATTTTCTGAAAAAATGCTTGGAGTTGGCGGTATGCACATACCAAAAAACTTTGCAGTGCAAAGGGTTAATATTATTATGTCTAACCAGGCGTGAAGAAAAGACGTTAAATTATGGTTTTATTTTTTAACAAAATAGCTATCAAAATGAATTATTTTCCATTTTCGGTAACTGAAATAGTTGTTTCTCATTGTTATCCAACTGATTCAAAGTGTTAATAAAATAAATAAAATGTGCCTATTTACCGTATCCCACTTTTCTATATATTTTACTCAATAATACTTTTAGCCATGAATATCATTGTTTCCAACATTAAACTAAGTCTAACTTCTTGGTAGGACGGAGCCGAAGGGGCAGAAGAAGACGAAGCAGGCCTCGAGGGTGCAGTGGCCGACGACGCAGACGCAGAGCTGATTCGCGCTGTCTGCGAGGCGGAGGTGGTGGGTGGGGGTGCCGGGGGCTCCATGGCGCAGGACGCGCTGCTGGCCGGCGTGGCGCCCCTGCTGCGTGCCCTGCTCGCCCCCAATACCACCAACACCACGCCCGAGAAGCTGCGAGCGGCAGCTTGTCTGGCCCTTGGCAGGTAACAATACTAACGTATTATTATAATAAGCATATCTTCAATTAGCGAGGTTAGCTTAACCCTTGGGATGCCAGGGGTAAAATGCCAATCGCCCACCGTACGCTGGCTGACGCTATTTTCGTAATAGCTTTCTTGGTTTTGCAAAACAATGTTTTTTATAAATTGTTTTGTCTTACCTGATAATATGTTTATATATTTATTAAAAAAATATACATCCATCCTACGTACTTTCCCCAGGATAGCTCTACTATACATCTATCCTACATACTTTCCGCAGGATAACTACTATACATCTATCCTACGTACTTTTCCCAGGATAACTACTATACATCTATCCTACGTACTTTCCCCAGGATAGCTACTAAATACACATCTATCCTACGTACTTTTCCCAGGATAACTACTATACATCTATCCTACGTACTTTCCCCAGGATAGATACTACACATCTATCCTACGTACTTTCCTCAGGATAGATACTACACATCTATCCTACGTACTTTCTCCAGGATAGCTACTATACATCTATCCTACTTACTTTCCCCAGGATAACTACTATACATCTATCCTACGTACTTTCCCCAGGATAGCTACTATACATCTATCCTACGTACTTTTCCCAGGATAGTTACAGTAGAACCCCGTTAATTCGAACCCCGATAATTCGAAATTTTCGCCAAAAAAATATCCACATAAATTTTTTTTCATACAAAATGGTTTTTTAATTCGAAATTCGTAATTCGAAATTTATTTTTGTCCGCGCACGAAAATTTGTTCGTATAATTCGATTTTTGCGAATATAAATCATAAATTTTTGTAAATCTGAAACTAAAAGAAATCATGGCGGTAAAACGCCGAAAAATGTATTTTTACATGATTATACATCGTCCTAATTAGAATTATTATATTGTAAGTCTCAATAGATTTACACTGGACTCTCGCATTTTTAAGAATTTATTTTGAATATATCAATTTCAAATGACCCGCTATGACGTAAATCGGCCGCGAAATGTCGATTTATGTGTAAATATTATGATATATTTATGAATTTATTTCGAATATCTGAATTTTAAAAGGCCGGACGCGAAAATTCAATTTACGCGGCAATATATCGTATTTTTACGAAATTTACTTTGAGTTAAAAGATCGAGCCCAATGGAAATCGGCCGAAAAAAATCGATTCGCGCGGAAATATGATGTATTTTTCGAATTAACTTAAAATATCTGAATTTAAAAAGCCGGCCGCCGTGAAAATCTGCCGAGAAAATACGATTTACGCGGAAATATATCATATTTTTACGAATTTACATCAAATATCTGAATTTGAAGGGTCGGCCGCTACCGAAATCGGCTGTGAAAATTCGATTTACACGTAAATATGTCGTATTTTTTCGAATTTATTTCGAATATCTGAATTTAATGGGCCGGCCGAGACGGTAATCGGCCGCAAATTCTCGATTTACGCGAAAATATATCGTAGTTTTACGAATTTAAATTCAGATATTCAAATTAAATTTCCGGCCGCGTCGGAAATCAGCCGCGAAATCTCGATTTACGCGGAAATTTATCATATTTATCAATTTTTACAATTCAATTTACAATATATTCGACAAGTGTATACCCATTTCCACACCTCGCACTACGGCTCACAGAGTATATCCTAAATGGTACACCAATAGTATTATTTCAAATATTAAAATTAAACATATTTTTCATAAGCAATGGAAAAAAACTCGTCACAACTTGGACTATGCTAGTTTTTCAGCCTATCGCTCCATCGTAAAACGTGAAATCAGTAAAGCTTTTAAAAATCATTTAAATTCAATGGAAGAAAAATTGTCTATCGATCCCAAACAGTTTTGGAATTACATTAAGGATCTAAAAAAATCCAACAACTCATTTAAGTCTATGATTCTTGACGGAGAAGAATTGACTACTGATGATAAAATCGCTAATAGTTTTGCGACCTTTTTTTCATCTGTTTATAAAAATGTCCAACCAACTCTCAATATTGACTCTACCCTTCACACTGTACAGATTGGGCCCTCATTCGACCTGGTCAGTATTTCAGAAAAAGATGTTAAGGAGGCACTCTCAAATTTAAAGAAACCTCACTCCATCGGTCTTGACAATATTCCAACATTTATACTAAAGGGTTGTTCCGACCTTTTAATACCACCATTATGTCATCTCTTCAATGTATGCCTAAAAAACGGGATTCTCCCAGACATCTGGAGATTAACTAAAATAACCCCTATCTACAAGAAGGGTGACAAACGCGATATCCAGAATTATCGACCAGTTGCCGTTCTATGTTCCATCATGAAAATATTCGAGAAAATTCTACATAAATATATACTTAATCACGTTAATCCAATTCTTGATGACCGTCAATATGGTTTTAGACCCCAGATGTCAGTAACATCAAACCTCTTATGCATCTCAGATTTCTTATCACAAACTCTCGACAATCGGGGACAGGTGGATGTTGCTTATTTCGACCTGGAAAAAGCATTCGACAAGGTTGACATCGACATTCTTCTAAATAAGCTAGCTTCATTTGGTTTTTCCAAAAGACTTCTCTGTTTTTTTGCTTCATATTTTCGAAATCGTAGACAGTTTGTTTATTATAAGGGTTCCAGTTCATCGGAATTCATAGTTTTTTCTGGAGTTCCTCAGGGGTCTATCCTTGGACCAATTCTGTTTCTGATTTTTATCAACGATATTGGTTCAGTCATCACACATTCGCTGTATTTACTATTTGCAGATGACTTGAAACTATATCGCTCAATAAAAAACCATCTTGACTGTATTCTCCTTCAACGTGACATTGACTGCGTCTCAAACTGGGCCAAAATAAATGGCTTGAACTTCAGTACACCCAAGTGCAATATCGTCTCGTATACAAGATCAAAGAAACCGCATGTATTTGAATATACAATCAACGAAATTATTCTCCAACACCTAAACCAAATCAAAGATCTAGGAGTTATTTACGACAGCAAACTAACTTTTCACCAACACATCGATGATTTAATAAGCAGAGGATACAGGCTTCTCGGCTTCGTAATTAGAAACTCATATCCGTTTCGTAACACAAAAACACTGACGTTATTATATAACACACTAGTCCTAAGTGTACTTGAATCAAACTCGATCATCTGGGCTCCACATGAATTAACATACACTTTACGCATTGAAAGAGTCCATAAAAAATTTTTAAGGTTTTTATTCTCGCGGCTCTATGGACGTTACCCTTGGCTTTACCCATCGATTTATATATTAGGCATGACCAATTACCACTCCCTAGAGACACGTAGAGGTATTGCTTTGCTTAAATATTTTTTCCAACTAATAAACGGTCACTTTTCTAATAATGAGATACTGGCCCAATTAAATTTTTTTGTACCAGAGTCTCACTCTCGAGGACGTCATCACAATCTTCTATATAGTAAAGCAAGCCGCACTAATTTATTAATGAACTCACCTGTGGGGAGAGCTACGTGCTTTTTGAATGCGGTAGATAAAAAATTAGATTTATTTTTTGTGTCCTATAGCGCATTTGCAAGATTTTTGGCATTGCATATACACTGCATAAATGGTACAATTATAACGTCTTAGGCTTTATTACCTGTAATTGTTATAAATAAATGTACAAATTATATATATAAATAAATAAATAAATAAATATTTTTACTAATATCAATTTAAAGGGTAGGTCGCGACCGATATCGCCCGCGAAATCTCGATTCATGCGTAAATATATCGCATTTTTACTAATTTATTTCGAATATCTGAATTTAAAGGGCTAGTAGTTTTACTAATTTAAATTCAGATATTCGAAGTAAATGGCCGGCCGCGACGGAAATCGGCCATGAAATCTCGATTTACGCGTAAATATATCGCATTTTTGCAAATTTATTTTGAATATCTGAATTTAAAGGGCCAGCTGCGACGGTCATCGGCCGCGAAAATAAAGGAATAATTTGTATTAATACGAATTTACTCCTAAGATACTACCCGGATTTGAAGGGGCGGCAGAGAAACACGATTTTCGGCATCTTTTTTTTTTTTCATAAAATTTAGAATTACCTGGGAATTCGTTAATTCGAAATCTGATTTTTGATGTCCCATGGATTTCGAATTAACGTGGTTCTACTGTATCTGCTATGTTGAAGACATAGTTATTCTCGAGTTCCAGCTTGATAAGCGTTCTTCACAGTAAAATACAATAATCCTTGCAAAGTGAATAAAATATATTTTAGTGGTTGAAAATATCATAAAATCGAGGCTAGTGCGGTGATCTCCTAATCAGTCAATCCACCAATTTCTTCGATCACTAGGGGTTGAAGTTGAATCAGTCTGTTAGCTACCTGTGGAAGAAAATAAAGCCATGAAAACGTTAAGGCGATGCACTACGTCGTGTAATATTTTAAAATGAGCCGCTATCAATAACAACCCTTACGTAGAAGGCGATAAGATTTAAATTCCCGGTTAACACCATCCGCCTGTTTTGATTTATGCAAGAAAAAAACATGGCCAAAAAGTGCCTTTTATTTTATTTTGTGGATGTTCAGGCATAAATATTTATTTTTTTTACGATCATTGTATAAATAACTTAATTTGCCACATTATACAATAAAATCATAACCGAAAATGGGTTCGTAAGTAGGAGATTTTGAATTTTAAAGCAGTTTTGATAGGCCCTTACATTATTTTTTTCTGGGCTTATAAAAAGACTTATCTAAAAAATACTCGATTATTTCAAAGGCCAAGATGTATTCTACTTGCAGTATTTAATTAAAGCATCTGAAACATTTCGAGGCGACCAAATTTTCAAAAAAAAAACACATGATTTTGCATTACTACATATGGCATCGCCTTAATCGATGGAAGAGTGCACTCGTTAAGAGCATGTCTTGTGAAAGTAATTAGTTTTTTTTTAAATCTGTAAGTATACTATTGGCTAAGAGTTACATTCTTTGTTTTGCTTTTAATAAATATATATAATGCATTTAATAAATTTATAAAATGTTGAGTATGAAACGAACATGGATCATGTATTGTAAGTCTGATGTAAGACCTAGTGGGTATCATTGCTTTTGTGCTGGTTTGGAATACAAGCAGTTTTACGAATTACTTTTGAATTCTGAACTCTGAATTATTAACCCTTTAGAATGGTGGCTTTATCTGTTGGTTAAGGCAACTCGAAATCCCAAACATGTATGGATAAGAATGATTGTCTGATGTTGCCATGGGTGGAATTAATTGTTTATATTTGATTTTGTAACAATATATTTTTGTCCACAGGTTCATGCTGGTGTCATCCACCTTCTGTGAAGACAACATGCAGCTGTTGATGACCACCTTGAAGAACTCTACCAGCAGCAGTGTGCGCTGCAACATCGTCATGACGTTGGCCGACCTCACGCTGCGCTTTCCCAACGTTATTCAGCCATGGACACATTATATTTACGAAAGGTAAATAAACATCTTCAATTTATAAAATATGTGAGCAAAAAGTTACTAAAGTCCCAAAAAACTGTAAAACAACACATTTTTCACAATAAGTTGTTTAAAGTTTGGTATTATTGGTATGTATGGGTATGTATTTGTAATGTGTTTTACTTAATTTTGGTGTTTCTTGAAATCTTTTATTATGTTACGATTCAATATACGTAATGTTCGTCAAACTTATTTGAAAAAGAAAAAAATTTTGCTTACTTTTTGTACTCACAACAATAAAAAATAAAAAATCCCCATTTTGTTCCAACTATGGCATTGCGGGTTCAATCCTCGGCTAACTAATTACTTCACCATAGCACAAGCAAAGTTTTCCGCTTATAATGATAGAAGTACCAGAAATTCAAATATTGTGATGTTATTCGTTACCCGAGAATGTTTGTGTCTCTTTTAAACAAACAAAAAAGTGTCTATAAAAATATCATAATTTGTGAAAAGGCTTGGGAGAGGTGTGTCTATTTATCATCCTATACAATTGATGACATTTTAACTGTGTATTTAAGGTTGGAAGACTCGTGCGTGGAGGTCCGCCAATGCACCGTGAAGATGCTCTCATACCTCATTCTGCAGGAGATGGTGCGCGTGCGCGGTCAGGTGGCCACACTGGCACGCCGTTGCGTGGACCCCGACCCCAGCACGCGCACTATGGCGCGTCTCTTCTTCAAGCAGCTGGCGCAGAAGGGCAACTCGCTCTACAACGTCATACCGGATATCATATCGAGGCTGAGCGACCCCGATTTGGAGCTGCCTGAAGATGATTTTAGGACTATTATCAAGTGAGTTGCCTATTCCATGTTATATACACATCTACAAAATCAGGCCCAGTTATTTCCCTGAAATTCACATGTTACAAAGTCATCAAATGGCCATTCAACGCCTTTTTGTTTTATTGGCAGTTGAAAAGTTCCCGCTAAATGCCGACTCTATGTCTGTTTCAACTTTTGAACAAATTGTGATCAGCAGAAGAGGGCAACATCTATCATGTTGTTAAGCTTGTCAGTTTATTACAATGTGATTGAAAGCTGAAACACACCTAGAATCAGCGTTTAACAGGGTCTTTTCGAATGACAAAAAACAATGGATAATTACTGCAGTAAAGGGGGCGATTCTTTCAATACGGTTGAGAAACACTGGTATAAAACAATGTCACTATCCGCGTCTGTCTTTTTCTCATTCCTCCAAAGGTTTTAGATTCAAACCAACTCTAATATAATATATCGTATATGTAAGTTTAATGCCGCTTATGACCCAATAATTTCAAAATGCATTTTTTTTGGCGCTTTGAGTTGAACAGCACAAGCCGCATTGATTTCAAATTTTTAAATTGTCCAATAGACTACCTGTACTGATTAATGTTAACACCGCGAATGAACCATCCCCAGTACATAATCAAGCAAAGCACTTATACCCCTAGAAAGTTTTTTTTGTCCCTCCTGAACATTTTTGCAAATGGTTCTCCCACGGTATTGGATTTAACTGATGAAATTGTTTTTATAAATTATTTAAACTACCTAGAACAATTTTCAAAGAATTTCATTCAGAATTGAAACTAAGGACGGGTTGTTTCGGAGAATTTGAATAATTCATCAAATTTCAACGTTCATTTTCGGGTTCTGTGAAAGACTTATTCAAGTTCTGTTTTTATATCATTGTAGGTTAGTTACTTTACAAAACTGAAATAAAAACAGAACTTGAAAAAATCTTTCACAGAACTTGAAAATGAACGTTGAAATTTGATGAATTGTTCAGATTCTCCGAAACAACTCGTCCTTAGTAATGCTTAGTAACTAGGTCTGAATAATCAAAAAAATTCTATGTATGTCCTTTCGGTATCAAGGTTGTGATAATCTGCTTTTTCACATCTGCTCAGTGAAACTAGCTGAAACTACATATTTTAACACTGACTGCTCGGCTAGAGTTCGGTGTGGTGTATATCATATCAAGTAAAATGTCCATAGTGAGCGCGTGTGCCCGGAATCAGCGGGCCTAGCGGGCCTTTGTGATCCGCACTCTGGCCGAGCCCTCAATGGTGATGGCTTTGGTCTAGTTGTTCCTAATTTTATTATTATGTAATAAGAAATGCTTGCTTTCTTTATCCTATTTGTTTTACAACATAACATTCCCCAAGAACAAATAAAGCAAAAAATATATGTAAAACCCTTTACATTACAGATACGTCATGTCGTTGATCCAAAAAGACCGTCAGATGGAGGCGCTTGTGGAGAAGCTCTGCTTGCGCTTCAAGCTATCCAGCATAGAACGGCAGTGGCGCGACCTCGCCTACTGCCTCTCCATCTTCACGTACAACGAGCGCTCCGTCAAGAAGCTCATTGAGAACATAGACTGCTACAAGGACAAGCTCTTCCACAAGGAAGTGTACGAGTGCTTCAAGACCATCATTGCTAATGCGGGCAAGATGGCCAAGGCTGATGTCAAGGTATTCTTACTTCTATTATTCCACTGCCTCAAGAATTGGTGAAGAGAATTAAAGGTCATCCACAGGTCATGACAGAGCCGATGCGGAAAAACTAGAGAGACCTGTCCTAAACTGGGTGCCACAATAACATTGTGGATACAAAATTACCATCAATTTTATGTATCACATCTTTTTCAAGTATAAAATTAAACCTTTATATTATAATTTATTGTAAAGAGATTATTATTTAGGTTTGATTGCTAAAAGTAAAAAAAATGTTATAGATGAAGGACTTACCAATGCTATTACATATTACCAGTTGATTTTTTGTGAACAACATATTATGTTAGGAATGAACGATTTTTTTTTTGTCCTTTTGTAGTGTTAACTCAATAGCAATGAACCACCGATATACACTTGTTTTTATTTTGACCCCAAAATGGCATGTACCAAAATTTTTTTTCCTTGGCAAAAGTGACCAAATTTGGGGGTTAAGGGAACCAAGGAGTAGTTGAGAGGAGTGACGAGGCCCTCTTCTCTCGTGGGGCCCTCGGGGAACCAAAGGGGGGGGTGGACTCTTTCGTCGTGGAGCCTTCAGGGAACCAACGGGGAGTGGACTCTTCCCCCATGGGGCCTTCGGGGAACCAAAGGGGGTTGGAGAGGAGAGATGAGACCTGGGAAGACCCATTGTGGAACAAGAAGACATAGCCACATATCCAATAACAACCCTGGTGAACTTTATAAAAGGGACCAGGTGACTGTTAAAGGAATAAGGTAAAATGGGAGATAGCACAATGGGCCTATGGCCTAAATGCTCAAGGGAACTACATGTAAACCGTCTCTGTTCTATAAATAAATAAATAACCCCTTGTATGCGGATGTCACTGCAGTTGGGTTGGAGTAGCCGTGCCTGTAGGCGGACGTCACAACAGTTGTCTTGCAAACACCACAAATGGAATGCTTTTTACAGGGACTCCCTAGCGTCGACACATCACATGTTTAAAGATATACAAGTCTATATCAATTTTTAATATTTTCAGGCCGTAGTTGCTGAGCTCAGCGACAAGATCGAGGAGTGTTTCTCTGTGCAGGAAGCGGGAGCCGTGTGCCCCACAGAGAATGGAGAGGGAGAGGGTGGGGAAGGGTCTCGGGGGGCGGAGCCTCCTACCCCGCGCAGCAAGGCCAGGAGCAAGCCTAACAACAGGCGCCCTCGACAGAAGAAGCAGTTCAGCGATAGTGAGGATGATATGTCCAGTGATCCAGAGGTAAAGTAACCATGGGAGGGTTTCCATCATATTTTCAATACTGTGATCCATGAATTTTCACTAAAAAACTATAGATTGCATTGAAATGGCTAGCATTATTATCCCTTTCAGACCCAAAGACGAAAAAAAAGGTTTTTTTCCAGAATTGTTATATTTTTAGAATAATTAGATCCCATAAATGCACAGAAAAATATTAGAAAAATTCGGTAAATTCAATTTTCTGAGTTAACTCACCCACACGATCATGATGGTCGGTACTATCTTCATAAAAACCAAAATTAATTTATTCGTAAAAATTACTTTATGTATTAATAAATTTAAATAAAAATATTTATCTGTGCAAAATTATAATTCATCATGGAAGGATACGAAAACATTTAAAAAGTACTCAGATTTAGTGTGAAATAATTTAAAAGTGTTTTTTTCGTGAAAGAAACATGTGAGTTTTACATTTTTCACACAAAATTTTCATTCTGATTTCACAATTTTCCATTGCCAAATGGTCAAAACTGTCATATCTCTTATCTGTTATGGCAGATTCACAGCCAATTCACACTCTTCTTCGTTCAGATTTTAGGTGATTTCCTTTTTCATTCTGCAGTTATGGTAAGCGCTTCACCAAGCATCAAATGAAATTTTAATAAGGTCAAAGGCTTTTTGTTTGCAGTTTTTTCACGGTACAGAAATTACTAAAACCAAGTCCAAAAAGTGTATTATGGTTTTTAGGGTCCATTTTTTGGATTTGATTCATATGCAATCCAAAGTGCTCCATTTGCTGGTCACAAATATCTAGACCTATCAGCAACAGGGTCCTAATCTTCAACTCGAATATCCTTCTATTCCCGAAACGTTTCCGTTTCTAATAGAATTATTGTCGCATCCTTCATCATCTGGTGATATTTCAGTAACCTTTAAAAATTGACAAATTATTATAAGCAATAATTAGCCACCCGAAATATCCATACAAATTTCAAATATCTCCCGAGTAAAAATAAATGCTGCCGACGGGAATTAAACCCGCGCCTTCTGAGGTCCGGTCAGGTGCTCTGGATCACTAAGCTACGTCGGCTTATTTCCAGCTTGCCAAATAATTCAATATGTACTAGTACTTCAATCAACAATTACTGCTTATTATATTTTTTCACCGGTAAACAACCAACTTTATTATTAGGAAAGTCTTTGTTGGTGCTGAATTTCCCACTAGATGGTGTCAAGACCAGTGGCGGCTCGTGACTTTTTGGTATACTAGAGTGCTAATATTATAAAAAAATGGCATTTCTGATGTTGTTACAGCTGAAAATGATTTTTTTTTTTTTTTTCGAAAATCGATTTTTTGTATGAAGATTTTCAGGTAATTTCAGTATAGCCGTGCGCCGCACGGAATTCCTGAAAATCTTCATACAAAAAATGAATTTTCGAAAAAAAAATTAAAAATCGTTTTCAGCTACAACAACATCAATTAAGCCATTTTTTGTAATATTAGCACTCTAGTAACCCAAAAGTCACGAGCCGCCACTGGTCAAGACATATCTACATTTGTTGGTGATTTTGACTTGTTAAATATTATTATTTTTTTCAATTTGTATGGATATTTCAGGCGACTAATTATTGCTTATAATAATTTGTTATCCTTTGTGCTATGCATAAAAAACCTTGTCTTAAAACATTTACTTATCATTAAAAAAAAAAAAAAACTTTTAAAAAATTTAACATGTACTCAAACACAATTTCATTACTTGCTCAGACGTATCACATAAAATTGGTATGAAATGTATGAGATTAGTCCTGACCTGCACATGCTGGTGTAAATATTTGCATTAGACCTTAGGATATTACCAACTACAGTTCAGTGAAATCATTACTACCTCCAGGTGCACTGCAACGTGCAGTGTATAGAGCTAGGTTTTAGAAGTTTTGAATGCATTTCAATATTGTCCATGAAAATTCCCAAGTAAAACGTTGACATTGTAGATGCCTGTCAATTATTTCAAATATAATTTTCAATATAGTATATGGCTTTGAGATATTTACAAAATGTTAGCCGTCTTTTAAGGGTTAAAGCTCCATTGGATTCTTATTTGGAGAGAAGAAAGGATTAACTAATTTTAAATTTAAAACAACTTGGTTACCTGCTCAATTAAATAAATGTCAATTCAAAATGGCGCTAATCATCTATCGAAAGCGGTGGGAAATGAAACATCCCAACCTGAGTTGCTTTTCAATTTTGTTATGTTTTTGATGACTTGCTTGCTTCCTACCGCAAATTTATTTTTTCATGTTTTTTTGTTTTTACAGAGTCGAACTCCAGTTAAGAGTAAGGGTAGATCAGATGATAATGTGCGTTCCTCTGCAAGAAAACGTGCCACACAGAAATACCTACAGGAAGAAGATTCGGAGGAGTCAGGTAAATAAAAAAGACTTTGCAAATTGCTCCATGTTTTTCAGTATCGAGATTATTCAAAATTCTTATATTAATTGTTTTGTTTGTTTGTAAACTCAGATAAAGAGAATATTGGAGGATAATCCTTTTTTTTACCGTTTTTTACAAGGTACAGGAACAAAAATTTGTTGAAAATCCTTGTTTGTTATTGTGGTTTCCAAACAAGTCAATTTTTAATTTCGGTTTTCAAATGTCCATCAAAACAAAATTTCTTACAAATAAATAAGTGAGGAACGGTTCCATATCAAAATAGAGAAGTGAAGAAAGAGAACAAACATATCTTACCTATTATTTTTAATGTTCTGTCATATCTGGTTACCATGAGAAACTTATGCGTGTATTTTACTTACTTTAATGACTTCTTTTTTGTTTGTTTTCAGATGATGATGATTTTCAAGAGAAAAAAGCCCCCGAAAAGAAAGAATTATTTAAAAAGCCTGCTGCCAGGCCCGGACGTAGACGAAAATGATTTTTATATTTGCCTTGTACATAACATGTACCTCATTAGCAAAGCTTTTATTTAATTTTTAAGTTCTAGTTGTTAGCAGATAGATATCACAGTCCATAAGATGAATGCTGATATTAAATTTTATTTATTGTATTACGGACAAAGCCAATCCAAAATAATAATAGTATTGTGACAATTCTATGAACTTGTCTTACCTGATATGCCCATGTAATATTGTATTAAAAATTTGAATAAATTCCTACCTACAAATTGTTTTACATATAAGTTTTTCCCCTTTTTTATTTCCAACTCCTAAAATAGTACTACATACCTATATTTAAAGCTCGAATAATATTCCAAATAAAACAGTTCTAAATCATTTCATGTGAAGACTGATTGGCAATGACGTTACAATATATACAGGGTGTCCCGAAAAAGAGTGTCAAGCAGAGGTTCAGAGGTAGACCACCCTAGGACTCCCCGATTTACCCCAATGTATGTTCTGTGATTTTTTATAGTTTTCGAGTTATTATTTTTTTTCCTATTTTTTTTTTTTAAACCTTGACTTCCAATAGATTATTGGTCAGAGAGACATGAATTATTGAGATAGGGGCCGTTCAAGTATTACGTAAGCAGATTTATTACAATTATTTACCCCCTCTTCCCCCTTGTCACCAAAAGTAAGCAAAGCTCTTACCCCCCCCTCCCATGCTTACGTAAAAATTGGTACCTATATGCAGTGTTGCCAACGGGTCTTGGCCTAATGTCGCCGTTTTTCAAACATTAAGGGCGACTTGCACCAACTATCGCAAATTTTATCTTAAATTGTATTTAACTAAACGTATTTAAGACCCTAAATACATTTAACTTAAATGCGTTTAGTTGCGTCCTGCACCACGCAGTTCGGTGGCAATTTTAGTTAAACGTGTTTAACGCGTCGGTAAAACAGTTACCGCGTGGTTACCGCCATTAACGCGTAAATAAAACAGCTACGATGTTTCATTTTGCTTGAAGTGTCAAAATATTTTGTGATTGTGTGTGTGGTTTAATAGTGTTTTCATTTATTTTATGAAGAAAAGGTTAAAGCAAATAGACATAATGATGAAATAAGACAAAAAGAGCTTCTGTTGTTGGAATTAAAAATAAAACAATTATCCGATTAATTTTGTTTTTTATTTCTTTTACATACTATATTGTTTTAAAGTATTATAAGAATGCTGTAGGTATGATTAGAAGTTTACAACCTCGCAAAGTACTCCTCGATAAGGAGCGTTAGCTCCAGTGACGAGCACCTCGCTGATGTTTTTATTGGTGTTGAATTTTAACTGAGGTTCAATTTCTTGCACTAATAATGATGTCGTTTCTTTACTGAGACGAAATCTTCTTTGAAACTTCTTGGCACTGAGTGTTTCAAATAAATTTGTTCTTGTGTTTACTTCTCTGACTATAAACGGTCTAAGTACTTATATATATAAGTATAATTTATTTATAATTTCCATAATTTCTTCATCATCGTGAGAATACAAATCCCAAATGTTCATTGTGAATACAAATTAAAATGAGATAGATTTTAACCACAATCAGAAATCGAAGAGATAACCTAAAAAAAATTTGACAGTACTGCTTAGAGTGGGGCTAAACACGTTTAACTCGGTTAAACGGCCGCTTTTGGGTATTTAACTTTGACAGTTCTTTAAACGCATTTAACGACTTAAATTTTGTGGTGCAAGACGCCAAGTCGACTTAAATCAAATAATGTGTTTAAAATTATATTTAAATCAAATTTAACTTATGGTGCAAGCCGCCCTTAGTAGCCTAATGTAGCCGAATTTCTATAAAATAAATTCTGCCCACATATTCCCTACAAATTGTACGTGAGCTTAATTCCCCCTTTTATTATTCGGAATCCATGAGGGGGGGGGGGTTGTTAGAGAATTTCTGTAAAACATAATTCCACAAAAATGATTCAAAATAAGTACTCCCCATAAATATTTCAAATCCATGGGGGGGGGGGGGGTTGTTACAGAACTTCGCTGAAAAAAAATTCCGCACAGACAAAAACATTATGTGATACACAACACAATTTTATTTTGGCCTTTTAGATTTTTTCGTCGCCGATCCTCGTTCTGAGAAGCCTAAATGGCGATAAATCGACTTCGTTGGCAACACTGCCTATATGCATTTTTCTGTTAATGTATTCTGTTTTTTAAGCGAGTATCTAAACGTATTAATTATTTGTGGGAATCCCCGAAAATGTATGAACATAGACAATGTGTGGGTTGCCAATGTGTAAAAAAAAATAACTATTGCTGAGCAGTGCTGACGTAATCACTATCTCGACCCCCCCACCCCCCATGTCATCAAAAATAAGCAAAGCAAAGACCCCCCTGCCCCCCTATAGTGCTTACATAATACTTAAACGGCCCCATACATGCTTGATTTTTTTTTCTAATTGTAAACACAAAAACAATTGTGGGCAGAACTGATATAATTGCTTCCTAAAAAATGTTGAATCCCAAAGTTAGTTGAAATTTTAAATACTTAAAATTTACGAGGATGATTTTAAAAAAATGTCATAAAAAAATTCTGCCCTAACCTTTTTTAGAAACTTGCCAATTTTGTCATACAGACAGCCAAACTTGTGCTAGCTCTACTCTGGTTTTACTACTAATTTTAGATTTAATGTCCGATCAGTTTTTAACTCCACGAATTCTTCCTGCTCGTTTATCGGTAAGTGTCCAAGGGAAATGTTATCCGAGAGTGAATTTCGTACCCAGTCCATAGGTTGTAGGTCACACTTAGGAAAATAACAGTTCATTTTTTCTGCTATAGCTCCAAGTGTTTCACTATCAAAGCATGCACTTTTTTCTGAATCGGCAGCCATGACATTTGGAAACAATTCATTATTACCATTGACAGCGTGGCTGATCAAAAATACCAACTTAGCACAAAAGCTTTCAATTTTGTTAGATGTTAAAATATAAGAATTCCTGGCTTGCTTTTTTCTGTTGAGCTCATTTAAATGAGCAAATATGTCCGCCTGATATGCAAGTTTTACTACCCATTCTTCTTTTTTAAACTCAGAAGCAAAATCCTGGGCCTCTAAAAACGTCTGGGACTCATTTTTTAGCTCGTAAATCTGAAATAGCACTTTTCCGCGAGAAAGCCATCCTACTTCTGTATGAACAGAAGTGACTGATGATCTGTTCCCATTTGCTTTCTTATTATCTTCACAATACATACTTTGAATTTTTTCCGCGGCACACCAACTGATGACCACGGTACACCAGTGTGCCGCTGCACACGCTTTGCGGAACACTGAACTAGACACTTGAAAGCATGTTGACAAGTGTGAACCTTCTTTCAACAAAGTTGACCAAGTTTTTAGTAGGAAATCTTGTCATTCAATAAAAGTTGATCAACTGAAATTGAAACGTCTGAACCCGCTAACTGCTGTTGTAGAAGTTGATTGATATGAGATTTGATAGGTAGGTACTACATACATAAAAAAGAAAATATGAAATTAACCAGGGGCTGTAAACGCAGAGCCTACTTCGAAATTGGGTATGAAAATCTAAAAATAATTGATTGTTAAATTAGCAAACAAACCTCTAAGCAAAATCACTGTCAAATTATGTAAATAAAAAAACTTGATGAAATCAATAAATCCTACATAAATATTATAATGAAAAACCCTGGCTTTGTTATCTTAATACAATTCTTCAATATATTAATATGGAAACATGAAACTGCTTACTGTAGTTTAAAACCAATTAATCCAGCTAGATTTCACCGTTTATCCCATATTTTTAGGTTCTATAAATTTGGCACATTATGGCAAGTGATCGCTCAAAACGTTTTGGCAAACTTGGCATAATATACCAAAAATCACTTGAGTGGATGTAAAAATCTTGACTTTTTATTATTTATACAGGATATGATATAGCAGTTTCATATTGTCATTAAGTTGAATCAAAGGTTTGTTTAAAAAAAATATGCATATTAACCTGTTAACCGGGCGGGACGTATAAATACGTCAAACGTAAACAGTATCGGGTACGGGTAGGACGTATGAATACGTCCTTGAAATATATGTTGCGCCCTGGAACGAGCGGGACGTATATTTCCGAGCATATCACACGGAAATTGAGTTTTTAATTTTTAAATATTTTAATTTTTTAAATTCAATGTTTCTCTTTTATCTATGTGCTTTTATTTGTTGCTCGGTAATTATAACCTTTTTTATACTTTTTGTAATCTTTATAATTGTTTGTAAATATGCTATTTTTTTAATTCGATGTTTTCACTTTTTTTGATGCATAAATAAAAAAATATAAAATTACGTCCACCGGGCGTGACGTATTGATACGTCCTAGTGAAGGAGTTCGCGCCCGTTATATACTGCGTAATTCAAAACTGAACTCCCCGGTTAACAGGTTAAAAACGATAGTTGTAGCTAGAAGTTTATCATATTACCCAAGCCAGAAAAAAAAGTAATATAAAAAATAAAATTTGCCATCTCTAATGCACAGATGCAATGTGGGCATTCTGAGTTTGTTCTACAGGTATTTTAATTAAGCCTGCTCCAAGGAGCTAGCAGCATTAATCCCCGGTGCATGTGCATGAAACTCGACATGCTTGAGTGGAACACCTGTTCACAGTTGATGTTGGCTTCATGAAAATGGGTTTTTGTGTAAGACGGCTGGTATGTTTAACGAGTTATCGGCATTTGTTTTTCCTCCTTCAAATAATCCGGGCTTCTTCAAGACCCGTATTAATAAATCCCTTCTTACAGCTCCCATCTTAAACCGTCTCACAACTCCGCTCAACCGGGTGGCGACATAGCTCCCCTGCCTTTGTAGTTACAGCCAGGGGCGCTCTTGTGAAGTGTCACATAAAAAAGCAATTCTGCTCATAAATTATTTTATTGTTTCGGAATTGGATATTTCGATTATGCACAACACTACTTACATAAGTACTAATAAAATTATATTCGTGGCAACTTGAAACTGGTGTGGCAACAGGCAACATTGAAAGTAGATGTCATGTAATATGTCAAAATTCAAACAAAATACTATGTACTGACATAATTTTCGTGTTATTTTGTTTATATTTTTTGTGGTACGGTAAACAAGACTTTCTATTACTTCAATTTCTAGTCAAGAGTCAGTGAACTGTTCAAAAATCACTCTTTATCAAATATCTTATGTGCCAATGCGGCCAATGTCAATTAAATGACCTTTTCTTGTTTATCAATAATTTAATCGTAATAGGTGTTAATTAATCGAATGATGTTTAGATATTGGCTGTAACTCAATTAAGTTGACCATATGCTTCGAATCTCCAATATTTGTTATTTTAAAATGGTCAATAATTTAGTATGCTTGTCTTTGATTTTTATGAGTTTTGTTTTATTTTGGGGTGCAGATTCGTGTAATTTTTATATGCGGGCAGTGATGAAAGCACACTCCATTTGTCGAGGAGGGCTATACCCTCGCTCGCAAGTGCAGAGGTTCGACGTTCCTGACAATAAGGTAGCCTGGAAAGTAGACTTCCCGGAATATAAGCCGCCCCTTTACAGCTCGCTCACATTAGAGGGTAAATCATATGCAGACCCAAAATTAGGTAAGTGTAAAATAATTATAAGTTGCCAAATTTCGCTTCATGCTTAATATGCAAAAAAAATTATATTAACACTTGGTTTCAACTTAATTACTTAAAGAAACAACTATTTATGTCGGGGGAGATGGTAAAAGATGCATTAAAGTTCCATTTTTCCTCAATCATTGTTATGTTGGAAGGTTAGCAATACGCATAAATTATTAAAATAACCCAAACTAACAACCTAAAAACCTATTTTGTGCATGTTTTACATCTCCCTGACTTAAATAGTTATTTCCAGAAGTGGTAAATATTCAGGATCGCTGGCCACGCTTTATACGAATTAAAAAAAAAAAAAACCTTTTGATTCACCTTAATTACTATAAAAGACTGCCCAAATCTGCATTTGGGAAATTTTTTATTTTATCAATCTAATTTTTAATTACATTGTATGGGATGACAACAAAAATAATTTCTGTTGCCGACATTCTCTTATGTTGGTATTCCTGATACTATACAAGTGGCTAGAAGAGATGTTATGTATTACCATTTACTCTATGCAAATTAAGTAGGTACTATTTTGGCAGTTTTATTTTTTTTTAAATGGTATGGCCAGCGATCCCGAATAATTACCCCAAAAGTAATTAACATATTTCTGGCAGGTATTTTTTGCACTGGCGCTACGCTGTCTCCGGGCGAAAATAAAGGTCCCGCATAAATTTCTTTAATTTGTTTTAAATCGCTATATCTTCGAAAATAATCAAAATATTTTAATAAAAATTTCTACGTAGTAACTCAGCATACCCAAACTATAAAAATACTAAACGAAAATCGAATATTATTTGAAATGCAACTCAATTAACCTTGTAATATGTTTATTAGGGTCCGCCTATCGTTATTTGCCCATACCTGCTTTCTTTAAATACGCCCGACATCTCTCCTCGCTCGCTTGCACATAAGAGTTGAGTGGGGTGGAACAGAGATAGAGATTTGAATATTACAATAACAAATGATATGCTATCCTTTTATTGAAATACCGATGTAAACGAAAAGCTTGAAGATAAATATAAAAAGAAGACTTGCATTACGATTCAATGATTGTGTACATATAGCTGCGACTTTACAAAGAGATTGTTAAATAATATTTATATAAAAACATTGACTAATTCCGTCTTTTCTGCCATTGAAATGAGGCCGGCGCGAAAGTTAGAGCTACCCTTTCCGGCGTTAAGCATCAATCGACCGAACGGGTAGAACTACCTTTCCCGGCCGAAGTGGGTTAAGTGTTACTTAAGAAAATGCATGCACGAGGTGGAATTCGGAAACTTAACACCCGCTGACACTGTTTTATTAATTATGTTTTTGTAAATTGTACTGTCATACCAGATAATGTGTTCATATATTTGTAAAAATTAAATATATCTATCTTATGTAGTTTCCCCAGGATAGTTAATTATATTCAGAGAAAATTATAAAAAAATATAATATAACGAAGAAATAACAAAACATTCTTAGGTTTTATTATATTTTTTGGTTAAATAAGCATTCTTCACAGTAAAGATAAGTCATATGAGGCTTTCCTGTAAATATATATTCAGAACTATGACTTTTTAAAATCGTAAACATAATATTTGACATGGAATTTGCAATGCGCTTTTTCACAGGTAAAATAAATATGTTTGCAAATGACGAAACGACAAGCTTGAATAATATTAAGATACATTATTTCCTTTCCAAGCCAATTGCTAGCAGACTGCGGCCGATTTGTTTAGTCATTCAATCACTTTATTCATCTTAACGCTTCTGTTGCCAACAGGCGTACCCAAATTCTCTAATATCACTATCCTTCATGCATAAATATTTGTAGGTATCATTCCTTGCCGCAAATAATACTCATTGCTCGCTGGAACCGTACCCACTGCAGATTACGCAGTCAAAAAATGCCCCATCTCACTCGCGTATTAGTTCGCTTATGCGCTAATCTACTCGCACAGTATCTTTTGGGTGACTCGTGCCATCTCACTCGCTTGAGAGGCTTAAATTATGGCACTTTTAAAAATTCTAATCACCTGTAATAATACAATCAGGCACACCCGGCTTCACCCCGAAATGGAACAGCCTGGACAATGACGTGAACAGGGCCAGCTATGAGGGGGTGTACTCCTTGGACACAGAGGGTTACCCGCTGAACCCACAGGGCCGCACGGGATTGCGGGGTCACGGGCTGCTGGGGCGATGGGGGCCCAATCACGCTGCGGACCCCATTGTCACTCGCTGGAAGAGGAACAAGGAAGGAGAGATCATGAATAATTCTACTTCTAATAAGTATGATGCTATTGATTTGCTTTTTATTAACTTCATGTTTACTCGTAGATAATAGAAACTAGGGAGATGGGTCATGAACCGTTAATAGTATGACACCACGCTCTTTACTGGCTGTGCCCTGATTTTGTTTCTAACTATACACCAAATGCATAACTTTAGTTGACTCCATCGCTTTGTCCATTCGCATTCATATCTCCTTTTGTTTCTAAAATCTATGTGTCGACCTCTTTAGATCTGGCTATCATGAATGGTAGAGATTATCAATAGCCCAGTGAATAGGATGCTCGAAGTTTCTGCAAATGTTGCCATCTTACCAGATAATGTATTATTACAATGTTTCCTATCCCACGCATGCTATAATTATTAGATTATGTTTATAGGTTTTCAATAAGTTCACTATTTCTGCAGGATATAATTTGAGAGTTTGGTTACCTCTGTTGGCAACGGGAAGATTGATGTTGTAAATCTTTTTTACTACAGGCCAATCCTGCAGCTGGTTGTGGTACAGAGGAGGGACAACAAGGAGTGGGCTCTGCCAGGGGGGATGGTGGACCCCGGAGAGAAGGTGTCTGCCACAGCTGTCCGGGAGTTCCTGGAGGAAGCCACCAACTCTCTGCACATGACTGATGGTATTACCTAACTAACAGTGACAGCATTAAATCTCTAAGGTCCAGGGGAGGGACTACAAGGAGTGGGCTCTGCCGGGGGGGATGCTGGACCCCGGGGAAAAGGTGTCTGCCACGTCTGTCCGGGAAGCCACCAGGAAGCCACCAACCCTCTGCACATGATTGATGGTATTACCTAACTAACAGTGACAGTAACAGCATTAAATCTTTACATCTTACTTATTTAAAATAGATGGGAAAGAAATTATAATGATCTTTTTTTTTTTCATAATGCATCATGCATTTTCAATAACATTTTTATTTCCAGATGAAAAACTGATGGTGGACCTCTCCCTCAAGGAATTCTTCTCCAAAGGCGAAGAGGTCCTCTGCACTTATGTGGACGACCCCAGGAACACAGACAACTCCTGGATAGAGACGACAGCATTCAGTTTTCACGACGAGACGGGCGACACTTTGAAATATGTGGCTCTCAACGCAGGCGACGATGCGGTCGGCGTCAAGTGGATTGACATTCACCGGGAGTTGGCGCTCTACGCTACTCATAGAGATTTTGTTGAGAAAGTGGCTCAGGTTAAATATTGCCACTGGTAAAAATATACCGGAAATAAATAAAAACACCCGAAAAATATACCGAACAGATAATCCCGAGAAGTGTAATCTATACAGATTTCAACCTTCCACTGCCAACAGGGATAATAAAAATCTCTGTCTTCCTTGCATAAACAATAGTGAATTTATTACATATTGGTATTTTGTATTCCTACAAAACCTACGAACAATAACCCTGGTGGTAACAAAATTTTTGTTTTGCATCTTAGCGTGGCGAAGGTCAAAGAATACTAATGTACCCATTTAACACAAGACCTTTCACATACTGAAATGGTTTGTGTGTGCAAGAAGGAATTTCAAACATATTTTTTGTAAAATACTTTCGATTTCAGATTTCAGTAGAAGTTGGGAAAAGCTGAGTTGAGTCGGGGCACAGCCTACAACACATTTCATTTGGTTTATCTCTTCAGTGTTCTTTACCCGTGCTACCAATAATTAAACTAAAAAATACTCCTAAACTACTAAAATACTAATTTGTTAGATTTTTTTGTAGTTTCTCAATTTATTGCACATTTGAAAGGATCACTAAAAGTAAGTTTTTAAATTGTATTGATCAATAAGACACATTACACGCATTTGGAAATACCACTGAAACTGAGTTTTTAGATGGTGTTGATCAATAAGACACATTGCACACATTTGAAATAATCACTTAAAAGTGAGTTTTCAGATTGTATTGATCAATAAGACGCATTACACAAATTTTGAAAGAATCACTAAAAAGTTAGTTTTTAGATTGTATTTACCAATAAGACGCATTACACACACATTTTGAAAGAATCACTAAAAAAATAGTTTTTATATTGTATTGATCAATATGACGCATTTGTAAGAATCACTAAAACTGAGTTTTTAGATTGTATTGATCAATAAGACACATTAAAAACATTTTGTAAGAATCACTGAAACTGAGTTTTTAGATGGTGTTGATCAATAAGACACATTGCACACATTTGAAAGAATCACTAAAAGTGAGTTTTCAGATTGTATTGATCAATAAGACGCATTACACACATTTTATAAGAATCACTAAAACTGAGTTTTTAGATTGTATTGATAAATAAGATCAGGAAAGCTGGCACAATCTCGTTGGCTGACATGTGCAAACAAAGTATACTTGGCAATAAAGTTCCCATATCTCAAGTTGAGTTTGCTACGTACGCGATAAAAGTGTACACGCCAACATGGTTTAGCATAAAATCGAAACCTTCACGCAAATATGGTCCAAAACTTGTATTAAGTGTGATACAAATATGCCCCTAATGATATTTAAAAGCTGAGCTGATAACAATTTAGTAGCTTCTTCCTTCTCGCATTCCGAAATGATGTTGTCAATATATAATTACGTACAATTTGATATGATTAACCTTGCAGTTTAATTTTGGGATGCCCTAGGAAAATACTTAAGTCAGTGCCTGGGCATGTCAAGAGTCAGACTAACTGAAGAGTGTTTATGAGACGGTGGATTAATGTGAACTAACACTTTTGCAAACACTACTTTCTTATGCTGTGTAAACACTTGCGAGCCGAACCCAAACCGGTTGATTCGTTCCTTTTCCATGATTCATGGTTCGGCGCACGCTTCTTCCAGCCCTCATTTTCTATATCAATGAAGAAATGTTAATTGCATTCGTAGAGTAAAGAAAAAAAACTAGAATTTCCTTTCATACAAATTTGAGTGGAAACAAATGTGTTCCATTTAGCCCAGAGATTTTAGATCTCCATCTACCATCTGTATTTCGTAAACACAGTTTTGATCACAACTATTTTGAAATATGTCCACAAACATTTCTTGTGTTCTTCTTTATTCTATGCTTAATGCTTTCTGCAAATATGTCGGGCATAGTTTTTCATCACCGCCGTGGCCGCCGTAATATTCTCTTATAAAATGACTGCTATAACCGTCGAAGATATGTAAATAACTAATAAAAGAATATGTAAGTATTTTTATTTGAATTTTTATAATATAAAAATGAAAATTATAATCCAATTTTTATTTCTGTGTGTTATCCATGTATTACACCTTATGGCAGTTAGCAAGTCAGTATTAGTTGTGATTATTGGACTGCCCACACTTTATAACTATTACCACTTTTCCCATGGAAACTTATAATAGCATTTATAATATAAAATAAACAAGTAAATCATGGGTTTGACAATAATTAGTGCCTGTATAACAATCTTCCACAAAACAGTAAAGACTCATCCAATGATAGTCCTGACTAGTTCCGCACAGGGTCCACCATCTCAGATCTTGTTTTAGATTCAGTCGATAAGCTATTAAAACATGGCAATATTTGTTCAAAGCGGCGTCCGTACATTGAACGACCAAACACTGGGTGGTAATATAATTGACGAGTGGAAAATAGCAGCTGAATGGTTGGGCAATTTATTTGGCCTTGTAGCAAACACAGTCCCGAACATTTGCAAATGTCTAGTACTGTCAGTTTCTTTTAAGATTTTAATTTTACAACATCTTTTTGGGCGGTTACTGTCGTAGGGATTTTCCCATAGCCCCGGTGACTGGTAAAATGGTCAACGCTAGCAAGCTAGATGGCGGTATAGTAACTGAGTGCGTAAGAGTAAGATAACATGACCTGTGGCGTCGGTGTTCTAAGCTTGGTGCTTGAGTCTAGGAACGCTGCAGACTACTGAATACTGGTGCATTGTAGAGCTTGATTTTGTGCTTTCGATTAATCAAAATTACTGCAGAATATAGTAGTTGTCTGATAATCAAGCGACGGATTACTGAGCGAGTACTGTAGTTCATTCATCATTTCCTCTTTTGGATGGGGGAAATGTTAACAGTGTCAGACTGTAATGTTATAGACGGCTCCCTCATGAAGTCATGAGCCACTAAGGAATCGACATAAAGCGAGGACAGTAAGAAAGCGTTACACTGAGAGCGCTCTGTTCCATATACAGTTGAACATCTCATAATGAGCACATATAACAAGTAGTTTCCATAGCGAGCAAAACAGATCGTGAAAAAAATGCTCCTCTAACGAGCAACATTTTACGTAACGAGTGACGCAGAGTCCCATCTTCACGTCACTCACAAGTGAGTGACGTAACTTCCGCGCCTGAGTGTCAGTCTCTGTTTAGCACTCGTTCCGCTAGCACGTTAGTGACACACATTTTTCCAAACTTGTGTTCAGACAAGTTTAATAACCCTTCCAAAAATCTCCCTGAATATAAAGCCACAAGAGAATAAAAGTAACTGTAGAAATGAAACGTTTTTACGTTTCAATGATTTTTCATTGAAAAGCGAGAACAAGGTGTGAGCGTGGTAGATCTAGCACGCACATACAATCGGTCTACATCAACGATTTGCACTATCCTCAAGAACAAGGACAAAATTAAGAAGATGGATGCTTCAAAGGGAGGGTCATCTTTTACACTTTTTTTCAAAATTCACATGCTTGACTCCTCAGATTGTACATTCTGTGGTCTAGAAGTGGGAACTTTAGATCATTTAAACAAAATAAATGTATAAATTCACCTTCCCTCTCTCCATAATTTGAAATGATGGCCTAGAAAATCCTAGAAGAGTGAAAGCCAGACACAATTGGGGAAAAACAAGTTCAATTGTGCAAAATTTCATCAACCTCTGGATAAAACTGTAGATTTGTATAAAAACAAAATCACGATATTTGCCCGCCATAGACATTCTCTTCATCTTTTGGTCGCTTGCAGAGATATACTGGTCCCAGTGAGAGATTGTATGCGATGTCATCGTTCTAGTATCTTCTGTCTTTTTCGTTTTCAAATAAGACATGTGAGAAGGAAGAGGACAAACATCCATATAAGCTTTCGCTGGGACTATTTTAGAGTTCAACTGCTTCATTGCTTGGATTTCTTTTATTTTATGTTAATATTTTCCGAGGAAGGACATACAAATAAGTAATTCCATTTTAAATAGTTTAATTGTTAATTTATTATCAATACTGACATTTTAATATTCACGTAATAAAAATGCATCTTCTCTTAGTTTAATGAGTTGTGTAGATTTGATTACGCTATTATAATAATATAAATCTATGTACAAATAAAACGACTAACATCCATTGTGCAACAGTACGGTAAAACTATTAAATAAATTAAGGAGAACACAATCAATAACACATCCTCGCAGAATGCATAAGTCTTTATAATACACAATACATATTTATAGAATAATATAAAGTAGGTATATGTACGAGCTAATCATTATTATTCTACTTTACTGTCACAGTAACTTTAATATTAAATCACATAAAATTCAAACATCTATAACGCTATCGTGCTTCTTATCGGAGGCTTTCAGCTTTTGCTGCATCTGCGTCAGCATATCTTGCATTCTTCGAATCTGAAAAGGATAAATACATTATTAATCTCTTCTAAAATGAAAGAGCGAGCGAGAAGAAAGGATTATAGAGTGTGAACGGTTGTCCAATATCTCTTCATATAAATATGCTGTTAATGTTTTCTAGTATAAAAGAGAGAGCGGCTTGTGAGAGGGAGATGAAATGACTATAAAACAAAGTGTGAATGGTTGTCCAATGTCTCTTCGGCTGAGTTGGCATTGTGTCTGGGTCCCACCCATGCACAGTGAGTTCAATTCCTCGGCTCACTAAGTCCTCCATCACGACGCAAGCAACATTTTCCGCTTATTGTGATGGTAGTATCAGATTTTTAAATATTGTCAGGTTAATCGTAACCTGGGAATGTTACTATTTCTTTTAAAAAAAAAATACAGTGTGTGGCAAGCCTACGCACGACGGAAGTGAAACTTTTAGTATTCTTCTCTCTCTCTTTTCATTTCATTCTCTCTTTTTTTCTGTCTATTGACATATTTATAAGTAGCATGTGATAAAAAAAAATTAAAAGTTATAAAAATGTGGGATTCGAACCCGGGTCCTGCATAACGAGTGTCGAACGCTCTGCCTCTAGACCGCGAGGAGAGGTATCTCGCGCGACGAGAACCGCGTATACAAAGTGTACTCCTCAATTGACTTGTCCCGCGCAAATTTTACGTTTTCAAACGCGGCAAATGAATAATATCACATAACGTCTCGTTAACGCTTTATATAGGGTCGAATCGAAGATATATCGGCAGTGTGAAGTCATATCTGTCGTTATTCAAAATATTTCAACAGTCTCATACCCGTATGGAGTCTGAATTTGAAAAACATTTCTAAATTTTGAAAAACTCACTTACGGCTGTGTTTTTTACTAAAAAAATTTGTCACGCACGTCTGCGAGGGTAATTAGTCGCGTTATCGGCCTTGATTAGTAATTTTAATGATTCAAAATAAAAATAATTAATCAAAATACCGAGCGACTCTACCGGCTCGATTTGTAAGCTATATTTCGACCAAAATATCATATAGTCAAAATATCTAAAAGTCGCAGCACGAGAGCATTTTATCACTTTTCCTCGTATTAAAAAAATCACAAAAAGAAAAAAAAAATTAGTTAAAGCGGGGTTCGAACCTCGGTTCTTCACGACCACAGTCGGGCGCTCTGCCTCTAGACCGCGAAGCTGAGTTTGGAGAGTGACCTAAACTAGGTATATAATATTAGCTAGGCTCCTATAGCGAAATGATCATGGTTTTTCGTGACGGTCATGAGTCGGTTTTACTCCGGTCCTCGAAATTGCATGACGCGCGTAAAGAAGTTTCACTTCAAAATTAAATAAAAATAATATAACGACCATGCAATTGTAGTTAAGTATGAAAGAGACAGCATGAGAGAGTGAGAAGAAAGGACTATAAAAGAGTATGAACGGCTGTCCAATGTCTGTTCATCACCTGTTACTCAAGAAGACACTGTGTTAATTAATTACAATTACATTTTTGACTATCATTCTGCCATCCCAATTCGTAGTATAATTTTCGAGCGGCGTTACAGTACATATCTTACCTCTTCATCCTTCTGTAGCAAAAGTCGGTCTGTTTCTGTGATATTACTAACATCGCCGTTGTTGCCCATGGAGTCGCGTTTTAGTTTTCTGTTAAACAAAATAAATAAAAAGTCAGGTTAAAAGAACATTGTATAAAGAAAATAATATATTACGTTATGTTGACGATTCTGCAGAGCTACAACAAATATTAATATACTGGTGGACCCCACAAAGCTTCGCTATTGCTAATGTCTTTCTCGGACATCTCCGACTTCTTTCACCATTCACTACTGTATACCACAATGTTACTGTTAAAAAACTACATTTCATCGACTTTAATTCGACTATGTATCTTAATTCAGTCCAGAGATATTGCGTTAAGTATTCAAACGGTAACCGACATTTTGATCGTAAGCAAAAGATCGTATTCTAAAGATCAAATTTAAAAAGATCGTAATTTTCATTTGATCGTAAATGATAGTGAATTACCATTTGATCTTAAACTGTACATTAACATAAAAAATTAATGATTACACGTAAATTACATAAAATCTTTTCACTTTAACATGACACGGACACTATTATTTGCCTACAATCATTTTTCTTACGATCATGATTTGATTATGATTGTTTGATTATGATCATTTGATTACGATCATTTGATTACAATCATTTGAATACGATTATTTGATTATGATCATTTTGTTTACAATCATTTTGTTGACAATAATTTTAAATATAACCCTTTTACACACATGCACCGGTGCACAGGGGATCAATTCTGCTAGCCCCTTAGAGCAGGTCCCATTAAAACACCCGTAGAATAAACTCAGCATGCCCACATTGCGTCTGTGTATTAGAGAAGGCAATCATCTGTTAACAACGGATTGTCAATCAAACAAACTGCCCTCCTTTGTACTGAATCAAGTAGTTTTATCAAGTATTTTGGGGATAGAGCCCAGAGGTGGCTCCCAGCTCCCAGATACTGAAAATATCTATGATTAATATTTAAAATGGACTACAAAATAACACTGAATTGTTATATGGTTGATGAAATGGAAATGACACTAATAACTAATGAATAATCAATATTAAGAGGAACGGTTGCATGGGCTTTTTCATACAAAACTTAAATTTGGATTTGAAGCATAGACATATGAATATTAATAGACGAGAACTTAAAGGCGAGGGGTAAAACCAACTAGTTGGGGGACGCAGAGGGTAAAGCTGACTGTGATTCGTCAATAAATCAATCTGACAGTATATAGGCATCTCGCATTATAATATCACCATTTAGTTCTTAAAAGTAAAATCTGCTTTTGAATGAATAGATATTTTTACATGGGAGTGCAAATTACTTGCCACGTTAAGAACAAATTTGCGAAGTCCAAATTCGGCAAAGTAAATTTCTTCTATTTTCAGAGTCGAATATTTTGTTTACGTATTTAGTTAAGACACTTTCATATATGTTTCATAATTTACTTCCCAGTAAAAAACAATGAGCACACTTGAGAATCGCAACATTCGAGCAATGTTAGAGGGTTGTCACAACCGCTCTGTTCCTATTGATAATAAAATAATGATATCTTTAAGAAAATATATAACATTTCTCTTTTAAGAAGATAATAGAAAAGGAAAACAACTAAAAAAAAAAAGAAATTATATACACACAGCTTTTACTAGCAATTCCTAAGAGTATTTGGAGTAAAAATTTGGACATCATTTTGCCGTCCGATGACACTTTTTCAATTAAAAACAAAACACATGTTTTTCTATCACACATCGCCACTCGGTATAACCTAGCGCATTACGTGAAATGCACTCCTTCTCGTTCCAGCAGTACCATACATACGAAACAACGCGCGTACCTAACACGTGGTCCGTTGCGACGTGCGATAGAAAAATATAATATTTTTAATTTTAATAGATAAAAAATATCATCGGACAGCAAAATGACACATACATTTTTCATTCCAAACATGCTCACTGTATCTAGATTTTACTTCCAATCATACCAATTTTTCACAATTGATAACCAACCATTTATCCTATATTAAGTGTTGTTTATGAGTTGTGTATAATTCAAAACTCGTTTAGTTATAACGCCATTAAATTGGAATAAATTTAAAAATGATTGGTTTATTATCCTTTATTAATACGACGGAGTTCCAGCAAGATATAACAGATGAAAAAATAGAAGTTCCAAATGATATGATTATGTATTTTATCAAAGCGCAAAAGGCGAAGGCACATCCCTGATTCTTATGCAAACGGATTGTGTTTTGCGTCCAGATGTATCTCGATGTGATAGTATATGTTTCTACAACTGATCCATATTATACGATGTGAATAAGCTTAAAATAAAAATAAAATAATGCTTACATATGGAATGTAATAAGACAATTGGGTTTATTCTCTTTTTCACATCTATTTTTACAAGTTTTCATAGCACGAGCCACCATTTTGCCGTGTTATTTCGTAAAATGAACCGATGATGCCTCGTCCATAGCTCGATGCTAGTTTGCACAAGAATGATGACGTCACATTTTCTAGATTCACGAGAGGCCATACGCAAGCCCAGCCGGCTCCAATGGAACCGGTATGGGGAGTGGGGAATAATACGCTTTTATCACTTAGGGCAGGTCTACTAATATTCATATGTCTATGATTTGAAGCCAAAATTCCCAACCAAACTGAAAAAAATAAATTTAATCAAAGGGTTTAGCAAAACTCTAATATGGATATGTGCTATTTTATTTATTTGTGTTTTAAATTATACAATATGGGCAATTAAAGAAATTGATTTTTCACGATTTTAGAGACAAGTTTTGAAATTATTTGTGATTAAATGGTAATTACTAAAATTAAATTATTGACTTTTTTATTATTCAAATATAATAAAATAAAAAAATATGAACTATGAAAAAAACTTTTTTGGATGGGTTTAAATTTATTTTTCAAACAACCGATTTACGTTGGAACACACATTTGTTTTACATAAATTTTTAATTCCGACACAAAAAATCAATTTTTTAATTTGTTTTAATTTATATACATTGTATTTACATAGTAGATTGAGAATGATTATTTTTTAAATAATTATCATTAGCTCACAAAAAATTGTCAAAGTTGCCTCTAAAATTGTGATAAATTGAATTCTTTGATGGCCTATTTATTCTAATTTAAAACACAAATAAATAAAGCAGCACATATACATACTAGATATTTGCTATACCTTTAGATTAAAAAAATATTTATTAAGTTTTGTATGAAGAAGGCCGCACAGCCGTTCCTCTTAACAAAAAGACATACAACAAAATAATAGGAAAGATGATTAATTTAATGTATGAAAATGATGTTGATGGTTGTTAAGATATCATCATTACTAACGTACCCTCGTTCTCTGAGTGCGTGCTGAGATATCTGCGAGATGCACTGCGCCCTGAAATTTTCATAGTGCACGTCCTGCGTCACGTCTTTCAGGTCCTGCATGTGCGTGGAGATCAGCATTGTGCGCAGCTTCACAAAGTCACTGTGGCGAGGGTTTTCCACTGTAGATCAGAAAGTAAATGTTATTTTGAATAAAATTGTTTATTCCTAGAAGATAAAATTTAAGTATTATTTTATCCAATAACAATATTATTCCCCCTGTGGTGGCCATGCCTGTCGGCTCTCATCGGCACTCATCTTCAGCATTATCTTTACACAGGTTTTTAAAGTTTAAAACCCATGGGTAGGATATTTAAATGAAACGTAATCAATCGCTTGTCGCACGGATAAGCCACCCAGTGAGGCCAACATTACTGGATAACTATGAAATGTAAAAAATATTGTACCAAAATAAAAAAAATAATAATCTGATGATGGGTTTTGTTTTACTTGAATTTCGGCCCAAGTTAGAACGGCGGGTCAAAGGTCGGCACAATTGAACTCTTCTCTATCGCTATTACATTCCGGGCATTGCCTGATGATTAATTCAGAAGCAATATGGCAACACTAACCATCCACAATCCCCCATGGGTACTGGCGCCCCCGCACCCTCTTCCCCGCCACCTCCAGCATGGTGTTGCTGCCCACCACAGCGAAGGGGACGCACGCCTTTAGCTCCCGGTCCTGCTGCTTAAACTCTTCGTCTTCATCGCTGTCGCATTCTGGGAATTGGTAGATCTGGAAACATTTTGAGATATTTTTTAGTCATTGATTGAGAAATCAAGTTGGTTCATTCTTTAGATGCCGTTCAATCAGTTTCAGCTGAATGCTATTTTTCTCTATCTAAATATGAAAAAGCTTTTGGACGATGGGTGCTAAAATGATTTTTTGGATAGCAGGAAAATGAAATGATTAATTTATCTAATCTGTCACTATTCTTAGAAAGTGTCAGCAATTAACTACATAAGCCTGGTTCCCGTCTCATACTGGTGATGGAATCTCAAACCTGTGCTCATAAGGGTTCGGGATTTCATAAGAGGGCTTCCAAGTATTGGATGTAAATGTGATTTAGGATTGTAAAGTCGGTTGTGAGGACCTAAATCTCCCTCACACTAGTTTATAGTTGCAATGGATCATGACATGTTTCTGTAGTGTAAATGAAAAAAAATATATATTTAGGTTGTGAAGTGGTTAGTAACTTTAATTTTATACGAACGGTAAGGAGAACTAAATGTAACTTTGTATTGGCTCACACTCCTTGCTTGATTTACATTTATACATTATATTCTGATAATGACACTTGCCATGATCCAATTCAAGTATTTTATACACTATACGAAGCCATGTCTTCCTTTCACCCTCTCAACAAAATAAAACAAATCACTGACTAATAATAATAATAATAAAATAAAATAATTTTAGAACACGAATTTTATAAAATATATTATGATAAAACTATACTAACAGACCGAACGATTAGTCATAATAGACCCGATATAGTTTTACATGACAAAATTAAAAAAATAACTTATATCATTGATGTCGCTATTCCAAATTCCTGTAATATTAAAAAATCTGCCAATGAAAAAATAAGAAAATACACAGATTTAGGAAACGAGATAAAAAGAATTTGTGCATTCTCAGACTATAAAATTTGTTATTTCGGCTACTGGCATTATACCTAGCTCTCTCATTAAAATTTTAGGCGTATTAGATCTATCATCTATCATCTAGCATTGCACACACCGCTCTGTCCAGCTGAAATAAACATTATTATTATTATTATTATTATCAAAAAATTTATATATAAAGATGCAAAAGTCGGTCATTTTGAATACATGTAGGATAACGAAAGATTTTTTAAATATTTATGTTGAGGGATCGGTAGGATTTATAGGCCCTGTTAGAAGTTCTACCGAGCCGAACCCTCTGATATGAAAATATCTGGAGTCGGTGAATTATTTTCCCATTTGATCTCTGGTGAGTTGACGTGTTGTTCTTGTATTGTTTTGTATTTATTTTGCTTATATAATGCACTTGCATAGTGTTGATTGACTAGATGATCATTAGTGGAAAAGTGAGTGGAAGGGTTTAGTTTTTCCTATGGGGAAGATTTAACCCGGACATAAAATCGGAAGTAGATGTAAAAAATATTTGGCTAATTTATATAGCGCCATTTTCGTGAAAAATCACATCAAGTGCGCTGTACAAATATATTTATTAAAATACAGCTGGCTTACAAGTAGGATTCATAATAACTAGTGACTTACATCTAGGACTTATTTCTAGTGACTTACGACCAAGGTTCAAAACTATTGGCTTAAAGCTAGTGACTTACATCTAAGACTTATATCTTGTGACTTACGACTAAGGGAGTATTTCACCACATCTGAATAAACTGTCGAGTAACTATGTACGTATCAGGTATAATTAATCGTAGGATTAAAATGACGGTAGAAACAAGAAACTAACGTTACTCAGCGGTAGCGAAATAGTTAATATGCACTATTCTTACAGGAGCACTAATCGACAGTTTGATCAGAGATAGTGGAATACCCCCTTAGGTAGATTATAGTACTAACCAATATTTGATTGTCATCTATGTCTTTCAGTATTCGTTGTTTCAGTTTCCTCACTTCGGCTGTGGTAAGAGTATCGGCTTTGGCTATGACGACAACAATGTTAACTTTTCTATGAAGCCGCCTCATTAATTCCAGATCCATTTGTCGCAAACTAAAACAAACGGAATAAAACTAAATTTGTTAATTTAGTTAATTTCTTAACAGAAATTTATACATTGGGTAATCATGAAACGTTTGTATACAAAATCAGAAAACTGTTTCAACCCTTTCAACACAGTTGGATATATTGTACGTTCAGGAAAAAAATACATGCAAAGGTATAACACAGCCCTGAAGCTGAAAAGAAGGGGGAAGTGGTCATTAATTTTTAAATTTTCCCGGTCCCATAGAAAGTCAAAAGTAAGGCCTGACCAATGAATCTAAAATTTTGACTTCAAATTCAAGTAAACGAGCCACTTGCATGCATTTTTTATTGGCTTAGAAAAATTCATGTGAATAGATTTTAGAAGATGTTAAGGGCCCTGTGCCCAGTTCAACTATGCCAATGCTGAACCGGCGCGTAAAAATCTAATAAATAATATATTATTTCCTTTAAAAAAAGGAAAATTCCTTATATTATCCCTGAAGTGTGTTTTTGTGCACTTTCTCTGGAATGAATTTGACCATGTTTGATTTTAAGGTAAAATAATTTTTTTGAGTCATTTTAGATTGGAATTTAATCATGGCAAGAAATAGATCATTACTTATATTCATCGTGGTTTAGGTATAGATAAACCAACCTTACCCCCTAGTTTAACTATACCAACGCTGAACTGGCGCTTATGAATCTAAAAGTAGACAGCACCTGTGTCCGTAGGGCGGCACAAAGTACAGACAGCAGTGCACCCTGTTGTCCTGGATGTTACGCCTGTTGAGGCCACTCTCGTCGGTGAAGTACTGGCGGAACTGCTCGTCGATGTAGGCGGTGCACACGCGCCACGAGTCCTCGCAGTTGATTGCGTCCCCGAAGCCGGGCGTGTCCACTACGGTCAGACGCAGCTTCACGCCGCGCTCCTCAATGTCCATCGTCTTCTTCTCGATGGTTGTGGTCTTCTCTAGGCGGTCTGGAATTAATATTATACATCAATAAGTTGATAGGTAATCTAACGGCATATCCGCTTATATCTGCTTCATTGCAACCAATTTCTTCGCCTTTCTGATTCAATTTTTATTTTACATTAGCTCCACTTAGGAGGCACTGAGGAAAATAATTTCCCTCATGGTATATGTCATCTTTGGGAATGCTGTGTGGAGGGTATTTTTGAGGAGAGGAAGGAGTGAACATGAGCCTTGAAGAGCCCACGTTGTAGGAGGGAGGAAACACAGAAGCGGACAAATCATTCCATGGCCGAGCTGTAGTCATAGAAATGACCCGTTGTGATGTGACAAACGTCAACAGTATACAAATGTTAACGACCATGTAGCGGAAAGAGAGCTTATAATGTAGCTATCATTGCCACCATCATGTTGAAGTCGACGTACATGGGTGGAATGGAACTCACCACAGACTTCGGCCATCTTCCTATTCTTGTAGAGGTCCCCCAGGAAGAGACTGTTGATGAGCGTGGACTTGCCGAGCCCCGACTCGCCGACCACCATCATGGTGAAATCGAAGCCTCTCTTCACAGACTTGCGGTGCATCTGCTCGGGGAGGGTAGCGAACCCGATGTAGTCTCGCTCCCTGTCCTTGTCTGGGGACAAAACAAAATGTCATTAAAATATACATATCAATCAATATATATAAAATACACAATCAGATAAAAAAGAAACATTATTTTATGTACAATTTTTGGATAATTCAATTTCACTTAATTCAGTTTTTTTTAACACCAAAGCGACCTTTGAATTTTGCATTACATAAGCATTTCACTTGCACCCACTGCAATCTGTCATGTTTCACTGAATTAAATAAAAATAATATTAATTATCGACGCTGTGTTGACTGTTGACATTTTTAACGACACTCACTTACACACAGTTAAGCGACTATCTTTTGACCCGTATCACAAAATAGTTATTGTAAAACTGTTCCCATGACCTTTACATCTCTTCTTTGTTGAATTTTGTCAGATTCCAATAATAATAAAATTGAATGTTACTTTCCTTCAAATACAAGTTACAATCATGAGTACTTCCGAACACATGTGTCGAATGTTCCACGAGTTTTTAATAATAGTAAGTCAATTTACACAACTACTGATTATGGTAAAACCCTACTTACAGATGGAAGGTATTGCTTTCTCCATATTTTCCAGTACGACTTGTGCAATATCTCAGCATGCATGTCGGCATTTTGAAGTTATCACCGGAGACCTGTTCCCGGCGAGCACTTGTAGCTGACTGATGCCCGTGATATCTCACATCCGATATGCGTGGACCATACTAAACGCCAAAGCTGACTCTATTTATATACCTCATTGGTTTTATGAGATGATATGAATGATAGACCGAGGTTACCACCATAGCTTATTGTCTACAAAAAAGTAAGTCATACGAAATCGATAAAATTTTGAAATCTATTAAGAAAAAATGCAACAGTTTTAGTATTAAAATCTTAATAAATAAAATACAATGAAACCTCGTATGAAAGAGATAGTTTTTGTATTCAAGCGATATTCCTAAACTAGAAGATAAAAACCCGCCACAGCCCCCTTGAGGTGATTTTCACAAAAATGGCGCCATACAAGTTATCCAATTATAATTTTAATTTTTTTGAAATTTTCCGTATTGGGAAATTTATGATCCTTGAAAACTTACTTACGTGAAAAAATTTCTTTTAGGAGAATAAGTCAGGATTTTTTTTAAGGACATTTATCTTTTCGATACTATGTGGGAATTTTCCATTTGGGAAATTTTTATTTTTTTGAAAAAAAATCTTCCGGAAAAAAGGTAAAATTTTATATCGGAAAATGGATCGGGTAATTTGTTTGAATGAAAAAAGTCTTCTAATAAATTGGAAAAAAAATTTCTTGGTCGGGAAATTTTAATAAAATCTTTTATCTTTTTGATTTTGGTATGCGAAGTTTGGATATTTTTTTAATGTTGGAAAATTTGAAAGCGGAAAAATATTTTCTCAATTTTTTTTTTCCGAAAACATTGGAAAATGGGTACGGAAATTGTGTAAAGTTTTTGAAACTGAGAAATCCAAGTTATGTAAATTTCAAAAAACAAAAAATAAACAAAAAATATTGTTTTATTTCATTATGTAAATTTCCTTTGTGACAGTTTTTTTTTAAATAATGGAGGGCGCTTTACAGCAATCCTCAACTGTCTACTGTAAGATGGTCTGTCTAAACGTGGCTAGAACACAGTCCTAGTAAGGTAGTCCTAGTAACGATGTCATCATTTCAGGAACTAATCCAATTATTGCGAAATTGAAAGTAGCATAGCTAACCACAAATTATATTAAAAATGAATTATTTCAAGTCAAATTATAACATATCAATTTTAGATCTATTATTATTTAGATTGTTTTAGAATGGTAATGAACGTTTACGGTTGCGGAACATTGCGGGAAGAGAAAACCCGATAGAAGTGTTTTGGGGCGTGTTCGTGTGCCCGAATCAAGCTCATTTTTCATAACACCAGGTGAAACACAGTGCTTAACTAAAGAGCGGAAAAATACAAGGAAAAAAGTCAAGAAATATGCTGAATTCGAAAAAATAATTAATATCTATGTTATTTTAGAAATTCTTAGTTTTAGCAAAGGTAATTTCAATAAAGGAAACATTCATTGAATTTTAAAAAGTAGTTTATTTATTTAAAAACATGGTAAAAAAACAATATTAAAAACATAAATTTAAATTATGCCTTTATTTTTATTATAAAAACTAGCTGGACCCCGCCACGCGTTGCTGCGGCTCAGGCTGTCTATGCAGATAGATAAAAAAATGCGCAAGTTGTTTTTACGTCCAACAGATGGCACTGTTTAAAAAAAGCATGTTTGTCCAGCAGATAGCGCTGTTTCTAAAAAAAACATGTTTTTACCTGTCACAGGTGACATCTATATAATATAGGTATATAAAAACACACGCGTATTCGAATGCAACGTTGTGTGAAAATTTAATAGCAATCGGTGAAACACTTCCGGAGATTTAAGATTTTGAACAAACGATCATTTTCATTTTAATATACCTACAGGGTGTATCGGCACTAACCCGACAAACTTTAACCAGCTATTCCTTAGCACATTTGGAGTAAAAAATGTTATGGGCACTTTGCTGTCCGGTAGCATTTTTTTTTTCAATTAATAACAAAAAAAATAAAAATTTCCACACTACATCACAGTCATTGGCATTGCTTTTCGTGTTCAACAGCTGTTATAAGCAAGTATGTCGAAAAGCGTCTTCGCTCTTTCGCACACACTAAATAATAATAGTTAAAAATGAGACGAATGGTGTCGTGCCATTTCGTTGTGATTGTAAAAGTGCGCCAATATAGGTACACAAGTAAATTATTCAACGGAATTCGAATAAAATATTGCCAGATGGGTTTTCAAACTTTGCCAAAGGATAAAACAGTGGTGACATGTGGTGAAAATATGAATAATAAATTTTTTATTAAAAAAAAACGTTACCGGACAGCAAAGTGCACATAAGATTTTTTACTCCAAATATGCTAAGGAATAGCTGGTTAAAGTTTGTCAGGTACGTGCCGATACACCCTGTATAGATACATAATTAACAGAGTTTGAAAAAACTTGGAGTGCACCGAAAATAGTTAGTTTGGTTGGGATTTGTGACAACGTCTTATCTGTCGTAACTCCGGTTCAATGAACTCTAGAACTCAGATTTTCTTTGAATATAAGTGCTATTTTCGAAATTGGTTATTTTTGTTTGGAGTAAAAAAATACCTACCTACTTATAATATAATATTTTTAACATAAAATTATTTTAAAATTGACATTTTCAAATTCGGAACTGATTTGTCGCGCTGCGCTAGGTATAAATATTAAACGTCATGACGTGAACCTGTCGACAGGAACAAAATACCAGGAGCACAGAAATGTTATAAGGTAATTTGTGTTAATTATGCATAAATATACAAAATGATAAAGGCCAAAAGGTGAATCTGCCGCCAAGAACAAAATACCAGGAGCACAGATATTTGATTGGGTATTTCCATGTGGCTATCATTATAATGTATGAACATTTATTGCTCAGTGACAATATTGTTTACATAACGAAGAAACCATATATATTAAAAAAAAACGTTTATTTTATTTTTAATTTTTTCTTGGTTTTTTGCGTGTCCTACATAATAACTTTGATTGAAATAATAATTCCAAGTACTTGTTTGCGAATCTACATAAACTATTTATTAATTTAATTTTAAAATATTTTCTAACCCCACTGCTAGCTTAATCATCTTTCATCCAAAATGTTGTTTTCCCTCTAATAAAGTAAAATTGATTCCTTTACTTTGGTTCTTACTCATGACACTTTAAAAGAGATGACTAAAATCTACAAAGAAAAAAGTACCTACCTCAATAATTTATTCTTACTACCCATATAAATTTAAAAGTGCTTACTGATAGGTAGATAATTATCTGGCTACTTTACTAGTGATATTAAATGGCTATAAAATGGAACAAATTTTTCATAATATTGACAAAAAATACAAAAGTATCTATCTGCTTACAGTACCTAACCCACTTTCATTTTATGAACAAAATGTACTATTATTAATAATAATAATAATAACAGCATTAATTAACAGCATTTATTAACGTAGTTATTTTATATTATAGTAGTGTTATTTCACTTCAAGTGCGCTTTACGATATATTAACTAAAAGTGCGTACTATGTAGGTACCTATTGCACCCACGTGACTAATTGATTTCAATTTCTGTCCGGGCAATGCTTGGAATTGATTGAGGAAAACTAACATCCTGCAGTTGGGTCCTAGTTTAATAAAAATAGAGGGCGCTGCGATCGTTTTAGGGTCATATATTATGACCGGGCGTCCAGATTTTATAAATATATTTTAATATATTTTTCTATCATGCGGAAATGCGTAATTCTTTTGATGTTAGAAATATAAATAATAATTATTTCCAGTTTGCTTAATTTATACTGAATAATTCATATTTCACGCCGCTGTCGTAACAATCGGTTTATCATTAAAAAATATTTCTTATTTTTTTATTATACGAACGAGATAATAGTGAAGTTATAGTTTTCTTACAAATTCCAAGAAAAAATGTGATTACTGTTTTTGAAAACATTTTTCACTTTTGATATATATTTTTTTATTTATTTATTAAACGCTGGAAGGGTTAAGTGAAAGCTTTTAAAATCAATATCAAACGGCGTTTGTTCCGAAATTAGTGGTAATTCCTAAAAGGCGATGTTCCTACATTATAATATTCTATGTAACTTTAATACACGAACTTGGGGTTATTTTTTAAGACTTTTGAGACATTAGCTGGATTTTTTAAAAACGTTTTTGAACTGTTTCATTTCATTAATTTTTTGGACTTTATTGATGACGTACTCGATAATTTAGTATGTACTGTACATAAAGAGTGCATTCGCAGAATCAAAGCACTGAAAAGTGATGGCTTATGTTTAACTGCTTACAAAGGAGTAAAGAGTTATATAAAAATAAATACATTTTCAAGCTAAAATGGGTTCACCAAAATTTGACACCCTATTCTATACTAAAAGCTTACCTAAATATTTAGTCAAATATGCCTGAAAACAAAAATAATACCGTTTTCTCACAAGTAGTAAATGTTTATCAAAACTTGAACCGCAACTTATTCTGAAATGTTATTTAAATATTACCCTTTTGTTACTCTAATAAAATATCTGCTTCTAAAAAAAAATTTCTTTTCTCAAAAAAAGTTCAGTTGCCTAAATTTTTTTATTGTATTTTGTAAATTTGGGAAACATTTACTCAATTTGTTTCAGATTACATTTTAAAGTTCGAGCATCACTTTATCAGTTATAAATACTTCTTTATTTACTATTTTATAGATTCGCTATTTGGTACACGTTTATTTGTTTGTGTTCTTTGTCGTTTAAAGGGTAAAGTGTTTAGGGAGTCCAAACTTATTTTGGTAAACAATATATTTGTTGTCAAAAGTAATTTAAGCGTATTATTTTAGGGAATTTAATCAAAAGTTTATTTACGTTTTCATGTGTTGTATTGTCGGTAATTCAGGTTCCTGTACAAAGCAATTCCAAGATAACTGGTATGCAATGATGTTATTAGAAATATATCTAATATTATATTCATATGATCGAACAAAAAATGCAGCACCGTTTTTGAAAATACGTGTGTGCGAATGAAATAGCTATATGAACGGTCCGTTAAAGTATGTCCACTGGACTCAGTTTTGTGAAACCGCGCGCGTTGTCTCAGTAAAAATCTTGGTCTATCAATTCATTTGATATCACGAATGGGGGCCATTGTAAATTTTTTTCCATTGAACTGAACACAACAGTTTGGCAGTTTTGGCAAAGCGTATGACTCTGGTGCTATTTTACACACGGATTTGCTAGGCGGATTTGTCCACCGAGCAAATCGGCTGACGGCAACACACACAGATAGTATGTTTAGGGAAAAGGGAAAAAGCACAAAATCTAGGGAAAATTTCAAAATATTCTGGGGACATTTCTGGAATCATTGAAATTCTCTAGAACCTGAAACTAACCACCCCTGGGATATAGATAAATATTCAGGGGGAATTCGGTACTTGAGTACCACAAACAAAATCATTCTGAAATGTAGGGAAATTTTGATTTTTAATAAACACAACCACTCTGCAGAACAACCAATTTAAAAGGGATGATCGGCTCGCCGATCTGTCCGGCGCAGGAATACACGGATATGTATGTCCGCCGAGCAGACCCATGAGCGAAACGGCGCCTGGCGCCAGTAAAATGTTGGCGTCCCTTGTCAAAACCAGTAGGTAGATGATCACTGTAATCAATAATATTCGGATGATTTGTATTATTGTGTAGCGCCGTTTTTATGACAAATAATCGGCAAGGGCGATGTGTTAGGACTGTTGTGTGTTAGATATTATCAGCCCCTTGGCAATTCGGCGCCCAGGGCGGACTGCTCCAATTGCGCCTGCGTAGGGCCGGCCCTGAATCTGCGCATACGATGGAAAGATGTCGCAACAACTGTTTTCGACCCATTCGGCTTCAGTATCCAATTGAGGAAATATTGTTCCATAGCCCTTAGGTCAGAATTAACTAATTTATATTATGAGTTTTTGTGTACGAAGAGCGTATCATTTCATACCAGACCTCAAACCTTCGTATTTTATAAATACCTATGGAGAAGCAGTAAACTAAAACTTGGTTAACTTAAAATTTTAAACTTAAAATTAAAAATAGTGGACACGATAGACCTCTCTGGGAATTCTCGCATAGATTTTGCTCTGCAGGTAAAGTGATAATGAATTACAGTCATCTTTGCATTAATCAGCTGGATTCTTCCGAATTATATTGTTTGACAAAAGAGGGCACCACTTTTCATTTATAGGATTAAAATATTTTTGTCACAATAATGTGACAGTACTTTAGAATTACAATGTGTTAATTCTTTTTTATTCCAAATTCTACTCTCTTGAGAGCTTGTCGTGACAGATCATAATTTCATGGTGCGAATGCAAGTGTTATTGTGCTGATTGCCGTCCGCTGCCGAATTTGGAGATTAAGGAATCGCTGCTAAACTCAATGCGAGTGATATATTCGGCGAGTCCTCTGTTTTTATGTATTTGGTGGCTGGATGATTTGTTACGTCTCCTGCAGAGTGAATTTTGTAATCAACTCATTTTTTCATAGGGAATTAATTATTCCCTGATGGTCTGTGTGGCTTACAAGCCAGATCATCACCAACCTACAAGTGTTTTTGAGTTGAGCACGTTCTCGTAGTATCAAATTAATAATAATGATCGTTGTGGAGGATTGGATTATAAAACTGCACAATCTGCAGGATGAAGAACTATGATGAGTGTAAATATTACGTAAGCTAAATCGCAAAGTAAACTCTTCAGTCGAAGACGTCGCTGGTGTAGATATTGGAGATACCTACCAGTGCAAATAAATCTCTGAATATATATATATATATATATATATATATATATATATATATATATATATATATATATATATATATATATATATATATATATATCTGTTTATGTGAATACTGCAAACGCCCCAGTGGAACGGAGCCAGTGGAACTATGCCATTGGGAATCGGGGTATATTGTGAAGCTGAAGGGATTAGAAAAGGGAAAGAGATGTCGAAGAGGACGGTTGGGGAGTACCTGGCTATTCAGATCTGGTTACCAGACATGGCTAAAGCCATTTCAAGCAACTTTTTGATTTTGAATTAGATACCTACCACTCTACCAAATCCTCTTTTATTTAAATATCACTGACGGACGCACGGCAATGGCATTCTGACTTCTGACGAATGCTTGTGAAGGAATGCTCTGAATGGTGGGTATAATACTACACCACACTATACACAAAGGAAGTATATCATACGTGTCGATATTCTTTCACCTGAATGCAACACATAGAAATTAATTTTATTAACATTCCCGGCGCGTTGCAAACACGTGGATATTTTTTTAATGATAACATAATAGTTAGCGCATATTTTGGTTACTGGCGTGAGCTATTTATAAATACTTGTCCCATGGTTCTAAACAAAGGTAAGTACTGATTATGACAAAGGTCAATGAATCATTTGAAAATTATGCGATGTGGATTCTGGCAATGCAACATTTGACGGTCGAGGTCGAGGGATAAAGCTCTCGACTAGCAATCACGGGTACAAATGCCAAGTAAATTAATTCTTTAAGTGATTTGTGTTATTTCACAATTTAATCGTTTCAATGATATTTATTAATTATTCATTAACTCTACAGGGGAAATTGAAAATTTATGTATGTAAGTGTAACATAATACATGGATAATAGCATAACTATTTACAAAAAAATAAAAATCAAATGCTAGGATTAACATCTAATCAAAATAATAACACCTGATATTGAAAATAAAACAAAGTTTCAAATATAAAGCAAGTATCAGAGATGTGCAAAATGGGTACCCAAAACCATTTGAAATGCAAAATGGAAATGGGTCAAAACTTTTCCATTTGAAAATGCAAAATGGTTTTTAGAAAAGCATTTCAAATGCAAAATGCAAAATACCTATTTTCAAAATGCATTGAAAATGCAAAATGGTTTCTCAGGTCAAACAATCAAAATAATTATATAATTTTTAAACAATTTTGTCATTTAATAATGGACATCAATGTAGAACAAACATATCACATGATGGTAAATCCAAAAACACCACGACTACAGATTATGAAAGCACAAAAAATTTGCGCGGGACTAATGTTGCCAACGTAAAAACAAAGAAACTGATATCTAACATTTAATATTACAGCGACGTGGCCTCATGTTCAGTATTTGAATCAGTATTTTTTGTAATGGTATCACGCAATTGCCAGGGCTCCTACCAGGGAGCAACTTGACAAATGTAAATTATCTCTCATTGTGAGGTTGAGGACCAACTGATATTTGCGGCTTATAAAAAAAAGATGAGTGGAGAAAGAATGTTGCAAAAAAGCATTTAAAATGGAAAATGGATTGAGAAAAGCATTTAATATGCAAAATGCAAAATAGTTTTTAGAAAAGCATTTAAAATGCAAAATGGAAAATACCATAGACATATGAATTATGTCTGTGGAAAATACCTATTTTGCATTTCCATTTGAAATGGATTTATTTGAAATAAAGCACATCTCTGGTAAGTATGTACATTCGTATATGCATACAATTATTCATGTTTGTTGCAATCCAGTAAGACTGAAAACACCAAAATAATTTACTCGTAAGGTATATAAAAAATAAAAATAAATATAATATACTGATATGTATTGTAAAACAGAAGTTTAAAAAAAAGAAGAAAAATAATGTCTATCTTTAGAAAAAAAAACTGATAAGTAATGGCAAAATACCAACGTTGTAATTAATATCGAATTTAAATAAAATTACTTGAAATGGCAACTAAATCAAAGTATAATATACATATCAAGTATGTCCGTACATGCATACACATGTACATGCATGCACATGTATATAGGTATATTTGCAGCACGTTCCACAGTGGAAGATACTTTTAATATCCCCCTGGTGTAAGTCCATCATTAAGAATTGAAACGTTGCTTGAAATGGCTTTAGCCGTGTTTGCTGACCAGATCTGAATAGCCAGGAACTTTCCACCATCCTCTTCCCCTCCCCACTTCCTTCAGCCTCACAACATACCCCAATTGGGGATGCCATAGTCTCACTCGCTCCAGATGATTGGGAGCAGTTGAGACTCTTATGCGGTATTCACATTAAACAAATGATAAGTGGGTACGTGAAACACGAAAAAAATCGCGAGCCGAGACACTAATTATGGGAAAAGAACAAAGTAACCGAGAGAGGCGTTTCGTGCCGTTTGCGATACCTTTGTATTTGATTGTACCTTTCCCGTAATTCGTGGCTCGACTCATGGTTTTTCGTACGTGTATAAGCAGCATACAACATATTAAATATATAAATACCCGGTAAGTAAGTACCCAATTATTAAATCATCACCACAATGTCAGTCTATTGGAAGCCCTGAAAAGATAACTACTTAAAAAAAGCAAAGAGAAACTAAAATTTTCCCGGAAGCGAGAGTAGATACTTACGCTAATCGGCGCAGGAAATGAGCTTCAAATTAACAGGAAACTGTATTTATTGTAGAGAAGGACATACGTTTTAATAACAGCCAGTAAACATTAACTTAGGAACGTTACAATGTGTTACACAATGTATCTAATAGCATTGAATCATTTTTTTTTGAAATAATTTTTGTGCTGGTGTTATTTTTGTTAGAGAAAATATCATTTCGCATAGGTTTGTTCAATCTTCAATCCAAATTCTAGCATAAAATAATAGCAGATTGACAAACTTATCCGTAGAAAGGGATTAAAAGAGCATCCAACGATTGAAATTTCGATATTATCGTCTTACAATATTATTCACGGTGTCTGGAAATTCGTAGTACACACAAGCGGGAAAAAATCTACGACTTATTTACATGAACTTGGAAGATTTTTAGGGTAATTTAAAAAAATGGTCGGTAGTGGTTAATATTGGGTATTTAATTTCTTTTAAAATACTTCGAAGCTTAAACCGGGCTTCAAAAATTTTATTTTAACCCTTTAGTTGTCGAAAAATACGGAAAAAAGCAAACATGTTTTTTGGCGAAATGCTCAGATCGAGATAAAGGTTTTTTTGGGTTCTCCATCACGATGTAGATTCACCCGTTTACCACTTGTACTACGGACACCGTGTTTGGGCAAGCGGTAGATAAGTAATGCCAGTATCAATCAAATTGAAAGATCACCATTAAGAAAATAAATGTTCCTTGAAATGGCTTTAGCCGTGTTTAGTTCCCAGATCTGAATATCCAGTTACTTCCATTGGGGATAACATAGACCCACTGGCTCCGGACAAAGGGGAGCAGAGGAGCATTCACATAACATTCACAATAGCTGCATTAGCGACGCAATCGTTGCTATAATAGATAACTGTATAGGTCTCTATTCGCTTTAAAAAAACTCTTCTTTTCTCAATTTTCCTGACTAATCAAATTGGTAAAAATATTTTTGAGTACGTTCTAGAAAACGAATTCCTTCCTCTTATCACCAGCCCAGGCAAGTTCCTAAATCTGTACAATAATTTTACCATGATCAGGTGTGAAAAAATCTAATCTTACCTTACGAACAGTTTTTAGTTCTTTTTATATCGTATAACATAGATAATCTAGAAATTTTTGGTCTTGAATTTCTGATCGGAAAATGTTTAAATTTGACCGAGCCTAAAAAAGTCAACACAACTAAACAATTTCAAAATTATCGCAACCTATTTGTTATTTATTTATTATCATCTATTTGTTATTTATTTATTATCGCCCTTTTTGGGTGAATTTACATGTGAACAGTATTTATTATACATTACAAAATTGTCTCAGTAACAATCTTAAGTGATAAATTGAAGATGTCCACTGACTCGGTATAACAAATTCCCTCCATAAGTATTCTAGGCAATGAAGAATACAAATGGTAGTTAGTCCTAGAATTTATGCACTGATATAAATCCTGACTTCTACTATTACGTAGCGGAATCCGTAAGCCTATCAATGCAAGCAATTCTGGACTATCAAACGCATCATTTAGAATTTTACATAAAAATACCAAGTTAGTGAAAATCCTTCTGTTAAATTAAATAATGTTGTAATTCAACAAAATTGCTGGAATACCCAACGACATCGACATAAATATAATAACCTGTGTAATAATGATCATTCCAAAAAATCAAGGTCATTTTAGAAATATTATAAATTAATTCCATTTTCATATTTATGTACATAAGTTACATTGCAATTGACTCGCAATGCATCTGATACGAATGATGTCATTACTGCAAATAAAATGTACGAATGCCATCTGTACAAATATGGAGACGCATTGGATTGTGGATTGATATTATGTGAAAAAAATATTCTGCAGTCATGAAGATTCACCAGTGAAGTACGATGAAAGCGCTAAAAAGCATTAGTTCGAAATAAATCAATTTACATATCTAGGTAAGCAAATAACCGTATCGTAAAATCTATTTTTTTTTAATGTTTTATTACGTTTCAACTCGGTACGGGCAAACTCTTGTTCGAATGAATTTGTGCACACCTACAGTGGTTCAAATTCGTTCGAAATAATTGAAACACCCGTCTGCAGTCACACCCTCTTGCCCGAAGCAGTTCTATAATCTAAAATGATTCTAGTACCTTATCTAGCTACTTAACGAAGTACAGTCTGATATTTAATAGTAGACGCAAATTGAAGGTTCTACAATAATTTAAAAGGTTTTAAATTGAAACATCAAGATGGCTGATAGAAAAAGGAATGTAAGTTAAACCCATCGGCGCACAGTGGGCTGAAAATCGCCTTTCATAGACATAGAGACTTGAATTTTCAAGGGTATTTTTTTTGGCTAGAAATGGATTTTGCTGATCATTAAAATGCTATAAAATTTCGTACGAAGCAATTGCGTGTACAAATGAAGGAGTTATCATTTTTTTAAGAAAAAATTGTATGGCACTGACATTAAAATTGAGGCTATCTCTGAAATCATAAGGTTGGCCATTCTATCCTTACACACAGATATTCTACTATTTATTTGTATTTTTTTGACATACTTCGTATTGTGGCGCAAATTTTTCTTAAAAAAATGATAACTCCTTCATTTGTACACGCAATTGCTTCGTACGAAATTTTATAGCAGGGTAATGATCAGCAGAATCCATTTCTAGCCAAAAAAAATACCCTTCAAAATTCAAGTCTCTATGTCTATGAAAGGCGATTTTCAGCCCACTGTGCGGCGTACTAACTTTTATTTGTGACATCATTGGTGCATACTTGAGAAAGATTCTTACTGTGAAGTATTTCACCCCATATTACCCCAAATGAAACACTTTTTGTGCATTTATATAGATTACTAGTGATACTAGTGGGCCCAGCTACAGGTCCTGCCACAGACCGCCATCTATGTAGGGAGGTTAAAATTGGTTGTATGTATTTTTAGATGAGATCTCGACAACACGGTCCAAAACTATAATATATTTCAAGCTGGAATCAACCATACATATTCACAAAATTTCATTGAATTCGATTATGAGGTTTAGCGTGTACGAACACAGTCACGCGTGATTTTTATATATTACCTACTAGCAGACGTGTACCCGGCGTTGCTGGGGGGTTATCCTTAGAAGATAGACATATATTTAGACTTGATTAAAAAAACATCGACTTTTCTCTACTTTCTATAAATATAAATAGATTATGATTCCACATCATATTCGAAGACAAATTTTATGTTAAATTTTTTTTATTATTATTTAACGCTTTGCAAGGAAGGTTACACGGTGAGCCAATGTTTTATATTTATGAAATTTACGTATTGAAATACAAATTTATTAAATGCAAAATCAAAAACAAAAATAAACAGGATCGTAAAAATAATCAAACAGACAAAATCATAAATTTAAAAAACGAGAATATTTCTTTGCTGTTTTCCCTCGTTTGTTTAAAATTCGACAGAATATGAAGAAATTTGAATGTGAAGAACAACATGTCAAAGACAAATTGAGTAGTTTAGTATTGCCATGGTACTTAAAGAAAGTTCTTAGCTACAATTAAATACATTTCTACAATTTATTGCCACACTGTATGTTGTCATGTTTCCGATTTACGTGAAAATTCGGTATTTACCTGCGCTGTAAAATTAAAGTATTATAAGATACGGAGATAAAGCATATCATTATTTACACAATAGGTAAATAATGATATAATAACAGTTTATATTTTATATACAATTTAGTTGATACCCTGTTAAAAAAATCAGCATTTTATCTGATTCCGAAGTAATATGGCTTTATAAGGGATTAAAAATGGAATAATATTTAGTGACTTTAAAGTTACATCATAAACAATAAGTTATTTTTAGAAAAAACTTCATATCTTGTTTTACATATACATAAAGTGTAATATTAAACCACTCCTTAACCACTTTGAGATTTTGTCCATAATAGTAACGATAATACCCAGTTTATGCGAAGCACTACAAAGTAATGCAAAATCATGTGTTTTTGGTTTGAAAATTTGATTGCTTAAAAAATATTTTTTTTAAATACTGCGAGTAGAACCCATCTTGTCAAAAAAAGGTTCAGGACTCTAAACCTGCTTTAAAGTTCAAATCTCCTACTAACGAACCCATTTTCGGTTATGGTTTTATTGTATAATGTGGCAAATTATGTACCTTAGAAAATGATATTAAAATATTTAAATATTCAAAAAAAAAAATAAAACACGTTTTTTGTCAGTGTTTTTTCGTGCATAAATCAAAACGGGGAGCTGGTGTTATCCACTTCGAGTTTGCAAAACATCTTGAGTGATCACACGCCATATATGCCATTTTTGACTTGTAGAATTCGCGCATTTACAATTTTTTTTTGTAAATCCTAAAAATTTACGAAAAACGGTAAAATATAGCTGAATTCATTGGCTATATAGCACCATATTCAGTTTATATGTCTCCGTAATACAATTCAGAGGTATGATTTTTTTAAATGAGGGCGAGAAATGTCCATCTCGAAAGCCAAACACTCAACTCATATTCCAGTTGTTGACGCTAGCACTCTTGTGGTTAAGCAAGAATTTAAACCTTATCGCCATCTACATAAGAAGTGTTATTGTTAGCGACGATTCCTAATGTTACATGACATTTAAAAAGGTAATCATGTCGTTGCACGGGTGTGTGATTTGAAATTGTAGTTAAAATTATTCAAGTTTATAAGTATAAACCATAAGCGTTAAAGTAGGTAGCAAAATAGTTATCTATTTGCAATGTGTATTTCTTTTGTTTAAATGTTTGAAAGATGCGGTAGACGTCGTAATTTTTCAAGTTTACTAACATTCAAAAGTTCAATTCTTATTTTGAAAGGCAATCAATGAGGCAAATACCTTTTTTTTAATAAGTGCTTTCAACGTCACAAATCCTAAATTTATAAGATCTTTTTGACGTGAAACTTCTTTACGCGCGTCATGCATTTTCGAGGACCGGAGTAAAACCGACTCATGACCGTCACGAAAAACCGTGATCATTTGGTGGTGGGGGTACGAGACCCCCACCACCGCTCACCGTTCACTGTCGCTCTCTCACCGTAGTCGCTTACTGAGGTGAGGGAGCCACTGACGAACGTTCTCTCTCTCTTCTCTCTTTTCCTCTCTCTCTAGCCAACAACGCCACGCCAGGCATCAGCTGCTTGCTTCGTGTACTGCGCGGTGAGTGTAATACGAGTGAAATACGTAATTGATTGTGGTTTATTCGATTTGGAACAGAGTTTTAGTGTCAAAAATGAGTAGTGACGAGATAGAAGTGAGAAAAAAGAGAGAATGAAATGAAAAGAGAGAGAGAAGAATACTAAAAGTTTCACTTCCGTCGTGTGTAGGCTTGCCACACACTGTATTTTTTATCCTTAGATCGTGCCGATTTTTGTGAAAAAAGACATAATTTATGAAATATTATTTTCATGAAATTATGCGAACGATTAAGTGTACAAAGGTTTGTATGTACGGGATTCAGGTGGTCACAAGTCAGTGTAACATCCTTAATATTTTTGAAGAGTACCCAGTGTTCGGTAGACACGGTCCGCAGATGCTAAACAGACGTGATAACCAGTTTTCTACACACCTGTTAATTTGTCCAGATGGAAATCTATGTTGCTTCACGCCTTTGTAGTTTGGGTAAACTAGGCAACTGGGCAATGCAGCGAATTATCTACACCAGAGGTTCCCAACCTTTCTGGGCCCATTGCTCACATTTAAGGTACATTTTAATCAAGCCCCCACTCTATATATAAATGTGTATATATAGACGAAGAAAATACATCAAATAAGACTCCCATTTAGAAAAACAACCCGTCGTAAAAAGAGTCAAAAATCATCGAAGCAATGAAGATATTTGGCGAATTACCAGAGGAAATTAAATTAAACAAATTTTATATTTAATTACGAAAACGTGTGATTAATCTACACTAAAAATGTTTTTTAAATAATGTACAAAGTGTGTATTAGGACATGGTTAACTATGTAACTATTTAAAAAATCACAAATAAATAAAATATAAACAACATTTGGTCGCGTTGCCTTATAACTGAACTTATTCAAAATATCAATCTTAGAAGGAAGCGCCGCAGGTGAAAATTTTAATAGGCTGAACAAACCAATAAATGATGTTGATTCTTATCATTCGGAAAACCACAATCTAAAGAAAAATTTTGTGACGAAATCTTTCAGAATTATCTTAAAAAGAAACCACCACCTCAACAAAATGCGCTGAATATCTACACAGTATTTATAACAAAGTGAATAAAATATGCTTATCGCCCAAATCATATAGAAATCTCCCCCAAAACACTTTTAATTCTTAATCGCTCTAAAAGCGACATAAGCTTGTGATGAGACCACGCTATATTCTCGTGGCTTGGCATATTTCAACATTTCGCTCGCTATACATTTCTGTTGGGATTGTATGACGAGCAATATGTTGAAATAGGCCAAGCCATGATGCGTATAGCGTTATCTGTCAGCTGTTTTAATCGCCCACTGGTGGGCTTGGTATAGCCCATTTTGGGAATCCCTGATCCACGCATTTGAATATATGTACTAGTTATTAATGACCCTACTACTAGCGGTGAAATTCTAGTAAAATTATTGCGTAATATGATTTAATTTAAGCTATAAATCGACTAAAATGTTTTTTACATTTTTTTTAATTTTCGTAAAATATTCACATTGGATACATTTTGAATGTTGTTTCAACCACCATACTACCCTGGATACCCCTGTGATGACGGGTGAAGTGAACATTGGTATGGACTTTTCTATACGTAGGCACTTGGGTATGGATCGATAAGGAAGTTCCGATGTTCGATTGATTGTGATGTTGTAATGAAATCACAAAAAAATAGAATAATTTAATTGACTGGCGGGCGGGCGGACGGGCCTAGGGCGGGACGCGTTTATTTGATGTTTATACAAATCTACAGTTTTATTCCGATATTGATGAAATTTTGCACACTTCACCTTCAAAACAAGAGGAAGGTCACTGTCCACATGCGAATGTATTTTTGTAATTTTTAAAAGTAAATTTAATTGATTACAAAATTACGTTACTGTGTATTTAATTGTATTGAACAAAATGTTTCTGAAATTAATAAAAGTTGGAGTAAAGTTTATTTATATATATAATTTATACATAGGTAAATTGTATTGTCTGAAAATAATAATATTTTGAAAGAGAATATGCTTGACTATGGATTTATTTACTAATATTTCTTACAATTTTGTGCCAGATAAATCAAACGGGAACCATTTATTGGATAACCAACACCTTTTTTCAACATTTTTTTTTACGCTAACCCCACACAGGAGAAAAATAATTTCCCTTAGGGCCTATGTCATCTTTTGGAATGCTGTGTGGACGGTCTTGGCGGTACCCAAACCCGCCTTCCAAATTGAAAATTGAATGTAACGAAATAACAATAAAAATGATTTTTTTTCAATTTTCGGTGACTGAAATAGTTATTTTTCATTGTTATCCAACTGATAGAAAGTGTTTTGAAAATTAAAATGTGCCTATGAACCGTGTCTCGCTTGTTTGTATATTTACGGATAATTTTTTACCAATACGCATAAAAAACCTAATATTCTATGTCATGTTACTCATAAAAGAAGTCTCCAATGCAACAACAAAACAAACATATTATTATAAAGAATAGTTGGATAACCCAGAAAACCTTTATAATGAAACAAATATGTAAAAATTGGAGTACATGTTCCTAAAATAAGAATCTAACCTAACCTAACCCAACCGTTAAAGAAGGGAATGTTTCCTGATTATATCAGTTGTTAAAACAATTACCTATATATAAACAGTGTTTTCATAAATTGAACTTGATTGTTAGATTCAAATACTTGTTAGCTAATCAAAGTAAGGAAAACACTCAAGATATAATTGCACTTATCAACGGAACTAATCCACTGAAAATTGGATTTCATGTTGTGTTATTATGATTTTACATTTTAATGTAATGTTATTAACGAGAAAATTTATCAGAATGGTAGGTACCTACCTGATATATTGTTGAACCATCGCCTTGTGACGCTATAGCCCTTTTCCGTTTCCGTTAGACTCTCCATGATAGCGGGGAAAACGCCAAAACACCAAAAAAATTACACGCCAAACATGAATAAATCAAAAACCGAAACCACTAATATTCAAAATGGGAAAACATGAGGAGTAAATTTTCTTCGACGAACTGAACGAACGACTTATAAGCATTTTCCAAGAACACGTTACGTTTTGTGACCTAATTTCCCACCAAAAACGATAGCCCGTTCAAAGTTAGGTTCCATTACTTTTCGATCAAGAGCTGTTAAAAAAGTAACTGCTCAAACCGTGTTCGATTTTAGAATAACAACTCAAATAATGGAGATCGTTTTTTTTACAAACACTGCTCACATAAAATATAGTTCGTTACTTTCAAACACTGCTCAAATAAAATGGTTCTTTTTTCAAACACTGATCAGATAACGGGGTTCGTTATTTCAAACACTACTCAAATAGAAGAGATATCGTTATTTTAAATAAAACTATATATAATCGAGTTCGATTTTCAAATAAACACGGCTCGTTTGTTTATGAAATACCGCGCGCTCTACGTTCCTTTTTCAAATGATCGCGTCAAAGAGCTCGAGCGGAATGATGGACCGCCAGAGCCGGTGGGTGCTCGGCGCAGCGTTTAAGCTTTTGTTGGTCGAGTGCGTCTATTAGCGCGTGTGTTCGTCTAATTTTACACGCGTCTTCTTCCGGAGTCGGTTTTAAAGTGCAGTGATGCACCGGCTCATTGACCATGCTATGCCACGAAGCGGTCCAGTCTTGGCGGCAAACCGTTTCACACTATTCGCAATCGCCTTCTGGTTGGAAATTACACAACGGATGATTAGCACGCTACACGCTGTTATCTTTACGATAATGGCAAAGAAAACATAAATATTATCTTAGATTTGTTTACGTTCGTACCAATCGTACCTCAGGTCAAGTATTTTTCTGTATAAACATTCCTCAAGTGAAAAAAAAAAACAAAGATGGTGGAGTCGTTTTCTTGCGGTTTTCGGTTGTGATACGATTGGATTATAATGATCAAACAATTAACTCCCAAGTCTGATTATCTTGTCAGGGCTTCTATCAGATATCAACTTCTTTCATGGCGAAGCCATAAGTGAAATCGCGGTTTTCGATTAACCTTTGTTACGAATCGGTTTAACTAAGTTTTCCGACAGTTTTGCTTGAGTAGAAATACAAAAATATATATTATAAATAAAGTAAACGTTTACGTAAACTATTATGAATTTATTTTTTAATTAGATTTTTTTAAAGAAAGAACTTAAATTATTACTATTTTATGCAATCACGTTACAATATACGACTCGTTGTTGTCTCACAAACGCAGTATTAAATGTGGAAAGCAAGAAACACTCTTAAATTTCTTAATTCAAACGTTGTTTATGTATGAAAAAGGTAAACATCCAAAGAATATTTGCCCATATGTATGGCGAAAATATAGATAGCGGGCGGCGTTTTCGTATTTGCGTCGAACCATTCTACATCACGGGTGTGAGTGAGATAACAAGATACGCTTACTCGCTTACACTATAAGACAAACGCGGAATACTGTATGAGACGACCTACTGCTATTAAGTTTTCTTCTTATACTTATGCTATGTTCACTATTTCACTTTCAATCTTCGAGAAACAATCGAAATAATTGTATTTTATATAATGATAAAATAATTTGTGTATTTTTGCGAATGAAAACTTATTTCTTGGCTTTTACTAGCATTTGCCAAGCAATGAAAACTCTTTCTCATCACAAAATAGGGTTTTTTTTTAAAGGTAGCACACGATCTTACGTGACGCCTGGTTTACAAAATCTGAGTATAGATTTGAGATTTCTACAGCGCGTCTATAATATATTTTAACGTCATCGATTTTATGGATCAGATTATTTGTAACAGTTTTTATTGATAAACTTTATTTTGGTCATATAACATTATTCACAAAATAAATCAAAAAACCCCCTTTGCGCTCAAAACGGCAATTTTTAGGACGGGTTGCAAAGAGAGCAACTGAAATTTCTGGTGTTTAACCAATTTATGGCAATTTCAAATCAAATAAATTTTAAGTACCCATGAATATTATACATATATATTCACAGGTACATAATTTATAATGAAAAACATAAAGCTCGTAAGATTGATAAAATATGGTAGTAAAGCCTAACATTATTATTTTTTATTATAGCTGGAATACGAATCATTAAATATAATATTTTTTTAATTAAAAAAACGACAGTGGCGTCGCCAGCTTCCAAGCTATAGGCTCATTTTTGTTTATAGAGCTTACAGAGAAGGAACAAGAAAGTAGTCAGAATAAACTTGAAATATTTACATAAAATCCCCAAATGGAGTAGGTACGTGGTGTGAGTGGAACATGAATTTGCATTCACAAACACACTGAAAAAGCGTCGCAGGTTCAAACCAATGCCAGCGAAGTCCACCATCATTGCACAAGCAACTTTTTCAAAAAAAATGTGAAATATATTTTTTTAAGTTCTGTGTTCTCAATGTGTATCATTGTTGGCACCTAGCCGGGCCCTCTTCAACGTTGGGCTTTATTGGAAAATTTGATGTATTATTTTCCAAATCTATTTTCATAGTATCGCCAAAGATGATTTTTGCCTTAATTGATTAATTAATTGATTAAGATGATTTTTACCCATTTTTGACTTAGATTATTAGACTTATTTCTTATCAGGCCTCCTGTGTGGAGATATTATTAAAAATATAATTAAAATTGGACCCTGGGCGGTTTCCCAATCCCAGGTTGGAACCCTAGAATGGAACTGGAACTCTAAATGTGTCATAAAATTTGTAAATTTATTAAAAAAAAACAAAATTTTGTGGTTTTGGCTCCGGTTATAAATGTCCTTTTTTAGGTAGGTACTTGGTACATAATATTATGTAAGTAGATTAATGACTTAATACAAGTTTATTCTCTAATCACTGAAGTAGAAGAAACATATTAAAAAAATGCAGATATATTCGGAATTTATTGTGTTTTTCTAGATGTTCATGGTTATTATTAATTTAATTCATTGTCAAAACATTTGATATTAACTGTAATAATACCTCCCACATTTTTAGTTATCCATTTTAATGATGGGAATTATGTAATTCTTAGAATGGGTGACCCTTCAATTACGGCATCGTTAATCTAAATCGTGGTAATCGTTAGACTACATATTTAATTTGTTCTGAAAACGCAATCTTTAATTAAAAACTGATATTTTGTAGATAATGGCTACTGGTTAGTGACACGAAGGCCTATAGTGCACGCCGTGCTAACGACCTACCCTTATATTATAATTGTTAGAAATTTTACCGTAATATGTAAAGAGTTTTAAGAATCTCAGGAATCATTACTCTGAAAAATGGAATGTCACAAAAAGACGGAAAGCTAAAAGTTCCATAAATATTATTTTGAGAAATTACGAAACACGAAATGTTAATAAAAAGAAAAAAAAGCTAAAATCCAATTAATATTTATTACTTAATAGTCAACACGCCATTCGCAGGGGTAAGAAGAGAGGTTGAAACGCTACATAACTTTGCCTTGGCACATTCCATGCTTCATTAGTTTCCTCCCGACGGCCGCACAACGCACTTGAGCCTCTCACAACTAGCATGTAAGTTAACCCTTAGGACAATATTGGGTGATATTCTTTACAGACAAAAAACAACCGTAGAGTCTTTAGTAGATAATTATGCAGAGGCAGCTACATACTTTAAAATTGAATCACTGAGTGTACGGATGCATTAACGATAATATTCAATGCCCAGAGTTGCTAAATAAGATTCAATTCAATGTACCTGCGCGTTAAACGCGCTCTTCTGTCCTGTTCAGGGTAGATCAGTACAAAACGAAATCTAATCAAAATTCTTGCCTGAACAGACTATGCAATAATTTCAATAGCTTATTATCAAAGGTCGATATTTTCAGTTGCGAAGTTACAAGAGGTCCATAAAAGAATATTTCTCTGATGGTTTGTGAATAATGTTAATCTATATTGTTTATATTTCTATTATGATTTGATTTATATCTACAACCTCTCTCCATGGCTATAAATGTATTGTTTTCTAAATTTTTCGTTTTATATAATCTTTGTTTTGTATAAATTTTTGATTATATATTCCTTTCTTAGAAATTTAAAATACTTATTCCTTATTATGCTGTCTCAGTAGAGGTAAAGTCACAAGGAGGAAATCCATAATTGGTTTTATTTTGGCTATATACCTAATACTTATGTACAAACTGAAATAAATGTAAACTGTCGATTTCCCGAAAATTAATAAATAATAAATTAATAAGATATATATCCCAGCCTGATACGGTCTCATAGAAGTTATTCTGTCTCATTTTGTATTATGGTGAGAAATAATATTTAAACAGTATTAGAAAGAGAGAATACTGTGCTTTCCACTCCCGAAAAATTACAAATAATTCCCAGAACTAACATTTAGCTCTTGAAAAATGTTTGGTAAGGTTAAATTTTTTTTAAATAAATATTTTTATGTTAAGCAAAAAAAGTGAAATGACAATTTTATAAAACCTTTCTCTCATTAAAGACATATATATATATTTTTAATTTTGAGAAAAGTTGTAGTTACAGTTTACACGATAAATCTTACCTTAAAAACTTGCGTTAAAATTTTTAATACCGAAGACAGTTTTAAAAAAAAAGTATTTTATTTTGAAATACGTTCAGAAACAGTGAATTTATCTGGAATCAAAAAATATAATGCGAAAATATATTATATTAACGTCTTATTATACAATGCAAAATGTCAGAGGCTTAAGGGTTAATACATACTTGAATAGTGATGGGAAGGCCCGAATTCACTAATATAGTGAAATTGATTTCATGCACTTTTTTTTTTGCCTTTTTGATCGCTTAATATCTTTTTTGCTAGCTGCGAGCGGCACTCGTGCGTTGTGCGGCCCGTCTGGAGACAAGTATTTAAGTATCTATCCGTACACACATACTTATCTAATCTAGTATACTTCAATTGCTTGTTTTTCTTTTGACATCCCCGAATTCTTATTTCATAGACTCGTATAATATTCGACTGACGCAACTTTCTCTGTCCATCCGCTCTACAAGTTCAAACTCCGTCTTATTCCTTAAGCCTTCATCCCCTTGCATGATTTTCTTATCTCTTCATTCACCATACGGTCGTAAATGATTTTATTTCAATGTACCTAATTTCTACTGCATACCACTCGAGCGACTGGTGTCATATGTATACTTTTACCATATTATTTAATTAACACTATTCCTCAAAATATTAATATGAAACGTATATAACTGCTTACTGCGGTTTAAATCCAAAGAATCCAACTAGAATTCACCGTTTATATTAGGTTAGGTAGTTATTTTTATTTTCAGGTTAGTTATTTTTTATTAGGTTCTTTAAATTTGGCACATTATGGCAACGATTGCTCAAAACGTTTTTGCAAACTTGTCATAATATTATTATTCCATAGACTTTCAGAGTTTTTCATTAGTGGATATAGTTAGGCAATCATATGACGTCGTAATATTATTTATATTATTATATTATACCCCCCTGATGCCAAGTGAGTGGTTAATACAGGGTTTTCCAATAAGAGGTGTTATTTTTGAGAAGCCCGCTATTTCGGTAGATGTTACTTTTGAAGCTGTCATTTTTTGACATTTAACAAGTAGAAACTACTCCATTAATAAAAATGGAACGATACACGCTTCAACAACGCATTTAAATTATTAATCAGTTTAATTTTGTACCCTGACGATGCTCGAGTGTAGCGAAACCGGTCGGTCTTAAAATTAATAAAAAAATTCGTGGTTTTAAACAAAAAATATTGTTTTTTATTTCATTAAAATGTTAAACCACAAAGTGATTGCTTTCTACAAAAAAAAAAAAAAAAAAAAAAAAAAAAAAAAAAAAAAAAAAAAAAAAAAAAAAAAAAAAAAAAAAAAAAAAAATTCACTTGAGTGAATCAAATGCAAATCATTTTGAGTGATAAGGCCCATTTCCACCTCGGTGGCTTCATCAACAAGCAAAATTGTCGCATCTGGGCCTCGGAAAACCCAAGAGTTATTGTTGAAAAGCCTCTCTATCCTCAACGTGTGACTGTTTGGTGCGGTTTATGGTCCGGCGGAGTCATTGGACCTTACTTTTTCGAAAATGAGGCTGGAGCAACAGTTACGGTGAATGGATTGCGCTATCGAGAGATGATTAATGATTTTTTATGGCTGGAATTGGATGGTATTGATCTGGACAACGTTTAATTTCAACAAGACGGTGCTACGTGCCACACAAGCAACGAAACCATTGATCTTTTACGATTGAATATCAAAATAACACCTCTTATTGGAAAACCCTGTATAATTTTCTTTATGAATCTTCCAAAATAAATAAGCTTATATGGATAAGTATATGAAGTTTGAGTAAAATTCTTTTGTTTAGCCGATATTTCATCCACTTAGTATTCGATAACAATAACTTTACCCTATTGTTTGATAACAGAGCGGCCTGTTAGTGTAGAATCTACACTAACAGGCCGTGTCTGTAAGGTATCTACACTGTAGATACCTTACAGACACACCTAACACCTGCCTAAAGTAAATACGTTATCTTGTAATGTAGGTTCACAGGAAGTGTTGTCTTCAATTTCTACAATACATACTCGAATACTCCAATGACTAAAATGCTCGGGCCACCGCACAGAGGTCTGGATCGCAATACTTCAAAATACAGCCACTCGAGCAATGGCTATTCAAATTTAGGTAGGTGATTTTTATGAATTATAAATATCTCGATGTATTGATTTGCTTTGAATATTTCATATGTTTTTCTGTATTAATATTTGGAGGTTTGATATTAATTAAATCGAATGAATGTGGAAGTCCTCAGTATCGCCCTGGTGTAATACCACCATTCAGAATTGAAACGTTGCTTGATTGGCTTTAGCTGCGCTGGTGACCAGATCTGAATAGCCAGGTACTCCCCCACTTCCTCTTCCCCATATGCTTCCCCTCTCTTCTACCTTCAGCCTCACAACATACCCTAATTGGGAATTGAGTAAAATAAGTACGGCTTTTTTTATCTAGATACTGTTAAAACGTGACTGCATGACCATTAAATAGATGAAATATTAGTAATTCAGAATATATCTGAACATGAGTTTAACGCAGGTGGCCATGTCCGAATAAATACAATGGATGAGATGCGAAAATATTATTATTTTGAAGAACACGTGTTCCGACTTTTTCATAACATAAACTGATAGTTTGTTATGAAATATGTCAAATTAATGGTTGTAGGCCTATAGTCCCGTTTTTAACCGGAAACGAATAAATTGACAAGATTTTTGATAAATTAACAATATTTTACATCAGTAAGCGTGTTGCTCCAGATTGTTGGAACCAGTTGGGACTTTTTCCGGTGTTGACATTAAAAAAACACATCATAATGTACTTTTGTCCAGCTAAAGTTGCTTTTCGGACCTTTGTGCACCGCCGAAATAATATGTTGATTGGTGGCCTACTAGCACATAAGGGGGTCAATGGACAACTTGTAAACCTAATATTCGTGGTTCGTGATTCGTGCCTAGTGGCCAATGGGACCGTAGGCATGTACTATGTAATTAAGTAACATGAATAATAATTACATACATAACCTCTAAACAACGTAGTAAGCCTGGAAGCTGGTAGAAAAACAGGAGTTTTTACAATACGATTTTAAGACATAATTCAATCTCCATATATTACAGTCATGTTTGGTTGGATTGGTAAAATACAGGGTTTTCCAATAAGAGGTGTTATTTTGATTAGCCCGCTATTTCGGTAGCTGTTACTTTTGAAGCTGTTATTTTTTTGACATTTAACAAGTAGAAACTATGCCATTAATAAAAATGGAACGATACACGCTTAAAAAACGCATTGAAATTATTAAAATTCACTTGAGTGAATCAAATGCAAATCATCTTGATTGATGAGGATCATTTCCACCTCGGTGGCTTCGTCAACAAGCAAAATTGTCGCATCTGGGGCTCGGAAAACCCAAGAGTTATTGTTGAAAAGCCTCTCTATCCTCAACGTGTGACTGTTTGGTGTTGTTTGTGGTCCGGTGGAGTAACAGTTACGGTGAATGGATTGCGCTATCGAGAGATGATTAATGATTTTTTATGGTCGAAATTGGATGGTATTGATCTGGACAACGTTTACTTTCATCAAGACGCTACGTGAAACACAAGCAACGAAACCATTGATATTTTACGATTGAATATCAAAATAACACGTCTTATTGGAAAACCCTGTACAATGATTGCGGTGACAACAAACACAATTATGAATTTTTGGTTAGAGTAGAAAAAGGGAAATTAGTGTGAGGAGAATGGAATAGTGGGGAAGTGACAAGGGTGGAACACCAGGCATTAAACATCCGTTTAGTTTCGGAAAGCAACAAAATCGACCGGTTGATAGCCGAGTGGATGAGTGCGTCGAGTTCCCACCCAGGCGTTGAAGGTTCAATAGCTTTGTTAAAAAATAACTTACTTTAAGAAAAATCTGTATTAGTAAATTTATGGCCATGTTCGTTCAAGAGGAACGGCTGTGCGGCCTTTTCATGCAAAACTTAAATTTGTATTTGTGGACAAAATACGGAACCAGACATAATAATTTTATTAATCAAAAAGTATAAAAAATATCTAGTGCGGTTGTGAGCGTTTGTTTTATTTGTTTGTGTTGCAAATTATAAAATATCGGCCATTAAAGGATGCGATTTTTAGCAATTTTTTTGTGATTGTTAAAAAATAATTTCCCAATCCATTTTAGTAATATAATCACATCAAATAAAAATATAAATCAAACATAGTAAAAGAAGCGTTTATTGTTGGTTCGAAATTGTTATTTATATAAAAATATACGATAAATTTGTGTTGCAACGAAAATCAATCGTTTATAATTTAATTTTAAATCCATCAAAATGCTATTTTAAATAACCGCACAGCCGTTCCTATTAATGGATGAAAGCCAAAAAGTATTAAAAAAACAATGTCAACAAATAAATTGAACTTTCTAGTATTGAAGTTATATTTTGTAATAACTTAATTTGTGTATTTTTTAATAACTTAACTTACTCAACAATGGAGAAACATCAATAACTCTTGTTAATGTACGGCACAGCGATGAAAATCAATATAAAAATTAAAAAATTATTATGTGTATTTAATAATTTATATTTTTACTTAAAGATATGATACGATCATTAGGTATCGTTTATTCCGACGATATACTTTTGTACTGATACGGGAATCTAACTTGTAATCTATAAATCATCGATCAGATAGATATCTACCATTTCAACCTTAGATATGTAGTTCATTAGTACACATCGGTAATAGAATGCCACTTACAAGATTTACAAAATAAATCGTCGTAATTATTTGATTTAGTCAAGGTGTAAGAGTTTTTTTGGATAATAACATACATATATATGTTTTTTGAAATTGGATACAACAGTGATTAAAATGTACCTACCATTAGAATAAATGTAATAACAAAACTTATTTTAAACTGGTAACATCGTCATTGTATTTTCACCTTCCGAAAGCAATTTAGGCATTCGGGAATAAAACTAAAATAATCGTTGAACAACTCCCAAATTAAAAACGTGAAACAGAAATAGATGCGATCACTACATTTTTGATTTTTCTGTTTCACATTTTTCAGTGAGATCTTATATTTATATTAAAATGTGTTATCTTCAATGATTACATATTATAATTTTGGGGTTTGACTCAATAATTTACTCCACTATAAAAATAAAAATAAATTAATCCTGGTTTAAATGTTAAAAACCTTATCGCTGGCCTTATTTACTGACCTAAATATCTTGGTCTATGGTAGCAACTTTGTCACGATTATTTAGTAAATGTTCTACTGGCCCTCTTTACTAAGAATGGAATCCACCAGCAGGGAACAGGGCCACAGAAGTCAGAAGTGGGCGAGTCTAATTTGTTCAATTAACCATCCAGCGGCCAGTGACTAGTCGGTACTCACTGCTCGACTGCGCCACTATAATTTACTGTCATTGTTATGGTCCATCCGATGTCATCGTCGCAGAGCCAATTGCTTTCACGGCCGGTTACGTGGTATTCTGACCAGGGTCAGATTGAGAGTAAAATAAGGAAAATTTGAGCGATTAATGAGAGAAAATAAAATTGTTTGACGAGATTCGATATCCTCACCGTGGAAAAAAATACGACAAATCCATTACGGATTACGTGGTATTCTAATCAATAGCAGATTGAGAGCAGAATTAAAGAAATTTTCTATCGATGAGAGAAAGAAAATGGCGTAAGAATTTTAACAGTCCATCTGAAATCCTAGCCAAGTAGCATTTATGCTGCAGTAACAAGGCGTCGATTGAGAGGAGGGTAAGCAAAATTTAAGCTGTAATGAGAGAAAATGGATTGATGACTTTTTATTCCATCTGTCGAACAATTCATATTCCAGTTGCTTGCAGGGCAATTCACATAAAATTTGTACAGCGCAGTTTTGCGCTTTTTTACTTCATATACAAGTCACTTCATATAATATAGTAGTGAGTGTGTATGTCCTCGTGAAGGTACCATGGTAAAGTAAGGCCTCAGATTGAGAGTAGAAGGACAATTTGCAATGAGAAGAAAGAAATTGACTCTACGAAAGTTTATGCCAACTATCAAACATTTAGTATTTTAGCTGCCTTCAATAATTTCCGGGCCGTTAAAATTTTATCGACTATGTAATGGGAAAAACGATTCAGGTAAGGTACCATGGCATTAGCGATGAGTCGTTCGTGAACGAGCCGCTCAATTGAGCTGGCTCTTTTTGACGATCCGTATTCGTACGACTCCCGGGAAACCAAGGCTCAATTGAACGGTTACTCTTTTTAACAAAAAAAAAAAAAAATATGTAACTAAAACCTAAATCCAATTATCAAGATACAATACGTACTCACGTACGTATCAATTAATAAATTAAAGTTAATTGTTAGGAAAGAAAAATGATAATATCTTTAATATTTAAAAATTGTAAAAATGAGAGATTTCTTGCAATCAAAGTGAATACTACTCAGTTTCGTAAGACACTATGTAAAATACAAATGTAAAAACAACTGAATAAATAAATCATTTTAAAAAATAAATACAGGAGATATTTTTGAAAAATAACGCCAATAAAATGATCCCATTATTCATTTAATATACTCAGACATGAACCGCGTCTGACAGTCTGACATCTGGACTTGGACATTGTACCTAAACCTACCAAATACCTTGCACCTTAGTTTTCTTGTGGTACGAGGCGACGTACCTGTACTAATAGTCGTACGATCATTAATACGCTTACGCTAGGAGCTGAAAGTCAAATCGGGGGAGCCGTATCGGGGGAGCTGTAGCGGGGGAGCTGTAGCGGGGGAGCTATATCGGGCCAGTCGTATCGGAGTATTCTCATTACTCATACACTCTGAGCTTGACTCCTGTTCAATTGAGCCGTCGTTTAATTGAGTCGACTCTTTGAGTCGTACGAAAATATTGAGCGGGTACCGTGGCTCCCGCTCTAAAATGAGTCTTTATCGCTACATCGCTACGTGGCATGTTGTAATCGTTTTCTTTGATGGCGCGTGGGGCACGTTGCATGTATTTTCAGGGTTTGTTGAAAAGCTGAAAAATTGTAATGGAATTAATCGACAAAAAGCATATTTCTAACTATCAGGGAAGGAGAAATAATAAATGCTAATCCTCAATTACTGTGACATGCTCATTTCAAATAAGGAGATGAGGGATAAGGAGGTGTAGAAAAGGAAGGTTGAAAGTATCTGCTTATTCAGATTTTCTCGCTAAACATGGCAATAGCCATTTCAAGCAACGTTTTGATTCTTATGGGGGTTCTGGCAATACTAAAAGTTTCCACCATAAAGTAAACATTTAACTAAAATGACTAATACCGACATACAATTCATAATAACACTTGTACTTATTTTTATTATACTTATACAGTTATTGAAATATTATAATCTTGTAATTTTTGCTATATACATGTATCTAATGTAATGTAATAAATAAAAATAAAATAACTAAGTGCCTACTGAGTGGCGGTTAATGAATACTCATATCCATACTACAGTACTAATATTTAACAAAAAAACGTAGTTACGTATATTTTTAAAACAGAATAAAGGTTATTTTTCCAAGTCAAAATTCTATGAATATTTTTTTGGAGTTTGGCGCGGTGTTTAAAATATCAAATAGTAAATGTCAATCCAGCGCCCTTGAGGTGATTTTGAACAAAAATAGCGCTACACAAATCATTCAAATAGTATTATTATTCTTGATGTCTAGTGTTTTTAATATAGTGTCATGCAGCTTAAATAAAAGTGTGACCTGCCAGGTGAGTGAGGTAAGTATGTTTTTCCGTATCTGTTTATAACTAATAAAATTAGATAGGGCCTAGGAACTACACAAATGATGTAATTATTATCATTATCAATATTTGCCTTCTAGCACAATATAAATCTGTCTTCTTAATTCTTCCGTATTAATATTTTTTATCTCTGTTTTCTCTTATAATTGCCAAGATTTTGCTGATTTTACTTTTAGGCGATGCACTACGTCGTGTAATATTTTAAATTGAGCCGCTATCAATAACAACCCTTACGTAGATGGCGATAAGGTTTAAACTCCCGCTTAACACCATCCGCCTGTTTTGATTTATGCAAGAAAAAATATGGCCAAAAAGTGCCTTTTATTTTATTGTGTGGATGTTCAGGCATAAATATTTAATTTTTTCGATCATTTTATAAATAACTTAATTTGCCACATTGTAAAATAAAATAATAACCGAAAATGGGTTCGTAAGTAGGAGATTTTGAACTTTTAAGCAATTTTCATAGGCCTTATATATTATTTTTTTCTGGGCTTATAAAAAGACTTATCTAAAAAATACTAGATTATTTCAAAGGCCAAGATGTATTCTACTCGCAGTATTTAATTAAAACATCTGAAACATTTTTAGGCGACCAAATTTTCAAACCAAAAACACATGATTTTGCATTACTACGTATGGCTTCGCCTTAAGATAGCTATTAAAATAAGAGTAAAAAATGTAATTTGGTCATTTTGTAATCATTCGAGTGGAACTAGAAGTCCACTAAACTGGAACAACAAATATAAGTTGACCTTAAAATGACGTTGCTGACGGTGGAAATAATTTGTTTTCGTTGGAAAAACTATTAAATTTGGTATAAAAGCTTAGATTTTTAACTCACTAGTGAATTTATCACCGTTGTGTGACGAAGCAATAAATAGATGATTCATTTATTTGTGTCAAAAGATTTTAAAACCGATTTCATCTAAAACTACAATGCAGAAAATCTATTTGCGCGACATCAGAAGCAGCAAAACACTGGAACGTTGAGATCTGGCATTATTTAACTTGGATAAATACAAAAATGTCTCGTTCGGAACGAAAATAGCAACTTTATCAATTAAATTTTAAAATATTAAATTGTTAAAAATAATAACTAGTTCAGCCTAGAGCTCTTTGTCTCAAAAGATCAGATCTAGTTTGTTGTAAAGGTTATTTCAGTCTGGATTCGAACAAGAAAATCAAAAGATTATTATAAGAATCCGACTTAACTGTTATATTTTTAATGGTTCGGTTAGAGCGTTCATAGATAATATTTTAATTGGAATGATGAAAGATTTACTAAGCCGAACAAATCTAAGAATAAAGAATATGATCAAATCAACGCTAAGATATAGAAATAAAACATTGTCGTTTTCCTTCTGTATATTTAAATTAAATTTAAGCTACATTTTAAAAGAAATAATGAGTGCATTTCTTTCACATCGCTCACATTATTTACTTTGTAAAATGAAACAACTCTGTTAAAATAAAACGAGTATTGTATAAAAACATTGTTTTCAAACAAGCGACCGTGACATGTGAACTTTACATTTCATGAAGCTGAAGTTTCATAAGTGCAATAGCATCTCATTCCCAACAATGCAACGCGAAGAGCTATTGTTATATTGCACCATTGTGCAAAAGCACCAAGGCATCAGTCAGGAAAATTCAAAGAACTAACAGCATCGAATTAGGCTTACTTAGGATCTTTTAGGTTTTATCTCCGTTGTTTTATTTCCGATTGATGAAATGTTGAAATAAAATTTTAAAATAAGTTCGAAAATGGAACAGAATGAATTTTGACTGTCTTGATTATAATGATGTTACATTTTAAATTTAGAATTTTATCACAATTTTTTTTGATTATACTCGTAAATATGTTGCTTTTTAAATTTAGAATTTCATCACCTCATTATAATGATATTGAGTATTAAATTTAGAATGTTTTCAGTCTTGTTTTACATTCGACTTAATATAGATGACGAACATAGATTTAGATTTGTTTTGATTATGTTGAATTTTAAATTTATAATTCTTGGGTTTTGTTCACGTAAAAACCGTATTTAAAACGTTTTTGAATGAAAGAAGAAAACTCAGCATAAAGGATTAAGAGAATATAGAGAAGAAATGTTTTCATTAGTTATTAAAATGATTTATTTTGGGGTATTATGCCGTGTTGCCTCCTTCTTTAGCTTAAGTTTCGGACAGCATTACAGTGTCTATTATCAGGGCAGACGTGTAAAAGTTAAATCACTTTATTTGGCCGTGAAATTCTCTAATAATTTCGATTTTCATTATTTTTAGGTATAAGTATACAAAATTACATAGAATAAAACAGAAAACTAGAAGTGCCTTCCATACATATTTGAATGGAAATAAATGTCGTTACTGACTAAGTATATTTTGATTCTAGATAATTTAGCACGCGGTCTGTCTCTATTATACTTGCCTGACATTGTATATCGCCATTTAAATTTTGTAATCATGGTGAAACACAGTTGTGTATTGAAGATTTAAGCCTCGATTAGGCAAATAATTGGATCACAAAACAAGGCCTCAAGGCACTTCTTGATAATATTATAATGATGTTGCATTTTAATTAATTTGTTTCTTTTATTAGTTTATTATTTATTACAGAGAAATTTACGAAAAGAAAATTTAAAAAATAATAATACGAATCATGGATCTCCATTGTTTTGCTTGTTTAGCAGACTAGAATTTTATCAGTTTTCTTTGTGAGGGGTTTACCTCTCTACTATTTTATGATATAATGTCAAGACGATCCCTAAGGAAAATTTTAACGAAGTAACTCTTGTGATATTTAAAGATTTTTGTTTTCGGAGGTCACAGCACGCTACGAAGAAAATCAATCCATTCTGCTAAAAATAGACACACCAAGTATTGGAAATTCTAAATTAATATCTTAGAACAAATCTTCCAGTAAAAGTATTGACATTCGCATTAACTACGTATGAAAATTAGAGGCAATGTTATTTTCTGATGTAGCATTTTTTTTAAAATATAATTTATAAGATGCAATATAAAGTGCACAATTCTAGGTAAGTAAGTACTATCACCTATATAAAATATAATATATACTACCTAGGTTTGTAGATATAAATTTATCGAACATGTTATCTATGAATACTTTATAAAAGTAAATCCATAATTCACTGTGTTCTTGCCTTTGCTTTTCAGAACAAGCGTGCTTACTAACAGTGTACATACTTTCCCAGAAATGATTGATACTTTTCCAACAAATTTTCTTAATAGGTACTACACCACGGAACGTAGGTACTGGAATGATGTATTATTTAGTGGTATAAATATAAATTCATTGGGCGTAATTAAGTTATATTTTAAAAATTGGATGTGTTAATAAAATTTTCAAATTACAGAAATAATATTTCCTAACTATATAACAACACATTTTACCAAACGATTACTTTTATTTATTTTGTGAAATGTGTAATATTTTTTCTTAAAGTATAGTTTTCATCTTGGCAAGTTTTTCACGAATAATAACACGCTAATAGTAGTATGAAATAATTACATATTTGACAAAATTATCTTCTTTTATTTGTATTTTTTGAAACACTCTTTTTTATGCCGTAAAAAAAGTTTTGCGTTTTTCAAGTAGGTAAACACGGTGGGAGCTGATAAAAAAGAATTAACGCCTATTTGCTACGAGATAACCAAAACAAATAATGTGGGAGACCTAGTCATTTACGTGACATCATGGAATATTAAAAACAGGCACGGTTTTTTCACAAAACAAAAACATATCAATGTTATGAAAATCACGTCTGACTTACCGATAGACATTTTGTTTGATAGTCCCGTTCGATAATCACAAATCTTCACAATTGATAAAGAATGGAGGGCAGAATCGGCGTATCCTCGCCGTCATCTATTTGAATTACCTCACTGAATCAAACATTCACTCACTACTCGATGCTCAATGTCTCGACAAATAACAATTACAATAAAATTCTGCTAATACGACAAACGTTTGACAGATAAAACAACACAATTTCCCGCCCAACGAACCGATCGCCACTAGTTATTTTTCAAATGATTCGTTCGCAAATGCCTGTAGTTCGTTTAAATTTGGAATCACACCCTCGCTCCAACAAGATGTCTGCATAGAGAAATAGTTTGACCACAACGAACAGTGAAACAGAACAATGCACCGAGTAAAAGGAGCCATACACAATGCAACAAATTCACAAAAAATTCTGTGACTTTCGAGATTTTCTTGTGCGGTGCCGTTTTTTTGCTTGCTGTAATTCGACGTGGGTAGTTCGCTGGTCCTGAGAGGGAGTCATCCCTCCCCTGTTGGTTGAGAGGATCGATATTTTCGTGGTGGTTCCGCGTAACGTTGCACGGACGTCAACCAAAGGGGAACGTAAAATTCATGCTAACGTGCAATGTTGACTATCAAATAAATAAAAGATTGAGGGGGATTGTAGATGGTAAAATGTTGCGATTGCGCAAACTCATATTCGATAAATTATTTTGTGTCAACCATAAAAGGTATATAATACATATTATATGCTGAACTTTTCTACTTGTTATTAAGTGCCTACCACATTTTTGCATGTTTTTAATTTATGCTAACTCTGTAATCTCCGCTGTCCGCCATTTATAGTTAGTTTTATTTATGGGCATGAATTTCGTATTTGGCTATGCAACTAGCAGTAAAGTTAGGTTAAATAATAATTGAATGGAGTCCGTGCATCAAAGCCACGTTTTGATGCTATTGATATTATTTATGTGGCTTGCTTCTAAAAGGGCCAATGTCATTATATCGATATATATCATTTTGGGATTTCGTCTCAAATTTGTGTTTTCTTCTGAGCACTAAATTTACCTTTTGATTTCGAGAGCTGATTTTTCGTTTTTCGGGGGCTAATGTTACACTAGAAATTCGCTTTTCTTATAATTAAATCTTGCTAAAAAGAGCAACTACATAGGTCACGTGAAATTAAAAAAAAATGGCATTGCAACAAGCAAGCCACAAAATTTCAGTGCCAAAGTACGCGATCTATCCTATATTCCTGCTTCTATCGTGTGTAGTATCTATAGGTAGAAATGTCTTCATTGCGACAGTAAAATTTTAATGATAGGCAAGTTTCTACTTGAAGTTGTGTCTTCGTTTGCCATTGTAAGAAAATAGGTGCGAGTGGCATCAGTCATCGTCATTAATTAAGACCAATTTCCGGAGATAACGACCAAAATTCATGGGCCCCAAATTATTAAAAAATAAAGCCCATTCTTTACTTATGATTTTTGTTTCCTGTTTTAAGTACTTATTTATTTAATTATTGTAATAGTTTTAACCACTAGCACAGTAACTTTCTAAAACCCTCACGTAAATTCGTCTCAACTTGAAATAAGAGTATTTTACGTGCAGCGAAAAATATTGTTCGTAATTATTTTACCGCCAAATGATGCGAATTTAAAAAAAAAAGAAAGACAAACGTTGCCGTGTGACGAATAACCTGAGAATATTTGAAAATCTGTTACTACCACCATAGTAAGCGGAAAATGTTGCTTGTGTTGTTTTGGGGAGCCAGCCGAGAAATTGAACACACTACGCCTGGGTGGGACCCAAACGTGATGCCAACTCAGCCACTGACCAAAGCTTGAAGCGCGCTTTCAAGAAGTTGCAAGCTGCTAACAATTTCACCACGTATTTTATTTAAGTTATATTTTTTATAGATACATAATTACCTATGTCACAATTTAATCCATCGATATCAATATATTTTACTTAATAACATTTTTTTTAAATAAATTTAAATTTAATGTCTTCATTGCTCCGCATATCAATGACTTTTGATTGAGGTTTTTTTTTCAAAAGAGTCTTATTAATTTGATTTATTTCCCTTGTCTCAAGTGTGTGGTTGTGCTGCAGGTTTTCATTTTTTCTTAGAAATTAAATTGATTTATGGCCATTGTTTGAATTATTTACTATTGTGATAATCACGTTTTATTAAAAATAGCATGTAAAAGATTTGTTATAAGTAATCGCTCACTATTGGCGCACGCCATTTGATAAAATAAGGCCAAGTCATTGTTGTTTCCGCGTTCCGCCCCTTGCATAATCATTTTTTTATATCAGTGTAAAAGTGCGCCAGTTTTTTTCATCCCTGTTGTAGTATGGACTCCCTCTATCCATGCCCATCTAGGGTACCTACATACCCGGGAGTACATACTTACCCCGGGGTACCTACTCGTGTCTAATTCAGTAGGAATAAGGGCGATTGGCGCCTGTAGCCATCTTATATATTACAGAAAATAGGCGCCCTTGTATCCCCTCAATATTTTATTGAATTCACTAAGCAAAAAAATTCCCCTCGACTGGTAGGCTTTTATCAACTATGGTTGAATTACAAATGTCCCTTTTTAAGATAGGCATTTTAATGAAGTCATTTCTGGGGTATTGTGCATTATCTACATCTGTTATTGCGATGTTGGTATATGTTTGGGGGAAACTAGGAATTTTAATAATATTATGTTTAGTACCTACCTGTTTGTTGTTGTTTCTATCATCATAAAAATTGCAAATAAAGAGGTTTTTTAAAAGGGGAGGTTCAAATTTGAAGAAACCCTTAATATAAAAATGCCATGATGCCATATGATAAATGAAAACTTGAAAAATCACGGGATATTATAACAAGAAAATCTAGTCAATATTTTTACCTTCTAACTAAAATACGAGTTTTTTTTTTTTTTTTTTAACAAATGCAAATTTCATAGTTAAAATATTTAAAGCCCGCAAAAACGATCGACATCCGATGGGGAACGCGTGACGTTGGTCGGTATGAAAAAAAAAAAACAATTTTAATATTTAGCAAGATTTCCAAAAAAAAATCTTTTGAAATAATTTATTTAAGAGTCTACGCAGCGCAGCTTGACACAAAATTGTCCGCATTATTAATACACGCGGCCGGTCAACCCGCGAGGTAGCCGTTTAAGTGCTGTCAGCACCCGCCGACTAACAACAGGGCGCTTGCATGTCTCATGTTTTAATAGTTTTTAAATGACGATTTGTTGATTCTACTTGTAATTATACATAATAAAACTTGTACGAACATATTCAGAATTACGTTTGTTACGTTCGTTACCTTTACGAATATATCGGCTAATTTCAATAAACATATTTTTGGAGTAAACCCAATTTTAAAGTTTGATCTTCATTATACAAGCAAAGTTTTGGGAAATAATGTTAATATTATTTAATAAATCTTTTTAATGTTGTTTTTTAAACAAACATTCTTATTTTTAAATTAAAAATATTATAAGGGCTTTTATAATATTTTTCTTGATTATTAATTGTAAAAAAAATTAAGTTACAAAGTTATAAAAAAAAGTTATAGCTAAGCACCTACTTACCAACGTAAGGGGCCCACACTTATTTCATACGTTGATTCTTATGCATAAACATTAAAAACATAGCTAACTTAAAATAACAAAATATGTAGTTACCAATTTTGGCAGTATGTCCAAGATATGTCACTGTAGTTTCTTATTGTAGGATTTGTGAAGCTGAATTCATTTATAAAATATTTGACTCAGGGTCACTGCAAAAATCAAAAAATTATAGGAATAATCAGAAATTTATCATTGGAATGAACCCTATTGTTAAGGCGATGCACTACGTACTAATGCAAAATCATGTGTTTTTGGTTTGAAAATTTGGTCGCCTAGAAATGTTTCAGATGCTTTAATTAAATACTGCGCGTAGAATACATCTTGGCCTTTGAAATAATCGAGTTTTTTAGATAAGTCTTTTTATAAGCCCAGAAAAAAATAATGTAATGGCCTATGAAAACTGCTTTAAAGTTCAAATTCTCCTACTTACGAACCCATTTTCGGTGATAATTTTATTGAATAATGTAGCAAATTAAGTTTTTTATAAAATGATCGGAAAAAAAATTTTTTCTTGCACAAATCAAAACAGGCGGATGGTGCTAAGCGGGAATTTAAACCTTATCGCCATCTTCGTAAGGGGTGTTATTGATAACGGCTCGATTTAAAATATTACACGACGTAGTGCATCGCCTTAAACTTTATTGTAGAATTAGTACAATTATTACTATAAAAAATGTAGGTAGGTACTTTATCGCTTTTGAAGTTCATTGAACTTGAATAATTTTACGCATTATGTAAGAATATTTAAAATCACGCGCACACGCACACATCTCCAACCGAAATTAGTATGACTAATTTAACTCGCAGATTGGTTTCTGAGAAGTGACATTTTTTTTTTTTGCCATTATTTTTTTTGGTTTTACTTTCTTTCATGGCTACCCACCTATACATAACCTCAATAGTGGTTCTTTATCCAGTTCATTTAACGGAAGCTAGACTTTATTCGATCAATCACAGTGCGTGGGAAGTAGGAATTTCGACGCGGGTACAAAATCATTGTTATTGAGTTTGTTCGGAATCGAAATCAATCTACCTTGCACCAATTTTCCGGTTAATTAACTTTTATAACGTCAACCGAGAAGAAAGTAGACCTCGCAATCAAAGTAAAATAATAAATTTTACAGGTAACTACCTAATAGATAAGTCGGATAGTATAAATATTATGCAATGGTAAACTGAAGGTGTATTACAAGATATTGAACTATGCGACTCTGTATCTTCCGTTCTTCCTAACAATATTTCTTTATGCAACATAATAAAAAGTTAATAATTGTTGAATTAACAAATCAATAGAGCATACAACAAACTTATCTATGATTACCAATTTATCAATTTATCCACCACCTTCACTAAAATTCCCCGTTATAAATTCCGATGCCAGCGCCATCTACATAAATAACTTCAAGCTGTAACGTGATATTGATTTATTTTTGTTACAAAGATGGCGTTATAGCAAATTTTCAGTTGGAAACTGATAAGAATTATTTTTCAACTAACTTACAAGATTCCACTTGGATAAACACAAGTTAGTGACAAATTTAATAACAGTGATGTGTTTGTTTCGTCGTTGAAGAATCACTCGTTTTTTTTTATCCCAGTTCAGTTATCCATAAGGTTTTGAAAGATGTTCAGAAACCTTTTATTATATACCTATATACATATTTTTTTTACACTTGTAAATAGCGAAATCTTTTCATAAATAAATTGACAATGAAGCTTTGGCAAATAATAATGCTAGAATAGTTGCGTGTTCTTCGACAAAATCTGGATAATGATTATTCACTTGTTACTCAAAACAGTTTACAACGCTATAGCAATATTTTATATAAATCCCTAATAAAAAATAAACTAACGAGAGAATTTAACCCCGTGACAAGCGTTTAGATGCGTACCACCAATTGACACCACTGCTTTTCTTATAATGTTTATTCAGTGCATTGTTTATTACAGTCATTGAGAATGTTTAGACTACTAAACTAGGAACATGATGTGTTGTGGTGGTTGATTTTATATAACTAACTAACTAACCATTCCCCGCAAGGGTAGGCAGTGGGGACGGACCGCCAAACAACTCGGTCTTGGAACACACTTCTTGCCTCATTCACATTCATACATACTCTTCTAATATTCTATTATTGAATCATGACATGGCCCGACTCGAGTATCTGATTCACTTGATCGTGCCGTGTCTTCCTCGGGCGTCTCTGACTTCTGCTACCAGTACATTAAAATAATACATCCAATAAGAGGTGTTATTTTGATATTCAATCGTAAAATATCAATGATTTCGTTGCTTGTGTGGCACGTAGCGCCGTTTTGTTGAAAATAAACGTTGTCCAGATCAATACCATCCAATTCCGGCCATAAAAAATCATTAATCATCTCTCGATAGCGCAATCCATTCACCGTAACTGTTGCCCCAGCCTCATTTTCGAAAAAGTAAGGTCCAATGACTCCGCCGGACCATAAACCGCACCAAACAGTCACACGTTGAGGATAGAGAGGCTTTTCAACAATAACTCTTGGGTTTTCCGAGCCCCAGAAGCGACAATTTTGCTTGTTGACGAAGCCACCGAGGTGGAAATGGGCCTCATTACTCAAGATGATTTGCATTTGATTCACTCAAGTGAATTTTAATAATTTCAATGCGTTGTTGAAGCGTGTATTGTTCCATTTTTATTAATGGCGTAGTTTCTACTTGTCAAATGTCAAAAAATGACAGCTTCAAAAGTAACATCTACCGAAATAGCGGGCTATTCAAAATAACACCTCTTATTGGAAAACCCTGTATAATATACCCTGTATCATGGACAATGGTACTGCATTTTGTTCCTACAGTGTTACAGATAAGTGTAAGAGATGGAATGTTCGTCAAAGATTTTGCGCGGCATACCGACCAGCTGGAAACGGTATAGTTGAACAACATCATCAAACAATAAAGAGAACTGCAGCCAGAAGTGGAAGCGATCCCCTGCAGGCAGTGTTTCGGTACAATCTTTGGCTGCAAAAAGTCAGGATGATTGAGGTATTGCGCTGTCTAGTATAGTTCACACTTCACACTCGTGGAGACACCCTTCTGCGCAAGTGAATATAGAAGAGGAAGTATTGACTGAGCTCTAAGTGGGCGATCTTCTTGCGGTTAAACCAGTAGATGGGAGATGCACATCGTGAAGGGTGACAGGACTTACTTCAGTCAACAACATCGAAGTAGATGGCATACCAAGACATGTGCTTGACCCGCGGAAGATGCCTGACAGAGAACGGACTGTGTCTGAGGAGAGACGAGATGGAATTGCCGCACGTTCCACCGCAAATATTTTGGGTTTGTTTGAAGAGGACAGTGAAGAACCGGATCCGGATATGCATCAGGAGGAGATCCACTTGCAAAGAGATGGTGACCTTGAAGAAGAGATAATCACAGAGCAAGGACCTATTAGGTATTTACGAAACCGCAGAGGCACATAAAACAAGAGAGCTACGGCAGAGCGTCACACGGTGCAGAAGACGTCAGTTTAGACTACAGATACAAAACACTATTCGTGACTTCACAATTAAAATTAAGGTTATAAAATGTTTAAAATTGATTAATCAACTTATATAATCACCGTAAATAAATTTCCTCAGTCAAAAACACAACAAGCGTGCACGGCTCACCGGCCAATACTGAATTAAGGAGTTACGAAGTATTCGCGAATAAAAATGGCACCATAATTTTACGCAGTTTTCTAATTTGTGTTTATCTAAAAGGTTAATTTTTTTTTAAATTTTCGAGTTTTACTAGTCGATGCGGGTCTAATTTTAACACCAGATGGCATTAAAAACGTATTTTCGAAAAATTTGGAGTTACGCAGTTTACGAATTAATGCGACGATATGAAGTATGAAATATAGAAGTAAGTAAAAGAAATAAAGAATGTATACAATATAAAAGAAAATAATATAACAACGACAAATTAATATTTTTCTTACGGGAGTACCGATTTGGAGAGGTTATAAAATTATTTATTTATTTATTCAAACGGCTTTTACGTATTAGGTATAAAAATAAATAAATACCTGCACACTAATATAGTTAAATAATCTTATAATCATAATAAATAATAACATTATAATATATATATTTAAGGATTATTGCATATCTGCATGTATATTTGGTTTTTAAATGAAACAATGTTTTTAATACATATATATATATTTTTTTTTATTAATTTAATTTCTTACTAGAGTAATCCCAATGAGTTACAAAACTCATTATAGGACGAGAGTAACTTACTATTCATAAGTGGAAGTTAATAGGTGCAGTTTTACATTAGTATTTTTATATCAATATTATAAGTTTCGTTCTAGTATTTTTTTTTCGTTCTTTATAAATTAAAAGTAATCATATGTCGACAGAGAATGTTTAATTCCTCACACTATGCAATCTAAAGGAACTAATGTTGTATTTTTTGGGTAAGCGATAATTTATCATAATAATGTTTGTCTTAATTTTTTACGAGAAAAAGAGTCGTATAAGATGTATTATAAAATAATGAATCAATAGATGAATTCGAAATACAAAAAAAGTATGAAGATGGCGTCGATGAGACTGCGTAGTCCAAGTTATTCAGGCATGCTAAAGAAAAGATGTAATGATTGATTCGTGTGATCGAGGGATGCGGTTTAGGATGAAGATGGATGAACCTGTCATCTCCTTATCCCTTCTCAAATATAGGACAGGGCTCATTTGTACTGAATAATATACCACAACCTTCATCTACTCATCCCTCTTTATCTCTATCGACAAACAATATTGGTACTCTTTCTTACCCGGGAAATAGAAAGGAATTTCTATGGAATATTATATACCTACTTACTGTAGTGATTTTCTTTGAAATAGCTTAATATTATTTTATTTATTTATTTATTAACGCCCTTTTAAGGCGCTTCAATTAAATTATTAATTATTTATCACACATAACTAAACTGCCTTAGAAACAATCTTTTTTATTCGTAAAGTGGTAAATTGAAGATGTCAACTGACTCTGTATAATCATTTTTCTGCATAAGTATTTTGGCAATGACGAATATATATTGGAGTGAATTAGAAATCGGCATAGTTGGAAAAGATGCTATGTATATTAACAATTATTATTATTTATTTTCTAAATTTGTACGCCCAAATGAGTTTTATTTTATTCTCTTAATTTTTACTCTATTATCCAAATATTTATGGCCCATGAATGCGAATACATATGTTGTATTTGTGTTTTACTATTTATTGTACAGATAATTCATTTATTAACCGATAGAATAGAACAAGAGTTAAAAAAAAACTTGTCAGTAATAATATTAACGACTTCTGTGCAACGAAGACAACATCGATGGCAGTTCTTGTTTTATCCGAAATATTTCGTGTGGAGTACACAGGAGGCCCCGAGGAAACGAATTTCTGCCAGGACCTGCGGCGTGGAGAGTTATTTTATAAAAAAACATTTCTAGGTTAAAGCGCAGACCAATAAATGCTTTCGATTTTTAATTTTCGGAGAGTCAGTGCCCTCCGTATATTTTGAGCTGAATGTATATTATGTTTGATATTTCTGAATACATGTACCTACCGATTAGGTGTGTACATATAAATTGACAGCCATAAAATTACTGAAACAGTATCAGCAGTCAGAACTATGCAGACCTAAAATTATTTTATTAAATATGTTGCATCCTTCATTCAGTACGGCATTCCGGTAAGAATTAAGCATATTGTCATTTCAAAACCAAACAATCTACATATAATTAATTTATTACTCGTTAGATTATTTTCAACTTTGAATCTGGCAACACCCGCCTTCTATGTTGCGCGAAATGGTGACAATAATATTGATATAAATTTTGGACAAGGTGTTGAAATTATTTGCATGCATTCATTATTTTTACTACATAACCAGTCAACATGATACGAAAATTCTAAGAAATGACAGACGTAAAGAATAATGAATCTACAAATTACGTATCAGTAGGATCTACCTAAATTTGTAATTTACACTACGAAGTGTGTGCACGCCAAAAAATTGCTTCACTAAAATCTTTTAAATTCATAGTTTATAAATCGAAATAATCACAAAGATATCGATTAATATAAAAATGTAAAAGAGTAGTGTACTTTCAAGTAATTTAATCAATCTAAAACGCCCTCGAAATACTATTTTAAGTGATTTTAAAATCTGTGCAGTGATCAATGCTAGTTATTGTCGCAAAATAACTAACAGAATACCATACCTGTCAGTTTAAAAACTGGTAGCACTTAATATACGAACATTATCACACTCGCTGCTAAGTGGGCCGTAGCCTAGAGAATAGCGTCGATAGCGTCGCCCGTTCCGGTAGCGGTCACAGTTCTCAAGGAGCGGAGTTCGCTTCTCGGTGAAAACATTTATTATTATTTTTTATTAAATTATAGTAAGACGACCGACTCGCTAACTTTCAACGTATAACGCCATCTAGTGAGAAATGTGCACAGTACGTCCGATTTAATTCTACAAAACCGTGCAAACAAAAATACTACGATGACGGTAGCGAACTATATAGATGAACTTAAAAATGAAGTTTCCAAAATTCAAACAGTCAAGGATCAAAAAACAAAAAATACTATAGAACTCATAATAACGAAGTTGGAAGATGCAATTAAATCAGAAAATCTTTCATTACAAGACAAAATCATCAGATTACAAGAAAATATAATCAACAGTGACAGAAAATATATCAGTAATTTAGAAAACATTAAACATGATATTAGAAAAATAATCTTACCTGAAACCTATGCAGAAAAGGTAAAAAAACACGAACCAGTTGTTATCATAAAACCAAAAAAGAAGGATCAGGAAAATAATGAAACAAAGAATGAAATAAAAGACAATATTGACCCAGCAAATTTTGGAGTTACCGGCATGAGAAATTTTAAGGATGGAGGGGTTATAGTAGAATTTAAAAATGCCACAGATATTAACAAGGTTCATGATGAGGTGATAGCCAAACTGGGAGATAAATATGAGGTAAAGATTCCTCAAACAAAAAACCCATCCGTCAAAATTATTGGTTTATCTGAAAAATACAGTTTTGAAGAAATAGAGAGAAAAATAAAAACTCAAAATGAGACCATCTGTGAACAAAGCTCAAAAATAAAGGTGACATATATGAAAGAACTAAAAAACCAAAGAAATCAAACAACTTTTACTATATATGCCGACGTCGACGGAAAGACTTACGACAGAATGTTAAAAGCAGAAAAAATAAATATTGGATGGGACAGATGCAGGGTCTTTGACAATTTAAATATCATGAGATGTTTTAAATGTAATGGGTTCAACCACAAGGCTATAGATTGCAGAAACCTAAAATCTTGTCCAAAATGCGCAAAAAATCATGACGTTAAAGATTGCATGGATGAGGATATTCAGTGCATCAATTGTATAATGACAAGTAAAAGATTAGGACTGAAACTAAATTGTAGTCACTCAGCCATGAGTAAGGAATGCCCAATTTATAAAAGAAAACTTGAAGCAAAAATGAGCAGAATTTCTTTTTTATAAACAAAAGTTACGAGAAAGATGAAATTATATACTTGAACATACAAAGCATCATAGCACATTACGAAGAGGTCAAAATACTTTTAGAAGAGAAGAAACCTTTTATGCTTATGATGAGTGAAACACATGTGACTGAAGATATCCAAGATAGTGAAATTATATTTGATGATTATAATACCATCCGTTGTGACTCGCATAGCAGACATACAGGAGGAGTGATGATTCTCTTAAGTAATAAAGTTCCATATGAAGTGATATCAAATCACCAACATGAAAAACATTGTTGGATTTTAGCCATCAGCATTAAATCAGGAATCAAGAAAGGTGTATATACTGTTATTTATAGATCACCAAACACGAGTAAATGCGACTTCTTAACATATTTTCAAAGATGGAGCATGGAAAATTTGCAAGATGAAAATATTAACATCATAGTTGGAGATTTCAATATAAATGTTAAAGCAAATGCAGACATATACACAAAAAAACTGAAATCTATTATTCAAACTGCAGGTATGAAACAATTAGTTAAAGATTTCACACGAATTACTAATACCTCTAAAACATTGATTGATCTGGTTATCTCAAATAAATTTAACCTATGTGTTAATGTATTAGATAAACATAAAATTACCGACCATAATATGATTCAAATTCTATTAAATGACAGAGAAAACTACAACTCCAGTAAAGAAACACAAGTAATAACATTTAAAAATTACAAAAGATACAATAAAGAACTCTTCATTCAGACCTTAGAGACTATTGATTGGAATGAAATAAATCAAATGGAATATAACAAAAAAGCTGACCAGACGATATTAAACATTAAAAAATCCATTGATGAAGTAGTTCCAGAACAGAAGATACGTAAAGGAAACAATAATAAATGGTTCACAAAAGAACTACGCACAATGCAGCATGATAGAGATACATTTTACAAGAGAGCACGCCTTACTAATAATACTATGGATTGGAATAACTACAAAAAAATGAGAAATAAATACTCCAAAGACATAAAAAGAACGCATAATGAGTACATAAAAAATAAAATAAAATCGGAAGAAGGGGATCCCAAAAAAATTTGGAAAAGCATTAAAGAATTAGTACATGGCGATAACAAAAACGACATAAAAATAGTAAACTTCCCAAAAGATATAAACGAAGAAAACATGGCTAATAGCTTTAATAAATATTTTATAGAAAGCATCACTCAAATTAACAAATTAATACCTAACATTGTTTTCAACCCCACAAATGATAATAACAACTCAAACAAAAAATTATTGGTCTTCAGAAAAATAACTGCAGAATATTTATTTAACATTTTAAAGAAAATTAAATCAAAAAACAGTTCAGATGGATTAACTATTAGTGTGATAAAAGATGCTTTTCCAGTAATTGGATCTACTCTATTAAATATTATTAATCAGACAATTGAAGAGGGAAAATTTCCACAGTCATGGAAACTATCTACCATTATACCGGTCCCAAAGGTTAAAAATACCAGAAAATGTGAAGAATTTCGACCAATAAACACCTTACCGAAATATGAACAGATACTTGAAGTAATAATAAAAGAACAAATATTGCAATACTTAGATGAACACAATATTTTATACCAAGAACAATCGGGATTCAGATGTAATAATTCTTGTGAAACAGCGTTAAATGTAATCGTTGAAGAATGGAAAGAAGGAATGAATAGTAATAAATTTATCTTAGCAATATTCTTGGATTTTCAAAGGGCATTCGAAACCATAGATCGAGAAATATTGATAAGAAAGCTTAAAGAAATTGGTTTCTCAACTCTAGCCATTAAATTAATAAAAGAGTATTTGAAAGACCGAATACAGGTAACAAAAATTAATAATCAATTTTCAAAACCAATGGAAAATAAATTAGGAGTACCACAGGGATCAGTCCTTGGACCTCTATTGTTCATACTCTATATTAATGACATGGTGAAAATATTTTCAAAATGCAAAGTACGACTATTTGCCGATGATACACTTATATATATAATTGGAGAAAACTATGAAGAACTAATAAATATTTTAAATAATGAACTAGATAATGTATCAAGATGGCTAAAAATAAATAAGCTTAAATTAAATACAAAAAAAACAAAATGTATGGTAATTGGTTATAAGAAGACATCCAGTGAAAGCAAAATCAAAATTGATGGTGAAATTATTGAAAATGTTACCGATATAAAATACTTAGGAGTTATAATAGATTCCAAACTCAACTTTAACAAACATGCGGAATATACCCAAAAGAAAATTGGAAAAAAGATATCTTTCTTGGGAAGAATTCGCCAAAAACTGTCCGAAAAAACTGCAATCACCATTTATAACTCCATTATTGCTCCACATTTTAATTACTGCTCAACTATCCTTTTCCTGTGTAACGACCGAGAGCAAAATAAATTTCAAATTCTCCAAAATAGGGCAATGAGAACAATACTCAGACGAAATAGATATTCAAAAGTAAATAAAATGTTAAACGAACTAAATTGGCTAACGGTGAAACAGATGTTGACCTTGAACACGATGATATTTTTACACAAAATAGTAAACAACCTGCTACCCAAATATTTTTCGAATCAAATTGTATACAACAAGGACATACACCAACATAAAACTAGGACGTGCAATGAAATCAGGCTACCAAAGAAGGACAAAGCGAATACCCAGAATAGTATATTTTATAAAGGGATGAAATACTATAACGCGCTGCCGGAAAACCTTAAGTCTGCCCCAATTGAAAAGTTTAAGATGTTGTGTAGGAGCCATATCAAGAAAGAAAAAAAAAACATAGTATATTTAAATGTAATAATTAATTAGTCATTTGTAATCTTAAATGTACAAATTACTAAAATAAAATCAATAAATAAAAAAAAATAAACCTACCTATGTAATTACTGTCGATTATATTAATGAAATATTGCTCGAGCAAGACTATGTTGTTTACAGTTTATATTATTATGATGGCGTCTCATTATAATCATTATGAATGCTTCTGAGAATGTCACAGCTGGTTAATATTAATAATAATATGGTAATTATAATGATGAATAATTTTATATTATGGCGATTGGTCTCAAGAGGGCTTTGCGTGGTTATTATTTTACATTGTAGTTTGTTTTCTTCATAAACGAGTTATTTTTTAGAACATCTTTATTGGCGCGTGGCCACGTGCATATATCAAATGCTATGTGTAAACTTGGCGGTGTGCGTTTGCGGTTGGTTTGTTCCTTTACAACGATTCGTGGTTCGGCTCGGGAGTGTATACGCACCATAAAGTGACTTAGGTCACATGGCAGTTCATTTCGCTAATGTGTAGATGTGAACCTAACACGTTAACCACCCTCCATACTAAATTCTTGTAAAGTTCTGGGAAATAAAAGATTCTATCGAAGATGCAATGGAGGCTAAAAATAAAATAGTAAAAAAACCTACACAGCTCTGCTACACCCATTTATTACTGATATTATTTTTTTATGTGAGAACCTCACCCAATCGCCTGGAGCCAGTGAGGCTATGGCATCCCATATTGGGGAATGTTGTGAGGCCGAAGGTGGTGGGGAGGGATGGGGAAGATGGGGAAGACGAATGTGAGGAAGTATGGAACCATACATAACTGGGCACCAAACACGGCTAAAGCCATTTAAAGCAACGTTTCTATCCTGAATCGTGTCATTTTCACTCTGAAATGTGTCGCAAATATAATATATAATATTATTTTCAATTAAGGCGATGCCATACGTACTAATGCAAAATCATGTGTTTTTGGTTTGAAAATTTGTTCGCCTAGAAATGTTTCAGATGCTTTAATTAAATACTGCGAGTAGAATACATCTTGGCCTTTGAAACAATCGAGTATTTTTTAGATAAGTCTTTTTATAAGCCCAGAAAAAAATAATGTAAAGGCCTATGAAAACTGCTTTAAAGTTCAAAATCTCCTACTTAGGAACCCATTTTCGGTTATAATTTTATTGTATAATGTGGAAAATTAAGATATTTATAAAATAATCGAAAAAAAATTAAATATTTATGCCTGAAAATCCACAAAATAAAATAAAAGGCACTTTTTGGCCATGTTTTTTCTTGCATAAATCAAAACAGGCGGATGGTGTTAAGCGGGAATTTAAACCTTATCGCCATCTACGTAAGGGTTGTTATTGATAGCGGCTCAATTTATAATATCACACGACATAGTGCATCGCCTTAATGACATTTTTAAATAATACAACAAATTCATCAATCATTTATACAAAGATACCTAAAAATTAATATTTGAATTCTGTCGGCTGTCCGGTAGCAGGGAGATGAATTTGATAAAACACATAGTGTAGGTATTAGATATATAAATAATAACCGTCTTACTAATTAGATTTTTACACGCCGATTCAACGTCGGCGATGTAAAGCCGGCCTTGAGCCTGATTTAAGACACCACGTAATATTTACAACGCGTTCTTTAGTATGGCTGTAAGTGAATAAAGGATATTAGGTATAACACATTGACAAAACGTCGATATTGATCAAATCTACCATATTATTCTACGTAATGGTGACGTAAAAATAGGGAAGACTTTATTATAAATTTCCAAACAATGGCGCCAAAATACATTCCGCTCCAGGTACCGTTTGGATCGAGCCTGAAACTGGCGCCAACAAATTAATGCGACATATGACTCTAATAGCGGGAGTTTGATCAATGCTGACATTTTCATTATTTCTGATGAACGTCATAATGAGATCTCAAATGTTTCTACAGGGATCTCTAAGGATGATAGCCATTTATATTTAAGGCGATGCACTACGTCGTGTAATATTTTAAATTGAGCCGCTATCAATAACAACCCTTACGTAGATGGCGATTAGGTTTAAATTCCCGCTTAACACCCACTATCCGCCTGTTTTGATTTATGCAAGAAAAAAACATTGCCAAAAAGTACCTTTTATTTTATTTTTGGATGTTCAGGCATAAATATTTAATTTTTTATATATGGCATATGGCATCGCCTTATGTAGTAATGCCTTAAGGCGATGCCATACGTAGTAATGCAAAATCATGTGTTTTTGGTTTGAAAATTTGGTCGCCTAGAAATGTTTCAGATGCTTTAATTAAATACTGCGAGTAGAATACATCTTGGCCTTTGAAATAATCGAGTATTTTTTAGATAAGTCTTTTTATAAGCCCAGAAAAAAATAATGTATAAGGCTTATGAAAACTGCTTTAAAGTTCAAAATCTACCACTTACGAACCCATTTTCGGTTATGATTTTAATGTATAATGTGGAAAATTAAGATATTGATATACTGAAAATCCAAAAAATAAAAAAAAAGTACTTTTTGGCCATGTTTTTTCTTGCATAAATCAAAACAGGCGAATGGTGTTAAGCGGGAATTTAAGGCTTATCGCCATCTACGTAAGGGTTGTTATTGATAGCGGCTCAATTTATAATATCACACGATAACAACCAATAAACTTCAATAACAACCCTTACGTAGATGGCGATAAGGTTTAAATTCCCGCTTAACACCATCCGACTGTTTTGATATATGCAAGAAAAAAACATGGCCAAAAAGTGCCTTTTATTTTATTTTTGGATGTTCAGGCATAAATATTTAATTTTTTTTCGATCATTTTATAAATATCTTAATTTTCCACATTATACAATAAAATTATAACCGAAAATGGGTTCCTAAGTAGGAGATTTTGAACTTTAAAGCAGTTTTCATAGGCCTTTGCACTATTTTTTTCTGGGCTTATAAAAAGACTTGTCTAAAAAAACTCGATTATTTCAAAGGCCAAGATGTATTCTACTCGCAGTATTTAACTAAAGCATCTGAAACATTTCTAGGCGACCAAATTTTCAAACCAAAAACACGTGATTTTGCATTACTACGTATGGAATCGCCTTAAGATTAATAAAAACATGACCTTACCATTAAAATATTATATGTAAAAGGTTTGAAAATTTTATAAAGCGTTTTTCAACTATAAAATTACCGGTAAGCACCAGATTTTATTTTTCTAGACGATGGATTAGTAACTTCCTGAGGGATCCCTCTACAAACATTTGATATTTTAGTAATACGTTCATCAGAAAAAATAAACCCCACGAAACGATTGATTTTCTATGCCTGCTAGGGCAAAGTCGACCGTAGGTTCGTCATTACGCCGGCACGCCCGCCGAATATTGTTTTTACACGCCTTTATCACTTATGTCGTTAGATTCCCACTTTATATTAGAGATTTGATAAGGCAGATTCAACCACTGATCTGTCCAATACACCAGGGCCGCGCGTCACATATTTCTGTGCACGGCTGCTTCACTTACGGCGTTACGATTCTGGCTTTTCTGGGTATTGTCTCGGCCATATTGTTTAATTTTTTTTTACTCATTCTGCGAATTCAAATCGGCCATCAATCAAATTAGTCGGCCAACATCGCTTTCAGGTCGTTCAAAAATAATTATAGATTTAAAAAAAAATAATAATTACTTCGTTGTAAATAATCAAATGAATTAAACAATTATATCGGCAAATAACTGAGGTGTGATGTTTGTTTACCTGAAATGGGGCGTAAAAATAAATTAAACATTATTTTATTTATTTTTTAGGTGTAAATGAATTATAACTGCTCTCAACCGTCTGGGGCCAATGAGAATACACGGAGAAAAATGAGTATTGCAGATTTATTAAAATCCTGTTGAAACGGGACAGTAGGCCTTTGACTAATAAAATGTTAGTACTTTCAGGATAAATTGGAACACGTGTTCATGCACCTGCGTTTGCCCTGTTAATATATAATGATGAAATGTGAAAATATCATGATTTTATGAACAAGTGTTCATGATCAATTCATTCGTTAAAGGCCTGCAGTCCCCTTTTTAAAAGGAATATAATACATTAGCAATGTTTTATATAATATAGTAAGTTTTCTCCGTGTACCTATATAATAAAATGATGGTGATCATGTATAACCGACACCTAAAAAACTACAGCTTACCCTTACCAGATAAAGAGCAACGAACGCCACTGCTCGTCAAATTTCTAATTTTTTTTTACATTTGAACGGTCCATGACTCTCGGCCCGTTTCAGCTTATGATCAAATTTCCATAAGCAGTCGAGCATAGCGGTCATTGTAGCCATTCTGGGAGCGTTCAATTTTTAGTGATTCAAAGTGGCGCAAATCGTCGTACCATCAAACGTGTCGGAGGTTGAATCAACCCAACCTAAGCAATGTACGTTCGCACCTAATGGATTATAATTATATTTGATTACTGGGTTATGTAATGTGAATATAGCACTGACATGCAACAATTTAATAACACTCGAACAAACTTTCTATATCATTAATGTTATTAGTTATTAGAACCTCTAAAAGCGTAGTCAATGTATGGTGGGTAGGTACCTTCCTATTTATATTGCACAACATCGTCAAATGTGTTATTTTTTTAAAAAGTTGTTATAGCCATCAGAATTTAAACCTGTGAAGTCTGAGGTTGATTATCTGCACAATGGTTCACCTGCATCCACAGTTGATGTCGGCAGCATGAGAACGAATAGTTTTTTTTCCAAATCTCAGGTAATCCATCAAGGATGTGTAAAAAACTACCTACATTCGTCTTACATTCCAATAAATTCATTGTTACAGTTCATCCCCTAAGACCCGGTAGTAAGGGTTCAAAAATGGTTTGAAATGAAACTATGTAAATACGAATGTTAGAGGGTTAATTAAATAACACAACAAAAAGTGTTTTTAATAATTTTCGGGGCTTACTTAGCGATTTTTTTCTATCGACGGAATTTCGTATAATTAACGTTTCGGTATGATAAATGTATGGATATTATCTTAAAAAATAACTCTTTTTTTTGGAACTTAAAAACTTAAATAGTTAGCGAGAAACTTGCTATAAATCAGTAGAAATTGGGTATACGACTCGCAATGTCTCCCATACGGTACACAGTTCAGTCAGGGGGACTCTTCCGCGGTGTTGCTTGTGGAGCAAATTTAAAAAAATATATTAATTTAAAAAGTATTGCCCTGGTGAAATGTATCAACTGCATAAGTCAAATTTGGCAAAGAAAACACTTTGTCTATGTTTAGTTCAATCTCACAATATTCCCTTAATTTGGGGTTAGGTACTATGTACCATAGATACTTTTAATACAGGCATTTGGGTTTATAATAATACTAACTCACATGTGACCCGGCGTTATTCGAATTTTTCCTACTTTCAATGAATATAATATCCATGTATCATTTCATTTCTAAGAGTTTATCGGTATGTAATCCCGTGTTTTGTTCATGAATGTTCCCGAACGTTTCAAACTTGCAGAAAATGCTCTCGAATGTTCTGGACTGGTCTAGAAATCTTTTAGATGGCGAAACTTCCAGTCCTTATATCTTCAAAAGCACGCCCTTCAGGTAAAAACAGGAACCTTCTTCATGGATGAGGGATAGAGGACTACCACACCATATAACTCCCTTAATCGTACCAGGACCCGTTTCTAAGTTTTAACCTCACGCAAACTGTACACTTACTTTTATAATGTACATTGATGATTATAAGTAATTTATAAGCATAGTAATTAGTCGAGAATTTTATTTATTTATTCACGCCTCGAAGGCTTACATGTATACAGTGTTATAGGTAAGCTGTTCATTAGTACAATAATAAGTGTATAGTTCAAAACACAATATGAATGATATAAGCAAGTACAATACAAGTTGTCATAGAGTTCTGTTGTACAAAGTAGTTCAATTATTGTAAGTATATATCAAATCAAATCAAATCAAAAATTATTTATTGTAAAATAAAAATTACAAAAGGTGTAGCTTATGGGTAGACCCCATTTCTTCCAGCTAACCACATTTATTTAAATACAATATATAATATTATTTGTTTTATTATAATAATTATACATAATAACAAGAATAGAAATGAAAGTAGTTATAGAGCAATGTGTAGTAACTTTCTTGGTATTTATTAAAATTAACATGAACAGTTTGTTGTTAAGCGTGATTGTATTTAGAAAACCTTTTTTACCCTAAATTGGTTGATTTACAGAACATAGCTAAATTAACACGGCGATAAAAGGTGCACATGAAGAAGTATGGAAGATAATATAATGATATTATGTCGAAAGTTGTGCATACAACGTTTATAAAAAAAATATTCTATGGGTACCTACGTAATATTATGAAAACGATGATAGTTTTCCCACTAGATTCTAAATAGATTGTTGTTTTTAACTACTTAATTCTTTTTTACATATTTGATTTATTTTAACCCCATTCATCTCTAACTGTAAAATAAAATAATAATAAATATTAAAACATCTCATCCTGCAAAAAGGTTTCACTTTAAAGCACCCGAAATAGCTGGTGTTGCCATGCAAACATTTCCTACTCAATCGTAGTACGTAGGTACCTATTTACTTCTACTTGTATTCGTCCCATAAACTTGCACAGCGGTGGTACTGGAGCAAAAGGCTTGCGCCATTTGCGAGATAATGGCTTTGAACTTCAGTAGGGTTCATCTGCCAACAGAAGTAAAGGGTACCCACACACAGGTGATCTCCATCTGCGTCATCGGGAGATATTGGCGTCACGGGGAGAAATTATTCAGCACACCTCCAAGTCTTGGTATCCGTTACAGTATAAGTTACAATCAAATGGCACAAGGGAATATCACCTCTACGACCTGTGAATAGAGGTCTCTTTGCTGAAACAATGGCGGGAGAAAGTTCTTTCTGTGCGCATCGCTGAGATGCTCTAGATACGCAGTGAAAGGGGGGCTGCGAAAGTAAGCACATTTATAGAAAAGTTTAAATGTTTTCAATTTTATTTTTGAGATAAATTTGTCATGGTTAATAATTTTGTTCCAACGAAACAAAGCACACAAAGGAAAATGAAAATTATGTTTGCATGGTAAAAGATTATAAAATTACCCTCATTCAAAATGTTGTCGTTGTGTTTTATTTTTATGTTCCATGTATTATGTAATTGATTTTCTTAGAAAGCAACCCTTTTAAGAAATGTAGCACAGTTTGACACAATTAACTTTGCAGGCGGCCAAAGAAGGAACGAATGAACTATATTTTTTAATTCATCATTTTTTTGTATCCGCAAAATTCAAATCAGCTGTACATCAATTTCACAGTTAAATGTGTCGATTTGTGACTTTGTTTAACCTCTTGTCCGCCAGCATATATCCTTAAGGATAACTACTATTAAAAAATCACGAATCTACCTCGCTATTCTGCGGAAACTAATTATGGTAGATTATTAACTTTTCTTAAAATATTTAAAAAAATGTTTATTTTATTTTTTTACAAATTAAAAAACAAAATTAAGAAATGGATTAAAGAATAAAGAGGATATATTACAAAAAAAAATATCTTAAAAGAATAATAATATACCTACATAGTAAACATATTATACACAACTGGACCAGTTATTGCGAAAACAGAATCATAAAATTATTTTCCAATTTTTTTTATTTTTAAACAAACAAAAAATTCCTCAAGTAAATAAAAATAAATTTATTACTTACTTCAATAGGTACTTACTTAAATGTTTTTTTGGACATTCCTTTCATACAGTTCTTATAATTCGTCGATTATTTTACCCTTTTGAGATGCCCCCTGTTTGCTTATCAAGTGCATCTGTAGACGGGGTGGCTGCCGCCTCCCGCTCCTCGTACATTATTTGTCTCTGGTCTCAGTTCGAGAGTACGAGCTCAGCGCCGCCAGTGAGGTTCAGTTCGCGCCTGAAAGAGCGCGCGTGCGGGCAACACCAGAAGTGCGTGAATGTCAAAGCTGCTCTTTGACAAGAATGGAACACTTTTCAAATAATAATTATTTTTAACTTAACCAAAGACAAACAATAAAACATAATATAAGGCAGTGGGTGCGAGACGTTTTCAGCCAGATTTTTCTTGATTTGATGGGGATTTGAGCGAGGATTTTTGACAAATTCGCCGTGCAATTTTTGAAGGTGAGATTCTCTTTTACTAATAACTTATCTTTGCACATTTGGTGACCTTCAGAAGTTACCCCTTTGTTATTTAAAAATGTTTCAGAATGCAACTCTGATATTTTGTATTTTTTGCAATATGTCATTCATTTATTTTTATGTCAGGTTAACAAGTTTACAGATGTACCTACTAACTAATTTGTCCAGCGGTATACCTGTTGGTAACAAACTATTTTAATTATTTACTCAACTTAAATCTTTAAAATATAGTTATTTATTAAATACCCAAACGATTTGCCACCATCGTGTGTAATTTTTTTTTCAGTTAAATTTCGTAAAGTCCACAAAAATACATGGATACCAAATTTATAAATTTTATAATTCTCTAACCAACAAGTACCTACTTTAATTTGAACGTATTTTGATTTAAAGTGCTGAACAGCATATTATATTATTATATACGGCTTATATTTACATTACGCAGGTATATCACTTTCTTTTGAAACTTTTGAACGTCATCGTCACTTTTGAAAGTTTTTTTTTATAAAAAGCTACTTTCACGAAAAATCTGAGCTCATCTCAATCCAAGATAAAATACAATATATTGTATCGTTTAAACTTTCAAGAGAGGCAAATATTACGAACAAAGAGATTCACCCAGTTTCCGAAAGCCCCAAAGGGTGTGAGATTTGAAACGTGCCGTATAGTCAGTCTCCTGCGCAAACCCCTATTGTTTCGTTTCTGAACTTTGCCATTTGTGTGTTATCTTCTAGCCGTGGAATAGCGAATGTCAGAGGGCATCCAAAAATATAAATGTTTCTCTCCTTTAACTTTTTGACTTCTCTGAGAAGACATAATTTTTAGATTTAGACTCTGTATTATGAGAGTTATTAACTGAAGATATTAGAAGGTTGTCGGGAGAAAACAAAGAGATTTAAAAAGCAATTGTTGAGATAATCGGATTTCAAAGTTTAGAATATAATAAATAGATTGGGAATACTTTAAAAATCATGTGTCACTGTGATGGTACACGCTAATCTCCGAAACCGCCCAACCGATTTCAATGAAATTTGTTAATGTGTATGGTTGGTTTCAGCTTGAAACATAGGATAGTTGGACCCAATAGTTGGCGCTGCTGTCGAAATAATTTTTTTTTCAACGAATTTTTTGTAAATTTTTATCATCCACAAATTTTAACTTCTCTTCACCCCCCCCCCCTTTATGTGTTCATATTGGCAAAAGACGGATTGACAAAAAAATTTTGTTCACAAATAAAATTAAATAAAAATTCATTACTTTAATTTAAAACAACAATATTGTTAGGTGTTTTTTTTTTTTTTTAAGTTACCGGACAACAAAGTGCCCTTAACATTTTTACTCCAAATGTGCTAAGGAATAGCTGGTTAAAGTTTGTCGGGTACGTGCCGATACACCCTCTATATTTCAGATTATAAAAAAAAAATATAATTAAAGTATGTAAATATTTGGGAGAAAACAGTGAAAAGGTTTTGCTGGTAATAATTTTTTCACATTGTTTTTCTTTGCTTTTCCTTTTCATGAGAAATTGCAGCATATTACATAAATATTCCAATATGTATATTCTGTTGCTAGAGCCTTTCAATGTCACTCCAGTACAAATTTATTTCACTGTAAACGCATGCAGTAACAAAAAAATCCAAAACGGTGAGACTGCAGTCTCAATTTCTTAGAACTAATTTTTAATGATAACTAACATAGAACAACAGACGCATTCGTATTCACCATTCAAAGTAAAAAAAAAAAGTTATCGTGTCGGATAAAAACTAAAGCAGTAATGAGAATGTGCGTACATTGTTCTTTCCCACAATGCATTGGACAATTAGTGTTTTCTCTGATAATGGTAATTTTTGTATTAACATTTAAATGCACATCTCATCGTTTTCACCCAGTCTATAAATGCACAACAAAACTATATATCTATGGCTAACAGATTGCATAGATAAATCAATAATGAAAAACGTGTAACTTTCGTTTTTTTCTTCCGACATCCTTCATCTAGTGTGTGCATTACAAATTATTTTATTTTATTTATTTAAATTGAAATAGTACCACTTTATGATGCCTAATATAAACAATCATTTCAATTTTTTTAATTTACACTTCGCTTATTTCTTATATGAATTCGATATGAATATGTTACGTGACGCAAAATAGAATAGAAAAAGCTCGTTTTTGCGTGACTGTGTTGACATACTAACGTTCGCGCTGTGCATGCCCTTTCCTGACCCAATAACGTTAACCTTATTATTGTATTGTTTCAATTGACTGATCCCCACATACGCTCTATTTGTTGGGTTAGGTTAGATTAGGTTAAGAAGGGTATGCACAATGCGATCGTGAACATGTCGATAAGGTGACATGGCAACTCAGGACGATGGCAATTCAACACACTCTTGAAAAGTGGTGAAAAAACTAGGTTATGTTTGAAGGCTTTCTTTTCATTTTTAAAGGGTGTGTTTAATTGCCACTATCTTGAGTTGCCAAGGGAACAACCGTTGATAAAACCACGAAAAAATCTAAAGTTTAATTTTCGATAACATTTTTAGCATAATTTTACAACGAGTCATGCACCTTAATTATTATTACATAATTACTAATTGAAATATATTATATGCTTTCGTATACATCTCTAAATAGTATAAAACAAAGTCGCCATCCGCGTCTGTCTGTTTGTGCGCTTAGTTCTTCTAAACTACGCAACGGATTTTGATAGTGAAAACCCTGTCATTTAGAGAACTTCTTCCGAAAGGTTTATATGTACAAAACATGTATATTATATTTATAGAAAGTAGAGAAAAGTCGATGTTTTGTAATCAAGACGTAAAAAAATATTTTCAGGCGCTTACATTGCTACTACGGAACGGAAAGTTTGCGATGATCTCCTAAGGATAATCTCCAGCAACGCCGAGTACACGTCAACTAGTTTCTTTAATAAAACAAACAGGCACATTTTTACGTTGTACATAATGCAATATATGTGTACGATTAAAACACAATAATGGTGTTATATGCCTATATTGTATTAGGTATATTATACCTCTGTTATATTCCTTCACAAAATTAAGTTATTAATTTAAATTAAATAATATTAGTTTAGTGACAAACTTTCCTTGTTCTTAGAAGCAGCAGAGAAAATTAGAAATTGAGAATGCGCCGTATCCATCTTGCATAACGGGTGTTATTAAGTTTTGAATTGTTTGTGTCAGAATTGAATATAATTGCTTCATAGAAGTCCTATTAGAAAGTTCTATTCAATATTGTTCTAAGAAAAATAATTTACTGTCGGTGTGGTGAGGAATATACATTAATTTGTTGAGAACTAGCTTCATTTTGAAATGTTATCAGATTATTTGAGGATAATTTCAAAAATATATCAACACCGCCACAGTATAATTTTTGGAAATGGTTACTTTGTTCTTTGCTTGGCCGCCTGCAAAGTTAACTATGTCAAGGAGTTAAAAAGATTTGTGATAATTTGGGGTTTATATGAGAATTATAGTCTAATATAGAAGTTGTAAACAACAGGAAAAGTAAAGTAAATTGCATTTTATCTTCTTACATGAATAATACTACTAATTGACATTACGTGCATACATCATATATACTTACATCTTATGTTTATGTACAAAGGAAAACATTACAAATTTAAAAATGTTATTAAACAATTAAATTCCAGTTGTGCAAACGTCGAATTCTAAAATGTTTATGTAATTCTAAATTTTTTATGTAATTTTAAAATGTTTATGTAATTTTATAATGTTTATGTAAATCTAAAATGTTTATATAATTCTAAAATTTTTACGTAATTTTAAAATGTTTATGTAATTCTAAAATGTTTAAGAAATTCTAAAATTCAAATATTTTCAAATATTCAAATATTATAATTCTTATATTTTCAGTAGGTACATACACGATGAATTTATTCCACCGGTCTATTTTGAATTTTAGAGTACTAATAACTTATTTTATTTTAATTTACTATTAATTTAGTACTAATAACTTATTTTATTTTAATTTAAAAAATACTTTTTTTTTTAAATTTTATGTCTCGTTGTTTTTGAATGTTGGGGTCGATTTTATTTGCTTTTTAAAAATGATTAATTTCTCAATACTAAAAATGTCGACAAATTAACCTATTAATTCGAAAGCCGATGAATTCTGATGAATAATAAATACAGTAATTGGATATACTAATACATCACACAGCGTAACCGAGAAACTCTCTTATCTCATAGTAAATAAATAATAAAAATAAGTCAGCTAAGAGCTCCGTTGTAATCCTACTTTCTTTTACAATGGTCGTTTTTGGGTTTGATAAAGTCAACAATGGCAAGCCTTTATTTCCTCTGCGTAAGAATTATTTATTACCAAGAATACCTGTTTCTCTGTATGACTATTCTTGATGATAGTGTCACCAGGTGTAAGTTAATCACACAAATAATGAGGATTCATAGAAAAAATCAATTGGTGTCTCTGATAAAAGATACAGAATTCACGCAACATTTCAAGGAAATATTTGTATTTCTAGTCACTGCATGCCAAAGTCTGCATTATTTATATACTGTGTGAGGATTCATCATTGCAACACAAGTCGGTTTTCTCGTTATGACGGCCATAACTTGTGAATAAGCCAAATAATATTGTCAGCAGTAGCAAGATAAGCACACATATGATACTGATTCATTGAACTGATGACAAATCTTTCTAAATATTTGAACGGAACGAACACACCTTTAAAAAAATTCGAATTCACATAACTACGTGTAGGTACTAGGTACTTACTGTTTCATGAAATTACTAATTGTATGAACCAATCGTCTTGTTAACTAAAAAATAAAATAAAATACGTCGTTTTCTACGATTTAAACACGGAGAAAAATGACTATTGTTAATTTATAAAGAATCTCTTAATTTTTTTTTTGTAATTCCGGTTAAAAACGGGACCATACGAATAAATTAACAGGTTTCCTGATAAAATTTTAGTAAATTACGAATATATTAGTATGATTTCAGAACGCGTTCATGAAAATCCGAATATTTTTGAATTACAACGAAAATTATTTGTATCGTCGTGATGTCGTTTGATCAAGGCAAATCGATAAAATATTCTGAAATTAATGATTTATTAATAATGCCTGTTAATTTATAGTGAGGGCAAAAATAGATTTCTTTCCGTGGACAGCATGTTATTTGACAACTTTATTAAAATTATAAAACTCAAAATATGGAGATATTTGGCCAAGTTGTTAGGCAACAATGAATGCCATGGGCATAAAATATTCGAAATTAGTTAGTTGTATATGTACAAACTTAAAGATTTGAAAAAGTTAATGTTTTAAAAAATGATGTCTAAAATAGTATAATTGACGCAGAACAACATGTTTTGGAAATTATATCAGAGATGGGGTTTCTGTGCCTTGATATATGAAACTGTATACACTCATTATCAAAGTAAACAGGATCATCAAGGAGTTCACAAAGTGCCAATACAAACGCTCACAACCGGATTTTAACTTATCTGAGACACGTTGTATGCGAATGAAATAATCCAAACAGGTTTCACAGGCCAAGCGCAAGGATCTCGAAAACTTGAAAATATATACCTTGGATTATATTTTATACTTAAATTTAACCACGAGGTGAATGTAATACATAATAACTTAACTACGAAGTTCTAGTATTTATGAGCAATAACATAAATTATGTTATGCATATTTGAACTCTTGTAAGCCTAATAACAAATAGTAACATTATCTACAGTGTTATCAATGTTGTCATTCTTCAAACTTAATAAATATTATGATTTAAGATTTTCCTTCTTTAGCTAACGTTTCGGACAACGTTACAGTGTCCATCGTCAGGGCAGATGTGACAGTCAACACGGCATAACCCCCCAAAGACAAATAACAAAAATTAATAAATATTAATTAAAAATATTTTTCTGAAATACTTAAAAATTAAAAAAAAACTATTTGTTAACAAGTCCTGCTGTGTAATTATCATTATTATTATTATTATTACGCGTGACAACTCTTTCGCATTTCGAAGATATTACCAAACTGACATTGGAAAGCGAAACAGCTGTCAAGCGTAATAATATTACGCAGTAGAACTTATTTAAGAACCGTTTTTTTAATATTAAATGTAAAAATAAAACTTTACATTTTAAAATTTCTTCAACATAAACTAGAAAAGAACCCTAATCATGTATTGATTTTTATTATCTAAAACCAAAATTATAAAGTTTCTATCTTTAATTGTTATTTAACCAACGCAAGTTAGGTAAAACTTAAAGTCAGTTTTATTTCATTAAATTGAATTTGTTTTAACTTGTTCCATTTTTAACACTGTTCAAATATTCATCTTCCCTCTGGAGGAAGAGGAAGAGGTTGGGAATTACCTGGAAATTCTAGTCATTAACATAGCTAAAGCCGTTTTAAACTGTACCTATATTCAGAATTATGTTCTTTCACCAGGGCGGTATTGATAGTAAGGTATGTTCTTCTCTTTGCTTGAAAAAATAAATTCATTCCAACTTGAATAGAATTTCTAATGAGAAAAACTGAAGAAATCTCATCGTATTTTTACATTCTGGAAAACACTTTAATGTTGATGATGATGAGAAAGAATCTATCTTTTTCTCAAAATAATTCTTTGATAATACAATAAAATCTAAAAGGGTTTGGATTATTTAAAAGTCGTGTTTCTAAAAATGCATTGTTTCAGAGTGTTTAAAATTCCGTCAGTTACCATTAAGTGATTTATACACATGTTAAATGTTAACAAAAACTTTAAATATTGGCATTGAGTTTGGTGTTTCGGCCATCAAACCCCACATTCGTATTCAAATTAGCGTCCTTTTATGTGCCTGGCATTCCGTGGGAAACATTGTCATTGTAAAATGCTACATGCTAATGATATGTTATAAGCATTGGGTAGGTAATGGATATCCAACAGCCTTATCACGTAAATCTCTGTTCGTGTATTTAGTATTTACGTGATTTTTATATATTTTTGTGTGCTGATTGCGTAATCAATGCCATTTCAATCTAAACTAATTAACGATTTGTTTGCTTCTTATTTTGGTGTGCTCAAATTTTGAATTTAACCAATCAATTATTGTTAACTATTATTTGTATTGATTGATAGAATACTGCGACGTAGGTTTTGTCTTGCTCAGAGCATAGATCATAATTAATTGTTTCATCTTATTCTCTTGACGATAGCTAGTCCCTTTATCCTTAGATAACTAATTAAGGTATTGCACTCTACTGAAGCCAATCAATCAATACTGTTTATTGTTAGTATTACTCAGGACACAGATCAATTAATTGTTTCGTCTTATTCTCTTAACGCCCAGTCCCTTTAACCGTAGATACCTAACGTTGTTTTTGTAGCTCAAAAAACTAACAATTCGACTTTTTGACAAAGATTTTTTGAATTCCCATTTTCTAAATTAGATTTTATAGAATTATAAGGTTATAAATTAAAAATCCGTATAACAAAAACATATCTTTATTCAAGTTTTAAGTACATGCTAAAGCACGTATCTAAAATGACACTATTTTTTTAGATAAATTTTACCTTTAAACCTAATTTTACTTTTCATCATTATGTAAATACAGAACAGTTGGTTTAGTTTAAGTTAGTTCCCGTTTTCTTTGAAATCGCGAAGAGAAAGATATAAATCAACGATGACAGTTAAATTACTTATACGTTTTTGGCACAAGTTGGACAAAACTATTAAAACCACCAAAATAATTAATCAAACCATTTGACAAAATGACGAGTAGTCGGTAGGTTATCTCAAAAACAAAATAACTTACTGACTAAGTTGACACATGGAGGCTATATTCTCGGTAGAAGCATTCGAAAGAGATTAGGTTAGACGAGGTAGTTTTGAATTTGATACTCGTCATTTTGATGAACGTTATCTATCTAGGGTTAATGACGCTCACCAGGGTTGTCGTTAAGTGTTTTGCGATGACAACCTAATTTGTTAAACAACTTCAATGGTACTTAACTCCTGTCTGAGCTTTCTACCCGCCAAGGGTGGACATTAACACCCGGTTCCAGGTAATAATGTTCCATCGTTCCCTGTCAAAATATTCCCAGTAAAAATGTCCCAAGTTAAAATGTTCCCGATCAAAATGTTCCCAATTACAAACAAGTTCACTACATTGGCAAAACACCTACAGACTCACCAACACCTGTAATCTAACCTAACCGACTGTGCGACTATTAGGGGAGACCTAGGAGAGTTGTGACAATTTTCAATTTAAGGGATATATCTCGCTCAATAAACGTTCCACAGTTATGACCTTTGTGAATTAATGTAGCACCATTCCTTCCCTTTCCAAAACAATTATCAAAATTAATAAAAGTATTACAGTTTCCGAGAAAATCAACAAAAAGAAAAACTACTCCCTCTGTCACAACTCCCCTATCACCGAGGTAAGTTGTGACAGGTACCGAGGTAAGTTGTGACAGCTTTGTATTTAGACTATTTAAGTTATAAAAAAATACCATTACACATATTATAAATAAATAAAAAATGTTTTTTTTTTTGCAAAAAGTAATGTAATCATATTTTAGTACATTCAGTACCAACAAAAACAACACATGGCATTCCCATAACAAGTAATTATATCTTATAAGTAATTATGGCATGGCTTTGAGATCAATCATATTATAAACAGTCAAAAATCTTAATTTAAACTGATAGGCAATTATGCCAAATGTATTGCAGCTCGCCTCCAGTACAATCTCCGTGTGACCAGCCTTTGCATTCTAGGCATTGCACCCACTCCTCATTCGATCTGCTGTTTGCATAGGCTTCAAGGCAAACCAAGCAAACACAATTATTTTCTTCGGCATTTCTTTCGTCATCACCTGTTCTCTTCTTCTTATTAGTCTTCATGGCTTTTTTAGGATTCTCCTTATCGTCGCTTAAGACACGCTTTTTCACATTCTTCGACTTCCTTTTGGCTTCTATAGCAGCTATTTCATCCTTATTAGGTGTGTCAGTAAACACAGCAGATTTGACTTTGCGTCTGTTTGGTTGGCAGTTTTTTCGTGGCGGAGCTTTTGGCAACGGCCTAACTAATTCTGGCGAGAACACATTAGAAACAGTGGCAAGAGGACTATGGACTGTAAACGCGGAGGCAACAGGTTCATTAGCATCATTGTTCAGGACTGGGCTATGTGCTGAAGAAGTGGAGGCAACAGATTCATGAGCATTATTGTTCACAATTGTGCTATAGACTGTAGACGTGGATGTAATAGGTTCAATGGCATTATTATTCAGAACTGGGGTATGGGCTATAGACGTGGAGGCAACAGGTTCATTGGCATTATTGTTAACAACTGATGAATTGCTAGATGGCATGGTCTGATCTATAGATGCACCTGGAGTAATGGATCTTGCTTGAACGTTATCAACTGTGCCGATGTTGAGATTTGGAGTTATGGTTCTTTCTGTTGGATTGTCCAAAATTTCTGAAATGGATTGCTCTAGTTCTGGGTTGGGACGATCAGTGACTTGACTTGGCAGGAAATCGGCTTCTCCAAATATGTTTGTGTTAACCGGCCATGTTTCAGTTGCAGCAAAACCAGCACTGATATTCCTTGCAGTGATTGCTACATCAAATGCAGACTTTGTTATAGATGGGATGTCATAAATTGTCATGACTTTCCCGGCATTGCTTCGCATCCAATTGTCACAAGCTGTATTAATTGTTTTTTTAAGGGGTCCAAAAATGGCACGATCCAGTGGCTGTAGCTTGTGCGTACAGTGTGGGGGAAATGTGAGCAAAATTATGCAATTTTCTCTGCAGAATTCAATGTTTTTTAGAGCTGTATGCGAGGCATGATTATCTAGGAGCAACAGAGCTCTTTGCTCTTTTGATGGTCTAACATGATTTTTAAAATGCTCAAGGAAAACTTGAAAATCATCCTCTTGCATCCAGCCTGATCCGTTAGCTGTTTCGACTGAACCAATTGGGCCGTCCCGAATGAAATGCTCTTGGAATCGTTTACGAGGAAATATAAACATAGGTGGTATGTAATTACCTATTGCATTTCCAGCTAAAGCCAGTGTGACCAAGGTCCCTCTTTCTGCCGATGTCATGGCACTGATCTGTTTTTCTCCGCGTCGCGCAATTATCCTATCAGGCTTTTGGACGGTAGTTATTCCAGTCTCATCGACATTCCAAATATCTTTTGCATCAAGTTTATATTTGCTTAAGACGCCTGTGTAGTTGTCAAAAAAAGTGGCCACATTTGTTTTATTGAAGCTGGTAGCGCGAGCTATGCTATTAGATTGAGGCAATCTTAAAGATAAATTGGGATATCGTTGCATAAATAGCTTAAGCCACACTTCTCCTGCCTTTTTATATTCCTCCCATGACTTTGGAATTTTTTTATTATATTTTTTGGCTAACTTATATGCAATGACTCTAGTTTCTTTTGTTGTCAGTCCATAATTAGCTGCTGCACATGTTAGCAAATACTTGCTTAATATATTCTCCTCCTCTTGTGTAAATATCGTCGGACTGGTATAACACATAGATGGAGCCTCGCCTACTGGGTTTGCTTGATAATCAACTTTCTTCTTAATATATCTTGATAAAGACATGTAGTTCAGATTGTAAGAGGACGCGGCATCTCTTAGACTTTTACCTCTTAACGCAACCTCTTCAAAGGCAAGTTCGTATATTTCGACACTAGCAGTGCCTTTATCAGTCTTTCGTGTGTAGTTATTAGGCATTCTGTAACAAAAAAGTAGTCATTTAGCATGCAATATCACACCACAAGACGAAATATTTTTTTATCGAAAATGAATTTTTAGAGACATGATTTTATTGCGGACTGTACTTGCAAGATTTGACCTTAATACACTAATGCACAAACACATATACAGACATCGCAAAATAATTAAAAAGTGTCGAAATAACCCAACAGAAAAATTAAGTCAAATAGGAGAGTTGTGACATGCTGTCACAACCCTCCTAGGTGCTCAAAATTCCGACTTGGTCCGAATAATGATTCATATTTTCTAAACACGATGCAAACACAAAATATCAATGTAACGCTTTGAGACTTAAATAACCATACAACTTAAGAAAAGATAACACAACAACGCACATGTAATAAGACATGCTATAAATACAATCAAAATTTTGAATAAAAACTTACTTTTCGCTTTTTTTTACACGCAGACGTCGTAACTACGCGACCGCTTCTCGTGCACCACCGGCGTGTACTGAGTGAAGTAGCGCTTCTCTAGAGCGACAAACGAGCGTTGTTGCCATCTCGCTAACTATTATAGGTGGGGAGAAATCGTCATTGTCACAACTCTCCTCTGTCACAACTCTCCTAGGTCTCCCCTAACTATATAGGGGCATTACGGCAAGGAACGTTTTAACCGGGAACATTTTGGTAGGGAACATTTTGAATGGGTACATTTTTATAAGGGATATTTTGACAGGAAACATTATTACCAGTTTCTTGCTGTCTTCAATCTTCATCATGTTCACATTTCTCAGAGCTATTGGTGCTTTCCTTTCCACTCCTAACAACAGCATATTTCTCCTGACTATAGTTAATAATAAGTTCGAGCAACCAGTGGGTTCTCACAAATTTCGTTATAACTTCAGATTTCTGTATCTGACAACCCTAAAATAAAAAGCATATTATAAAGAACACACAACGCTGTACATCCCTATCTTAAGTTGTTCATAGAAACAGATAATAAATGAGCATTTAATTGCAAAGTGGAAAAAAAAACTTTTTTTTTTCAAAGTGACAAATTCCTAAGGCACACAAACTACGGAAACAGCAAAAGCCGTTCTTTGTTAGTTACAATGTCATAGCCATGTGATGTGTTAATTTGTTAACGATTTGTATTTAAATTTAGTTATCTAAACTTTAAATTCCTGTGTCTCTGTATCATGAAGTATATCATGTTAAGAAAACATATATGTAAAAGCTAAAAAAAAATAAAAGCTATATAATAAATAAATAAAATAAATAATAAAAAAATATAATGGTGTGCATTATCTTAATCTAACAAAGAACACCCCATTTAAAAATACAAAATATTTCATATTACAATACACCCACAGACATAGGAATTAATAGACGAGAAGATAAGGGCGAGGGGTAAAATCAACTGTTGAAGAACGAGGGGAGTAAGGCTGACTGTGATTCGTCAATAAATCAATCTGACAGTAAATAGGCATCTCGCATTATAATATCACCATTTACTTCTTAAAAGTAAAATCTGCGTTTGAATGAATAGACATTTTTACATGGGAGCGCAAATTACTCGCCACGTTATGAACTAATTTGCGAAGTCCAAATTCGGCAAAGTAAGGCAGCTTCTATTTCAGAGTCGTAGTTAGTTTCAGAGTATTTAGTTAAGACACTTTTACAAATGTCTCATAATTTACTTACCCCAGTAAACAACGATGAGCACACTTGAGAATCGCTACATTGTGATGTGATAGTATATGTTTCTAAAACTGATCCATATAATACGGTGTGAATAAGCTTAAAATAAAGTAAAATAATGCTTACTTATGGAATGTAATACGACAATTGGGTTTATTCTCTTTTTCACATCTATTTTTACAAGTTTTCATATCAAAAGTCAACATTTTGCCGTGTTATTTCGTAAAATGAACCGATGATGCCTCGACCATAGTTCGCACAAGAATGATGACGTCACGTTTTCAAATTTCACTTGAAGCCATATGCGAGCCCAGCCGGCTCAATGGAACCGGTATGGGGAGTGGGGATAATACGCTTTTAATCACTTAGGGCAGGTCTACTAATATTCATATGTCTATGAATACACCTTAATAATTACATATTTAAATTGAATTAAATATTGTGAAAACCCAGCAATGTTTGGAGATCTCCACTTTACTGACAAAATAAATCTTTTCAGTCATTTCAATGGATCCTTTTTATGATTTTTATTTTTTTATGGCTAATGATAATACTCATTAGCGGAAAAAATGCGCTACACAAATAGAGCTCAATAATTGGGAATACCTAAATTAGATAAACACTTTTTTACTACCATAAAACTTTGTTCTTCTCTTCAAACATTACGCAGTTTCAATTCTTGTTCAAACAATAAGCAGTTCAGGATTCATGCAAATATTTTTCTACACAAAGTAGAATACGCAGTCAATCAGTGTTAAAAAATCTGAACCGTGAAAATCACGGGATATTATAATTTCAATTTTAAAATAGACAATTAAGATAATTTTCTTTTAAAATATTTTATGTTTGGTAGGTTGTCTGAATTCTTCACAGAAGCAGTTCCATATTGAGTTCAGTGAACGCGAATAGTTTCACGTAGGAATAATAATAATGGTATATATCAATACTTACATGGAATTGGTATAGGTAGATACGTATTAGGGATATATTATATTATGTCTTCCACAAATTATTAACTATCTCAATATAATATCATATGTATGTAAAGTCATTTTATTACGGTCATAAAAATTAGTAATGTATTTACGAGTATATGTAATAGAGACGTGTTGTAAGAATTAGCGTCAAAACTAAGAATTTAAATTGTTACACGTGCGAAGGGAGAAGTTATCCAATAATTATGTAAATAAAATTATATATTCATTAATTCATATTTAATCAATTTACAACATTAAATTTTACAATCTCTACGTAATTTATTATTAAAATACTGAAAAATATTCGTAAAAAGAAACGAACAACAGCAAAAATAGGCGGGAATATACGGGTTTTCCAATAGGAGGTGTTATTTTGAATAGCCCGCTATTTCGGTAGATGTTACTTTCGAAGCTGTCATTTTTTGACATTTCTCATGTAGAAACTACGCCATTAATAAAAATGGAACGATACAAACGCTTCAACAACGCATTGAAATTATTAAAATTCACTTGAGTGAATCAAATGCAAATCATCTTGAGTGATGAGGCCAATTTCCACCTCGGTGGCTTCGTCAACAAGCAAAATTGTCGCATCTGGGGCTCGGAAAACCCAAGAGTTATTGTTGAAAAGCCTCTCTATCCTCAACGTGTGACTTTTTGGTGCGGTTTATGGTCCGGCGGAGTCGTTGGACCTTACTTTTTCGAAAATGAGGCTGGAGCAACAGTTACGGTGAATGGATTGCGATATCGAGAGATGATTAATGATTTTTTATGGCCGGAATTGGATGGTATTGATTTGGACAACGTTTACTTTCAACAAGACGGCGCTACGTGCCACACAATCAACGAAACCATTGATCTTTTACGATTGAATATCAAAATAACACCTTTTATTGGAAAACCCCTTAAAACAGATTAGCACAAAGCTAATTTTAAGATAGATTGTGTGATTTTTTTTATATATGTATATCTATTTGAATTTTGATTTTGGTTTCTTGATTGAAGTGGAATTTTGGAATCTGAAATTATTAATTAAAATTTAGTGTCCGCGAGTTCATGTATAACATTGCGAAACAACCGACTGCGAATATTCAAAATTAGATCTTCATTTAATTAGTTACCACGAGACTTGCCGCACAACGCACGTGAGCCGCTCCCAACTAGCAAATATTTTTATTATTTGGTAGGTACTTGAACATTGATGGGAAAGTCCAAATACACTATTATAGTCCCTACCGAATTCATACGTTGAAGAAGAAGATAATACTCATCAGAGCCTTGTCTTACTGGGACAAAGCCTCAACCAACTCGGTCGTTGGGAGGTAATTAATAATAGTGAACCTGGGTTCGATTCCCTGTTGCGATAGTTACCTTTTTATTTTTCTGTGTCTTGTTCTGTTTCATGTTCCGTTTATATTTGTTAGTATTATCTTCTACATCAATGATAAATTACATTGATGGGTGTAACATTAAAACATTATTGCAATAAAATTTAATTCATACAATTTATTGTTTATTTATTTACAAGCTGGAAGCGGATCACGTGCGTTGTGTGACCCGTCTGTTGGCAACTATTTAGAATATACTGTGTTGTACCATAATGTATAATACATTTAATGCCAATATTGGAATTCCCTCCGAGCATATTAAAAACAGGTTTAAATAAAACCTGAAATAATTGTTTTTTTATTGCAAAATAATATCTTTTTCATAAATTAAATGTGTCTTAAAATAATAATAAGAATAATTTTTTTTCCTTACTTCTGGTGAATTTGATAAAATTTATCTTTTAACAATTTGTTTTAAATTTAAAAGTTAATTTTCAAGTTCTGTTATTATTTAGTTCTGTGGAAATAAAATATAATGATATAACAACACAACTTGAATAGAACTTTCACAGAACTTGAAAATTAATTTTGAAACTAATGATTTTAGATTTTTGCTAAGTAATTTTCTGTTAAAATAAAAAAAAATATATTATATTGTTTTATAGTTCGTATGATAATTATAATATTGTGTTTTAGTGTAAAAAAATCAAATTTAACAAAAATTTCCTGTTGTACAAAAACCAAACAATTCAATATCAGAAGACAAAAAGTTTTTCTCCACTGTCACATTAAATAATATTTTTTTACTGGTCTCATGATACTGGTAACTCACCGGGTAACGGGATTCTTCCCACATCACCACACCAAACTACCGTTTTTAATTAGTGAGAAATAAAATAACTACACCTCCTCAAGAAGGTTGAACCATATCCTTTCTGGTCTATTAATCACCTCTCCCAGATGTTACATTTTTACTTATTGCCTATTTACTTTGACTTTACTGTTACCGTGAGAAGTATCAAGTGATCAGATAAGAAACTGGTTGGGGAACAAAATCAAAGGTTCTCGTATGTATTAAATTACTGTAAAATTTACAGTAAACCTTTCTCACTTCTTGTCTTAGGCTAAACGAAAGTTTCCCAAACTTTTTTTACAATCTGGCTATTTTTTTATTTCTCCTTACATGACTCACTCGTTTTTGCATCGCGTTACCCGGGCTTTACGTAGTTTTTCGAAATCAGATGGAGACAATAATTTTCCTCTTATTTTGAACATCAAGTGTGCAAAATTTCATCAATAAGTATCAACATTTTGCTATATAAGGGGTGGGAAAAAGGGGGTGTGGGTGGTTTTTCGAAATCTCATGTAGACAGTGATGTTTCTTTTATTTTGAAGGTCAAGTGTGCATAATTTCATCAATCTTGGAATAAAACTCAAAGCCCGCCACAGACATATTGATTAAATATTTCAAAAGTAGAAATTCTATCTTTAACAGTTGAACAATTTCAATGGCCTGTCTGGGGCCTAGGAGTCGCCTCGAGAGGTCTTATGTAAATTTTTGATAGAAGAATCAAGAAGAGAAACGAAGTGACAAGAAGAGCCTAGAAGGGTCAAGAATAACAAAGAAGAGCGCAGAAGAAACATAAAGAGTCATGAATAACCATGAAGAGCCAAAAAGAGCGAGAAGATACAAGAACAGCCAAGACAATCCAAGAAGAATCAAGAAGAGCTATAAAGAGACTATAAGAGCCAAGAGGAGAAAAGAAGGCTCAGAAAGAACCACGTAGAGCCAAGAAGAGCGAAAAGATGCAAGAAGAGACAAGACGGCCCAAGAAGAGACAAGAAGAGCCCTAAAGAGACTATAATAGCCAAGAAAAGAAAATAAGAACCCCGAAAAGCCAAGAAGAGCGAGAAGATGAAAGAAGAGACGAGACGATCCAAGAAGAGTCAAGAAGAGCCATAAACAGACTATAAGAGCCAAGAAGAGAAAAGAAGGACCAGGAAGAACCGTGAAGAGCCAAGAAGAGGCAAGAAGAAGAAAGACATGAAGAAAAAAACAACGCTCAATAAAATCCTTTCTTCCTGCCCGTCCTAAATTCCAATATTGGCTTATTAGGTTGCCATCTATAGGTACCGGTAAATTGAACTCGAACCTCCTCCCCATCCTCAGAGCACGTATTATAAGTCATGTCATAACAAATCATTGCCCCCCGGAGTACCGGTCTCATAGGGACAGGAGTACTCCTGGTTGGGGTGGTGCAACCGTACCGTATCGTAAGTGTGATATTGTTAACAAGTAAAAGCCAACAATCAACATTTGAAAAAAAAACTTCACCTATAGAGAAGACATTTCGTATCATATGAGATACAACATGAGATATCGTATCATGAAATATCTATCAAGAGATACAACAGATTCAATTCTTTTCTTGCATTTCATAGTTTTATGAAAAAATTACAACCCTAACCGAAACACTAGGTTTTCAAGGAGCCCGCTGCCGGGTCGGGAACCACCCTTTGTGAAATGCTGGTCTAAAAACATTGGACTATTGGGTCAATTCGTCAATTGTCGTTATTCTTTATTGGTTCAAAATATAATCAAATTTACATAATATATTATACTAAATGCCGGCGTGGTTCCTAAAAAAGATTTTATCGGTTTTTCTGCATCACCATTTTGAGGCCACTTTTCAAAGATTTATATGATAAATGACGGAGGGTATAGATTCACTTCTAGCACCGAGGGCTTCTCACTCGGAATGATAAAAACACCGTGCTATGTGTTGACATTTGGTACCAAATGAAGTAATTATTTCATTATTTCTAACAACAGATATCATGACGATAAAAAACGGCAGTTCCACAGATCCGTGTATTATCTACATATTTTAAACCAAAAAACATCGTTTAAAATGATTTTTTAACGCTTTAAACTATAGATTTAGTTGTAAATGTGGGTATTATTGTATATCAGTGTTTTATTTATTATGGTCGTATGTCTACATTCATTACAATACAAAACAATAGTCCATTATTATTTTATTTAAATTCCATCATCCGCGTACAGAAGTACACTGGTATATACTTCGCCAATTTGGAAGCCCCAATATAAACTTTACATAGATAGTATAGAACGTATCCAAAACAAATTTATAAAATATATTACCTACAGTTACAACAATAACTTTGAATGTACATTTGAAACTTTGCAGCGAAGACGAACATCGACTGTACCGAACTTCTGTCCCTTATTAACTTTAAAATATCTTTGAGACGTACACGACATACAGTGCTATTCCACAGGCTTAATTATAAAACAAATGCAGCACTAATTCTTCATCTAAATAATATTTGGATTCACTGCCCAAATTCAAACGTGGCGTCATGTCAATAATTTAAACTGTTCAATGCGCATACATACAGACACACATACGCAAACACTCACACATACTTTACACGGTGACCGGATAATTCATCACATCTTTAAAAAGTTATATAAAGTCATGGAAAGTGATGAAACAAAAACTTTATTAACTGGGTTAAGTAGGTTAGGTTAGGTTGAAAAAATTTTTTTTTCATCGTTTCTAATGACTTTATATCACTTTTTTAAAGTGTGTTGAATTGTCACTGTGTTGAGTTATCATGGAACCACTTTACACACATACACACACCTATAAACTACACAAGTCACCTGGTAATTAAGGAATAAACATACCACTTAGCAGACATTACAAGGAAACATATCATAGGTACACAACATGAAGTATCTTATTCCTGGATATTGTTTCATCTCTGTAAATCATGTACTGTTTGTTTCTATAATATAAAAAAAAATGTAGCACGAAATTCCAACATATTGAGGTTATTACCAAAATGTCAAAGAAACTTTCATCTGCGACTATTTTTCCAAGGTCAGTTCACTGACTAAGTGTGTCAGAAAATGTCAACATTATACATTTATAAACTTTCGATTCGATTCACAACAATGCACAGTAATGAATAAACGGAATGCTAAATAATATATACATTTCTATGTTGTCACGATCACAGTAGTGGTATACCATAACATTTATTTATTTCCAGGTTTTCGAAAAATTCAAAGAAAACTATTTTTATTTATATTTTTTAGTTGTTTTTTTTTTGTTTCACGTTAAAACTCTTTAATGAAAGGTTTCTCCATCTAAAATGAAAGAAAATTTTTGATTTTTATGCTTACACATATTTAGTACCTAAAGCTAGACCTACGAGATATACATGGTGTCCAGGGGTAAAGCGCGCTAAAGCTAACTTCGGGAGGTGATTCTACATGATGCTAGAAGTAATAAAGATAAAAAAACTTGTTTCGAAATTGCTAAAATGTTTATTTTCTTATTTGCTATGCAAAAATATTTTTCAATATATGAATATTTATTTTATCATATAAAAAATCAACGAATTAACCAAAAAACTACCTTAAAACCTTGAAATTTCTAAAAAAGTTATGGATATTTTTTACTTGTACTATTACGTAGAATCACCCCCCCAAGTTATCGGTCTTTACCCCCGGACACCCTGTACAAACTACCCCATAATGTAAATTGACGATCATACAATCCTAGATTAATCATTAACGCCATCTATGAACGCGAAGATTATAACGTACGTTACGTTCAACCTTAAGGCGACACATGACTCGGTTTGGACTAACGGGGTTCGCTCGAAGCTCACATTACATCGCACAATAAAAACATTTTTTGTAAAAGGTTTGAAAATTTAAAAAAAACGTTTTGCAACTGTTAAATTAGCGGTAAGAACCAAATTTATTTTTACTAGACGCTGACTTAGTAACTTCTCGAGGGATCACTCAAGAAACATTTGAGATTTTAGTAATACGTTCATCAAAAATAATTAAAATAAACCCTACGGAAAGATCGATTTTCTAGGTCTGCTAGGGCAAAGTCGACCTTAGATCCGTCCATTACGCCGGGCCGCCCGCCGAATATTGTTTTTACACGATTTTATCACTTATGTCGTTAAGATTCCCACTTTATTTTAGAGAAGTGCCAAGGTAAATTCAACCGTAGGTCTGTCGAATACATCAGGGCGCGCGTCTCATATTAATGTGCATGGCTTCTTCAATTACGTCGTTTTATTTTAAAGTATTGTCTCGTCTTTAGTTAAATTAAAAAAACATAATTAGTGTTTCTTGCAGTTTTATTGCAATGAACACATGCAACTGCCATTGAACATAACCTACAATTACAGAAATATAATTATATAACCATTCATTCGTACACTTTACATGCAGTATCCGGAGCGTATCGACTTTTCGGTCCGCTGCTTCCGTATCGATTGACTGTACGTGCAGTGTTTTCAGGGTCAGTGTGTCACACGGCCGCGCGGGTACAGTAGCTAGAATCGGCGGTGCCGTACCGCTTTGGTTTTTCGAGTTTATTTCAATCGTAATAAATTTATTTCAATATTATCAAATATGCAATGTGTACTTAATGCTATGAAACAAAGCAATAATTTAATATGAAATTCAATACAGAATAAACAAAAAGTCTTAGTTAAAATTGCATCACTATTAATTTGTTACACAAGATGTATATAGCGCATTTGAAATACTCAGAAAATATTGCAAACTGAACAAATCTGTCGAAAGTACGGAAAAACACTAAAAAGTAATTAATGCAAAATCAGGTGTTTTTGGTTTGAAAGTTTGATTCTTTAGACATATTTTTGATGCTTTAATTAAAAACTGCGAATAAAACACATCTTAAATTTTTTTTAAACAAAAAAAATATATTATACAGGGTTTTCCAATAAGAGGAGTTATTTTGATATTCAATCGTAAAAGATCAATGATTTCGATGCTTGTGTGGCACGTAGCGCCAGCGTCTTGTTGAAATTAAACGTTGTCCAGATCAATACCATCCAATTCCGGCCATAAAAAATCATTAATCATCTCTCGATAGCGCAATCCATTCACCGTAACTGTTGCTCCAGCCTCATTTTCGAAAAAGTAAGGTCCAATGACTCCGCCGGACCATAAACCGCACCAAACTGTCACACGTTGAGGATAGAGAGGCTTTTCAACAATAACTCTTGGGTTTTCCGAGCCCCAGATGCGACAATTTTGCTTGTTGACGAAGCCACCGAGGTGGAAATGGGCCTCATCACTCAAGATGATTTGCATTTGATTCACTCAAGTGAATTTTAATAATTTCAATGCGTTGTTGAAGCGTGTGTCGTTCCATTTTTATTAATGGCGTAGTTACTACTACTAAAATAACAGCTTTATAAGTAACATCTACCCAAATAACGGGCTATTCAAAATAACACCTCTTATTGGAAAACCCTGTATATAACCTGCTTAAAAGATAAAAATATCCTACTTACGAACCTCTTTTCATTTTTGGTTTTATTTTGTAATGTGGCAAATAAAGTTATTTAAAAAATGATCGGAAAACATTTTCATATTTTTTGTCGATGTTTTTTTTTGCATTAATCAATACAAACGGCTGGTGTTAAGCGAAAAAAAACTCGATAATTTTTGTATGAGTTCAAAATGGATAGTAAACCGCAGAAATTTCACGTAAACTAAATGATTGGCGTGGGTATTGTTTTATAAAAGAAAAAATACATTGTGAAACGGGTTTCATAAACTTACGTGACAATAATATCTCAGAGAAGGCACGATTAAACTTATCGTCATACCGTCATAACGCAGAGAGCAACCATATAACTCCTCCTAAACCTTATCTATTTTAATGAAGGTTCACATTATTTAATAATTAACAGGTATCTGCACCTTCCGTGTATTGTATGAAGGTATGGTATGTAAGCATGTACGTACATATGTAACAATAAAGTGGGTTCTCCGGAAAACATCCATTTCCACAGTTTATTAAATCAGATAAACAGTTGTGACTTTTGGGTACAGATGGTGTCAAGTTTATCGAGCGTGACCAACATTTACAACGTAATATCATTTTAAATAGATCTTTGCAGGGCCGCCGCGAGAGATGCCGCCACCTGAGTGCAAAAATAAATAGATCTAATGATATTTTTCATACTAAACTATAGACATATAAGATTAACTAAAAATGATAATCTTATCGTTATGAAAATTGAGGGTTGATAATGCATTGCAGAAAAACCTAACAAAAAAATATTATTTGAAGAATAAGAATTGAGTACCTTCTTTTTAAAAAGAGGTGTTATTTTTAATAGCCCGCTATTTCGGTAGATGTTACTTTCGAAGTTGTCATTTTTGAAATTTGACAAGTAAAAACTACGCCATTAATAAAAATGGAACGATACACGCTTCAACAACTCATTGAAATTATTAAAATTCACTTGAGTGAATCAAATGCAAATCATCTAGAGTGATGAGGCCCATTTCCACCTCGGTGGCTTCGTCAACAAGCAAAATTGTCGCATTTGGGGCTCGGAAAAACCAAGAATTATTGTTGAAAAGCCTCTCTATCCTTAACGTGTGACTGTTTGGTGCGGTTTATGGTCCGGCGGAGTCAATGGACCTTACTTTTTCGAAAATGAGGCTGGAGCAACAGTTGCGGTGAATGGATTGCGCTATCGAGAGATGATTAATGATTTTTTATGGCCGGATTTGGATGGTATTGATCTGGACAACGTTTACTTTCAACAAAACGGCACTACGTGCCACACAAGCAACGAAACCATTGATCTTTAACGATTGAATACTAAAATAACACCTCTTATTGGAAAACCCTATATTATGCAACTTACAGAATTTTCCGTATCGCATTTTTTTATATTTGACAGATTTGTCGGGTTTCATTCGTTTGCGGGCGATTTCCTAAATAATTGCGAAAGCAACGATTTCACCTCTTCATAATGGGATAAGGGATAAATAATCAAATATTGTCAGGCTAATTTGTTTGTTTTTGGGAAGAGATCATATTGGTTTCATAGAAATTCTTACTGTCATGGTGAGAAATATGATATAAACGGTATTATAAATGAAAACACCGTTCTTTATATTAAAATCGGTTCCATGATAACTCAACACAGTGACAATTCAACACACTTTTAAAAAGTGATATAAAGTCATTAGAAACGATGAATTTTTTTTTTAACCTAACCTAACCTAACATACTTAACCCAGTTAATAAAGTTTTTGTTTCATCACTTTTCATGACTTTATATAACTTTTTAAAGATGTGATGAATTATCATTGTGATGATTTATCCGGTCACCATTAAAATCTATGAGTTAATCACAGTAGAATTAAAAAAGTAATTAGAAGCAGTCCCATGAGATAAAAAACTACCGATCGCAATTTGAGAAAATTTATGAAACTTCGTAAATTTGTTTTTAAAAAAAGATGGAGGTGACAATAAAGTTTAGATAATACATTTGTCTAATAAAATGTGTTGTGCTTTTTTTTCTTTTTTTTTCGTTATACGTATTTTAACTTAGAAAAATAGTAAGGTGAACCATTTTTACAACTTTTTAAGTTTGAATTGAATAATGATAATATGTATATTTCTAATAATAAAATTTGAAAGCCTATTTTAAAAGCAGTTTTTAGTTTTCGGAGATGTTCAGAAATCTTCCGTTTATTTGGTTTTTATTATTCTATTGTACAAAAAAATATGTATATCTATATGGGACGTGTGGGATTGCAATAACCTCCCTACATCCTGGAATAAAAATTATTATTACAAGAAGAAATTATTATTACAAAATAATACAAGAACAACACGTCAAATCACCGGAGATCAAATGGGAAAATAATTCACCGACTCCAGATATTTTCATATCAGAGGGTTCGGCTCGGTAGAACTTCTAATTGGACCTATAAATCCTACTGATCCCTCAGTATAAATATTTAACATGTATTTAAAATGACTGACTTTTGCATTTTTATGTATAAATTCTTTGACAGATCTAATACGCCTAAATTTTGAATGAGAGTAAAATTATATAATAATAATTACATTACTCTAATTTTTGAAGTGAAACTTCTTTACACGCGTCATGCATTTTCGAGGACCGGAGTAAAACCGACTCATGACCGTCACGAAAAACCGTGATCATTTGGTGGTGGGGGTACGGGACCCCCACCACCGCTCACCGTTCACTGTCGCTCTCTCACCGTAGTCGCTTACTGAGGTGAGGAAGCCACTGACGAACGTTCTCTCTCTCTCTTCTCTCTTTTCCTCTCTCTCTAGCCAACGACGCCACGCCAGGCATCAGCTGCTTGCTTCGTGTACTGCGCGGTGAGTGTAACACGAGTTAAATAAGTAATTGATTGTGGTTTATTCCATTTGGAACAGAGTTTTAGTGTCAAAAATGAGTAGTGACGAGATAGAAGTGAGAAAAAAGAGAGAATGAAATGAAAAGAGAGAGAGAGAAGAATACTAAAAGTTTCACTTCCGTCGTGCGTAGGCTTGCCACACACTGTATTTTTTTTATTATTATTGCAAAGCGGAAATACTCTGGCCATCACGCCCCTAAGATTGGGCGCCCGAGTGCGCCGCGCACACTGCTCTTGTGAATACTGCGGTCCTTGTGTGTTTATTTGTTATCTTTTTAAACACGTAAACAGTGTTGTTAAAACCATCAACCTCATCCGTGACACTTGGTTCGTGTGGAGGCAATATCTACGTATTATTTTATCTGTTTTTAGTATTTTTCCCGAGATCACGTTTCCGGTTAGAAGACCGCCATTGTGGTTGATGATCACGATGTGTTAAATTTCGAAACTTCGTGCATTTAGTTCCAGGTACTTGCGTCTCTATTGTAATTTACTTTCCGTGCGATAATGGGGTCAATCACAGGAAAAAGTAGATTAATGTTTCCACTAATTTGCGAATCTCTCTACGATTTAGCTATTTTTTAAATAGGGAGGCTCATTTTTATTGTAGTTATAATTCAAATCCATAAAAAATTCTATGAATAAGAAATTGATGGTCAAAGAATAGTACACATTTTTTAATAATTAAACATTTATATTAAGGCGAAGCTTAATGCCAAATCACTATTTTTATTAATCTTTATAACGAATTGGTGTACCTACATTATGAATACCAAAAAATATGCTTTAGATAAATTGAAGGTTTTCCTATCGTTTCGCTTGAGTGGAATACAAATAAAATAAAAATTACTCAATAAAAAATATAAGTGTAAACTACTAAAAAAAAAATATTTTCAATAGAAATGTATGAACGAGTAAACGAAACAACTATACAGTATTATAGCTAAGATTATCTGTGACAGTTTCACTTGACTAACTTTTTTGCTTTCTTATAAAATTATTTACAAAATAAATAAAAACCAGTTTTGTGCTTGAAATCGAACGTTTCTAGACTCCGTTTGTCAAGCGACTTTATTGCCTATTACCTACAATATAAGGTATACCAAGAATATACACACATGTTTGGCTTGTAGCTTCCTCTTAAATGAAAAAACACACCTTTAATTTGAATTAATAATGACAGCCAACCGGTTTTCGCTTATCTCAAGCTTCGTCAGGGCTTATTATATTAACTAAAAGACTTTTGGTTTTCACAAAGTGTGTTTATTATTTAATATATAATGTCACACCCCAAAGTGTTTCCTTCCTTCGAAAAAAAAGTTAAATATTTAGCTAAAAGTGTTAAGTACCTACCTAGCTAACTTTTTAACTATATGAAACTGAAACCTTTTTATATAGGTACCTTTTTTTCTTCAGAAAAGAACTGTTACAATTCCCACGGGGATCAAAAGTAATCTCTGACGAGCACTCTTCCTTCGGCAGTCGAATCCCACTTCAAAAGTCGTAATATTATGTTTGCCCACGACTCGGAAACTCAATATCTTTCTTTATATGAACCCCTAAAGCCTCTGAAATTTTGCTATATACTTATCACATGAGAACTGTCAGATGCAGATTGCGCAGAAAATATTTTTATAGTCCATTCGATTTCAGATAAATTCACTGTTTTTGAACGTATTTCAAATTATACCGTTCTTTAAAGCAATGAGACTTTATTGTTACAAATCGACGTATACAATAAAAATATTAACATTTTGAACACTAACAAAGATAATGTTTTTTAAATTCACTTACCGATGGTTTTTATACCACATAACCTAATAATTAGACAAAGGTATTTTGAAACTGATTATCACACATTTTTTTATCGTTTAATTTAAAAAATAAATAAATTTGCAAACCTTCACAAATATTTTTCAAATTCTAAATGTTGTTTCATAGAATTACTTAATTTTTTCGGAATCGTCTATGGTAAACTTTTAAATGCTAATACAAAGCGTGGTGTCCTCTCTTTCTAACACATTGGAAAATCATATTTTTCGGTAAAAGCAAGGATACGCCGGTAGGTAGGAGTACAACGAAAACTAAAATTTACAGGCCTTTATCATAACAAATATAAATAGGTACCTACCTACCTACTCCAAAAAGTTTGCAAATTAAAATTACCTAAGGAAAAACCCACTTAGTGCCTTTCGTAGGAGATTTTCGCTTCTAATGTTCCTCCATCGTTGCATAAGCAACATTTTCTGCTTATTATAATAGCAGTAGGGGTAATTAAAATACGTTATTTAGCAAAAAACATGAATTATTCTTAAAAATTGAGTTCATTATGTACCTAAAAATGTTTTTTTGAGTTTTCTGTAAGTTGCGAAGTTATGTTTTAACTCGACTGTTTTGCATTTCATCTGTCTGTAAATATGTTTGTACGTTCCGTTTCCGTTTCAAGATGGTGGTCGTTTTAATCTTTCAGTAAAGATTCTCTATTCAAATGTGAAATCGTCGTGTTAATTTGGTCTTCTTATTCTCTGTTTTTCAATATAACGGAAGGTACCTGCTTGAAGAAAGTTTAAAAAGGAATTGTCATTGAGATAGTGACGTTTCTTTGGACTAATTAATTGAACAATTTCTTATAAGAAATTTTTTAAATGTCGCATAGGTAGGTAAGCATTTAATTAACTACTTACAAATTTCATGATTTTAGAGGAAATTTTGGTTTTAATTTATTAAACAAGAGAACATTATAGATATTCACTTTTGGACGCGAGGTCCACTATTGTTCACAGAACTACTAGGTAAATACATTTTTCCTCTTAGAAGCTCACAAATACTTCTAAGCACCGGAATTTACAAGCTAAAACCAACGAATCTAACTGTAAAATTCGGCCCGACCGTGACCCAGTGACTGTTCTAGATAACTAGAAGATATAATACGTATGTAAAGAAACCCACACTGCACAGTTCACGGTTTACAGCAGAGCTTATCCTTGCTCTGAATTCCAAAATACAATATCCACTTCAGTGGAGAAGTTCGGAGAGAGGAATAACGACGAAACCGAACGACTTGTTTTTTCCTTTCTTCGTTGTCTTGTTATTTTTCGTGTTTATGTTTAAAACCCCGAGTCTTTTTCGGAGATATTTCTCCAAGTCGGACAAAAACTTATAAAAATCATGATATCTCATTTTTTATTACTTCTTACGGTGATAAATATGATTTGAGCAGTGTTAGAAAGAGAAAACACCACGCTTTGTATTTGCATTATAAAAGTATATAAAAGTTTACTACGCTCCCGAAAATTTTTAAATAATTCTACTAAACAACATTTGAAAAATATTGTCATGGTTTGAAAATTTTATAGTAAATATTTTAAAACAAAACGAAAATAGAAGTGGTAATCACTTTTATAATACATAAAACTAATAAATGATAATTATGGTTTACATGATAAAAATGGGTCTTTAAAATCTTTATCTATGTTTGGGTTCAAAATTTTAATATTTTTAATTACATATGTCGATTAATAATAATATATCTTAAAGATTCAATATACGCTTTCAAAAATAATATTTTATTTTGAAGTCGTTCAAAAACATCGAATCTATTTGAATCTCGGGCCTAGTTACATAGTGAAAGCAGATGAGATAATCGAATGAGACAAGAGTACACTTTCAACAGATTCTAGATTTCCCTTTGTTGGTTTATCCGGGACCTTTCAAAGACCCGTAAAGATTTATTTGTTTGTGTTATAATATTGAAGTACGTTAGCATTGTATTAAATGTTGTGTGAGGTGTTATTTAAAATAATCGGGCTTCATTAATCGCCGATACTTTGTCAATTTTAATTTGTCTAATTTTAGGTTGGGTGGTTTGATCTGCCGCTAAGCTTAACAGTTATCAACTAAACGCCGATAAACAGGGACTGTTAAAATTAAATAAAAAAATCTAAATGGTTTTGATAACCGATATGTCAAATGTGACGAGAATTCAAACAACTACAGAAGAAAATCACGAAATCATACTTAAATAAGTCGAAAAATGGTTTATGTATTAAGGCGATGCACTACGTCGTGTAGTATTTTAAATTGAGCCGCAATCAATAACAACCCTTACGTAGATGGCGATAAGGTTTAAATTGCCGCTTAACACCATCCGCCTGTTTTGATTTATGCAAGAAAAAAACATGACTAAAAAGTGCCTTTTATTTTATTTTGTGGATGTTAAGTCATAAATATTTTTTTTTTTTCGATCATTTTATAAAAAACTTAATTTGCCACATTATACAATAAAATCATAACCGAAAATGGGTTCGTAAGTAGGAGATTTTGAACTTTAAAGCTGTTTCAAAGGCCTTACACATTATTTTTTTCTGGGCTTATAAAAAGACTTATCTAAAAAATACTCGATTATTTCAAAGGCCAAGATGTATTCTACTCGCAGTATTTAATTAAAGCATCTGAAACATTTCTAGGCGACCAAATTTTCAAACCAAAAACACATGATTTTGCATTACTACGTATGGCAACGCCTTAACCTTTTTAACCTTTACTGAAGACTTGGACTGAAAAAATTAATTTGTATTAGCTTACAATGATATATTATTCTAAATACTTTTAAAATTGTTATTTATGTTTTTCATAATTTTCTTTTGCTATATTTTTGTAATTTTTTTTATTTTTTTTTGTTTTATACATATAATTGTAAAAATGTAACTTTAAATTCAATATAATTAGATTTATAATGTAAAGAACCCGTTAGACAAACTGCTAAAAAGCAGGACTTTTTGCCTTATATTTGTAAAGTGTGTAATATATAATAATAAACAAATGTTCTTAATCAAAATGCATGTGTATTATATTCATTATACATTTGTTTAGATTACATTTATATTGTATACACTGTGCCCAGAAACTCGTAGTGCAAGCGGAAAATTGGTGAATTTACTTTGATTTAATTTGAAGTCGATTTTGTAGTAGGTATGGCTTTTTTTTATTTGAGCTTTCGTTTTTGAGTAAATCGAACCCGAAGTTGAAATTTTTTATGTCAAATTTAAAAAAAATAATCCGCTGCTAAGGGGTAAATATTAGCTGTATTTTTTCTTTGAAAAAAAAAACGGAATAAAGTTTTGAAAAAAAATAATCGAAATGCTCAAATTGAAAAAAATTTTTTTTTTTGGTTTCTCGGACACCGTCTTATATGTCTTGTGGACAATTATTTAATATTTTCTGATTAACCGGAAATTTTGTTTTTCTTCGATTATATCTCCCGGTGAATCGAGTGTCTACTATATTTTCAAACAGTAAACAGCGGCTTAAAGATTAATATGGCAAAAACGATAGAAAACTTAAATGACTGGAGAGTGGAGAGTTGGAGAGCCACCATCCGCGAAATTAAACTTTTCCCGAGGATTATGACAACTTTTATCGGTTCACGTTTACTCTGCTTTCATATTTTGTTTTCATTTTCTTTTGTGAACGAATCTGATGATCACTTGAGGAAAATTATACAGTTTTCAAACGCCTGTGAGAATAATTTCATTATATATTAACTGGAGAAAATTTAATTTTTCTATTCTGGTTTTAAAGAAATACAAACATTTTTAAGTTTTTTTTATTTTTTTATTTTTTTTTTATTTAGTTACTTTTTAAAATAATTAGGTACATTTTTGTATGGCACATGAAATAAAATATATATATAAAATTAAAACAGATCATTGAAGTCCTCCTCACTAGGAGATCCTGTGCTGAGGGGGACTATATATGTTAGTATACGTTTACAGCAACTAAGATGATGTTTTAAATATTTCCTTAAGCCAAGATTTGATGTCCTTAATGTAGTTATTTTTCGTTTTCCTTTGTTTGATGTTGAGAGGGAGTTTATTATATTATTTAATTGCTAAAAATTCAGAGTTTCTTTGTCCAAAGGTAGAATTACATTTAGGAATATTTAGCATGTCTGTTTGCTTGGCTCTGGTTTTATGATCGTGAGAGGGGTTTGCCTCTGGTTTATTTTTTAAGTGATGAACTAGAATATTTTTAGCATAGATTTTTTGTAAACTTGGAACATCAAACAGATTAAAAATATCAGTAGTTGGCGTCCTTACGGGGAGCTTTAATATGGTCTTTATGATCCAATTTTGAGTTTTCTTTAGTAGTTTAATATGGTTTGATGATGCTGAGCCCCATCCTATTATTCCATATTCCAGTAGAGAGTGGCATAGAGCATAATATACTCTCTTTAGATCTGTAGTTGACAAGATATTTCGTAATTTTTTGAAGAAATAGATGAGTTTTGTTAGCTTTTTTGAGGTTCCTTCGATGTGTGCATCCCAATGAAGTTTGTCATCAATTACGATCCCAAGACATTTAATTGTTTTAGTTTGGACTATATGCGGGCAAGAACATTGCGGATATTTGTTTAGACATTCATGTAATTTGAGTGTATGCTCATTCGTTGGTTGACCTCTTTTGGTTTTAGAGAAAGTTAGATATTTAGTTTTACTCACATTTAATGTAAGGGAGTTTGCTTTTAACCAGTTTTGGAGTACAGTCAGACCTTGCTCCGCTTTTTTATGTGTGCTTGTCCAATTTTGTTCATAGAATATAATGACAGTGTCATCTGCAAAGCTCATTATGTCTCCTTCAATGGGAAGACTCATAAGGTCATTAATATAAATGAGAAATAGTATTGGACCCAATACGCTTCCTTGAGGGACACCGTACTTGATTGATAGAGTTTTGCTACTTTTATTACCAATTTGTACATACTGCTCTCTTCCAGTTAAGTAACTTTTAATTAGATTTAGAGTTACGTAAAGTTACGAATAACATTAAATTTTTGATTCCTCCTACGACTATTAATCAAAGTTTTTTTTTTATTTTTTTTTTTATTTTTATTTTATTTTTTTTTATTTTTTTTTTTATAGTGAATACCTCACAAGAGTCCCAACTGCTCCCGTCTGGAGCCAGTGAGACTATGGCATCCCCAATTGGGGGATGTTGTGAGGCTGAAGGTAAGTGGGGAAGGGAAAGAGGAAGGTGGGGAAGTACCTGGCTATTCAGATCTAGTCACTAAACACGGCTAAAGCCATTTGGAGCAACGTTTCAATTCTGAATGGTGGTCTTACACCAGGGCGATACTGGTAGTATCTTCCACTCTGGAACGTGCCGCAAATATACTATATATTATTTTAATTAATTAATTGTGAAATAACACAAATCAATCAAATAAAATTTATTTGCGCACGCCGGGTTCGAACCCGCGACCTTCGGAATGGCAGTCCAATGCGTTACCACTGGACTATGCCGGCCGTCTATAAATCCAACGTTATGATGTGTATTACCGTTTGGCATTTCATCTGTCTGTAAATTTGTTTGTGTGTTCCGTTTCCGGTTCAAGATGGTTACCGTATTAGATACTACGTTTTTATCACGCCAGAGTTCGCATGAGCGTGGATCCTGCTACGATCTGTCAAATTGGAATAATGAATATGATGGTACCTACCTCTTTGAAGAATATTTAAAAAACATTTGTAATAACTAATGTTTATAAGATATAGTATTTTATGCATAGCACAAAGGATAACAAATAATTATAACCAATAAACATTCACCTGAAATACCCATACCCGTAAAAATATATGTCTTAAAATTAATCATTTATATTTACTCGGGAGATATTTCTAATTTTGATGGGTATTTCAGGCGAATAATTATTATTGTGGTAGTGAAATTTCTTTGGACAAATTGTATAATCACTTATTTGAAATAAAACAAGTTAAATACACGTATTCAACCATCGAGGGACAGAAATACTGTTTAATATCTGGATCATCAAAAAAGTTACATAGGTACCTACAAACATCCATAGGAAAATGAATTTGAATAACAATGTAACCTCTTAAATGTAACAATGTCTCAAAACCTGCTAACCTCCACTTTCCGTCACTAATGGCGGTTAACAAGATGTTTTTTTCCTTACCGATCCCTATGGACTATATTGGGACTCAAATAAAATAGAAATAAAATGAATTTCTAATTTGTTATCTTAAATGAATGAATGAATGTCTATGGAATGAATCAATGAAGTTGAATCTTGGAAGTGGAAATTAACAAACTTCCCGACATCCGATCGAGCTGCAACTTGGCAGTCATACTCGTTGTCGATGATGATGAATTCTATATGTAATGGGACTCGCGTTACTGTTACAGCGGTACCATTCTACCAGGATTGCGCTTAAGTGATTAACTCACCTTAGACATTGGGACTATTGGGAGGTAGGTTAAATCCTCAGTCTAACCATTTTTTTAAAAGTTCACAGCAGTTGAGAAGCAGCAGGAAAGAATAATCAATCCAAAGGAGTCAAAAAAATACATAAAAATAGATGTATTTTGGTAAAAAAAAAAAAATACGGATTGTTTTTTCAATATTTTAAATACAAAACAAAATAAAAATTTACATTAAACAATTATAAAACCATCATAAAATTAATGATGTCCGCTATTTTATACGATACGAAAATCGGTACCAAAATAGAACTCCTTTCTTCATCACGATAAGTCGTCCCAATGGAAACTGAACGGAAAGAAGCGTCGTGTAAAATGCCCATTACGATGACAATAATGAACTATTATTATATTAACTGTACAAATGATAAAAAAAACCAAAAATGTGGTTTTCTTATCTCTGCTACTTCTTCAACGTAATTTTTTTTTTGGTAATACATTTTTTCTTTATAATATGCTATCCTAGAGAAGGGTACTACCTACCGAATAAGTTAACTGATGTATTTATAGCAATGTATGAATGTAATAAAACTACATATTATTCTTTTAGTGTTAGTTTAGTGGTTGAAGCGTCGGGTTCTCTCGCAGGGGGCGATGATTCAATACTCTGCTAACAAAGTCCTCCATTATTGCAAAAGCAGCATTTTACCACTGTAATTACATGCAGGGTTTTCCAATAAGAGATGTTATTTTGAATAGCCCGCTATTTCGGTAGATGTTACTTTTGTAGCTGTCATTTTTTAACATTTGATAAGTAGAAACTACGCCATTAATAAAAATGGAACGATACACGCTTCAACAACGCATTGAAATTATTAAAATTCACTTGAGTGAATCAAATGCAAATCATCTTGAGTGATGAGGCCCATTTTCACCTCGGTGGCTTCGTCAACAAGCAAAATTGTTGCATCTGGGGCTGAAAACCCAAGAGTTATTGGTGAAAAGCCTCTCTATCCTCAACGTGTGACTGTTTGGTTGCGGTTTATGGTCCGGCGGAGTTATTGGACCTTACTTTTTCGAAAATGAGGATGGGGCAACAGTTACGGTGAATGGATTGCGCTATTGAGAGATGATTAATAATTTTTTATGGCCGGAATTGGATGGTATTGATCTGGACAACGTTTACTTTCAACAAAAAGGCGCTACGCGCCACACAACCAACGAAACCATTGATCATTTACGATTGAATTAACACCTCTTATTGGAAATCCCTGTGGAACTTGAACTTTTCAGGTTATTCATAATTAGGGAATTTGATTATCATTTTAATGGTAACCGTCAAAGCAGGACAGCAAAGATATTAGAAGAACGAGATATGCTATGTTGGCCGCCGGACCGTAGGCGGAGTACTAACTAATTAGGGTACTTTGAACGGTATCGGGACGTGTACGCACAGAAATCTGTTCTATGTATTAGTGCGGATACCTTAGCGTAAGCGAAGGTGTGCAGTAGTATTGGTGAACAAAACCGGCGACACTCGGCAAAACAATTCCACACAGTATGAACTGCTCATAGCACATCTCGTTCTTCTAATATCTTTGCAGGACAGTGACAAATCAGAACACTTTTGAAAATTGATAATATGTGTATTAAAATATTTTAGATTTTTTTTCACCACGCTTTAAAATATTCGGATCAATAATTGTTTGTTGGCGTAATTTGAATTAGAATAAATAGTTTTGCTCGTATAAAACTGATTTCTTAAAAAACATATAAAAATACATACTTTATCATACAATAAAATATTGTAATTTTATAAATAATTTATCATAATTTATAATAAATTAAAGTTCACCCGGAGGTTAGGTTTTTATGCTAGTTTTTTATCATCACTTTTATTGGCTAACTAAGTTAGGTAAGGTTTTTTTGACTACTTTTTCCATACTTTTAACGACTAGGTTAACTAGGTTAGATTCTACTATTTTATCCATAATTTTAACGATTAGGTTAACTAGATTAAATTATCATTACTTTGTCGACTAGGTTAACTAGATTAGATTATCATTACTTTTGTCGACTAGGTTAACTAGATTAGATTATCATTTCTTTTGTCGACTAGGTTAACTAGATTAGATTATCATTACTTTTGTCGACTAGGTCAACTAGATTAGATTATCATTACTTTTAACGACTAGGTTAACTAGGTTAGATTAGGTTAGGTTTTTAGACCAATTTTTTTCACTTTGAATGACTGATTATACCAAGGTACATTACTTTCATTAACTCAATTAAGTATTATAATTTGCCTCTTTGGGGGTGCTGTGTAGGGTCTTTTTAATGATATGAAGGAGAGTTCTGGGAAAAAAGGTATGAGGGGTGGGTGGTAGGAATCTGGGGTAAGTGAATCCAGGTTTGATGGACGTATGAATGCATATCTCTCACTGTGGAGTAAGGCAATGGATCAGGAGAGTCCAGCTGAAGAGGCCAAAGGGCCTCCCTCAACCGACTTTTGTCATCGAACCCTCCTTAATAAATACGAACTTCTGAGTCTGGTCAATTTAAGATTACCTACTCGACACACTAGGCAAGGACCTATTTCAATGCCACCATGTACGAACAAATTATGTAGCAAACTCACCAATTCCTCGCCTACATAGATAAGCAAATGAATATACAAATGATAAACCACATTTTAACGCAAATAATTCGATGTTTAAAACAGTTTTTTTATGCCTAGACATTATTTCTGAAAATTTCAGTTGATAATTGTTATTTTTTAATGTAGCCAATTGTAAACCTCTGTAATGTAACACATTATTTTTTGCAACTTAAATCTACCTGATTTGATTATATAATATGTGATTTGTTCCAAACTGATGGTTCGATGTTCATGCTAATTTGTCCTTCAATTATTTGTTCCAGCTAGCCATGATAGGCGGCAGCAGAAGAACGCCTTGGCTGGGCCTGGGTGTGATCAGTCTGGTGGTATTCCTATGTAGGGCCCAGGAGTACCCGGTGTCCTCCAGGGGAGACCTTCCCTCGTCGAGGATTGGATCTGGTAAGTTCATTTGATAATATCTTTATTAAATCTGCGTTTGAAGTCAACTAGTACTTCTTTTACGTAAAAATCTAAAATAAATTTGATTACTTATCAAAAAACTACTACGTGAAATTATTCACGTTCAATGAACTTAGGACGGGTTGTTTCGGAGAATTTGAACAATTCATCACATTTCAACGTTCATTTTCAAGTTCTGTGAAAGATTTTTTCAAGCTTTTTTTTTATTTCAGTTTTGTCAAGCAAATAGCCTACAATGATATAGTAACAGAACTTGAATAGGACTTTCACAGAACCCGAAAATGAACGTTGAAATTTGATGAATTGTTCAAATTCTCCGAAACAACCCGTCCTAAAATTTGATTTAAATTTTTTTCCAAATTGGAACTGATTATTTGAATGCAGACAAGCGATAAAGTAGCTATCTACCTATGATCAGAACATTATTTTATTTTTATTAATTAATTGTTCTGTATAAACGTGTATTTCTTTTGTTTATTTTTGATAGATTTCGTGTGTTTTTTTAAGTTTACTAAAGATGTTAACTCGGAAAATTTACAATATTTTATAAATATTTTTAGCTTGGCAAATCCTACAATTATATTATATCCCATGATTTTTCACGTGTCCGCGCTAGTCAAATATGAACTTATGTGATAAATGAAAGAAAATTAGATTTATCTCTGAAAATAATTACCTTTTTTGATGCAGTAATTTATTTTACAAACTACGAAAAAGAAATTTGCTTGTTCAGCTGATGCAGCAAATACTCTTGAACGACGTGATCTAGCGTCGTGAAATTTTCACAGCTTTTTCTGTATAGACTTTAAAGGTCATTGCAAATATTTTCATTTAAATCATGAGTTATTGAGCTATGAAATATCACTTTTAAATGTATATAAAATGACACAGCATAATCAAAGTGTTATACATTTTTTAATTTTGTAATTACAAAACAACATACGACTAAATCTAAATAATCATAGAATAAAGAATAAGACAAGAAGTGCCTTGTGGGCGTGCTCCGTGATCCAAATATTTGCGAGGCTCAAATTTCCAATAGGTTAACTTCCACTGGGTTAACGGAATTCAAATGCGATGGAGATCTACGATGTCAGGCGAGTGTAAGGGAGAAGAAAGGATAGATGGAAGGCAATTCTAGTGTTATTCTATATTCTATGTTAATAATTTACTATTGTTTGGTTCTGTTTCAAAATCCATAGAAAGTAACTTCTCAGTGAATGAACTCAAAATGTCCCTAAACATCACTTTGTGTCCTGTTAACCCAAGCGATACTAAAACAATTCATCTGCAAATTGCATGAGATCTAACCATAAAAAATGTATAAGGTTTCCAATGACAAAACCCTCAAACTGTAATCTATTAAATACGATGAAAAAATGTGTACCAAAATCTCTGTAAAAGATGCAGTTAGGAAACCAGTGAATGCATTTTCGAAGTATTATCTAATATGCCAGTGTGTATTTCTTATAGAACATTGTAGCGGACTTTTCTGTAGATCTTTTTAAGATACACAATGCCCTAGTACAGTATTTTGATGTATCTGATATGGTTTTACCAGTGTTAGCAATGTAAGTGTGTCAATGCAATTTTTTTTTTAGGATATGATTACAAAACATTGACTTTTTTATACTTTATATAGATATTATATGCATGTATTATATATATGTAAAGCTTTCAGAAGAAATTATCTAAATGATAGTGAAAACTCCACACAAAATCCGTTGCGTATTTTAGAAGAACTAAGCGCACAAACAGACAGACGCGGGATATCGACTTTATTTTATATTTAGAGATCGCAACTTTACTGCTGTCATTCAAGGTTGTCAATCACGAGATTAAAAAAATAAAATTTACGTCATTTTCACGACTCGATAAATAAATAATTACACTTCTTATTGTCTCCATTTCACGAAGGAATAATGTAATTACTAACTATTACAGTAAATGACCCACGCAATAAGATTATTATTTACATTCATATGTAATTTATCTATTGTTTTATCTGCCCACGTCTACTGCGTGCGTACCACTGCGTGATGAATAACGGTGAGTTCTGGTGTCATGAAATTTGTATTCTTTTTCTACGTCAAATTTACAGTTATTCAAATCACATAATTTTTTATTCCAGTTCACAACGTCATTTTCGTTTTGATCTATCGTAGAACCTTCGATATATTGACATTATTCACATTTTATACAAATTTCTAAGGTTGTTTAAACCTCAGTCATATTTGATTCAAAATATCGATGATTTTGCTTTTTTCCTCTAAAACGGTTCGAAATGTATTTTTTAATCAGCTTAAACTGCTGTTATACATGCATGCTGGTTACAAATTGATCGAAAGCTAAAACGGACTGAGAATCAAGAGTTAACGGGAGTCGTTCAAATGACAGAATAATCAAAATGGCACTTATTTGTTTGTACGCTCCGTTGATGGTGGCCGTTTGAATGGTTCAGTAATTTATTGTTTTATCGAAATTGTCGTATTTATTTGGTACCTGTCTGGTTGAAGAAAATTTGAAAAAGGAATAATTCTCATTGAGCTAGTGATGTGCTTTAGCCAAATTGTATAATTCCTTATTTAAAATATTAAAAAAATATGGTATTTGAGTACCTACAGGGTTTTCCAATAAGAGGTGTTATTTTGATATTCAATCGTAAAAGATCAATGGTTTCGTTGCTTGTGTGGCACGTAGCGCCGTCTTGTTGATAATAAACGTTGTCTAGATCAATACCATTCAATTCCGACCATAAAAAATCATTAATCATCTCTCGATAGCGATCCATTCACCGTAACTGTTGCTCTAGCCTCATTTTCGAAAAAGTAAGGTCCAATTACTCCGCCGGACCATAAACCGCACCAAACAGTCACACGTTGAGAATAGAGAGGCTTTTCAACAATAACTCTTGGGTTTTCCGAGCCCCAGATGCAACAATTTTGCTTGTTGACGAATCCACCGAGGTGGAAATGGGCCTCATCACTCAAGATGATTTGCATTTGATTCACTCAAGTGAATTTTAATAATTTAAATGCGTTGTTGAAGCGTGTATCGTTCCATTTTTATTAAATGGCGTAGTTTCTACTTGTCAAATGTCAAAAAATGACAGCTTCAAAAGTAACATCTACCGAAATAGCGGGCTATTCAAAATACCACCTCTTATTGGAAAACCCTTACAAATCTTAGCTGTCAGAGGAGATTTTGGTTTTGATGTATTATATAATTATTTACAAACAGATGGTTTCAGACGCGAGGTCTAATGATCACGTTATTACTAGTTAGACACTAACTGAATAATTCGCAGTTAGTTAAGCACCCAATATGTAGAACTAGTAATTAGTATTCCAATAATGCAATAAAGGACTGCTTAGTTATCAATGGTTCATCCGTTTGACTATAAGGAAGATCGTTATAAGGATAAGTGTGCATTAATGTCAATGTCCTGCAAGCAATAAAAAGAGGTAAATAGATTCAATGCCACATCCCACAAGTTGACATTATCAACAAAGCAAGGATTTTTTATGATCACATTAGCGCAGACCTTTGAAAAATTACGGGATATTATAATAATTGTAGTTTGTTTATGAGAGATCGAATGATGATAGGTAACTCCATTAATGGGGTAGTGAACGCGGTTTGCGGTAACCAAAGTTTGCTAAAAGAAGCGAAACTAGCAGTCCACAATGGAGTGCTGATACCTACCCTGATATGTGGCAGAGGGGTACGGAATCGGCAGAGGAAGGATGGAAGTAGACTAAATGCTGTGGAACGATCGAGTGAACAAAATACTTGAGTCGGGCTATGTCAAGAGTCAGAATAAAATAAGATTATGTATGAGACTATGTATGATTGTGAATGAGGCAAAGAGTGTGTGCCAAGACCCAGTTGTTTGGCGGTCTGTACTTTCTGCCTACCCCGCAAGGAAATGGAGTAATGATTAGTATTATTACCTTTAAAAATAAATGTTGACACAAAACAGATCTGCCCTGATGATGGATATTGAAATGCTGCTCGAAAACGCAACATGGCATAATACCCGAAAAATAAATCACTGCAAAATAAAAACGCGTTTCAGATACAAAATAATTAATTCTAATTAAATAATTTTGGTACCCAGTTTATCGCTTGCTTGAATTGTTCTCATAATCAGTTCCAATTTTGGAAATCAATATTTCGTTGAATGTGAATAATTTCGAGCAAGAATAATTTACATCACAAACAACCGAAACTATTGAGTTTGATTTCTGCGCCTTAGATAACAAAAATATTCTAAATATCCGAAAAACATTCAAGTGTAGTTATTCTACCCCAAAAATATAAAATTGCAATGCAAAAAAGCTAGACAACATACCATTAGCATTATTTTAATATTACTCTCAAATAATACGATCAAATGGTAAATTAGAATCAATTACAATTAAATGTACTTACAATCAAATGATAATTACGATCTTTTGCATACGATATTTTTGCTTACGATCATTTCGTCAGATACTAGTTTTAAGTTAGACAATACGTATTTTAAAAATATAGTAAAACGTTTGAAAATGCCTTCACTGGTTTTCAAACTGCACCTTTAACAAATATTTTTGTATGTATTGTATCACAGAATATAAAATGTTACAGTTTGAAGATATTTGTCATTGGAAACCTTAACATTTTCCTAACTACTCGTACAGAATTTACAAATAAATCATTTGTAGTATCGCTTGAGTTAGCAGACTACAAAATGATGCAGATGCATAATGTCCTTCAATATTTTGAAATAAGTGCTATTTGTATTTCACAAAGAGTATGTCTTTATGACTAAAGCGATACTTAAAAATACATATACTTATGTATATTTGAACAGTCAGTGTCACCAATGAGTAAACATAATGCTCAACTACTTCTGTTCTTCTTTTTTTGTTCTACAAATATTACGAAATGTACATTGATGTTTAAGTAGGTTCTTGTACGAGTTTTAGTCATCGTTAGACCAACTGTTTGTTTCGATTTCACAAAAGAAAAAGGTTTTCATTTTTCTTCTCTAAACTCTTTCGTAAAATAGGAATCTCATCTGTGAATCTCATTCAATCTACTTTTGACCTTTTTGTCTCCATTTTAGGGCTAGATTTATAATTAGGATATTGGCTAGATTTATTATTAGGGTGAAATGTGCTAATTCAATTAATGCGGTAGTCGCTGGTAAAAAGTTGTCAAAGGAAGCCAAGCTAGTTGTTCACAATAGAGTTCTGGTACCAATAGTGCTGCATGATAGTACAGTTTCTGTCAACCGTGTATTGCATTCAGGCCTCCATTAATTAAGTATGTATTGCATTTCAGTGTCAATGTCCTAATTAGTCTCCCTGTCTTTCAAGTCTCTCTTTACCGAGACAACTAATCATATTACCAAGAATCTATACACACCGGTTACAATATGTATAATTTGTGCCCACCACCAATTAAAAATCTTGTTATAATGACGTTAGAGTGTTTTGTTTGACCGCTCAAAAGGTCAATGTTTACTCAAAGCTTATTAAATTTCTATCATCGATAATGACAGTGAAAGTAGTGAAAATAATCACAACGTCGAATTGCGGATAAACTGGTAATTTTATAATGTCTAGTTATTCCCCGTTCATTAATAAGCCGGTTTGCATTTCTCGTGAAACTTGGATAAACTATGTACAAAAAAAGCATTTTTATATTAGCTATGAGTGCGTCTATTATCGAGAAAATTGTAAATAAAATTGTTGCTCAGATTCTGTGCAAACCGTGCTCGTCTAATAACTACACATAATACTCGTATATAAACAAGTACTAAATGCTAATAACACGTTCAAAGATAAAAGTAGTTGATCGTATAAATTAATACAAGACTGGAATCGATTTTTCTTCTCTAAATAGTATAAAATAAACTCGCTATCCGCGTCTGTCTGTTTGTGAGCTTAGTTTTTCTAAACTACGCAACCGATTTTGATGGAGGTTTCACTATCGTTTACAGATTTTTTTTTCCATGGATAGAAAGTAGACAAAAGTCGATGCTTATCCTAGAATTTAAAAACCTTACTTCAAATTATTCATAACCACAACCCCGTTCAACGTCGGGTACAAGTCAGCTAGTTTATTATAATTTGCAGCAGTTTCAATGGTGTTTACGAAGTAGACTGGTAATTATAGATTTTTCACGACAAAAGACTTCGAAGGGACTTTCACGGCGCTTTCACTGGCTTCGGTAAATGATTATGTCGAGGTATCGTCAGCAGTTAGCAGCATAGTTATTTATTATACAAATTCTTCGATGTTTTGGGTGTGCTAATTATATTATTGAACACGAAACTCCTGGCTAAATTTGTGGTGTAAACAAAAACATCAATGAAAAATAATAGTGATGGCAGTTGGGCATTATCGAAGCGCGTTGACAATCGATGTTTCGAATTATTTGCTCATTTTTTAAAATGACATCTCGCCGTTTAGCATTAGCATTTTATTTTCATTATTAATTCAATGGTATGCTTTTTAACATTTATAAAACTTTTTATTGTAAAAATTTTATATTCCCGAATTGTATAAAGTTAATATCAGGATTTGGAAAACTACGAAAAATCTACATTTACCATTGGTATTAAAATAGTACGTACTTATTTAGGCCCATAATACTGATATATAGGTACAATAATATAATCCATAAAGAATTTAAAGTATTCCCTATATCAGTGGAGAACTTAGGATTTCAGATGTGCGGAATATATCCAGGATAACCGGTTAGTGGATGAGTTGAAAAATGCGTCGGGTTCCTAACCTAACGTCATGGGTTCAATTCCTCTGCTTGTCTTCCATCATTGCACAAGCAGCATTTTCTGCTTTTAACTGATGGCAGTATGAGTGTTTCAAATATTGTCAGGTTATTCGTCTTCCTTTGATAAAAAAACAACAGTTTCCAAATCTTTAGTTATTTTTTCCCAAAAATTCAAAGAAAATAAAATGGCCAAATTAATGAAAATTACTAAACCAAATTGGTTATTTTACGGCTCCGTTATAAGCATTTTAAAAGAAGAAGAAGATTACTGAAGATACGAATGATAGAGGGAGCGCGATAATATTTAAAAAATATAATAATTAATAGGCGTAAGGGACTGTTCCAAAAATATTTAATTGACACGATTTTTAAAAAATAGAGCAAAGACATTTGAGTTAAGTAGTATTTAAAGAAACAGTGTTTTTTATGCCTATAGCATGTTAAATAACAGAACCGCTGTGTTTTCACGATTTTCTGAGCATGCTTTGCATGTTTTTTAAAGAGCTTAAAACTTAGAAATGTTCAAGGAAGTATGTCGGTAGAAATTTGGAATGCGGTTATGTTAACTAATTTATTTTGTTGTTTTTGTTTCCAGGACCCGTAGTGCCTTTCAACGCAGACTTTAAGGACCAAAAGACTGGGCTGGAGTTCGTTTATCACGACCACGAGGAGATGACGAGGTTCCTCAGGGCCACCAGCGCCAGATATCCCAACCTGACTGCCCTCTACTCCATCGGGAAATCTGTGCAGGGTACGTTACTGACTTCATATTTAAGGAATGAATAAAAATAACACTTTTTAGAGTCCTATTACGGTTTCATTTAAAAAAAATTAAAATTATGATGAACGACCACATTCGAAAAATGTTTCGAAGTTGATTCAGTTGTGCTTAACAGTAAAATTAAGTCATGGATAAAATTTTATGGGTTTCAATAAAATAAATACCTATCACAATTACCACGTTTCACATTATCGTTGATAGAAATAATTGCATCCTATAATACTTGCGCGTTAACCTGTAGGCAGGGCCGGCCCTGACCCAAACGGCGCCTGGCGCAAGTAAAATTTTGGCGCCCCTTGTCAAAACCACACGGAGAAAACTTACTGATATAAAATACTAGTTGACCCCGCAATTCTCGGCTATTGCTAATGTCTTTGGCGTCTCCGACTTCTTCCACCATTCACTACTTCATTCACTAATTCCTATTCCTCGGACGTCCTCGATTTCTCCAATCAAACCACTCTCTAAAGACTCGGGCACTAATAAGAACAAACTTGGAAATTTTCATCGATATCGATCGATTACTTTTCGACTTTTGCGAGAAAAAACAAATGCTGACTGAATTTTTAAATATTGAGATTGCTAATTTATTAAAAATCTGGACATAATTATTCAATATTCCCGTTGAAAATGAATGAATTGACAGATTTCCTAACAAAGTATCAGTAAAACGCGAATGTGATATAAGGACGGAAGAACACGTGTTCGTAAAAAATCTAATATTGTGGCATTTTGTCATTATATTTATCAGGAAAAGGACACCTGCATAAACACGTGTTTCGATATAATCTGAATGGAAAAGGATTGGCATCGCGTTTTTAACAGGATTTAAATAAATCAGCTATGCTCATTTTTCCCCGTACCGCACATTAGACGCCTAGGTGATCACTGTAATCAATAAGATTTGGATGATTTGTATTTTTGTGTAGAGCCGTTTTAATAAAAAGTGATCATAAGGGAGATATGTTAGGACTGTTAGGTGTTAGGGTAGGTTATCATCAGCAGTTTGGGGCCTTGGCAATTCGGCGCTATGCGATTTTACATTTTTTTTTCAATTTATTATTATTTTATAAAACATCTTAAAATGTTCTAGTTAATTAAAAAAAAAAAGAGGAGGCTGATTTGATTCAGTGTCCCGGCCTTGTGATCTAGGAGGTTTTGGTTTAACTCCAAAAATTGCTACCTTTATTAATTATCAGTGGAGTAGTAGTTTGTCACTGCGAATTGGGCAGCCATTTGAAGGACAGGGCGAGGACTGTCTTCAAGATATTCATAATACAAAAATAATATAATTACACGACGACTCGTCGCCCAAAGCTACCTTCTGCGAAGAAAATATTAATGCTTTTCTAGGTTTAAAAAAGTATCAATTGCGGATACATATCTCTCTTTGTTGTTTCGACTATGACCCGAAATTGTCGCTTGTAGTGCATCATTTAAACTGTTAAAAATCTATATAAATAAAAATGTAAATGTTCGTTAGTTCAAAATCTTAAATCTCCGAAAGTTCATCGATTGCTTTGAATTTTTGACATAACGTTGCATTCGAATACGCGTATGTTTTTATATATTTTTTTAACAGCACCGTTGGACGTAAGAGCAACACGCGCATCTGTTTCTCTATCTGCACAGAAAGACTGAGCCACAGCAAAGCGTGGGGGGGGGGGTTCACTAGTAAACCAATAAGATTAAACACAGTAAATGCCTAATTGTTTTTCCGGTCTTCTGTTATATTTTGCGGAGTAATATATAGTGTCATACGAGTGACATATCGCCAATTATCGGTACGATTAGATTTGCGATTAGGACATTATTCATTAGTTATTAGTCATATTTTTATTTTCATTTCATCAAGCGCTAGTTCCTATAAATCTCAATAATATTTTATGTGTGCGGACTCCTTATTTTTACTAGTCGCGAAACTGTACAGTTTTAGGCATATTTTAGGGGAGATTAAAAGTTGTCCGCTAATCAATTATATATTTGAAACGTGTTTGATACGTTAATTTCGGTGATTTTCTCAACCACCATAACTAGGCTCATGCCCATATTATGGTTGTCGTACATGATGTATGTAAGAATAACAATAATCAAACGAGGAAAAAAGAAATTGTTATGGTAAAATAAAAATTTAATAAAAATAATTATAGAAACGGAATTAGAAATAAAAATAATCATAACACTGATTGATATAAAAGATATTTTAATGAAAATAGAAATAAAAAATATTAAAAGTAAATACATGCAAAATTTTACCAAATTATTTAAATATCATTATTTTTTTAAAAACCTGTTAATCTTGGTACGTACTTATCTAGAAATGTACATATTTACGGTCACATTGTCACATTGAATTTAGCGATACAAAAAATAAATAAATGATAAGAGTTAAAACTTTTTTTAAACAGTCTTAGGAACTCATGTATTCTTTAAAAAAGCTCGCCCCCTTTGAAATAGCCAATGTTGAACACGGATAGTAAAAAGGGATATAGATTTAATTGACTTTATATCTGTGTTTAAGGCATTGTATATTTTAGGAGCGATGAACCAGAATTGTCGTTGAGCGAATGTGGTTCTAGTTTTAGGGAGCACGCGTCCCAGGTTTAATGAAAAGCAGATGTATGTAGCATAAGCTTGGCTTAGTAAATAACTGGCGAATATCTGAGACCCCAATTTTAGCCAATAGTTCGTTACGATAATATAATATACAGGATTTTCCAATAAGAGGTGTTATTTTGATATTCAATCGAAAAAGATCAATGGTTTCGTTGCTTGTGTGGCGCGTAGCGCCTTTTTGTTGAAAGTAAACGTTGTCCAGATCAATACCATACAATTCCGGCCATAAAAAATCATTAATCATCTCTCGATAGCGCAATCCATTCACCGTAACTGTTGCTCCAGCCTCATTTTCGAAAAAGTAAGGTCCAATGACTCCGCCGGACCATAAACCGCACCAAACAGTCACACGTTGAAGATAGAGAGGCTTTTTAACAATAACTCTTGGGTTTTCCGAGCTCCAGATGCGACAATTTTGCTTGTTGACGAAGCTACCGAGGTAGAAATGGGCCTCATCACTCAAGATGATTTGCATTTGATTCACTCAAGTGAATTTTAATAATTTCAATGCGTTGTTGAAGCGTGTATCGTTCCATTTTTATTAATGGCGAAGTTTCTACTTGTCAAATGTCAAAAAGTGACAGCTTCAAAAGTAACATCTACCGAAATGGCGGGCTATTCAAAATAACACCTCTTATTGGAAAACCCTGTACAACATATTACCACTGTATGTTTTAATGACAATGCGAAAAATTTTATCACAGATAAAATGACAGAAACGTGACAAAACTTTATAAAACGTCACACAAATCACAAAACTACCATTTTTGCACTCATCGATACTAACAACAGAAAACATCAAGTATCACTATGTAATATTTGTTATGATTAATGAATAATCGTAATTGTCCACATAATCGTTACATCATAAGTGAAATGATGTATCCGGGAGTTTTTAAATAGGTATTGTTTATTTTTTTTAAACCCGCCTCCCAAATTGCCTGCCTGTATAAAAAATATATATCGGAATCCTCTGGGTTTTGCTCAGTCTTTTGATTGGATGTGCTTCCGGCTAGTGTGCAATAAGTCGGTGGTATTTTAAAGTTTGTGTAAGTAATGTAATGTGTAACTGTAAGTGTTGTGTTGTGTTTGTTTGAGCAGGTCGCGAGTTGTGGGTCATGGTAGTGTCGGCATCCCCGTATGAGCACATGATCGGCAAACCTGACGTGAAGTATGTGGGGAACATACATGGAAATGAGGCCGTCGGTAAAGAACTGCTTCTTCACATGATTCAGGTACCTACTAACAACCATTCTTTACTTGCTCCCATTATAGTTTAGTACCTATTCTTAAATTATGTACACGGTATCAGAAAACTCGTAGTTCAAGAGGAAAACTGATGAATCTACATCACAATTGGAGTCGATTTTTTCTTAAAACATTTTTTGATTTTAGCTTTCGTTTTCGAGTAAATCGAGTTCGATTTTGGAATTTTTTAGGTCAAATCAGTCGCTGCCGGGCTAATACAAGCTGTTTACAATGCGTCGAAGCGTAGACATGGTTCTAAATAAAAAAATGTAACACTTTAATATCCGAAAATAAAGGAAAATTTAAAAAAAAACGAAAAGCTCAGATCGAAAAAAAAAGTTTTTGTGGATTACATTAGAGCAGGGGTTCCCAACCTTTTTGTACTCTAGAGCACATTCTAAAATATCGGTAGGGTGGCGGGAACCACCTATTTTTAATCGACAAACTCGGGGCAGCAATCGCAATCAAAATGACTACAACGCGGTTTCAGGCGGGGAATGCTACTTGCACATCACTCCTTGTACACGATGAAAACCCGAAGTGAGTCAATGATCGCCAAACCATCGGGACGGTACGAGCACGTGACTCCTGTCAGTTTGGCTGTCGGGGCCATGCTTATTGCTTTCACTGACAGTTAGAGTCATGTGCCATGTGTTTTGGCGCCTTCAGCGTTCATCGGCTCAGTTCGTGGCGTTCGTTCACTTCGAGTTTTCTTCGTGTACAAGGAGTGATGTGCAAATAGAACTCTCCATTCCAGGCTAGTGTGAAGAGTGCAGTCTGGCTCGCCGCTAGACAGGTTGCGACAAGTACCGTCAGCAAAGGAACCACTCATACATAAAATATCGCAAACATACGAACGTATTAAATGAACCTAGGTACTCAAAAAAATTAAAACCTCTAACAAATAAATAAAAATAATTCACATATTTAATTAATGTTTATGAAAAAATTATTTCATTGTCGAATAGTGGCGGGCACATACGAATCGTTCCGCGTGCACCACGGCGCCCGCGGGCATGGGGTTGGGAACCCCTGCATTAGAGTGTCACTGTATACTTTGTACAAAACGCTCATGAATTTTTATGCTAAACACAGAATGCCTAATAATTCGTTTGCTAGTGAGCAATTTGCAATTAGATAAGATAATAACATGTTTTATGTTGACAATTTACGTATTTTTTAACTTATTTTACGTTACGTAAAAAAAATCGAAAATTGAATCTCTAAAAAAGTGCATCTAAACAGGCTAATGTAATGTCGCGGAGTACGAGACATGGAAGCTTTTAGTGTAAATATGTTTGTCTCGCATTGCGCGCCATTGGAGCGGTAAGGGTTAATTATTGAAATTTTAAAAAATATATACTCATTGTCTGTTTCCAGTATTTGGTGACTTCATACGAGACAGACAGTTATATCAAGTGGCTGCTGGATAACACTCGTATTCACATTCTGCCGTCCCTTAACCCTGATGGATATGCTGTCAGCAAGGAGGGCCAGTGCGACGGAGGACTTGGAAGGTTAAACTACAAATTAATCATAATATTATGTTTCTCATCAAAACAACTAAAGCATTTGATGTAGAAATTCTAAATAACCTCCATTGAGTAGGTACGCAAAATAATTACTTTGTATAAAAACTTTAAAGAAGCAGTAACTTTAAGGCGATGCACTACGTAGTGTAATATTTTAAATTGATCCGCTATCAATAATAACCCTTACGTAGATGGCGATAAGGTTTAAATTCCCGCTTAACACCATCCGCCTGTTTTGATTTATGCAAGAAAAAAACATGGCCAAAAAGTGCCTTTTATTTTATTTTGTGGATGTTCAGGCATAAATATTTAATTTTTTTTCTATCATTTTATAAATAACTTAATTTGCCACATTATACAATAAAATCGTAACCGAAAATGGGTTCGTAAGTAAGAGATTTTGAACTTTAAAGCACTTTTCATAGGCCTTATACATTATTTTTTTCTGTTCTTATAAAAAGACTTATCTAAAAAATACTCGATTATTTCAAAGGCCAAGATGTATTCTACTCGCAGTATTTAATTAAAGCATCTGAAACATTTCTAGGCGACCAAATTTTCAAACCAAAAACACAATTCGACGGGTTCCGGGCTAATTGTATTAAGCGACACTCTGGGCGATATAGACTTTTATATATATTTGGAATCAGCGAATTTTTCTGCGTCGTTTGAGCTGTGTTTGGTGACAATCGGAGCACTTTTTTGTCGCTTAATACAACCGCAATTTTGGGCCCATTTTGGACTGCAATGTATGAAGCGACACAAAATATTGAAAAATTTAGGAACTGTGTACTCAAGCTCACTACCAAATACCAGACAATCGTTTAAACTTTTTTTCCTGGAGCAACAATTTACAGGCAACGTACGTTAAAGCATTTAGCCTTACCTTATAAATATATAGAAATGTCGCTTCATACAATTAGCCTCTTTGTTAAATTCTTATCCAGTGTCGCTTAATACAATTAGCTTTACCTTATAAATATACAAGAATGTCGTTTAATACATTTAGCCTCATTGTCAAATTCATACCCAGTGTCGGTCCATACATTTAGCTCTGTACATGAAATGTTAGATGTTGTCACTTCAACCATTTAGCTTGCAGTAGATAATGATTATGTCGGTCGCATGAACTATTACGGATTTCAACAGTAAACATTTAAAGATTATGGTTAAACATATTTTTGTTATTCAATATTTGATTTGCAGTGTCGTTTCAGTTATAATAAAAGTAAAGTTCTAGTACTTCAAACAGTTTATCTTAAACGGAATAAGAATAGTATACACATTATAATACAATCAAAATTTCTTTCTAAAACTGAAGTAGTGCGCTTTCAACAAGAAGAAAAATTACACAGTCAAACCAATCAAGAAAAAGAAGGAGAAAAACATGAATCTTTAGAAAATAGGGAACATCTCACACCTACGATAATGGAAATTATTCCTGATGATAATAATATTATTAGAAAGTCTTTAGAAGAAGGAAATGCCCAAGATGAAGACTTACCAAGTTTTCCTGACAATGAAGAACCACAACCTAAACAAAAGAAAAATGAACAGGCTGTGATGAAGAAAAGTTATGTGGATTTTTTGTCTGATCAGGAAGATTTCGTATGGGATTCCTCGTCGTGGAAAGAGACTGGTGACGAATCTTCTAGCGAAAGTGAACTTGATAATCCAATGAAAAGACAGAAGAAAAATAACAAAAGATCACAAGAGACAACAGTTGGTGAAGATGGTATAAGAAAAAAGAGACAGAACAAAAAAAAACTTTATAACCAATTGAAAAAATCTGGCCAGCAATATACAAAAAAAGGGGTTGATTATGTAAGTGAGAGGATTTTCCGTGAAATTTTTACTGAGGAGTTCAATATTGGATTCCATGTTCCGAAAAAAGACAAATGTCTTAAATGTTTACGTTTTGAAGGAAAATATATAACTGAGAATGAAGAAATGAAGGAGCATTTGGAAGAGAAAGATGCCTCAAAGAAAAGGTTAGAGTGTCATAGAGAACTTCCAAAAAAGAATAGTTCCATTATTTGTACTTCGTTTGACCTTCAAAAGGTATTGAATACCCTATATGGAAGCGGCATGACACTCTTTTATTCAAGAAAATACACAGTTTTTAACTTGTGTTTTTACGAAAGTGTAACCCGCAATGGTTTCTGCTATATTTGGGGGGAAACGGAAGGCAAAAGAGGTGGTAATGAGATTTCCACTATTTTGCAAAAGTACATAGACAACGTTGATGAACCTGAAGCCGTTAAATGTTTAATTTTGTACTCGGATTCATGCCCTGGGCAAAATAAAAACAAGATCGTATTGGCAGCCATCCACAACGCTTTGTTGATGTCAAAAAAATATAGAAACTATACATATGAATTATCTGCTGCCGGGACACACAGAGATGACAATAGACAGTATTCACGCTACAATAGAAAATTCTGTTCGACACACAACGGTATGGACGCCTTCACAGTGGCCGACAATTTGTCAGCTAGCTAGAAAGGATCCAGGACCCTATCAGGTGGAAGGCCTTACACATGAAGACTTCAAGAATTATGAGGAATTGTCCGAAAAATATTTCAAGGGAAACATTGTCGGTAAAATAAGCAAGATTCGTGTAGCAACATTCAAGAAGTCTACGCCAAACGTGATGGTCGTCAAATATAGCATGCAAGATGATGTAAAAGAAGAGTACATACAAATTTATGCAAAACTGAAACAACTCAATGAAAAATATAAATCAAAGCTTCCTATCACAAAAGCAAAATACATATAATGACCTGAAAAAGCTATGTGACACTGGTGCTATCCCAAGAATATTTCATTTAGAATATATCAACCTACCATCCAGCAATACTGGCAAAGATACACTGATCGATACTGATATTCAAGACGAAACAGACCTGCCAAATTAAGCATTTTCATTATGTCTGATGGGAAAATAACAAGTGTTTAAGTATAAAGAAGAACAAAAATAAATTAGAAAGTAAGAAGGAAAAGATTGGTTGAATTTTAACTAAGATGTTATTTTTTATAATTTTGATTATTATAACAATTTTTTTTTACTGTTGTCTACTTGTTACTACAATTATTGTCATAGGAGATAAAAAATATTTTTGTCATTGAAGAGAAACTAGGGATAAGTATCTATTATAGATAACTTCTAAACTTTTTTTTTTTATAGAAAACTTCTAAACTTTTTTATTATAGAAAACTTTTTATTATAGAAAACTTCTAAACTTTTTTTTTAACGAGAGATGTTTTTGATTTATTACTGAGAAAGTTAGAAAAAAATATAGAAGAAAATAAGTAAAGAAATGAAAACCAAAGAAACGCTCGAAAATATTTTCATTTTTATTGTGATTATTTTTAATAGAAATTATTTTCGTTTGGTTCTATAGAACCTTTTTTCTAATTGAAAATGTTTTTTAAAAAGTAGGTACAGTTCTTAAATACTTAAATGTTAAAGTTTAGAAATGAAGAAAAATTAGAATAATTATTTCAGGTAATAAGACTGCAGGCTACGTGATAAAAATACTGTTTAACTTCTGATTCCTATACAATTGTGATAAAAACTTTAGTTGTTACCTTGGTAAGCTAAGAAGTTACTGCTGTTCCTAGGTGATTGTAAATATCAAATATCAGACAAAAAACTTATCTTTGAACAATTTATAATGTGTGTTTTATTTCTCATTTCATTATTATTAACAAGATAGGTACACTCTATGTATGTAGGTACCTTTTAATTTATCAATGTTTTAACCGCCAATTTCTACAAACTTCATTTTTCAAGTATGATTACAAACAATTTATTAAAAAAATATCAGTCGCATAAACTAATTAGCCATACATTAATAAGTTTAAGATATGGTATTTAAATCAATTAGCTTAGGTTTGAAATATGACCAACTGTTTGATTAAAGCACTTAGCTTAGAGCCATTATTTGCATGCCTAGGCGGTTAAGTCATTTAGCTTGGAACAAGAAATAATAAACCTAGGCGGTTTAGTCATTTAGCCTAGAATAAGAAACAATAATCATAGGCGGTTAAGTCATTTAGCCTGGAACAAAAAAAAGTAAAATATAGGTCATTTTGTATTAAGCGACATTTATCTTCGTTAAAAATAGGAATATTAGAAAAAAAATGAATCCGAATATGGGGAATATGTTATAAAAACAGTAAAGTCCTTCTTTTTAAAAAAATAATGCGATTTGCTAAAGTTATATTTTTTTTTCTAAAAATCGAAACTTTAAACTGCTCTTGTGTAAAGTTTAAAAAATGTCGGTTAATACAAATAGCCCGGAACCCGTCGACATGATTTTGCATTACTACGTATGGCATCGCCTTAAGTGAATTTTTTTAAAGATTATCGATGTTTTGAATACCGATTAAGTACGGTCACACCAAGTGGTTCGCTACGTTTGGTGACTGAGCAGGGGTGCCCGGGTACGTTTCCTGCTGGACTCTCTTGACCCATTGCAAAGAAAAGAGTTCTCACGTTACTTTGTTCTTGGGACCGTTAGCTGATTTTTCCTGAATACACCTTTACATCTTTGTTGTTTGGTGACCAGATCTGAATACATTCACCTTCCTATTCCCCATCTACTTCCCCCTCCCCCACTACCTTCAGTCTCACAACATATTCCAATTGGGGATGCCATAGTCTCATTGGCTTCATACGCTTGGGACTCTTATGTGGTTTCACATAAAAAAAATCTTACAGCTACACAATAAAATCAGAAAGGTTGCAATAAATTTGGGTGTCGTATTGTCTAGTCAAGTTTAGTTGAGTAGGTCGTGACATAATGGTACATATACATTTTTAAAAATGAACGCGAACCGAGCCACAAATTACGGGAAAGGAACGAAGCAACTGCAAGCGGCGTTTCGCGCCCTTTGCGGTTGCTTTGTTCCTTTTCCATAAGTTGAGGTTCAGTTCGGCAGTTTGGCTGGCGTATGTATACGTAACATCACACACTAACATAGTTATAATGTTACCTACAGATACAATGCACGAGGCTTCGACCTGAACCGCAACTTCCCCGACTACTTCAAGCAGAACAACAAGCGAGCCCAACCAGAGACAGAGGCCGTCAAGGAGTGGATCAGTAAGATACAGTTCGTGCTGTCGGGTTCTCTGCACGGAGGCGCGCTGGTGGCCAGCTACCCATTCGACAACACCCCCAACTCCAGTAGGTTTAAATTCCGCCATTACTCGATCATTATATTCACTAACTAACTATGTATATCTGGAACAAGTTGCCAATGAATGCATGCTCCATTAATTTCTTGTTGGAATATATTGATTAGTTCCACAGGGTTATGTCTGACGACCTAGACTGCCTCGTAGACCTTGATTTATTGATTAGTTCCACAGAGTGATGTCTGAGGACCTTGACTGCCTCATAGACCTTGATTTATTGATTAGTTCCACAGGGTGATATTTCTGAGGACCTAGACTGCCTCATAGACCTTGATTTATTGATTAGTTCCACAGGGTGATATGTCTGAGGACCTTGACTGCCTCATAGACCTTGATTTATTAATTAGTTTCACAGGGTGATATGTCTGAGGATCTAGACTGCCTAGACCATTGCCATAGACCTCGATTTATTGATTACTTCCACAGTGTGAAATCTGAGAACCTAGACTGCATCATAGACCTTGATTTATTGTACTTCTTCGAAAAATGTATAAAGAACAAAATCAGCATCGTTTCGGCTAATAAAACATCAGGTTCCACTTTAGATTTTTATCAATGGCGCCGCTCTGAAAGCTGAAAAAATATTTTTTTGTTCTATGCTCTGTCCTTCAACAGGTTAAATGCCGATTCCAAGTCCGTTTCAGCTTCTGAACAAATTGTAATCAGCAAAAGAAGATAACTATCATGTTGTTAAACTTATCAGCTTATTAAAATTTGACAGAAAGCTGAAATATATGTATGTTATATTTGAATTTCTGCAAAACAACTGGGCAACAATTAATATTTAATAATAATCTTTATACATTTATTATAATATGCATTTTATTATGGCTCGCCATTTTATTATCGTAACGCATAATAATAATTATTATAAAATATTTATGTATTTACCTCTTGAACGCCAGCATATCCATGAGAAAATCATTTCTCTGAATATAACTATCTATTCCGGGGAGAATATAATGGTAGAATATAATATACTAATTTTATAAATATACAAACACAGTCTCTGGTAAGACAGTACAATCTAAAATAACATTTTGCAAAACACAAGTGAGTTATAACGAAAATAGAATCGGCTGGCGATAATTTAGAGTCAGCATTCGAGAAGTTATTATTATTTTCTTGTACTTATATAAAATAAAAAATCTTTATTACTTTCCATGCAACTCTTTATCAAAGGGATTTGTCGTTCGTCTGCATTATGCTCGGGTAAGTTGGTATTTAAATCGTGTTTCTATAAATTTAAATACTTTTTAACAAATACAATTATCGCGTTTGTCGCGTATAATTTCTTTAGTTTCATGCCAAATTTACTTTTAATTATTCATTTAGAACACATAAACAGTCATATTATGTAAATTCAAATAAATGGAGTTGGAGTAGAACAATTCTATTGTATTTAGAAAAAACGTTATTAGATTGTTTTCCTTTACTTGTCCCCTCGGTGCAGTCTTCCAAAGCTACTCATCGTCTCCCTCCCTAACCCCGGACGATGATATCTTCAAGCACCTGTCACTCATCTACTCCAACAACCACGCCAAGATGTCACGCGGCGTATCCTGCAAGTCCGGCTCGCAGAACTTCGAACACGGCATCACAAATGGGGCGGCTTGGTATCCTCTGACAGGTAAAAACTTTTATAATTCTTATTATCAGTTACAATTTTTCAACAACTTTATTTGGTTTAGTCACTGAGAGCTCATTCTTTTACATCAACCATATTAGCCTATAAGAATCTAGTACAAACTTCTAACAGTTGTGAGTAGTCACTTAAAAATAGGAAGAAAGAACTTCAAAAAGTCTCAAACCCCAAGTCTCTTCATTTGCACAGCTTCTATTTGGAATTTCTTGGATGACACAAATATGTTTTGCTCACAACATCGTCTCAATTTGAAATTGACATTTAACACAATGAAGGCAAGACAGAAACTTTGGGTCAACAGAACTACAAATACCCAGGAACAAAAAAATATAAAATTCCTCAAAAGAATTCAAAACAAACTAAAAGAATTAACCGAAAACTTAAACTAAAAAAATGTATCATTAAAGAAGAAGTAAATATATAAATATCATATAAGTAAATATATAAATATCATTAAAGAAGAAGTAAATAAATATAATACTAGTAAATCTAAACGTAACATGAATCAAGAAGACACACAAAAATAAGAAGGTAACATTCTCAACTGGGAATCGAACCGAGGATCTCTGTCTACCGGGACAACGCCTCTAACCACTCCATTAGGATCTAATTATTTTTGTCAATCTCATCTTTCAATTTCATAATTAACAATACTATTTCAACAAATTTTTCCCATATATTTGGCTGCTATCTTATTACGATTACAAAGCTCTAAAGAATTTATTTGTAACCTAGATAGTGTCTCGGATAAATATATCCGATCTTTTTTTATATGGGACACCTGTGATATAAAAAAAGACAATGAGGTAATAAGTTAATTCAATAAGAATAAAATGTATTTTTCTGCTCCAAACATTACGATTGCATTATTAAATCAGCATTTTGGTGTTACAGGTGGAATGCAAGACTACAATTACGTATGGTATGGGTGTATGGAAGTCACTTTGGAATTATCGTGCTGCAAATTCCCGCCAGCGCATGAACTGCCTAAATATTGGCAAGATAATAAAGCAGTAAGTATTGTCATTCTAAAAACTTCAATATGTTCCAATAGAGCATTAGTTTACTATGGTCTACCATGACAATAATTATTTTCTCATTACCTTTTGTAAAAATAGTACTTATGTACTTCCTATTTACAATAGTAAGTAAAAAAGTTTGTTTTAATTTATGGAATAAAATAGCAATTACATTTTATTGAATTTTAGTAGAACATTTTTTAGAAAGTTTTTTGGAACATCTACTTACCGCAATTAATTATTTACATCACATTGGTAAGATATAATTGCAAATAATTTTAAAAAATACTAATTTCGATTGTGGGTCTGTCTGTCCGGTTCAATTAACTCGAATGTAGTTTGAATTTAAGTGTCATTTTCTAAATAGGTACTGATTGTGTCAAGTACCTACCTACAATGTAATGTTTTAATAGAAAATTATTTCCATTGCCCTTTTAAAAATTGGAACTGATATGTATGAAGAATTCGGACTATCCAGTGATTTTTCACAGGTCTGCTCTAACTTTTTTGTATTTTCAAGGAATGTAATCTACGAGTAGGTACTATTGTCTTTTTCCAAATGAATGTGAGGCCAATGGGGGTTGTTTGAATCCCCAAAACCCCTCTAATATACATCCTTGCCCACTCTGATGTAGAAACGGTGTGGTTAGTTATTAAAAATATATTTTTGTTTTCAGTCCCTCATCAAGTTTCTGTCGGAGGCACACAGAGGTGCCCATGGATTTGTGATGGACGAAAATGGCAACCCCATTGAGAAAGCCTACCTGAACATCAAGGGAAGGGATGTCAGATTTCAGACCACCAAGTACGGAGAATTCTGGAGGATCCTGTTGCCAGGAGTATACAAATTAGAGGTAGGAAGTTTGCATAAACACACAATTTTTTTTGGCATCATCAATTTTGCATAAAAATTTTAGAAATAAACATATAATTTTTTAAATATTAAATTTTGTAAACAAACAAAAGTTTTCAAATCAAACATGAAAAATGGCTTACCTTAAGTTTTTTCATCTAAACATTGAACTTAAATTACTGATAAATAAATAAAATTAGCCTGAGGGGTTAAAGAGCCAATTTGACAATCTAGAATATTACTAATGGTTATATTTGTTTTTTTTTTTTATAGATTAATGCCAATGGTTTTGCACCAAAGGAAGTGGAGTTTATGGTTGTTGAATCTCACCCAACACTATTGAATGTCACTCTTCACTCCGCTAAGGTAAGAAACGTGAGACAAATGTTTTCTAACTTTCATTTTTAGGTGTGTGGGAATAAATTATTGGATTGTGTTTATCCATTTAAAAAATAGATAAATTATGTATTTGCAAGTTCACTGTAAGATATCTGATGCAAGGGTGTGGTATCGCGTAGAAAAATAAAATAATATGAACTTAATAAATTATTTCCTCCTGTACAAATAATGTGCGGCTGTACATAAATATTTCAGAATAAAAATGCATCCTTTCTTTAGACTCACTTTTCAGTAATTTGTGAACTCCTTTTCAACTAAGATAAACCCCTCATATTTCTTATACGCCGCTACACGTGCACACATAATTGCGCGAGCAAAACATGCCTCCAGCACTATGTGCATATATTAAAGCGTTCAACTTTAGCGCCTGTATACTTATAAATATGTGACGAATTTAGCAGATAAATGAACAAAAAAATAGTTTGAAACTTTATCTTACAGACATCTGGCATTCGCAGGTTAAAATATTCATATTTGTTTACATAAAACCGTTTGAGGGCAATGATGGTGTAACAATATGGTAGTGTGCGTGAGCGACGCTGAGGTGATGCATGATGTTTATTATGCCTCACTGTTTATAATATTATAGCAGTATCGTGCGTCTTACTCTCTATTTATTTTTTTTAACATAATTCCGAAAATTTATGAACCTATTAAGATAAGCAGTTCATAAATCTGCCAAGAAATAAGAGGGTTGTGGCAGTTTAAAAAAAGAGATATTATTGTCAAAAAGAGTGCCACGTATGAGTGATATTTTATGTACATCAATAAAGTAGCAAAAATGTTAAGAAGGGGTTTTGACCGCTAACATGGGCATAATAAAGTTATGTAACTTTTTCACACCTCCCAGGGTCAGTGGGATAATAACAGCCCCAACTTAGGAATACATATTGGGAAGCAGAAAAGTGGGTAGGGCAAGGAAATATTCACAGATATTAAATTGCTAAAGCTATTTCAAGCAACATTTTTGTACTGAATGATGCAATATTACGAGTAAGTTCCACACTTTACAAAGTGGAAATATAATATGTTATTGTTATTTGCAATTCAACCGATTCCAACCTACAAACTTACTTCCTAGAGTCAGTGCTCTTTGGTCTCTATCACGGAGATATGCTTCGATCCAAAGCTATCAAAATATATATATTACTATCCCCATATTATCTGTGCATGCCGACCATAGACAACATAACAATTCCCCTCAATATGTACATATATATTATATTTGTTTTACATGTAAATGTTGCCTGTTATTACCTGCAGGGTTACTTCGTGAAACATAACTCCCGAACAAGGAAGCCCTACCAGCCCAGCAGGAAAACCTCTTACTCGGCGGCTGGCACCGGAGACATCCTGTTCCCCAGTAACTAACTATCCTTCCAACATTCCTCATCCATCAATGTACTCTTATTTCTGATGTTTGTTTTCTGTGCAACACAATTATTATTGCTACATAAATTCCTGGCACGGTAAATATTTATTAATTAACTTGCTTGTAAAAATAAAGAATGAATCTAGTGACCTATGATTTGCACAACATCAACAATTGAAAGGTTTCAAAACCCATTGAGTTTGAATCACGTCCGATTAGCTTTGAAGTAATTTTAAAATGTTAACGTATTTTGTGCCGTTCTACAGCTCTAAGACAAATTTATCTTGTTCTATGAGTGGTTGTAGCAAAATTCTAAGTACATAATTCTTTACTTTTAGCATACACCACGACAGAATTAATTTGGTATTTACTATTTGGTATTATTCCTAAACAATACAGTGGGGTTACTCAATGGGTTAAGTGAGACAATGTAGCGATGGGCGCGGTTACAATATGTCGATATTGAGATTATTGTGAACTAGATTATTTCTTATTTCATATAAATAATGCCAGTGCTATTAAATGCAAGGCACCACCTACATAAATATTACACATGGAATAAAGAAGAGCGCAAGAAATGCCCTGTGGACGTGTTTCGTGATCCAAATATTCGCCCAATCAGAGCTTAAATTTCCAATACAACACTGTGCTTACGAAATTCAAATGGGATGGATTTCAGGCAAGTGTAAGTGAGACAGCGCTGGGCTATTTGGCTAATGAATCATTTGTTTCCATTCAAATTTGTATGGAAGGCACTTCTAGTTCTATGATATTGCAAGTAAAGCAAATCAATGATTCCATTTCAAATGTTGGAATTTACCGATTCAATTTCTTGCCATTATTTATGTTAACATTGCTTTTGTCATTTATTATTTTTCATAGTTTAATATTAAATGGAATTTTTAATCACATAGGTATTTATTCAAATCTGCTAGTTTTTTTGCTATATTATCTTGCGTAGCAGCCGTTTTGCCTCTTACAGACATTATCAGAATTAACTAAACATGTTTTATTATGGTACCAGCATACATACTCAGCATAAATAAACCACTCACTAGATTGATATCTTCGGGCTTTTTGTATGAAACAAATTGGTCCTTAAAAACCATAGATATGCCAATATAAAGACAGAAAAAATTTCATTCGGAGCCTACTTATTATATTATACTCCAATGAAAAACTCTGAAAGTTTATTCTATAGATTTTCAGAGTTTTTCATTGGTGGATATATTATGACGACACAATATTTTGGTTCCAATTTTCGATAGGAGTTAACCCTCCTGATACTCAGGAATGCATTAGTTTTGGTGTTTTAATTAAATCTGTTGTTATGGTGTTGGAACAATAAAATATAAATTTATTTATAAAACGACAACTACTGTGAAGGGCGAAATAGCTGTCAAGATAAATAATACATTGAAAAAACTAGTGGAACTTGATAAAATTACGAAATTAAAATGTGTTGAATTATAAAAAAAAGATGGAGTTTCATAAATTGATATATTAAATTATTTATTATTTTTACATTTGAAAATATTAAGGGGAGTGTTTGTAGAAGCTGGTAAAGATTGGAATAGGTAAAGTAAAGAAAATAGCTCAGATAATAAAAGTAGTTTGTAAATGAGTAATTTAGAAAAAGATTAGTAATTTATTAAATTATATTCAAGTCAACATCACACAGTACCTACTTAAAAAAAATATTTCTTAAATCTGAGAGTAGTTTAGGAATAGAAAATTTGATTAAAAATTCATCACAGAAATACCTCGAAAAATATAATATCAACATAGTATTTTTGTGCAAATACATACTTAATTATAACATATTACGTAGAGAAACATTATTTATATTTAAATAACAAGTCAGAGAATGAAAATGGTTGGTGTTCTCCAACATGTGGAATTATGAAAGATTAATAAATCTACAGTAGTTATGTTATAATATATTTAGAAAGTAGATAATATTATATTGTACTAATTATGTAGTAAGTTACGTTATTATTCTGTAATTCACCTAACATCCCACCCATCCCTAAGTGTACAAAAAACAACTATATTGGTGGCAGGTCTACTTATGTATCTCTTAATGTGAGTATTCAAACCTTTGTACTTATATATATATATATATTATACTTTCAATGTTTATTACCTACATATTGTATTATGGTTTTAATAAGATTTTGTTTGCCAATTTGTTTTTATATGTACAATTAACAATACTGTATCATATTATGTTAATATCTCTTTGCAACTGGCAAAAATTTCCAAATTGTGTACGGCCACCCTAGTAAAGCTCGTATTTATGATCCCATAAAGCCGGGCGACTTACTGGTTGAAAAAGGTTCGCGTAAAGGTACCCTATACAAGCAGCTCCCGCATGTTCTATCGACACCAGTTCCGTTCCCAAAAACAGATTTATTTTCAGGATTTTGTCAAAACAAACGTCTGTATGATACCGGTTGTAAGGGGAAACACACCATGTTCTTACTGCGAAATTCCAGGGGCGATTTCGTTTATGATAAAATATTAAATTATCCCTATAAAGTTTTTCAAACAACGAATGTCAAAAAATGTACCGTTTGTTTATCTTTTACTTTTTATTTACTAAGATAATGCGTGTCAATCTTAGGTGTATGATTTTCTTTTACAAAATAATCATTTTATATAACAGAGGGTTAGGAATTTCACAAAACTTTTAAATTTGGACCTTAACTTCCTTATTGCTAAAGCTAAATTTTCGCCGTCCGCCACTTTTCCAACTTTTTTAAAAATTATATATTTACAAAAATAGTGTTTAATTTTGATAAGTAGCTTCCCCAGAATTAGGTAGTTATACATAGAGAAATGATTTTGTAATAGTATCCCTGGCGAATAAGAGGTTAATGACAAAGAGATTAACATTTTTTCCTTAAATTCATATAAATAATCACCCCTCAAAGTTTTCAAGAACATAAAACATGGTGTATAAATCAGAAATCAGTATTCGTTAGCCGAAATGTCCCGTATTTTTCAGAATGAAAGTATAAAAAAAAACATTGTAGTATGTATAGTACCGGTGAAGGAAAGACTATCAAATTGTAACTTTGAACTGGTTTTGATGATTGTTTTAACTTTCCAGCGCATTGACGGAGGCCCATTCTACCGACCGATTTCACCTTCTCAGTACGTGCCCCGTCCCCAGCAGGTCAACGCCCCCGAGTCTAGCGGGATACTGTCTTCATTCACCAATGGCCTCAACAATCTCGTTAACAACATCTTCGGTTAGGCTGGACTTATCACTCACCCGATAATTACTTTAAGGAATGCTTAAACTCTTTTAAGATGCTAACTAAAAGTACAAAATATGAAAGAAAAGAGATTTATTGTTATCGTCAGATATCAGATTATTATGCATTGAAATTTTTTTATGGCAATAGACTGCCAATTATTTATAAATACAAGTTTTCCATGATTATCGTCAATGTTTTTATGCCAAAAATACTCTTTCGACATTATTAGTACACTCAGTTTATAGCACAAAACTTTTTTCTGGCCTGACATGAGAGAGACTTATTATCTTTAGCTCAGGTTTCTCAAAATGCATATGCATATTATACTTCGATGACAGATAATCATATTATAGTTTGGAATATTCTACAACTTGAATGAAGCATTGCTGAGATGAAAAATCTTAAAAGAGTTCGCAATATGTTAACAAATGTAGGATAATTAACGTAGGCATAGAAGATAAAAATTGCTTAATTTTAATATTTCAGAAGTACCTACTTATTAATTAACTTGACTTCTCATATTATTTATAAGCAGACATATTTGCATTAACACAAACAAATTCTATGTAGTTCGAAATTAAAAACACTGTGAATATTCAGGGTTGCCGTGTTTAAAAAAAAATCAGTGTTTGCAACTTAACAAAGAGACCGAGCAGGTACCTAAGCAAGTACTTAACCACTTGATGCAGTTGATTTATTAATCGCTAATAAAATATCCCTTTTAAGACTTGTATCGTCATTGTGCATAATAAGATATTAACCTGTTGACTGTAATGACGCCCGTGATGTTGAGAAAAAACGACATGCTGAAAAATCGTAAATAATTTATTCTAAAGCCGTCAGAGAAGCTGCATACATCAGATAAAAAGCATTGTCTAAAGCAATATTTGGCGCAATTCATTATGAACTTATTCTTCATACAGTTCCTTTGTAGGGTTAAAATCGCTTAAAACAATTTCATTGTTTTCTGTACGGAGGACACCACCGTGTCCCATTCACAGTCAACAGGTCAACAAAGCAATTTATTTAATTTATAGTACCACTTCCCATAAAATGTTTGTATTCTAGACAAAAATAAAAGACACCAATCCTACAAACGTACAATGCTTAATGTGATAGTTATTTTTAGACGAGAATCAAAATGGTTGTTTTAATCTGAATTATCAAATTGTTTCCATCCACAGGTGATAAGCAAACATCACATAGCTTTACTAGTGTTAAGGATATATTTTCTGAAACCACATTTTATATTATTTTAATTGTTCTTTTAAGATTGACAAAATAACATACATTATTAAGTTAAGAATGATAATATGTTTTATTTTGAAGTACTGATTGTATTAGCTAATTAAGAGTATTATTTTAAGTTCATTTAATGAGTGAACGTCTCGCAAAGGCTATATTAAAAGACTTGATTTTAATTTTTGAGTAAATTTGTTTTTTGGATCTCATAATAAAAGATTTAAACAATTCTTGAGATTATAATGCTTGTTATTTGAATTTTAAAATGGGTTTATTGTAACGTTTGACCATGCCTGACAAATAAATTATATTTAAATCTTCAATAATAATATTTATTAGAATGAATTTTGAATTGGATATTGTATTGTGATAATTGGTCATTGTCTTCCCATCATATTTTTGTAATTATCGAAGATGATAATAATACGCAGGCGGGTTCTTTTGAAAAATCGGAATAAAATGTCGGACGAAATAAAGTATTACATAATATCGGCAATAAATTGATTAGATAGCTGCAATATCATTAGTAATATTCCTATTTGTGAGTAATGTAGTGATCTGTCGTTTTAATTCTAAGAATATGTCGGACAGTGTAAATTGTAGACGCAATAGAAAAACGGCGAATTAATATTGCCGCTGATCATTGTTTCAATAAAAATATTTATTTTATTATTTGTGTTTTACTACCTTCCAAGATTCGTAAAAAAATCGTGTTACATATGAAACAATCCGAATTTTACAATTTAAATGAACTTGTAAAGTGGACTGGAAATAATAATTTAACGACAATGATGTTTGTTGGAATTGGGTGACAGTGAATGTAGGATAAAAAACAGGGAATGCGAGGAAAAGGATAACCTTACCACTTCTTACATACAAGAACATCTGCTGGAGGAATTCAGGAACAAAAAACAATCACAATACACTTATCAGAAACAGTTGCCAGGCAATAATTCAGAGAGTGGTACCTCGAGGTAATTACCATGAAATTACAAAAAAAAGATTTTTTTTTCACAACAAACAACACCAGCTTCGAAGAAAATTGGAACCGTAGAAAAGACAAATAATCTCCTTGGCTTGTGACATCATATTATTGCCTAACTATATCCACCAATGAAAAACTCTGAATGTCTTTGACATCCAGAGTTGTTGACAGCTGAGTGTCCGAGTACTGGTTGAGTGGTACATCTATAGTTGTTTGATATTTTGATCTCAAACTACGCCGTTGTTGTATACTTTTGGCATATTTTAATATATTGTTTATCCAATATTAGCGAGATGTCCGTCAGTTTGTGGCTCTCATTTCTCAAGCGGAAGCAAAAGGCTGAGTGGTTTGTTATGAAATGACGGGTTGCCAACGCTTAATCTTGACATCTCGAACACAAAATAGAAGACGTGTTTGTAACCAAAAAACAGATGAGAATCTCTCTTTGTTTTGTTCCTAATTTGATAAATTAATGATGGAGTTTTACCTACCATTAAAACTCTTATTATGTTGTCTTGCTTATCCAGAATATATAATGTGAGATATCGCGCTTATTTCTCGCCAGCGCTGTCGCATCTGCTGCCGTAATCTTGAATTTCCCGCCTTTCTTTTTGTAACACCCTTCAGTTCTCTATTGTCACCTTAGCAGTTGGCATACTGAGACGCCATCTTGATTCAATTTGGACTCACCAAGCAGAGCTTAAGTATATTCTGGATAAGCAAGACAACATAATAAGAGTTTTAATGGTAGGTAAAACTCCATCATTATGTGTGTCGTTGCTTATCCAGAATATATAATGTGAGAAGTGTTTGTTATCGCTTGGTGACAATTCTAAAGCCAAAATTGTGACTATTACTTTATTGCTTGAAATAACTTAGTCAAAGACTGAGAGTGAATGGAGGGATTCAGCACCTCAACATTGAGAACTCTGATTTGCTTTCTATAATATTTCTTGAAAGTGTTTTCTGAACGCCAGTTTCCTTTTCTCAAAATGGTGTCTATAGGGCACTCTTCCAGCCAACTCCTTGAGACTACTGCTGATCTCAAACTCCCAGGGGAGGTGTCAATCCCAGCGTCCTTCAAAATAGTTTTAATCCATCCACCAATAACAGTTCTTGAGGCTGGTCTTGCAGGCCCCAGTGTGGAAATAAACAGACATTCAACACCAGCTTCATGTCTCCTGTTCTCACTCAAGAACATATGTTTTCTCAACCAAAATATAGGATCTATATTACGATCCTCTGCTTTGCAAAGCTTCCAACCAGACTGTCTATGTGTAGAGGTGTCCGTCTTAGAACCAAAAATTGGCCATAATATAATGTGATCATTAGAGACCGGATTATATGCATTTGCATATTTGCATATGCAAATGCATATTTAGACCCTTTTCAGCGGTAGTTGCATATTTTTGCAAATAATTTGAGATCTTGCATATTTACGCTTGATATCGTTCAGATGCTTCACATAGCGACACTATAGACGTCAGATAGCAAGGCGCGCGGCCAGCGAAGCTGAGCGAAGAACTGATAACTGATCTTACTGATCGCTACGGCTGGCGGCCGGAGCGGGGGGGAACCTCTCTCATCTTCGCCTGCGCTCCCGCCTACTCGGCTTAATTCGGCTAATTGCCGAAAACAATTCATTCATTCGTATGAGGGGTGATTTGGTATATTTTTATGGTAATTCAGTGAATTGCGAATTTTGTTTTTGACTGGTCGCACGCGCTGTTCTTTAGAGTTTCATCTAGTGTTTTATTTGTTTGCACGAAGTTGTACATTGTGAAAGTGAACCATGCCCCCTGATAAAAAAAGTGCCCATACGTGGATAGCTGAATATCCTGGAATATTTACATACGACGGAAAAGTTTTATACTGCCGAGTTTGCGATTATACGCCAGTATTAAAAAAAACCTAGCTATGATTACCACTCATTTCACCTGCAAGTATAAAAACGCTTGAAACTCATGGATTGGCGTTGAATGCATCTATTCAGGTTATGAAGGAAATTCGCCTTATGAATTCCTCGTTGCCAAAGCTATTCCCGAGTAAACTCAAAGAAAAAATTGAAAACATACTGAATAATAACCCAGGGTTTGAACCTTTGTGCCAAATTGATAACTTCATCAACGGGGCAGGTGAAATTTTGCCCGGAACAATAAGTCCAAAAATCGCACCCAAATTTAAATTCTGTCCAGCCCAAAGATATTAGAAGAACGAGATGTGCTATGCGCAGTTCGTACTGAGTGGAATTGTTTTGCCGAGTGTCGCCGGTTTTGTTCACCAATACTACTGCACACCTTCGCTTACGCTAAGGCATCGCTAAGGTATCCGCACTAATACATAGAACAGATTTCTGTGCGTACACGTCCCGATACCGTTCAAAGTACCCTAATTAGGTAGTACTCCAGCTACGGTCCGGCGGCCAACATAGCATATCTCGTTCTTCTAATATCTTTGGTCCAGCCACATCAGTAGACGTAGAACGTTCCTTTTCCGCTTACAATTATATATTAAGCGATCGTAGACACGATTTGTCTACAGAACATTTAGAACAGTACTTAATCATATATGTTTTTAAAGGTAAATTCTAAATTTTATTGTTAAATACATTTTATGATTGATATTTTCGAAAATATAATTGTTATCCTTGAGAACTAATAGCTTACTAAAATAAAAAAAATATGTATAAATACGACTTCCTGTACTATTTCATGTTGCATATTTTGACCCTTTTTATGGATTTTCGTGCATATTTTAGCTATTTTTATTGCATATTTGCATGCATATTTTGGGCTATTTTTGTTGCATATAATCCGGTCTCTAGTGATCATCATTGTCAACAAGATTATCAGGAGATGTATGTAGCAAGGTCAGATCATGTACTCGTCTTCCTGACGCCAGTAGTAAAATAACAGCACATCTACGAGATGCTTCGAAAAGAGTCAGGTCCTTTGGAGGATTTTTACAAAGCCAAGACACCAAGAGTCCTGGATCCCAAGTAAATGCTCTAGGCTTCTCATTTACAGAATTCCTTATACCTCTCATCACTCGCTTGACCAAGGGATGATTACTAGTCCTCAAATCGCCATTGGGGTCACACAAAACCGACACTGCAGACTTGTGAAGCGCTATGGTACTGGGAGCCAAGCCTTTTTTCACTCTTAGGTATGCTAAAAACCGTGCCAGCTGTGATCCCGAAGGGTTATTAGGACAGGTATTGTTAATGGAGCACCATTCCTTCCAGCTCTTCCATGCCATATAAGTTGAAAGCGTAGATTTGCGCCAACCCGCATTCAACAGAGCTTTCTCTTGCTGTGACCAATCGTTCAATGCTTCACTCCACCCCCAATCTTCCACACCTGTAATTGGAGCTTCTGGACCTGTTGAGGATGAAGTCCTGTCGATAAGTCTATCAAGTTGTCGACCAACATGGGTATTATGTGAGGTTGGTCTAGGGCTCTTTTCTTTAGGTCTGGTAACCAAAACACTTTTGGCCAATCTGGGGCTACAACCAGATACACCCCTGACGACTTGTTCAGGTGTGCCAGCACTCGTGGCATTAAGCAGGGGGGAGGAAAGATCCATGCCAAGGGGAAATGCCAACTCCTGCTGAACGCATTGTGAAACATCGCTCTCTTGTCGTGGGGATCTATCGAGACATACTGATCCACGACGTGAGCCCTCGAAGAAGCGAATAGATCCACTACTGGACTGCCCCACTTGTGAAAGACAGCTCCTACCGCTGGGGGTAGGAGGTGCCATTCTGGTAACGTCATCCCTCGGGATAGATGATCCGCGAGGCCATTGTAGCGTCCCGGCAAATACTGCACTTGTAAAGAGATTCTGTGCTTGTCCAAAAGCGCAAGAATCTGAAATGTCAGTTGAAGGAGACCCATTGACTTGGTGCCTCCCTCGTTCCTCAAGTAGGCTACGACTGTCCTGTTGTCTGATTGAATGAGTAACGAAGAACTTCTCGAATTCTGAGTCAGAGATGTTAAGGCATTTAAGATTGCTGTCATCTCCTTCATGTTGCAATGTCCCCCCCTCTGACTGTCTGTCCAACAACCCGACAGAGGTACATCGTCGATCAGGGCTCCCCAGCCGTGATCCGCCGCATCCGTGGTCAGAAAATGTGTTGGGCTGGGAACATGAAGAGTTGAAACATGATCTAAGTTGTTCATCCACCATTTCATTTCCGACAAGACTTCCTTCTTTATCGGAGATTTCTGCTGAGGTGTCAGTTTCAGCATTAACTGCAACTGTAATTGTATCAGTCGAGTATGGAGTCGACCTCTGGGGACCACAAAGGTAGCAAAATTCAACTTTCCTAAAATACTCTGAGCTTCTTTCAGAGTCCATCTTCCCTCTGTCACGAGGCTCTGAAGTGAGTTCCAAAGACCTTGTCGTCTGTATTCGGTTAAGGTCTTCTGATTCAGATGGGGGTTCCAAACAATTCCTAGATATTCCACTGACTGTGCTGGCTGACGGACACACTTTTGGAAATTTACCAACCAACCTAACCGCTCCAATAATTGAAGAGCTTCTCGTGTTTGACTGAGGAGGACCTCTCTGGTCTGAAGAACCAGGAGAAAGTCGTCTAGGTACACAATGATCCTGATACCCCGTCTCCGCAGGATTTCTGCAATCCAATTTGTGATGGCTGCAAAGGCCTGTGGTGCACTGCTCAGGCCTTGAGGCAGGCATGTCATCTGTAAGTGAAGGCCTCCGTAATACAATCTCAGAAAGCAACGGTGAGCTTTTGCGACCGGTATGTGGAAGTAGGCCTGTGAGAGGTCTATTTTTGTCATCCAATCGTTGGCTTGAAGAAAGTGTGGAACCTTGTGGGGAGATATCAGAGAAAACTTTTTCCAAGCTACATCTAAATTGAGAGCTTTTAAATTGAAGATTGGTCTTCTTGAGCCGTCGCTCTTTTGAACCAGAAAAAGTGTTGATAGGAAGGAAGCATTGTCGCCAGCTCTTTCCAATGTACCATCTCTCATCATCTTTCTTATTTCGAGTGTCATTTCTAGGGTTACTTTTGTTTTGAATCTCCTTGCGAGAGCTTGGCTTGGACTTATCAACAAGGGCTTTCGGATGAATGGTATGCGGTATCCTCTTATCATACGTAAGATGGTCTCTGGGGCATCTAGGGTCCGCCATTCTATCCAATAATCCTGTAGTTGACCGGCCCGAAATGGTTGATAGTCATCTGTTGAAGCGGCCACGAGAGGTCTGCCCCCTCGCGCCACGCTTCTGTTCCCTACCCCTACCCCTCGCACGGGAGGAATACTGGGGGTCTCGCCCGTGGTCTGCCCGCCGGGGAAACGAGGGAAATGCCATCTTTTCCTTTGATGTCTGCTTGGGGGGAAAGGCAACAACCTCCTTAGATGTTGAAGGGCTGTTGTGCGCCGAGTGGCTACCCTGAGGTAGGCGCACTGGACTAAAGCACTTTGTTACACCACCCAGTTTCTGCAACTGTGCGGACAGTGCTTCTTCTCCAAAAAGATGAGTGGAAGAAGGAGGAATTCTGCTGATTAGCTTCCGTTCCACTCCAGTCTTACAGCTGCTCAAAATCTTATCTCTTCTGTGCTCAACGATTTCAGCTCGCTTTCCGCAGGTTATCTGCAAGATATCGTCAGAGCATTTTATAAACTTGGAGTCCTCTCCTAACAGGCTGTCCAGTTGTTCCTCTAAAGCCTCGCCTGACAGAGAACTTTCTGAACTGCTTCCCCATTTGATGAGTTTTTGGAGAGCCTGTTGAAGGCACTCTCTCTGCTTCAATGAGGCATGCGTTACCGCAGCCAGCATCTTTTCCATAGCCGGAAATATTGGTGAGGCGGTGTCAAATGTCAGCACCTCGCAGTTCACCTCCAGCTCCTTGAAGCCTGGATCAGCTAAATATTCCTTTAAAGCGGATGCGTAGCGGACATTGGCCCACTCGCTCGAGTTGAAGCGTTGGAGATTCTCCACCAAACCCAGATGTGTTGCAGAAGGTTTTGGTGCTGCAGACTCCTTCAGAACAGTAGAGGGACCCGGCATCTGATACTGCCTTTCAGGCGACAACGAGCAAACGCTCCCAGATGCATGCGAGGGTACCACTATACTTGCTGACAGTGGCTTCCTGCGTTGACCTGTCCATGACAAAATCTTGCAGGGTCTTGACTTGACATGCTAATCTTTTGAGCAGATGTCTGTCATTTCGCTTACGTCTCTTCGTGCGCCTGCGTCGCCTATTATTTTGCGACGCCGAACCGCTAGATTGCGAGCTCGACGAACTTGTTGATATTGAACGGCATCGCCTCTTTTGATCACGTCGTTTAGAGGTTACGTCATCTTCTACATGGTCCTTGTCTGAGGCCATTTTAACCCCGTGCACAAAATGAAGACGCTAATAACTGTCAAAAATGTTCGCACTATCACTTAGCACTAATTTTCATAAAAAATTCCGACAATTTGCGGGTAGCAACAGATATTCTTTTCGTTAAAACAATCCCAAACGAAAATTACACGACCGGCGTGGGTGAAAAAACGCCAAAATTGAATCAAGATTACGTCTCAGGACGCCAACTGCTAAGGTGATAATAGACAACTGAAGGGTGTTACAAAAAGAAAGGCGGGAAATTCAAGATTACGGCAGCAGATGCGACGGCGCTGGCGAGAAATAAGCGCGATATCTCACATTATATATTCTGGATAAGCAACGACACACATAATAGCCTTAATTTAACTTCACCGCAGAAATGAATCTATTTTCTTTTACATGAAAATGCGTGTTTTGGTGAGGAATATGGTGAAAAAATCTAAACAATACAGTGTGAATGACTCGAGTTATTAACACCAAAACATAGAAGGGGGGATTCTCAGTGTTCCAACCTCGATAAAAATACAATTGCTTAAAAATGATGACAGTGAATTTTAGGTTTTGTTCCTACTTTCCACATTCAAGATAAACTCGTTTTAAGCTCTATTAATTTCTTATGCTAACCTCTTGAGTGCCGCCGTATCCACATGGATCAATAAAAATAATCAGGTAGATTATATACTATTCTTACAAATATATGAACACATTATCTTGTAAGACGGTAAAATTTACAAAAATATCATTTTGCAAACAACTAGGACTCGAACCTGGGACCCTTGCCTTGCCGGGGCACCGCTCTACCACTGAGCTAATGGGACCCTATCCGCTTCGGTCACTTTTAACTGTATCATACTTCGAATAAGAACTACCAACAATGTCTTCATTTTTTCACCACACATTATTTATTGGCAACTATCTTTATGTATGATCGCAAGATTCAACCCAAACTAAATGCAATCTAGACAGCGTCTTTTTAGATAAACCTATCTTATTTTTTATTTTATTTTAATGTGCGACATCTATTGACTTTTCTGCAAGTCTATGATGAATATTTATTTTTTGGAATAACTTTATTGAGTAAAACCTCAAATTGTAATATTTAATTATTGAAGACCATATTAGCAATTTCTAAACGAAAATCTGAAACAGAAAAATCAGAAAAGGATACGGTCACATCTAGGACTCGAACCCAGGACCCTTGCCTTGCCGGGGCACGGCAAGGTTTCGTTTAGGAAATCGCTAATATTGACTTCTATAATTAAATATTACAATTTGAGGTTTTACTAAATGAAGTTATTCCAAAAAATAAACAAATAAGTTATTACGAAAACGGAAGCAGCTGGCGGACGGCGAAAATTTAGCATCAGCACTCCAAGAGTTAAAGGCTAGGTCACACAGCGATTATAACACTGTATTTTACCAAGGCGGTGATCGCTACTGGTTGAATCTGTTAGTAGACAGTCACACGGAGCAACTGACTGCAAAGGGAGTGAATAGTCGAAAAATGCATGAAACAAACCAAAAAAATTCAACAACTAGTGACTAGCAATTTGAAATGTCACGACAATGAGATGCAACGCCGCATAGCAGCGAAGACAGGCAACTAGGCCATGTGACCGGCAAATGCAAATTGAACATGTTCTAATTGAATGTTTAAAAGCTTCCATTCGAGTAAACAAGTTATTCGTAACCTGGGAATGTTTGTTTTTCTTTAAAAAAAAAAACCTTTTTTATAGAAAATACTTTTATCATACAAACTAATTATAATTATAAAAAAAGCGAGGAGTTTACAAGAGATTCAATCAATGATGATGTTATTCATTATCCTCTGGCCGCACAAGGTCTCTGGCTATCTGGAAGGCGGCAATTAGCGAGGCCAGCTGGATGTTCTCATTGCACCCGGTGGACAGGTACATCTCCATATCCGACATCTTCATTAGCAGGGTGACCAGCACGTTGGAGGGGAGTTCGGCTGGAAGAAAAACCAACCCATTAAAGCTGATATCACTGGTCAACACATTTTTTGTCCCTTTAACGAAAGTAGCCAAATCTGACAGGAAATTTCACGCTGATTTCAGATATGTAATTAGTTTTTTTCTATCACGTCAGGTTTTTATGGGTTTTAAGTTTTACTAAAATGTGTATTAATTCATATTTATTCGTGAGTTATCATTGATTTTTTTTATAATATGGCAAAACTAGGCTCGAATGTCATTTGAATCTCACAAACATGAAAGAGAACTATGACAACATGAAGCTGCTGTTAACAAAAATTAAATATGTAAAATACGAATGGAAAATATGTGGTGATATAAAAGTAATAGGGCTCCTACTAGGACTGCAAGCGGGATACACAAAGTATTGTTGTTTTCTGTGCGAGTGGGACAGCAGAGACAGGAAAGACCAAGGACTGGCCTACTATAAAGCACCTTAAACCTGGCACGAAGAATGTTCAACATGCTCCCTTAGTAAAATCTAAAGATATCTTACTTCCACCCTTACACATTAAATTGGGTTTGATGAAAATTTTTTTAAAGGCTTGTCTAAGGATGGAAATGGCATGATTTACTTACAGCAAAAGTTTCTTAAGATCAGCGACGCAAAAATCAAAGAAGGAATATTCGTGGGACCACAAATAAGGGAGATCTTGACTGATCCGAATTTTATAACAGTGTTGAGAACAATCGAGCTAGCCGCTTGGTCAGCCTTCAAGAATGTTATCGAGAACTTTCTTAGAAGTCATAAAAGTGAAGACTATATCAGCATTGTGTCTGAAATTCTCATGGCCTATAAAATATGGGATGTAACATGTCACTAAAAATACACTTCCTTCACTCTCATTTGAATTTTTTCCCCGAAAATATGGGAGATGTCAGTGACGAGCACGGCGAACGATTTCACCAGGACATTGCGGCTATGGAAAAGCGATACCAAGGAAAATGGAGTCCATCTATGCTAGCAGACTATTGCTGAACCCTGCAGAGAGACTCTCAAGATACTCACAAGCGCAAATCAGGAGCAAAAAAAATTAAATTGAATTAGTTTTGAAATTTTGTTAAGTAAGTACCCGTCATACTATGGAAGAATTATGTAAAAAACATTGTTAAATAATAAAAAAACCTGACCTATAAAAAATTTTTTTTGTTTAATTTCGTGTTTATGGATACTAAATACATATAAAAAAATTAGCTATGCTTAAGGGACTGCACTTAAAAAAATAAATGTCGACCAGTGTATTCGAAAAAATTATTTGCACAGTGTTTTACAGATGTTCTCACATTAAGTACATTAAGTTAGTTATAAAAACTCACTTAATGTACAAACAGGTACATAAAATTACAGAAATCTACTCGGTTAAAGGATACACAGTATCTAATTAAAAATACAAAATTAATACAGAGACACAAGTGACATGTAATATAATTAGCTCAACATGTTTTTGAGCAATAGCAGAACATTTTTTCTTAATCCATATAAATTATCGGCAAAAATGTCTACTTCAGCACACTCTACCTTATTATATTATAAACGACACATTTGGGTTAAATAAGCAACATTACTTTTAAGGCGATGCCATAAGTAGTAATGCAAAATCATGTGTTTTTGGTTTGAAAATTTGGTCGCCTAGAAATGTTTCAGATGCTTTAATTAAATACTGCGAGTAGAATACATCTTGACCTTTGAAACAATCGAGTATTTTTTAGATAAGTCTTTTTATAAGCCCAGAAAAAAATAATGTATAAGGCCTATGAAAACTGCTTTAAAGTTCAAAATCTCCTACTTACGAACCCATTTTCGGTTATAATTTTATTGTATAATGTGGCAAATTAAGTTATTTATAAAATGATTGAAAAAAAATTAAATATTTATGCCTGAACATCCACAAAATAAAATAAAAGGCACTTTTTGGCCATGTTTTTTTCTTGCATAAATCAAAACAGACGGATGGTCTTAAGCGGGAATTTAAACCTTACCGCCATCTACATAAGGGTTGTTATTGATAGCGGCTCAATTTAAAATATTACACGACGTAATGCATCGCCTTAATGTGTTCAGGTGAAATGTGCTATGGCATCTTAACTCTTCAGGCTTCAGCCACATTCTGTCAGACGGTCGGAGTGCTTCCGCTTTGTAATAAAATCCAAATAAATAGAATATTATTAAACATATCCGAAAACTAAAAACTGTTTTAAAAATGTTGTGAAATATGCTCTCAAATTTTAGTATTAGAAATAACTTATATTTTCTGAAATATTATTTTTTTTTAATGCGAACATAAAAAAATATTAAAATGGCTCACTATAAGTTTTTTGTAACTAAAATTACTGATAACGAAAAAATATATTAAAAGACACTATACGATATTGTTGGCTCACTTTTTTGATCTTTCATATAAAAATAATTATTAAAAAATTCACAAAGTTTCATAACTTTTTTTCAAATTGCAGTCGGAACCTTTGGTTTTATAAAGTTGCACATTTTTATAATTCTGTAGTTAACTTATAGATTTGAATATAAAGCGTGGTAAACTCTCTTTCTAACACTGTTTAGATCATATTTCTAACTACAACAGTAAGAAAGACACAACGATTTCTGTGAGACCATATGAGTTGTTCCTAAAATCGATAATTCACAGCGATCTTGATGCTACATTATTTCTTAGCAATATTGAAACAAAAGTTTCCAATTTCCATTGTTTAAGACGACTTATATATTGGCATATTTCACCTGAAAACATTTAAAAATAATATCTCCCTCTGATCCAAATGTGTCGACTATATAATAATATGTCTCTTGTGTCTCTTTGTACCATTTGTCATTTGAGTAAGCTTTTATATAATTTATTGTATTTTTATTTGTTTTGTTTTTGAACCTTTATTTAGATGTATGCAAATTAATGTATCCTATGTCTGAGTACATTTTTGATATTATATGTACCTATTTTGTATATTAACTATTAAGTTTTTATAAATAGATTGTTATCACGTAATTGAGATCATCTGTAAAAACCCAATATAAATAAACAAACAAAAATAATGATGGTTCATTCATTTGCATAATGGCTGTATTACTATTTTCGATGGTAAATTTTGTATAAATAAACAAACAAAAATAATGATGGTTCATTCATTTGCATAATGGCTGTATTACTATTATCGATGGTAAATTTGGTATAAATAAACAAACAAAAATAATGATGGTTCATTCATTTGCATAATGGCTGTATTACTATTTTCGATGGTAAATTTTGTATAAATAAACAAACAAAAATAATGATGGTTCATTCATTTGCATAATGGCTGTATTACTATTATCGATGGAAATTTTGTATAAATAAACAAACAAAAATAATGATGGTTCATTCATTTGCATAATGGCTGTATTACTATTTTCGATGGTAAATTTTGTGTGTATTATGTCTATTGAGAAAGGGGGAATAAATTAATAATCTTTGATGAATTAATAATGTTTGATATTTTAATAAAAATGCTCCTATATTAGAAAATGGTGGTTTAGCAGTGCACTTGATGTAGGTAGGTAAGTTAAAAAGGTAGTTACTTACTGCGTTGAATGAAGTGATGGATTTCTGTCAAGATATCACCGAGAGCCAAGCCTTTAGCATTTTTTAGATCTCTTATTTCTGTTGGTAATTTTGTATTAAGGAAAACTCAGTGTAAAAGTTCTGGACTAGAAATCTTGGGATTTATAGAATCTTAAAAAAAAAATAATAATTCGGTCATACATGGTTTGGGCATACAGACGCCTCAGGGATCTCTTTTATATTCCTCATGGTAAAGGGTTAAGGCTATCAACTAACACTCCAAAATCATGGTGTGCGCAAGTAAATTTAATTTGTTCGATTTGTGTAATTTCACAAATTAAAAATAATATAAAGTATATTTGAGGCATATTCTAGTGTCGAAAAACTCTCAGTATCACCTGCCTCTTCCCCATCTCCTTCCCCTCCCCATTACCTTGAGCCTCACAACGTAACCTAATCGGGGATGCCATAGTCTCACTGGCTACAGGTGGTTGGGACTCTTGTACGGTATTCATATGAAAAAAAAAGTCTACTTTAATTCTTAATTCGCCAATGGCAGGTAATCTGAAACGTCAATCCTTGTTTATTTCTATGCAGTTGCTACTCTCGTAGTTTTCTAAATGTTAATTAATAATTGTAATTGACCGGTCGGTGGCCGAGTTGACATCGCGCTTGGGTCCCACCCAGGCGTAGTGTGTTCAATTCCTCGGCTGGCTAAGTACTTCATCACAAAACAAGCAACATTTTCAGCTTACTGTGGTGGTAGTAGGAGATTTTCAAATATTGTCAGTGTACGAAACAATATTCCGTCCGTACAATACTGTAAATGCGTAGGTAGCTGGGTACACTTTTATTAGTGTTTCAGTCTTGGTGGATGTTTGCAGAGGTTTTTAATGGAATTTAATGCCAAGATCAGAGAGGGATTGATTCCCAAGTCTGAGTCGACGAAAAGAATTTAAGACTGGCAAAACTGAATTTAATACTGAATTAAAAACACTTGAAAATATTTTCTTGAGACTTGTAGGCTTTGGAGATGGTTTCTTCAGGAGAGAAGTTTCTCTTTCAGGGGTAGTTTTTGAACTGACTTTGTATGGAATTCGGTTCTCTATTTATAGAACGTTTTCAAATCGAACCCTTTCGGGGGAGTTTTCACCCCTTTCGTGAGGGGTGAGTTGGTTAGGTATTTTTCCTCTTTACAATTAATTTGTTTAGAGGAGAGTTATATTTTAATATTATACCTTTTACCGAATCAGTTCAATTTACCCAAACCATCTCCTTCAGTCCCGTTTATTTATTTTATAATAAATTATACAAAGTTTCATATTGGGGTTGAAGCAAAATATCTTTGGTTTGAACATTTCCCAAAGAGTAAAAAACATATTTAGGTACAATTCTTTAAGTTATTATGTTAGCATATAATCATTTCTTGATGTTGATATTTATTCTGTGGTCGTATCTTCTGATATTTTCCTGCAAATTGAGTCTGATGTCATCATAGGTGGTCGTATCAAATTTCGTTATCAGTGTTTGATAAGAGCTTCAATGGAGTATGCTGAGCTGTGATTGGTTGAAAACTCGGCGGCCATCATGGAATTCCTTCCGGGTAGTATGGAGGGGGAGTCACGTAAATACTGGGTCGCTTCCTTAGAGTGGTTCATTCCGTGGGTTGGTGGCTCCGAGTGAGGTGGTGGATGGTTATTTTCAGATGTGTTTCAGGTTCTGCTGTTATATTTCTATGTAATTGTCTTGATTAATCACATACAGCTCATAATTTGATTAAGTAATTATGATTTGAAGATTTCCAATTGTGTCGGCGACACGGTATCGAGCGGTTTCGGGGTTCGAGTGTTTTTGTAATTTTTTACGTAAATATGAATTCCTCTGAAAGATTCTGGAGGTCTGGATACGTATGATACAGTCAGGTTATTCGTAACCCGGGAATGTTTGTCTTTCTTTTTAAGAATTAAAAAAAAAAATTAACTCTTTGAAAACGTAACGTAATGCTCCAACCATTGATAAACCATTTTTTAAATCCTTAAAATTTATTAAATATGTTTTAATTTATATCACTGCTGCGCCATCTGCTTCGAGCTTTCCAGATTACCTGCCGTTCATGCCTCACTGTTATAAATTAGGGATGGTACTGCTGTATATTAAGATATTATTTGTCTAGTTTAGCCCATACAATCACCCCAGGAAGTCAATGCACTTCTTATGACATTTTTAAAAGGATACTTTTATTGCACAAGGCGAAATCGTCTTCATTGAGGAGCCAGTTGACAATGCTTGAGATATCGTTCCTCAGAGGATGTCCCACGCAGGTGTAGACATTATCTTCAGTGACGTCTTTGTAGGCCATCCAGGTGCTCTGGAGCGTGTTCAGCACCTTTCTCATGTCACCTCCAGATAGGGTTAGTAATGCTTTTAAGCCATCTTCCGACACCTTTAAACTGAAAGATGTTACATTATTATTAATTATTGTTAGTGCAATTTTTAGTAAATAAGTCATCAATAGGATTGTTTCCAACCCTACTTTTATTTTTAAAATTATTTATGATATTTTAGACAGCCCTGATTTACTTAGCATAATTGCTTAGTTCTATTTAATTGTAACGATAATATCAGGAGTAAGTCATTTATATATTTGGTTACATGCAGTTGGTAATAATTGTGCAGAAGTTATAGATGTCTTAAACTGCACACAATGTGTGTAAATAATTAACTAACCATCACATCGTTTCTCCGCACTCGGTAGGCAGAGAGGAAGGACCGCCAAACAACTCATACTTGGCACACACTACTTGCCTCATTTACATTCATACGTCACATACATACTTTTCTGTTATTCTGACTCTTTACAGGCCCGACTCAAGTATTTGGTTCACTTGATCGTGCCATGTCTTCCTCAGGCGTCCCCGACTTCTACCATTCACATTTGCATCATATATTCTCCTTAAACTCCTTTCTCCCAAGCTGCATAATCAGCTCTTTTTAATCAACCATTACGCTTAAATCAACCTTGCATTGATTGCACATGATTTTACCACACTTTATATTATAATAGCATACTCATTGGTTGGATAATTAAGAAATACCCAGAATCCCCGCATTTTCCCCATAAAAAGTTTATCTAGAAAAAAACCCAATTCTTGAAAAATCTTAGATATTCCCAGCAATTTGGGGAATTCTCCAAGAATTGACAACCCTGATGCAGAAAATTTATGCCATAGATTATTACTGACGTAGACTGGTTGTTATTATTGAGCAGATTAGTCATACCAACCAAACACTGTTTGGTGTTTGGTTGGTTGCTTTAATGACATTAGTTTTTAAATGACGATTTATAAATTCTACATATATTTAAAAAAAACTGTTAATCTACATGAATATATATTTTTCACTGTAGTCCCTGATTGCAAATGATGAGGTCAGTAAATGGAACGGATTAATCATACCCTTCATGCTTTGTGACATGCTCCACTCCAGGCACGATTTGGCTGGGCTGCAGGGGGGCGTACCTAAAGCGGGTGCAGCGACACTGCAAGGCGGGGATGATCTTGCTGAGGTAATTGCAAATGATGCAGTCAGTAAGTAGAATGGATTAATCATACCCTTCCTGCTTTATGACATGCTCCACTCTGGGCACGATCTGGCTGGGCTGCAGGGGGGCGAACCTAAAACGGGTGCAGCGGGACTGCAGGGCGGGGATGATCTTGCTGAGGTAATTGCAGATGATGCAGAATCGTACATTCTCTGTGTACTTTTCTATGACTGGAAGAAAATGATATGTAAATCGTGTTAGAAATGTTTGATGCTTATTTATATTTTTACAAATGTGATTTTAAAATCAGAATATTTATATATAACAGAAAATGATTTATGATGAATATTATTATCATTTGGTTTAATTTGTGAACGTTTTGTTGGGGTGCCTACCTGGGCTAATCAAATTAATAATTATTGATTCAAAATAAGTAGTTACAAAGGGAAAAGGATAGTCGTAGGAATTAAGTTAAACACTCTCATACAACATACATTCGGATTACTGAAAGCACCCTACCCAATAAAGACTCAATTGAAATGGTTGGAGCAAGTATATCAGACCGGTTCAAGTATCGGGGCTCTATAGAAACCCAAGTAAATCTGGCTTCTAAGAAACTGGACGTCTTGTATAGGGCTAGCAGGCTCTTCAATAGTAACCAGCTTCTAACCCTGTATAAACCTCAAGAACACCCAGCAATTAAATTTGGGAGCACCTCTGGGCTGGAACCCCACAATACTTGATAAACCTATTTGATTCTGTGCAAAGGAGGGCAGCCCGTCTGGTTGACAATTCATTGTTAACAGACCGATTGCCATCTCTAATGCACAGACGCAATGTGGGCATGCTGAGTCAGTTCTACAGGTATTTTAATGAAGCCTGTTCTAAGGAGCTAGCAGCATTGATCCCTGGTGCACGTGCGTGAAACTCGACATACACAAGCGGAATACCCGTTCACAGTTGATGTTGGCTTCATAAGAAAGGGCTGCTTCTTCGACTCATTTTTGTGTAAGACGACTTGTATGTGGGCTTAACTTCCGGCATTTGTTTTTCTGGGCCTTTTCAAGACCCGCATTAATAAATCCCTTCCTACAACCCTTATCTTAATCCGCCTCACAACGCTGCCCAACTGAGTAGCGACATAGCTCCCCTACCTTTACACTGTACAGACAGGGGCGTTCTTGTGAGGTGTCACATAAAAAATTAAAATAACAAAAAAAAAACACATCCCCGTTTCGTAGGAGCTTTTATGTATATCTTCTATCTTTCATCCTAATAAGAAATGAATATAAAATTGTTGTTTTTTCTTTTATTTGTGAATGGAGTTTTGCAATATTTTGTATTTATTATTTGGATTAGGTACAAGTTTTGTGTAACATAGTTCTAAAAATGTGAATTGTATATTGTGACACTATAAACATAAGTGCCACATCATCTTTCTTAAAAGAAACGGCGTAGTTATAATAAAACACACATGAAAATCAAGTAAATAGTTTATTATTTGTACAAAATATACTCCACATGTCACAATAAACTTCTGTGTAAATAATCTTTTCAATCACACACCTCTTTGTGCAAAAAATCTCTGAAAATGATCAAAACACAAACCAAATCAGGGGTCTAGCACAGTGAAATCGATAACTTTACAATATCAGATTGATAGGCGTAACTACCAATGATTTTATATCAATTTCCCGAGCATGGTCGCACTGTTGATACCCAGCCCAATGTTGATAATGCAATAAATCAGAATTCAATATATACGCTGGTGCATTTGTATATGAATTGACATTCCTAAACGTCAGACGGCTACGTAAAAGTTGAAAATACTAATAAATTGATAATGTTGAATTGAAATATTAACATCGGCAGTCCACGTGTACTTTTCGACACTAAAAAGGGAGTTCATTAGTTCATGAGGTCATTATTCAAAACTAACAACTTTTATTTCTCGAAGCTGGAACGAATCAGTTGATTACGGCTTAGATAAATCAATTATGTCTATGGATCATGTAAACAATTTGTTTCTAAGAGCTTAGTTAGTTCACCCCCATTCATTAATAAGCCAGTTATTTTGAATAAAAATTGAAATCATTTTCTGACCATGCCCGCAAATATCGCTAACTGACCATAGATGACGGATTTCGTCAATATCGTCCATGCTAGACCTCCAGAATCTGTAAACACAATGAAATACAATAATTACATAAATAGAGTCCTTTGAAGAAACTGTCAAATCCTTTAAAAATACAGAAAACACTCATATTATATTGTTACATATTATCATTGTAAATTGCAAACCGCAGAAGTTGCTTTCCATTTAAGTTCCTTCAGGACTTTTTTATTGTGTTTGATTGTATCTTTTTTTATCCTTTTTGATTTTTGTTTTCCGCGAACTATTTTGTTGTTCTCGTTGGTTTGTTTGTCGGTTTCTTTGATTTTATCGCTGATGAGTTGTGTGTTGTTGGGTACATTCCTCAGTGGCCGGTTGTGGGGCGCTAATTCAGCCTTCAGTATTGAAGAGTTCACAAGGTGTGACTTGTTGATAGGCACCCCCAGGACGTGGGATACCAGTGAAATGATTGTTGCATTAACCTGAAATGAAGAAATTACTATAAAGGTTGTTTCAGCATTGAATTGCTGATTTCAGTGGATTGAAAGTTAATTGCAAAATCTGTGATCCTGTCAGTTGGGTACTCTTGAATGTGTTGCTACTCATGAAGTGACAAATATATTGGTAACTAAAGTCCTATCGCTGATACCACTGTTGTAACTTCTCCCCCATTTTTTAAAAACAATGTACGTAACGGCAACCTCTGCAACCACAGATATAAAAACAAAGATAAAAAAGTAGTGAAAAATAATATAATAGTATAATATTCAATACCTTGTATACATTATTTCGCCTAATACTTCAACTTATAATTTTTCTGTATCAGATGTACAACTAACTAACAAACTAACTAACCATCATGCCGTTTCATGCCTCATTCACATACATACTCTTCTATTATTCAGACTCTTGACATGACCCGACTCGAGTATCTGATTCACTCGATCGTGCCATGTCCTCCTTGGGCGTCCCCGACTTCTGCTACCATTCGCATGTGCATCATATAACCTCCTTACATTCCTTTCTTCGCTCATTCGCTCTACATGCCCAAACCATCTAAGCGTCCCTTTCTTAATCTTACTCATTACGCTTACATCAGCCTTGGACTCTTTGGGATCTCCACATTCCTCACATGATTATACATGGTTTCACATATATAAACAAAATAAATTATTAACACTCTTGTAAATGATCTGAATATGTTTAAATTGTCGGACAGGAGGATTTTCACTGACTTGGCATTTCTATATAAAATTCTAAATTATGCATTTGGTAGTCCAGAATTGCTTGCATTGGTAAGCTTTTGGATTCCACTAAATAATAACAGAAGTTGGTATTTATTTCAGTGCAGAAATTCTGGGATTTACTACCATATGTATTCCTCATTGCCCAGAATACTTATGGAGGGAAATAATTATACCGAGTCAGTGGACATCTATAATTTATCACTTAACAAATACAAAAGATTGACACTGACGCAGTTTAGTTATGTATAATAAATATGGTATGGAAGCGTGCCGACAGTTGCCGAGTTACGAAGTGGCTAAGCCAATGAAAACTATGCACTTGGTGTGTAGGTAGAAACAAAGGCGGGGCGCCACTGTGCTTGGATGTTATTTGTATGGGTTGAAACCAACGATGTTGGCGACACTTTTATGCGTGCGATATCATACCCATCTCCCTTGTGTCTATTATCAATGTCAAAAAGTTATTAATCGTTCTTTCCATGTACGTGCTTTGTTTTAGAGAGAGAGGGAAAGGTTACAACAGAGTGTTAAGCGGAATGACCATTCTAATACGCTGTAAAGAAAGATTGTAACGTTTTATGTTTCAAACATATAAAACTAACATTCTCCCCGGTCCTGGCGGACCCGCTGAAGTTCAGGCACCCGAACTCGGTGGCAAAGTCATTGACACATCCGAGCCGCACAGCGCGCTGGTGCTCCAGGTCGCTTTTGTTTCCAAACACGGCCAGCAGCGGCACGGGCTCCGACCCCGCCAGGATGTCCGAGACGCTCTCCAGCCAGAGTCCAAGGCGCTCAAAGGTCTGCAGGTTGGTGATATCGTACACTAGGAGTATTATCTGGAAGCAAAATGCATTGGATCTTTTTGTATGAAAATGTTTAATAATAGAGAAATATCTATGATTTATTTCGTTCACTATCAGTTAGATTGTAGTGTAAGATCTGTTAGAACCCGTTGATCGATCGTAGGGTCTCGTTTTAATCGCTTTTAAATGACGATTTATTAATTCTATGTGTAATTATATACAATAAAACTTGTATATTCAGAATCAGTGTTCCTCACAGAATTATTCAAGTCCCTTATAGTGACAGACAAAATCCCACTTACCACGGGAAACTAAAACCCAAAATGAATGGAGAGAGGCATTAGATACCAGGAGTACATCTCGGCAAAGAGTGAAAGTTCACTCCCGATTTTTCCTTTTGACGAGTTAAAATAAATACTAACGTGCGATGCGTATATATAGTTAGCCAGCATGGGCGAGTCCCGGCCTGTGCCGGCCACGTCGCACAGCTTGAGAGGCACGGGGGGGCGTGCGGGGCGTGGGGGGGGACACTCCCCCAACAACACATCGGCCCCCTGCGTTAGCCCGCCCCACTGGAGGCCTAGGTAACGCGCGCATAGCATACTCTGGAAAGAAATCATTGATGACAGTTTTGTTAATTAATTGAATTTTGCAGGAAAAAAGTTTTATAAAAATATTACTCCTCTGAGAAACTATAATTTTTTATTGTAGTTGATGCATCTCAATAATTAGTGGAATAAGAAATTAACCCTTTCAAAGCCAATGTTAACAAAATTAATATTGGATAAGTTCTTTTTTCAAATACAGGTGCAGCAAAACAGACGGTGCAGTTTTGAAGGGCCGGTACATCCCGTTTGGTGGGGGGTCGGAACCTGGGATTGGTCTCATCGGGAGTTTGGTCCGGACAATACCGGGGGTTCGCCGTCCTCACGTTTCTTGAAAATGGCCGTTCTTTCTTCGCCACCCAGCGAGCCTTACAGCTGCACTTCGGTTAAAAATTTTCGGTACTGCGCTGAAAATAACCCAAGACAAATTCACGAGAGACCTCTTCACTCCCCAACAGTGACCGTTTGGTGTGCAATGTCCAAATTTGGGGTGATTGGGGCTTATTTTTTCGAGGAGAATGGACGAACCCTGACTGTCAACGATTAATACTATATTTCCATGTTGGAATTTTTTTTTGATCATCTTTGAAACAGATCTGGGAGACATCTGGTTTCAACAGGACGGTGCCACGGTCATATTTGAGTTTCAATGACGAAACTGCGACAGATGTTCCCTGCGCGCCTCATCTCTCTGAGCGTTGACGTCGGTGGCCCGTGTGCTCACCTGATTTGAGCATTTGCGACTTCTTCCTGTGGGGCTACCTGATAGAAAATGTTTTTAAACATCGGCCTCACACCTTGGAAGAACTCAAGGATCATTTCAGGAGTACCATACCCGTTGAGATGTGCAAAAATGCAGCCAAAAACTTCAGAAATCGAATGTATCGCCGCTGATGGGGGCCATCATTTTTCTGATCCATCATCTTCAGGACTTGATGCATAAAACGGCATGATACCGAATAACACAAATTAAAGTTCATTTTAAAAGTTGCACCTTTTTTTTTAATAGCCCTTCAAAACTGCATTAAAGTTTTGCTGCATCCTGTAATTCTCTGAAGCATAATTTTTTTAAATCTATTTTAATTTTTTTAGATTAAATCCACACAGGAGGCCAATAACAAAATATTTTTCAGGTCCTAGACCATCTTTGGGGATGCTGTGTGGAGGGTATTTTAGCGTTATTGGTGCCGAATTTATTCAAAGAAACAGACATGTTAATAATCACAAGGAATCTGGGCTCGATAATGATTACTACGGCGCGGTGCAATAATTCATTTTATATTTGGGATGGATTCATACATCAACGGACCGAAATGATTCATTGAATTCATTCGGTCTAGTTGCTCTTATGAATGATTCAATATTAATGATTAGATATTGAGGGAATTTTTTTTTTGAAAATAAATACTATAAATGCAAGAATAACTATTAGAAAAGCCACCAGTCTATCTAAACAATCATGAATTTGTAAAAAATAAATAATATTATAAACTTACTTTTCCTGTGGACGGCTCGCCAACCAGCGAAATTTTAATTTGTCTCTCCAAATCAACATCTTCTTCCGAATCAGACATTGTCCATCATACTTGATCACCTTCTCCAAACTCATCTGGCACCCAGTACTAGCCCAGGGGGCGGTGCGCAATACTTTTACCCTTCTGCCAACCTAAACACTTGTCACGCCACTGGACGAATTTATGTATGAGTATGAATAAATTAAGCGATTTTGATTTTATCACTTGTTCAATGTTGTGGGTATTTTGATGTGATTTTATGAGCTCCGCATTTGGGTATTTTTAATTATATCGCAGTTGATTTCGATCGCGAAATACTTTGTAATATAATATGTGGCGAAGTTTCATGTGAAAGTTGAGAGCAAAATGATAAAATCTGTTATGAAATTATTACGACTTATATTTCAGTTGATTTGGAAGATGTGGAATTAACAAAGGGTTAAATTATATTGCAGTAGATTACGAAAATCAATTATTCAATATTATATTGCAGTAGATTACGAAAAGCAATTATTCAATATTATATTGCAGTTGATCACGAAAAGCAATTATTTCCATATTATATTGCAGTTGATTACGAAAATGTAAAGTTGAGTATAGTAATTATTCAATGTTATAATGCATTAGATTACGGAAAGCAATTATGCAATATTATATTGCAGTCATTGACTAATTATTACATCAATGATTGCAGTAGATTACGAAAAGCAATAATTGAATATTATATTGCAGTTGATTACAGTTTGAAAATGTAAAGTCAAGTTTATTAAATTATTCAATATTATATAGCAGTTGATTACGAAAAGCAATAAATCAATTTTATATTGCAGTAGATGACGAAAAGCAATAATTCAATATTATATTGCAGTTGATTACAGTTTGAAAATGTAAAGTCAAGTTTAGTAAATTATTCAATATTATATAGCCGTTGATTAGGAAAATGCAAAGTTAAGTAGAGCAATTATTCAATATTATATTGCAGTTGATCACGAAAAGCAATTATTTCCATATTATATTGAAGTTGATTACGAAAATGTAAAGTTGAGTATAGTAATTATTCAATATTATAATGCATTAGATTACGGAAAGCAATTATGCAATATTATATTGCAGTCATTGACTAATTATTAAATCAATGATTGCAGTAGATTACGAAAAGCAATAATTGAATATTATATTGCAGTTGATTACAGTTTGAAAATGTAAAGTCAAGTTTATTAAATTATTCAATATTATATAGCAGTTGATTACGAAAAGAAATAAATTAATTTTATATTGCAGTAGATGACGAAAAGCAATAATTCAATATTATATTGCAGTTGATTACAGTTTGAAAATGTAAAGTCAAGTTTAGTAAATTATTCAATATTATATAGCCGTTGATTAGGAAAATGCAAAGTTAAGTAGAGCAATTATTCAATATTATATTGCAGTTGATCACGAAAAGCAATTATTTCCATATTATATTGAAGTTGATTACGAAAATGTAAAGTTGAGTATAGTAATTATTCAATGTTATAATGCATTAGATTACGGAAAGCAATTATGCAATATTATATTGCAGTCATTGACTAATTATTAAATCAATGATTGCAGTAGATTACGAAAAGCAATAATTGAATATTATATAGCAGTTGATTACGAAAAGAAATAAATTAATTTTATATTGCAGTAGATGACGAAAAGCAATAATTCAATATTATATTGCAGTTGATTACAGTTTGAAAATGTAAAGTCAAGTTTAGTAAATTATTCAATATTATATAGCCGTTGATTAGGAAAATGCAAAGTTAAGTAGAGCAATTATTCAATATTATATTGCAGTTGATCACGAAAAGCAATTATTTCCATATTATATTGAAGTTGATTACGAAAATGTAAAGTTGAGTATAGTAATTATTCAATGTTATAATGCATTAGATTACGGAAAGCAATTATGCAATATTATATTGCAGTCATTGACTAATTATTAAATCAATGATTGCAGTAGATTACGAAAAGCAATAATTGAATATTATATAGCAGTTGATTACGAAAAGAAATAAATTAATTTTATATTGCAGTAGATGACGAAAAGCAATAATTCAATATTATATTGCAGTTGATTACAGTTTGAAAATGTAAAGTCAAGTTTAGTAAATTATTCAATATTATATAGCCGTTGATTAGGAAAATGCAAAGTTAAGTAGAGCAAAGCAAAGTAATATTATATTGCAGTTGATTTCGAAAATATAAAGTCAAGTTGAGTGAATTAGAGTGTGGAGTTTAAATTTGATTGCAAAATATTATTATTATGAAGAAATTATATAGCACTTATTTTTTATGTGAAACCGCACAAGAATTCCAACTGCTTCCGACCGTCTGGAGCCAGTGAGACTATGGCATCTCCAATTGGGGCTCCAATGTTGCGAGGCTGAAGGTAGTGGAGAGAAGAAGATGGAGAAGAGGAAGGTGGTACCTGGCTATTCAGATATGGTTACCAAACACGACCAAAGCCATTTCAAGTAACATTTCAAATCTGAATGGTGGTCTTACACCGGGGCACAAGAGTAATTTGTGAAATAACACGAATGAATCAAATAAAATTTAGTTGTGCACGCCAGGATTTGAACCCACGACCTCCAACTTGCAAGTCTAAAGCCTTACCCCTCGACCACGGAGGTCGTCGAATTTATTTGCAGGATTATCATGGATCGTCATTTTGAGGATAATTGAGGTTATGGAGAAGTCAACCACGCAATGCTAATATGCGGAGAAAATATTATAAATTATATTACAGTTGATTTTTGACCCGAAATTCTAAAAATCAATGGCAAAAATATTTTGAATTCTTCATACAGATTATCCGCGGTTGCATAATGGAGAGTTCAAAAAACACAAAACAACATAGTAAAATTTCAAAACAGTATTAATCAATTTCAATCAGAGAAATGGATTAACCGTCCGACGACTAACTGAACTGTATAATTTACTAACTGTAAGGTTACTAGAAAAACTTTAATTTTGTATAAAAAATATAATAAGAAATATAAAAAACTAAAGCGGTAAATTCTAAAATGCCGGTAGTCGCTATATTTAAGTGATACAAGAATTTTCTTTTTTTTTGTAATGAACGTGGCAAAGTTCTGTTTTAACTCGACCGTTTTGCATTTCGTCTGTCTGTAAATTTGTTTGCATGCTTCGTTTCCGTTTCAGTATGATGGCCGTTTTAACGGCTCGGTAAAGATTATTTTTTCAAAAGTGAAATCGTCGTGTTTATTTTGACTTTCTCTTCGCATTTTTTCAATATTACGGTTTCTACCTGCCTGTAGAAAGTATGAAAACAAAATAATTGTCATTGATATAGTGACGTTTCTTTGGATAAATTGTATAATTATTATTTGAAATATAATAAAAAGTTTAGTAAAATATCATGGTTTATTAATAACGTATGTATTTAATTACCTACTTACAAATCTTATGATTTCGGAGGAAATTTTGTAGTGATTTATTAAATAAGGGAAAATCAGAAATATACATTTTTCATGATCGTCAAGAAGTATTTCAAGGAATATCACAAATTACAAGTGAAATTCTAAATTAGTTAAAACACACAAATTATTTAATTTAATTTAGCCAGTTTGAAAGGGTAAAACGGCTGTAATGTGATTTTTTTTTAATCTGTAAGAACTTGTTACGAAAAAAAAAATATTTAAAAAAAACTGCCCAAATATTTTTTTATTTTTTTTATTATTTTTTTATTTTTTTATGTGACACCTCACAAGAGCGTCCCTGCCTGTGCAAAATTACGTGAATTACGAACAAAAACAAAAAATTGCTTGAATTACGAACATTACGAAGATATAAAAAACATAACAACGTATTCACACAACTTTAAATATAAAATAAAATAATTTTAAAATATTATAATGGTTTATTTTTGGGGTGTTATGCCGTCTAACTCCTTCTTTAGTCAACGTTTCGAACAGCATTACAGTGTCCATCGTCATCGTCACCTGATGATGGTAATCGTAATGCTGTCTGAAACGTTAAATACCCAAAAAATAAACCACTATAATTCTATTGACTGTAAAAATCTCAAATCAAATTTGAAAGTACATGGGAAAAATGATTACGTTTTTTTTATCAAGATCAAAATTTGACTGCATGACCATGAATACGTGTTCACGGAGATGGCCTTGTCCGAATGGGCGAGATGCGATAGTATTATTATGTTTAAGAACACGTGTTCCGACTTCCTTATAACATATTCACACTTTACTGATAGTTTTTTTTATGAAATTTATCAAATCTTTCGTTGTATGCCTCCAATCATATTTTTAACAGGAAAACGAATAATTTGAGTAGATTTTTAATAAATTAACAATATTTCACATCTGGGAGAATGGGTTAATATTTATTATGGAATCAAACTCCGTTTAATTATGTCACAATTTTCATCAATTAGGAATCTAATAAACAATTAAAATCAACTTTTATTGTTTTCGAATATAAGTCCGAATAAAACGCAATACCGAGCTTAAAATCCACAAGTCTCTAAATTATAGCTATTTTTTGGTTTTAAACAGTTAAATCTATTCAGGGAGCTTTTAAATATCACAAGAAAATCAACGCTGACAACATTTTTTGAAGATAATTCTTTACCGTCACAGTCAAGTTATAAAAGAGCTATTGCTTGGGACTGAATGAAGTGTAAGTTATTTTCTCTTAGCGAAAGTTTGGTGAGAACCGTAGCGCAACTTTTCATAGGAACGACTGAAAAAGGACGGCCTCTGCGGTCACTTCCATTACTAACGGTCCGTCCACACTGTGTTCTTTAAAAGTAAACACATTTTGACGATATATAAAATAATAAAATGAAAATATCAGTATATCACTTTGTTGGCTAATTAAGAATAACAGACAAGTTGATGTTAGAATTCCTTATACATGGTGTTACAGCGCCCTTGAGGTGTTTTTGCACAAAAACGGCGCTATACAAGTCATCCAAGTATTATTATTATTATTATTATTATGGTGACCGAAAACTAGTGGCACAAACGGGAATCTATATCATTTTTGGAATCGTTTTTGTGGAATAGCTTTTTTTATTTGAGCTTTCGTTTTCGAGTAAATTGAGTTCGAAGTTGGAAAGTTTTAGATCAAATTTACTAGCAGCTGTTTATTGTCTTTTAAAATGTGTCGAAATCAGGACGTCAGTATCGCTTTAGCCGTGTTTGGTGATCGAATCTGAATAGCCAAGTACTTCCCCACCTTCCTCTTTCCCATCTCATTTCACTCCTCACAACATACGCAAATTGGATATGCCATAGTCTCACTAACTCCAGATGGTTGGGAGCAATTTGGACTCTTGTGCGGTACTAACATAAAAAAACCTACAGATAAACTAAAGGTAACTAATCAGATAATCTGAGCCGTGTTTGAAACAGTAAACACTCTTCACGGTGAGCTCTGCACGGAAAGAAATCGAATCTTGCCCTCGTGACAAATTAACAGGTCTTATTAATAAAACATCAATTGAAGAATGTTTAATCGATTTGCCTTGATAATATCATAACGATAAAAATAATTTTCGTTGTAATGCAAAAATATTCGGAATTTCGTGAACACGCGTTCCGACCTCATGATAAAATATTCGTAATTTACGAAAAGTTTATCAGGAAACCAATAATTTGAAAAGATTACTAATTAATCAGCAATGGTCATTTTTCTCCGTGTGGTTTCATGAAGCTTGCAGTTTTTTCTTCTATGGAATTTTCAAGTCAACGCGACTATTTCCAAGTCAACGCGACTATCTCCAAGTCAACGCGACTATCTCCAAGTCAACGCAACTATTTTCAAGTCGAAAGTATAATGAAACGAAAATAAAATTGCCGGTGATAAAAAGGCAAGGAGAAGGAATATTTTGTTGTGTGAAGGAGCCCTAACCCGGCGACCGCGGGGTTTACGATATATTATCAGATAGATATTTTTCTCCGTGTGGTTTCATGAAGCTTGCAGTTTTTTCTTCTATGGAATTTTCAAGTCAACGCGACTATTTCCAAGTCAACGCGACTATCTCCAAGTCAACGCGACTATCTCCAAGTCAACGCAACTATTTTCAAGTCGAAAGTATAATGAAACGAAAATAAAATTGCCGGTGATAAAAAGGCAAGGAGAAGGAATATTTTGTTGTGTGAAGGAGCCCTAACCCGGCGACCGCGGGGTTTACGATATATTATCAGATAGATATCCACAGCTACAGCCCTATACTATGGAATAGGTATATTCAAGTGGAGCAATACAAACGTAACTAAGGTTGATTTATTCAGAAGCCTCGCAGAACGTTCTTGAATTATAATTATAATTAAACATAAGTGAAATTGCCAGAAAACAGTGGCCGAAAAATTAAATCAATAAAAGTTTACACCTACTGTCTATAAGGTGTAGTTTTTAGCTTATAAATATATATACCTACGTTCTAGAAGGTGTAGTTTTTAGCTTATAAATATTTATATATACCTTCTAGAAGGTGTAGTTTTTAGCTTATAAATATATATACCTACTTAGTTGAAATTTGTATGGAGTACAAAAAATAACAAAAATAAAATAAAGTGATTAATAACACGGTAAAAATGTTTTCGAAATAATTTAGTTCACAACAAAATGACCCCTTACTGAAAATGATACAAATTTAGGAAGGCACAGTGAGAAAAATGAGTATTGATAATTTATTAAGAATATCTTCAAATTATTCGTAATCTGGTTAAAACGGGATTGCAGGCCTTAATAAATGAATGAATAGATTTCCTGTTAAACTTTATTATATTATCATATATATACTATATATAATGTCGGAACACGTGTTAATGAAAATTCTAATATTTTCGCATTTCGTCATTATATATTATCAAGAAAAATGCACCTGCATGAAGGATTTTATGTAGGAATCATTCATTTAGGAATTTACTAAAACTTTATCAACAATTTGAGGAGATTCGCAATACTGATTTTGCAGTATTAATTGCGAAACGCACGTACGTCTCATATTAGTAAAGATCCCTAAGAATGGATATCTGAAGTACTGGTGTGCAACTCTCGAATCTCTCAAAAAATGTCTAACAGGAATACTCGATATACTCGACCTACTCGATATACTCGACCTACTCGATATACTCGACCTACTCGAAATACTCATCCTACTCGAAATACTCGAAATTTATAACCTCTATTTTTATTATTACTGTCATCCGTCGTAGAATAGAACTAGTAGTTCTGTGAACTGTGAAAGTATAATATTCATGTAACATTTAAAAAAAAAAAAAATGAGGCATTCATTTGTCCAAAGAAAAGTCATTATCTCAATAACAATTCGTTGTATTGTCGACTAGCTTATCACATAAGGCATAAACGTATAATATACAAGAGTCTTGTTCTGTACATGTACAAGGATTCAATACCAATAACATAAGTTCAATAACAATAACGTAAGGACCACATTGAACCATTCGTTGTATTGCCGACTAGCTTATCACATAAGGCATCGACGTATAATATACAAGAGTCTTGTTCTGTACATGTACAAGGATTCAATACCAATAACATAGGTTCAATAACAATAACGTAAGGACCACATTGAACCATTCGTTGTATTGTCGACTAGCTAATCACATAAGGCATCAACGTATAATATACAAGAGTCTTGTTCTGTACATGTACAAGGATTCAATACCAATAACATAAGTTCAATAACAATAACGTAAGGACCACATTGAACCAATCGTTGTATTGCCGACTAGCTTATCACATAAGGCATCAACGTATAATATACAAGAGTCTTGTTCTGTACATGTACAAGGATTCAATACCAATAACAATAACGTAAGGACCACATTGAACCATTCGTTGTATTGTCGACTAGCTTATCACATAAGGCATCAACGTATAATATACAAGAGTGTTGTTCTGCACATGTACGAGGATTCAGTACCAATAAAATAAATTCAATAACAATAACGTAAGGACCACATTGAACCAATCGTTGTATTGTCCACTAGCTTATCACATAAGGCATAAAGGTATAAAATACAAGAATCTTGTTCGCTTTTTACAAAAAGCATATACGAATTAAACTAATTGTCTTTCGAGAATAGACGCCAAAAATTTGAAGGCTATATATAATATAAATCAATGGGGCCTCTACCTACCAATTGCATCGAGTTCATATAATATGTGCTTTATAAACGGCTGAATATTATGCGCGCATAAATTGGGCGTGGCATATACGTATTATTGTTGGGGTGACACACTACGCTATAATCTTACAGGAGAGGGGTTGAAATCAATTGGGGAACTGCCGTCGAATATCATTTCTTTGTATGGGATTTTTCACTTTGACAGATAACAGCCGCGTAATTACGGCGCTCCGTAAATTGTTCTGACCCCTTCTCCTGCCGTAGGTAGGAGAGGGGGTCGCATAATTTTCAAATATAGCCTGGCTAGCAGATCTAGCTAGCACAATTATAACACATCATCTTTTTAGGTGTGACAGGTCTGTATGGGATTGTATGGCGAGCAATAAGGAGTTATATAAAACGCTTTGAAGTTATAGTTATATCTGTCAGCCCTTTTTATGAAGAACGTGCACTATTTAACATGAACTAGGTTATACAAACACTAGATACATATTTATCTTTCTGTTTGGTTTTCGCTTTGTAATTTCCAGTAGCACGTAAGTAATTATTGCAACGTAGATGTTGAATTGGTATCTGACAATATTGTTTTTGTCACGTCATGTTTTGGAAAGGCCGTTGTTTGTCTTTTAAGCCGATGTTTGTTTATATGACCGTAAAAGACAACTGAAAACAAAGGATATTATTCGACGCATCGGAATACAAAACACCGCGGTTTAACGTAATTGGATCACTGTAAAATACGCGGCTTTCAAAGAAATCAAATTCAAAGTTGGGATTGACCCAAAAAATATTCAACCGCGAAAACTTTCCCAATAATGTGTAGAGTTCGGTACAGGAGAAAAATATGAATAATGTAATATATGTCTATATATTGTATGTCTTTGTATTGTAGTCCCTTAAAATGTTATTCTTCTGTATCTATTTGATTGTGGCTTCTCGGTATATAATAAATATTGTGAACATGACCTGCTGACATTATTGAAGAATAAAAAAATAAGCAAGTTTTCTCCTTGTGGGGTGGGATGGGGTTGGGGAAGAGGAAGGTTGGGACGTACCTGGCTATTCAGATATGGTGACTAAACACGTCTATTACCATTTAAAGCAAAGTTTCGATACGAACTTGCACTGTTCACGGGGTGAATTTTCCTCCGAAACGAGATAATCGTTAATATGATTTTGATATTTAGCACAAAGCATGTGAATAATACAACGAGGACACTACGTATGCACCTTCTTGCTACACGACACGAATTCGAATCCTGTACTTGCAACAATTTACAATGCAACAAAAAATCTTCTCCTTTTCAAGTGTGGGTAAGGGTGTTTTTAAGGAAGGAAATGGATAGTAGATAGTAGGTATGACAGTAGGTATATATATGATGGGAAAAATGGTAGATATTATCCAAAACTGTTTCAATACTAAACATAGCTATTTATAATCTATAGGAATTGGATAAATCAATACATCCTACAAATTATTAATATGGCATTATTTATTCAAATCAATTTGTAGACGAGGAAAATTACAGAGTAGAAATATTGCTTAGAGACTTATGTATTAATCGTTTGGGATTCTTGTGAATACAACACAAGAGTCCCAACTGTTGGGTGTATTTAAACCGGAGACGGTTTACACGTAGTTCCCGTGAGCACTTAGGCCATAGGCTCATTGTGCTATCTCCCATTTTACCTCAATCCTCAGTCCCTTTAATAAAGTTCACCAGGGTTGTCATTAGGTATGTGGGTATGTCTTCTGGTTCTACTGTATGTCTTCCCAGGTATCTGAGCCTAGTTCCCGCCAGAGCGGGACATTGGCACCATAGGTGAATAGGAGTCTCTTCATCCTCTTCACAATTCCTGCATCTATTGGTGTTCTCCACTCCCAATATGTGCATGTGTCTCCTGAGATGGCAGTGTCCCGTTAGTAGTCCTACCAGTTCCCTCAGTGAGTTTCTGTCCATATCGAGTAGTTTCTTGGTTCGTCTAGGGTTTTGTCCCTGTTGGGTATAGGTAATGGGGAAACGAGAAGGAGATGGAAAAGAGGACGGTTGGGAAAGAGTTGATTGTTCAGATCTGGTCGTCAAATTAGCATCTCAAGCAATGTTTCGATTCTGAATGGCGGTCTTTTGCCAGGGCAATACTGATAGTATCAACCACTCTGAAACATGTTGCAAATGCGCTACATATATATGATGCACGCCGGGATTCGAACCCGCGACCTCTGAATTCGCATTCGGTCGTTAAATCTGGTGAAGTATTTTAAATCTTTTATATTACGAACATAAATTTATGCAACAATTATTTTATAAGCAATAATTATTAGCCTGAAACACTCATCCACATTGAAAAATCTCCTGATAAAAGATACATAACGCCAACGGGACTTGAACCCGTGTCCTTTCGATTTCCGGTCGACAGCTCTGACCACTGAGCTATGGCGGCTTATCTCTTATCCGCGAAATAATTCAATATATACTAGTGTTTCATTCAATAATTACTGCTTGTTATATTTTTTCACCTGAAACAACCAACTTCATTTTATATGAGAAAGACATTGTAAGTGCTAACTCTCTCACTAGATGGCGTCGAGACAAATTGTCTACATTTTTTGGTGAAGATACTAGAACTTGTCAAATATTAATTTTTTTTTTGTAAACTAATGTTTAAGACAAGATTTTTTATGCATAGCATAAAGGGTAACAATTATTTTACAAGCAATAATTATTAGCCGGAAATCGAAAGGACACGGGTTCAAGTCCCGTTGGCGTCATGTATCTTTTATCAGGAGATTTTTCAATGTGGATGAGGGTTTCAGGCTAATAATTATATTATAATAGGCATAAAAAATCTCACCTTAAACATTAGTTTACCAAAAAAAAAAAAAAAATGTTTTTAATATAAAGCTATGGTATTGATACAAAGAAAACTCGTGAAAGCACATTTCCTTCAAATCGATTTGTTGGTTAGTATACGTATATTATATTATTTTTGTGATGTTCCACAAAAACAACGCTATACAAATCATTCACATATATTGAAAATTGTAGATTAGGATTATCGCTAAGTGACTCATATTAATCTGGTAAAGTAGATTAAAAAGCTACTATTTCATACACGGTGTCCGGAAACATGTTTACAAAGGGTGTTAAGGTACTTGAATTACATTAACCAATTATTCCTGACATTATTTGTAGTGAAAAAATTATATGAATTTTGGTCTCCGGTGACATTTTTTTTTCTCTTCGAAACCGGACAACAAAAAATGTGGTAGGTATATGGTGTGTTGACGCAAATATTAATCTTCCATTAACATTGTCCTTTCAATTTTTCCCATCCTATTTTACCTACAAGTTCCTGTCATTATCTGACTATACCCACGTGTCTGTTTGACATTTTACAACAATAAAAGCGATTGTCAAACCAGTTTATTGATGGAGCCGGTTTCATAAACATCATTTGTTATTAATATCAACTCATGGTAGAAGGCCTGTGCAGTGAACATATTCGGATCCCTCAGTGTGTTTCGTAGCCAACCTGGATGTTATGGAAGCTTGTGCGTGAAATAAATCATATCAAAACATTCATAATGAAACCAACCATCAACATCTTTGAAGAACATCAAAGGGGTAAGTCGGATTCCTTCCTTACTCCATGTTCACCATCTCCAACCTGGATGTTATGGAAGCTTGTGCGTGAAATAAATCATATCAAAACATTCATAATGAAACCAACCATCAACATCTTTGAAGAACATCAAAGGGGTAAGTCGGATTCCTTCCTTACTCCATGTTCACCATCTCCAACCTGGATGTTATGGAAGCTTGTGCGTGAAATAAATCATATCAAAACATTCATAATGAAACCAACCATCAACATCTTTGAAGAACATCAAAGGGGTAAGTCGGATTCCTTCCTTACTCCATGTTCACCATCTCCAACCTGGATGTTATGGAAGCTTGTGCGTGAAATAAATCATATCAAAACATTCATAATGAAACCAACCATCAACATCTTTGAAGAACATCAAAGGGGTAAGTCGGATTCCTTCCTTACTCCATGTTCACCATCTCCAACCTGGATGTTATGGAAGCTTGTGCGTGAAATAAATCATATCAAAACATTCATAATGAAACCAACCATCAACATCTTTGAAGAACATCAAAGGGGTAAGTCGGATTCCTTCCTTACTCCATGTTCACCATCTCCAACCTGGATGTTATGGAAGCTTGTGCGTGAAATAAATCATATCAAAACATTCATAATGAAACCAACCATCAACATCTTTGAAGAACATCAAAGGGGTAAGTCGGATTCCTTCCTTACTCCATGTTCACCATCTCCAACCTGGATGTTATGGAAGCTTGTGCGTGAAATAAATCATATCAAAACATTCATAATGAAACCAACCATCAACATCTTTGAAGAACATCAAAGGGGTAAGTCGGATTCCTTCCTTACTCCATGTTCACCATCTCCAACCTGGATGTTATGGAAGCTTGTGCGTGAAATAAATCATATCAAAACATTCATAATGAAACCAACCATCAACATCTTTGAAGAACATCAAAGGGGTAAGTCGGATTCCTTCCTTACTCCATGTTCACCATCTCCAACCTGGATGTTATGGAAGCTTGTGCGTGAAATAAATCATATCAAAACATTCATAATGAAACCAACCATCAACATCTTTGAAGAACATCAAAGGGGTAAGTCGGATTCCTTCCTTACTCCATGTTCACCATCTCCAACCTGGATGTTATGGAAGCTTGTGCGTGAAATAAATCATATCAAAACATTCATAATGAAACCAACCATCAACATCTTTGAAGAACATCAAAGGGGTAAGTCGGATTCCTTCCTTACTCCATGTTCACCATCTCCAACCTGGATGTTATGGAAGCTTGTGCGTGAAATAAATCATATCAAAACATTCATAATGAAACCAACCATCAACATCTTTGAAGAACATCAAAGGGGTAAGTCGGATTCCTTCCTTACTCCATGTTCACCATCTCCAACCTGGATGTTATGGAAGCTTGTGCGTGAAATAAATCATATCAAAACATTCATAATGAAACCAACCATCAACATCTTTGAAGAACATCAAAGGGGTAAGTCGGATTCCTTCCTTACTCCATGTTCACCATCTCCAACCTGGATGTTATGGAAGCTTGGGCGTGAAATAAATCATATCAAAACATTCATAATGAAACCAACCATCAACATCTTTGAAGAACATCAAAGGGGTAAGTCGGATTCCTTCCTTACTCCATGTTCACCATCTCCAACCTGGATGTTATGGAAGCTTGGGCGTGAAATAAATCATATCAAAACATTCATAATGAAACCAACCATCAACATCTTTGAAGAACATCAAAGGGGTAAGTCGGATTCCTTCCTTACTCCATGTTCACCATCTCCAACCTGGATGTTATGGAAGCTTGTGCGTGAAATAAATCATATCAAAACATTCATAATGAAACCAACCATCAACATCTTTGAAGAACATCAAAGGGGTAAGTCGGATTCCTTCCTTACTCCATGTTCACCATCTCCAACCTGGATGTTATGGAAGCTTGTGCGTGAAATAAATCATATCAAAACATTCATAATGAAACCAACCATCAACATCTTTGAAGAACATCAAAGGGGTAAGTCGGATTCCTTCCTTACTCCATGTTCACCATCTCCAACCTGGATGTTATGGAAGCTTGTGCGTGAAATAAATCATATCAAAACATTCATAATGAAACCAACCATCAACATCTTTGAAGAACATCAAAGGGGTAAGTCGGATTCCTTCCTTACTCCATGTTCACCATCTCCAACCTGGATGTTATGGAAGCTTGTGCGTGAAATAAATCATATCAAAACATTCATAATGAAACCAACCATCAACATCTTTGAAGAACATCAAAGGGGTAAGTCGGATTCCTTCCTTACTCCATGTTCACCATCTCCAACCATAGTTGTGTCAACTTCCAAGTTCACAATTAATATTCTACAGCCCACTCTTGATTCGCGTATTGCAGATCACATTTTTTTATATTTTTTTTATAGTGGATACCTCACAAGAGTCCCAACTGCTCCCGTCTGGAGCCAGTGAGACTATGGCATCCCCAATTGGGGGATGTTGTGAGGCTGAAGGTAAGTGGGGAAGGGAAAGAGGAAGGTGGGGAAGTACCTGGCTATTCAGATCTAGTCACCAAACACGGCTAAAGCCATTTGGAGCAACGTTTCAATTCTGAATGGTGGTCTTACACCAGGGCGATACTGGTAGTATCTTCCACTCTGAATGATGGTTCAAAGAAAGTTATCTACAGGGTTTTCCAATAAGAGGTGTTATTTTGAATAACCCGCTATTTCGGTAGATGTTACTTTTAAAGCTGTCTTTTTTTGACATTTGACAAGTAAAAACTACGTCATTAATAAAAATGGAACGATACACGCTTCAACAACGCATTGAAATTATTAAAATTCACTTGAGTGAATCAAATGCAAATCATCTTGAGTGATGAGGCCCATTTCCACCTCGTTGGCTTCGTCAACAAGCAAAATTGTCGCATCTGGGGCTCTGAAAACCCAAGAGTTATTGTTGAAAAGCCTCTCTATCTTCAACGTGTGACTGTTTGGTGTGGTTTATGGTCCGGCGGAGTCATTGGACCTTACTTTTTCGAAAATGAGGCTGGAGCAACAGTTACGGTGAATGGATTGCGCTATCGAGAGATGATTAATGATTTTTTATGGCCGGAATTGGATGGTATTGATCTGGACAACGTTTACTTTCAACAAGACGGCGCTACGTGCCACACAAGCAACAAATACATTGATCTTTTACGATTGCATATTGATACAATTTTTGTTTTACTCTAAAAATCGTCAGGAATCACTGGTAAGTCAAGAACGTCCCTTAACACCCTGTATATTTGGAGAACAAACAACACAATTTTGTCCTCTTTTATAAACATCAGATATTCTCAATATTCCAAACATTTACTTTAAAGTTTCGATGTTTTATATACATTATTGAATTTACAACACAATTTTAGTCGAATTTGTGGTATGACTTCTTTTAATTCGAGCTTTCGTTTTCGAGTAAATACAGTCAAATTTAAAAAAAGGGGTCGCTAGGGGGTTAATATCAGAATTTTTCATTTAAATTTCCGGACACCGTGTATATACGAATCTAAGCTTATGTTATGAAGCTTTGGCCTTTAGTGCTAAGGTGGGTAAAGCTCGCGAAGCACTCAGCTGATTGGTCATTTCGATCGAAATAATACTACATGCTGCAGCGAAAAGTCTTAAATATTAAATAAGTCCATGTTTAGACGGCTTACGTGCTTGGGAAAAGGTACAATATAGGATTGGCTTTGCTTCTAACTTGGGTGATTGCATTATGCAAATGGTGCAGGGTTCAATCTTATAAAATTAAAACAGTTTTGATTCATTGACAACTTTATGGATGACTATAAATGATAACAAATTAATATAAGCAATAATTAGTCGCATGAAATATCAATACAATTGAAAATATCTCCCGAGTAAAAATAAATACCGCCGAGAGGAATTGAACCCGGACATTCTGATGTCCGGTCAGGTGCTCTGGACCACTGAGCTACGTCGGCTTATTTCCAACAAGCCAAATAATTCAATATGTACTAGTACTTCAATCAACAATTACTTCTTATTATATTTTTTTCACCTTTAAACAGCCAACTTTATTTTTGTAGGAAAGGCTTTGTTAGTGCTAAATTTCCCACTAGATGGCGTCGAGACATATTATATCTACATTTGTTAGTGAAGACTGATCAAATATTATTATTTTTTAAATGATAAACTAATGTTTATAAGACAAGGTTTTTTATGCATAGCACAAATTATAATTTATTCGTAGTCCGATTAAAAACGGGATTGCAGGCATGTAACGAATGATAATTTATTCGTAGTCCGATTAAAAACGGGATTGCAGGCATGTAACGAATGATAATTTATTCGTAGTCCGATTAAAAACGGGATTGCAGGCATGTAACGAATGATAATTTATTCGTAGTCCGATTAAAAACGGGATTGCAGGCATGTAACGTATGATAATTTATTCGTAGTCCTATTAAAAACGGGATTGCAGGCACGTAACGAATGAATTGATAGGTTTCCTGATAAACTTTGAGTAAAACACGAATGTATTATCACGATGTAAGAACACGTGTTCATAAAAATCCTAATATTTTCGCATTTCGTCATCATATATTATCAAGGCAAATGTGGCTGAATGAACACGTGTTCCGATGTATTAGGAATTTACTAAACGTTTATCAGGAAATGGCCTGCATTCCCGTTTTAAACCGAATTACCAACAATTTTAAGAGATTCTTAATAAATTAGCAATATTAATTTTCCTCCGTGTATGTACGGATGTGCAATATCAATTTATTTCCAGAATAAATAAAGTTGACTTAATTACGAAGTTTTTCCAACATAAATTAGTAAAAGCAGCATTATTACGCCGATAATAATCGAATCCCTGATAAGAATTCCAACACTAAGCGCTTCAGGGTTATAGGGGCCAAACGTTTGGAAATGTGTCATGGTTTTTTCCGTACAATTTCAATTGAACCTATTGTATACCCACCCCCCTCCCCCAAATATACATATTGTATATTACGTCCTGGTTAATCGGAAATAAAAGAAAGTTCCTACTAGCCACGTGAACAGTTTTACGTTTTCATATTTTGCTAGCCCCAGTGAAATATTTAGCTTTATTATATAGCTTCCCGTTAGGCGGCCTGAAATAGTGAATAGAGAATTGTATGAACAAAAATTTACATGATTTAATTAATAACTCCTTTATAACGTAGGTTAATATTCCATAGAATGAGGTCATGTCCTAATTTTATTTATGAAAATGTGTTAGTTTTAAGAAATACCTTCATTAAAATTAGTTTTCCTATCTCCGAAAATGGCGATGTTAAGAGGAAGCTACAAGCCAAAAATGTGTATATTCTTGGTATACCTTATATTGTAGGTAATAGGCATTACAATCGCTTGACAAACTGACAAACGTTCGATTTCAAGAACAATTTTATACTAAAGCAAACAAGTTAATCAAGTGAAACTGTCACAGATAATCTTAGCTATAATACTGTATTTTTTAAAAGTTGTTTCCTTTACGCGTTTATACATTTCTATTGCAAAAATATTATTTTTAGTAGTTTACATTTATATTTTTTATTGTGTAATTTATTATTTTATTTGTATTCTACTCAAGTGAAACGATAGGAAAACCTTCAATTTATCTAAAACATATTTTTGGTATTCATAATGTAGACCAATTCGTTATAAAAATTAATCAAAATAGTGATTTAGCATTAAGCTTCGCCTTAAGAGTTTTCAAAGAGAACATTGGTAAAATGTTTCCAATAGTGTGCCGTGAAGGCACAAGCAGTAAAATGACTAAGATATTTGCTTTCAAAGTGAACATTGGGGTAATGAATGCAATAGTGTCCCGTGAAGTCACACGCAGTAAAACAACGAAGTTACGATCTTTCAAGTTATGAGCTTTCAAAATGAACATTGGTAAAATGAATGCAATAGTGTCCCGTGAAGTCACATGCAGTAAAATAACGAAGTTATGATCGTTCAAAGTGAACATTGGTAAAATGAATGCAATAGTGGTCCGTGAAGTCATGCAGAGTAAAATTAAGCAAAAAGTTTTGTAGTCAGCATGCTATAATTGATATGATACATTTGTAAAAAAACTGAATTTTTGGTGTAGGTGACGACCTCATTTTTCAAAATATATTTTCATATTATATCACGATATTTTTAGTATTGTTGATGGCACGTCAATTATGTGCAGTAGGTACATCAGCACTCATAAACAAACAAAAAATCATCTATCTATATAAATAAAAATGAAAACGTTCGCTTGATCAAAATCTTTCTCCGAAAGTTCTTCGCCGATTGCTTCGATATTTTGACACAACATTGCATTCAAATACATATACAGTGCCATCTGTTGGACAAAAGTGCTTTTTTGACTTTGCAATCTGCAAAGACAGACTGAGCCACAACAACGCGTGGGGGGGGGGGTACAGCTGGTAAATAGATAAATATTGTGATTGTTACACATATGGGAAAAATTCGTCATAGCAAGGAATATAGGCACCGATTGGGTAAACCTTCACCTAGAAGTGGATTGACAAAAGATGATATTTTTTTAAATACTAAATAGCAACCAATATTATGCAGAATAAGCATGAAAAAGCAAAAAAGCTCGTAAAAGAATTTGATTCCTTCATAAAACAACGCGACACGTGACCAGCATTTAAATAACCTATAATATTCCTAATGGTGAGCGTGTCGTATATTTTTGTGACTTGTGTTGTTTCGTGATTCTAAAATAATAAATCCCAGAAATTAAAACGTAATTTGTTGACGTACAATTAAACTGAGGGAAGGGGATTCGCCGACCGGACTCAGTAATTTGGTATTGACCGAGAGATATTATAAAACGCTTAGCGGCGCACCCCAAAAAGTAAATAGTTGTTTCGACGCTCCCAAGTTTATGTTCTATGTAAAACGTACATTACAATTAACTGATAGAAAATACAGGCAAGGGTTAAACGAAAACGTTACTTTATGTTCTTTGTAATAGGTACATAATGATTAACTGATGGAAAATACAGGCAACGGTTAAATAACTTTATGTTCTATGTAATAGGTACATAACAATTAACTGATAGAAAATACAGGCAAGGGTTAAACGAAAACGTAACTTTATGTTCTATGTAATAGGTACATAATGATTAACTGATGGAAAATACAGGCAAGGGTTAAATAACTTTATGTTCTATGTAATAGATAAATAATGATTAACTGATAGAAAATACAGGCAAGGGTTAAACGAAAACGTAACTTTATGTTCTATGTAATAGGTACATAATGATTAACTGATGGAAAATACAGGCAAGGGTTAAATAACTTTATGTTCTATGTAATAGGTAAATAATGATTAACTGATAGAAAATACAGGCAAGGGTTAGACAAAAACTTTTAAAGTTTATCGGACCGGTCAATAATAGATATGTATTGTGTCTATCGTGTATGACGTAATAGGAATATGCCAATTGTACATAAATAAAATCATTTTTTATAAAAAAAATTTTTCAACAAACATAAACTATCATTAATAGACCAATAAGATAAGCCTTGTCTAAAGCGTACAAAAAAAACTCCGACGGTAAACACAAGCTTTGGACAAAGACACCGCAAATGCCAGGCAATAAAAGCATTCACTAGATACAAAAAATAAGGGAAACAAAAAAACATGTCAGATTCAAAATTATAAGATGGATTAAAGAACAAAAAAACGATTTTCCAAAGATTTTATAACGTCATGTATATGCGAAATACACACTACCATTACAATACACACATCAATATATACAACCGTACCTAATAATGTATGCCTATTTTAAAAAAAATCATTACCGTCTTTACTTTAGTGTTTTATTTCAAATCATTTTTATTTTATTTTATTTCCATACTGGAAACAAAGATCCACACAGAGAACTCAAAAATCTTATTTTTTTCGATCTGAGAATTTTGATTTCGTTTTTTTTTTAACATTTTTTCTATTTTTTTTAATGGTTATAAAATTTGGAACTGGATGCTTCGACGCATTTTAAAAGACATTAAACAGCTGGTATTAACCCCCTAGCGACATTAATTTTTAAAATTCGACCTAATTTAATCTAAATTCGGACTCCATTCACTCGAAAACGAAAGTTCGGATAAAAAAAGTTATACCACAAAATTTACTTCAAAATGTGATAACACGAATTTCCGGACACCGTGTAAAATATATTCGATGTCCGTAAACTCGTGTAGAGAAAAAAATGATTCAATATCAGCAGCACAGAGAACCAAAATAAACACAAATTATTCGATTTGAGCATTTTACTTTTAAGAATGTTTTATCGATTTGCCGATACAAACGTTGTAATGCAAAAAGATACAGATTTTCAAGAACACGTGTTCCGAAAACATATATTCGTAATTTACTAAAAGTTTATCAGGAAACCTGTTAATTCGTTTGTGAGGCTTGCAATTCCGTTATTAACCGGAATTATCAATAATTTGAAGAGATTATTAATAAATTAGCAAAAGTAGTTTTTCTCGGTGTCCTTAAAAAAGTAAAAAAAAAAACAATATCGACTCCGAATGTGATAAAGATTCACCAATTTCCCGTTTGTATCACAAGATTTCGAACACCATGTATATTTATTAAATAAAGAGAACGGTTTTCCGAGATTTCTGTATTTTACAAATGTTACTGACTTTTGAAAAAAAAAATAAAAGTTGCTATGCATGGAAAAAATTGTAATTGAATAATGATAGAAATTTGCAAGACAAATCAGCTTTCAATCTACCCTCATTCCGGAGTGGAAAATACACTCGGTACCGGGTTTGCGAGGAGCAACTATTAAAGATCAAAAAATTCGTTGAAACGGCTTTAAGTATGTTTAGTGACAAGATCTAAAAATCCAGATACTTCCCGATCTTCCTCGTTTAAACCAGCATTATGATATCCATAAATTGGGAACGTTACAATCCCTCTAGCTACGGGCAGGGAATCGACATAAAACAGGCAACACAAAAATAAATCTCATTTATGTTGCTGTAGTGCTAATAAAATACGAGACATTTCACCTGAAACATTCAGGTGTTTAATCTAAGATTGGCGCACGCTCGTTGTCAAGAGTTCCCTTGAACCCAGCGCGCAGAAGGCTGAGGAAATATACAGGTAATATACGGTTCAAAGATGCGAGACCCTTTTGTACGACTTCCTTGAGGTGATTTTCCACGAAAACGGTGCAATACAAATTATCCAAATATAATTATTACTAGTGAACAGTACAAGTAGACCTTGCGTCCAAAATGTTTATTATTACTAGTGAATAGTACAAGTAGACATTGCGTCCAAAATGTTTATTATTACTAGTGAATAGTACAAATAGGCCTTGCGTCCAAAATGTTTATTATTACTAGTGAATAGTACAAGTAGACCTTGCGTCCAAAATTTTTATTATTACTAGTGAACAGTACAAGTAGACCTTGCGTCCAAAATGTTTATTATTACTAGTGAACAGTACAAGTAGACCTTGCGTACAAAATGTTTATTATTACTAGTTAACAGTACTAGTAGACCTTGCGTACAAAATGTTTATTATTACTAGTTAACAGTACTAGTAGACCTTGCGTCCAAAATTTTTATTATTACTAGTGAAAAGTACAAGTAGACCTTGCGCTCAAAATGTTTAATAAATTAAAAATCTAAATATCCTCTGAAATCATAAGATTTGTAAGTAGGTACCTACTTAAATACCCACTATGTAGGTATGTAGGTACGCATTTAGCAATTAAACAATACACGTTTTAATGTTGTCCAATCAAAGAGCTTGTTAAATAAATCCCCTGATGATGGCATGATACCCAAAATAAAATAAAAAATTAATTTATTTATATTTTCTTATTCTCAGGGCTGTTTGAATAAATAAAATCGTTGTTTCCCTTACGGTCATGGTGAGAAATATGATCTTGGTCTTTATAGCGTTAGAAAGAGAAAACCTCACGTTTTATATTCAAATCTAAAAGATAACCACAGAAGATTGAAATGTACGTCTCTATGAAATCAAAGGTTCCGACCGCAATTGAAAAAATTATGAAACTTCACGAATTTTTTATGAATTATTTTTATATAAAACGAAAAAAAAAATGAGATGACAATAATGTTTATAATTTATTTCTCTGATAAAACGTTTTTTCTTGAAATATCAGTAGTTTTAATTCAGTGTTTAAAAGAAAAAACGTAAGGTGAACAATTTTTTTATATATTTTTTATACAACAACTGTTTTATGTCTGCATTCAAAATTTTAATATTTAAAAAAATAGTTTCGTTTATTTTTAATGATAAAGTCGATATAAACAAAAATGTAAATGTTCGTTTGTTTAAATTCTTAAATCTCCGAAAGTTCTTCACCAATTGCTTTGAAATTTTGACACAACGTTGGATTCAAATACGCGTGTGTTTTTGTATACCTTATTATATGGATGTCACCTATGACAGGTAAAAACATTATTATTTTGAACAGCGGCATCTGTTGGACAAACATGCTTTTTTTAAAACAGCGCCATCTGTTGGATGTAAAAGCAACACGTGTTATTGTTTATCTGTCTGCACAAACAAACTGAGCTACAGCAACGCGTGGCGGGGTACAGCTAGTTAATAAGAAAATATCATGACCTTTCAAGGGCAGTTTTGAGTCTTCGCATACTTTCAGAATTATTCAATTTATTTGGATTTTGTTGCAGATCGGAAATATTACGACCTTCGGATAGAATATAAAATTTTAAGTCAGGGGCCAACAAATAACGGTCGTACCACCTACGGTTAATACGGCATACCATAAAACCATATTGGCCACAAATTTCCATTCCATTGTCCGCCGCTTATTGATTGGCCGTTGAGGGGGATGTTAATGAGGGAGGTATGTCGGGTCATGTTGGTGGTCGCAGGTTGCCACGGTGACCAGCCTGACAACAAGCATGGTGTGACGTCAGACCAAACCACCACGGGTCAGCTGGTCACGTAGTAATGACCACTGACCGGATAAATTCTAGAACTGCATTTTTTTGTAACGGCTCTTGTTCCGTCACGCCGATTTGCTTTTGACAGGCCGTGTGCTGACCAATAGTACGGTCAGATTTTGAACTGTACAGTTTGAAATCACACACGTCAACTATAAGGGAGGGCCGTGAGCCGAACAATCACATCAAAACGTTCATCTTCAAAACAATGTGTGTACTATCGCCGGTTATTTATCGGAATAATCCCTTAAACGTATTTTATCGCAATTATCGCAATCCAATTCAACATAACGAGTGCTACCGTACAACGATCACCGTTCCAGTGCTGACAGATGATTCTCGAGATGCAGACTTCGTTCGCCACCCGGTAAGCTGACTGTGAATTAACCTTACAAATTGTGAAATCGCATTCGCCTGTCATAAGCCATAGGCGTTATCCATGCTTTATCTGTGTGGAATAGCCCTTTAAAATACGGCTATCCCAACCCTTGTTCGTTCCTCGAACAGCTCTTTATACTACGTTCGAACATGGACTCGATATACTACGAAAGCTCAAACAAATGTTTTGTAGATTCACCAGTTTCCTTCTCACTTCTTAGCTTGTACTACGAGTTCCCGGACACGGTGGATACTTATTAATATAACATTTTTTAGTTCAATTAGCTATCGCCTAAGTCCTCCGTCATTGCATTCTCCGCTTATAATAATGGTAGAGTAGGAGGAATTAAAATATTCTACGGCTATTCGTAAACTGGGAATGTTTGTCTTTCTTTTTCAGAACAAAAATAAACCTCTCAATAGTCCCAACTGCCCGAAGTCAATGGGACTAACATCCGCAGTTGGAGTATGTTGTTATACTGGAGGTGGTGGGAAGGTGAAGGAGATGGGTAAGATGAAGAAATGTCTTTTAAAATCTTTGACGTGATTACGGCAGAATAGTCCCAACTGCCAGGAGCCATTGGGAATATGATATCCTTAATGTCGATGTAGTGAGGCTGAAGGTGGAGAGGGGGGAAGGAGATGACGAAGAGGAAGATTGGTAATTGCCGGGAAATGGTGGTACTGAGAGTATCTACCTCTCTATAGATTTGAAAAAAACTGATGTTGTTTACTCGAGTAAGACCTCACGACTCCTATACCCAGACAGTAAATTAATTTAATTATCTGTTCAAAAACGTATTTCGATTTGGACTTTGAGTAAGGAAGATTGAGTTTACTTTAGGAACACGGACACGCCCACAACATACTTCTTTGGTTTATGTCTTCAGTGGTCCTGCCACTGAGAGCTCGTTTGTAAGCTCTCTTTCTGTTACATGCGGCGTTTAGGAGCAAGAGTGAGAGGTTCGAACGAAGCTATCAACGGAACGCCTTCAGCGCTGGTCACGGAGAAATATTTACTGTTCTGGCGAAATTAGTTCGATTGGAAAAACCAGCCTATCGTAGATTTAATTTTTCCTTACAAATTAAATTTACAATTTAAGGGGCGGTTTGGGTACCGTCGTCCCTGGAACAATTCATTGGATAACCAAAACATATGTAAATACTTTTGGTGACTTCGCAAGTATGCCCGGGTTCGTGGGGTGAGGTTTATCCAGTGGCGGCGGATGCGTCTGCCCACTGACTGCGTGGCGGGCCGGATCGAGAGACTCTGATTGAAGGAGACCCTTTGCTCTCTCCAGCCGGATTCTCTCGACCCATCGCCTTGCACCGCAGCTGGAGGGATGGGTCGAGAGAGTAATTGAGTAGATTCATATGTCCGTCACTGCTGGAAACACTGATCCCCAGATTCGTACCCACTTCTCGTACCACTCCTTCTCAGAAACTTGAGAAAATGAGCATCACCAAAGATGACTTAGGCCTCAAGGGAAATTATTATTCTCTGGGCCTATCAGAGGCCTCCCCTAGTTTTGTAAAAAAAAACTACGACACGGAAATTGACATTGCAGGTATTTCAGTTTTTTTTGGCGATTTACAATAGAGATGGTCGATATTCCTGTCCCGGTTATCTGGGACCGACTCCTTTGCTGTCACTGAAACTGTCGATATTATTTCTGTTCTTTTCGAAAAAATTAAAGATATTAGAAAAATTATAAAAAGTAACAAAATATTTTAAAAATTCCAGGAAAAGTTTTTTTTAAATTTTCTATAGCCACTCTACCACCCAGGGAGGGGAATTTTCTGTTTTTCAAAAGGACAAACCCCCCCCGCCTTGCTTTATATTTTTAAGGAACCAGTTCCAAATGTAACTGCATAAATAACCGGTTCCATATTGGTCACCGAACGTAACCGCAGTGACAACTCAATTCAGGTATCAACCATCTCTAATTTATATCTTAAATTTAATGTATCGCGCAATAATTTAACACGAATTTCGTCCCCGATAAGGTACAATAAATTATTGACTAATTAAAAAATAACATTTATGTAGAAATTGGCCAAAAACATCATTAAAATATCGAGTTAAAAAGAGCTACATAATAAATGGCGTATTGGTTCTGCAGCAAGCATTGTTTCGTAATGCGATTCAAGATTCAAATAATAATATTATTGAACCTAGAAAGCACCTCTAAGCGGGTCACGTAAGCCGCGAACACAGGTCATACTTATATAAGTCAGAACTCGGAATGGCAATGGACTGGACGAAAATAGACCATAACGCAAAAGTAAAGTACCTACTCAACGAGATTAAATGATTTTCTAGATTGAATTTCAGGAATTCGTGTAGCATTTACCAGTTAATACCATTAAGCAATATTTATAGATTTGAACCGTTAATACCACTAAACCTTATTAATAAATTTTAACAGTTAATACCATTAAACCTTATTAATAAATTTTAACAGTTAATACCATTAAACCATACTAATACATTTTAAAAGTTAATACCATTAAACCATATTAAAACATTTTAACAGTTAAATACCATTAAACCATATTAATACATTTTAAAAGTTAATACCATTAAACCATATTAATACATTTTAAAAGTTAATACCATAAAACCATATTAATACATTTTAACAGTTAAATACCATTAAATAAATTGACCTAGCTTTAAAGTCGTTTAGACTCCAAACTTTAGACTTTAGAGCATCAACCAGGTTTCTTAGTTTCCAGTTATTTAAAGATTTTCATAACCTTTATCTGTCCCATCCCCTTCCCTTCCCCACTCTATTTACCCACACAACATACCCGAATTTGGGATGCCGTAATCCCACTGGCTCCGGACAATGAGGACTCTTGTGTGGTATTTATAAAAAATATATGTATATATATATTTCCTTTCCATTTTTTTATAATTAAGTGGATATTACAAAGGTAATATATTGCTTATGACGAAAATGATAATATTAAATAGTTAGGTTGACATTAATATTCCAGGCATAAAAAGCTGCGAAACTTTCAAAACACCAGAGCTCACCATTCGAGATAAGTGGATATTTCAAAGCTCACGATAGAAATGTTGATTTTTATTCAAACAGTTGCGTTGATATAAATATTTTAGACAGAAAGAGCTGCGAAAGTTTCATAATGCCTGAACTCACTATTCTAGATAAGTGGATATTTTAAAGCTGCATATCTAGTGATGGAAATTATGTTAAATACTTGCGTTGACATAAATGTTCCAAACAGAAAAGCTGCGAAAATTTCACAATGCCAGAGCTCACCCAACAGAGAGTTTTGCTACTAAACATGGATTTTCCGTCATAATGGTTAAGAGTGTATTTGAAAGAATTCATAATCTGTTCGTACAAACACAATATTGAATTGAATCGACGACACAATATTGTATATAATATGCCTTTTTTGAAAGAATTGTACGGACAATTCTATTTATTCATTTATGTATGTACGGGCGCAAACAAATAAATTCATTCTAAAACTTAAAAGCTTACTTGCTAAGTGTTTTTTTTTCTATGCATGCAAAAAACATTTAAGTCAGTGGCAACATTGGTTTCCATTCAAATCTAAATGGAAAGCATTTCTGATATGTATTATCTATTCTGTTCGCACACGAAAATACAGACTTTTAGTAAATTGATAGTTATGGGTTATTTATCATAATTTTTAATAATATTTGGACCTGGGAGACGTATGACATTTTCATAATTTTACAGGGGAACAGAAAGTTTTGTTGTAATGGAATTTTAGGATTATTTTGACAAACAAAACCATTTTCAAAAACTTTTTTGTTATTAGTTGTTTCTTTGAGTACAAATAAAATGACAGAAAAAAACATTTATTTGACTATCCCAATAATTTTTTAAGGGACAAAGTTTTGTTTTCATCTCAATATTTTTTTCCAATTAGGGGATATGGTGTTGCTATATTACTGATGGTTCCATGCTAACTCAACACAGTGACTATTCAACACACTTTTAAAAAGTGATATAAAGTCATTAAAAACGATGAAATTTTTTTTTTTTAACCTAACTTAACATAACCTACTTAACCCAGTTAATAAAGTTTTTGTTTCATACTTTCCATGACTTTATATAAATTTTTAAAGATGTGATGAATTATCATTTTGATGATTTATCCGGTCACCATTACTGATATTTGAATGTTATTTTATTTATTTGGGAGGCGGGTATGTAACCAATCTTTTAGCCTCTGCCATAGGTCACAAAATACTCTCATTATCGCCCTGGTGGAAGAACACCATTCACATTTGAAACATTGCTTGAAATGGATTAAGTCGCGTTTGGTGACCAGATGTGAATAGCCAGATACTTCCCCACCTTCCTCCTCTCCATCTCCTTCCCTTTCTAACTATTTTCACATAGTTGTTTTGTGGACATAGTGTTGTATGGGATATGGTGTTTTTGAATTCACTGCTTTTTTATTTATTGTGTAAAATTTTTATTTTTGTCTTATGGTCCATATCGGAAACAACTGGAGATGATTTTATATTCTACACAGGTCCAGATATATATATGTAGTACTTATCAATTCCATGTCATTCTAAAGTAGAGTATAATTATTGCCATCTATGGTTTGTTAGAGGAAGTTTTAGTCGCATATCAGGAGTAATCTCCTATGCAGAATCCTGCCTTACTAACAAACAACTCGCTATTATTTCTTTATTTTTATACAAAGAAGGTGTGTTTCATCTATTCAGTGCATACAACCAAAAGTAAATAAAACATTGTTGTGGCTGCCAATGTAAATATCCGTTGATATAAAAATAAGCACAAATTTTAATAACACATTCTGTTTTGAAACCAAACAATAAACACCAAAGAATTATAAAGAATGACAATAACATTATTATTGTTTTACAAAATACTGTTTTTGTTATTTTATAAACAACAGAGCATACTTAAATATACAGGGTGTAACAGCACGTACCAGCGATTTGTGAGAATATTTGTTCAATGTAATTTTTTTTGCAATTTGTTAGGAAGCTTTGTAGATGCACACACAGATGGCAGTGCATAGAGCTTGCGGGGAAGTCCGCAAGATGGAGCCAGTGGCCAGTTGACGCCATGGACAGTGGGAAGGCTCTCAGAGAATCTCACTGGCCCAGATTCCAACTAGCAAGCTTCTAGTTAGGTTGACTATCGAGTCACCATTATAATAGGTGGAGTATTAATAAATCCCTGATTAATATAAAAGAACTATTTCATTATTAAACTCCTTCCAAGACGAGTTGGAGTCCTGTTTGTGCGAAAACAACACAATTAAAACAAAAAGTATATTTTTCTATCACATGTCGTAACTGAGTAGTTGGGTTCAGCCTAGCGGGTCACGTGATACGCACTCTGTCTCGTTCCAGCAGCACGGTAACAGGGAGAGAACGCGTATCACGTGATACCCGTCGCGACGTTAACAGTGTGGACTGTGATAGAAACATATTATATTAGTTTTAAATTGGAAAGAAATATAATCAGACAGTAAAACGACTTTTTTAATCGCTGGTTAAAAATCGTACGTACTGTTACACCTGTATACAGATAAAGAGCAATGCAAGTATTGTGGGAGACGGTACCGCTAACGAGTTTCCAAATGTCGGCAACATGTGGCTGTCTACGAACTTACGTGCAGACGTATGGCAATAGTCTCCAAGATACTCGAGTCATCGAGTACTGATACTTGCATATCCCTTGTGGAGGGGCCTGATACTAGTATCACTTGCCAATGACGAAATGAAGATCTTTTGTAAAGTTATATGGGCAAAATAATTACAACATAATAATTGTAAATACACTTTCATGATAGTATATTCAGTACTATTTTTAAAAGATTTTGATAAAACACGGAACACGGTCAACGAAGCCTAATCCATTCTTATTAGAATTCAAGATTTTTCGTACCCCAGCCCATCGAATAAAACACCCAGTAACAGTACACGAATAACAATAATGTGTTGTTTTTGACATACTGGTGTCACTTTTATACAATAGAACCTATCTCCCAATTAAACATTTTATTACGTGATATTCTGTGGAACATATCCCCCGTATAAAAAGAATTAAGTGAATTATTTAAAGAAAGGACTTACTTCTTCGCAGAGCATTCTGTGCATCATTAGTCATGGCATCTGCTTCGTCGAGGATGACAAGTTTGAAGCCAGCCTTGAAGATGGTTCGGGTGGAAGCAAAATTCAAAATCTGGCCTCGTACTATGCCAATACCTCGGTCATCTGAGGCGTTCAGTTCTAGAACCTGAAAATAAATATTAGTTAGGATTTGGTGGAAAATTACAATTGATTTTGTTATATAATACCCAAACCATTTTACTATCTTCTTACATATTAACTCGACACAGGGAAAGAATTTCCCTTACGACTTATGCCAACTTTATATACTAGGATAAAAACAATGCAACACCAACTAAATATTCTAAGTGTGGGGCCGTTCAAGTATTATGTAAGCACTATAGGGGGGCAGGGGGGTCTTTGCTTTGCTTATTTTTGATGACATGGGGGGGTGGGGGGGTCGAGATAGTGATTACGTCAGCACTGCTCAGCAGTAGTTATTTTTTTTTTACACATTGTCTATGTTTGAAAACCGAATACATATTCGGGGATTCCAACAAATAATTAATACGTTTAGGTACTCGCTTAGTTTGTTTAAATGAATATTATGTGCATTAAATTCCTCTATCCTAAGTCTATTTTAAAAGTGCTGCTTATGAATCAATAAAAAAACAGAATACATTTTTTTTTTTTTTTTTTTTTACAGTAATACCGCACAAGAGTCCCAACTGCTCCCGTCTGGAGCCAGTGAGACTATGGCATCCCCAATTGGGGTATGTTGTGAGGCTGAGGGTATTGGGGAGGGGAAGGAGATGGGGAGGAGGAAGGTGGGGAAGTACCTGGCTATTCAGATCTGGTCACCAAACACGGCTAAAGCCATTTCAAGCAACGTTTCAATTCTGAATGGTGGTCTTACACCAGGGCGATACTGAGAGTATCTTCCACTCTGGAACGTGCCGCAAATATACTATATATTATTTTAAATTAATTAATTGTGAAATAACACAAATTAATCAAATAAAATTTATTTGCGCACGCCGGGTTCGAACCCGCGACCTTCGGATCTGTAGTCAAAAGCGTATACCACTAGACCACGCCATATCAATTCCCCACAGGGGCTCCTGTGTGGCAACGTATGTTCTATAATACCCTAGTATTTATATACAAGTTATATACTTTTATATTAGTTTTAGAATAGATGTACACTAGATATAAAATGTAAAATTTTATAACTAAATAAAATATACTTAATATTTATTTTTTTTAAACTTTGGGGATGCTGTGTGGAGGATCTTTTTGAGTAAAGGAAGAGCTAAATCTGGGTCTTCAAGAGGCTCTTGTTACAGGAGGAAGGAAATACATAAGCCAATATTCCACAGCCGAGCTGTTTGACATAACAACACATTGTATAAACGAACCTTTCTTAAGTGGCAATTGTATGATCCTCGTTCAGAACAAGTTATGCTCAGTGAAAAGGTCTGTATTGTAAGTATTTGCATTTATAGCTTATCAGTTGGCAGTTGAATTAAAGTACTTACAATAATAAACATTCTTACCATAGAATTGAACTGCTGCGGAGTATACATCTGTCTGGCACAAGCGAGGATTGTCGAGGTTTTTCCAGTTCCGGGCGGTCCATAGAACAACAAGTGAGGTAGCTGGTCTTCCTTCATGAACTTGCTGACTAAATAAAATAAGAGTAAAATACATTTCAAAAAAATAAGGTTATTTAAAAAAATATATATAAGGATATCAAATACTTATATAGTTAAATATGATGCATTCTTACTTGTTTTAATGATATCATCATGTGATACAAGCTCGTCTAATTTCGCCGGACGATATTTCTCGACCCTGTAAACATAACCTATAATTCATAACCCGCACACAAATTAAATACAGTTAGATTAATAATATAAAATATTTAATTGTGCTTGAAGAATTATTTCTTACCATGGGAGATTACTTTTTACTTCGCCTAAAATCATGATTACTTACGAACTGTTTACAAAATTAAATGCAATCTGGGATAGTTTTCCCTAACAAATTTGACAACTGACATAAGAAATGGCGCCAATATAATTGTTGCCAGTAAATAAATTGTTTCGCTATAGTTCGAATTCTCCATACAACAGGCAGATTTTTTTACAAGTGCTACTCTGTAAAAAAAAATAAAGTGGTGGTAGTTATGTATATTGTCCAATAATGGTCCAATGCAGTCCAATGGGTACAACTTACTACAAAATGAATATTGTGTCAAAATTAAAGGACGAAATGAAAATATTTATACGTATTTTATTTATCTATAAATATATAGGTATTTGTTTATATCAATTCCCCACAGGGAAACTTGAGTAAAATAATTTACCTCAGGGCCTTTGTCACTTTCAGGAATGCATGGTCTTTTTGAGGAAAGGAAGGAGTGAGCACGGGTCTCTTTAAAACCCATGTTGCTGGAGGGAGTTTATCAAATGAAAAATCCATCAATTGGACCGCCCTTTTCTGCACAGATAGTAGGCTCTTTCCAACTATTTTGGAGTTCCAGACTAGAAGTGACTGCGAGTTTTAACAGTGGGGCGCACTTGAAATTTGTACAGGGTTGGCTGTTGTGCATTTTTAAAGTATCTGCGGGCCCTGTACAGTATGTTCTGCTTCTTGTTGATTAACCGTTGAAGTAAAATTTATTTGATTAATTTGTGTTATTTACACAAAACTAGTATTATTTGGCTACACGTCAACTAGTATTAAATAATAATAGTTGATGTGTAGCCGATGTTGCTCGACTTTTCTATACTTTCTGTAAATACGATATGCATGTATTATATATATATATATATTTATATAAACCTTCCGAAAGCTGTTGCGTACCTACTTTAAAAGAACAAAGTGCACAAATCTTTCGAAATCTGTTGGGTACCTACTGTAAAAGAACTGAGTGTACAGACAAACAGGATAGTGACTTTATTTTATTATATGTATTAGAGATATTATAAAATATTTGCTGCAGACTTCAGAGTGGTATACACATTTAGTATCGCCCTGGTGGAAGACCACCATTCGGAATGGAAACGTTGCTTGAAATGGCTTTAGCCATGTTTGGTGCCAGCTCTGATAAGCCAGTCTCCATCTTCCTCATCTCCATCCTCTTCACCTCCCCACTACCTTCAGCCTAACAACATAATTTAAATATGGATGCCATAGTCTCTCTGAATACAGACTGTTGTGGCAGTTGGGACTCTTGTGCGGTACTGACATAAAAAATCTTTGCCCAATTGGCCAATCCCAAAAATCTTTGTCCAATTGGCCAATCCCAAAATTCAACTCATCGTCATTTGTTCATTTGTTTAATTCTTTGTCCGACTGGCCGATTCTAACGTGCAACTCATTGTTATTTGTTCATTCAGTTAATTCTTTGTCCAATTGGCCAATTTCAAAGTGCAACTCATCATCGTTTGGTAATGCGGTTAATTCTTTGTCGAATTGACAAATTCCAAATTGCAACTCATCGTCATTTGTACATTTGGATAATTATTTTTTATACTTCTGTTTGTAGTTAGTACATGGAGCATGTGTACAACAGACCTTTGGGAAGCATGGACGGCAGACATTAGGGTAGTAATTAATAAATAGAATAGGATAGATAGATCGATATGGAGTTAAAGTAAGAAAGACAAAAATTTACTATTCTGCCACACATAAAATATGCATAATTACCAAAAATGATTCTTCGTTTGACGTTTCAACAATTACTGCAAAAAAATATACTAAATCACCGGAAATTGAAAATAATGCATTGCAGCAAACGATCCATTACTATTGATTATACTAGCCAAAGGAGATTTTTGCAGAGTATTTCAAAATATAGTAATTATCCTCTTATTTTTAACCTCATGTGTGCAACATTTCATCAAGAAGTGTCAAATTCCACTTTAACCTGTTGAAGGCGGGAGCAAAAAACAGAAAAATATTTGTGGAACTTAAAGTTTTATTAGCCTAAATGATCCTGATTTTGTTTTTCATACATTTTTCAAAGCATTAAGTTCAAAACCAATCATTCTAACAAGGATCAAATTGGAAGAGATTCATCGGCGTTCCACTGGTTAAGGGTTGTGGAAAAGGGATGGATGGTTATTATTGGAAATCTCGTGTAGACAGTGACCTTTCTCTTGTTTTGAAGTTCAAGTATGTAAATTTTCAACAATTTCAGAATAAAACTTAGGGTACATTTGTATAAAAATCAAGCCCACGCCGCCCACCACAGTCTATGTGTTATATTACATTATATGTTATTTATTTATAAAGATGTATATTAATATCTATCTATTATATTATTTTTAATTATGATTTTTTCGTTCCAATTACATTTTATTTGGTAGTACACCAGGCAGTGGGGCACAAATTTATTGATGCTCGAACTTCGGTGGTTTGGGCAAGGGCATATTGATTTCTTTTTTGGATAGTTAGTCATAACTGCTGAGCCAATGAGACTATGGCATCCTCAATTGGAATATGTTGTGAGCAGTGGTAGTTCTTCCCTTAGGTCAATTGAAGTCAAGACTCCCCAAAATTGTAAGACAACAATAATAATACATTATGTGCATCAAAACAACTGGTCTTATTCTTAATTTAACTGAAATGTACTGCGAAACAGCAGAGCTGCGAGCGGCGACAGCGAGTGACGAGTAGTGACATCTGTTGTCTCTAATAGAAGCTTTCATTCACAAGTCCACACAATTCGCTGGGTCAATTTAAAGAATGTCCCAACTTTGGCATCTTCTGTCCCTAAGCGCGCAATAGAATAAACGAAATGGCACTATGTCTTTCATCGAAGTAAAAATTAGGTCCCGAAGAAAGCTTAGGGACGCTTAGGTCATGACCGTGAGGGAGACAGCACGATGAATATTATATGTTTTAAAGAGATGGTGACATAAACATATGTCAGTTTTTCATTTTACACGCTTGTTGCGTGTGGAACATTGGTTGTTTTTCAATTGCTTCGCACCCAGTATCTTTGTCTTTTTCAGACGTTTCAAACTTTTATTTTATTTACTTTAATGTTGTGCACAACTACATTAAAACGTAATCTCTTAAAAATAATTTGACATAATTACATTGAGTGTGTAGTTATTTGCAATTTACTATAATAACACAATATTTGTTTAGAGTCACAGACTTACAAATTGATACATTGATGTATGGGCATTTTTCACAATATCAAATAAAGATTAGTCACACATTTTTTTCAAATGATCTACCACGCCTGGATACCTAAAGCCGCCTCTGGTTGTGAGGCTGAAGGTTAAGGGAAGGGGGAGGAAATGGGGAAGAGTGGAGTGGGGAGGTACCTGACCAGATCATGGCTAAAATCTATGTTCAGTAAGGTCTTAACCCTAAAATAATAAAATTTTCAGGTATTTTTCTAAATGGTTTGCATTTATTATTTGTACACATTTATCTTCTACAACAAACAAAATAAAGCAAAGCTTAAATAACTTTTATTTCTTATGGCATGAGTAGGTTAGCTTAAACCTACGATAACAACATTTGAATAAAAGTTATCTGTTTTTTTTTTTTTTTCGTAGAAAGCAATCACTTTGTGGTTTAACATTTTAATGAAATAAAAACAATATTTTTTGTTTAAAACCACGAATTTTTATTAATTTTAAGACCGACCGGTTTCGCTACACTCGAGCATCGTCAGGGTACAAAATTAAACTGGTCACTCAGTTTAATTTTGTACCCTGACGATGCTCGAGTGTAGCGAAACCGGTCGGTCTTAAAATTAATAAAAATTCGTGGTTTTAAACAAAAAATATTGTTTTTATTTCATTAAAAGTTATCTGATTCTGTAAAAGAAAAATAGAGTCTCTGAATGTTTTACCAATAAATAGGAAAGTTTTCAACCCGTTACCGCCCAACTTGAATAAAGAATTACAGATGAAATCAATCCAAGAGTAATGCTCCAGCGAGTAATTAAAAATTTTTAGTCCCAAGCTTAGAACTTAGAAGTGGATGATGCTTATTTACAAATTGATGTTGTTCAAAAATAAAAATTGAAAAACTTCTCTGTAATTTAACAGTAAATGCGTATCGTCGATATTTCGACGATTTTCGCTTCTTTAGTGCGCATTGGGAGTTCGGCGTGCGAGGTAGTGCGTGTGGTGTGCATTATTTTTTTTTTAAATCGCTTATTTCAATTACAAAAACTGTGAATTGCGAGCTGCGATTTCACAGCAAAAATATGTTCAACAAGAATACGTAGGATAGTAATAATTTCTTTCCCTGTTTTTTAACCACAATTTTAGTACATATTATGAAAAAAGGCCCAACACACAAACGGTTAAAACGAGTTTGAACCCATTATGGTGTTTTGTTTTTAAGTTTCAAAAACGAAAAACATTCTGAGACACCCCTTAATTTCTTGAGATAGTTCCTAATACATCTTATTAATGTTGAACCATAGAATAAAGAACTAGAAGTGCATTAAATACAAATTAGAATGGAAACAAATGAATGTCGTCACTCACTTAGTACCTCTTAGTTCTAGATCATTTAGCACGCAATGTGTCTCACTTACACTCGCCTAACATCATAGATCTCCATCCCATTTGATTTTCATAATCATGGGGAAACACAGTTTTGTATTGGAAATTGAAGGCTAGATTGGCCAAATATATGGATCACAAAACACGTCCACATGGCATTTCTTATGTTCTTTTTAATTCTATGTGTTGAACCTACGTTATACATAATATCCAGTTAGAAATATCTTTTTTACCTAAGTTAAATTGATTTCAGCACACTTTTTTATAATGTGCCTTCATAGATGATGGAAACAATGGGAGATATAACGACATGGAAGAGTGCAATTCCGATCTGAGAGCTCGTAGGATTCATGCACATGTGAATTGAACGGTAGTATCAAACACGGCCAACATTTTGAGCCGGAAACGGAACCAATCAACAAATTTACAGGCAGATAAAATTCCAAAGGGTCGAGTTAAAACCATACTTTGCTACCCTCAGTCAATAAATATTGAGGTTCCCACCTTATCTATTCTATGATCTATTTCTTAGAATCTATGAAATAGATCTATAAGAACAGGCTTTCTATGAGATCGACTTCAACTTTCATTCTATGAAATAGTCCATAAAATAATTGATTAAGTTGGAACCCATCATTACAAATTGTTATTTTCTTCACATTTTTGTTCACTTTGTGCAAGTACCTACTTCCTTATGAAAATATTTTTCCAAAATATTATAGCTATAGTGCGTTAGTGGGTACCTAAATACCAGCATGCGACTAATGTAAAGCTGATAAAATTAAAAATAATTAATATTAAGGTTGTATCATTCACTTCGTTTATTTTTTGATTCAATAAATAATAATAGGAAACATTTTATGAACCTACCCTAAATCACTTTTCTCTTCATTTGAGGCTTGGGTCACTTAATATCACATTCACTACATATAAAATAATATAATAATAATAATAATTAGTCTAAATCTAGTTATAAATAGTCTCCAGATAGTTTATTCCGTTGAAAACCTTCATAAAACCAAACGCCAACGGTCCGATAATCGTTATTTGATGTGGCTAATTTAAAAAAAATCAAAATGGCGTTGATTGCCGATTTGTGGCAAATGTCAATGAAATCAAATTGGCTTTGATTGCCGATCTGTGACAAATTTAATGTTAAAGAAAACAAAATGGTGTTGATTGCCGATTTGTGGCAAATGTCAATGAAATCAGAATGGCTTTTATTGCCGATTTGTGGCAAATGTAAAAATAAACAAAATAGCTTTGATAACCAATTTGATGACGATGGCAAATTAATGTGACGGGGGTTTGAAATAGTAAAAACGAGTTGTTTCGGAGAATTTGAACAATTCATCAAATTTCAACGATCATTTTCGGGTTCTGTGAAAGTCCTATTCAAGTTCTGTTATTATATAATTATAGGCTAGTTGCTTGACAGAACTGAAATAAAATCATAAATTGAAAAATCTTTTACAGAACTTGAAAATAAACTTTGAAATTTGATTAATTGTTCAAATTCTCCGAAACAACCCGTCCTAAGCCTATGTTATAACATACATTTAAAGCTTAAATTGTTGATTCTTGGTTTAAGTTTCAGATGTCTAGGTAAAAGGTTTTAATATTTTTGTAATGCATATCAGAATGAAAAATTTGAAGTCCTTTTATAAAATATCTGCATTATTATCAAACTTTACTTGCCGGAACTGTCTAGGTCGATAAATTAAATACAAAGTATCCTAAAATTTGGTCATTTGCTTAGCGTCTGGTGTTGCCGTATTCTCATTTTCTGCAGAATACGAATAGTCGGGCAGAGGCGTTGTAGCCCCATTGTTGTTGGCCGCTTTCTTGAAATCAGAAGCTGATTTGTCGCACTCCTTCCGGTAAGCCCCCTCCGAACTGTTTCGTATTCCGTAGGTGAAGTAAATCAGGTATCCTGTAAAGAAAAACAAAATAATACTATGTAGCATACATTACATACTGCGTTTAATTTTGTAGAACTCCATTTAATTTTTAAAATCAAATTTAATAATGTTATTATTAAGTTCTGCAAGTATTTTAGTTTTTAGTATTGTAATAGCTCTGCTGTTTGGGCCTTCAGGGCTGTTATCAAATTATGGCTAAGCCACGTTGAGACGACTTATGATTTATATAATTTTATCTACATCAACATCATCAAATAAACATCATGCAAAAATAGGGTATTGGTAAATAAAAATCAATCACATAATAACGGAATTGAATGCCAAAACAGCTGTAATAATAATAAAAGCTAAAAAACTTGCAGAACTTAACAATAAACATTGCTAAATTTGATTTACCTTATATCTCAACCACCACAACACGGGCATGTGCCAAGCTTGGTCGTTTTAACATACCCAATAATTGTAATAACCAAAAAAACACTGAATAAAGATTAAAAAAATGACAACACTGTATCCAGTAGCCTTTTGGTGGTTAAAAGAAACATAACTAGTGTTAAGAACGTTGATTGGAGATTATTATTATTATTTTTTTTTAAAAAGAAAGATAAACATTCCCGGGTTATGGATAACCTGACAGTATTTGAAAATCTCCTACTACCACCACAGTAAGCGGAAAATGTTTGCTTGTGTTGTGATGGAGTACTTAGCCAGCCGAGGAATTGCCCACACTACGCCTGGGTGGGACCCAAACGCGAAGTTATCCACCGACCGGTCGAATATGGAATAATAGTGAAACCAAGTCTCTGATGAATGTACAACGCGAATGGAGGGTATAAAAGGCTAGTTTACGTGTCAGTAGCTCTCTTCAATTTTGAACGTCATACCGGTTGTACTTAAAATATAATATGCTTATCGTCTCAGAATCTACAATCACAGTCATTATAGACATTACAGTTGTCTTTCAAACTCCATTAGTCTAACTGCTAGCCACTTATCTACAGGGCTACCGGCCACTTCATTGAGGAGTTCTACTATTTTATATGTTCTAATATTTTTATTTAAGTTCACAGTTTTTTAAGCATGCTTTCATGGAATCTTCGACATGGCAAGATGCGAAACAAAATTTATGTTACCTTGTGAACACCCAATCGAATTGTTATCAATTTTAATTTGTAAAACTCCATTTTAAAGTTTACTTTTGTAAAATTTTATTATATTATTCTAGTTAAATTTATTAAAAAAACAGTTAAGAGCATAGTCTGCTAAATAATAAAACTTTTAATATAATAGATCTGCGATTGGTTTAAGTTTAAATGTTCCAGTATACCACACTACGCTTTTTCATACAGAAGCCAGCAACAATTATGTAGTAAATAACTCAAAAAAATTACTTCGCAATCTCAACTTATTACTACAACAAAATGATTACACTACTAACAAACATAACTTAAATTTCTTAGCGTGATATTTCATTTTAAAACTATTTGCACTCAATTCTTCATTAATCTTTATTAATAATAGTCAGTTACAATATGTGAACTTTGTGTACTTATTGACTTGAAGGAAGGGAGTTGCAAAAAAACCATCTAAAACAAATCTTTATGTTTAAAAATTTCAGGTTTAGTAGGAATACAAAAAATACTTCAGGGAATAGTTTTTTGAGATTTAGGTTGACAACTAGAAGGTTAAACAATTTTTTAAAGATAGTTTTTAACATCTGTCCAAACGGCTCAATTTTCCCAAGGAGGGTCCAAATGCAACCTGGTCAGCATTGAAACTATGTTTAATACATAGCTGTTCGAAACAAATTTACTGTTTTATTTTTATATTTATAGGTTATGTCACCAGAAGGCGTTTGTATGATACAATATATAATATACATATCACCGAAGTACGATAAAAGTTTTTTTTCACTAGAAGTAAAGAAAATGTTATAATTTTTTTTCTAACCTAAAACCAGCCAAATGATGAAACGAATCCACGTAGGGCTGTCCAATTGAGCCATTAAGTACATGTTCATGAAGATGCTGACGCAGGGCAAAAGGGGCACCAAAGGTACCTGCAATTTAAACATTTTGGTTAATCATCACAATTCCTATTTTTCAAGATTCTGAGATTCCAAGAATCCTGGATATTAAAAATATAGATTCAAGATTAAATGATTCCACAATTGCAAGATTCTGAGATTCCAAGATTTCTGGATTTTAAAATTTGTAAATTCAAGATTGAATGATTCCACGATAGCAAGATTCCATAAATTTTGTGGATTCACAATTGCAAGATTACACAATTGCAATATTCCAAGATTCCAAAATAATCCAATTTTCCAATATTTCAAGTTTCTAAGATTCCAAAATTCCAGGATTCCAAGATACCAATATTCTGAAATTATAAAAAGCATGGATTTAAGTTTTGCAAGATTCCACGAATGTAAGAATTCATGTTTCCAAGTATTCAAGATTACAAGTTTACAACATTCCAAAATTCACGAATTCCAGGATTCCAAGATTTTAGATTCCTAAATAAGGAGATTACAAGTTAACTAGATACCTCAATTCATATATCCTTAGATTCCTCGTTTTCTAGACACCAATTTTCTCAGATTCTTAGAGAAATTTGTAGTCACCGGGAAAAAAGCATTATTTATCAGGTGGGTATATATTATTTTCAAAAACAATTAGAAATTTTACCTTAAATGTCAATTCGACTTCTTGCATTGGCTGGCGAAATATAACAATGAAGCAAAGCAGAAGAAGTATACTAAACAGGACAATGGTTACAGTCCAGGCGGGTCCAGTGGCGAAGTTGAGGCAGATACAGAAAAATGTGGCGAACACGACTGAAAAGAGTTAAAAAAGAGTTCCATGTCAAAACAGAAGAGTGGCTAAACAGAACATTAAAGATCCGTGTTAGTATAAACTATGTCACATTTGATAACAATTAAATCGGCGTTCAGAGGAATTGCGAATTTTTGACACTTGAATGGTTCTCGTTTAAAACACCCATTCTCAGCCAGTTTTAACTTTTGATGAAATTATAATCGGTGATCAGTTGACAAGTGTAACAACATGAACGTTATACTTGATAGCTGATCACGTTTTGATCAAACTCTCAGCTGTTTGAACACCCTTCACATTTGACATCGTCATAAAATTAACTACTATGTAATGCCATTTTCACATTTGCCACTTCAAATATAGCAAAGGACCGGTACTCATCGATTCGGTCAGTCATCGTGCATAAAGTTCCTATTATGTATTTCAATAGGAATTGAAGTATTAATACCACGCGATGGCATTTAGCATACGCATGATAAAAACACCAGAACTCCTGCAAAAGTGAAGTGTATTCCCTCATGTTGGAGAAGGTTCAGAAAAAGTTTCTGCCTTTGGGAGTATGGCTACTACCCTAACTATCTCCGTTACCGACAGCATACACTACTTAATCTCCCGGCCACAAGACTAACTTGCCAATGGTCATGGTCGGTGGGGAGAACTGTCTTGTAGTTAAATAGAATCACTATGGATAATGAAGAACATAAATGAAGCAAAGTTTAAACGACAAACTTTAATGCGACTTTCTCGAAAACCTGATTTTTATGTGTTAAATATTATATAATCGGCCACAGTGGTCGAGGAAAAAGGATTTCAACTAGCAAGCCAGAGGTTGCGGGTTCAAATCTCGACGTGCGAAATTAAATTTTATTTGATTAATTTGGTTATGGCTTTGGTCGTGTTTGGTGATCAGATATGAATAGCCAGGTACTTCACCAACTTCCTCTTCCCCATCTCATTCCTCTTCTCTTCCTCACCATCTTTAGCCTCATAATATACCCCAATTGCGAATACCATAGTCTCACTGGCTCCAGATGGTTGGGAACAGTTGGGAAATTTGTGCGGTTTTAGATTTTAAAAAAAGTATATATTATCTTTAAAAACTAATTAAATATGTAATTTAGTAATATTTTTATAATTAATATTAGTGAATTGAAAAAAAATACTTAAGATGAACTATTTAAAAACTGCACTGCGTAAATAATTCATTGTTATTATAATACTTACAGAAACACAGAATAGTGACTTTGGTAATGGCATATGACAGAACAGTTGGGTGTTTTATTCCGTTGAGGTTCCAGCTCTGCTTGCAGATACTCCACAAGGATTCGTTATAGAAGTTCGATTCACCGGTGGGAGAAACGTATTTTCCGCTCTCGTCTTCTTTAAATCTAAAATCAATTTTTGTTATGCAATTAGTTCGGTTAAGTTCTCCTTGAATCGTTGGTTTGCTTTATTGCTAAGGATTGTGACTTGCGACCCCCACTCTATTTACCCTGATGAACCGGTGTCCTGCACTGTATGGAGAGCTGCGGATCCGGTCGTGGATCCTTCGGACATAACTTAATATCTAACAAACCATAGTGCCGTTTAGCCGCAGGGTTAGGCAGAGAGGACGGACCGCCAAACAACTCGGTCTTGGCATACACTCCTTGCCTCGTTCACATTCACACATCGTCTCATGCATACTCTTCTAATATTCTGGCTGTATCTTCTGAAGCATCTGATTCATTTGATTGTGCCCTGTCTTCCTCGGGCGTCTCCGATTTCTGCTACCATTCACATTTGCGTCATATATTCCACTTACACATTTACATTCGCTCTACATGCCCAAACCATCTAAGAGTCTCTTTCTTAATCTTACTCACTACGCTTATATTAGCCTTGCATTCTCTATGGATCTCTACATTTCTCACACATGGTTTCATGGTTTGTTTATCTCACACACGATCATACATGGTTTTACCACACATACGGTCACATCAGGGATCTCATTTCTACAGCATTCAGTCTACTTTCATCCTTCCTCTTCCAGTTCTATGCCTCACTGCCATACATCAGGTTAGGTACCAGCACTCCATTGTGGACTGCTAGCTTCGCTTCTTTGGAAACTTTTTGTCCATTAATGGAATTACCTTCACTGGAAGGGAGGGGTTAGGGGGTGAGGTGAGCTAAGTCTAGGATTAAAAAAATACGACATTATTGTTATTTGTATCGTTATGTTGTTGATGCTGAAAATGATGTTTTTTTCAAAATTTCAAGTTTTTGTATGTAGATTTTATTTTGGGGAGGCCGTGCCTTTCCATCAATGGTCATATTTTGCAATCTTAGCACTCTGGCTCAATGAAAAGTCTGCCCCTGGTTAGACGGGTTGCCTTATTATTTATGTTGGTTGAGTGAAATCTTACCTCAGAAGAAGCACACTGATAGCAACTATGGTGTACGCCATGAGGGTTCCAATGGACATCATGTCGATGAGTTGGGACAGATTAAAAAATGTCGCCATAACACCTGTAAATATTATGAAGATATCAGAATTATAACTTAAGATGCAAAAGAAAACTTTAACAAATTTATAGCGATGCTACTAAAATATTCGGGAATGTTCGCCAATGCAAAACGCATCGTAGCTAGAACTCTTTAGATATAATGCTAGCATTCGGCGCACGCCTACCTACAAGTCTGAATATTCTGGAAGTCCTGGCGGCTACAAAAACGGGGCGCATCACGACGTACTCAGTCAGTCATTAATTAGCAGTTTTTCAGTGACCAACCTGCGAGCCCTGCGAACGCCCGCTGCCTATTGAGCGGCAAGTCGGCCGGTGCCCCCCGCTTCGCGCCCTGCCGTTACTCCACCGCTTCGCTACAGGAGCTTACCTACGACGCCCAGCTTTATACGGACTTTTAAGAGATTAATCATCGGGATTACATCAGCGCTCTGGCCCCGGATATCATCCCTGGCCTGCGCACCTCACGCGCTTACACCCTGCGACACCTTCGCCGGTCTGTGCCTCAGCCCCGCGGCATCGTCGCCGACCTGCATCTCCCGCACATCTGCCGACCAGGTCCATCGCACCTACGGCTACACTGTTTCACACTGGAGACACCACGTCATTCCCAGTGCTGAACACATCCACGAGTTCAGTCACTGACTACCGCCTCGACCACTCCACTGCCGTCTTCGGTCCGGAGTCATCTCACAACTGACTCACCCCAAATAAACGCTGTGACACAACAACCTTCGTCTTTCATTGTCTCGGTACCAGATCTGCCAAACTGATCCTCAACTTATGGGAAAGAAACGAAGCAACCGCAAATGGCGCGAAACGCCGCGCCGCTTGCAGTTGATTCGTTTCCCGTAATTCGTGGTACGGTTCGAGTTTCAATTCGCAAATGTATACGTACCCTTAGGTTTTAAACAAACCCGGTATTTTCTACAAATTACACCAAAAAGGGAAAGTTTTCAAATGGACCAATCAGTTTGCAAACAAGGGCAGTTTTCAAGATGACGGTTCCATATGCATAGATAAATTAATATTCATTAACCTTGGGAACACCAGACCCTTATTGAGGGAAATCTAAAATAGAATAAAAAATGAACCCTGTAGTATTTCAAGTGCAAGCGATTCTGTTAAAAAGTTGTATGCACTTTCTTATGGCATACAGGTTTAAATCGCATATTAAAAAATTCCAGCTAGGGCGAAATTCAAATACCAATAGCGCAAGTACGGTTTGTCGGCGGGAAAAAATGGTCACTGGTGCACGAACGGTTAGAAACAGAGGTTAAAAACATGCGAGTTTTCTAATAAATCAAAGAACTTAGTAAATAAAAACAGAGTACATAGAAAGAATGCAGAATTACAAAGCTTATAATAAAATACATAATTGTTCTACTATGAAAATTTTCTGTAAAATTAGTCTAGTGTAAATCGAGGAAACTGTTAGTTTTACCTGCCAGTAATCCCGCGATTACCGTGCCAATGAGGGGTGTTAAAGTCCATGGGTTGACAATGGCGAGGAAGCGGAACAGAACCCCGTCGAATCCCATGGCGTACAAGACCCTGGGCAGGGGGAATAGCGCCCCCAAGAGGGTGGTGCACAGGGCAAAAATGGCACCTATCGTCACCACCCACTTGATGACATACATGTGGACCATTTCGAACACATGGGGGAAAGGCGCATCGGCATCCTGAAAAAAACACATATTAATTTTTTCACCAACTGAAAATACTAACTTCGCTTGTGTTTATAACTCCAGTTCAAGGAATTGTAGAACTCGAATTTGTTTTAAATTTAAGTGTTACCATTTTCAAAATATTAAGGACGGGTTGTTTCGGAGAATTTGAACAATTCATCAAATTTAAACGTTCATTTTCGGGTTCTGTGAAAGACTTATTCGAGTTCTGTTATTATATCATTGTAGGCTAGTTTCTTGACAAAACTGAAATAAAAACAGAACTTGAAAAAATCTTTCACAGAACTTGAAAATGAACGTTGAAATTTGATGAATTGTTCAAATTCTCCGAAACAACCCGTCATAAGTGTTTGTTTGGAGGATTACTATAAAATAATTTTTTAAACAAAAATTTGCTGTTGCCGTCAAAATTGGTGCAAATTAATAATACCTACAGCGCGTTTGTCGTGATTTTTCACAAAAACGGCGCAAAATAAATCACACAACTATTATTATTATCCATGATTTTTCACTAGTTAAACATATTTTCACTATGTAGTAAAATAATGTTGTAGGTACACAGCATTGACTATAGTTAGGTGGTAGGTATTTTTGGCTACTGGTACTGTAAATTTATGTTCTGAAGAAAATTATAGATGGCAGCACCACCGTTCGTGGACTGCAGCAACACCTCACTCGGAAACTATAGGAAGTACATACAGTAGATTAACAAAAAATCAAGTAACCTGCAAATAGTAGGGCCACATTAGCGTCAACACAGTCGAGATGCTGAAGTACGCTATGAAGATGATGATCAGCGAGATGACGATGGACCGGGGGATGTTCTTCTTGGGATTCTTGGCCTCCTCACCAGTGGTGGCAACGCAGTCGAAACCAACGAAACCGAAGAAGCACTTGGACGCCCCTGCCATGACCCCGGCCATACCGAAGGGAAGGAAGCCGCCCGTTCCAGCGTACGGCTTGTATTCTTCTGGGATCTCATCTTCGGTGATGTGCCAATTCTTGATGTCGGCTGGGAATTAAATAAAATAAAAAATTAAAGTCAAGTTGATAAGTAAATGTAGCGTACAAGGAAACTAAAAAGGCAGTGGTTCATAGACAATAAATGAGTAAGTATATATTATTTTTCGTTTATTCGAAAACCGATGAAAGCGTGCGTTGGACGTTTCTCTGTGTCCAAAGTAACATCTACTTTTTCTTATTTCTAGTGAAAGCGATCAAACGTTTTCAAACACCGAGATTCTTTGTTGACCAGAATATCATTTATGTTAAATCCTTTTGCCGGTGCTATGTAGGTACTGATTAGACATGTCTATAATTATTTCAATATCTCTGGAAGTAGGAAAACTAATTACAGAGTTCATGTATCAGTTAAATAAATCATTTTTTTATTTTTTTATTAATTAAAGTATTGAACATAATATTACAATTCCGGTTTTACATAGCTTCTGTTTTCTATTTATACTACTCTTCCATTAAAAGCATTTGTTTGTGGATGGATATAATGCATTATTTGTTGAAATAATTAACCTATTTTAAATTAAAGATTTATATTACATTAAGGTTATGGTCTAAGTAAAACATAATTACGAAATGAAAATCCAAACAAATTGTTGTATTTGGAAAGAAGAAAAATAAAATATTGTAGGATAATTTTTGAAATTTTCAAGTGAAACTAGGGGAAGCAGTTTTTTTGTTAACGATTTCCCTAAAATAGTTTTTATAGAATTCAATATTTGTTTTTTATCATTAATGCTTCTGATTTCTTCTGGTAATTTATTAAAATAAAATACATAAGTAGCATAGACATATGAATATTAGTAGACCTGCCCTAAGTGATTAAAAGCGTATTATCCCCACTCCCCATACCGGTTCCATTGAGCCGGCTGGGCTCGCATATGGCTTCAAGTGAAATTTGAAAACGTGACGTCATCATTCTTGTGCGAACTATGGTCGAGGCATCATCGGTTCATTTTACGAAATAACACGGCAAAATGTTGACTTTTGATATGAAAACTTGTAAAAATAGATGTGAAAAAGAGAATAAACCCAATTGTCGTATTACATTCCATAAGTAAGCATTATTTTACTTTATTTTAAGCTTATTCACACCGTATTATATGGATCAGTTTTAGAAACATATACTATCACATCACAATGTAGCGATTCTCAAGTGTGCTCATCGTTGTTTACTGGGGTAAGTAAATTATGAGACATTTGTAAAAGTGTCTTAACTAAATACTCTGAAACTAACTACGACTCTGAAATAGAAGCTGCCTTACTTTGCCGAATTTGGACTTCGCAAATTAGTTCATAACGTGGCGAGTAATTTGCGCTCCCATGTAAAAATGTCTATTCATTCAAACGCAGATTTTACTTTTAAGAAGTAAATGGTGATATTATAATGCGAGATGCCTATTTACTGTCAGATTGATTTATTGACGAATCACAGTCAGCCTTACTCCCCTCGTTCTTCAACAGTTGATTTTACCCCTCGCCCTTATCTTCTCGTCTATTAATTCCTATGTCTGTGATAAGTAGTTTTTATCAAACGCAACAGAAAAAAATGTTTTGCCGAAAAATCGGGGAAAAATGGTTGATTTATGTATGTCTGTGTGCTTTATTAGGAATAGGGTGGTACAGAGTTTCGCTCGCTCATCAGTAGTAGCCGGCGATCTGCCGGCTGTAATGGATGTATAGTGCGTTTTGAATGTGGTTTTTCCTTGTTTTCAGCACTAATAAATTATATATAACTTATATCCATGTGCTCATGTATACTATGATTAAAATGATTACTTAACCGTCCACTAATTGTAAGAAATACTCTATTTATAAATTGGAATATTTAAATTTCAAACATGAAAAAGTTGAAAAACCAAAAAAACACATATGTTTTTACTCCAAGTGTCGAAAAATTGTAGAGTACGAAATTTCTAAAACAGATTCCTTTTATGTAGGGAATCTGCAAGAAAAGTGCCACTTCACTTTTATCTTGTTTAAAAAATAAATAAAAAAATTGTAATAATAAGTCCCAGAGAATAAGGAAAAAAATGGCACTTTGAATTCATTGTTTGCGCAACATAAACATTGATTTCTTGGATTTATATTTACTTACAAATGCATAAGGAATTTATGTTATTAAAAAATGTCACTTTCAAGGAGTTCTTATTAAATTCAAGCGATAACAGTCAATTAAAATATAATATGTCAGAAACAACTATACTTTTTCAAGACGGGAATCTCGTGCATCAGTCTGCCAAAATGCGATATTGCCAGCTCTTTCGGAGCTGTCAAAGAATTTCAAAGACATTTTTTATTAGTTAGAATTCAAATCAGAGCTTGTACAGATTTGATTCAATGTTTAATTAATACACAGTATAACGGTTGTTAAGTGTTCTTATTTATTAGTAAGGCTGTTAATTAGTACATTGTACCACTATTGCACCACATTGCAGCACCGGAGCTCAAGGGATTTTTTTGGACAATAAGAGAAGGGTTAACCTTTCTGAAATATTGAAATTGAAAAGTGTTATGTTGACGGCCTCTGCGGTGGAGAGGTAAGGCTCTCGACTAGCAAGCCGGAGGTCGCGGGTTACACAATTTACTCATTTAAGACCACCATTCAGAATTGAAACTTTGCTTGAAATGGATTTTACCAGGTTTGGTGACAAAATCTCAATAACCAGGTACTTTCATACCTTCCGCTTCCCCATCTCCTTTCCTTCCCCACTACCTTCTCCTTCACAACATACCCCAATTGGTGATACCATAGTCCCATTGGCTCCAAACGGTTAGGAGCAGTTTGTGCAGTCTTGTGCAGTTTCACATTATAGACGACATGAGTTTAAATTCGTCATAGATCGCATTTACAAGTATTATCCGTTCATTGGTTTAAAAAGAACATTTATAAAAAGCAATGGTTCACACATAGGCACTCCGTAGTTTAGCATAGCAGTGCCAACAGCAACATATAGCTTGACAGTGATTGGTTTATTTATGCTTGACAGGCTGCCAATGGTCAAACAAAAGTACCTAGGAACCTACATTTTTTTTTGTATCTACAGATTTTTGTATTCACGAAATCCACAGTAGAGACGTCAGCGACTCAATGTTTGACAATCTGTATTCACGAAATCCACAGTAGAGACGTCAGCGACTCAATACATTGAGTCGCTGAGCTTACGTTTAGTGTAGTTTAGCATAGCAGTGCCAACAGCAACATATAGCTTGACAGTGATTGGTTTATTTATGCTTGACAGGCTGCCAATGGTGGAACAAAAGTACCTAGGAACCTACATTTTTTTTTTTGTATCTACAGATTTTTGTATTCACGAAATCCACAGTAGAGACGTCAGCGACTCAATGTATGACAATCTGTATTCACGAAATCCACAGTAGAGACGTCTCAATACATTGAGTCGCTGAGCTTACGTTTAGTGTAGTTTAGCATAGCAGTGCCAACAGCAACATATAGCTTGACAGTGATTGGTTTATTTATGCTTGACAGGCTGCCAATGGTGGAACAAAAGTACCTAGGAACCTACATTTTTTTTTATGTATCTACAGATTTTTGTATTCACGAAATCCACAGTAGAGACGTCAGCGACTCAATGTATGACAATCTGTTTTCACGACATCCACAGTAGAGACGTCAGCGACTCGATGTATGACAATCTGTATTCACGAAATCCACAGTAGAGACGTCAGCGACTCAATGTATGACAATCTGTAAAACTTATGTTATGAAAACATTTTACCTTTTAATGATCCCGCTACGACCACAACGATGACTGTAACAATATTCAGAGCCGTCAACCCGTTGTTCATGGTTGTTGACTCCTTCACGCCGTATGCTAGCAGAGCTGAAACAATAAAATAAATATATTATTATCGGGCAAGATATCAAAGCGATGACCTATTTCTAAACGGGGTAAAGTTGTCTAATTCCGCCTCATGCAAAGGCTCTTTAAAAAAAAGAACACTTGATTTCAACGTAAATATCTAAAAGACACAACTATTTAAGCCTGGGATTTAAGTAAACATACACAAAATAGGTATTTAGGAAGGGTTATTTTAATACTTTATATTATTTCCTAAGTATTTTTTTTAATATTAAACTAATGTTTATAAGACAAGGTTTTTTATGCCCAGCACAAAGGATAACAAATTATTATAAGCAATAATTAGTCGCTTGAAATATCCGTACAAATTGACAATATCTCCCGAATAAAAATAAATGCATTTCATTTCAAAATATTTCACCAAAAAATGTAGATATAATATGTCTCGACGCCATCTAGTGGGAAATCTAGCACTAACAAAGCCTTTCCTATAAAATAAAGTTGTTTGTTTACAGGTGAAAAAATATAATAAGGAGTAATTGTTGATTGAAGTACTAGTACATATTGAATTATTTGGCGTGTTGGAAATAAGCCGACGTAGCTCAGTGGTCTCATAGCACCTGACTGGACATCAGAAGGCAATACCCGTCGGCGGCATTTATGTTTACTGAATTGTTATGGATATTTCAAGCGACTAATTATTGCTTATAATAATTTGTTATTTCTTAATCTTAAAATATATTGTTGATTGAGAAAAAAATTAAATTTAAAACTTTAATGCATCTTTTACCATCTTACATAAATAGTTGTTTTTGTACTAATTAAGTTGAAACCAAATGCTATTACAGAGTAGGAAATAGATAAAATAATGTTATCCGATTAAACTTTATTTTATTAAAAAAACAAATGACTTTGTTAACATCATTTTATCATATACAACCTCTACATGTTTCATGAACGAAGTTCACCTCATCAGAAGTATACACTGAAGTCAAAAATTAAATATAGATTACAATTGGAAAGAAGAAGTGGAAGGAGGGAGGAATTACCCTCCTTTTATTCATAAACACTCAATATGCAATAATCTATTATTTCAGTCAACTTTGTTATAACTATCTTTAATTGTTGTGACAAACTGTACGTTATTGATTCAACTTATAGACATTGACGGTTGTAACACATATTTAAGCACTACAAGTCTCCTACGAGCAAATTATATTAGATACGATAACAGTTAATATCAATTGTAGACATGTAGTCAATAATAGTGTTTCATTTGAAATAATTCATCACAAATACGTAACATTTCATTTATTCAAACAACTGTCATTCTTATTATGCCTAAATTGAGCATGTTATTATTCATTAACTCCTTCCTGTTCCGTGTTTTAACAATATATACTCACCCTTTCTCTGTGAATGACCTAATATCTACCTATTAAATGTAACTGTTGTTAGTATCACTTAAACTGGGCGAAGCCCAACCAAGTGCGGCCCGCAGGGCCTAGCAGAAAAAAACCCCCGGAACCCTTGTGTATTATAATCTTCGTGCAACATATTTGAAATCTCTGTGAAGTTTGTTACCTATGTTATATTAGACAAACTTGACATATTTATGTCTACAATGAAATCCATACCGTCTAAACTAACTTAGTCGTAAATGCAAAGGTGAGATTTTCCCCTTCAATAATGCATTACGTTTACTCCGTGTGCAATTCCACGTGTCGAATCTATTAGGATAAGTGGTGCAAATATTTACTGTGCAATTGTAATAAAATCGGTTGATAAACAATAAGTAAACTACATATTTATTACTTTCTACAAAAAATAGAAGCAAACTGTCTTGTAAAGATAAAACTGATCAATATTTGTTTTATAAAGATAATTGACACACAAGGTGTTAAGAGACGTACTTAAATTATTTCAACCAGTGATTTCTAAAATATGAAATTTGGATTCTGGTAACATTTTTGATGTTTTTTTTTCAACTTAAAACATAAAAAAATCAGCAGGTATTGGACAGTTAGGGTTCAAGGGTTAGTCGGTTACTAGGCTGAGACGACAAGTGAAAAGATATTTTGTTGCTTGGTTTAAAAAAAAAACAAAAATTGCCACCGTATTCAAAAATTTCCATTTTTCACTCCAAATAATGTCACGAATCACTGGTTAAAGTAAGTCAAGTACATCTCTTAACATACTGTATGATATCAGCAGTTTGAAAACGATTCCCTTTTCCAACTCGTTTGTATGAAAAATGATAGGCAAGTAAATTGATTTATTTTTAATACCTAAACCACCATTATTGTAGCAATCAAGGAACGTCCGAAAAAAAGTATTTTTGTCTTTTGAATGCCAAATTTTAAATTGAAATAATTGGTAGGTAGGTAACTATATAATATGGCCACTGATAATACCTAATAATTAAGGTTAAACGCATATTATACCTACGGATTTATTTCCGGGTTTTCAATCTGTAGGTATGATAATTATAATCTATGAAAGGGCATTCAAGGTAAGGCCAGGGCCCCAAGGGCAAATAAAGTTAAATCCCTACATCATAATGTATTACTTATTAACCGGTTAGATAATATTCATTTGAACACAATACGGTCATGACCATATTAAATGGCATTCGAGTTATTATCTATCTTTGCTGTATCTGGGCTTCGCCTCAAAGAACCTGCCGGTGGTCCAAAACCGAGCTCTCAGAATTGTTCTTGATCTTCTATGGGACACACATGTAAAGGACACCTATTTAATTTTCGGTATCCTTCCAATCACAGTCCTTCCCAAACATGAAATCACGAACACCATCCTACAAATTACACAACAATCAACCCACACTAACATCAAGCTACTTTACAATCAAGACACCCATAATACTCGGAATAACAACAAAATCCGCATTCTTCCAACACACACTACGAAATATGGAATAAAATCTGTTAATTTTATTGCCTACACACTCTATAACTCTTTTCCAGAAATGTATAAAAACAGCTAGCATAGTCTAAAAATTCAAAGTAAGGCTTTAAAACATCTAAAAACGAAAATACGTCATTCTTGTCGTGTTGTACTTTGTTTTGTTTTTCTTTCTCTCTCCTTTTCTATCCCCTGTATTTGTAATCGAGCCTAATCTATTTTTACCAATGCGTTAGTGGGTAAGTACCTTCTTCTAAATTCTTACCTTGGCTCTGTGCTTATTTATTTATTTATTAATTAACGGACTTCGTCCAATATATAACAAAGCGACGCGAGATTTAGGACAATGTACAATGCAAGAGTAAAGGATGGTATATAAAAGCAGAGACAAACAGGGAAAACATAAGAAAATAGAAATGAAATATATGTGTGAAGTCAAGACCTTGCTAAAACTAAAGTGATACAAAATATCCTCAATTGCATAGTGAGCGACAAAAAACATTCTGTCTTATACCAAAAAAATCAAGGTCTTGACGTGAGTTGACCATTCTACATATTCTGGACAATGGTGAATTATAAGTATAATTAGTCAAGTGTTGATTGAGGAAGAGCAGTTCGAGTACGAGTAGGTATATTGTGTATATGTGTATATCCCTGTCTTTTTCCTATTTTGTTTCTTCTTGTTTGTTCTACTTATCCTCCCCTTTTCTATTTGTGTACTGTTTTGCATGTGAAACTTATAATTATGATATTTTTTTTCTATTTTTGTACTGTTTCGTTTGTGAACTTATAATTTTGATATCAAAATTCCAATGTAAAATTGTACCTATTAACTCCCATCTATGTATTGTAAGTTTCTCTAGTCCTACATTGAGTGTTGTAACTCATCGGGATTGCTCTAGCAAGAAATAAAAATAATTTTAAAAAGCCATACTATATTTTAGGTAGAGATCATATTTGTATACTTACAAGTAACACAAATCACCAAGAGGAATGCGAAAAAGTCAGGATAATCGGATAAGAAGCTGACATCAATTGGCATATGCTCGGTTAAGTAATCTCTCATCGTGTAATTGGTCAAGGCGTCTATGTAGTTGCTCATTCCTTTGGCAACGCTCGCCGTTCCTGAAAATAATATTTAATATTTAGATAAAAACAATAAATTGCATGACCACTCTAAAATTACACCCCTGTTGAAAACGGGACTACAGGCCTTTAACGAATGAATTGACAGGCTTCCTAAGAAAGTAAAACACGAATGTATTATGGGGATGTCCGAACAAGTGTATGTAAAATTTATTTTTGCATTTCGTCATTATATTTATAAATATAAACCCAGCTGCATGAACACGTGTTCCGATATATTCTGAATGTACTAATAGTTTGTTGGGAAATAACCTGCCATCACGTTTTTAACAGGATTTTAATAAATCAGCATAACCTCATTATCCGTGAATTTGCTATTTTATTTCATAAATATGTTAAGTCACAAAGCGAGTGCTTTCCACCAAAAAAATAAATTAAATGTTTATTTTATGGTACGTACACATTTTCGAACCGAAACGCGAGCTGAGCCACGAATTACGGGAAAGCAACGAAACAACTGCGAGCGGCGATTCGCGCCATAGGCGGCCATTCGCGGTTTAGCCCGTCAGTTCGGCTCGCGTGTGTATACGTAGCATTGTTAAAAAAATAATAAACAAAAAAGCAGACGAACGTTTTTGTATTCATTAAAAGTACCTATCAAACTTTTAAGGCATTGGGGTACGTACGATTTCGTGAACAAACTGTTATTCAAAGTTACCTTTATTTTCTTTTTCGTTTATGGTGGTATCATTTATAGGCCGATCAGGTACCGCCGCCCGTTTGCTACATTTGCTGACTTAGCAGGAGTGTCCAGGGCCCTGGGCTTAGGTTTGGCTAGGTCTTGTCGGATGCGTCTGCCCGCCAATTGCGTGGAGGGTCAAATTGCGAGAGGCCAGTTGACGGAGACCCTTTGACCTCTCCACCTCCTTCTCGACCCTAGTGGATGGGATGGACTCATACGTCTCATTCCTGGACACGTTGACCTCCAAATTCGTACCCAAGTCTCACACCTTTTTCCTACAATACCCTACATGCAGCACCCCGAAGATGACATAGATCCACTAATCACATGAATGCCCAGATGTCACGTATGTTCCATAGTAACTCGCATAAATAAACCACTCACTCGATCGATATCTTCGGGCTTTTTGTATTAAACAAATTAGTCCTAAAAAAGCATAAATATGCCAATATATAGACAGTAAAATTCTCTATATATTATACTACAGGGTTTTCCAACAAGAGGTGTTATTTTGATATTCAATCGTAAAAGATCAAAAGGTTTCGTTGCTTGTGTGGCACGTAGCGCCGTTTTATTGAAAGTAAACGTTGTCCAGATCAATACCATCCAATTCCGGCCATAAAAAATCATTAATTTTTATTTTATTTTATTTTATTTGGGAAACAAACAGTTATACAAATATATTTTAATACAAATCATTTTTACCAAGTTGCATAAACCAGTAAAGTTTCCACAGAAGATTCATTTTATATATTGGAAGAAAAACATATGAATATAAATAATACAATACAATATAAATACTAACTAGTAGAAAAGGAAAATCATCTCTCGATAGCGCAATCCATTCACCGTAACTGTTGTTCCAGCCTCATTTTCGAAAAAGTAAGGTCCAATGACTCCGCTGGACCATAAACCGCACCAAACAGTCACACGTTGAGGATAGAGAGGCTTTTCAACAATAACTTTTTGGTTTTCCGAGCCCCAGATGCGACAATTTTGCTTGTTGACGAAGCCACTGAGGTGGAAATGGGCCTCATCACTCAAGATTATTTGCATTTGATACACTCAAGTGAATTTTAATAATTTCAATGCGTTGTTGAAGCGTGTATTATTCCATTTTTTATTAATGGCGTAGTTTTTACTTGTCAAATGTCAAAAAATGATAGCTTCAAAAGTGACATCTACCGAAATAGCGGGCTATTCAAAATAACATCTCTTATTAGAAAACCCTGTATAAAAAGAAGGTTCAATGAAAAACTAGTTTATTCCATACACTCTCAGAGTTTTTCATTGGTGAATATATTTAGGCAATCATATGACGTCACAATATTTCGGTTCTTATTTTCGATGCGAGTTAACTCCCAACTTGTATTGCACATAAATAGCAAATTGTATAAAGGATTACACAAACTGTACAGTTTTGTTAATTATTTATTGTCTCCAAGGTCGTATATAAAGGTGGTTTTAGAGAAAGAAGAAAAAGAGAATAGTACCTACATTCATGGAAAATGCAACAATACTATTTTCACTATTTATTTTATCAATGTGATATGAATAACAAGTAGTGTAAATACGCCATTGATTTTATTTATTTATCATTGTCTCTATGCTTCATTACATTAAAATTGTCTCTATCAAATGAAACACTTTATTTTTACGATTCTTTTCTTGTAATAATTGTCGCTCTTGAACATGACAATACTATTTGCTCAGCTCTTAAGAATATTATCAAGAACGAAATTACTAATTTAAAATTTGATTTTTTTTTCATACAAAAATGGTTTTCTAATGAACGTATCTCTACGACTTACCTATGACATATTCCAATATTAAGTTCCATCCAATGGTGAATGCAATGAACTCTCCAACACTGACGTAGCTGTAAATATAGGCTGAACCTGCTTTGGGGACTCTAGCTGCAAATTCCGCATAGCATGCCCCTGGAACAATTACAAAATAACATCGGAATAGTTTTTAAATAAGGTCAATGTTAATTATTATTAAACATGCTAGTTAAGGTAATTAATGGTGAGTAAGTAAGTAATGTGTAATATTCCTCCGTAATTCATAACATTATTTAAGTTCAATAAACTTTTAATTATATAATATCATAAAGACCATAATAAAAGTTCCCATGAGAACGTCAACAATAGAAATTTTTAAACAATTTGACGTTCCAAATATACAGAAAATCTATGCCAAAAACATTCTGGTACATCACCTCAAAAATGATTCACATGCAAAAACCTTACATACTCATAAAACCCGAGCCAAACAAATAGAGATACTAAATATACCAAAGTCTAATTCTACCTTTGGACAAAGAAGCTCTGAATTGTTAGTAGTAAAGGTATATAACAAACTTATACTGTTTGATACTCTTAGTATCAAACAAATCAAAACCAAAAATAACCACATTAAGGACATTAAATCTTGGCTTAAAGAACTACCGGATAAATAATTTACTAGCATACTTAAAACATCGTCGTAGAAGTTTATGGAAAACCTTAAAGTCCTTGACGAATCATAAGTCGCTGAAAACTTCCAAAACCTAGTCCCCCTCAACACGGGATCTCCTAGTGAGGAGGACTACGAATATAATCAAAATGTATTATAAATATATATAAATATACATATTCTTGTAAAAATGTCTTAAAAAATTATAGCTATTAAATAAAAAAAAATTGTTAACTTGAAATACTTAGCGATAATAAGAATTAATCATTCTTTATTAAAATCAATAGTTATTAGCCTGAAACACCCATATAAATTGAAAAAAAGTAGATGCCGCCGACAGCACTCGAACCCGCAGCCTTCTGATTGCAGGCTAATAAGCTTATAATAGTTTGTTATCCTTTGTGCTTTGCATAAAAACCTTGTCATGTCATCATAAGTTTTTCTTAAAAAATAAAAATAATTCTTTATTCGAAATGAGTACTTGTTTTGTAAAAATGCTTGACAGATGCTCAGATAAATTTCTTGTTTCATTGAATTTTAACAATTCTTCAAATTTGAACGTTCATTTGCGGGTTTTGTTAATATCCTATTCTAGTTCGGTTATCATATCATTATAGGCCAGTTAATTGACAGAACTGAAATAATAAGAGAACTTAAAAATAATTTTTACAGAGCTTGAAAATTAACTTTGAAATTTGAAGAATTGTTCAAATTGACTGAAACAGCCCGTCCTAAGCATGCGCGTGCTTTCACTGCAGTGGCTTATTCAGATACATATTATTTGCATGGCTATTTTATTCAGAAGCTGTACAACATGTTTTGTTCGATTAATATCGACGTAACGTGATTGTATTTTTATAATGTCATCGGGCAGATGTCGTAACTTTTCAGGTTTGCGCACATTCGAAAGGTAAATTTCTTCTTTTGAGAGGCAATGATTCTGAGGCATGTACGTATAATATATGTATAAATATTTCTGCTTGAAAATTTTACAATTATAATAACTGCGCTAGTTATAACAAAAAATGTTTAATATTGAAAAAAAACTATCGAACTACTAATTTAATTTGAGTTAAAAAATAATTTATTGATATGTTCTGGTTTTGTTTATAAAATCTAATCTTTATTTTTTTTTATCTGTACGTAAAACGAAAATGTAAAAGTAATTTTCTTTTTCATGTTTTTCAAAGGTTATTTTATGCACTTATGCAAAAATTATATTTCCAGAAAACAGTGACCAGAATTGGCAACTTTTCTGAAAAGTTATCGAGTTACAGGAAAGTAAAATATGTTTTTAGGAGTAAAGAATATATTGATTGCCCAGTGTTAAACTGCAACAAGTCCAAATCCGGTGTTTTGAGATGAACAATATTTTGTTTTTCGCATGTCTCTTAATATGTATGCAAAAATGTCAAATTTCAACAGTTTTCACTGATATTTCTACATTTTAATGAAATATACAGACACAATCTCATTTTTAAATGGAAACAATTCGAAATAAATTTGTATAAAACTGGGTACTTCTAAATATTTGGATATTTACAAAAAAATTTTTCGTCTTTTAAGGAGTCAACCATTTTTATTGATTTTGTTGCTGCTTAAATCTGGGAAGAGCTCCTTTTGGCAAATCTTTTGATACACATATCGTAATTAATTGTTTTCCCGACTTGTTTCCGTTTAATACTGGGCCATCGAATAAGTTTATTATATCTTTATGTTATAGTAGCTATCTTGTACAGGTTGTTTACTTTCATGTAGTATTGAATAAGTGCACTTTCTATAAATAGATTATGCATGTTAATGATATATATTTTATAAATACACTGTGAAATGAAAGATTTATAACTAGGAAACGAATGTGAGTTTTCGGAGATTATGCAATTAGTGCAGAATACACTGCAACCGGTATTTTTATGCAAAATTTATACTCCGGTGCGTAGGTACTAGTATTTTGATCAATGTAAGAAAGCTGATAAATATAATATTGCTGATCTGAACGTATGTAAAATTTTAAACTGATCTTGAACTTATGTAATTATGTAAAAAAAAAAAACAATTAGGTAAATAACTTCTTACCTTCTATAATTACATAATTTCAGGAAGCAAACAATTTGTTGTTCAAAACAAACAATGAAACAGCTGAACATTAAAAAATATCAAGACACATCAAATTGACCCAGGTGTACGATTCCATTATTAACCCCTCAAGCGTTTTAGGGTCATATATGACCGAGCATCCATATTTTATAAAATTATTTTTATATCATGTTTAAATACGTAATTTTTTCGACGTTAGAAAGAGAAATAATAATCCTTCTCAGTATAGATAAAATCTATAAACTGGATGTCATGAATAAAATTCTGAAAGTAGTCAAAGTGAATAATTCATATTTCGCGACGATAACACAACATTCGGTTTTTCTTTAAAAAAATTCTTATATTTTATAGAATGAACAAGATAAAAGTTAGATTACAATTTAATTTCAATTAATGTTCTTAGAAACTATGGTGTTCTTACATCGCTAAACAAAATAATGTTTAAAAAAATCTACATTTGGAGTAAAAAAATAAAGTAAAAATGTGGTACATAATCGTTTTCGAAAAAAAATTCATGTTTGATATTTTAATTTTATCATTTGTAATTAGTTAAATAAATACACCGGAAAGATAATTTTATCTAGTCACAAAATAATATCTATTTGTTTTTACGAGAAAAAAAAACAACATGTTTGAAAAATATCGGAAAGCCTGAAGGGTTAAAGAAAACTGTACAGAAAAAAAAATTGCTCCATGAGCCTCTTGTGTGAGTTTTTTTTTGTTCTGGAAGGATTCCTAAGGCATGCAATATCTTTAAAACTTTTCGTATAACAATTCTTTTGAAAAAATGTGTTAATTTCTAATTTGTAATTGAAGCATTTTGTATTAACTTTATGTTCCTTATTGTCGTTTGATTATATAAAATGGAGTTCACATGATCACAGCTGATGTCAGTTACTCTTGAAATTACGTAACTGTAATCGAGAATTTAACTTTTAAAAAACCGCATTCTGAATTTCTACCTACATATTATAGTGTACTTTCCTTGAAAGCTTTATTTTAATCTCTATTTTTTTAAGAGAATCTTTATTCGGATGCAGCTGAAAAAGTAATTATATTGAAATTCCCTCTAAAGAAAAAATCGCAAAGTGTGCTCCGAAAATTATAAAAAACACACCTTGTTGTTTAACACGTAATTAGGTAGAAAAAACCGCAGTGTTTCTTTAAATGATGCTTAACTTAGAAATCAAGAGGTTTTTACTCTATTTTACATGTGTCATGTTTTATTTACTATTTTTGTTTACGCCTATTAATAATAATTGCTTTTAATATTTCACATTTAATTGATTTATTAAATCACATTTACTTATATCCCTATCAGAACATTTTCAGTAATCAATGTACTACTTTAGAAACGTACGCAATATACTAAATAAAAATGATCTATATAAAGTCTACTATGCTCTTTGCCAATCACGCATAGAATATGGGATTATTGGATGGGGATCTGCCTCAAACCTTCACATGAAGCAGCTCGTTAAAACAGAAAAAGTAATAATAAAAATAATCCTGATAGTACCCATAAAAACTCCATCAAAAGAAATTAAAAAAAATTTAACGTGTTCAGCATTATAAAACTGTACTAAAAAAAAGAACTACTCAATTTTAAAGAAAGATGTGAGTACCTTGCTGAACAACACACCTACACTACAAAGACGAAATCCTCAAATCTACTAAACATTCCAAAATTAAATACATCTTTCGGCCAGAAAAACCACTATTTCCATGCTATAAAATTATATAATGCCCTTCCTATTAATTAAATTAAAAACACCATGGATATTGAAAAGTTTGAAAAAGACATCAAATTATGGCTAACTAAACATGAAGATGAGGAAATCATTAAATTTATGAAGTAACCCCAACGCAACCTACAGACAACAAACATAAATACTTTTTGCTTAATTTATTTTATATTTTGTGGGAACCAACAAATTAGAAGATGAGGAAATCATGATCAACACACATACAACAACCTGCAGTCCGCCTCGGAACAGGAATACCTAGTGAGGAGGACTGAGAAAAAACTACATCACTCTATATTTTTATTTTACTTAATATTGTATCTTTTATACTTTACTTTATATTGCCGTTAAATAAAAAAATTTTCTTCTTCTTTTTGAACGTTTATAACTGATTGATGATTTGTTATTAATATCATTCAAACATTTTGCTGAACTTTAAATCTACTAGCGTATTCAAAATTTTATGTCATATTTCATTAAATATTTTCGCTTACTTCTATTAATTATAATCTGTTTATTGTTTTGTTTTTTATACTAGCGCGCTCCTTTTATAATTCATATTTACTTATCTCCGTTTCAAATCATCTTCAGAAATATTCTTCTTCCTTTTATAAGAAATGTACCTGCGAAAGCCGAAGCAATGGCGGCGACCAGGAAAGATAGGCACACGGCCGGGCCCGCCACTGTCTTGGCTACGGCACCGGCCAGCACGTACACTCCCAGCCCGAGCGTGCTGCCCACGCCCAGCGCGGTCAGGTCCATCAGCGTCAGCACCCGCGCTAGCTTGGGCTCGTCCTCTGTTAGTTCCTCGTCAAGGTGCGTCTTCGTTCGCCCGAGCGCGTTGAAGAATGACTTTAACGCCATTTTGGGACAGCTGAAAAAATATTACAAATATTTCAATTATTACAGTTCAGTGACAAATGGTTACTTCTTCATGGCGCATTACAAGGACTTTACAGGTTGTTCGGGGGTAAAGTGCGCTAATTTCTGGAGGTGGTTCTACATGATGGTAGAAGTAAAGAAATTAAATAATCTAATAAAATAATTGCACTCGTTTACTTAAAAACTACTTTAAAAAGTTGGGTTTTAGAAAAAAAGTTCTTTGTCATTTTTACTTGTACTATCACGTAGAATCACCCCCCCCCCGAAGCTAGACAACTTTACCCCCTGATATCGTGTATATATTTTTTAAATTAAACGTAGTTACATTTATTTAAAAACGACTCTAAACCCTCAAGTGTCCTTGCATGGCATGAATATTTAATATTATGTTTATGTATGTGGCTGGCAGATTAGTATTTATATATTAGTGAAAAGTAATGAAATTTCTGCAGATAAAATTTATTTTTAACAAAATCTCATTAATACTCATAGTTGGAATATGGTACAAAATATATTATAAATTTAAAGTAATTTTGACCGCCGGCGTGGTCTAGTGGTATACGCTTTTGACTACAGATCCGACGGTCGCGGGTTCAAACCCGGCGTGGGCAAATAAATTTTATTTGATTAATTTGTGTTATTTCACAATTAATTAATTTAAAATAATATATAGTATATTTGCGGCACGTTCCAGAGTGGAAGATACTCTCAGTATCGCCCTGGTGTAAGACCACCATTCAGAATTGAAACGTTGCGTGAAATGGCTTTAGCCGTGTTTGGTGACCAGATCTGAATAGCCAGGTACTTCCCACCTTCCTCTTCCCCATCTCCCTCCCCTCCCCAATACCCTCAGCCTCACAACATACCCCAATTGGGGATGCCATAGTCTCACTGGCTCCAGACGGGAGCAGTTGGGACTCTTGTGCGGTATTACTGTAAAAAAAAAAAAAAAAAAAAACGTAAAGTCGCCTATGTTGGAGCAGAGACGAGGTCTAACCACCCCCCTTTTGAGGGGGAGGTTGATCACGCTGAAAATAGTTCATCAAAATTCTTACAAGTGAAAATCCGATACATTATTAGTAACTGTATGAACATTGGAGGATTGAACATCAATTGGTTCACCAAGGCAATCAACTGTCTGCTTAAACGGGTGCAAAATATGAACACACACGACGGAGTCAACGAGGCAAATGGCCCCGCTCTGAGCCGAAACATATTGTTTGTGGGGAAAATCAGATGACTCGGTGTGGGTCGGCAGGATCCGCTTGATTTTCACTTAAATAAAACAATACCAATATATACCATACCGTTTATTAATATTATTTATGAATATTATTTTATTAATTAATATGTATTTCTATAAATGTGTATTTCTCCTGTTTGTTTTTTTTATAGATGTAGTGATGTTTTCAAGTTTACTAACGGTGTTCATTCGAAATGTCTGATATCTCTAAAAATTAACAATGTTTGTTTTTGAAAGACAATAAGGCAAATATTTTTTTTGTAAATTCTTTCAGCTTATATCCTTTAAAGAATTCACATCGCGTTAAAACAATATCTTCTATGAACTGTTTTTAGCATATACTCGTACATACTAAACGGGTAAAGTAATTTGAAAATGGCCTTGAACGCCGAAACAGCGGTCACAATAATATAAACCTAAAATACTCGCAGAACTAAATAATAACATTATTAAATTTAATTGACATTCAGTTTTTATAAAAATTAAATGGAGTTCTACGAACTAAACAAAAAAACAATCAATAAAACAATAAATTAAAATAATGACTGGTTATGTTAGAAAATTCGTGATCAAATAATTATACGAACTGAAATCTGCATTATAACAACAAAACTCAAATCTGCATTGAAAAACAAAATGACGTTTTCTTGATAATTGAATTGAGACCAGGGAGCTAAAATGGTGCATGTTTTACAGTACGATAGGCATAACCAACAAAAAATTGGTTATATACTAAACCTCGTGTAAAAAAACTGTTACCATTTTATGTACCCAATGCACTTTCTTTAGTACCTAGAACCTTCTGTTGTTATTGAAATAATTTTTTTCAGAATTGGGATGTATCGTTTAGATCAGGGATGAGCAACATGAGCCTATTTCGCACGGACCGCTTGGCCTTTTGCCCGTCCTCCATCTTCGCTAAATAAATATCGTTAACGGTTTTTGTTTTGTAAAACGGTTTATCGAAAAACTTTAGTCATCACGTCTTTATACATATTTTGGGTGGGTTCCATTTTATTAGGGTAGGTAGGTACGCTACCAAATTATATTTCTGAAAACATAAACAGCAGAAGAGCGTTTTGATATTTCTTATTAAATAGCAATCACTGGGATTTCCGGGTGCTATGATAAAATAGTTTTCCATATCCTATTGTAACTTTTGATTTTGAATCAGCCGTCCAAAATAGCATTTAGTTTTTACTTTGCGACACCACCGACTGCAAAGTTAACCACTTAAGAAGTATGTACCCTATTTCCTGCTGCCGACGAATACATTGAAAATTATGATGACATGTTATAATTAGTCAATGCTGAAAATGGATAAATTGGTCCGTTTAATTATAAATCGATGAAATATTTATTGCTTATTAATTATTGCTTATAATTATTTGTTATCCTTTATGCTATGCAAAAAACCTTGTCTTATAAACATTAGTTTATCATTAAAAAAATAATAATATTTGACAAGTCAAAAAATATTTCACCAATAAATGAAGATATAATATGTCTCGACGCCATCTAGTGAGAAATTTAGCACTAACAAAGCCTTTCCTACAAAAATAAAGTTGGTTGTTTACAAGTGAAAAAATATAATAAGCAGTAATTGTTGATTGAGGTACTAGTACATATTGAATCATTTGGCGTTTTGGAAATAAGCCGACATAGCTCAGTGGATACAGAGCACCTGACCGGACATCAGAAGGCACGGGTTCAATTCCCGTCGGCGGCATTTATTTTTACTCGGGAGATGTTTTCAATTTGTATTAGTATTTCGGATGACTAATTATTGCTTATAATTATTTGTTATTTTTTATGCTATGCATAAAACCATGTCTTATAAACGTTAGTTTATCATTAAAAAAATAATAATAAAATCCAATATTGAAATTTTTAACGATATCGGTCGAATACTCAATACTTGAATACTCGAGTTTTTTCGAGCACGAACACACGCAAGCTGAATTTTTATATATTTAGATTAGAAACCAGTTAGAATTTAACTCAACCATTTGGAATGCATTTTATAATATAAGACGAATCACTTAAATAAAACACGGTCTTTTATACAAGGAGACAGAATGAACTGGAGTTTATTTAATAAATACCGTACACACTGATGGCGTTAGTAGTATTTTGATGTAACTAAAATAACAAGACGTTGTCCTGCCACAGACCACCTTCTATGTAGGGAAGTTAAAATTTGAGATTGTATGTATTTTTTATGATGAGAAATGTGAAAAAAATTATGATTAAAAAAAAAAAAAAAAAATTTGTTTGTTCAAAACTATCCTATTATTCAAGCAGGAACCGACCATGCACATTCACAAAATTTCACTGAAATCGGTTAGGCGGTTTCGGAGATTGTCGTGTACGAACGCAGTGACACTTGATTTTTATATTTTAAGATTATCAGAAAAGATATTAAACAGAGAGGAAAAACAGGTAACAAGTTTTTAAATTGCAGCCAGCATAAAATATAATACAAAATAGTAATTTGTGAGATCGTAATACATGATTTAGAAGTGTATACTACATAACAAAGTGGGTAGGTACCTAATTTATCTTTGATAAGAGCACCTCTAACAAAAATGCCAACGTTTTATTGAACACACTTAACTTATTTACACACGTGTCTGTGCGATTATATTTTATCAAGCTATGCTAATTTACGCCGAGTCGCTTGCACATAAGTTTCCTTGATACTAAAGTTGGTATTTTAGGTCGTTAGGAGAAAAATCTACATTATATATATTTATCAGCGGTGTGGTATTTATTAACATTATACATGCTTTTTACTCATGTTAGCCAAAGGGTAGGATTTTATTTGATTAAGGCGAAGTTTAAGGCGATGCACTACGTCTTGTAATATTTTAAATTGAGCCGCTATCAATAACAACCCTTACGTAGATGGCGGTAAGGTTTAAATTCCCGCTTAACACCATCCGCCTGTTTTGATTTATGCAAGAAAAAAAAGGCCAAAAAGTGCCTTTTATTTTATTTTGTGGATGTTCAGGCATAAATATTTAATTTTTTTCGATCATTTTATAAATAATTTAATTTGCCACATTATACAATAAAATTATAACCGAAAATGGGTTTGGAAGTAGGAGATTTTGAACTTCAAAGCAGTTTTCATAGGCCTTATACATTATTTTTTTCTGGGCTTATAAAAAGACTTTCAAATGCCAAGATGTATTCTACTCGCAGTATTTAATTAAAGCATCTGAAACATTTCTAGGCGACCAAATTTTCAAACCAAAAACACATGATTATTCATTACTACGTATGCCATCGCCTTAATTATCTATTTCTAAACCGGGCGGTATGTCAGTTGCTTTATATCCTAGCTTTGTTGTTATGACGAGCTTAGCACGTTATCCGTATTTAGCATAGACATCACCAATATTACAAGTTTGTCTTTGATTTTATTATAGCCCAGCTACACTACTCGCGAAATTGATCGAAGTTGACCGAATACGATAGTGTGGGCACGAACTTCGCTTCGCCCGACTTCCGATTGTTGTCGGTAAATGCGCCCGAGTCAAAGGACTCGAAGCGTCACGGCATAAATAAACCAATCACTGACTGGTTGGACTGAGTTACTCGCGAAGTTGCACGAGTGTGTGGGCACGCACTTCGAACTTCGGCTAACTTCGTCGAGGACTTCGTCGAAGCGTCGAAGCGAGTAGTGTAGCGGCCGCTTTAGAAGAAAGTGTTTCTTTGCAAAACCAAACTGTCATCGGGGTGTTTCAAAGTGTCAACGACTGCCATTTTTATTTCAAAGGACCAAGTTTAATATACGAGTTGATTTTTTATAAAGCCTCCCACAATAATTTTGCTAGACAAAAATATGCAATTATTTACGTGTGCAAACTTATGTTTTCATTTCTTTCTTTTAAATTCTTTTATATAAATTATCATCTGTGCTTTATTTGTTTGTGCAAATTTATCTTGTCCACCTATTAGCCGGTATTCTCATAATGTACTATTTCTCCCTCGATTACTTCTGCCCCATAACTTACCCTAAATTATTGGTGATGCCATGGGCCCACTCACTCAAGGCAGTTAGGAGTCTTGTACATTAAACATACTGTACCTATTTCCAGCACAAGTCACCCTGAATATAATAACCATCATCTATCTATCTATCTATATAAATAAAAATGTTCATTTGTTCAAAATCTTAAATCTCCGAAAGTTCTTAACTGATTGCTTTAAAATTTCGACACAACGTTGCATTCAAACACGCGTGTGTTTTTATATACCTATATTATGTAGATGTCACATGTGAGAGATAAAAACCAGCTTTTAAAAACAGCGTAATCTGTTGGCCAAACATGCTTTTTTTGCAAAAACATCGCCATCTGTTGGACGTAAAAGCAAAACGCGCTATTATTTCTCTATCAAAAATGTAAGTGTTCGTTTGTTCAAAATCTTAAATCTCACGAAAGTTCTTCACCGATTGCTTTGAAATTTTGACACAACGCGTGTGTTTTTATATATCTATATTATGAGATGTCAACTGTGACAGGAAAATACATGTTTTAAAAAAAAAAAATCTGTTGGACGTAAAAGCAACTCCTCCTATTGTTCCTCTATTTGCACAGACAGACTGATCCACAGCAACGGATGGTGGGGTACAGCTAGTATTATAATAATATTTATTATTCCAATCAGTAAATTATGGAGTTATTATATAATCATTTTAAATCGCACAATTACTCCCACACAGGTAACATGTTGGGAAAGCTAAATAGCCAAATGCTGTGTTACATAGGTATTATTGAAAATTAGATAACGGAGGTCGATGCATTCATATAGGGGGAAACCCACACTCAGTTACCTTACTGATTGTATGATACACCTTTTAGAAATGCGCATTAAATGCTGAAACGACCAATAATTATGAAAGTATCATCACTTTTGGCTCTACAACCCCTGGTGGGTCTTGGCCTCCTCAAGAGTCTTCCTCCACTCATCTCGGTCCCGCGCCAGCTCTCTCCAGTTTCGAAGCTCCAAGGCAGACAAATCTTTGAGGACGTTGTCGCTCCATCTTAACCTTGGCCTTCCCAGGCTCCTTCTCCCTATCGGTCTTGAGCTCAGCAGGGACTTTGGTTCTTGATGCTCGGTCATTCTCTCCACATGACCTAGCCACCGAAGTCTTCCCAGTTTTATGAATTTTGTGACGTTTAGCTCCTTAAACAGAGTATAGAGCTCATTGTTATAACGTCTGCGCCAAAATCCATTTTCTAGAACCGGTCCGAAGATGCGCCTCAAAATTTTTCTTTCAAAAACGTCCAGTGCTCGCTCATTCTTCTTAGTTAGAACCCACGTTTCGGCTGCGTACGTAAGCACTGGTCTAATTAGTGTTTTGTACACTAATACCTTGGTGGTTCTGGAAAGCAGTCTGGATTTTATATGTTTTTGTGGATGATGAAAGTATAATAAATGTAAATATAAATTTTAAAAGTGTACATGTGAGTCCTGGTTAGGGACCACATCTGAATATCCAGGTACCTCCCAAACATCATCTACACTACCTTCTTCATTTCCTCACTCCCTTCAACCTCAGAATGTACCTTACCCTAATTGGGATGCTATGAATAGTTGGGAATATTTGGGACGAAAATTACGCCATTTAAGTTCGCGGAATGGGTAGGTAGGTGATTAGTGGGGGTGTCGCTGAATTAGGTACTAATTGAGCAACTAATTATTAGTATAAATACCGGGTTTTATACTAATTAGGTCATTAGTCTTTGAGCTATCGTCGACCAAACAAGTCAATCAAGGGGAGAATTGTGAATATGGAGAAAATCGAGTTCGGCGCTGTTATAAAATTCCTTACCAAGCAAGGAAAATCAGTTCAGATCATACTGGAAGAGATGTCATCCGTTTACGGGGACTCTTGTCCAAGTAAAACTATGGTTTACAAGTGGCATACCCTCTTTAAACAAGGCAGGGAGTCGCTTGAAGATGACCCACGGCCAGGAAGGCCTGTCGAGGTGACCACTCCGGAAATTATTCAAAAAGTCGAAATATTAATAGTAAAAGATTCCCGACTAAAGAAGAAACAGCTCGCAGAAATGGTTGAAGTATCAGACACAACCATTTTTAAAATTCTTCACGACCATATAACTCCGGTTTGTCTCTCAAAATCTTTAAATAAAAACATCAATTAAAATAAAATTTATTTTTCGGAATAACTTTATTGAGTAAAACCTCAAATTGTAATATTTAAATATTGAAGACAATATTAGTGATTTCTAAACGAAAATCTGAAACAGAAAAATCAGAAAAGGAAACGGTCACATCTGGGACTCGAACCCAGGACCCCTGTCTTTCCGGGACAGTGCTCTACCAACTGCGCTAATGGGACCCTATTCTCCTCGGTCACTTTTAACTGTATCATACTTCGAATAAGAACTACTAACATTGTCTTCATTTTTCACCGCACATTTTTATTGGCAACTATCTTTATGTATGATCGCAAGATTCAACCCGAACTAAATGCAATCCAGACAGCGTCTTTTTACTATCTTATTATTTTTTTTATTTTAATGTGCGACATCTGTTGACTTTTCTGCAAGTCTAGAATGAATATTTATTTTTCGGAATAACTTTATTGAGTAAAACCTCAAATTGTAATATTTAAATATTGAAGACAATATTAGTGATTTCTAAACGAAAATCTGAAACAGAAAAATCAGAAAAGGAAACGGTCACATCTGGGACTCGAACCCAGGACCCCTGTCTTTCCGGGACAGTGCTCTACCAACTGCGCTAATGGGACCCTATTCTCCTCGGTCACTTTTAACTGTATCATACTTCGAATAAGAACTACTAACATTGTCTTCATTTTTCAAAAAAAATAATAAGATAGGTTTATCTAAAAAGACGCTGTCTGGATTGCATTTAGTTCGGGTTGAATCTTGCGATCATACATAAAGATAGTTGCCAATAAAAATGTGCGGTGAAAAATGAAGACAATGTTAGTAGTTCTTATTCGAAGTATGATACAGTTAAAAGTGACCGAGGAGAATAGGGTCCCATTAGCGCAGTTGGTAGAGCACTGTCCCGGAAAGACAGGGGTCCTGGGTTCGAGTCCCAGATGTGACCGTTTCCTTTTCTGATTTTTCTGTTTCAGATTTTCGTTTAGAAATCACTAATATTGTCTTCAATATTTAAAATAAAATTAGCAGGCGGTAAGGAAGATTCCGGGTCTCATACTTGGGTTTGCGATCATCTTATTTCTTAAGTCTTAATTCCTGAATTATCGACAGCTATGCGTCATCTATGGGTAACCTCTTAAACTACTATCTAGGATATTACAGAGCCAAATTGTGTCAAAAATATTTATGTCAATTTAATTCGCTATGTCAATTAAACATCATGGTTATAGCCTTGCTTTGCACGGGTTTCAACATTGTATTATTTTAGAAAAATATGTAACGATTTTCAAACAAAGCTCCAAACACACGTTATAGTAGAATCTTGCAATCACGTATAAAGATAGCAGCCAAAAAAATTGCTTTACGAAAATGTAGATAATGTTGGCAGTTCTTAGTTGAAGTATGATACAGTTAAATATGACTGACGGGGATGGGATCGAATTAGCTCAGTGGTCAGAGCAAACCTCTGGTAAGTCTGATGTTCTGGATTGAATTCCTATATTTTTCTGTTACACTTCTGTCATTTGAAAGTTGTTGATTGATTTTAAAATCGACCCAGAAAAACAAGAAAAAAGTCGTGCAAATTTCAAGTTAGAGAGTTTTTGATGTGTCAATGAAAGAGATTCTTCTTTATAATTATTATTTTGCCTTATTTAGTAGTTTGATATAATTAGCAACAATTTAAAAAAAAAATATTTTTTTTACTGTTACTTAATTAATCCCTTGGCCTCCGTGGTCGAGGAGTAAAGCTCCCGACAAGCAAGCCGAAGGCCGCGGGTTCAAATCCCGGGGTGCGCAAGTAAATTTTTTATGATTATTTGGTGTTATTTCACATTTTAAATAATAATAAATAGTATATTTGCGACACTTTCCAGAGTGGAAGATACTCTCAGTCTCTCCCTGTTGTAGGAACACCATTTAGGATTAAAACCTTGCTTGAAATGGCTTTAGCCGTGTTTGGTGACCAGGTCAGAGTAGCCTGGTACTCCCACCATCACCATCTTCCCCATCTCCTGCCTCTCCCAACTTCCTACAGCCTAACAGCATACCCCAATTGGGAATGCCATAGTCTCACTGGCTCCTGACCGTTTGGGGGCAGTTGGGACTCTTGTGCGGTATTCACATTAAAAAATATATGTATAATATATTCGTCCTAAGCATTATGGGAAGAAATCTAATGATTTATTTACTTATTAACGTCCTTTTTCGGCCTTTGCTTTTACACGAGAATATGAAATATACATTATTTATTGTACATAACTGAATTGCTTCATTGACAATATTTTCTATTTGTGTAAAGATAAATTGAAGATGTCCACTGACTTGGTATAATTGTTTCCCTCCATTAGTATTCTGGGCAAAGAGGAATACATATGGTAGTTAGTCCCAGAATTTGTAAAGAGTGTTGTAGTTCAACATAATTGCTGGAATACCCATTTTAAAATTTATAAAACGTAAGAATTTGTTTTGTATTCTTTTAACAGCTTGTACAGGGTTTTCCGATAAGAGGTGTTATTTTGATATTCAATCGTAAAAGATCAATGGTTTCGTTGCTTGAGTGGCACGTAGCGCCGTCTTGTTGAAAGTAAACGTTGGCCAGATCGATACCATTCAATTCCGGCCACAAAAAATCATTAATCATCTCTCGATAGCGCAATCCATTCTCCGTAACTGTTGCTCCATTTTCAAAAAAGGAAGGTCCAATGACTCCGCCGGACCATAAACCGCACCAAACAGTCACACGTTGAGGAAAGAGAGGCTTTTCAACAATAACTCTTGGGTTTTCCGAGGTGGAAATGGGCCTCATCACTCAAGATGATTTGCATTTGATTCACTCAAGTGAATTTTAATAATTTCAATGCGTTGTTAAAGCGTGTATCGTTCCATTTTTATTAATGGCGTAGTTTTTACTTGTCAAATGACAAAAAAAAGACAGCTTCAAAAGTAACATCTACCGAAATAGCGGGCTATTCAAAATAACACCTCTTATTGGAAAACCCTGTAAATGTATATTATAATGTGGGTTCCAAACAGGAGAATTGTACTCAAGTTGACTTCTTACAGAGGCAAAATATAACAATTTAATACACTTTATATTGTTAAAATTTCTGGTTAGCCTAGTTATAAATATGAAACATTCAGAAATTGTATTTGTGTTGTCATTCTATTTAACTGTTTATGTTGGCGGTTTTAAATAAACATGTACGAGGAGAAGCTTATACAGAAACCTGTTGGCATTATTGATAGTCACTGATGGGGAATCCCTACCACACAGATTTACCAAAGGTTTTTATGTGACATACATGGGCGATACTCAAACAATCTCTTCACCTAGTCATTACATAGTTCCAATGTTACAGATATTTGTTGATTTATGTCGTGTATGTCACGTAGGCATCTTCGTTGATGTAATTGGTATATCATAATTAGTAATAATTAACTTTTAAAGAGCATAAATATTAACAAAAGAAAAAAGTAAAAATTAACGACTTGCTAGAAGTTTTAACATTCGAAAACGAATTAATCTTTTACAGGCATGCCCATTCGGGGTTATTCAGTTACCCCAAATACACGTCTAGTAGAATTCAGGCAAAAATGTGGGGTTTTTTTGTATTCCCTGCGGAAATCGGACTCGTACCTCTAAACCCAAAGATTAATCTCTATACCATTACGTTATACGCATCCTGAAAAAACAGGCGGCGGCACTATCGAGCACCTTAGCGCTTCTCATGTATACTGAATGTGCGAAAAGAACACGAAGAATTGGACAACGATAGAGTCATACTAGTCTTCAAATGCCATTTGGCTGAGGGTTTGCCGATATTAACCCATTATGATGTACATGACGCACTGGACGTTTTTGAAAGGAAAATTTTGAGGCGCATCTTCGGACCGGTTCTAGAAAATGGATTTTGGCGCAGACGTTATAACAATGAGCTCTATACTCTGTCTAAGGAGCTAAACGTCACAAAGTTCATAAAACTGGGAAGACTTCGGTGGCTAGGTCATGTGGAGAGAATGACCGAGCATCAAGAACCAAAGTCCCTGCTGAGCTCAAGACCGATAGGGAGAAGGAGCCTGGGAAGGCCAGGGTTAAGATGGAGCGACAACGTCCTCAAAGATTTGTCTGCCTTGGAGCTTCGAAACTGGAGAGAGCTGGCGCGGGACCGAGATGAGTGGAGGAAGACTCTTGAGGAGGCCAAGACCAACCAGGGGTTGTAGAGCCAAAAGTGATTATGATGATGATGATGTTACATGTCCTTACAAAACAAAATTTTGGTATGGGTTATAAAGATATTTGTGATGGTGGGGTGAGTGGGGTTACAAATACACCCCTAGTGGATACGAGAGAGTTAAATTTCAGATTGTTAATTTACATCCCATCAAGAATTTTACCGCAACCTGCAGCGGTTTTTGAAAAGAGTGATTTTTTTGTGAGCAAAGCTTAGATAAAATTTAAGCTGGTAGGTTAAGTTAAATCACCTTGAATAACTGTCAGTTTGATCAGCCGACCAAAGAAGGAACTCTTGGCCTTTTACAGGACAAAAACAAGGATAATCCGTATCCTGTCGTAGTCACTTAATCTTTATATAGAATTATTTTATTATTATAGAAAATACACGATCATTTATTTTTTACATTGGAATTTTGCGGTTATGATCTCACGTGAAATTTATGCAAATACTTGTGTTCTACGCATTATAATAATGTTGAACTTAAAAATAATAAAATGAGGCATAGTAAATGAAGACGCCGCATTTCGACTGGTACGAGTGCAGTTGCGGGCTGCAGCCTACATGGTGAAGATTGAGCTATCGATAAACCATTTCTGAACGGAGGGGCACCAAAATGAAAATTAAATATGTTAAAAAATTAATTATTATTTAATTATTTCAAAAGCTGAGATGCTCTGACCTTCTGATAGAATATGCCACAAGCCTCAGTCATACAACATAAAGATAAAGATTGCAATATTAACGCATAAAACTAAAGAAAACTACTGATATACCTAGTTATCAAATACGTGATTTATATTAAAGCTTTTAAGGGTAAAGGTTCGCAAACTTCGGGGGGTGATTCTACATTCTTCCAGTTCTAGTAAAATAAAAAAATATTTTTTCCAAATTCCAAGATTTTAATGCAGTTTTTAGGTTAAGAAGCTGAACAGTTTGTATTGGAAAATAAATATTCTTTTATGCAAAAATATATTTGTATGGGATAATAAACATTGGAATTTCGAAAAAACTTGTTTTTCTTTTTTACTTCTACCATCATGTAGAATCACCTTTCGAAGTTAGCGCACTTTACCCCTGGAAACCCTGTATATAATATTGTTGCAACACCATTTTCATGAAGGTATTCAATAATCATGTTGTTTTATTAAAGTATTATCTGAGATCTAATAAAAATGTGAAATAGATTTGAAAGTTATTTTAATGTAAATATTTACTAATAGATTAAAGATTAATATGTTTTATAAAATACAGTTGCTTTGTAATAATAATAATAATACTATAATAAAATGGAGTATAAATACGGCATAAAAGATGAAAAATAAACACGAGTGTTAATAAAATATGTGATATTATCAACGATTTATGGCGGAAATCTGATGTAATACTGTCACATACCTTATATGTGAAAAATGGAGGTATCAGGTAAGTTTCACCGGTATTAAGTACACGATAATAATGATTATTGTTTTCAAGAAACTATGTGGAATAATTAACGATCCACGTGCATCGGAATTACAAAATTGTAAAATTTATATACAAAGGCTTCAAGGAGAAATAGAGTGTTGTAATACTTTTATTACATAAAAATTCATCCTGCGTATGTTTAAACTAACTAACTAACTAACTAACCATCACGCCTTTTCCCCTCAGGGGTAGGCAGAGAGGAAGGACCGCCAAACACTCGCTTGGCGCACACTTCTTGCCTCATACATACTCTTCTATTATTCTGACACTTGATATGGCCCGACTCGAGTATCTGATTCACTTGATCGAATTTACGCCGATTCGTTATAAAGATTAATCAAAATAGTGTTTTAGCATTAAGCTTCGCCTTTTTTTATTTATTCTTTAATATATTTGTTATACAATGGTATAGTATATTGTCCTCCACGCTAGGAGTTCACCTGTGTTGTGGAGGACTTTTTCAATTGTAAAGTTATATAATTCTAAAACAATACAGTGAAGTTGGTTACACAGAGAAACATTAAAAATTAAAATATAAAATCGATTTTTCCATAGTTATAACAATAGTTTTTCCATAGTTATTCCAAAAAAAGTAAAATATAAAAAATTAAATATTAAAAGGATTGTAGCCAGTTCCATATGTGTTTTTTGTATTCTGTAAGATTAGATGTTTTATATTGTGTTGGAAGTGAATTGTAAAGTTTTATAGCCTGGAATCTGTAGTGTTTTTGTCCAAAGGATGTGTTGGTTTTTGGTATTAGTAGTTGGTGTGCATGTCTTGTTCTGGTATTGCGAGAAGTTTGTGAAGTTTTAAATGTGTTTAGGTTCTTGTAAAGGAAAGTAAGTATTTGTTTAGAATATAATTTTTGAATCTTCAACACTGGGAATTTTTTAAATATGGTTGAAGTGGGTGTTAGTATTGGTACTTTAAGTATTACTTTTATTAAGGTTTTCTGAGCTTTATACAGTGTGTCTATGTATTTTTTACTGGCATAGCCCCAGGCAATAATGCCGTATTCCATTATAGATTGTGCTATTGCGAGGTATATATTCTTAATATAAAATATGTTTAGTATATTTCTCACGTTTTTGAAAAAGTAAATCAACTTGTTTATCTTTACTTTAACCGACTCAATATGTCTGTCCCATTTTAAATAACGGTCGAAGTATATACCAAGATATTTGATATTTTCGGTTTGTGTGATTGGAGGACAATTGCATGGGGTGCTCGCTGGGTGACAGGGATGTATTTTAAGGTAGATGTTTTTGGAGGGTTGGCCTCTCGAGTTTATGCTAAAGGTTATGAATTTAGTCTTATCTATATTTAAAGTTAATAAGTTAGAGTCAAGCCATTTGTTTGTAATATTTAGGCCAACTTCAGCTTTTATGATTAGTGTGTTCCAGTCAGTGGCCTTAAAAAGTAACACAGTGTCATCAGCAAAGCTTATAATTTCCCCGTCTATTTGGAGGTGACATAGATCGTTAATATAAATAAGGAATAGGATTGGGCCAAGTACGCTGCCTTGTGGTACTCCGTAGGATACTTGTTCCCTGTCACTACATGTGTTTTCTATTGAGGTATATTGGGTGCGATTTTCCATGTAGCTTTCAATTAATTTGAGTTCTGTTCCAGTGATTCCGAAATATTTAAGTTTATTGAACAGGTTTTGGTGGTGAATTGTGTCAAACGCTTTTGCCAGGTCTAGGAATATTCCAAGGCATTTTTTACCCTGATCTATATTTGTTTTGAGGAAGTCTGTTACTGACTATGGCATGTGAGGTACTCATATTTTCCCTGAATCCAAATTGATTTGGTGATAGTATATTGTTTTTGTTTAGAAAAATTAAAAGGTGGTATTTGATATGTTTCTCGAGAATTTTTGAAAGCGTGTTTAGAATTGTAATTGGTCTGTAATTATTAATTTCTTCCTTGTTTCCTTTTTTGTGGATTGGAATTACTTTGCCCGTTTTCAAAATAGTTGGGAACACTCCTTCTTTAATGGACCGATTTATAAGTATGGTAAGTGGGATAAGAAGTGCTGACTTTATTATTTTTAGTGTCATCGGTGATATTTTGTCGCTTCCCTGAGAGTTTGTATTTTTTAGTTCGTTTATAAGTTTTAGTATTTGTATTTGGGTAATGTATGGAATTTTAAAGGAAGAAACACTAGTGTGTGTATAGTGGGTTGAGAATTCTGGGATATCGTCATTTGTAGTGATTCTGTTTGCTAATACCTTGCCGACGTTAGCGAAATAGTTATTTACAAAATTACATACTTTTAGTGGTTGTTCTGATGTCTTAATAATCTCGTTATCTATTTTGATCTCGGTTATGGAATCGCTTTTCTTTGAAGATGTGTGGGATATTTCTTTTAGAATTTGCCAATTTTTTTTGGGGTCCTTGTTGCATTTATCTAATTTATTTTTATAATATATTTCTTTCGATATACGTGCAAGTCGTGTGCATAAGTTTCGATATCGTTTATAGAAATTTATGAGATAGATGTCATATGGGTTAGATTTGCATTGTTTGTGGAGTTTGTCTCTTTTACTGAAACTTGTTATGAGTCCTTTTGATATCCACGGTTTTAGAAGTTTATGTTTAGTTGGAGAACTTTTTTCGGACGTGATGGTATTTTTTTTAAATTCAGCTTGAATACATTCTATAAAAAGTGACCATGCTTCATTAATTTTATTATTTTCTACGAGTTCTTCCCATTTTTTATTAAGTAGTATGTAATTTAGTTTTAAAATATCAGTTGTATTGTGGGTTTTTGTGGTTTTGGAGTGTATTTCTTGTGAATTGTTTGTAGTGTTTATTTTCAGGATAAGTGTATAGTGGTCTGTAATTGTCGAGTGATGGATTGTGGATTTGTATGATCTTTTTGTTTTTAACATAATGTGGTCGATACAAGTTTGGGTGGGTAATAGGTTATTTTGTTTAAAGTTGACTCTTGTGGGTTCATTTATGGTGCTAAAGAGTCCATGGAACAACAAAAGGTTTAAGTAATCGTCACTTTGTGGATGTTTTTTATTATCTAAAATGTTTATATTCATATCTCCTATTAAGCAGATATTTTTTTGTTTTTTCATTTTGATAAGTTGACTGTCTAGGGACCTCAGAAAGGGAAATATGTTTTTTATAGAAGGTGATCGATACATAGCTAAAATACATATGTCATTATTTATGATTATTTCAAAGCCGTTTGCGTCTGTGATATCTAGCTCCATTATAGTTGAATGTAGATGTTTTTTGCAGTAAATTACAATACCGTCATTTTGATTTTTAATATTTTTTGAGTGAGTTACCGTATAATTAGGTAATTGTATTGGTGTGAAGATTTTATCTAGCCAACATTCTGTGAGGATTATCACGTCAAATTCTGTCTCCAATTGTTGAAGTACGACAGTGAAATTGTCAAAATTTTTTGAGATACTGCGTATGTTTTGGTGTAATATTTTTAATTGTTTAGCCATGGTAAGATTAAAATTATCGGATGAGTGTGTACGATTTTGGGATAGTAATTCAGATCATCTTTATTATATCGTCGGAGTGTTTAATATAAATGATTTTATCTTTTTCGGCTTTCCGCGCCATAACCTTTCCATCTTTGGTCCATACAAATGCATATCCCTTTGTGATGGCTTGTTGTTTTGTTTTCCATAGTAGTTCCTTTAGATATGGTGACAGGATTTCACTGATGTAGATTTTTGAGTTTAGCCCTGGGGATGTTTTGTATTTGACTTCTCTTTTCTTAGAGAGCAGAAGCTCACGTAATTTAGGATTATTGAATCTAATTTTGATTTTCGGATGGTCCCTTTGTTTTGTTGACGTTGACGCTGCAGACGGTCCCCCTGGCTGAGCCTTGGCAGTAGTTGGATGTAGTCTGACTGCCTGTAGAATGTCTTCCGGAAGGATCAGAATGTCCGCTGTTTCGGCTATTGACCTCACTATTTTAAATATAGATTCATCCGCTTTAAGAGGTACTCCGGATATTTCTAACTTGTCTGCCAGCATTAACTAAAAACATATTTCTAGACAAAAGTATTATAAAAATTATCGTCACTTCACATATTATCAAAAACAGTAACAAAACTAAAATAGTAATAAAACTAAAATAGTATTAAAACAAAAAATATTGACAAAACTAAAACAGTAACAAAACTAAAATACTAATTAAACTAAAATAGTAACAAAACTAAAATAAATGTTTAAATACAACGTAGGTTCGCGTGCGAATAGCATGTTGAGATAATCAATCAGTACAGGTACATAGAAATATACAATGTTACTATCTTTTGACAGAACTACATTAATCATAATTTGTATCATTTTTAATCCACCATGCAAAAAAATTACAGCATTTTTTGCACACAACATTATAGATAATTAGAAATGGCAACCAACTACTTGGAGTATGGAGAATGTATGTCAGAAAAGATGCAGGTCAGAGATTTTATATTTTGATTTTTGAAGAGGAGAATGATTAGCCTGTTTGATGCTCAGTACGTTGTATGTGACCTCATCACAGTTTTTATTTAGAGTCGAGTGACTTGTGTTATTTTAATTATTTGTTTTTTAATCGTCTGTTGATATGTTTTTCACAATTATGGTGAAGCCACATTATACAGAGCCAAAACGAGTTATCTGTTTGTGTTCTATTTCTCCTACGTTGAATGTGCTATTTTATAGTACCGTCTACAGTAATTTTTTTCCAGGGTGTTTATCAATTTATATCCTACATATAGTCTTTAAAACTATTACAGTTCCTATAATTCTAACAATAAAACCGAGCCTGATTTTAGATTGCTGGAATCTACAAATATTTTAGAGTGTTGCATTTTGCGAGACCTTTTGGTTGAAAAAGTTTTTTTTTTACCTCTTATGTTCCCTCGCTAACTTCGTATAACTTTCTTTACATTCAATATTCTCAAAAATTACACATATTCATCAATGGTTTTCGTCTCGTATATTCCACCCACCCACCCACTACCGTCACCAAATGGTTTGGATTATTTTGGTTACAGAGATCGTAAATAATGTGGTTGATATGTTTTTCAAAAATGTGAATACCTCACAAGAGATCAAAATGCTACCAAATGTACAGAGCCTGTGTGACATCTCCAGTTGGCCAGTTATATATTTTGAGGATGAAGAGAATGGTGAAGGAAAGGAGATGAGAAACAAACAATGTTAAAGACATTTTAGGCAACGTTTCGCTTTTGAGTGGTGGTATATTTCCAATGTGATTCTTACAGTATCTAACACTTTAACTGACAAAAAAACATATTTTGCGAAATACCTACCATAAGTACGTTCTGTGTGTCTTTTTATTACAATCCCGTTGAAATAGAAAGTATTCACAATTGCTGATTTAATATTTTCCGCTTACCCACTTCGAGAAAAACAAAATATATCAATTCCATCATTAAAAATTGACATTAATCCTTTCAGCAATGAGCTACGGAATTACTAATAATATTTGTTTACAACAATTTTATGTGTAAAGATTTTTTAGGTTAGGTAACTGTAAAACTAGTTCTCGAGAGTTCGTTTTTTGCAAGCTCGTTTGATTTGAACGAACATATTCATTCATCAACATACATTTATTTATTTGTGTTAGGTAGTTTTTGATGGTACTAATAATCTGTGAAGTAATTAATCATGATCTATGACAAGAGAAAACAAATCGGCAACGAAGAAATTGAAGGTGGCGAAATCAGGAACTAAAATTTATTTTGGTACTAAATTTGCACTAACATCAGATATGTACTTTCTGATATAATGACGACGGTTCCACGATAATGACAATTCAACACACCTTTAAAAAGTGAAAGAAATAAAAAATTGATGAAAAAAAACAAGGTTAAATAGTAACCTACGTAACCTAATGAACCTAGTTTTTGTTTCATCACTTATCACGACTTTATATAACTTTTTAAAGGTGTGTTGAATTTTCATTTTGATGATTATCAGGTCACCAATCATGACCAATCTCACGTTTGTGGTAACATCACATCAAATACTCCAGTCTTGAAATTATCATTGAAAAATATGATTTTGTCGAACTCGTATTTCAATTCTAATCTTCAATTAATTTTTCTCATATTTTTGGCTGCTTTATTTTCAAAGTATTACAAATTTCTAGTAAATTTATCTGTAACCTAGATAGTGTCTGAGATAAACTATTAGATTTTTATTTATTAACTTTTTCTTAAATTCTAAATGAATATTGAACTCTAATGAGGAATAACCTTTGAAGATTATACCCACTAAAGTAACGAAAGGGGCAATTACAAATTTAGGATTAGTTTCAAATTTTCGTTTGAGTCTCTAATATTGTCTTCAATGATTAAATATTACAATTTATGGTTTTACATAGAAAATGTTATTTCAAAAAAAAAAATATATTTAAAAAAAAAATTCTATATTAGGTAAATACTAAACAACTAACTTAATGTCCCTAAAGCCGGGTTTACACCAAAGGCGACAAAACAAGTTGCTCTTCTCAAATTTATAACAACAAATGGAAAAATTGTTGCCAAAGAATTGGCGCGAAAGGCAGTAGTGTCAAGAATTAGGCTTTATCTCAGAGAAGATGACGTCGATCAGTTGAGTGGTGAGCTGAGGTGCGACGGGAGTGTAAAAAACTTTCTGAGAATGACCAGTAGTGACTTTGAGTATTTGATTTCAATGATCGGACATAAAATCAAGAAACGTGACACAAACTACAGGAAAGCAGTACCTGTCCAAGAAAAGCTAGCAGTTACATTACGTTTTATGGCTACTGGTGATTCGTACACAAGTCGCGGTTATTTGTTTAAAATCTCAAAATCAACCATTTCACTGTTTGTTATTGAAGTTTGTAAGTTTGCGTGGAGGGGGAACAGTTATCCACTAGTTTCCTACAAGTTGGTAGCGCAAAGCGCGCAGCAACAAATCTTCCACTTTTAGTTGTCAACTTTCTTTGATCTTTACCGACACTCCGCGGGAAACCAAAATTTAGTGGAAGATTTGTCTCTTCACCAGTGGAAGACAGAAAAAGTTTCTGTATTTTGTAGAAAAAACAACAAATTGCCGCAACTTGTGGAAAACTTAGTGGAAGACTTTGGTGTAAACACAGCTTTAGGCTTGCAACAAAAAGTTATTTTGCATAATGATTTATTAGAAGGTAAAACCACAATACTTCCGATTAACGATGTTGTGGCTAATTAACTTCTGTGCACGCCACACACCTCGTTGTAAGTATCAAATATAGGTATACATAACGTTTAGTAAAGATAAACATAGCTTAAACAAAAAATATTTTTTTACATTTTGGGAGGCGGGTATAGGTACCGTCGCCTGGGGTACCATTAATTGTATAACCTCTCTGCTACAGCTCATCCCAAGTGGTTCGCTATTTTGGTGACTTAGCTGGGTTCATTTACGTAATGTTTGTCCATGTTTTGGTGGCCACCAACTGCGTGGCAGGCCGGACCGAGAGAGGCGGGATAGGAAGACTCTTAAAGAAAATAACCTCTCTAGCCGGACTCTCTACTCTCTACAGTGGGAGGAATGGATTCATATAGCACTCCTGGACACACTAACCCCACTTTTTTCTTTCCAAGAACTTCCTCTCCTTCCTTCACTTAAAAATACCATTCGTACAGCATCCCGAAAGATGACATAACCTTCGAAGGAAATAATTTTCCTTTCAGCCTCTTGTGTGAAGTAAGTTGATGTAAAAAAATAAAACAAATAAAAAGAACCCTCCATAACACCGAACAACGCCGGATAGACGACAACGGTTCTATGATAACTCAACACAATAACACTTCAATTCATCTATTAAAAAGTAATATAAAGTCATTAAAAGCCAAGAAAAAAATTAACCCATTTAACCTGGGTTTGTTTCATCACTTTTCATGACTTTATTTATATAACTTTTTGAAGGTGTGTTGTAGAGGTGAGGCGTATTTATCTTACCCAGTAAAAGTACCGGGTATTTTCATGCGATACTTTGTACTTGTGACAAATCTCCAAAATACCTGGTTCCAAAATACTCAGGACTCATACTGGGACTAAATATTTTAAATAGGTACTTTTACCAGGTATTTTTGAAAGGTATTTTTGATGGGTATTTTTGATGGGTATTTTGAATAGGTAGTTTTGATAGGTATTTTGAATCGGTATTTTTGATGGGTATTTTGAAGAGGTATTTTTGATGGGTATTTTTGACAGGTACTTTTGATGGGTATTTTTAATAGGTAATTTTAGGAGGTATTTGTACTAGGTATATGTAACAGTTACTTTTATGTATTTTGAAGAGTTATTTACTTATGATCGGAAAAATGTGGGAAATTTTTCGACAGGGAATTTCGTCAAACCCCCACCCCCCCATGGATTTGAAAAATTACTCTTGTGGAGAATATGTGGGCAGAATTTATGTGAGTATAGTTTAGAAATAACTTATTCTTATTCAATCTTAATGCCGGTATTAAATACTTTTGAGTATTTTACCACCGGTATTTTTACCAGGTATTTCTTTGTTCGTGTACTCATTGTAGCCAGTAACGAAAAGTACTCACAGGACCCAACTCTGGTGTGTTGAGTTGTCCGGTTACTAGTTAATCAATACATATCATAAAAGTAAGTATACAATCGTCACGAGAGTCTCAGACAGACGAAATGAAGCCCCTCCTAAACTTCTTGTGACCTTTTCCGATAAAAGAAAAAGAGATTCCCTCCTTGATAAGAAAAAGGAAATAAATTATAATGAAATCAAGGATCTGGCGACATCTCGAATCTTCATCGGGGAAGAATTAAGCCCGTATCATAAAGAAATCCTATGGAAAACAAAACAATTATCAAAAGAAAAAAAATTACCAATATGTATGGTACAAACAGGGTAAAGTTATGATACGCAAAAAACAAGATGATAAAATTATCTACATTAAGCACCTTGATGATATGGTGAAAATAATTTAGTGAATAATATGAACAACATTACTTAATCCACTTAATAATTTAAATTGAGAAAATGAATAACGCACTAACAACAAACATACCAAACATATCATCCATAAACAATAATTTTAACATAATGCACCAGAATATTAGAAGTATCAATAAAAACTTTGATGAACTACAAATATTGATGAAAAGTTTAAATTTAAAATGGGATATTATTATTCTTACTGAATGTTGGCTAACTGATAAATACTACCCCCACAAATTGGTAATTATGTCCCTTACTCTACAATAATGAACAACACAAAAAATGATGGTGTCATCGTATATATTAAAGAAGATATAGAAGCTGATGTCAGAGAGATCTGTATCAATAATGCAAACTGTCTAAGTATATCAATCGGTAATGACACAACAATACTCGCAATTTATAGATCTCCTTCTACACAAAATCTAGAACCATTCCTCAACTCCTTATCTAATCAACTAAGTCTACTAAAAAGAACTAGAGATGTATTTATCATCGGTGATATAAATATTGATATTCTTGAAAATGGCCATCCAAAAAAATTTGATTATATGCAAACACTAGCATACCATGGATATAAAAGCCTAATTGATGAACCAACACGTGTATATAATGAAAGCAAAACTTGCATTGATCATATCTTTTGTAAAACTAATAGAAAAACTCAAGCCATTATTTGTACTACCACACTGACAGACCATTATACAATAATTCTATCTATTACAAAAAAAATACATATGTAAACCAAAAAAAGAAATCACTCCTAACGAAGTCTGAAACAAATTGGGAAAACGTCAAATGCGAGTTAACAGTGAATGACTGGACAAGCCTTCTGGAAAAAGATGATACTGATACTGCTTGGAGTTATTTTATAGAAGTTTTACAGAACATTATCCTATCAAACACCAAAACCACAGAAAAAAAGTTATCTCATAAAAATTTACACATTAAACCTTGGATTAGTCAGAATATTATAAACTCAATCAGAAAAAGAGATGAACTGCACAAAAAAGTCAAAAACAACCCTTATGATATCCTAACACTTCGATTCTACAAAAGATATCGTAATACATGTAAAAATGTAATACGTTATGCTAAAGAAACATTCTATAAAAACAAAATTGATGAATGTAATAATGATTCACGTAAACTCTGGCAGATCATAAATGAAATAACTAATGCTAAAGCCTCACATAATGACAATAGCATTAAGGGATTAGACATTGATGAGATTCCCACATCTTTTACAGAACACCCGGACAAACTTCTTGACTTTATAAACAACTATTTTTTCAATATAGGCTCAAACTTAGCAAATAAAATTAAACAAAATTCAATTAGTACTATCGAAAATACAGTGAGGATTGACGATGTAAATCAAGAAAACAGCCTCAATATTGTCAAGATAACAAGTGATGAAATAAGAAATATTATAGCCTCCCTAAATATAAATACTTCATCGGGAAATGAACTGATATCAAGCAAATCAATTAAATATCTACAAAATGAGTTAATCCACCCACTAACGTATCTTATAAATCTGTCAATATCAAATGGTATTTTTCCTGCTTGTCTTAAAATTGCTACGATCATTCCAATATATAAAAACGGTCCCAAAAATGATGTATCAAACTATCGACCTATTAGTATTTTAACTACACTATCAAAAATATTAGAAAAAGTTATAAAAAAACAAATGCTTACATTTTTGGATTCTAATAAAATATTATCATCTACGCAGTATGGTTTTAGGGAAAACCTGGGTACTGGTGACGCTATAGCTAATGTAACAAATACAATTATTAGAAAATTGGATGAAGGCAAAAAATGCCTAGCAGTTTTCATTGATCTTCAAAAAGCTTTCGATACCATTGACCACGAAATACTGTATTTAAAACTAAAAAAAAATGGAATAACCGAAACAACCCTAAACCTACTTAGAAGTTACTTAACGGGAAGAGAACAATTTGTACAAATTGGTAAAAGAAGGAGCAAAACTCTACCAATTAAGTACGGTGTCCCCCAGGGAAGCGTATTAGGACCTATACTATTTCTAATTTACATAAATGACCTTATGAATCTTCCCATCAAAGGAAACATAATGAGCTTTGCAGATGACACTGTAATTTTATTCCATGAACAAGATTGGACAAGCACATATAAGGAGGCTGAACATGGCCTAACTGTTCTTCAAAACTGGCTTAAAGCAAACTCCCTTACATTAAATGTGAATAAAACCAAATATTTAACTTTCTCCAAAAACAAAAGAGGACAACCAATGAATGAGCATATACTCAAACTACATGAATGTCAAAAAAAAATTTCCTCAATGTTCCTGCTCGATTATAACTCAAACCAAAAGCATAAAATATCTTGGTATTGAAATTGACGATAAACCACACTGGGATTCACACATTGATCGAACTTCAAAAAAGTTAACTAAACTCATCTACTTCTTCAAAAAATTACGGAACATTTTGTCAGCTAGGGATTTAAAGAGAGTTTACTATGCTTTATGCCACTCCAAATTGGAATATGGAATAATAGGATGGGGCTCAGCAGTATCAAAACATATAAAACAGCTGAAGGTAACTCAGAATTGCATCATAAAGACCATACTAAAGGTTCCCATAAGGACGTCAACAACAGAAATTTTTAAACAATTTGACGTTCCAAGCATACAGAAAATCTATGCCAAAAACATTTGGGTACAACACCTCAAAAATAATTCTCAGGAAAACACCTCACATACTCATAAAACCAGAGCCAAACAAACAGAGATACTAACTATACCAAAGTGTAACTCTACCTTTGGACAAAGAAGCTCTGAATTTTTAGCAGTAAAGGTATATAACAAACTCCCACTTAGTATCAAACAAATCAAAACAAAAAACAACTGCATTAAGAACATTAAATCTTGGCTTAAGGAATTACCGGAAAAAGAACTTACTAGCATATTTAAAACATCGTCGTAGAAGTTTCTGGAAACCCTTACCCAAAACATGGAGTCATACCATAGAAGTCGCTGAATAACTTATCCAAAACCTAGTCCCCCTGAGCACAGGATCTCCTAGTGAGGAGGACTATGAATATAATCAACATCTATTTTTTATATATATATTCTTATAACAATGTAAAAAAAATGTATAATATAGCTACTAATAAAAAAAAAAAAAAAAAAAAAAAAAAAAAAATGTGCGTGCCGCTAAAACTCAGAAACGAGTCCCGGTACGATCAAAGGAGTTATATGGTGTGGTAGCCCTCTATCCCCCATCCATGAAGAAGGTCATGCTTTTAAAGATATAAGGACTGGAAATTTCGCCCTCTTAAATTTCTAGAACAGTCCAGAACATTCGAGAGTAATCGAAAGCATTCCACAACATTTCGGAACATTCCGGAATATTGTGAAATGTTGAAACGTTCGAGAACATCCCAGATCATAATGAATTACAGGCCGTTTCCTGATAAACTTTTAGTAAATTTGTAATCGGGACAATACATAGGTATCACTAAACAGTATAAAACAAAGCCACTATCCGCGTCTGTCTGTTTGTGCGCTTAGTTCTTCTAAACTATGCAACGTAGTTTTATATGGTGTTCACTAACATTTAGATAATTTCTTCCGATAGGTTAATATGTATAATACATGAATATTATATTTATTTAAAGTAAAGAAAGTCGAGCAACTTCATAATAAAAGAGATCCGTATTTCCAATGACATAACCACAACTATTAAAACAGAAAATATTATTGAATAAAATAATCCAGTTACGGTATGAAAACCTTTGCCTGGCTGACCTCAAGCTATTTTATTACATAACATTTAGTGATCTAAATCTCATTGGAGGCCATACACGAGAGTTGACCTGAAATCCAAAAGTTATTATTCCATACTATAATTTTTGATATCTCTTCATATAATAATATATTATTATCACGGAGAACAACGGAATTCATAATGGAATATCTGCATTTTTGCAAAATAGATATTTCCCACTGAACAGATTAACTGATAGAAGAGTGCTGTGGGCGTGTCCGTGTGTCCGAATTAAGCTCCATCTTGATTTATTTAATTTAGATTTTATTTTCAATAACTCTAGACAAAAACGATATAATTAAATAATACATAGAATAAATCAAAGTCGTCTGTGCGCTTAGTTCTACTAAACTACGCAACGGATTTTGATAGGGTTTACATTTTAATGTAGAGAATTTCTTTTGGAAGGTTAATATATATATATAAGTAAATTAGAATATAATTCAACAGTATGGTCACCGTTCTACAAAGTCCATTCTCAAGCCTTAGAAAAGGTACAAAATAAATTTCTTCGGTACATCAATTTTAAAATTAATGTTTCCATCGAATTTATAAATTATAATAACTTACGTACCGAAACCAGACTTCTCAAACTATCGGATAGAAGAGTTCTAACTGATATATTATTTTTATACAAAATTATCAAATCTCTCATTGACAGCCCTGAATTATTGGAATTAATTTATATGAATGTACCTGCTGGACAAACTCGAAGCAAAGACACTTTTAAATGTAACAATAACCTCAATACTAACTACTCTATGTATTCACCAATTCCAAGAATTCATTACCTTGCAAACAAATACTGTAAACTTATTGATATATTTGGTGTTAATAACTTTGTGAGTTTCAAAAGGCAACTAATTTTAGACCTATTTGCTAGTTATTAACGTGTATTATTTATTAGCTTTAAAAAAAGGTCTTTTATTTATTTATTTATTTATATATATATACGCCTAAAAAGGCTTTTACATAGAAGTGATACATGATGCAGTACAATAAGAGAATATGTATTGTACAGGAGATATTGACAGTAAATAGATGTAATGTAATGGAAAAAAAATAACATAAAGTAAAAAAGAAATTACAACAACATTAGATATAAAACAAATCATTAAAACTAATTTACCAAAGCTACTCCAATTTGTAGGATTCAACAAAGTGTTGATGTAGATTATGCTTAATTCTATATATGGAGTCAATAAATAAATCAATAACACCCCCATACTTGTTGCCCAGATCATGCATCCTATTGGTCAGTGAGTGTGTCTGATAGTTGGTCGAGTATGTATTACAGAAGAATGTTATATTTTGCCTTGTATTCCTAGTCGGCACATGTAGTTTAATAGTGGCAAGGATGGCAGGACTATCAATTAAGTTGTTAATGACTCTGTGTAACACAAACAGGTCTGAAATAATTCTCCTGTCAGACAGTGTTATTAGATGCAATTGATTCATCAAACTGACATAATTAATGTAATCAATAGGAATTCCGAGCTTAAAATTTACGTACTTAAGAAATTTGTGCTGAACTCTTTCTATATTATTGGAGTGAACTTTATATAAAGGGGACCAAATAGGTGAATTATACTCCAATTGACTTCTGACTAATGAAGTATAGAGGGTTCTCATACAATCTATGGACTTAAAATCGGTTAAAGTTCTGCAAAGGAAGCCAAGCATCTTTAAAGCCTTATTAGTTATATAGTTGATGTGTTCAATGAATGACAAGTTTTCAACGAATATTACACCCAAGTCACGAATATGTGATACTGGTATTACTTTAATATTATTTAATGTATATTCATGTAATATATTATAACGAGTTTTGGAAAATCGTATTACTTGACATTTCTGAATGTTCAAAAATAAAGCATTTTGTTCACACCATTGATGAAGTTGTTCTAAATTACTCTGTAAAATTTGACAATCGGATACATTTCGTATTCTTTTATATATTTTTAAGTCGTCAGCAAATATCAGAACTTCTACATCATTAAATTGGTCAACAATGTCATTGATGAATAATAAGAAAAATATTGGGCCGAGGTGGGACCCTTGAGGAACCCCACTTGTGGCCTCGAATATATAAGATTGTACAGAATTAATCTTAACACTAAGCACCCTATGGCTAAGATAACTAACAATCCAACTCAATAATTTACCTTTGATGCCCAACGATCGAAGTTTATAAATAAGTATGTGATGTCGAACCTTATCAAAAGCTTTACTAAAGTCAGTGTATATACTGTCCACTTGTTGTTTGAGACCCAGAGATTCAGATATGTAATTTTCATAAATCATTAAATTACTTAAGGTAGAGCGACCTGTGATAAAGCCATGTTGGTTGGGAACAATAATGTTGTACATAGGTTTTACAATGATATCTAGGACTAATTTCTCAAAAACTTTCGGTAAAGCAGACATTATACAAACTGGTCTATAGTTTGATATATCGCTTTTGTCTCCTTTTTTATGAATAGGGGTTAAATAACTCTTTTTCCACTGAGCTGGAAAAGAACCAGAACTTAAAGAATTGTTAAAGAGTTTATAAAGAGGATATATCAGACTACTAACACAGGTTTTGAAAAATATTGGAGGAATACCATCCGGTCCAGCATATTTATTGCTATGTAATTCTTTTATGACTTTTTCTATAGATTCTTTTTTGATAAAACATTGGCTTAGATTTAATACCTCTTCCACTGAAATATCGGGAATCGTATTGACACGAATATCTGTGTCGTAAACACTTTTAAATGAATCAGCAAATAGATTAACTATACCTTCGATACTGTCGGCACATTTTTCTTTTAAGTACATGTTATTGGGAAATCCACAATCATTTTTTTGTTGACTTTTAGAAAAACTCCATAATTTTTTAACATTTTGGTGTACCTCTTTTTCAATTAGGCTTAGATAATCACTATAGCATTTTATTGATAATTCTTTACACTGCTTACGTAATTTAGTAAAAGTTATGTAATCATTAGGATTTCTGGTATGTTTATATATTCTATGGATATGTTTTTTATAATTAATATGTTTTTTTAATTCCCTCGTAAACCATTTGGGATAGTTAGATGGTGTGAAGTTGACCCTAGGAACGAAGCGCTCTATCGAGGTATTTAAAATTGAGTAAAATTGTTCTAATTGATTATTTAAATTATTTTCGTTGTCTAAAAATGACCAATCTATCGAGGTAAGGTACTCATTAATATTATGGTATTCGGCTTTGGAGAAATTATACGATGTGGTAGTTAGGTTTGGAGATCTTCCAGACATATTTGTTATGATAATATCTAATGGTGGATGGTGTTTATCTAGAGGCAATAATAATTCGTCAGATTTCTCAACCACTATTTTTGAATCACTTGAAAACACTAAATCTAACATTCGATTATTAGAATTAGACACATTGTTTGATTGAGTTAGTCCTAGGAATATGGACATATCACGAATTTCACTGGATTTAGCGCACTGTAATTCAACTTCGTTTGTGGCAGATCCGATGTCATCTTGGCTGGTCCAGTTCGGCAGATTATAATCACCAGCAATTATGAATTTTGCTTTCGGATATTTGAATTTCAGCATTTCTATGTCCTCATTGTGGTTTTTATATATTTGCAAATCCGATGCAGGTGGGATGTAGACACAACCTATAATAATTTTACTATAAGGTATGTTGAGCATTACAAAAGTGTGTTCAACATTTGTGTGCTTGACCGGTAGTCTACAGGATGAGATATTTTTAGACACACATAACATCACGCCTCCTCCGTTAGACTTTTTGCTCGAATTAGGACTTCGATCAAGGCGATAGATAGTATATTGATTTAGGCCTAATTCTGACGAGCCGATATCTGCATTTAACCATGTTTCAGTTAATAATAAAATGTCATATGAGAAGGTGGGTGAATTCCTTTTAAGTTGTTGCAATTTCGTACGAATTCCTCGAACATTTTGATAATATCCATTGATTCTTAAGAGTGTGTTATGTTTGTTTATCAGTTTTTTGCGTGGCTTTTGATAATTTTAGGAATTCCATTAAAATGTTTGATTTGCAAATCAATTTCACCCTTTTCTTTTCTCTCCTCCATTTCCTTCCAGAGGTCAGTCAAATGTTCTCTTTGTTGGAGGGTCCTATCCGGTTTCATTTTTATTCCAGTCTTGCTTTCATACTTTGATTTACTTCACCATATTATTTTCTAATTACCTTATGAGTAAATTATATTTAGCTATTTTATCCATGTACATGTTACACTTACATACATATACTGTCAACTTACTATGTAAAAGTCCGATAGGGCGTTAATAAATAAATAATAATAATATATATTATATAGAAAGTAATGAAAAGCCTCCGAGCAAAGCCGGGTAAATGTCAGCTAGTTATTAATAACACAACATCTCGTTTGGTTATGAAACAATTCAGAAATAAATTAGCTTCAGTTTTCTTTCGTATTAAAATGGATCACCGTTCTAGGCATTTTTTGTTCAGTGTTGTCCTCAAACACCTTGCGACTGTTAATTTCCGATCATTGCCCTGGCGGCCTTGACACAGTTAACTAAACAGCGATCATTCCAACAAGCTACCACATCACGCCCGCACACTCGTACATACTTAATTATTTATCTGCTTGCTTGATTTAATACATTTTTTGCTATTTGCATATTAAATGATGCAAATTTGGATGAAATGTGCACATTGTGTATCGCCATTTTCCGTAAACGTTTGATGCAATTTCGTTATGTATAAAAAATATAATAAAACAACAACAAATATCATATAGAAAAAGGTGTGCAAGATAACAACTCGTGAGCTCATCGTTTGAGTGTTATTGCTGCTTTAGACCAGAGGTTCCTAAACTTATTTTCCCCGAAGAACACTTGCCAATCTTTTTTTTCCGTAGACCCCCTGCCTGCCGAATATTTAATTTTTCTAAAACTATTAACGTCCCATGTGATAATCATTTATTTTTTTCGTAAAAAGATTCCCTTCCCTTGCCTGCCCTACAACCGGGTGGAGGTATAGTTCCTCTGTCTTTACACTGTGCAGACAGGGGCGCCCTTGAGAGGTATTACACTAAATAAAAATGAAGCAGGATAAGCAACGGGAATTTCTTTCTGTAGCTGGCCCTACAGAACTGCCCCTTAAGTTCTTTGTTAGCGCTTATTCAGATAAGTTCTTCTTGCCATATGATATCCGATTCTTCAACGTTCCATTTCCATAATCAAAATGTCCTCAAACTTAGTTTTAAAGTCTGTGTGAATTGCATTTAAATTTAAACGTCATTATTACCTTAGACGTTTTTCAAAATCAAGTTGGGGAACTAGGAAAATTCGCGGCTTCCAATGTGCAATGTTTTGCTTGAATATATTAATTCTGACGAGAAAAGGAACGTAGACTCTATTTATATACATCAATTAATAACTTTACGAAATATAAAAATACAAATATCAAATAAGTAATTTCTCAGTCAATTATATTTGTGTTAGGTCTATTGTGTCATTCACGGAACTCCTAAATGTTGACTTGAGGTAAATGGGGGTCCGCTCGTATGTACCCCCATTTGAATCTCGTGGACCCCCAATTTTTTTTTCTCGCTGACATAGACCCCCAGTAAGCCGTTATCGACACCTGGGGGTCCATATAGACCACTTTGGGAACCTGTGCTTTAGACAAACAAAGATAAATCTTTTCATAGTTCAGATAATTCGGCGGGGATAAGGACAGGTTGTTTTACAGAATTTTAACAATTCATCAGGACCTTGACACAATTATATTTAATGTGTGCATCTAAAATGAAGAAGTAAAAAATAAGGTATTTTACCGTTTACCATAACATAGGACAGGAAACCTGAGGCTATGTACTACCTATATTTTCTAACCTTCACGCATTATTTAAAATTACCCACAAGTATGTGTTACTTGTTGACTCAACGTAGAACTAATAATAAATAATATGTTTTACTAGTAGCTAGTTTAAGATAAACATCAGATTAGTTACAATAATTTATAAAAAAATAATGTGTTCTCATTATAAACTTATTATCTGCTCAGTTATTATAATGAGTCTAACAACGAGATAAATAAAATGTTTCGTTGTGCATTGTTCGCGAATCAAATTCGGAAATAAAGTGATTAGCTATGGTACTTGGCACATTACTGACACTAGCACATGAGCTGGATCTTTTGTTGACAGAATTGACAGGTTTATAATCTAACCTAACCTAATGGGTTCATATTCTAACCGTGTAATAAAAAAAATGTTCAAACGTGTCCAAAAATAAAATCTATAATAAATTAATAAGCTATTTATGTAACTTTCAGAGGGCTATTACATAAATATAGATCTGTAGTATAACATTAATGTGAGAAATAATTTTGAATATGAGAAAGAAATAATAAAATACGCATGAATACAATAAAAAAAAATTAAAAAAAAAACAGTGAATGGATAGGTTTACAAAGAGACAACACAAGGCTTAAGAATTGTGTTGTAAATTATTTACAATAAAAATTGTAGACATAATCGACGGGATTATAGTCTAACCTAACCTAATCTAATAGGTTCATATCCTAACCGTATGATAAAAAAATGTTCTAACGTGTCGACAAATAAAATTCAGTAATAAATTAATAAGCACTTTATTTAACTTTCAGAGGGCTATTACATAAAAATAGATATGTATGAGAAAGAAATAGTAAAAATATAAATAATTTTGAATATGAGAAAGAAATAATAAAAATATAAATAATTTTGAATATGAGAAAGAAATAATAAAAATATAAAATAATTTTGAATATGAGAAAGAAATAATAAAAATATAAATAATTTTGAATATGAGAAAGAAATAATAAAAATATAAAATAATTTTGAATATGAGAAAGAAATAATAAAAATATAAATAATTTTGAATATGAGAAAGAAAAAATAATAATAATTACATACGCATGAATACAATAAAAGGAATTGAAAAAAATCAGTGATCGGATAGATTTACAAAGAGACAACATAAGATGTAAGAATTGGGATGAATATGATTTACAAAAAAAAAATTGTAGACAGAATCGTCGGGTTTATAATGTAACCTAACCCTGTGATAAATAAATTAGTTTAATGTACATTGTCAGCAAATAAAATTCGGTAATAAAGTAAATAGCTCAGGTACATTACGACATTAGCACCTGATAATGAGTTAGGTTTTTTGTTGACAGATTCGACAAGCAATCTGGCAGTTCACAAGCGTGGGTAATCATTGTTCAGGATGACATCAGTCAAACAATCATTTTTTTATCAGTAGAATTAGATAAGCATTTTTGCGTTGTCCACTAGTCAATAATGTTGCCATTTTTATTAGACGGCTACTCGTAAATAAACTAATAACCATATTGCGATTTATATGTTTTTGTAAAATATTACATCAAAGGCGTTGAAACACGCTAGAAAATTATTTAAAACCATTTAGAAATTTTATATTTATGAATATACAAAGAATATTTTATACAAGTCATACAAAATAGAGCCGCACGGAATATATATAATCTACCATGGGATACAAATGTCAAAGATATATACTCACAGATACAAATACTTCCTTTTACGATTCTACCAGTCTTTAATTCCGACATACACCAGCACAAAACACGATCACAAAATCAAATACACTTATCGTCATCTACTTAAACGACTAAATTTGGAATTAACTCCTTACAATACATTGCACATAAGCAATATAACGCATATAGTTCTTTATAGTTCTAAAACTTCCGACAACGAGCAAAAAAACATTGGCAAAAGCTCTTAAAAGCTATTTCCTCGGCAGTTTTATTAATGACTTACACATTCTTTGGAACTCCAATATAACTTCTGCGTTTATTTATTTTAATGTATTTATGTTGTCTTTTCTTTAATCTAATGTTGTTTTCCCGAAATGAGTTTTGTAAACTCACTGGGACTAATACTTATATGACAAAAACCATAATAACACCTATTCTCAAATCTAAATCGTTGGACTTTACCTGCCAGGACAGCTATAGATCGATCTCAATTGCCACCACTATCGCACGATTATTCGAACGTCTATTACTAAACAGGATCGGACCCAGTTGTAAACTTATGACAACCAAATGGGATTCAAAAAGCAAACTTCTACCGATACTGCTATATTTACGGTAAAAGGACTATCTCATATGTATGTTTCTTAGACCTGAGCAAGGATTTCGACAGGGCTTCTCACCCTCTGCTATGGGCTAAACTCAGAGAAAGAGGCATATCATCGGAGGTCATATATATCCTCGACTTGTAGCACAGACAGCAGGAAAACCTAGTAAGATGGAAGGATGGTTTTTCCGAACCTTTCCTCCTAAACAGTGGCGTCAGACAGAGAGGATGCATGTCACCAATACTGTTCAATCTGTACGTGGACGAACTCACCGAAGTGTCTGATACATTTTTGTTATTATTATATATTATTATTATAATACATTTTAAATTTGTTATCATTTTGTAATGTATTATCTTGTAATAAATAAAAAAAATAAAAAAATAAGCTATTCAAAATACAGCAATGAGATGTATACTAAGGAAAACTAAATATGAAAAGGATAATCAAATGAGAGAAAAGCTGATTTAGAATCCAATAAACAAAAAGACTGCAATATAATGTGTGAATTTTCATTAATAAAATTATGAATAACCAAATGCCTAAATACTTGCGATGAAATAGTATTTAGCATGAATATTCATAATTGTGAAACCAGAGATGTTAATAGAATAAGATTGCTGCATATGAGGAAAAAAAACTAAATTCCTTTGGAACACTATACCCTTTTGAGGAAAATCAAAAATGCAATAAAAAATGAACTCTAACATGTTGCAAGTGCAAGCGATTATCAAAAAACTCCAGCTAGGGCGAAATTCCAATGCCAATGGAATAAAAATAATAATAACAAAAAAAATACTACAGCAAACATACATTTATGTACAATGAATTATTTAAGTACTAACTAACAACAACATGTATGTACACTCCCCTTCCATACACAAGCAAATGCTTTCAATGGAAGAGTAGTAAAAAGACCCAAGATGTAAAATGAATTATGTACCATGTAAACATATTATTAAAAATAACAAATAATTAAAAAAAAAAAAAAAATATAAATGGGAAAAAAAATTGTCACTGTTGCACGAACGGTTTTCCAGAGGTTAATGTATAAAGGATTAAAGATGTATGATAAGATGCCTGAATGTGTTAAAAAAAAGTTATTTACTGCAAAAATATAATTTTATAAAAAACGAACAAAAAAAAATTCCCGCTTTCAATAAAATAGTTTTTCAAATTTAGTCAGGTTATTTGTAGATTATCCAATAATGTTTGTCTTTCTTTATTAAAAAATGTTAAAAACTTTGATACTAGTTACACATTAATCAAACGAGACGATATTAGATAAACAAAGACAGGTTTATTGTTTGCATGGTGTATATTTAACAACACAAAGTTTGCAGAGTTTTTGGTTGGTTTGGAAAGACATTTTGTTGGTATAAATATGTCAATGTCATTTTAATGCCATAGTTTTGCTTCATTGAATGCTTTTTGAATTTGGAAAAGGTTAAGTTTATTGTTGTTGGCTAAGGAAATACAGTGTCATGTGCATTCAAAACATCTTTTTGTGTCGTCTACCTTAATTTGGGAATGAAGGCATCAGAGGTCACTAAAACAATTTGCATCATTTATGGGGAGAACGTCAACAGGCAGCAAAGTGGCTTCTATAATGAGAAGTTACCCAACACCGAATTTTTCATTTTCCGATCTTTTGAGGCTCCTTAGTAAGCGTTCACAAATGGTTTGAAAGACAGATATGTAAATACGAATATTAGAGGGAGCGCGGTAATATTAAAAACAGATAACAATTAAGCGAAAATTGTGAAAATATTTAATAAAACACGACTCGTTTAAAATAGAGCAAAAACCTCTCGAAAAATGCTTTAGTTGCATTTAAAGATACACTGTGAATTTTTTCATGCCTATAACATATAAAATAACAACAAAACGTGAGGAATATTATACTACCGGAGATAAGTTTAAGGTCAATTGTTGCATAGAATTTGAACAATTCACCAAATTTCAAAGTGAATATTTAAGTTCTGTGTAAGTTCTTTACAAGTACTTTGAAACAAGTGGCACATGATTTAATAATAACAGAACTTGAATATTTCCTTAAATTCAATATACATACTCAATAAATAATGAATTGTTCAAGTTATGTGAAACAACTGGCCATAAATGTTTGAAATTAGTGTTATTTTTTTTTTAATTTACCTATATGGGTAAAATTAAAACAGATTCGTACGTATGCATCATCAATCAACTAGGTAAATATTTTCCGAATTTAATTGACGTAATTGAATAGAGGAAGATAATCTAAATTTGCCTAAGAGTGGAAATTTTGAGCGTAGCTAAGTCTTGCTTTAATTCGACTATTTTGAATTTCTTATGGTCTTTTAAATATTTCAGTAAAGATATTTTTTTCAAATGTGAAAATACATGTTTATTTGGACTTACTTATTCGCATTTTGGCAATATTACCTACTTGGCTGCAGAAAGATTGAAAAGAGAATTCGTGAATAGTGACGTTTCTTTGTAAAAAATTGTGTACCTAGTTCTATATTTGAAATAATAAAATATGTTACCTTAAATAAATAATTTATTATTAAGTAGGTAGGTATTTAAGCCCCTACTTACAAATCTTATGATTTCACGGGAAATTATCGATTTCATTTACCAATGGGAGAAAATTATAGGCATATTTTTATGGATGTGAGTTCTACTGTCCACATTATAACTACTAGACCAAATACGAAAGCAAACAGGGCTTGTGGATCTACGGAATTAAATTACTAAAACTGTGCAGTGCTGGAAATAAACCAACTAAGTCAACCAACTAAGTAAGGAACTAGTCATATTATTTATCAACAGAGTGCATGTCAAAAATTCGCTCCACTTAATAATACAAAATCTAAAGCCTACAAAACCTAATATCCATAAAATTTATCTATAAACATGTCCCCGAAGATCAGTGTAGAGAATAATCGAAGTTTGTGAAATCTTAACGCTCTAATTTTACAGAATTTACAAGTGTTTAATTCAAACTGTGAAGTGTCAGAGTGTTGTTGCCGAAATAATAACCTGTCATTCTAATCACTGTAAACATACCTGTGCGAAAATAAAAACAATTAATACGTATCATCAAAGTTTGTGAAATCTTAACGCTTTAATTAACCAGGTTTACAAGTGTTTAATTCAACTGTGAAGTATCATAGTGTTATTGCCGAAATAATATCCTTTTATTCTAATCGCTGTAAACATACCTGTGCGAAAACAATTTTATATTACTCTTAATTCCCGGTTACCCAAAAGCGGCCGCTAGCCCAGTGGTGAGCGAATCCGCATATAGATCCGAAGGTCCTCAGTTCGATTCCTAGTAATACTAAGTTTTCTTCCTCAATTTTTTTTTTTTTTCCTGCAATATTATTTAAATCATTGTGAAACAAGATATACGAGTTTAGCAGATCATCCAAATCAAGGCGCTGATTTAAAGTACGAATTATCATCAAGTACCCATAATTACTTACTGTGGCAAGTTAGCAATATTGCCTACATGTCAGCTGACAGGCGCAAATCATCGACTTATCAACTAAAGTGGTGAAGCGAATAAAAAAAAAAAAACACAAAAAAATACGAATTGTTCAAAACCAATTACTTATATAAAAAAATCCAGTGTTCAAAAAATGAACCGTCCTAAAAAAAGACATCTGAGCACAATGATGCCCCGGATTATTGGAGAAAATAGCGTCTCAATTGAGGATGCAAACGAAACCTCATCGATTGCGTCATCCAAAGGCTCGGATGATACCGAAGTAGAATATCCTTGCACCTCAGGGGTAGATGTGCTTAATGAAGCTCAAACACATCTGACAGCTCTACAAGATGTCTTGGCAGAGAAGCAGTCGAAGGTCTCAAAAGACCAGCAGCTGAGAATTGCCAGAAACGTGTCGGAAGTTTTTAGATCCGTATCTCAGCTGTTGTTGGAGCGCGAGACCATGCGTGCTGATCTGGCTACAGTGACTGCCCAACTGAGAATGACAGAAATCAAAGTACGACACGTGAAGAGCGAAAAAAGACAACTTGAACAAAAAATTATTCAACTAGAGTCTGATCTTGGACCTGTAATGCGGAGAGTAGCGGAGGCAACGGAGGCTAGCCTCTCATTTGCTGACATCGCCCGCAAACAGCCTAATGATGCTCACCAACCCCCTCCACTTACCCAATATGGACATCGTGTCGGAGCACCAAGACCAGGCGTATGCGTATTTCCAACAGATGCAGACGCCACCAAGGATAGCGATGGTACCAAAAAAATTATCCAGGACATGATTCGGCCATCTGAACTAGGCGTTCGGGTCACGGGAATAAAAAAGATAAGAAATAAAGGTATCTTGATAAACACGGCAACCGCAGGTGAGCAACAAAAACTATTAAATGCACCCTGTTTCGACAAATCAAGCACAATTAAGGCCCGACTGCCGACCAAGCGATCTCCGAGACTAATATTTTTTGGGGTACCGAGGGACCTGACTGACGAAGAATTTTTAAGGATCGCCTTAACTGGGGTTCCCAACATTCAAGACATTGAGGGAACTATAGCGTGCTGTAAATTAAGTCACTTAGCTGGTGCTCGCACAGGAAACACTTGTCATCGTATTTATGAAATGCCAGCTATCGTCCGTAAATTACTTATTGAACAGGAGAAAGTATTTGTGAACTGGACTGTTTGCCGCGTCAGAGATTTTATTGGCCTTACTGTCTGCACTAAATGTCATATGATTGGACACTCATACAAATATTGCAGAGATACTAAACCTACATGTGGACACTGTGCACAAGAAAAACACACCCAGGAGTCGTGCCCAAATGCAGCCATCAAACCAGTTTGCGCGACATGCACCAGATTTGGTAAGCCTGCTGACCATTCAACCGGAGATAGGGACAACTGCCCAGCTTACATAGCTGCCCTCAAGAAGGACCTAGCTACAATAGACTATGGAGTGTAATATACAAGAACACAAGTGCCTAACTATCGATGACTATACTCCCATGAAGAACTGTCTGCGAATAATGTATATGAACGCCAGAAGTATACGAAACAAGTTTGACGAAATTGAGGAAAAGGTCAGAAGATTATGCGATATTGTTCATGTTCTTGTCATCACTGAAACGTGGCTTGATGTCGGAGAAGAAAAGTTCTTTTGCTTAAATGGTTTTTACAGTGCTTTTTCTTCTCGCCCAAATGAAGGAGGAGGAGGTGTGGCCATATATGTTCTGGATTCTATGAAGTGCTCTATCATTGAAAATTTTTCCAACGAAAATTCATTTTTAGGTATTAGTGTTTGCAGCAGTAATAGGAAACCAGTCAACATTTATGCCATTTATCGAAAACCTAACCCAAATAACATGCACGATTTCCTAACACATTTTGAAAAAATACTGAACAAAAGCAGACAAGATACATTAATACTCGGAGATTTCAACATCGACACTTCCATAAACACACCTTCTTCTTTAAATTTTATCAACACCTTACTAACATACAATTTCTCAATACAAAATAAATCATATCCCACGAGAGTCACTGATACAAGCAGCACTATTATAGATCACGTTATATCAAACAGACAAAACATTTCAACAACCATATCGAATATAGATGACCCGCTTAGTGACCATAATATACTAATTGTTGACTTTAAGAATAATTTAAAAAAATGGTTTAATAATAGAACTAAACCACGCTTTACTAAACCTATCATCAACAGTATGGCGGTAAAATCTTATATTGCGACTAACAAATTTGCTATCAACTCAACCAAACCCGAAGACGGTTACAAAGATTTTAATGATTATGTCAAAAATGCATTAGAAGCAGGTAAAACTACACCGAACGTAAAAACAGGAAGGCGGCAACATCTTAATACACCTTGGTTTGATTCTAAACTGAATTTTCTAATCAAGGAACGAAACCAGCTTCACAAGCAGTGGAAACAAGACCCAGGTAATATTACTCTTGCAATACGTAAAAATAAACTCAGAAACATAATAACTAATTATAGGAGAAGTCTGAAAAACAAATATTACATCAATAGCTTTCAACAAAGCCTAACTAACCCAAGAAAAACTTGGAAAACCATTAACTCAATTCTGTCTAACCGTGTACATAAACCCACCAACACAATTGAATCTCTCATCGTAAATAATTGTGAAATTAGGGAACCCCGTGAAATAGCGTTGGCATTTAATGAGTTTTTCCTGTCAGTTGGAGAAAAATTGGCAGCTGCCATTCCATCATTCCCGGATGACTGTAATACAATATATGTAGAACCAAAGGCACGACAATCCTTATATATGACTAGGACGAATAAGGATGAGGTAATAAAGGTCATCTCGAAACTTAGGTCGAATGCAGCGGCAGGAATTGATGGAGTAACACCGTGCATTCTTAAAACCTGTAAAGAAGAACTAGCGGGGCACCTAACCCAACTTATCAACTTCTCCATAGGCTCGGGAATATTTCCAAACCAGTTAAAGCTAGCAAAAATTATACCAATTTTTAAAGAAGACTGCAAGAAGTGTATTTCTAACTACCGTCCAATATCGATTTTATCGGTATTTTCAAAGGTGTTTGAGTCAATTATCAAAGATAGACTGATAAAATACATCTCTAGCAATGATATCCTTACACCACAGCAATATGGCTTTCGGAAAAACTCCAATACCCAATGTGCCACTTTCGATTTCATTTCTAACATTCAGCAGTACATAGACCAGGGCGAATATGTGGCAGCTATATTTATAGATCTGAAAAAAGCCTTTGATACGGTAGATCATGAAATACTTCTACAGAAAATGGAACATTTGGGAATAGTAGGTAAATCTTTAAATTTGCTCCGAAGTTACCTAGCTGATAGATTTTGCCTTGTCGATATCGGAGGGAACCTAAGCGGCTTTGGAAAAATCACATGTGGAGTGCCACAGGGCTCTATTCTTGGACCTCTACTTTTCTTACTATACATCAATGATATAACTAAATGTGGCATCTCGGGAAAACTTCAACTTTACGCTGATGATACTGTGATTTACTACCATTGTAAAAATCTGAAGGAACTTGAAGCTCTAATGAATAAAGATCTCGCAAAGCTGGCAAAATGGCTTCGATTAAACAAATTAAGCCTCAATGTTAAAAAAAACCCATTACCTTACTTTCGGTAAAAAAGATAACATGGGTATGAATATTATTCTTGGAAATGAAAAGCTACAACATGTTCAAGTAACGAAATATTTGGGGTTACTCATAGACTCTAACCTCTCGTGGAACTCCCATGTTGAGAATGTAAAATCCAAAATTTCCCCTATAACCGGTGTACTTTATCGACTCCAAGGTGTGCTCCCCACATCTTTACTGCGTGCAACTTATTATGCTATGATTCACTCCCACCTGAGTTATCTAGTTAGTATCTGGGGCACCATTACCAAAAAAAAAAGTTCGGAAATACAAGTAATTCAAAATAGAGCCGTACGTAATATATATAATCTGCCATGGGATACACATGTCAAAGATATATACTCACAGACACAAATACTTCCCTTTACAGTCCTTCCAAAGTATAACATCACAACTGCCATTCTACAAATAATTCAACACTCCTCACACACCAACACTAAACCAGTTTTTAATTCTGACATACACCAGCACAAAACACGATCACAAAATCAAATACATTTATCGTCATCTACTTACACGACCAAATTTGGAATTAACTCCTTACAATACATTGCACATAAACAATATAACGCATTACCTAGTAATTTAAAACTTCCGGCAACAAACAAAAAAACACTGGCAAAAGCTCTTAAAAGCTATTTCCTTAACAGTTTCATTAATGACTAACACAATCTTTCTCTAGAACTCCATAATAACATCTGCGTTTATTTATTTTAATGTATTTATTTTAATGTATTTTATTTATTTGCCTTGTCCTTTCTAATGTTGTCTTTCCCGAAATGAGTTTTATAAACTCATTGGGAATAATACATTATTACTTTGTTATCATTTTGTAATGTATTATCTTGTAATAAAAAAAAAAAAAAAAAAAAAAAAAAAAAAACCCACAATTTATGCAATTATTTACCTTCTCATGTTTAAGAGAGTAACACTAACGAATGGTACTGGTGTTATAAATATTATTCTGTGATAAACGAGGAAATAACCATCAGATAAGATACGTGCAAGCAAGTAAGTGCATAAAAGTGCAATAGTAAATTATTGTAAATTGATTGTAAATTATTCGGTTAATTGAGTGAAAATGTCTACTGTCACAGTAAAGTGCAGTGATTCAAACTGCTTTGTACTGAATATATTCATTTCTAGTCTCCTACTTGCCTAATTACGTAAATACATTAAATCCTTTTGGCTTTATTAACAATGAAAACCGATTCAAATGATTTATTTTATTCCAGGAATTGACAGATATGCATAATAATTAACTGTGTCTGGATTTTAATTACAGCTACCAATTTTAAAACAGAAAACTTTTGTTAACTCTTCGCTAACTGAATAAAGGCGTAGTCATCAACGGCATTCAATGGGATTAAAAAAAAAACACGAATCTATGCATATACTACGGGGTGTTAAGGGACGTACTTGACTTACTACCAGTGATTCATGATATGATTTGGGGAAAAAAAAGTGAAAAAAATTTTGGTTTACGGTGATTTATTTAAAAGAATTTAAAAAAAAATCATATTTTGTCACTGAACCCCAGCTGTCCAATTCCTACTGATTTTTTTATATTTAAAAAAAAATCATGAAAAATGTCACCGGAGACCAAAATTTCATGTACATTTTTTACTCCAAATAATGTCCGGAATCACTGGTTAAAGTAAGTGAAATACGTCACTTAACAACCTGTATATGTTTATACGGTTATGGTTTGGCGTCTACTCTCACGTTGACATATTTGTATTTTTGACAATTTTGAAATAAATAACACTTCTAATTTATGCGGCAAATCACAGGAAACACATAAAATAGTTGGAAAGGTGGGTGTGGCGTTATTTTAAAAAAACATATACAAGTGCTTGCATAAACCGTCCAGAAGATTGTTGAGTGTTCATTTAATTTTTTTACAAATCTGCAGTTTTATTTCAAAATTGATGACATTTTGCACACTTGATCATCAAAACAAGAGAAAGGTCACTGTTTAAAGCCTGTGACAGACCATGCTGTAAGCGTGCTACATACTGAAATCTGCCTTGGCTACGCATACGCTGTACGCATTATGTATTGACATAGCGTAATCTGTCAGCCCCATAAGTCTGATTTAAAAAAACACTGGTCAGCATGGACAACGCCGGGGACTTATGCTAGTAATTAAGTTTTAAATATAAAATATTTAAAAAATTTGTAATATGAATTAAAACCATGAATTATTAAAACCTATTTTTTTATTAGATTTTTAAAGTCAAATATTCGCAGTATACAAATTTTTTTTTTTTTTTTTTTTTATTAATATCAATAGCAAAATTTGTACATTATGTAGGTTTAAAGTATAATATAAGTATATTTTTTGTATTTTTTTCACAGTCCTCCTCACTAGGGTTTCCTGTTCTGAGGCGGCCTGTAGTTTTTCTTAAATTTTTGTATTTAGTTTTGAATTGTCTTTACATTGTCTTCATAATGTTTGTAAGTTGATTATTACTTTGATCTCTAAGCCATGTTTTGACTTTTGTTTTAAATATACTCATTTCGTTTATTTTTTTGGTTTCATTTGGTAGAGCATTGAACAATTTTATAGCATGGAATTTATTATTTCTCTGTCCAAAGGATGTGTTCAAACTGGGAGTAATCAGGATATTTTCGCTTTTTGCCCTGGTTGTGTATTTATGTTGGGCAGTGGAGTATTCGGATATGTTTTTTTTCAGTTTAAATAAAATATTTTTTGAATATAGTTTCTGTACATTGTAAACATTGAAGTTTTTGAATATTTCTTCTGTCGGAGTCCTAAGCGGAACTTTCAGTATAGTCTTTAATACTCCTTTTTGTGCTATATTGAGCCGCTCTGTGTGAGTGCTCAAGGCAGACCCCCATCCAGTTATTCCGTACTCTATTTGTGATTGACACAAAGCATAGTATACTTTTTTAATATCGTTTATATTGAGGATATTGCGAATGTTTCTAAAGAAGTATATGTACCTGGTTAGTTTTTTTGTAATTACATCTATATGTGAGTTCCAACGGAGATTATCATCAATTTCAATTCCAAGATATTTGATGCTTTTGGAGTGTGCTATAGTAGGACAGAGGCATGATAAGCCTTGATTTTTTTGATAAATTCCTTGGCATGAATGTAATTTGAGATTAAGGTCCTCTGACGGCTGCCCTCTGGCTGTTTTAGAAAATGTCAGATATTTTGTTTTATTGACATTAAGCGTCAGGGAGTTTCTTTTAAGCCAGTTTTGCAGGAGACCAAGTCCGTGTTCAGCTTCTTTGTAGGTATTTATCCAATCTTTTTCTTTAAATAAAATTACTGTGTCATCAGCAAAACTAATGATTTTTCCTCTTGTTTCTAGGTTACAGATATCATTAATGTATATTAAAAATAATATCGGACCTAGTACGCTTCCTTGTGGTACTCCATGGTTGATAAGAAGAGGTTTGCTTTTTCTCTTGTTAATTTGGACGCTCTGTGTACGCTCCGTCATATAGCTTTTTAGTAAGTTTAGTGTTGTACATGACATACCAATTTTTGAAAGTTTTGAAAAAAGTATTTTGTGATCTATTGTGTCAAAAGCCTTTTGTAAGTCTATGAAGATTGCCAAAGTTTTTTCTCCACTGTCTAAACTTTTAGTGATCATATCGGTAATTTTTTCTATGGCGTCACTAGTACTTAAGTTCTCTCTAAATCCATACTGAGTTTTTGATAATTTTTTATTGTCTTCTAAGTAGGATAAGAGTTGTTTTTTTAGTATTCTTTCCAATATTTTTGAAAATGCATTTAGTAGGCTTATTGGTCGGTAATTGTTTATGTCATTTTTACATCCTTGTTTAAATATTGGTATAACAATCGCTTTTTTGAGGGCTGTAGGGAATATGCTATTCGTTATAGACATGTTGACTAAGTATGTAAGTGGTTCGATAAGTTCTTTACAGAGATATTTTATTGCGTTGGTTGAGATTGTGTCCTCCCCCGAAGAAATATTTGATTTTAAAGAAGAAATTGTGTTTTTGATATCGTCAGCTGTAATTTGTTTAAAATTGAGCTGATTTCCTTGCTCAGGTGGTTCGTTTATTTGTACATCTTCATTACATTTTGTAACTTGCTTTGCTAGATTTGATCCTATATTTATGAAAAAATTATTGACGTATTCAAGTATTTGGTCAGGATTATCAGCGTATGTCCTGGGAACATTGTTTATATTCAGCACGTCAATTGATGTAACGTTGGCAGATTTAGAACTGGTTATTTCTTTTATTATTTGCCACATTTTCCTGGGATTTTGTTTACAATCTACAATTTTTTTCTTATAGTAGGTTTCTTTTGTACACATAATAACTTTTTTGCAAATGTTTCTGTATCTTTTGTAGTATCTTAACATGTGTATATCGTATGGAATTTTTTTAAGTTTCTTGTGTAACTCGTCTCTTTTTCTTATGCAGTTTATAACATTCTGTGTAATCCATGGTTTAATATGTACATTTTTGTGTGAGATTTTCTTAGTAATTTTTGTGGTATTAGATAGTATATTATTCTGAAGAAGTTCTATGAAATAATTCCATGCATCATTTGTATTGTTCATACTTTGCAGTTTTTTCCAATCGGTACATTGTAGATTATGTTTAATGATATTCCAGTTGATTTCTGTTTTTTCTGTTGTTAATGGTTTTTTCTTCATTTTATTTGACTTGTTTATTTTTATTGAAAGCATAGTTGTATAATGATCGGTTATAGTTGAATTAAATACAACAGTTTGAGTAATGTCTTTTGTTTTACTCATTATATGGTCTATGCAACTTTCACTGTTGTCCACTTTTCGAGTAGGAACATTTATTAAGCTTTCCAGTCCATGGGATGCTAGCATCTGCAGATATTGAATTCGCTTAGGGTGTCCATTTTCTAAAATATTTATATTTACATCTCCAATAATAAATATGTTTTTCGTTTCTTTAAGAAGGCAGAGTTCCTCGTCTACGGATTTAAGGAATGGGTCGATGTTTTTTGTTGAGGGCGATCGATAGATTGCTAATATAGCTTTTTCTTTACTGATTTTAATTTTTAAACAATTGGCATTTGTGATAATAATTTCTTCAACTTCGGCTTTTATTTCGTTTTTAATGTATATAATTACACCATCGTTTTGTTTTTTGTTATTCAAACTTGAGTAGGTTGTATATCCAGCAATTTCCAATTTCATGTATTTATGATTTATCCAACATTCAGTAAGTATTATTATTTGAAAATTAACTTTTAAATATTTCAATAAAATTTGCAATTCATCAAAATTTTTTCTTATGCTTCTTATGTTTTTGTGTAGTATATTGAAAGAGTTGTTATTTAAATTCGATAGATCACTTGGTTCCGAGGTTAATATAATGTCAGCCATTTTTATCTTTTTTTCGTAATCGTTTTTGTGCCCTTTTGTTATACAATATTTTTTATATCATCTACATGTTTTATATAAATTATTTTTTCGGTTGGCATTCTTCGCGTCATTATTTTTCCATCTTTGAACCAAACGTAGGAGTACATTTTTTCATTGGCAGATTTTTTCGTTTTCCAGAGCAGTTCCCTTTGATATGGGCTCAATTCCTCTGCAATATAGATTGGTTCGGTGGAGATATCTTTTATAGCTGCATAATTAATATTTTTCCTTTTAGAAAGAAGATTGTCTCTTGTCTTTTTTTCCGCAAATTCCACTAGCAGTTTCGGTGGCGCATTGTTCCTTCTATCATGTGTCCTTTTTATATCAATTATATCATTGTGCTGGATTTCCATTCCTGCCGCCGCCGCAACTCTTTTTACTATCTCCATCTGCTGCTCTCCATTTTTTTGAGGAATGCCCGCTATTTCTAAGAAATTAGACCGAGATTTGTATTCGAGGTCTGAAATTTTTATTTCAAGTTGTTTAATAATGATATTCTTTTCCTGGTGTTCCTTTTTTATGTTTTCAAAATCATTTTCAATTTTTTTATTTTGTAGAATTGTTATTTCTAGTTTTTTTATTAGATCATCGTACTGACTACTCATAAAATCAATGCTTTTTTGAGTGTCCTGGGTTTGTTTTTCAATTTTTGATATAATTTCTTTTTTCATGGATTCAAATTTTTTTTCAATAATCTGTATAATTTTATCAATGTTAAATTTTTCTTCGGTTTCCGTTATAACTCCCTTTCCTCTTGTATTTGCCATTTTCTATTTCTTTTTTTTTTTTTTTTTGGTTTATTAATTATATTTTTATTAATGTTGGAACAAAAATGCCCCTAAGTATATATTAATTTATGTAAATTGTCTATGGCGAAATAGATTTGTATTGTCTATGGTTATTGTATGTTTTCACCAAAGTTGATTTTGGGTCACAATGACAATACTCTTTTTGCACTTCAATTTACAAATGATTAATTTCACTGCCACCGTCACAAATACTGCCACTTTGTCTAGCGTATCACTATATATTGTTTTTTTAAGCGGGTTATGTTATTAGGTTGTTTTATTGACACTATATTGATATTATTTACGGTGCTGTCAAAAACGGCTATTGAGTCAAATCATAGACAAATTGTTACTAAATAATCTGATGGTTTTGGAAAATCTCCTACTCCACCATCACACTAAACAGTAATTTTGCCAAGTTAGTCAGTTGTAATGGAGGCTTAGTCCGCCGAGGAAATGAACTTACAACGGCCTGGGTGGGAACTTCAGCCACCAACAGGTGTAATGTTTCAATTTCCTTTTCAAAATCTCTATAAACCAAACATTATGTCACGATGGCGGACAATAAATACCTACGCTGCACTGCAATATCATCAATAGCATAGTGGCACGGATGGCTATGTCCATAGCAAAAGGATAATAACTCTCAACGTAATCCAATTATTATTCAATTACCGGTCTATTCGCTAGCACGTTTTATGCCATCTGACCGGACGCCAAAGAGGTGCCATGACGTAATAATAATATACTCAAAAAAATATTACTGTCGTGTTATTTTAAATTTTATTCCTAAAACGTATATAACATTGATTTATGACATCATTCATGTCTTTTAAGGCTTTTACATAATAATAATTACACTGTACAGTTATTTTAAATAGTATTTTTTTTTTTTTAATTTCCCGGAAACCCGGGCGTTTATTGTAATAACATGATCAATATTACAAACACGAAAGTAACCCGCCTCACTAGAAGATTTATGTTAATAATCATATTAACTATTCAGTTATTTCAAACAATAATAGGTAGGTACTAGACAGTGATGGTTCGTGGCCAATCTCACTGAGAGTTCAATCGTAGATTAAAAGAGGGAGAAAAAATTCTGTGTTTTCTTTTCGATGAAATATTATATTTTTCCGTAGATCTAATGGAATCTCATCATACCAATGCATCATAGATTAGCGACCTAGCAACGAAATACAATTTGACGATTCATTAAAAATATTGTGGCTAAATAATAACATAATTGCGTAGGTGACAAAATATGTGTATGGAATTTACGGAAAAGTCAGTCGTTGGAAGAAAAGAAACAAGAATTGAAAATGGAAGACTGACGCTAGTGTTGTTCATTTGTCATTAATATACATTATGTCACTTGTTTATGATTCGAATTATCATCACAATTGAGAGTGTATGTTATTTCGTTGCTCGTATCAACAATTTCGTGAAAAGTGCATTAACTAGTGCAAATATCATCCACAAGTTCATTATTGTCGTGTAGTGAATGTAAACAGAGTTCGTGTTGTGAAAATCTAACAAAATATTTGAATGGCAAGGTCGTGTTTTTGTAATCTTAAATATAAGTAACTTACATCCGTAGGGATCCCTCTAGAAATATTTGAGATTTTAGTAAAATGTTTAACAGAAATAATCAAAACGTGAGCGTCGAGCAAACCCCCGTTATTAGAGTCATTATGAAGTTTTCAGCGTGTGTTGTAGTTGTTTGTTTAGGTGTTTTTAAAGGTATTCAATGCCAATTACGGACCACAGATTATGCATTTGTCAATTTATTCCAAGAATGTGGACCCAATTATATTTTTTTCAAAGAAACGCAAACATCACCGAGTTGAAAAACTCATACTACCATCTTGATATACATACCAGCGAAAAATTTGCATTTGAAATTTTGATGATTTATATGCCAAACGGCAGAACAACTAGCTAGTTATAGCACAATATTGCATGCCAAACCGCAGAACAACTGCCTAGTTCTAGCACAACATTGTATGCCAAGCCGCAAAAAAACTTGCTAGGTCTAGCACAACATTGTGTGACAAGAAGGTATGTTTAATTACTCTTTAAATAACCTTAAAAATATGTTGTGTATGTTTCTTCCCAAATTAAAAGAATTTTAAAATAAGAAATCTTTTACTGTAAATATACTGCAAAGCAAGACATCCGACTCATTTTCCTACTCAGCTACTTTAAATGCAAGATGTAACGAATTCATTATATATGTACTTGACTAGATTTATCAGCCGTTTAAAAAAAAACCTATATTTGGCTTTACTTTCGTACACTGCTGAATTAGTAGATGATATGTCTCTATAAAAAATATGCTTTGAAGGTAAGAATCACACTGATTCAACTCTAATTAGGAGTGGTTCTAAAAATAATGATCGGGGAAACGCAAGAGGCAAAAACAAAATTAATTTAGTTAAAATACAATTATCACTTCTTCAATAATAACAAAATCACCGTGTGCATTTTAATGAATAAATAACTAACTTTTCGATGAGTTTCAAAGCCAATATTTAAAAAAAATTGTTCTTATCTTAGCGCAGTTGTTTCACATGTGACAAAGTCATCAAATGAGCATTCAGTGCAATTTTGTTTTTTTGATAGCGAAGGGTTCCCGTCAAATTCCGATTCTAAGTTCGTTTGAGATTTTTGACAAATTGTGATCAGTCGAAAAAACAAAATGGCGCTGTATAGACATTTGATGACAATGTTAAATTTGCATTTCTGCGAAACAACTGGAAACTTCTAAGTGGAAGGTTATTTTTTGAACATTTCAACAATATTTTACTGGTATATTGGTACATTTATGGTATTGGTACCATAAATGAATACATTTGATCAAAATAACATTATCTGTGTCTCTTCGTCTTAGCTTTATTAGTTGTTGTGTTCTACAAATCTGTTTTTCTGCATATATTATTATATTAAACGGTGGAACATTTCAAATAAAGACGAAATGCTATAGTCCGACCGAAACAGGTTATTCTTATTTTCAGCCGAAACGGAAAAAAAGTTCTCGTTAAAATTTTCAAATCCTGATATGGCAAATGATCCTAGTTTTAAAACAGGTTATGAATAGATACTGTATTAGTATTACTGGGTAGACAATCAACATTGAAGACACGGATGTGTGGATTTAATTCCCGTTGAAGAGGTAACATTTTCTACGGTCATTTCAATAGATAAATAATGTTTAATGACCACACAACGAGGTGTTGGCTACCCAAGTACTGTAATCAATACATAGTAAGGTATCTACATACAGTGTTATCGTCACTTTCCATAAGTATGTTCCATAAAAACTCTTTAACGTGAAAACAATTTTAAAAAATGTCGCATACTAAGAGTCAGAGTAAGCTATGAACAGCTTTTGCTGTCGCCAAATATTTAAATATATCTCGTGGCCCAAGGGTTGTGGTGCAGAGTGGCGTGTACATTCTAAAAATAGAGCATGCATCATCATATAGATCTCGGGGTGTTCTAAAAAGAAATATAAGCATAAATTATGCCCAGTGACGAACGAAGAACATTTTCACGCAAAAAGTAACGGCTGTATAGCTATACTAATCACCCATGGGCGCCCGCAGAAAATTTTCTAGGGGGGAGCAAAGTATTTTTAGTAACGCTTGACGCTCACGTCACACCGGTGCGTCGCCAACCTGGCGATGATGTTGCTCCAGACTGGCCAACGTTCTGGCAATGTGATCAATGTGATCAATGCAATTTCACATTCACCAGAGTGAGATCTAACATATTGTGTATGAAGGTTTAGATGAAAATATTGTATGTATTTCGTTTTATTTGGTTTAACGCCCAGCCGGGCTTTTACATGGATTTTAAGAACAAAATATATCTATTGAGCTATCAAATATTATACGCAAAGTTTTTAAAGCATGAAAATATAACGTTAACCCTAAACTGAATCTGAAGCAATATTAGTAAGACATACAACATTAATATTAAAATAAAATAATGCACGTGCAGATGGGACGTTAAGCCCCCATATTCCCAATTTCTACCGATTTATAACAAGTTTCTGTTCAAGTCCCAAAAAATATTATTATTAAGGCGAAGCTTAATGCTAAATCACTATTTTGAGGAAGCTACAAGCCAAAAATGTGTATATTCTTGGTATACCTTATATTGTAGGTAATAGGCATTAAAATCGCTTGACAAACGGAGTCTAGAAACGTTCGATTTCAAGCACAAAACTGGTTTTTATTTATTTTGTAAATAATTTTATAAGAAAGTAAAAAAGTTAATCAAGTAAAACTGTCACAGATAGTCTTAGCTATAATACTGTATTTTTTTAAAGTTGTTCCTTTACGCGTTCATACATTTCTATTGAAAAAAACATATATTTTACTGTATTGTATTTATATTTTTTATTGAGTATTTTATTTTTTTATTTTTATTCTACTCAAGCGAAGCGATAGAAAAATCTTTAATTTATCTAAAGCATATTTTTTGGTATTCATAATTTACACCAATTCATTATAAAGATTAATCAAAATAGTGATTCAGCGTTAAGCTTCGCCGTTAACGGGAAATGTTCCTATGGAAATTATTGGCTATTATCTATTTGCAATCGTTACATATTTTATTTTATTTTTATTTTTTGATAATACCATGATGAATTCCAATTTTACAAAAATAAAATCCATCCGTAAACTTACAATCGGCATATATCTTTTAAATATAATCCGTTGTATTATTTTTTTAGTGAAGAGTTGAAATGTGACAATTTTTATCAACTTTTTTTTTCCCATTATTTCTGGCTTTCACCCTTCAAGGGTGTTCTTGGCCATCATTTAAAATTATTGAGAAACGAAAGGTGAATTTAAATATTAATTTTATTTAAATAGGCAAATTTCAAAATTATAATGAAAATCGGAGTCGAGTTCAGACTTAGAAGAGATGAGATGTTGAATGGAGGGGAGGCAATTTTAGATAAGGCTTGATAGAAGAGAGGATATTTGTTTAGAGAGGGACAACCAAAAAATATGTGATCTAAAGTTTCCACTTCTAGACCACAGAATGTACAATCTGGGGAGTCAAGGATGTGAATTTTAAAAAGATGGGAAGGAACAGAACAATGTCCGATCCTCATTCGAATGAGTGAAGAAATTTCTTTTTTGGAAAAATGGGGGAATTGCTGAAACCACGGTTTTGATGGGATAGTCCTTTGTATTGAGGCATAGCAGGCTTCCTTGGATTGACTAGCAATGTGCCAATACTCCGACCAAACATTGCGGGATCTATCTTTGATGATGGAAAAAATGTCAGATAGGGGAATGTGGTTTACGAGGGTAACAACAGGGTTGGACGCTCCTTGTTTTGCCAAGGCATCCGCAATATCATTACTCATGACACCAACATGTCCAGGAATCCAAATCAGAGTTACAGTTTTACCAGAGCTTTGAATGGAGGCTATCATCTCTCGAATAAGGCATACAAAGTGATTATCAGGATGAAGAAGAGGACTGGATTTAAGTTTTTGGAGGGAACTGAGAGAGTCAGAGAGAACGAGGGAATGTTCAAAATTATTTTTGATTATATATTTGAGAGATTCTATTATTGCAACGCACTCGGCTGAAAATATTGAAAATTGATTTGAAATTGAATGAAATATTCTGTCATTAGAATTATTGTGGTAAACGTTAATACCTATACCACAGTTAGGAGAGTCGGGAGATTTGGATCCATCAGTAAATAAAAGAGAAAAGTTGGGCCATTTAGATGAAATAATGTCATTGAACATATTATTGACAGTTCGGTCCGGGAGATTGGAATGACTTTTAAGGATTCCGATCCCTTCTAATATTGTTGGGGATAGGGTGACGTGACTATATTTTAATTTGTATAAGGGAAGTAGATCATTTTGGATGATGTGAAGCTCTGAGAGAGACTTAAAATTTTTACAGATGTCAGGAAGAGGTTTAGTTGAAGCTCTGATTGTAGATGAATGGGTTGAGTCAATGAACAACGAGACGCTGGGGATAACCTGATGACATTTAGAATTTAAACATTTAAGAACAAATTTGTCAGCAAATAGTTGACGCCTTATACATATAAAGAGGAGGATCAGAACATTCTACTTGAAGGGAATTGATGGGTGACGATTGCATCGCTCCAGTTATAATTCGCAAAGATTTAGATTGAATTTTGTCTAATTTATCAAGTAAATTTTTTGAGGCAGTACTAAAAAGTGGGCAGACATAGTCGAGATGGCTTCGAATAAGTGCGTTGTAAAGCAACTTGATGCAAGTAGGGTGAGCTCCCCACCAAACGCCAGATAATGATCTGATGATATTTAAATTTTTTTCGCATTTAGTAACTAAATTATTAATATGGGAAGACCATTTAAGTTTCCTATCAAATGTTACTCCCAAAAATTTTACTTCAGAAGCGTTGGGGATTGGAGAATTTTTAAATAAAATTTGAACGGGGGGGTTTTTATGGCGATTTGAGAAGGTGACACACTGAGTCTTTTGGATTGAAAGTTCAAAACCATTTAACGTGAGCCATGTGCCAAGGGCATTCATGGCTTCGTTAAGATATTTGACGGCGAGAGGGATGAATTTGGATGATAAGAAGAAAGCTATGTCATCTGCGAACTCAATAACTTTTACTTGTGGGGGAATAGTGACATGCATATCATAAGTGTATATATTATACAGTAAGGGGGACAATACATCGCCTTGTGGTAAACCCTTCCAAATAGACCTACTTTGAGGAGAAATATCTGGAGGTTCAATGAAAATTTTTCTATCTAGAAATAGATTAATAATAGATTGGACAAACATGGGGGGAAGGCCGAGGCCTAGAAGTTTTTTTTTCAGGATTGGGATGGAAACATTGTCAAAGGCGCCTTCTATATCTATAAAGACGGCAAGACAAACTTCCTGTTTAGAAATTGATAAATTAATATCAGTGCTGATGATGGCAAGGTTATCTTGAGTGGATTTTTTTTCCTAAATCCAAATTGAGATGGAGAGAGAAGCTGTTTACTCTCGACAAAAAATTCTAATCGGTTTTTAATTAATTTTTCATAAAGTTTACTGAGGGTGGATGAAAGAGCGATTGGCCTGTAGTTGGATCCAGAATTTGGTGATTTGTTTGTTTTTAAAATAGGGATGATTATTTGACAACTCCAGTCATCAGGCATTATACCAGTCAGGAAGATTTTATTTAAGATGCTTAAGAAGTGGTTTAGAACATTCTCATTACTATTTTTGATTATGCTGTAAGGTATACCATCTCTGCCTGGAGATGAGTCCTTGACTGTTGATAAACAATTTTTTAGCTCAATTAAGGTGAATGGAGAGTCTAGCCAATGATTAGACATAGGAGTATTATAGATGGGCGTTATTTCATCTAAGTTAGGTACAGAAGGGGGGGCAATTTTGTCCAAGAATTCATCTATCCATTTAGAATGAGACGCTCGAGGAGATGGTGTACTGAAGGAGGATCGAAATCTTCGAATCATAGACCAAACTTCCGAAATTGGAGTGTTCGGAGATACTGAACTGCAGAAGTTGTACCACCCGGATCTCTTTTTTGACCGCAATACCCTTTTGGCATTGGATTCAGCGTTTTTGTATTTAAGATAGTTCTCCATAGTCATATTGTAATAATAGGAAAGAGATTTAGCTTTCCGAATTCTTACTACTTTGGAACATTCCTCATCCCACCAGGGAGTTGGAGGGAGTTTTTTGAGAGATTTAGTTTTAGGGTGAGGATTTGATTTATTTATTGCAGTTATGAGCATTGATTTGAAGTTATTATAGTCATCTTTGACGGAAAATATATCGGTGGCGGGTAAATTTAGTAGGAACTTGTCCATATGAGAGTTAAATTCATCCCATTTGGTGTGTTTCGTTTTAATCTTTGTCGAAATATGAGACTTGTCCGATTGGAAAGAAGTTTGATAAGTAATGGTGATCAGGAAATGATCACTGGAGCAAGGGTCGGGGGACACCACCCACGAGGAGAGAGAAGCCAGACTAGTAGAACATATCTAGAGATCCACTGCACTGGGGTTTGTGCTGGGGCGTGAGATCCTAGTAGGAAATCCGTCATTCAAAAGGAAAAGGTTGGATTGATCTAGGAAATTCATCACACTTCGACCATCTCGGTCGGAGAAAGCAGAACCCCAGACGGGGGAATGGGCATTAAAATCGCCTAATATAAAGAAAGGAGGGCTTAGTTGACTTACAATTTGCAACCAAGTTTGTTTATTGAAGTGGGCTGTTGGGGGAAGATAGACTGAAATAAAGGATGTGTCCTTTATTTTAGCTGCAACCATTTGGAAGTCAGCATTGGGGGGTTTGATATTATTTGTTGGGGAAAATGATATGGATTTTTTAATAAAAAGGGCAGCACCGCCGCCCGAACCTTCCGGGCGGTCGTCGCGGAGACAGGAATACCCTCCCACATTAAAGTGGGTGGATGGAGTAAACCAAGTCTCCGAGATAGCAGCCAAAGAAATAAAGTTGGAATTTAATAGGTTAAGGAGATCAGATTTGTTAGAAATAGCACTTCGGCTATTCCACTGAAGTATTCTGACATCTTGAAGAGTCATTTTGAATAAATGATTTTAATGTTGAAATAATTGTAGCAGCGTTGGACGGTAGATTAGTTTGAGAAGAAATAAGGTCAATTAGAAGCATAATAAGAGTTTGGATAAATAAAGAATTGTCTTGGGAGAGTTTTTCAAAAAGTTTTAGAGAGTTCATTGAGGACGGATTATAATTATTTGCACACCCATTTGTGGCATTTGAAAGAGATGAACCATTGGGATTTAAAAGCAGTGAGTTGTGTTGTTGCTGATCGTATCCAGTATCCGGTTTAGAGATAGCGTTTTTGTATGTGAATTTAGTTGAACGAGAAGAAGTTGTTGTAGAGGAGGGAAGAGGGTTGGATGAGGAGTTGCTGGATAAGGCCTCAACAAATGATTTTTTGACAGGTGGGAATAGTTTAGAAGCCTGCAGAAAAGACATGTTCTGAGAGGCCATAGAAATTTTAATATTTTTTTGGCGAGATTGTTCTGGGCAAGAAGTGTTGATAGCTGTATGTGAGCCTGAGCAGTTAAAACATTTGGGTGAGGAGGAAGAAGGACATTGGTCAGCTGCGTGGTTTTCTCCATATTTAAAACATCTGGGTTGAGATCTGCATGAAGCTTTGGTATGGCCAAAACGGCAGCAATTGAAACATTGAGTGGTGGGATAAGTATACATTTCAACTGGTAATGAGTTGAAGAATAAATATATATGGGAGGGAAGAGATTGACCTTCAAAGGTGATAACGACAGATTAGGAGGGCTTCCAGGAAATTATACCCTCAGAGGAGTCCTTGTAATTTAGCCTCCTCGCTTTTATGGGATTGCCAATGTGTTGGGGGGTTGAAAGTGAAGACAGAATTTCTTCGATGGACAGATCGGTCGAGATACCTCTGACCAGGCCCATGCGAGTGACATTGAAAGTAGGGATATATGCTTTGAACTTTGAATTTGATGAAATGTAGATATTTTTGATGAAACTGTTAGCAGCTGACCCTGAGAGGAATTCAACGGAGATTCGGAAGCGACCCTCGGATTTTACACCTCCAGGCTTGATTGAAAGATTCTTGCTATTTGATAGGAATTTGCCAAATTCAAGAGGGTGGATGGTTTTCCTTGCTCAGTTTTTTGGGCGTATACAATGAATGGACCACGGGAATGAAGAGAATAAAAGTTTGTTGGAGGAAGTTGAGAAAGTGCTGGTGGGGACTGTGAAGTCGAAGGCGAATCAAGATTTATTGGGGAAGAAGGAGTAAATTTCCTTTTTTTGGTAGAAGTCAAAATGACAGAATCACTGTCAGAAATTTCTACATTTTCCCCGTCTGGGGGGTCTGGAGAGGGATCTGGGGGCTTTGTAGGGAGTCCAGGAGGGAAATCTTCCTCCATAATTCACAACAGTAAACAACTACAATAATAGTATGGAAAATGACAGAAGTAAAAAAAGTTTATAAATATCTGGAAATCAGCAGCGAAAAGTGACTCCTGGAAGATCAAGAGGGAGAAGAAACCTCAAGGCACAACACACTACACTTTTTTTTGCCAGAAAACAAGAAAGAATGGTAAAAAAATAATTTTAGATAGAGCAAAACAAAACAACTGATGACAGCCAAATGTTATTGTTGCAATATTTTATCAACTTATATCTTGAAAAATAGCACGGTGCTCTATAAATGGCAATAATATTAATGAAACGCGGTAGTGCTTTCAATTTTAACTGAAGACCACACTTAAAAACCAAAACAGATTATTTGATCTAATTCTACTAAATAAGTATTTGAACAAACGATGTGTAGCCAACCAGATTGTACGTTAATTATCGAATTTGCTATGCAAACAAAAAAACATGTCTTCAAATAATACATCATGTTCAAGCATTGCAACAATAATGTATGCATTATTAACTGAATATTAGCCATTTTGATATTAGCATATTTTTTCAACCATATTTTTGTATTTTGTTAGATAAATATACCTTCGTAGTTTTTTGTTGTTACGTAAGTTAGTGTTATGCGAATTTTATAAAGGTAAAAAAAATCTCGTTGTACGTATGGAGGATTAATTACATTGATTTTAGAATATGCATTATTTAAACCGGTAACGCAACAAATCTAAAAATGTTTTTATAGATTCAAATTGGTTCACATTTTTTATTATTTAAACTATTAAGAATTTTAATTATAAAAATTAGATTTTTTTGCCTAAATGCAACAAGGCAAGTGAAGAAGCATAATCTTATAATTATTATTTTTTTTATGTGAATACCACACAATAGTCCCAACTGCTCCCAACCGTCTGGATCCAGTGAGACTATGGCATCAGCAATTGGCGTATGTTGTGTGGCTAAGGTGGGGAGGGGGAGGAGATGGGAGAGAGGAAGATGGGGGAGTACCTGGCTATTCAGATCTGGTCACCAAACACGGCCAAAGCCATTTCAAGCAACGTTTCAGTTCTGAATGGTGGACTTACACTAGGGCGATACTGAGAGTATCTTCCACTCTGGAACGTGCCACAAGTATACTATATATTATTATACATGAATTAATTGTATTTTGAGAAAACTACTTGATATATAATTAACTATAATTTTTATTATTTGTCTCCTTTTCGTTTCTTTCTTTTCTTTGAACTTGAGAATTGATGAAAATGTGTTTTTTTTTTTTATGAGACACCTCACAAGAGTGCCCCTGCCTGTGCAGTGTACAGACAGGGGAACTATGTCACCACCCGGTTGGGCGGCGTTGTGAGGTGGAATAAGGTAGGGGCTGTAGGAAGGGATTTGTTAATGCGGGCCTTGAAGAGGCTCGGATTATAGGAGGGAGGAAAAACAGATGCCGGTAGCTCGTTCCACATACGAGCCGACTTACACAAAAACGAGTCGTAAAAACGGCCCGTTCTCATGAAGCCAACGTCAACCGTGAACGGGTGTTCAGTTCGTGTCCGTCGAGTTTCGCGCACGTGCACCGGTGCATCAGGAATCAATGCTGCTAGCTCCTTGGAGCAGGCTCCATTGAAATACCTGTAGAACAGACACAGCATGCCTACATTGCGCCTATGCATTAGAGAAAGCAATCGGTCTGTTAACAACGGATTGTCAATCAGACGGATCGCTCTCCTTTGCACAGATTCAAGCAGGTTTATTAAGTATTTTGGGGCACCAGCCCAAAGGTGGCTCCTAAATTCAATAGTTGGGCCGACTTGAGACTTGTACAGGGTCAGCAGCTGGTCACTGTTGAAGAATCTCCTAGCCCTGTACAAGACGCCCAACTTTTTGGAGGCCTGATTTACTCGGGCTTCTATGGATCCCCGATACTTGAGCTGGTCTGATATAGTAACTCCAAGCATTTCAATGGAGTCTTTATTGGGGAGAGTGCTCCCATCAAATTGCACCAGACAGTCATTGATCTCCCTCTTTGCCGAAATCAGACACGCTTGGGTTTTTGAGACGTTGAAACTGACCAAGTTGGCCTTACCCCAGGCACGAACCATCTCGAGGTGGTGGTCAATTTTTTGCTTCAAAACTTCCCGAGCTGTTCGGACTTCATAGGTGGAAGGGGGCCTGTCAAAAAGATAACCCTCGTGAACGGTGCTGTCATCAGCGTAGCAGTGAATTGGTGCACATTCAACGAGATCGTTGATGTGCAATAAAAACAGCGTCGGAGACAGCACAGATCCTTGTGGCACCCCCGCATTGATTTGGTACGGTGAGGAAGAAGAGCCGTCAACCACGGTTTGAATTGTTCTTCCCCTCAGAAAGTCCGCAATCCAACTATGCAGGGTTGTTAGTTTATTTAAATTTTTCCTGTTCTAAGATGGGATTTTCTCCTAGTTGGTCAGACAAAACCTCTTCAAAATGTATACATTTTAAGATTACTAATAAATATTGCTAATTTATTAGTAATCTTAAAATTATTCGTAATAATAGTTTAGTACATATCAGTAGGTATATTGCATATATATTTATTTTTTATTTACCTTACGAATAAATTATTTTCCTGTGTTCAGTCGTACGGGTTTGCAACAAACATGAATAATTATATGTATATACGAATGTACAATGTACATAATTTGCTTTATTTACAATATTAGGTGTATTATTAGGATTTGATATTAATCTTAGTTTTAGAATTTCATATATTTTTTTTGTAAATAGTTATGCTATTATCCGTGTATTATGTTACACTTACATACATAAATTGTCAATTTCCTCTGTAAAAGCCCGATAGGGCGTTAATGAATAATAAATAAATAAATAATTCGGATAAAAACGGGACTGCAGGCCCTTAACGAATGAATTGGTAGGTGTCATGTTAAACTTTTTGAAAGAAAGGAATGTATTATCGCGATAAACACATTTTCATAAAAGTCATATTTCATTTATTATCAGGGCAAATGCAGATACTTGAAAAAATGTTCCGATATCTTAGGAATGTGCTAAAAGTTCAACAGGAAACGTTGTGCAATCCCGTTTTTAACCGGATTTTAACAATTCAGCAATGTGAAATAACAAAAATTCATCAAGTAAAAATTAATTGCGCACGCCGCGATTTGAACTGGACCATGGAGGCCGTCATGCAATGAACAGATACTCGTATTCCCTAGAAACCTTTTTCGTCGATTTACACAAAATCTTTCGACTGGACCCCAGAATGGCCTGTTAAATTGTTGGATATTTATAATTTTGATCGATTTCACCAGAAGTAAGGAAACATTGAACTAACTTTGGTCTTACGTACACGCCCACAACACATTTCTATCTGTGTATCTCTTACGTGAATTAGTAGAATACCTATTATTTAATCAGGTAATTCCATAATACTGAAATAAAATTGTTTACAATCATATTTTAAATGTCATGTGAATTTAGAATTGAATGTATCAGTTACGGAAGTTGTTGGGATACTTATTTCGAAATCAAAATTACACTTCAATACTTAACTAGTAGGTACTTCAAACAATGGTTAGCATTAATCTCTTTATAATTTTATAATATGAGTTTGTCACATTTTTAATCTTGTATCACAACACAATTTCGTTCAGACGCGGTGAGTCGAATAAATGGCAAATTTATTATTGTTATTTTACGACATTATAAGCTGTGCGAATAATGTCAGATATTTGATTTGTTTGTAGTTTGGTATTTTTTTTATATTTAATCTAGAACAATAAGAGGATGAGTAATAAGGTTTATTAAACTATGATAAAATACTTTGTTACACTAACTAACCTTCCCGGAGGGGTAGGCAGTGAGAATAGACCTCCACATAGAGAAAAATGAGTATTGCTAATTTAATAAGAATCTCCTAACACTATTGGTTATCCGGTTAAAAGTAATTCTGAAAATGGCGTGAACAACATGCATCATGGAAGTAAGAAGATTATTATTTCCATGTCATGTATCAATTAATAACGGTCACATAATACAGAATGTTAAAATGACGTAAACATCATGCACCATGGAAGTAAGAAGATTCTTATTTCCATGTCATTTAATAACGGTCATATAATACAAAATGTGAAAACCCAAAATAGTAGTTCTATGAACAGTAGACGCCAGTGGTGTAGCTATAGAATTCACATGGGGGGAGGGTTCGATTCGAGGGGGATTCGACCCTGGTGGGCGAGTAAGGAAGAAGGGAGGGGGAAACAACTCATAGTAGATCGTGAGTCTGGTGGGAGGCCACCATCTTGAACCGGAACCGGAACATAAAAAAATACAGAAAGATGAAATGCCAAATAGTGGACTCAAAACAGGACTTCACTACGCCCAGTCAATAATCATTGAGAGAGCCCAGTAGCACGCATTCTGAGGCCTCTTTGTTTGTTGTGAATAGGGAATTTTTAATTGGCTAATGACAACGCATTGCTACAAGAATATACTTGAGATGTCAACGACTTTAGTAATCGTCAACGAGGTGCGCAATCATGAGCAAACTGGTTATTATCGCAAATATTGACACATTGTACAAACAGATAAAAAATAGACCCTCGAATTAAAGTCATTACAGGCATGTAAGTCAGAATGGTATAAACCTAAACAGTATGTGTGGACTCTTTATCCAGCCATTGAATGTTCTCCTTTTGCAGAAAAATTTACGAGTAGTTACGAATTTTAACTGACGGAAACATACTTATTGACTAAATCAATGAAATTTTCATTGCAGTTGTTTTTTTATTGTACGTAACTGGCTTCACTAGACATTGTCAGTTCTGAGTAAAGTATTTAGTAAACCTATCTAGGTATTTTACACGTGATTACCACGGCCACATCACATAACCTTAGCAGTGAATGACACTTCAAGGCTGCCCAAAACGTACACTCAAGAAGAAGGAAGAAGCGCTATATAAGTTTCTAGTATATCGAGTCTGAAGTTGGAATCTTTTAGGTCTCAATTTAAAATAAAATCGGATACCTGGAACTTAATTTTTTTATTATCATTATAAAGTTGTTTTACGGGTGTTTTCGATATCTTTCTCACTAGGATATACCTGTGTCGAGACAGACGTATTGGATACATAAATTAGTATTCACATATTAATTTATACTTGCATAACTATAACTAAAATATAAATTATAAAGTTGTATATATTTTAAACCGTGAAGACATAATATAACATGTTCGTTATCCAATTATTAAACAAGGAAAAGTTAAGATAAAATAGTCAATGAAAAATTTAATGGAAGTTAATATAAGCAGTATAAACAAAGATAGCAAATATAACTATAGGTTTAATAAAAATATAGTACTATATGTTTCACATGTCTTATACTGATTTATAAATGTGGAAATTCTAACTATGCAATTGTAAATGTTCTCCAAAATGCCCTGGAAAGAATCTCAGACTTGTGATGTCCCGAAAGAAACCATTCATCTGTTCTGAATGCAATTACTAATGTTATTCAAATTGACCCTGGTAATAAATTACATCTTTGCGATTCTTTCAAGGATAAAGAAACCATCCTGTCACTTCGAATGCAATCAAAAATGTTCTCAAAATTTGTTTTGACAGCATCGCTATTCCATTGTAAGAATATTATGTACTAAATACACAATTTGGCTGTCCAGAAACGAGAATCCTTCTCAGTTGGACAGACAAAGGTTCATTTTGTTTTGTATTGTTTGTAATTTATATATATAAAAATAAATAACAATATATATATATATAAAATGACAGAGTTCAATCAACATCTAGTTGGAGTACATACTTATAAAGGGGTTTATAAAAAAATTATCTTGGATCTGTCTTGGCTGATGATCCAAGACTTGGTATCTATTTTATATTTCAAAAAAATTGTGTTCTGTCTAATGGCTAGTGGGGGAGCATTATATAACCTTGTTGCAAAATATCTAAAATTTCTCTGGCCAAAAGTTATTTTAGCGAATTATTGGTTGTTTAACGTCTTTTAAGCATATACCCGGTTCCAAAAGTATTTATTTTTATTTTTTAGTTGCCGAAAAAAGTTTTAAAAAATATGTAGATCGAAATAAAAAGTTTTTAGGTTTTCCTATGTGATGTAGATTTATAAGTTTGCCGATTAAACTACGAGTTTCCGGAACCCGTGTATAACTTTAAAAAAAAAATAATATTCACTGTTGATACTTCCTTGAAGAACTTCAATAAAATCAATCAATATCCCTGATCTGGGTACCAGGACATAAAGAAATTGAGGCAACGAACGGACTGATGGAATAGAAAGGAAAGGGGCGAAATCACCAATTACGGGTTTCAAGCCGGCCAGCTTTCCACACCAAAATACATATTGAAATGTGAGTCAAATCCCGGCACTGGAACGAATGGGACAGGGTATCCGGAAAAGGCAATACAAAGTTCTCATAAATGGGCCAGACCCTAGACGAACCAGGCAAGTACTTAATATGGAAAGAAACTCACTGAAAGAACTGGTAGGACTACTAACGGGACACTGCCATCTCAGGAGACACGTGCAGTTTCGGGAGTGGAAAACACCAATAGATGCAGGAAAGGATGAAGAGGATGAAGAAACTCCAATTCACCTATGGTGCCAATGTCCCGCTCTTTTTATGTGAATACCGCACAAAAGTCACAACTACTCCCAACCATCTGGAACCAGTGAGACTATTACATTCCTAATTTGAGTATGCTCTGAGGCTGAAGGTAGTGGGAAGGGGAAGGAGATGGGGAAGAGGATAGTGGGGAAGTACCTGGCTATTCAGATCTGGTCACCAAACACGGTTAAAACCATTTCAAGCAACGTTTCAATTGTAAATTATTGGCTTACACCAGGGCGATATTGAGAATATCTTTCACGGGTTACTGTTAAAGGAATGAGATAAGATGGAAGATAGCATAATGGGTCCATAACCTAAGTGTTCAAGGGAACTTTAAGTAAATCGTCTCCATTCTAGTAAAAAATTCATATTAAGAAGTCAGAAATCGAAATGAATATCTTTACTTTCATCATAAAAATCTGAGAAAACCATAGACAATAAAAACGATTATCTGAGGATAGAACCAGATATTAGTATGCAAATCAGGATCTTGGCTACGCATGCCTTGCAGCTTAGATTACTACACGAGTTTCATTGGACTTGTATTTAAATCACATTAAATGCATTTATAATAAATGCCCACTCAATACTATGCACATTTACATTTTACTATCCCACGAGGGAGAAATCTTGTTCAGCTTCTATAATAATGCCAATAAACATTGTCGAGATTCAAAATGATTACCTGTTACAAGAGTATTTCAACGCAAAATTATTATCCTTACAATTTACATAGAACCAGCGCAGACTCGTGAAAAATCAAATTTCCCTTGTCCGGTTTGAATCAACGTCCTCTGCCTCAGAACCAAGAAACTCTACCACGAAGGTCGTTGTTTAAAGCAAGAATTACATTGTTGGGAGGAGGGCCACAGAAAAATTCAATTTTCTTATTTCGCCACTGGTAGCTAGTGGCGGTAGCTCACGAAAAGTTATAAAATAAGTATTTATTTATAATACTATTGTGGCATTCAATGTGACCTTGACCTACATTAACAAAATCCAATTATATTTGATCGTAAATTTTCCTGTTATATATTATTTGTTATTGAATATAACATGTAAATGTTTATTATTATAAGTGAAATAAATGAGAAAAATGTACGGACGATTTATGCAAAACAAGTTGGTAATGATGTTTTCGTTTCTAGCGAAAGAGGCCTGTATTATATACATTGAGAGGTATCGCAACGAATGTTGGCGCAGATGATTTGTTTGCATACAGCATGTTCCAAACCTTTTATTCGACTTAAGAAAATGAAAATACTAATGACTATAAAAAAATAACAACTGTACAAAAATATTATCAATAACCAACCTGCAATCACTGGAACTCCTCAATCCACTTCAATGGAAATATGAGACGCAATTGTAAAAAGTGAAAACCGGAGTAATACATACAAAATGATTACATATTAATGCTAATCTAAGAAATCTAAGTAAAGCTAAGAGCCATTCTGAGGAGACAGAAGAAAATGTACAAAGTAAAATTAATCAGAAATTTAACTTACGTAAGGAAGGTGTTAAAGTCAATATCGAAAATATATTACTAATCAGATGTTCGACAAAAGACGATAAGTAAAAAATGGGTAAAGTCATTGGGAACGACTTTTTACAGACATAAATGCCACACAAATTAAGAAGAAAATAAAAACAAAAATGTTTTTGATTCCGAGATCTAGTGTTTCTAATATACGTCTTAGGTGTTATTTCTTATGTTTTGTATTTATGAATGTAAAGGAGAATTTTTGTTATTTGTTTTTGGGGTGTTATGCACGGCATAACACCCCAAAAAGAAATAACAAAAATACTTTTGGCCGTGAAAATCTTAAATCATATTAAAGGAGAATTGTTTTAGAATATATGATTAATTGACATGATGTTGAGATTGTTGAAGATTTTGTCAGTGCTAGTTCTTGACTAATTTTAGAATAATTTTCCTTGTGGTTTTTCGGATTTTGAATTGTGATTTTACAATTTTGTCATTTGCACTGCCCCATCCGATAACACAATATTCTAATAGTAATAGTAATAGAAAAGAACCGTTTATATCTTTATGAAGTTTTTTTTTAATTTGCGGAATTCTTCCGTGTTATTGAGCTCACCTATGTTGTGGATTGGTTTATTATGAAATTCACCTGTATTAAAACTTAATTAACATTAACTAATTGTTTATCAGTGAAATTTAGATACAGATATTTAGGACATAATTGGAAAATTGTATATAACTGGACTTTCTCTCAGGAATGGTATATTTAATTTAAGGGTATGACAGCTTAAGAAGGTATGTTTTTAGTTTAGACCTGAATTTTGTTGGACTTGTTATGGATCTTAGTTCCGGAGGGAGTACATTCCAAGACTTCGGCCCAGATACTCCGAAAGCGCCATCACCGAACTTAGTATTTCGTTTGCGCTTAGGTTCCATCAGTCTGCCTACAGCTGCTGATGTTGCTGATCTAAGAGTTGACTGCCTCAGACCAGTGTTTTCCGGAACAGTGTTTTCTGTATCATATACATTATATCTTGTAGTATATTATGGTGTTATTTTAAAGGGTATTTATTTCATTAGCTACCTTCGTATTTTAATTCTAAAAAGTATATACATATTATGAACATATTGCAGGCACCTATCTATTGCAATCTCTCTTTTATTTACGTGCATCGTTTACACGAAAAAGGCCCAAGTGTCAATAGAATTATTATCAGCGGTATACCTATAAATGTGTACTATTCTAGACGGCAAGGACTTGTACTTGAAGGTCATACACCTAAAGACAAGTGAAGTTTCAAAGGTAAAGCAAACGGTCAACTTCCTAGTAAGAGTCAGAGGTACGTGAACGGAATCCGTATAGCAAGTACACCCATCACTACTTGCTCGGAGTAACCCCGTTTACAAATAGAAAGATTTATGCAAGTGCGGTGTTTGTCCTTCATACCGGATGACTGGAACTGGTAATTATTATAATAAACAGTGATGCATTACACTTTTTTTTTTCAATTTAATTTTTCAAAGGCATTTTTATAAGATATTAAATAAGTATGTCCGACCTATACGCCGGGCCAGGCGCCGAATATTTTTTTACGTTAAAATTCGCACTTTGTTAAATTTCAGATTATTTGCTAGAGCAAATTCGACCGTAAGTCCTTCCACACACCGGGGTCGCGTGTCGTACGTTTTTGTAGACGCCTTCTTCACTTATGTTACGATTTCGACTTCGAAGTTGCGGGTTAGGTGAAAAGGGCATGAAATTATGAACAATGCAATCGCGAGGATGCTGCGAAAATTTTCAGTTTTAATACGTCACTAGTAAACCACTCCCCAGTGAGACCCACATTATCAATTAATGTTTATTAAAAAACGTTATTGTATCACATTAAAATTTAAAAAAAAATTGACTGTATTTTACGTCTAAATAAGAGTTAAGTGTAAAATAAACTATTAACCTTAAGTTGACCATCCGCCTATCGAAAGAGAATACGTCGTTTTCTGTAAGAATCACACTCGATCCGTTCGATTGATAGCTGAGCGTCTTACCCAAAAAGCTATCGACTACTTAACTATGTGAAAAAAGTGATGACTAATAAACATGAATGAAAGTTAGATTTAATTACTTTCTTTGTGCTAGTTAGTTCTATAGAATACTAATCTTTTTGAATTTAGCCTCATTATTATCGATTATAAATAGTGATGAATGGTAGATACTCTAACGGCCGTTGTTACCAACTTTTCGAACGATCAATCTCAGGCTCCGGATCAAACAAATGATTTGTTTAGTAACGTTCGATTCGCCTGTTTCCAAACATGTTTACCGTTGATTATCTTAAGTGGCCTCGCCCACTTTCATACACAATAAAATGACATCAAAGTAAAAACTTTCAATGTTAAATTAACATTGACGAAATAATTATTGTATTTATTATTAATGCATATTTTTTAAATACTGCAATACATAAACCGATATTTTATATTTTTATAAACAAACTTATGTAATGTGTTAAAAATAAAGCGCTAGCTTGACTTTAATGCCACTAGGTCATTTACTGAGGCAAGCATAATCCAGTAGTTTGACTCCCTTAATTTGGTTGATCGCTCAGTCCGTCACCTTTCCGTTTTAGAAGTGTTGAGCCAAAATTTCGGCTCAACAGTTGATTAGTAGGATTGGGAACAACGGCCGTCAGTGTCGCCTGGTGAGAGATGATCGAAGGATAAAGCTCTCGAGTAGCAAGTCAGAGATCGCGGATTCAAATCCCGGCATTCACAAGTAAATTTTATTTCACAATTTACTTATTTAAATTAATATGTCATATATTTGCGGCACGTAGCAGAGTGCAAGATACTCTCAGATTCGCCCTGGTGTAAGACCACTATTCGCATCCATTTAAAATGGCTTTGGTCGTGTTTGGTGACCAGATTCGAACAGCATGCACAAATTAGGGATGCCATAGTCTCACTGATTCCAGACATTTGGGAGCAGTTGAGACTCTTATCCGATTTGACATTGAACAAAAAATAAAGACATATCTCTTTTGAGCTGCAGGGAGTGGAATGCGAACTTTCCAACTCTTTCATTAGCCATTCCAAAACAATAACAACATTCCAAAAAATAAGGTGCCATAGTTACATTTGCTTTGAACAGTTCAAACTCATGGCTTTTGCTGTGGTTAGTGACTGGAATCTTTCTCCCCCCTTCTGCCCAGTAAAATTCTTCAAATTAGTGCCAGCAGAGATATTGAATGATTTGAATAGTCGGGTATTTCCCAACAATTCTTTCCCTCCCCAACTATTTATAAGTTCAACAACATTTTGTAAATAAGGATGTTATTGTGCAACTAGTTCCACGAAGTTTATTTTTAGAATATAGAATATCATCGACCAGTGTTGTCCGACATCACAAAAATATATTTTAAAAAAGTAATGGCGGGTTTTCTCCATATAACAAGCCTAAAAAATCAGGTTCCAAGCTATTGCTTTCTGAGTTAAATAATTATTGTTTGTGACAAGAAAATTAATATAAATTATTGTAATTAAAATAAGACATGTAAAATAACTTTTATTATTATTTTTTTTGGTAAACTAATGTTTTAAGACAAGATTTTTTATGCATAGCACAAAGGGTAACAATTATTTTTATTAGCAATAATTAAATCCACATCTACATCCACAGGTGAAAAAATGTAATAAGCAGTAATTGTTGAATGAAACACTAGTATATATTGAATTATTTCGCGGATAAGAGATAAGCCGCCATAGCTCAGTGGTCAGAGCTGTCGACCGGAAATCGAAAGGACACGGGTTCGAGTCCCGTTGGCGTCATGTATCTTTTATCAGGAGATTTTTCAATGTGGATGAGTGTTTCAGGCTAATAATTATTGCTTAAAAATAAAATAACTTTAGATTATTATAGTAAGTAACTATATAGAATACACTTAAACCATTTTTGGCATAGTATGGCAAGTTTGCAAAACGTCTTGAGTGATCGTTTGCCATAATGTGCCAAAATTGCCATGGTGAAATCTAAGTGGATTAACTGGCAAGCCGCAGTAAGCAGTTCGTATGTTCCCATATTAATATTTTGAGGAATTATATTAATTCCTAAATTCAACTTACTGACATAAAATATTGCTAATTAATTAAGAATATTTTCAAATTATTCGCCATTCGGTTAAAACGGGATTTCAGGCCCTTAACAAATGAATTGATAGGTTTCTTGATAAACTATCAGTAAAATACTAATGTATTGTCACGATGTCGGAACACGTGTTCCTAATCCTAAAATTTTCGGATTTCGTCATTATATATTATCAAGTCAAACGCAGGTGCATGAACACGAATATTTTTACGAAACGGCCTGCAATCCCGCTTTTAACCGGATTATCAATAATTTGAAGTGATTCTTAATAAATTAACGATACTCATTTTTCTCCGTGAGGAGCAGTCCGCTCCGGGCGCCGAATTGTCAAGCGCCCAGGCGCTAATACACATAACAGTCGATTGTAGTAACTACATAGAAATTTTAGGAATAGATCATATATAAGTGGCCTCACCACAGTTTTATAACGAAACAGCTGTCGCTTATACTAATAATTACACAGCCAACAGAACCTGTTTTGTAAATTAACTGGTTTTTTTCATAAATTTAATAATAATATTATTGAATACATTAAATAAAAATAAAAACTTTAAAATGAAATGGAATTCTACATTAACTGTATTTTGTTTATATTATTTTTACGGACATGGCTTTATGAAATGTTTAAAACACCACCGCAGAGTTAAAATAAAAGCAATTATACTATGAGTATTGTCACGAATATCCAACAATAAATAACACTATCCCAATGTAAATTTCCGTCGTTATTTTTTAATGAGACATATTAATTTCTGTCAATACGTCGCCGACGTGAAAAGGAGCATGTAATGTCACTATTTTTCCACAAACAACATAGAGTAATTGTCTCAAAAACAATAAAATTATGTCAGTCTTGGAATTACTCATTTTTGGATATTTTATAAATTCTAATATTATTGTACAGTGGATCTCCAAATTATCAGTTACACTTGTAAAAAATTACATTATCATTTGTTTGAAGCTGTATAAAATTTTTAAATGGTAATAATTTATACTTTTATATTTTTTTTTTTAGATAAATTAGACATTTCTTATACAATCTATCTATACAAATAAAAATTTTATGTTCGTCTGTTAAAAATCTTTGGACAGGTGGTTTCGGAGAATTTAAACAATTCATAAAATTTCAACGTTCATTTTCGGGTTCTGTGAAAGTCCTATTCAAGTTCTGTTATTATATCATTATAGGCTAGTTGCTTAACAGAACTGAAATAAAAACAAAATCTTTCGCAGAACTTGAAAATGAACGTTGAAATTTGATGAATTGTTCAAATTCTATGAAAAATCCCGTTCTTAAATTTACGAAAGTTCTTCACCGATTGCTTTGAAATTTTGACACAACGTTACATTTGAATTTGTGTGTTTTTATATATCTATATTATATAGATTTCACCGGTTACAGGGGAAAACATGGTATTTTTGAAAAACAGCACTTTATGTTGGACTAAAAGGCTTTTTTAAAAAAACGGCTCCATCTGTTGAACGTAAAAGCAACACGCGCTACTGTTTCTCTATCTCCACAGACAGAATGATCCACAGCAACGTGTGGCGGGGTACAGCTAGTTAAAAATAAATTATAAGCATTTCAGAAAAATCACAATACAGGATGATCAGAAATATCTCTTAATATTTAGTGGGATTTCCCTTGGCGTCTCTCTCAATTAATTCTAGCGGAAATATAAATCCGTCTTTATTTGTAATTTTCGTCCATCGCACTCCTAACTAGCGTTACTCCTTCAAGCATTTTCTCCTGTTTTCCATGCATATGTCACGAATTTTTCTTTCACTTCAAGCGTAGTGAATCGCTTTCCTTCTTGTTTTCTGTTTTCTGACTTACTATTTGTATTTTTCTATCAAATTTATTAATAAAATTAGCATGTGTGTATTAAAAGCAAATTCTTAAATAATAATATAAAAAACTCTAGTGTAACTGATTATTTGGGCACCCACTGTATGTTTTGCGCCACAGGATACATATTTTTGTGATACAGGATACAGATATCTAGTGGGACTGATAAAAAAGGTTAAGAAATACCTGGATATTCCGATCTAGTCACTAAACACGACAGCCACCGTTTATTGCAACGTTTTGATTCTGACTGGCTGGCGGTCTGTTAACAGGCCAATATTGAAAGTTTTCAAGTGTTTTTCCTCATCATGTGAGTTAGTTTGTTAAGTACTATAATCTTTAAATATGCACTTTAAGTCAATTTACACTTCGATTAGTAGTAACAAGTAATTAGTGATTAGAGAGACACCACCATTAAACCAATCGTGTATTTGTGATTTGTGATAATTGAGTGACGTTACTCATGGTTTTATCCTAACACTAATCACTTGTTACTAATCAAAGTGTAATTCGGCCCTTGGGAGTCGATACAAACTTCATATTATTTTAAAACAATATATTTTCGGTTGTGATGTGAGCACGGTAATAAACTTTTTTTTTATTATTTTCAGTAGGCAAATAATAAAATTTATTTATTTACGTTCAATTGATCGGGGTCCGATTATCGTCCGTGGTAATAGAAATAAATTATGATAATGAAGGTATTTTTATTTTTTGTAAACGTATAAATTTTCTATAACGATTTAAAATGTGCCATTTTCGTTAAGCCGCCAAAATTACATGTTCGTTTTTATTCGTGAATTCGGCGGTGTTGACGTTAGTGACAGTCGTCTACCAGACATTGGCGGTATCTGACATAATGACGTTGTAGCCAGTTGGAACCGTTTCGGAATACGCGGTTTTAGATCGTTTTTAAATCAATAAATTATGAATGAAAATATTAAAAAATAACATATCTTTAACGCAAACATAATCAGAAAAATAAACCTTGAATCTTACATGCATTTTTAACCATATTCATAGTTTGTGTAAATTATTTTTTAAATATATTTTTTTACTAGTTTTAATACTATGTAGGTACTAGTTACACAAATAGGTTAGGTACCTACCCACCTCAAATCACTTTTTTTTCAATTTGCTCTTAATGAATATTACGTTACCTAAGATTCAAAGCTGGCCTATTTTCAATAAAAATAAAAATAATAATTATACTGCTTGTAACTTTCGAATCTCCTTTCGAAGTCGCATTGCTTGTTTGATTGACGTGTGTATTCATACATGCCTGTCTTGGAAATTAGCTCCTAAAGTAGAGAGTCATGAATGTAAAAAATTCGCACTACCATTGGTATTCCACGTAAGTACCTACCTACCAATTAAATGTGGCATGAAGTGAAATAAATGTGTTAGTGGCGTGTTGAAATTTTTTGTTCGTTTTTCAGAAGAAGAAAAATATCTTCCGTTGACTCCTGTTTTTTTTCTAGAATTATAAATGGCGGAAATGAAAGGGAAAAAATCGATACAGGCGATTTTGTTTCGTATAAAGGTATCAATCTTTAAATTGTTTTGCTATAAATTTCACTGTAGGTTTTCCTTCTTTCGAGTTAGTTCGGATTCATGTCAATGTAATGTGTATTACAAACGTCATTTAACATTTCACGTAGTCAATGTAATGTGTATTACAAACGTCATTTAACATTTCACGTAGTCAATGTAATGTGTATTACAAACGTCATTTAACATTTCACGTAGTCAATGTAATGTGTATTACAAACGTCATTTAACATTTCACGCAAGCGTAATTTAGTTGAAATATGTATTTTTCTCCCGACCAATTCAGGTAAACAGAGCAATAATTGCTGAGCAAGATAATAATATAATAAGAATGGTAGATAATTTCTCGCTTGAAATGGCTGTCTGACATTGGAGATAAGATCTGCATAGTCAGGTAATTCCTAATCTTCCTCTTCCCCCCCTCACTACTATACTCCTCACAACATACCACAATTAGGGATACCATAGTATCAATGACTCATGTAGCAGTTGGGACTTATGTAAAAAATTACAATGAGGTATAGACCTGACAAACGATGTATAAAAGGCAGATTTCTGTAGAAATGAGTAGGACAAAACATGCGCTTAACCCTATTATGTGATGGTTTGGACATGTAGAGCAGATGGTCGAAGAAAGCGAAAATAATATTCCGAAAATAATTTTAAAGAATAACTTAAAAGTGTATTTTCGTGAAATAATCAAATGAACACTATCTATGAACGCACAGATTATAACGTACGTATACATATGCGAGCCGAACTGCCGAACTTGAACCACCACTTATTGGAAAAAACGAAGCAACCGCAAATGGCGCGTTGATTCGTTCCTTTCCCGTAATTCGTGGTACGGTTCGCGTTTCAGTTCGCATATGTATACGTACCCCTATACCAGATGCGTAACCACTAAATATGTATTAGCCACCTACTTGATTCATTGGCTTTTTTTATTATCATTCGAAACCGCTACGAATACATTACGTATTACCTATCTATTAGTTACACTACGATAATTAGATGATGCATATCAATAAGAATAATTTATTTGTTGGTTTTAAGTTTTAGCAGACATTTATTACGTAGGTAAATAAATGTAATTCTAAAAATAAGCACATTCGCTACCTTCACTTTATTACTGTCTTTCCATTTTCACATCCTATGAGCCTATACGATAAATACTTTGTTTACGTGTTTAAAATACAATACGCAGTCATCGTTTATATTAGTATTCTGTATTTATGTACTTACCGAAAATATAAGTACATTTAAAAATAAAGAGTTGAAAGATGTAACTCAGCCATAACCATGAGGGGTTGTTGTGGAACCCCACCGAGCGTTTTTTTCAAACTTATTTCATTTTGCTTGGGGTAAATGAGTGACTTCACACAATACCTGCTTTATATGCCAACATGACTTCTCGGGGCTAATTTGTTCGCGTTTGGGAACAGCTCATGGAAATCGTTCCGTCTCCCTTACTGTCAAGGTTAGAAATATGATCTAAACGGTGTTAAAAAGAGAAAACACCACACTTAAGATTAAAATCTAGAAATTAACCAGAGAAATATTAAAATATACACCACTAACATAACAAAGTTTCGATATATCCCTCCCTAAACACGAGTTATTCTCAATTCTCTAGGTGTTAATTAAATTTAATGAATTACTATATATTCTGTAAATTATGTAACATTATTTTTGTGCATAAATATTAAAAAAATATATTTATATAAATTTATTTAATTTAATATAATTATTTTTATGTGAAACGCCAAAAGTGTGGTAACGATAATATTTCTAATACATTTGTCTATTAAAACGTCTGTTTTTTTTTGTTATCAGTAATTTTAGTACAATTCTTACACGAAAAAACATAAGGTGAGCCATTTAAAAAAAATATGTTTGCATTCGAAATTTTTATGTTTAAAAAATTATATGTTTATTTCTAATAATAAAATTTGAAAGCGTATTTCAACACCTTTTGGCTGTCGGATACGGTCAGATTGTTCCATTTACTTGCTTTTTTTTATTATTTCAAAGCTGAGATACTCAGACCTTCAAGTCAAGCCATAAGCTTGAAGGGAAAAATTGTAATTTCAAAAGGTCATTCAAGATAAAGATTGCAATATTAACGCGTAATACTAAAGAAAACTGCTGATGTACCTACTTACCTACTAACTTATGTTACTGAGAGACTTTCAAGAAACAGCCAAGAACTAATTGCAGTTTCTGGGTAAGGCTTTGATACATACTGGCTTTCAGACTTAAATGAAAACAACAGTATAAGGACAAGAATTTTATTCATACTAGTTTCAGAATTTCAAGGAATGAACAGTTTTCTGAACAAGATTTCGATACATGGCTACTGGCTATTCTTCTCCAGACTTCATTGGGAAACTTTCAAGAAAATAATTGTCTATGTTTTAGGCGCTATCTAAATATACAAAAATGAATGTTTCTTTGTTTGTCTTAAAAACTACTAAATTTAAGTAGCTTATTTTTATTAGTGCCGTGAGTGTTTAGAGAATGGTGGATAAATTCGCGGACGATCGAGAAAGACCTAATGCATTATCTCTGCACTGGAATGAGATACGCAGTCGAATTAAAGTCGATATAATGTAAATTTTCTAAAATAACAATGTAGTATACAGTAGTAGAACATGTCAGGGACGCTCGAGGAAGACTTAACTCTTATTTCAGCACTGGATGAGGTCGAATTATAGTTTTTAACAGTAAAAATTCGGGCTTCATCATATTACATGGAGTGAATCGGAGAAAGACACGAACCAAATAATCATTTGTAAAAAAATCAAATAATTATTTGTAAAAAAATCAAATAATTATTTGTAAAAAAATCAAATAATCATTTGTAAAAAAATAAAAAATCATTTGTAAAAAAATCTAAAATATCATTTGTAAAAAAAATCAAATAATCATTTGTAAAAAAATTATCAATTGTAGAAAAATCAAATAATGGTTTGTAAAAAAATCAAATAATCATTTGTAAAAAAATAGAGAGGAATGAATACAATACATTACTTGAAAGTGAATGGTTGAAGAAGTCGAAGACGAAGTGAAATAAATACTTATTTTAGTACAGTAATAGCATTTCCACATTTAAAATGCACTCAGTTGACAGGTACGCTAGAATTCTCAACCTCAAAACTTTACACCAAGCCATTCATAAGTCCCCGAGCAACGCCGGGTGCACGTCAGTTAGTCATTTTATAAATTAGAAACTGCATTCTTAACAGTTAAGCAATAATTGCATATCGACAGCAACGTAAATAATATTTTAAAAGTTATTTAGATAAGAGATCATAAACTTTGCTACATTTGCACATAAATATTTCAAGTAAAACACGAACGAAGAAAAACGCCATTCTAAAAAGGTAATTTAGTAATAACTTTACGATGTTTTCTTTAAATTACTGACAAATTTAATAGTTTCGGTGTTTACACAACTAAAAACCACCAAAACAGTAATTGCGGGAATGCGATATAATATTTTATGTAAATCCACATAAAACTGTAAAGAGCAATTAAAAACACTCATTTTTATCAGTCGAAAGGATTATCAGAAGAATGTTAAATAACAAAAAATGTTAAACATCACACACTTAAAAATAAAATCAACATAACCTAATTTTCGTTATTCAAAATAAATATATTTTTTAAAACGAAATAATTCAATTTATGGCAAGCCACAATGTAATTATATATGCCTATCTAAGTATCTGTTAAAAGATTTGAAGTAACTTACATTTCAGTTGTACTTTTTCCCTTTCACTGAACTTTCGGGTTCACTTGGGAAAAGTTTGTAAAAATCAGTGAAGTTCGAATTGAAAACACTTCACGAGTCGGAGCGCGGTGACGAGCGACACTGGCCGATATTTACATTCGACTGACGAGGTAGGATTTCCTGCAGGCCTGCCGGCCATATATCAACTGAAGGCTGTGTAGCTGTGTACCCACATAATGCATATTAAATTGTAATGACAAGACTTGTAATGCCGGCCTGAATCTTTTTGTAGTTTTCATCTTGTGACGAGCGTTGAAATCAGCTGTTCGCAACGTATTTAGCAGCTAAATATTTGCGTAATGATTTTAACGTGCCGCAGGAAAAGTTTTCGTATCTACACAAACATACTCTTTCAATTGATATTTCTGAGATTTCAGATTTATAAGAGTGGCTGTAATGTCTTAATTTTCACGCTGGGTATCTCACAGGTAATTATAATTACGTGAGGACAATTAACGCGACGCAAGCAAAGTTTTTGTATCGAACCTTCAAATTCGGAATTGGATCAAATATTCGTTATGAGGGGTTTTTTTTACATTAACCCTGCAAAGGGATAGGAACTTCTTTAGGAATGCTGTGTGGGGGTCTTTTTTAAGGAAAGGAAGGATAGGAAGTTCTGGGAAGGAAAATGATACGACAGGTAGGTAGGAATCTAAGGATCAGTGTGACGGACGTACGAATATATCCCTCCCGCTAGGCGCAAGGTCAACAGACCAGTTGAAGTGGTCAAAGGGTCTTCCCAAACTAGCCTCTCCTTGGGCAGGCGTATCCAGAACACACCTCACAGGATGAACCCGGGCACCCCTGCTAAATCACCAAAAGTAGCGAACCACCTGGAGTAACCTATGGCAAAGGTGTTGGTTATCTAATAAATGGTTCCCGGCCCGATTCCCAAATTGAAAAAGGTAACGATAAGTCTAGTGCCGCAGTCAATATATTTTATTTTATTCACTTGCCAAAAGTGTCCATCTGTAAAGTCAAGAATTGAAATTTCGCCGCAGGCGAATTCTTTTTGTCCGTTTTTATCTCCAGTTTGTGATCCCATCGAAGTTTTTCTCTTACATTTCTGGAGAAGTAGGCAGGGATAACAGAATGTTTGAGAGATTTTCACACCAATGTTTCTTGTGCGGGTAAGTGTAATGAGCACCCTTGTGCGTAAGTCTTTTGTAGGGTCCACAATCCACTGGAATCTCCCGGGATGTAAGACGATGCGAACATAATAAGTTTTGTATCATTGAAGAAGCAGATAATTCTAATAAATCTTAACGAAACATGAAACAGAACAAGACACAGAAAAATAAAAAGATAACGGTCACCACAAGGAATCGAACTCATGATCTATTGTCTTACCGGGACAGGCGTTTTAAACAACTCGACCATTCGGACCTATTTATTAAACGTCATATTTGTTGATATCATATTTCAAATTCAGAATTGACATCTGCAACTAACTTGACATCATCTTGCAACTAATTTTTCCAATATTTATGACAGCTACCTTTAAATGATTACGAAGGTTGTAATGAAATTGGTCTGTAACCTAGATAGTGTCATATTTGATTTTTATTTATATGAGATAATAAGTTTTGATTTGTTTTTTAATGTTCACATTTCTCGTGTTGACGTTTGCCAAAGTAGTTACGTTGGCTTTCAGTAAACAATGAAGCAGGTACGTTGCGTTGGCTTGCATTAAACAATAAAGACAAAATAAAAAAAAATTAAAACATATTCTCTTTTTAACAATGTTTATTGGAATATCACAGCGGGTCTGAAGTTGCACAAAAGCACAGCGATTTAAAAATAAGTGTACTGAGCGGAAAATTCCGACGTTCAAATCTCGATCGCCTAATAAAGAAAATGATTTGAGAAGAGTATGAGGACCTTGTTTTTCAGATCAGTAGGTACTGTCATTATGGTGAGTAATGACAGCACCTATTTACACTCAGGAACTTTGGATAAGTTAATTCAAGTTGCGATGCCTACTCATCTATTCCAAGTACAATTAATTTTGTGGGTAACAACAAACTCACTAGACTATTATCATAGGCACCTCATACTTCGACTTATGACAGGTAAACGAACCTAGTATAAAGTAGTTCAACTATTGTAACACTGGTATATATTTCTTTTGAATTATGCATTGTCTTACTGCGCTTATATTAATAACTGCATCACTTGCAATAGTGTTTTTGTTTACACATTAATTGTTATTTAATTAATTGCTTTTATTATCCTGTTTATTACTGTACGCTTGTAATTCGATTATCACTGTATTTTAAAAGCCATTATATGGCGTTTGAATAAATAAATAATTGCTTTATACTAGTCCCAGCAATAAATCGTAGGTGATATCACCGTTCTGGTATCTTCGGTCTTTTTCAAACAAGACGCGAGAAGGAAGAGGGGAAACGTCTATGATGTCCGTACAAACTCTCGCTGGGACTATTTTAGCACCTAGTTACACTTAGGAACTTAGGATAATTGCGATAGCACCTAGTGAATATTGAAAGCACATAGTTACACTCAGGAGCATTTACCTACATACATTTTAAGATCAATACTATTCAGCTACGGATGCTGTAGGTAAACATTCAGCTAAATTGTAAATAAATGCCATATATTGTTAGTTTATTGATAAATTCGAGAATTTGTATTAGGAATGCAGTGAACGTGTATGCAAGTCCATTCAATGATTGGGACGTGCTGATCTTAACTGGTCTGAAGATACTACACTAGTTTATCCAGTGCTTCGATTCAACAATGTTAACAACCGGAACGCTGCAATATAACCTAACTGCCGTCGTACCCCTAATGTAAACACTTCCCCTTTTTCGTAATCGCAGGGCTGGTCCTCTGCAGGGGCAAATTGGAGCAGATAACCCCGGGCGCCGACTTGCCAAGGGAGCCCTGATAATAACCTAAGAAGCACTGATAATAACCTCACACAATACAGCTTGAGGTTTTTACTAGCGCCAGGCCCCGTTTGGCTCAGTCCTGATCGTAAACGACGATGTATCTGAAATAAAAGGTTCATAGACCTCTCAGTGGCAGGACCATGAAACTCTCAATGCCAATTTAACAGCAAGACATAAAATACATTTTAATACGAAACACCGTGAACCAAAAAAGATACTTACGCCAAATTAGGACCATATTTTTTATAATTTTACAATGCCCTGTTCACCTTTAAGGTGGAGAAGTTCTCGGGATCTTTTTGTAGCCAATTCGCAAATTCCTCAATCCTCTAATCAATTTCTCATAAGGCCAGGGTCACCAATTGTTGCCACTGACGAGAAAAATAACCCGGGAACTTTTTAGATTCAAATTGAACAGAAAATTATAGTTTTCAGGTAGGTGAAAAAATGTGACCCGTGATTTAAAAAAAAAAATTGCGACATGAACAACGTTTTAGAACTGGAGTGGAATTTTTGTTATTTTCACGGATTTTCAATGATCGGTGGGGTCAATAGATTGCATGATCCGGAACCGCGTTCCGGTATGCCCCTGTTAAAAGCTTGCACTGATTTTACTTGCACATAAAAACAACAAATAAACATGATTACACACAAAAACGCGACCTTGGCGGAGTACCGGTAAAACATGACCTTGGATCCGAAGGTTTTAGTTTACATCCAGTCGAGGTGCGTTATTATGAATGCAAAGTATACCACAGACAAGCTTATTGCAATTTACCCAGGTATGTGAATTCATCTAGAAAATGTAGTTATACCTGTTAGGCCGGTTGTGTTTATTGTCAGTTTTTTTTATATATTGTTAATAGAGTTAACATATTATAAAATTATCAACCAGTTTGATGCATAAATCAATCGACAGTGTCTTCAATAAATAGATAATAATTAGAATTTAGAATAAGTTTCGCATTTCGCAAATACAGGCTTTGTATTTTAAGACATGGCAGAGCACAGGGCGTTATGTAATGTGGCCTATCCTTTTACCATCTATAAACAATAATTAAAAATAATACTTTCGGTGGTGTGTCTTTGTAACTCCGGTTCAATGACCAGAACCTAGAACTGGAATTTTGCTTTTGATTTTCACCTGGAACTAATTGTGGGAACGATTCAGAGAAGTGATGAAATGGGTACAATTTTTTTTTATTAATTAATAATTTTGTATTTGAAATGAGTATTTTTTTGTTTAAATTTTTGGTACATGTCAAATATGTTTCATATAAATGCTTTCAACTTCACAAATCGAAGAATTATGATATCCCGTGATTTTTCAGGGGTCTGCTCTAGTAAAAAAAAAACAGATACAATGAGTATCAGCTAATTCAAAAATAGAAGCCAATGACAATGTCTAAAACCGTTTCTTGGGATTATTTAAAATACAATATAGGTAAATCATATTATACTATCATATAAATGTATACGTGATAAAAACATAAAGTAACCTATCGTTGATATTTAAAAAAATATGTAGATATAAAAAGGTATTATATTATTAAATCCAAAATTAGTAAATATTTAAAATCATTCTAAAACAAAACTGATTAATATATTTAAATCATTGTTTACCACCCCTGATTCCCACTCCCAAAAGTTGTGTTGACCCTAGTTTAAAGTCACTAAATAAATAAAAATGGAAAAAGTTTCAATAATATCAGAATTATGTATTTATCAGATTAATCTTACGGCTTCATACGCGGTGTCCGGAAACACGTAGTACAAACGAGAAACTGGTGAATTTACATTACATTTGCAGTCGATTTTGTAGTAGGTAAAACTTTTTTGAATTGAACTTTCGTTTTCGAGTAAATCGAGTGGGGTTTTTTTTAGTCAAATTTGACCAGGATCTAAAAGTTTTTTTTAAACCTTTAGCTGCCGAAAAAATAGAAAAATTGAAAAATCAATATTTTTTTTTTTTTGGTTCTCTTTGCTTTGTAGATTCATCAGTTTCCCGCTTGTATTGTGAGTTTCCAGAAAACGTGTATTTATACCGCAAGAAAAGAATGAGGAAAAAATCTTTAAACTTAAAAAATTCCCTTGTGTAAATTTATAGTAGTTTTTTCCCCCTTTTCTTGAGGCATTCACTGTACAGTATTAATTAACAGCTTGGAAAATTAATTATATACTTACCCTTATGCAGATCATTTGAAATAACGTATGTATTAGTTGCGGACGTGTTTTAACCGCTCCGGTTTGTTTAATCCTTTCAGAAGGTTTCCCTTGTTAAGAGATCGCTGAAAATTGTTCAGCATCCGTGTTTTATATAGTGCTTACCTTCTTATTTCACGAAATGCGCGTAACTTCTACCGTTTAGCCGGAATTTGCAATTATTATAGCATTTTAAACCGATTATATTTTGATAGTGAAGTTAGAACAAAGATTTCTCAATGCAGTCGAAGATTTTATACCTGATTCAAGTGTCAAGTGGTGTCGGGATTTACGGGACCTTTTCAACCGAGGATGTCTGCCTGGAGGACAGATAAGCCATATTTTGTTTAAAGTTTTTGTTTTTGTTTTTATTTTCTGTTTTTGTTTATGTATTTTGTTACAAATGACACACATAAACTTCACTTTGACTTTGGTTCAAGATTTTGCTTATGATAGCCTGCGATAAGCGAGCCCTAAGGGTCTGAGACAGAGGTGTGAAATCGTCGGATCACGACAATAGAAAGAATGTATTGGAGCCAGGAAGGAGTCTGAAAGGGTCGAGAGGATGCACTAGGTGGCATGAAAGGCTGGGAGGTGACTGGAGAGACTAAGGTAAACTAGGATGAGGTGATTTTGCACAGCGGTGCTGCCAAGGTCTGTTATCTATGTGAGGATGTTGTGTCGGCGCTCTTTATTGGCAGCAGACACATGTCAGCGCTATATTAGCGGCGGACACATGCGTGAACGGATGACGAGCCTCGTGCTGGCACAGTTGGTGGACGGGGTAGTCTCTCTCCCTGCAGCAGCTGGTACAGTTCCTTCGCTACCTAGGACTCTTGCAGCAGAGTCTCCATCTTCTGTCTTCGTCGAGCGTCACAGCGGTGCTGCCAAGGTTTGTTGTCTATGTGAGGATGTTGTGTTAGCGCTCTTTATTGGCAGCAGACACATGTCAGCGCTATATTGGCGGCAGACACATGCCTGAACGGATGACGAACCTCGTGCTGGCACAGTTGGTCTAAATAACAAATGTAGATCCTAGGAAATAAATTGTACAGCGCCCTTGAGGTGATTTTTCACAAAAACGGCGCTATACAAATTATCCAATTATTATTATTATTATTGTTGTACGCAGATATTGGACGGTTGGTATATATACTTTGTAATTTTCTTAATATTAACCCTCTGTCTGCTGTAAACTTACTGATGTTCTTACTTACTTCTATCAATATGTATTATTCGTTATCAGAATAATTTTTTTTTTTTAAAACATAGTGAAAATAAAAAGAGCACTCAAGTGCTCAAACAATAGTAATATATACATAATATTCAATAATTATGCAAAGCTCTATTGTCGTTAATTTTTAAATGGTTGGAATTCATGGATAATTTTACAGTGTCTGTCTGTAGATAAAATACCAGAATTGATTACAAATATTTTATGATGATACCTTTTCATCAGAAGAAACTTCTTGCATTTAATAAAAATGTGTAGTAGAATCATTTCAATGAGATTCTTGTTTGTGTAATAGTATACTGTACTGTAGGAATACTGCGGGGTAAAAGGGTACTGCATGCAGATGTTCCAAACAATTTCGAACCACTATCGATGTGTACACACAGGTTTAAACTTGTACTCTTTAAAACTATTTACCTGTCCCAATTTAATGTTTATTGTACTAATAAAGAAATCATTTTACCTTGGATTACCTTACTTCATATATCCTGTTTAATTAAGTTTAAAATTCATTTATCCGATTCCTCAATCTGTAAATGTGATAAAAAATATTACAATTTTATAAGGATTGTAATCAAACGTTAAACCACACTATTAAAAATATAATTAAAAAATTCCCCAGTAAAACATTTCTCAGATAATAAAATACAACTTTTTATTATAACTAGTAACTACACAATGCTATCATCATTTTATGAGTAACCAACCAGTTATTACTGTGTACTTCTAACCTGAAGTCGTCCAAGATTAAAGAATATTTTTTTCCTATTCAATGATTGAAATATACAGAAAAAAAAATTATTATACATCGCCTTGTCTTATATTTGGCAGTTAAATGGATATTCCAGAGCTCCGTATCTGTGGATAATGAATATAATATCGTAGGTTATAAAAAGTTTGTTTTAAATTCGAAAGAAACAATACTTAACTTAATGTTATTAAAACACTATAATTAAAGAAAAGAAAATGATTATAGTAAAACACTATTCTCTTCAAATTTGGTGTTAACCAATCTCATAGTCACCCGTGCAGCTAACAGATTCCTAAGGTTTGCACACTCGCAAAGCTTACCTCTGAAGCGCCACGAGCATAGAATAAATGTATTTCTTCTTTATTCTGTGGCCATGACTATGGTTTGTGTGAACAATTTCTTAGAACTATATATAGAAGAGTTATTTCCAACTCCCCATGATCTAAAATTTGCCTTAATGGTTGGGTTCTGTCACAAATAAAAATAAATGCTCAGTACTCACTTGCGTGTGTATTGATGACTTAACTATCAACTAAGTAAAAAACATAAATAATAATGCAATGTTAGCTGGTCTGAAGCTTGTCAAGAAGTGACGCTCCGCACGGCATCTTTCCCCGCCTTTGGTCGCCTAGATGGTGGCATTATCAACACTCCACAGAGCAGAAAGTCCCATAGTCGCTGATTTTGAAACGCAGTATTAATACAGACAAGTGGATTTTTTAGCATGAAATTTAAAGAACTTGCTGATCAAGCCCGTCATCCCGCCAATCGACAAAAACCAGAGAAACTGCGCAGAAAAGTCCCACAATCACTGCGCTGCAAACCGTACTTTACTTTCCTGCACTGGGTAACCTTTTTTGTCGATTCTGTACCAACTCAGTGGGATGATGGGCTAAGTGTGGTAAAATTATAATACTAGTTTGTCTTATTTTTTATCTTTTTTATGAGAGTTCATTGCACTAACGCACTTTACAGAAAACCGCCAGTGCCTACCTACATACAAAATATTTATTATTTTAGTTCTTCATATAGAAATGTGTGTTCATACAGCATACTTTTGTAAGCCATTTTTAAAGTGGAACTACGCAAGTCAAGTTACATCCTGTGATTTTTCATGGATATAAATTAGTATAGTAAAGGTGGCATATAGTATAGCAACATGTCACAATTACAATAATTAATAATGAAAATAAATTAAGTAAACACTCAGCTCGTTAGCATCAACATGAGTTATTAATTAAAGATTTATAAAGCCTAACCACAAAGTGATGGATTTCTAAGAAAAAAATATGAATCAAATTGACAACGAAGCCTATGTATTATGTACATATTTATATGAATTAAAGTACTACATTTTTAATAAGGCAGTTCCCTCAAGGGTCGGTAAGAAATCAACAATGCATGCGTGCAACAAAATGCAGGTTATGTTCGGAGGCGGCTTGTACTCATAAAAATGGGTGGTGCGCTAAAAATATTGCCAGTCTATCTGTACGTCAGGTCAGGTAAACCATCAGCGGTGAAGGACAAATAGCAAAACGTATCTATTGGTTTTTTTAGCAAGTTACAGGGGTAACTTAACCCCTTTGTCTTGCAAACTGTAGTAATGTAATCTGATGGATTTTTTAACCCGATGCACGGCTGCCTTGGGAAAGATGAAGGGTATTATAGCAAACAGCAATTTTAAGCTTATAAGCATGCTTAGACCTGCTGGAGTGCTCGGTATGCGAGCTGGGAACTAAAGTGGCGCCATCTAGCCGAAGAGATTGAGGCATTGACTAGCGCCGTTCACGTTTCGGAGAAATTTTAATACAAAGGTCAGCATCCACGCTCTGCGATTGGAATTTGCTCGCACCTCGTGACTTATGACACATGATCATGGCGGGTCCTGAGACGTATATGTCCAGATAGGTAATCACTGTAATCAATAATATTCGGATGATTTATATTTACGTGTAGCGCCGTTTATGTGAAAAATAATGATATTTTGGGAGAGCGTTGCTCCAACGCTCATTAGAGCTAACCGCCACTGGTTATGTTGCACAATGACTCACTGCATGGACTCGCACCGGGTCTACGGATATCAGTATATTTTTCTTACATTAACCCCACACCCGACATAAAAACAATTTCACTAATTATTATTATAATTTTTTTTAAGATGGTCACATTCTTGTGATATGACATCTGAATCTCTATTCCAAATAGCTCTGTCCCATAATAATAATAATGTGAATTTTATAGTGCCGTTTTTGTGAAAAATCACATTAAGGGCGGCCCTATACAAATAGATATACATATACGCCTTACAACCATGTTCTGTAACTACATAGTGACTTACAACTAACTAAGCGATAAGAGTAATTTTGGTGATACATACTGTATTTAATTAAAAGGGATTTAAAAAACACAGAGAATTGTAATTAACAATAATTTATTTTCTAGTTATTCTACAAAATATTTAAAAAATTGATAACAATCTCAAAAGTGAATATTTTTAATAAATACATACATGAAATAAAAGAGAAAGAAACGGAAAAGAAAAAAAAATAGTGTTTAGTTATGTACATTTTGACTAAAATCTTGCAAATCATGATTTTACGGATACATGATTTAATCGGTACCATTAAGGAACTTGGAAAGGAAGTCGGTTGGTTTGGGTTCGTGGGTTTCCTTGAAGTATGACATAATGTGACCCTTTTGCTTCCAGATTTTGGCTGTTTCCTTCAGTTCCATTTGCCCCTGAAATAAACACAAAAATAAAATACTATTATTAATATTCTAGACATTATAAAGCAAGCAACTAGTACATCAAGACTCATTGACGGAAGTATCGAATCCGTAGACAAAAGAAATTATACGCACAAAAGTGTCGCCAACATCGTTCACCCAAACTACTGCGATTCGCATCTACGCACAGCGGCGTCCCGCCTATATTTCTACCTACACACCAAACGCATATTTTTAATTGGTTCCGCCACTTTGATAATCCATCTAGTTTGATCGTAGGTCAGCAACAGTGGGCATGCTTAAAGGCCATATCTCTCCATTTGTTTCTATTATCTATGAGCGAGCCAATGATAAACAATGGACTAAAGTGAGTTATGATCATGTTAATTTATTAATTTAGTTAAATCACATCATTGTGTGCTATAATTTACAATCTTACACGCACGTAAATTGATGTTTATTACTTAAAAATTATTGCGATGATTCTGGTTGTAATGAATCCCTTCACAACAAACATGGTGTCATTTTATTAGAATGAAATATTGGTTATACATGGTGTCCGGAAACTCGTAGTACAAGCGGGAAACTGGTGAATCTACATCACATTTGGAGTCGATTTTGTAGTATAATTTTTTTTGATTTGAGCTTTCGTTTTCGAGTAAATCGAGTCAGAAGTTGATTTTTTTTTTTATCAAATTCTTATAAATTATTACTGAAGATCAAAGTACCCAACTAATTAAAACTATTTAAAAATTTAAAAGAAAAACAAATAATGACGAAAAAATTTGAACCCTGAAATAGCCGAAAAATATATTTTTTGGTTTTTTTTTTTTTTTTTATAAAAATGCTCAAATCAAAAAACTTTATGTTTATTTGGGTTCCCCGTGTGGTATACATTCTCCAGTTTCCGGCTTGTACTACGAGTTTCCGGACACCATGTATATTGGTGACGAGTATTTTGCATAGCCAGAAGGCTAATGTCTCATCTCTAGTAATGTAAAAGTCTATCTGACCTTGAGATAGCAGCGTATACCTATTTCAACTGAAGAAATAGCAATCTACTTTACCGACTAGTTACTTACTACGTCACCAGAGCCATCTATGCACAGTGATGGAAACTAAGATCTCAAATATCACAAAAAATATATTTATTTATTTATTTATTTATTTACACATATACGGCACAACACGTGCCATTAACATAATTGACATACTTATAATAGTACAACAACATGAAGAATAACAGTATAAATGTTAGTAAAATTTAAGAAAATAGGTAAAAAGTAAGGTAATAAGTAGTGTATAAAAACTATAATGTATAAAAGTTAATTGTAAAGTGAATAGTTTAAAATATAAAGTATTAAAGTACAAACCATAAATTATTAGGAAAAAGTAAAAATAAAAATTTAAAGATTGAAATAAAACAATAAAATGTACCAATAAGATACCTATCTCAAGGTACCGACAAAGATTTAAATATAAAAAGTAATAAATCCTGGATTATGTTAATCGATATGATAAATTTTACAAGTACTTATGATTTCTAGTGCATTAATGGTTTTAGAAGTACTGGTAGGCATATTATGTTTACATGATGTATTTACGTGGTACTAGCAAACAAATTTAGTTTAACGCATCTTTTGTATGAAGACAGATTACCGGCAGCGTGATCAATATTAGCATATTCATTGCCTAAAATATGCAAGCGATTTATGGTTGAGTTTTGTTCTGCGTTCGTCATAGTATTGTCACAGTGGAAAGGTGTTTTGAGTCGAGTCGGTCTACTAGGTACATGGTAATTTATTAATGAGACCAATTCAGGGGAGTCAAACCAGTTATTGTTTATTTTAAATAAAAAAATAAGATCATTGAGTATTCTTCTATCTTTTAACGATAAGAGTCTCATTTTTTGTAATAAAGATTCATAGTTTATGTCAACCGCGGGAATACCTAATTTGAAATTAATTGATCTGAGAAATTTGCGTTGGATTCTTTCAATGGAGTTTGCATGGCTTTTGTAGAAAGGGTTCCATATGGGGGAATTGTATTCTAAATGACTCCTAACCAGAGTTGTATATAGTATTTTAAATGTTTGGATATTTTTAAAATCTTTACAAATTCTTACAATGAAGCCCAGAATTTTCATTGCTTTACCAGTTATTATATCAATGTGATTGGTAAATAGTAGTTTAGAGTCGAAGGTTATTCCAAGGTCCCTTATTACAGGTACTGACAATAAACTGTGATTGTTAAAAGAGTAACTATATTTGATAGGGTTTTTAATTCCATAGAAACTCATGATTTGACATTTTTTTATGTTAAGTGTAAGTTTGTTAATGGTACACCATTCTACGAATTTTATAAAATTGGATTGGAGGGACAAGCAGTCGTATATATTTTTTATGATTTTATATATTTTCATGTCATCAGCAAATAATAATATGTTAACATCAGTGAATATGGAAGTGACATCGTTTATGAATAGTATAAACAATATTGGACCAAGGTGCGAACCCTGAGGCACACCACTAGTGGCTTCAAATTCGTAAGACAGGTGTTCTTTAATACAGACAGTTAGTACACGTTTTGATAAATAATTCTTAATCCAACATAATAAATTACCACTTATTCCTAATTTAGACAATTTTATAAGAATTTTAATGCAAACCTTATCAAAGGCTTTACTAAAATCCGTGTAAATTGAATCAACTTGTTCTCTATTAGCAAGAGCACCAGAGATAAAATGTTCATACAGTGTAAGGTTAGTTAAGGTAGATCGTCCAGAGATAAAACCATGTTGAAATGATGAGATATTAAATTTTATGCAAGAACATATTTTTTGGAGAATTAACTTTTCAAAAATTTTTGGTATTGACGATTGTATGCATATTGGTCTGTAATTTTCAACTAAAGACTTGTCTCCGCTTTTAAATATTGGAGTGAGAAAGCTATTTTTCCATATTTGTGGGAACTTGCCTGTTAAAAGTGATTGATTAAATAGTAGGTACAGAGGGTAAGAGACACTACTCCCACAGTTTTTTAGAAATACGGGGGGATTTTTATATTACTTCTTTTTAAATCTATAATAATTATGGGATCGAGTGAGAAACCAGATGATCCAAGATCACCATTGAACTCCTGCTACTCTTCACAGAAAAGATCAGGTAGCTTGGACACGTACTCAGAATGCCAAAAAAGAGACATTCTTAAAAAATACTGGCGGAAATTCCATAGGGAAGATGTCCAGTTGGCTGCCCCAAACAAGTTGGGGAAAGTAACTCCAGGGGCTGTATGAGGAGAGACTGGGCCAGCTAATGACCGAAGCCACTAAAACTTTCCAGTAAAATTAACTTCTTACGACCACACTCGCAGCTTGTTTGCGGTGAAGATTTTTTTTTTACCCCCTCCGGTGGGGGATGGTTAAGAAATAACGGTGCCAGGAAAATGACGAACAACCATGAGCTATACCAACTTTTTATAGAGCCTTCCAAAACTATATTTAAAAAATCAGAACACCCTTACAAGGTGGAACATGTAGGAAGGATGAAAGATAGCTGGCAGCTGAAAAGGATTCTTTGTAATAATTCTGCAGGACAAAGGAGTGTTGGGATATCTAAAGTTTAAAGCGTCTACAGACGGCTGGCCGGCCCAGGTACTTGATAACTGAAGCCACCGCCTAGAAAGTCAAACCTTTTGTTCGTTACCTACACATGTATCTTTAGCGGCCTTTAGGAAGTGTTGCCATCTTGAAGGATGACAGATTTCCTGACGGAAAAGCACAAAGTAATTCCCAACACAGTAATTATTGAAGAGGAGAACAAAGTTACTTCCAGAATTACTGAAGAATCCGTGGTTGCATAATTTTATCGGCTAAAATAAGCTATATATCCTAGTCACTCAGGATACCAGAATATTCTGGAGAAATTTGGCCATCGAGTGCTTGATGGATTTCACTACTTTCAGTACTGACGAAAATTAATCGAGTACTGTAAAGGTTGGAATTAGTGGTAAAGGAAAGGATTAATCAAATATTGTACAAAATTATCTATTCAAGGTTTTGATATTGAATAAGACAAAGTGAACTTTCAAAATATCCAAATAGTAAGTACAATAGCCTTTCCAAATATATTTATCTTGAAAATTAATTTCAGATGGTTTCAGAAAATATAATAGGAAGTGAGGCTGTTTGCCTTTTTGACATAAAATTCAAAGTATTAATTCTTATCAAGATCTTCTTCATACTTCAATGATATTTTACACTGGTATAACCTTAAAAATAAGTTGTTCCTAAATAATTACATATGTCAATTTGAATCATAGTAAATAAAAAACGGCACCAAAAGTAATATATACTTGCTTCCAGCTGTCCACCTAATGTGAAATAAATGCTAAATGCAGCCACGTTTGAAATGAGAATGTTCAATTTTATCAGAAATGGTGGCAATCCACAATACAATACTATCTTTGTTCTATTTAGAATCACAACAGTGGGCAATACCAACATAATGAACAATTTAACAGCAGTAATTATGAATAAACAAATGGTTTAAAGTACCTTTATGACAAGCATGTCAATTACTCTGATGTCTGATACATCTTTGTTCTTATAAAACATCTCTCGGAGTTTTTCATGCACTTGCTTCTCATTCTTGGGGATGGCATATTGCATCACTAGAAAATAAAAACATTTTATACATTTTTGTTGAAATGCTTTAAGTTCAAGGCAAATAGGGATACTTGATTTGATACAATTTTCGGTAGAAACGAATACAACACTAATTTGGGTAATGTTTTCTTTCTCCGCTTACTTCTGAATATGTACAAATTATTTTAATAACACTTCGATTCAACTTCATTGAAACAAGAAATTTACAGTGGCAAAGATGCATTAAATTTCCATTTTTTTCAATCAGAGCATAAATGAACCTACCCCAATCAGAGTTAAAAATTTACAATACAAGATCTATGACATCCGCCATGTTTGATTTTATCAGTATGATGTGACATTTGCCGAAATGTTCCGCGTCAATCTAAATCCACTCTAATTATTTAAATAACCCAAACTAAGAACTAAATAACATATTTTGTCAGTGTTTTTCATCTCCCTGAAGTAAATAGTTGGTTCTTGTACTAATTATGTTGAAATGAATGGTTAACTTGTGAATTTTGCTGCAAGCAAAAGCTCTTTAAAAAACAACACTTGATTTCAACATATCTAATGGAGTAAATAGGTTTTTAGGGTGTTAGTTTGGGATATTTTAATAATTTATACGTGTTACCTAACCTTCTAACTAAACTAAACTTTAATGCATCATTTACCATCTCCCATGACATAAATAGTTATTTCTTGTAGTAAGTAACTTGAAACCAAGTGTTATTTATATTTTTTTGTGATTCGACAAATTTATCAAAATAAGAATTTTACTTTCATGTAAAACGGTATTAAAGTAGGAGAAAGTACAAAAACAGATTAGGTACTACTGATGAAGAATAACTAACGAGTACAATTCTCATAAACAAGAATTTATAAAATAACCGAAGCAGCGACCTCTGAAACGAATCGGCTAACCTAAGGATTTGAACAATATTTTGTAAATTTAGTAAGCCCTCAATTGGCACTTTATTTCTTATGTTTACTAATTTGACATTAGCCTATAAACTTAAATGACATTTGATGTTATTACATCTCTTCAAAATACTTTTAACAGAATGAAAATGCAACGAAACAGGATAATCATAAGTGGTTATTCATTTTATACAGATATTTAATCGTTTAATAAGGTAAAAACTTATTTTGATGACATAACCATAACACAACTAAGAATTTAATAATGAGATATGTACATACTAACCTATGTAAGGAATTTGCCTGTACCATACTCGATACAAACTCAAAACTCTTCGGCGAGCCTCTGCGGCATTTAAAGATAAAACTGGCTTTACAGTTTTTTGGGCCAATTTCATAGCCTCTCGAGTCGCCATGTTTTTCGATTTTTGTCTAAATGTGAAGTGTTGCCAGTACGACTGGACCAGACGTCAACACAAAAAAATAATCGAATGTAGCGAAAATAATATTACAAAAGAGTAGGTACTAACAAAATGTTGCCAGTCTTTCAATTATTAAAAAAGAGGTTTTCTTTTAGTTTAGGTAGTTTAGGCGTTTTATTCTTATTTCCATATCAATGGATGTTTGCCGATGAGTTAATGCTGTTAATACTTACATACAAAGTAATCATAAATAATATTTCAGGACTCAATCTTTGAACTTACTAAAAACCATGATGCGGATAAAATCATTTGTCATGTAATGGGGCAGCTTTTGTCAAATCTTTAAGATTGTAACTTTACTAGGGATATTCAGAGATCAATAAAATGAACTGACAAGCTCACAATCAGAATTAATTTTAACTTTTGTTGACTAAGCGTAGCGAAGCCCTCTTTTAATTTTACCGTTTTGCATTTTGTCTGTCTGTAGGCTCTGTTTTCGTTTCAATATAGTGGTAGTTCTAATGGTTCATTAAAGTTTTCTTTATGAAATATGAAATCGTCGTATTTATTTTGATATTTTTATTCGCTTTTTTGAAAAATATTTCTTATGCCTTCTTGCCTGAAGAAAGTTTAAAAATTGTGGTTTTTTATGTTTGGTAGGTACATGCCTAGATATGGTGTGAACCTACTTATTATTATTGTAATATTTTTATTACAGTAACCATATATTAACCCGCTTTTATCAGTTTGATAAAAATAACGTTGGTGTAGCGTAATAAGTCATTAAGTTCCATTTTAGGTAAAACCGAGTTAGAAAACATTATGAGGTACTATTTATGAAAACCATAAGGGCAAGAAGACATTTATAATACGCTTTACTGTAAAGAACGGCTACTTGGGGGGGGGGAGAAGTAAATAATTGTTTAAAATGTACTTTTATTAAAAGAGAAATCAGCAGGTCGCTTAATGACTTCATATTTTCTTTGAATGTTATAAAGGTTTCTTGCTCTACACCGACTATAAATTTGCAGTCAGTGAGTCGCCGGTGTGGACAAACATATACAAAATAAAGTACGTTAGTTCCTCTTTTGGCCACCAGCAAAATATTCTAAATAAATAAATTTCACAAGATTTTGTATGCCTACTGTCCTTTTTCATATTTTCATTATTTTGAAAACTTTGTACTAGATGAAAAGAACTGCCAGAAAAAAATAAATTTTCATTTCAGATATACTACAAATTTGTTTGGATTAGATTCTAGGTCCCTGGATAAATATTCCTTCATATTTTTTCCTCGAAATAATAAATTGAATATTATTCGAGGTGGCAAGAGTGCTCTGAATCATTCTATCCCAGTTGTTCAAGTAAAGTTGCCCCGTATATCGGTATTTTTTGTAATGGTATCACTTTCCAGGGCTCCTACCAGGGAGCAACTTGACAGAAGTAAATATCTCTCATAGCGATGATGATTTATGAGGATAGGGACCGATTGATATACGGGGCGGTGAGTGGCTTATTTATGTACGGGGCCTTACAAACTTGCCGTACAGTTAAGGGCATCACTACTATAGATTCTGTGGACACATACAATTTTATTTTATTTTTTGGTTTCTATTTTGGCAATCCGCATGGTAATGATGGAAATATTATGTACTTATAGTAAAAAAAAACAAAAAATAATTCCTACCAAACTACCCGAAACACTGGGTCTACCAGACAAGCAAAAATAACTTAAAGGAAGGAATAAATATCTATATAAATAAAAATGAAATATCCGTATATACGTGTGTGCCGTATTAATTAAAAAAAAAAAAACTACGGTAGGTTTGGTCTGACTAGTGCCAGGAGTGTTTAGGAAGTCGTTTGAATGGTAGAAGAAGTCGGTGATACTCGAGAATGATTTAACGCTATATCTCTGCACTAGATTGAGATACGATTAAGTGTTAAGTCGAATTTAAGTCAATTCGACGTTCAACGTTAATGTAATAGTTGTTCTTTTAATATATAATCTTTGTGTTATTATTATTATTTTGTAAAATTATTAACCTCAACACAAGCTTGTCCTAGTGAGGTAAAAAATTCTAACGTAAAAAAGATACAATGTAAAGAAATAATAAACAGTAAAAAACAATGATATACATTACTGGATGGTATAAAAAATCGGAGACGTCCAATGAATCAAATTCTTAAGCGTGATAAAATGTGGCGTATGTGATGAACGAATAAAGGGTTGTAAGGAGAATGAAGTATGACGTGAAAGTGAATGGTATATGAAGTCACGGATTCCCGAGGAAGACATGACACTATCATATGATACAAATTTTAAGAAAGGTTTTCTTTTTAAATTCTTTACAATAATTTTATTTGTACCTTAAAAATGCAGCCATTAGTAAAAACTTGTCATAACCCCAACCAACGCGCAACGTCAGCTAGTCATAAATAAAATTTCAATGTTTATTTTATAATATATTTTATTTTATTCAACAATCAATACAAATAATATTGTGATCAATGTTAGAATTAAAACTAGATAAATAAGTACTGACTTCCCTAGGGAGGTACGCCTGCAATTCGTGTTAGTCAATAATGCAGAACATTATTAAAATATGTTTTTCACAGTAAAGAAAAAATAACCATTTATAATAAAATGTTTTTAATACTATTGACTAGTTCTGCTTTAGAAACATTTAAAAAATTCGCTGTCTTAGCGCAATGTTTATCAGTTTTTCAATAAAAAGAAACAGTTTCTTAGATGTTTATTATTAATTTGCGATTTCAAATAACAAAATAGTTGTGACAATTTTGCAGATCTTTTCAGCATGTTGTTTATATTTTTGCTAATCGTCGTCATTAAAAATTATTTGTGATTTTTTTGTTTTTCATACTTATATATTAACAATAATTTTCCTTACCTATAATAATTAATGGCGATGAAATTATTCAAACATGACTTGAAAGCGCCATATTTTAAAAGCGTTATTTCGCTCTGTTATTATTTGATAACTACGCTTTAAAATATTGAAAAATTATCACACATTATACAAAACAACATATTAATTACATTATATTCATTTTAAATACATAAATTATGTCTGAAACATATAATTTTATATTTACAAAAAAAATTATCCGGACAAAATATGTTTACAAAATCATTTTTTACGTACAAATCTAACAGGAACTAATAATTTGCTCGAAGCAAAAACTTTAAAATTTGAGATAGAAAAATATGTAAAATATCAGTACTTACTGAAAAAAAGTGTCCACGTCTTTTACAAAAATATCATATTATTATTTTTTAATTATATAAATTCAACCGTTTTTCGACTAATTGTTACAATTAAAATATGGGTAAAACAACCACAATAATCTCTTTGATATTACAAATTATTTATATTTGTCTTTATAAAAAGCTCATACGATTAAATTGATAGCGTGGCATGAAAATATATTCTCTATCTTCTAGTCTACCAAATTAATGTGCGCCTTCCGATATCTGTAGATAAAGGTAGGATCACACACAAGAAACTGTGGATAGTGTAATCTTCATAAAATTACTATAAACATAATATGTAGGTAGATATAATTCACTTCTGGGATAAACTAACAGCAGGAGGCGGGAAGACGTCTAGAGAAGCAGCCTAACGAACTCTGAAAGAACAAAACAATAATTTAATTAATTCATTATTTTTATCAACACTGAAACTGGTCTCAATAAATAAATATTTTTATGGAAATTTTGATACATAGATTCGTATTTTTTGTATTTTTCGCACACAGGCAGTGGTAATGCGCACAGAAATGTACCTGCGTTAGTGAGTAAAACCTGAAATTGTAACATTTAATTATTGAAGAAAATATTAGCGATTCCTACAAGAAAATCTGAAACAGAAAAAGATAAGGTCACATCTAGGACTCGAACCCAGGAACCTTACCTTGCTAACTAAAGATAGTTGCCAATAAAAATGTGCGGTGAGAAAAATGAAGACAATGTTGGTAGTTCTTATTCGAAGTATGATACAGTTAAAATATGACCGAAGGAGATAGGGTCCCATTAACTCATTGGTAGAGCGGTGCCCCGGCAAGGTAAGGGTCCTGGGTTCGAGTCCTAGATGTGACCGTATCTTTTTATGTTTCAGATTTTCGTGTTGGAATCGCTAATATTGTCTTCAATAATTAAAAAAATATTATTATTCTACCCTCATTATAGACATTTCAACAGCGCTGGATCTACGGCAGATGCAGAGGGAATGTAAAACCAGTGCCGAACACTAAAAAAAGGCGCTGGAATATTTTTATAAGTAAATAATTGGCATTTGAGGTTAACTTTGGTTGTATTAATTAACGCTTCAATCAATTTGAGATGCAGGTATGGTTACTGCCGCCTCGAGAACCATTTATTGGATTACCAAATTTTTTCGCTACGTTTGGTGACTTAGCAGGGATGCCAGGGTTAATGGGGTGAGGTTTATCCTGGTCTTGGCAGTGGATGAGTCTGTCCTAATGCGTGGCGGGCCTGATCGGAAGATGCCATTTGGGGGTGAGGCCTATGTTGTCTTGGGGGATGCTGTCTGGAGGATCTTTTTGATAAGAGGAAAGAGTGAACATGCATCTTGAAGATACCCATGTAGTATAAAATATCTCCCGAGTAAAAATAAATGTCACCGACGGGAATTGAACCCGCACCTTCTGATGTCCGGTCAGGTGCTCTGGATCACTGAGCTAGGTCGGCTTTTTCCATAATTCAACATGTACTAGTACATGTTGAATTATTTGGCGTGTTGGAAATAAGCCGACGTAGCTCAGTGATCTAGAGCACCTGACCGAACATCAGAAGATGCGGGTTCAATTTTCGTTGGCAGCATTTATTTTTTCTCGGGAGATTTTTTCAATTTTTATTGATATTTCAGGCGACTAATTATTGCTTATAATAATTTGTTATTTTTTGTGCCACGCATAAAAAACCTTGTCTTGTAAACATTAGTTTAGCATTGAAAAAAAATAGTAGGTAATAGGACACGATTGGGTCATCGAGACATTAAAAGATTGGGTCTTTGAAACCTTACTAAGAAAGACCCCCCACAGGCCAACCCCTGTAGGGGGATAAATGGGAGTAAATAGTCACTGAGGGTAGTTGTTTTCCTCAGGGCATCATACCTCCATCTCAGTCTTATTTGCGTATGCGAAAGCAGTATGCAGTCAAAATAGTTTAATAATCATTTTTGTAATATCATTGATATTAGTGTAAGCGCGCACACATAGATGGCGCTAGACGTTAGTCTTATGCTACCATATTATTCTAATCGCCTGCTAATTATGAAATCAGGACCCATTGTCAATCTATCACACTGATGTTCAGTTTGTGAAAAAACCAGGAGACAATTTTCTAATATATCTGACAAAAAATAGCATATAACTAGACACACTTGAAAGGATACGTTTCCCATTCCTGTTTTAAAGCGAGCACCTAACTAACATTGGAAGTCTGTCATCATCTCAAGCGCGTTGAAGACCCGAAGAATTGCCTCCACGGTAAATAGCCTTTAGAGACATTGCAGATTCAATAACCAGCTAGTACCTTCATAGTTGATTTTGCCATCTTTGTCCACATCCCCCAGAGTGAGAACCTGGGAGAGCTGCGCGTCTGTCACAGGTTCTCCGATCATCTCCAGTGCGCTGCGGAGCTCGTCCTTGGTGATATAGCCATTACAGTCCCTGTCGAACACCCTGCAACGGACAAATTACTATTAACTAAATTAATACTTATATATTTTCTTCTTTTTATGAATAAATGATGGCATCACAACCGGAATTAGTTTTTTTATGATGATTTAGTTTTACGTTTTACACAGATTACCTGCTTAATAGCAACCCTTATTGTTTAATATTGAAACAGTTTATTGACTATTCCACATTCCAGTTCCTACTCAAGTTCTTATTATTCTTTTTTGTTCCGTTCCTTAATGTCTTACCTTGGAAGAAAGAAGATTTGAAAAAAGAAGACCGAAGCATGCGTCATTTGTTTTGTGTTCGAATTTTCATCGTATTTAGTCGTGCATATTATTTCGCTTCTAGTAACAAATAATCTCGCGAGAAGTCCGTAAAATAGTAGAAATTATCATCCCCGAGTTAAATAAATTTTCGTCGGGTGGTGATTGTAAATAGAACTCGTGTTGTAGAAATCTCTAACATTACAGAATCATCCCACGTAGATCCCACATCACCCAGGTAAAGGCTTTCTTTCCCCACTCCTAGTATTGCTAGTGATTAATAAACACGATCGCTTGAACTTTTCTTCTTGTCAAAATACAGTCCATTTCAAGTACCAATCATCGGGGAAAGGTTGCTTCGGAGAATTCGAATAATTCTTCAAATTTCAACGTTCATTTTCGGGTTCTGTGAAAGTCCCATTCAAGTTCTGTTATTATATCATCATGGGCTGGCCTATTGACAACGCTGAAATAATAACAGAAGTTGAAAAAATCTCTCACAGAACTTGAAAATTAACTTTGAAATTTGAAGAGTTGTTCAAATTCTCCGAAACAATTACTAGTAATTTAAACGACACAATCAAAGGATTTTCTTTGGACTTCAGTGGTTCAATGTATTTATCAACCTGTGCCAACTTCGCAAGTTAATTTACGTTCGCTGATAATATCTAGAACAACCCAATTACGTGTAATATATTGTGCTCTAATCATGCCGTGAGGTCGAAGGGATTAATGATTTCGCGATAAATCCATCGCTGTATTGTGTGTCGTGACGATGCGGGTATAAATTAGGTTAATCGAGTTGTTTATTCTGATTCTTGGTCATGATCACAGACCTTCGCAATTCATTACATTCAATGTTTTAAAGCAAAAGCAAAAAACCGCAATCCATTGAACAACACGTATTCGCGACAACTCTTAGCTTTAGTTTTCGTTCTTACCTTCAATCTATCTTCACCATTTTATTCCTAGTTCGATTACACAAGAAATGGAATCCACAAACGGGTTTTAAACAGATTTTTAATTGAACTTTGTTCAAAACTTCCGTCGTCATGATGCCATAAAGTAGCTTCGTCCAGTTATTTTATCGACACTTTTTTTTTTTCAAGGAATAAAAATATTTTTCTCATATTAGCGCTGTTCTCTGTTAAAATACAAAACCTGTTAATTTTGAATTAAAATTAAAATAAATACACGATGTCCGGAAACGCATAGTACCTATGTATAAGCGGGAAACTTGTAAATTGACAACACATTTGGAATCGATTGTGTAGCATATTTTTTTTACTTGAGCTTTTTGTTTTCGAGTAAATCGAATCAGAAGTTGGAATTTTTAAGCTATTTTGTTTAAATCGGTCGCTCGAGGGTTAATATCAGCCCTTAATGACTTTTATAATGCCTCGAAGTGTAAACCTTCAAAAGTTTATTTAACCCTTTAGTTGTAGAAAAAATAGAAAAAAACGAATTGCTGTGTGATGTAGATTCACCAGTTTCCCTGTTGTACTTGTACTAGTTTCAAGACACCTCCCAGGCGTGGCACGTTCAATTCTTCTGCTAGATAAGTCCTTGACACGGTAGTGTTAACATGGGAATTATCATCGTTCTTTAAAAAAATACTTTTTTTAACAGAGATGTTTTCAAACTTAGAACACAGGTGCAACTAGTTAATTTATACTAGCATTTGTATTTAATATTTTAATTGATTGTTTTAAAATATAATGTAGTTGTAGCATTTTGTACCTAAAAGCGGCCAGGAGATCTCTGGTGATCTCGTCCTCCGTATCCCCCGCCTCTCCCGTCAGGGTGCCCTGCAAAGCCTGTATCTTCGTCACCCACTGCAAGAACTCCGCTTCGTCTATCAGACCGTTACCTGGAACACAAAACAAAAACATGTTTTAGTACAAAACGCAATAAAGTTTATTACCTGTTAATCAATAGTTCTGTGAACATTTAATTTACTAACCCAAAATTTTGTCATAAGATTTGTAAATGGATACTTAAATTTCTACCTACTTATAAACCAAAAATTTTGAATAAATCAAATTTCTAATAAGGAATTACAAAATAAATTTGTCCGAAGAAACGTATCACATTGAAAATTATTTTTCTAAAACTTTTTTCAGGCAGGTAAGTACCATAATATTGAAAAAAAAATACAAATAAGAAAGTCGGAAGATTTCACATTTAAAAAAATTATCTTTTCTGAATAATAGTCAAAGTTAGCCACCTAACCAAAGTTAGCCATGTAGTCAAAGTAAGGCTTGCTTTAATAATAGACAGGATGTAGCAGATTTCAGAAATTACAGACAGATGAAATTCGAAATGGTCGAGATAACTTAATTATTGCACCTTGTCTCTCAATCGGAAATGCTACTCTGTAGAGAAGGCTAGGTGGATTTAGGAGGTGATTGAAGACATGTGGAATGGCTGGCTCCTGATTCATCGCAAATATGTGTTTTGTGGATCATACAATACTTTAATACTTTATAATACTTTAAGCCACTAATTTATTTTATTTACCCTACCACAAAACCACAAAAGTGATTTCTTAAAACTTTTGATGTATATATATATATATACATGATATTAGTATATGAGCTCGCCCCTATGGGCGAGAAAATTCTATTAGGTTATCCGTAGATGGCGTTAGCTGTCGAGAATAAAAGGATAATAAATTAGGGAAGAAACTCAAGGTAGGGGTCCAGATTATTCCAACCATTGTTAATCTATCAAAATAGGCGAGTTGGAAATAAGCCGACGTAGCTCAGTGGTCTCTAAACACCTTACCGGATATCAGAAGGTGCGGGTTCAATTCCCGTCGGCGGCATTTATTTTTACCCGGGAGATATTTTCAATTTGTATGGATATTTCGGGCGACTAATTATTGCTTATAATATTTTGTTATCCTTTGTGCTATGCATTAAAAACCTTGTCTTATGAACATTAGTTTATCATTATAAAAAAATAATACTGTTTTTTGATAGCTAAATAAAAGACTCTTTCAGATTTTTTTATTACAAAATCTATTATCTTTATAAATCTACTTATATTATATGTCTGACCACAAGGGAAAAGGAGATAGAACGAGTTTTATGAGGACGTATCATTTTGTGACAAATATAGCACTGTGTGGTCCGAGTGGAAGTGTAAGTAGGTATGATTCGATTATTTTATTGCTCGCTACAGCTGCTATTTACTTCCTACATTTCTAGAAATTTAATCTATCAAATCGGTTTTGTAGGATACGGGTGCTTTTGAAGTCAATAAAACTAGTAATCTTCCTGGAAACTCAATGCGCTCGGGCATCGTAAATTTAAGCACCTAGAAGAAAATGTTATTTATTCCAATACCTATATAAACCTGCAAAGAACTTACAATCTATGAACTGTACAGGTGCAATTGGAGTAGTCCGCTCCGGGCGCCGACTAGTCAAGGTGCCAAGGAACTTATAATATCTAACACCACAGCGCCCTTAAGATGACACAATACCCTACAAGAATGTCGGAATGTTAATGACGTAAGTCCAGAAGGCGTGTATAAAAATATGCGACGCACGGCCCTGCGTATTGGACGGACCTACGGTCGAATTTTCCCTAACAAGCCTAGAAAATCCGGCTCCGTTTATTGTAATTAATTCTGATAAGCGTATTACTAAAATCTCAGATGTTTCTATTTTAATGCCTCGGAAAATTTAATTCATCTTCTAGAAAAATAAAATCTGGTGCTTACCGTTAATGTTATAGTATGAAAAACGTTTCATTAAATTTTCAAATCGTTTTACATATAATATTTTAATGGTAACGTACTGTGTTTATTAATCTTACATATAAATAACTTAAATATGTGGGTATCTGTCTGAAAAAAAACTTATAATAGTAAGGAATTAAATAAAATGTGAGCCTCAGGCAATCCATCATTATTAGAGTATTTGGTTTTCTATCTATTATAGGAGAGGCGTATTTATCGTACGCAGTAAAAGTACCGGGTATTTTCATGCGGTACTTTGTACCTGTGACAAGTCTCTAAAATAACTGGTTCCAAAATACACTCAAGTATTTTATATTGGGACTGAGTATTTATTACTTTCTATCCCCAGTCCCCAGATAGGTATAAAATACTCGTGAGTACTTTGTAACCGGTATTTTTAACAGGTATTTTGGACAGGTTGTGCGATAATCGCGTAGACCATCGACACATGGGTTAGATTATAATAGTTATAATCTAGGCAGGTATGTGCATATGTAAATTAACGCTCCGTTCGCTGAACCAAAAAGATAGGTATTCGCAAATGTGACTTACGGAAGAGTTAGTTATGATGTTGATGATATGGTTCTTATGGTAGCGCTCGTATGGTAGAGGAATTCACAGACACTCGTATAAGATTGAACTAATTATAACTCCGGCTAAAAATCAAATTAACATATCGGTTGTTTTTTCAGTACGGTGTTTTTATCAACTGTCATTAGATGAAGTTTTCGCTACGGAGCGGGCGGCTTGATTCAACTTAAAACAACACTGCGCAGATTCAAACCAGTAAAATTTGAATCCTAACCTCCTTATTGGTTGGAGCGGAAAAAGCGTTAAAACAATTCAGCGTCACGAAACACAGGTATTTTAGGTACCTGTACGCACTGTACCTAGTAACGACCAGAAAACATACCCACAGAAATCATCTCTAATATGCAATTCTCGGCAGCCGCTAGCCGCTAGTGTTCCTCCAATCCAATTACGGATAATCCGCAAAAGCAAAAGTACCAAGCAAGAGGACACGAAAAAAAAATTACAAAATTTGTGGGGAATCGTGGGCAGAAATTATCTGAGTACAGTTGCAAAAAAATACCTGTTAAAAATACCCGTTACAAAATACTCATAAGTATTTATTACTTTCTGTCCCCAGATACGATAATCTTCAGGTCGGTATAAAATACTTATTAAATAAAGTATTTTCTTGTACCTGTACTCACTGTACCCAGTAACGAAAAGTACTCACAGGAGCCGCCTCTACTGCCTATGCATTCAAAGGATGACAAGCTTTTAGGTATATCTACAATAATTATAACACAACATACGTTTACTAGTTACTACCTTGTGCTGTTCGAAAGTCAACATACTTTTGAACGAATGAATAAAATGTTATATTAAAACTGGTTAGCGGAACGTCTAATTTTTTTGGCATTGAAATAAAAATTTAAAAGCTCGATATAATAAATTATTGTAAACAGAAATAGTGTTTGCATCGATCTAAAGATTAGAAAAAGAAAATGCTGTGCACATTTAATGACGCTAGAGCTCACCGTTTTGTAATTTTAATTGGGTAAAAAATATATAGAAACTGAACAAAATGTATGATTATACTTTTGCTCAAATTCGCTATATTTCGTACCTTTTTCCGAAAAATTTTCTCCCTTTAAAATTCAAAACCCTCAGATCTGGGGACTTCTTCTAGCCACCTACAAGAAAATTTCATCATCGGTATCCGTGATCGATGGGTAAGGCTCTCGACTAGTAATCCGAAGGTCGAGAGTTTAAATCCTGGCGTGCGCAAGTAAATTTTATTTAATGAATTTTTGTTATTTCACAATTTATTTATTTAAAATAATATATAGTATACTTGCGGCAAGTTTCATAGTAAAACATACCTCGAGTCTCGCCATGGTGTAAGACACAGATACTCCTCACCTTCCTCTTACCCTATTTCCTTTCCCTCCACACTACCTTCAGCGTGACAACATAACTCAATTCTTACTGGCTCCAGAGGGTTGGGAGCAGTTGGGACTCTTGTGCGGTATTTACATTGAAAAAAAATCAAACCTTCCAATGTTACCTTTCTTCTTTCCCCGTTTAAAGCTTAGCAAATAGAAAATAGAAAGATAATAAAATGTATTATGCATGAATTAAAAATTAAAATAAAAAGCCATGTTTCTGAGAAACTAACGTAAACGATTTTAACGCATCAACACCACGACATTATAACTAACGTAAATGATTAAACGCATCAACACCACTACATTATAACTAACGTAAATGATTAAACGCATCAACACCACGACATTATAACTAACATAAATGATTAAACGCATCAACACCACGACATTATAACTAACGTATATGATTAAACGCATCAACACCACGACATTATAACTAACGTAAATGATTAAACGCATCAACACCACGACATTATAACTAACGTAAATGATTAAACGCATCAACACCACGACATTATAACTAACGTAAATGATTAAACGCATCAACACCACGACATTATAACTAACGTACATGATTAAACGCATCAACACCACGACATTATTTTGCGAATTTTTTATTGTAGATAAATTAACAAAATTTGTTTAATCAAAACCAAATAAATTAGCATGCTAACGAGGCATTAGGCCGCATGACCTGATTTTCTTTGAAAGGTAGTTCACACCTTTCCGCCGCAAACCCAATCGCCCAATATCTCAAGGTAACAAAAACCAACCACTAAAGCAGCCAAGCATGGCGGAATATGAAATTATTGTCATTTCAATGACCCAAATAATGTGAAAAGGGTTGTTTTATAGAGAGAATACAAAATACAGTTTAAGGGCTGGTCAACGAACGGCCCGTGGGTTATAATGGACATTAGTTGGCTCTTTATGCGAATTCACGGTATCGCATATTACGGTCAGTTTGTTATAATTACCAGTTTTTCACAACTCTTAAATAAAAACTCTGGAATCAACGACAAATTTCAGACTTTCATTAGTGATAGTTTACAATCAGTAATCAGTACACCTAACTATACCTAAAAAATGCCAAATATTCCCTACGTCAAACTATAATAATAATGTGCACACTTGAACAAGTTTATTACTAGACAGAAACTTAATTGATCCAAACATTGCCTTACTCCGTAGACACTGCCGCGTACATCACAAAACGAAACAAATATTTGATACTAGAACTAATCGTAAATGATCGGTTCTACTTCGGAAGTGATCGTTATTTGAGGCGCGCCTCAAATTAAACAACGCGCGACCACGTCAGCTACCATTCCATGTGACTTCCCCACCCCCTCCGCCTACATGAAATCGGCGGTGCTCAGAGGCGGGCCCTACCTCTGCCTCACTATCATATTATTGTAAACAGTTAAATAATACGCTAGTGATCGGAAATCAAATAATATTTATTGCCCACATCGGGGTTTGAACCAGCTACCTTTGTCTTGCTAGTTGAAAGCCTTACCCTCCACCATGGAGGCTGTCGATTGATATGAGTGAAATATATTAAGAGGTAATGATTTATTTATTTAATTCTTAGGTATACATTCTACCAAATATATAAATTGATCATTTATATATTGTGTAGAATCCAACCGGTCAGTGGCTAAAAGCTGATATCGCGTTTGGGTCCCACCCAGGTGTAGTGTGTTCAATTTATCGGCTGGCTCCTTCAATTCCTCCACCACAACACAAGCGACATTTTCCGCTTATTGTGGTCATAGTAGAAGATTAGAACCAGGGAATGTTTGTCTTTCTTTTAAACAAAAATAAATAATATTTAAATTGAAGTTATACTTTATTATGGATGTATGGATACGTTTATCTTTTTCCCTCTTTCTCTTTTTTTCGGAGAAGCACAGCCTCCACTGTCTCATTGCACGAACCGCAACTGGTTACAATGGAACTTGGACAGAGCCATTCGGCCAGTGTCTAGTGGGTGGTGAAATGATTAAACTTTTTAGATTCTCAACAGTTATTTAAGAACTTTGAGAACTTTGGCTCCAAATTTAAACCAACTTGGAGCCAGATTATGGTAATGTCTTCGTACGTGTTATTTAAGAATTTTGCTGTACTGAACATACAGGAATCAAAGCTATTTTTTTTACATATAACAATTACGAAACAAGACTAGACATCAACACGTGACTCCCAAGACAAATAACACGTACGAAGACATTACCATAATCTAGCTCCAAGTTGGTTAAAATTTAATTGATAAAGACATAATAAATAAATAATATAAATCTCAAACACAACATTCTTACATGCATAGCCAGCAAATGCATTATCTAATTCGGACAGATATTCAGAACTTCTACAATATAACAACAAATTTTAGGCCTATATTTTTCATTTTTTTCTCATTTAATTCAACTATTCTTTTCTTATGTAATGACAGAGAACAAAATACGTTGAGAATTCTCCAAAATAGATAATAAATAGGCGAAAAATATTTTTAAAAGTAACTATATACATAGGACATTCACACACACGTAATACAAGAACGTGCGATGAAAGTAGGCTACCAAAAAAAAGCCATTAAAAAATTGTTTTCTTTACAAAGGAAGTCATTGTTATAATGCACTGCCGGAAATCATAACAATATCTGCACCGTTTGATAGATTCAAGCTGGATTGTAGAAACCGTATTATTTAATCAAAATAATATGTGATAAATAATAAAAATGATTTTTTTTATATATTTATTAATAAATTAGACATTTGTAAACTTGGATGTACAATGGATAAAATAAAATTCATAAATCAAAATAAAATTTGTCAATTTGTCCAAAAATCTTAATTAGTGGAATATAATTTTACTCAATAGTCCTAATTAACAAAGTGTGATTGAGAATTGCTTTAAAAATAGCGAGTGGGTGTATTATGCTCACAGCGAACTGTTCAAATCGTCCCACAAACCAATCATGTTTGAAACCCCTGGTATAGTCGAAGCGATGCCTCCTCAACGTGGGAGGCATCGACAAAGTAAGCTCAAGGCCTTACCCGAATGCCATTCATTCGGCAAAGTTCGCTTGAATGCTGCCCCTATACTTGATTATAAGCCCCCTTATACATATAGGCTGTATCAGAAAAGGTTCCATGACAAACCAGAACATTGAAGAAAAGTGAAGGAAAAAAATCTAACTTAATATAACTCAACCATCTTGTATTCGAAATACTTAAACCAGCGCTTCCCTATCTTATTTGGAGTACCTAGTAAAAGTAAATGGCATTTTTCTACACGATAACATTTAAAAAAAAATTAAAACAACAACAAAAATATTTCACACAGCTGGTCATTCAATCGAGTAACAGCACACCCATACTGTCCCATACATAATAGAAACACAAGGAGATAATATAGCATGGAAGCGTGCTGACTCTCGCCGAGCTGTAGTAGTTGGGAAATTGGTGGGACCCTCCAAAATGTCCTTCTTTAATCAATGCTTGTACTAGACCTGATGTGTCAATTAAAGTTGCTTTGGGTTAGGTTAGGTTTTTTTCTCTTCCTTTGATGTTCTGTTTTATCACTGCGCTGTTATGTCATGGATCTATCAACACATCTCCCCGGGCCCCGAGTGACCTTGCACTGACTGGATGTGTCAAATAAAATTGCTCTGGGTTAGGTTTGATCAGTTTGGGATAGGTTAGGTTAGATTTTTTAAATTCACTTTTCTTCAATGTTCTGTTTTATCATTATTCTGTTATGTCACGAAACCACCCTAAATAACCGTCACACTCCGGCCCCGGAGCATGCTTGTACTAGACTGGATGTTTCAACTAATAAATAAAGCCGCGTCCAAATACGTGGCAAGCCTCTGCAAGCGTCCACAAGCCCCAGCGTCTGGTGCCGCGCGTGTGGCTTGGCTTGCGTAGGCTTGCAAGAGCTTGCGAGAGCTTGCCGCCGATCCGATCGAGGTCGGATATTTTGGCCCAAGCGGCAAGCGCTTGCGGCAAACGCTGGCGTGGCATCCACACGTTAGTACAACTTACGGTCTGGCGGAAGGTAGACGTGCTTTTCGTTCCGAACTTTTTATACAAATAAAAATTCCAAACATGAATACCTGGACAAATGACACGACATTATTTTTCTTGGAATGTTACCAAGGGGAGTCGTGCATTTGGAACCCAAACGATGTGGATCATAAAGATAAAAAAAAAGTGTCTGATGCGTGGACTCGTTTGAGCAGAACTGTGAATAAGCCCGTAAAGGAAATAAAATCAAAGAAAGAGATTTTGATGACAACTTTTAGGAAACATCTAAAAAAGGAGCAAGATTCCATACGATCTGGCGCTGGTATGGATAATTATTTTTATGCCTCTTTACCTTATTTTTGTTTCAATTTATTTGAGTAAATTTGTAAGAGAAATATCATTTTTTTTTCCTTTCAGGCGTTGAAGACATATATGATCCCATTTGGTTCGCGTACAAGACGATGGAACTTTTTTTATTGCCTATATATACCTGTAGAAATACAATAAATACCGAAACGGTGAGTAAAAAAACTTCATATTACTTTAATGGTTTATTTTTAGGTTTAATTTTATTGACATGACATGACATTGTATAAAATTATATTGGTAAAATGTAATTTTATAAATCACGTCCTGAAGAGCGATTCTATATCTTTTGTGAGATAACGGATGTGATCTCCTGTCAGATTTGTTTGATTTTCTATGGCTGTTATTAATAGGAATTAGTGTTTAGAACGATCTAAGCTAAAATATGTGACAGCTCACATACAGTGGCGGCTCGTGACTTTTGGGTGTGCTAGAGTGCTAATATTAAAAAACGGCATTATTGAAGTTGTCGTAGGCGAATTTTCTTTTATTCTTTTCGAAAATCGGTTTTTTGTATGAAGATTTTTCAGGAAATCCGTGTGACACACGGCCAAACTAAAAATTCATAATTTTTTTCATACAAAAAAACTAGCACACAAAAAAGTCATGAGCCGCCACAGCTCACAGCTAAAACCTGACATCGGCCCATAGAAAAATCAAATAACCGCTATAGAAAATCACACAAATCTGAAAGGAGATCGCGTCCGTCATCTCGTTACGATCCCACTAAAGATATAGAATCGCTCTTCAGGTAGTGCTCCTACAAAAATATGAAGTAAATTCTTCCCTAATTTGAATGGCGTTCAACGGCGACCTTCGGGGTATGTTTGGCATGTTTTGTATTGCATTATATTCATCCTGGTTTCTTCGCCATGAACCAAGTCTCATAAGATTGCCATTTTCATCATGTGCATCAAACGTACCTGGGGGAGTATATCTTGCTGAAGAACTTTCACTTTTTCGGAGAAAATTATGTAGGAGTACACAAGTCATCGTGATTTCCGACACAGTATCTGGTTGCAAATTAATTGGTCGTCGGAAAATTCTGAAAACTGAAGTTAAAACCCCAAATGTATTTTCCACGACAACCCGAGACCTAGATAAGCATTGGTTAAATTTCCTTTTTGGTGAACCTATTTCATGATTTCCAGGGTATGGCTTCATTATATGAGTGCTTAGGGCAAAAGCACCGTCGGCTAAAAAGACGTAAGGCACGTCATTATTTGATACAGGAAGTGGGCAAGATGTGGGGAAATTAGTTTCGTTTCTACAAATTCTTTGCCACAATAATGAATTCTTAAAAACACCACCGTCACTAATTCTCCCTTGACTTCCTATGTCCGCAAATGTAAATTTGTATTTGCTATCGACTAATGCCATAAGAACAATGCTAAACGTTTTCTTGTAGTTGAAATACTCAGTACCACTATAAAATGGACTTTCAATAACTATATGTTTGCCGTCCAACGAACCCACGCAATGTGGAAACTTGCTCCTGTATCCTTCTTCTATTGCCAGCCAACCTTCCGCTGTTGAGGGCATCTGAAATTATAACATATTAGGTATATCAGTAATTAATAAAACAATTAATCTGTAACAAATAACAATTTAATACTGTCGGTTTATATTTTTTCAGCAATCACGACCGGAAATCGACGAGATAGAAATCGAATCCGAAGAGATGGATGGGGACTTATTAGGAGAAGACAACAATCACCCGCTGCCATCGACTTCTTCGGCCACACCTGTTTCTACGCCGAAACCCCCTCGCCGTGGTCCTGACTTTGCTGAGCGACAAATGACCACAGCTTTAGGACAATTGACAAACATTTTAAATAAGCCACCGCCTCCCAAAGACGATGAATGTGACCTCTACGGAAAGTTATTAGCTTTGAAGCTGCGGGAGCTTTCTAACAATGAAAGGAAACTTTTTATGTTAAAAATTGATGGATTGTTTGTGGAAAGACTTCAGCAAAGTGAATTCATAAGAGAAACCTCAATATCTCCTCAATATTCAAATTTTTATAGACCTCCATCGGCATCCAGCGTCCATTTTCCCAGCCGACCTTCATCATCTCAATCTTCCCATTACGAACCCTTGAGCACACCAATTCCAAAACGCCCTTCATCCTCCCAAACTTCTTACGAGCCCTCTATGAGCTTATTGAACCCAAAACCTCGAAGAACCAAAAAATTTGTTCCATTTAACCAGTACCCGATACAACCCGATACTTTCAATCCGCATTCATCCAATCGTCAACCCCAAAACGACTGCAATTCTACCCGTCCAATAGAAATAATATCAGCAGAAATACTTCAGCCCCCTCGAGAGTACATTGCAAACGCAGATTTATTGAAAGCGTATGAAGATTTCGAATCTTCTAATGACACGAATCAGTAAATTGTTAGTGTCATTAAAATTTTAATTGTTCATTAGTGTCTAATGACACTAATCAGTAAACTTTTTTGTAATTGTAATTTGTAATTGTAATTTGTGATTGTAATTTGTAATTGTAATTTGTGATTGTAATTTGTAATTGTAATTTGTGATTGTAATTTGTAATTGTAATTTGTGATTGTAATTTGTAATTGTAATTTGTGATTGTAATTTGTAATTGTAATTTGTAATTGTAATTTGTACTAACAAAAAAGAAATAAAAAATATCATAAAAAATATTATTATTGTTTTCCTTTACCTTTATTTCGTCCTTTAGAACTGCAATAATAGCCTTGCAAACTTCTCGTACGATTGTAGATATGCTTTGGCTCGATACTTTAAATAAATAATGAAGGCTTTTATAACTGTCGCCAGATGCCAGAAATCTTAAAGTTATCGCAAGACGATATTTCGCTGGTATAGCTTCCCTGAAATTGGTATCTTGCTTTGAAATCGCAGGTGAAATTTTGTTCAGCAAGAATTCAAAATCAGCCGAGGTCATGCGACAGAAGTTATCAAACTCCCCAGACGGCTCACAAAGAAGTTCATTAAACCGTTCTTCAATTAGTTCTCTGAAACAAAACAAAAAAAAAATAGCATCTACGAACACAAAACACACAAATAAACAAAATATTAGAATATAAATGAATTACCTGGTACGATTTCTGTGAATTTTAATCATCCACCATCTTCTTCTCTTTCGAATTTTCCGTTTTTTTTCATTTTGTTTCGCTTTATAATAAAAATACGTTAGCGCAAAAATGACAGCTGATGCAGCTGCTTCGACGTCCGCCATCTTTGGGCTCTGCGAATATACTGGCGCGCTTGCAAGTGTGGGGATGCCAGCCATTCGCTTGCCAGAGCTTGCCTGAGCTTGCGACAAGCTGCTTGTCGCAAGCATTTGGACGTAGCATAAGAACCTCATCTTTTCAGTTTTTCAACGAAATTAGTATGTTTGAATCGAGAAGTTTTAGGCTTTGTTGTTTTATAACCTAGCTGACATGTACCCGGCGTTGCTCGACGTTATGAATGGTTTGGAGTGAAGTTTTGAGGTTGTTAATTCCAGTGTATTTCTTAAAAATATTTTTAAGGTGGAAATAATATTCTCTTAAAGAATTCAAAAGTTTATTTTTCATTTCACTTGATCGTTCCACGTCTTCCACAGCTGTGCCCGACTTACACCATTTACTACTGTATACCACATTGTTACTACAAAAAAGCTGCATTATATCGACTTTTATTCTACTCCGTATCTTATTTCATTGCAGAGATAATGCATTAAGTCTTACTCGGACGTGCCCGACTATTTTTTCTACCATTCAAACCACAATCTAAATACGCCTGATGAAGAAACAAACTTTTAAATCTTCAGTAAAATCAGTCGATTAGTTTTTGGGTCTATAGGGGACAAACAAAAAAAACAAACATTCATTTTTATAATATACTACGCTAAAAAAGATTGTTTTCTCAAAATTATGGTGTTTTTTATCGGTTCTGTTTTTATCAACAAAATAAATCAAAATAACAAGCATGTGAAATTTTAAATACAGAATGGATATACCAATTTGAACATAGAAGTCCTAAAAATGGAGATAATTGATAACTATGATTCACTGTTGCAATAAGCGTTTAAAATCTTGCTAATAAAATGAAAATAATATACATTTGTCTAAATAGAGCGTAACTATTTAAAAATACCACTTTTGTCTTATTTATAGGCTAATTATTCATTGTGCAGAGAAAAACCATGCCAGTTTCGTAAAGTACCCAGTAAGAAGAATGTTTTCAAATAAAGTTACTGTATCAAATAATAAAAAAAACATAACCTAACCTAAACTAACCTGACTGCTGCAATAGCAAAATTTGTGAATGTTTCAGTATACATTTAAAAATAAGTTAGAGCACAATAAAATTACCATAACACAATACATGTATTTATTTATTGCATCTCACTATACATAAATCTTGTTTTTCTCATAGAAATCAACTAAACTGAGACTAAGCTTGTATCGAGGTTTAAAATTTACCTTTAAGTGAAGCAAACATAGAGTAATCACAAACATAAATTAATACTACATACAAACATAAAATATTTCAATAATAAAGAAAAAACATAATGTATTTGATGGGTTACTAGATGGGTAATTTAAAAGTATATTTTAACAATATTTGAACCATAACTACTTATTAATGATTATTCCTAAGAAGAAACAAATAGATAATAAAGACAGCTAGGGTGAAATTTAGTTTTTAGCTAATGGGACTTATATACATATTTATACATTTAACATAACATGACATTTGCATGTGGAGAGTATAGGTTTTGGACACAATATTGTTTTTGTGATCAAAACTTACACCGTGAAAGCTCAACAAAGTTTCCTGTTTATAAGGTGCCTTCTCCGCGATAATACCGGGTTATGTGTGTCAGGGAAGGGAGAAAGAGATGGGGTGTTAATAGCCCCCCAGAAGATAGCGGGAAGCCTGCAGGAAGTGGTGGCGGAAGGAAGAATGGAGAGAGGAAAAAGGAAGGGAATCCCAGTGCTCCAGTTTTAACAAAGCTCCTGTCATTGATATGTGAAGATTCTGACGGTGAAAGAACTAGAAACTACCGAGTAAATAAGTGGAAACTAATTATTATATCTAACTTCTGTTATTATAGGAAAGAACTGTCAGGAAATAGTTAAAATTTTAACCAATCTACGTGAAAATTTAAGGCGTAGAATATATACACTTTCTTCTCAATCCAATTCGCTAAGATTGTAGATAGGTACCTACTGTTTATAACTAGTTTAAAATATTGCAACTTTTCTTAAATTTAACAACAACAAAAATATTTTCAATAATTCTTAGCTTACGTGGATGTAATTTATTTATGTACTAGCTGATGTGTACCCAGCGTTGCTGGAGATAGATATATATCACTCTTTCCTGTAGACCTTTTTAAGATATACATTTCTGTACTACATTATTTTAACGTATAAGGTTTAGCCAGCGTTACCAATGTAAGCGTCCGAAAATATTTTTTTACGACTTAATTACAACACATCGACTTTTCTCTACTTTCAGTAAATATAATATGCACGGATTATATATGTTAACCTTCCGGAAGAAATTTTCTAAATGATAGTAAAACCCCTATCAAAATCCGTTGCGTAGTTTAGGAGAACTACGCCAACAAAGAAAAAACCAAAGAAGAAAACATAAAGAAGAAACCAAAAGAAAAAAACAGACCTCGTTAAATATGCATTGCTAAAATCTTTAATTATTTCAGCTTTGCACTTCAATAGAGCCATATTAAAAACAACAGCTAATAAAGCATTAGAGTTACCAATGGTTTGTAATCTATTTATAAGAGAATTGTAGCCTGAAACTGCAGTACATTTGTCACAAAGATACATACTAGGGAGCTTTGATCTAATGGCAGGAAAATTATTATTATCATTAGAACAAATTCAAAAAAAAATTCTAAGATATCTTTATATGAGAACGCGTGGTGAATACCCACGATTTATGCATCACATAGATTTGCTCTCCGAAACGCACTACGAAAGTCCCCAATCTAGGAAAAAATTAGATGCTTAAAGTAACAGCTTTTAAAATCATGAACTATTACATTGACAGCCCATACCTCTTGGAATGCTATAAATTGTTTGTACCAAACAACTACCGTCAGGGTCGACGCCACGACTTGCTCTGTATTCCACATGGAAGAACGGACGTTATGGCCCAGCAGAGCATGACAAGAGTTATGGTGCTGCTAAATGATACCTCTAGGTCTCTTTACATTTTCAACATTGGCCTTGAAGATTTCAAAAGTCATTTTAGGCAAGAACTCTGAAATATCGGTTATTGTAAAATGTTTCATTTAAAGTTTTGTATATTTCATGTGTATTGTAATAGGATTACATCAATTAATCTGTAATGCACAGAACAAAAACAAAAAACATGAAAGTGAATCAACGTCATGGCTGTGCGACCTTTTTCATATGAAATTTAAATTTGGATTTGGTGCTAAAATACCGAACAAACTGATTTTTGTAACCAATGATACAGGGTTTTCCAATAAGAGGTGTTATTTTGAATAGCCCGTTATTTCGGTAGATGTTACTTTTGAAGCTATCATTTTTTGACATTTGACAAGTAGAAACTACGCCATTGATAAAAATGGAACGATATAAGCTTCAACATCGCATTGAAATTATTAAAATTCACTTGAGTGAATCAAATACAAATCATCTTGAGTGATGAGGCCCATTTCCACCTCGGTGGCTTCGTCAACAAGCAAAATTGTCGCATCTGGGGCTCGAAAACCCAAGAGTTATTGTTGAAAAGCCTCTCTATCCTTAACATGTGACTGTTTGGTTAGGTTTATGGTCCGTCGGAGTCATTGGACCTTACTTTTAGAAAATGTGGCTGGAAAACAGTTGCGGTTAATGGATTTCGCTATCTTTAGATGATTAATGATTTTTTTATGGCCGGAATTAGATTTTATTGATCTGGACAGCGTTTAATTTCAACAAGACGGCGCTATGTGCCACACAAGCAACGAAACCATTGATATTTTACGATTGAATATCAAAATAACACCTCTTATTGGAAAACCCTGTAGTAGGTATAGATACAATAAGCTTTGAAGAGTGTTATCAATGTCTCGAATCCCATACAGCTTCTGTGAATTCATGCAATGCCGCTTTTGCTTGCTTTGCCCCCTTTATCGCCTCCAAGCCCAACCCGAAAAGTGGAAGGGGGTTCGGCATTCGAATACCGCCTCTTTCTTTTCTGCCTCAAAGCGGGAATGTCTACTTCCGCTGAATCGGACACATCGGATCAGTCAAAAGAACAAATTGCACAATGGTTGTTAAACCATGCCAGTCGAGAAGCTTTTAAAAATGTATTCATCGGATAACATGCAAATCTTTCGCGCGATGGTAAACATCACTGCAGAAGAAAGAAACATGGATGAGTCGGTAGAAATAAGAACTTGTCTACAAAGGATGTTAACGTCAAAATAGAAAATATTCGTTTCTGGTCAATTTTTATATTTTTAACGCTCTAATAAAAAATATTCGCCAAGCAATGAACGGTATAAATTGTACTGTAATAGCCGGTTGAGGGAGATCTTTGATGCAAAGAGAGGAATAGAACAAACGTCCGTCTGTTCTAAACACACTGAACTTCTTCACCTTCCTTCCTTAAAAATATCTTCCAAGCAGCATTCCCAAAGATGATATAGGAGCTGCAAATTATTTTTCTCAAGGCCTGGTGTGTGGAGTTATTCTATATGTATATTGAACTATTCATATTGTATTGGTCATGTGTATCTTACTTAATACTACATTGAGCTGCCCTCTGCATGTACCGGAGTAAACAATTCATTTTTACTATATATTATTTTATTTTTGTTACAAACTAGGTACTTACCTACCTAACTACATTTTTTGAACGTTAACCTTACAAAATTGGCTCTGAAAAAAATAATTTCCCTCGAGACTCTCAGTTATCTTTAAGGATGCTGTGTTGAGGGTCTTTTTAAAGGAAAGGAAGGAAGTTCTGGGAAGGAAAAAGGTATGAGGGGTGAATAGGAATCTAGGGATCAATGGGTGCAGGTGTGACGGACGTATGAATATATCCCTCCCGCTGCGGCACAAGGCGACGGGCCAAAAGATTAATTAGTTCGAGAGGTCAAAAGGTTGCAGGTGCTGGGCAGGCGCAAAATGAACTCGGGGACCCCTGCTAAAACACCAAACGCGGCAAACCACTTGGGGTGACCTATGGCAAAGGTTTTGGTAATAAAATAAATGGTTCCCGGGGCAGTGGTACCCAAACCCACCTCCAAATTACCTGGGTGCCGTAATTTACAAAATATAATATTTGAGGACGGGTTGTTTCACGGAATTTTAAAATCCTTACCATTAGATTTACCGTGTACACATCAGAAAATCAATCAAGTAAATCAAAAAAATTCATGTTACCAACATTATTTTAAGAATAATTTCATATGACATAAAAATAAAGGAGATTTGTAATATGGCTTTATATCGTTCCATTAGGCAAATTTTCCTCAAAAGATGCGGCATGGGAGCCGAAATGCTCTCCGTAATGGATTTTCAATGAAATCTAGCTTCCGGTGTGCCTATCTAACTTTCAAAGCACAACTTACGTACCATATCGGTTGTTGACTTTCACGGTTATTTGAAGGTTGATTTTTCACTTTAAAATTCGCTATTTGCAGCACAGAAAATATCGAGTATACATTCAAAACGTATCTAAAAACCTAACTTACTATTTAAAATACTCTGTATACATTCAAAACGTATCTACAACCTAACTATTTAAAATACTGAGTATAAATTTAAAACGTATCTAAAAACCTAACTAACTATTTAAAATACCGAGTATAAATTTAAAACGTATCTAAAAACCTAACTGACTATTTAAAATACCGATTATACATTCAAAACGTATCTACAACCTAACTATTTAAAATACCGAGTAAACATTCAAAACCTAACTAACTATTTAAAATACCGTGTATACATTCAAAACGTATCTACAACCTAACTATTTAAAATACCGAGTATACATTCAAAACTAACTATTTAAAATACCGTGTATACATTCAAAACGTATCTAAAAACTTAACTAACTATTTAATATTCGCTGTGAGTTGAGACCTACTGTATAGGTATAAAGTAGAGGATGAAAAGCATAAAATTCAGTGCAGGCTGCGCGGCTTTTTTCATACAAAACTTCAATTTGGATTTGAGGTAAAAATACCCAATCAAACTGAATATTGTTTTAAATCAATAGGCATAGCAAATATCTACATTCCACTTGAACATAACATTATTTTCTCCCAACATACTTTACCGTCCACCTGCTCTACACGCTACAACCATCTAAGCGTCACTGTCTATTATTTCAAATGTACGACATACGGTTCCATGGAATCTCAGTGGCAAGTGAAAAGTGATAAAAAGTTAGGTTGTAGATAGGTTTTGAATGTATACTCGGTTCCATGGAATCTCAGTGGCAAGTGAAAGGTGATAAAAAGTCATTAAAAGTAATGAAAAAGAGCCTTTACATCTAACAAAATAACCTATTTAATATAGTTTTTCATTCATCCCTTTTCATGACTTTACTTTACTTTCAAGAGTGTAGGGAATTGTCATAACATGTTCAACACATCACTCAAGATGTTAGTATAAAACAGGAGAAAAAATTATGAAGAAAAAAATACCAAAATGAATAATATGTAAAATTTATAACATGTTGAGTTAGGTCATTAGAGTAAGACAACAAAAACATAAACAAGAGACAATACAGTTTAGGTCAAGTGAAGTCGAGTAAAAACAAGAGATTCGAGAAATTTAAAGACTTAAATATGTCCATAATCTTGCCACTACTATGTTACATAGTCGAAACATTCACACAAAAGTAGTTGGTTCTTTGGAAAGGAATATGGAAAGTTTCAGCAATATTTACAAAATTATTTTGAAATATTGAAGAAATTATGTTATGTGAATGGGCAAGGAATGTGCGCCAAGACAGAGTTGCTTCGCGACACATTATATACGCCTACCTCTGCGGGGAAACGGCTTAATGGTTATTCAAGTTATTAAAATGAAATGTTGAAATTCATCCGGAACCTATATAATTGTTTAATAATAACCCTTCACGTGCCATGCTTTATACCGAGGCTTTAGCCGGTTATTAGTTTGTTATGTGTAATGTCAATGTGTGGGTTGAACATGCCCGTGTATTGGGTTTTGTAAATAAATAAATGACTGCACGAGTCACGATAACTACGTTCAAAAATTTATACGAAATAAAAGTTTTACACCCACGCGTAATATGGATAGACACACAAGATACACTCCGTATATGCACAGCGTGGGAGTACACATTTTATTTCCTTTCTAAAATTAGCAATTCAATCTATTGCGCTTCATTTAATTATAAAAAGCTCTAAAAGAGATAAATTAAATACAAAATTTTTGTGAGAAGCTTTTGAATTGTGACAACCTCCATTTATTCATATAGTTTGCTCAAATTGATTTATAACACGTAATATTAAATTCCTAACATATGCATGCATGAAAACGAGCTATGGGTGTTCATTTATCGATTTGGCAATTCGACTTAATTAATATCATTCCATTTGAATTGCTTACTGCGGTTTAAAGTCAATGAATCCACCTAGATTTCACCGGATATCCCATATTTTTAGGTTATATTTAAATTTGGCATATTAAGGCATGAGATCGCTCAAGACGTTTCGCAAACTTGCCATAATATGCCAAAAATCGTTCGAGGGCTAAAGAATATCTATTTACGCAGCGTAGTGGTAAAATTGTATGAATCTCGATCCAAAGATTGTTAGGTTGATCTGTATCGGTGATTCTTTGATCTGCCTTTAAATGTTGTCATTATTTCAATGGGATTTTATGTTTTGTGCTAACTTATTTGTTTATTACTGCGAATTCTTAATGCTTTTTTACTTTTTAGTAAAAAGGTTTCCGTAAACCAATTGTTTTCCACCATACAGTTTCATGAAACCTACTGTTTAAAATGTCTTCGTAAATTTTTTATTTATTTTAAGGGTGTGTTTTATGTTATGTGATGAAAATACTGCATAATTCATGTTAAATGACGAAAATATTTGCTAAAACGCATAAATAAGGTTATTAAAAACGTAGAATAGTTGTTAATTCATCAATTTTACTAACATAAAGAAAGATTTTCTTTTGGGAAACCCTTTTTTGAATAAATTGGATACCACACTATATCTATACTTACACTTGTATTGCGCTAAATTAGGAAAACATTGTTATAATTGTTAAGTTAGTCGTAAAATATAGACTGACAGAAGAAAATATCTTCTTGGATACCCGTTGTCGCATAAATTGGATGACATACTTTATCTATACCCACACTGGTGCTAAGAAAAGCATTGTTAATTTCGTTAAGTTAGATGTAAAAATATAGACTAACAGAGAAAGTAACACGATGGAAGAATATTTATTTGGATACCCGTTGTTGCATAAATTGGATGCCACACTGTATCTACACCCAAACTATAACTACACCCACACTGTATATATAGCCACACTGTATCTATACCCAAATTGAATCTCCACCCACACTGTATATATAGCCACACTTTATCTACACCCAAGCTGTATCTATACCCACACTGTATCTATATGCAAACTGTATCTACACCCACACTTTATATATAGCCACACTGTATCTATACCCACACCGTATGTATACCCACACTTTATCTATACCCACACTGTATCTATACCCAAACTGTATCTACCCGTTGTTGTATAAATTGGTTGACACCACTCTATACATTCATTCAAATTAAAGGCACCATTGTTATAATGACTAATTGAGTAAGATTAAGTAAATAGATTAAGTTCTTAGCTCGGATTACCATTCGAAGGGTGAGAATTTAGCAGCCGGTTCGGTCTCACTCCATTTTGATAGAGATCTGAAATATCGTATTTTCAACCCAACATCGGAAAATTGTACAAAAAATGGAGTTGATCGTGACAACAACTTGTTTTGTAAAAAGTGAACGGAAACCACTTAGCGGTCATTTCCAGAGTCCAACTGTTCTGACATTGATTTGTGACTCGTTTCTCTGAAAAACAAAATGTCGATTGCTTTGAAAAAAAAGAAGAAAAAAACATTAGTCAGTGACAGTTATATTTGTAGAAATTCACACTCGTAAATTCCAATAATAACATATAAGTGGTGTTTTAAATCGAACTGTAGGAGTTTGATATTTCAAACTATTCTTATTATAACAGTGCTATTTTATATCTATGTAGGTAAGTACTACGAAGGTTAAGAATAATACCACAGGGGATGGCAGGAGATAGATACGAATGGTATTTTAATATGAAAAACGAGAAAAATTGGATTTTTATGAGTCATGTTGTGGTAAGAAGGAACAGGTGAAAATGTTTTGCGAAGAATAAAATAGTTTCGGATGAATCAAAAATCGTTTTCTAGGAAATTAACTTTTCATGTTACCGCTAAATAGTCCCAACTGCTCCTAACCCTGGAGCCAGAGCGACTGCGACATCCACAACGGTGTATGTTGTGAAATTGAAGGGATGCAGAGGGGGAAGGACGGGAAGAGTATGTAGGTGGGGAAGTACTTAATATTTGAGTTTTTTTAAAGATAATAACGGTTTATTCAAATCATTTTCCCACTTTGAATTTTTAATTAAAAATTATCGGTTTTTTCGAAATGGATATCTATTCATAAATATATAACCAAAAAGGCTACGTAATTATGAATTCTACATATTCTAAATCTTCAATCATCAGTGTACAGAAATCATCTGGGTACAGTGATAAAACAATCACGTTGAATATTTTTAATTCGTGAAATGCTTTTTTTACTGCGACTACATTTTTATGTAAACAGGTCAACAAAATACCTCTCGCAAGATTTAATTAAATCAATGTTTTATTATTATTTCTTGACCTTGTTTATAAATGTGTGCTAAGGGAGGGTTCTTTCTACCCAGCAGAAAGTGAAATAATCATGGTATTTTTCCTTCCATGTACCTACACATTTATCGGTAAGGTGGGGTGACTCATTCTGAGCTTATAACTAAACACCCTGGTAAGGTAGAATGACTAATTCTGAGCTTATTACTAAACATCCTGGTAAGGTAGGGTGACTGATTATGAGCTTATAACTAAACACCCTGGTAAAGTAGGGTGACTGATTCTGAGCAAATTACTAAATACTCTGGTAAGGTAGGGTGACTGATTCTGAGCTTATAACTAAACACCCAGGTAAAGTAGGGTGACTGATTCTGAGCTAATTACTAAATACTCTGGTAAGGTAGGGTGACTGATTCTGAGCTTATAACTAAACACCCAGGTAAGGTAGGGTGACTGATTCTGAGCTTATAACTAAACACCCAGGTAAAGTAGGGTGACTGATTCTGAGCTTATAACTAAACACCCAGGTAAAGTAGGGTGACTGATTCTGAGCTTATAACTAAACACCCAGGTAAGGTAGGGTGACTGATTCTGAGCTTATAACTAAACACCCAGGTAAAGTAGGGTGACTGATTCTGAGCTAATTACTAAATACTCTGGTAAGGTAGGGTGACTGATTCTGAGCTTATAACTAAACACCCAGGTAAAGTAGGGTGACTGATTCTGAGCTAATTACTAAATACTCTGGTAAGGTAGGGTGACTGATTCTGAGCTTATAACTAAACACCCAGGTAAGTTAGGGTGACTGATTCTGAGCTTATAACTAAACACCCAGGTAAAGTAGGGTGACTGATTCTGAGCTAATTACTAAATACTCTGGTAAGGTAGGATGACTGATTCTGAGCTTATTACTAAACACCCAGGTAAAGTAGGGTGACTGATTCTGAGCTAATTACTAAATACTCTGGTAAGGTAGGGTGACTGATTCTGAGCTTATAACTAAACACCCAGGTAAAGTAGGGTGACTGATTCTGAGCTAATTACTAAATACTCTGGTAAGGTAGGGTGACTGATTCTGAGCTTATTACTAAACACCCAGGTAAAGTAGGGTGACTGATTCTGAGCTAATTACTAAATACTCTGGTAAGGTAGGGTGACTGATTCTGAGCTTATTACTAAACACTCAGGTAAAGTAGGGTGACTGATTCTGAGCTAATTACTAAATACTCTGGTAAGGTAGGGTGACTGATTCTGAGCTTATAACTAAACACCCAGGTAAAGTAGGGTGACTGATTCTGAGCTAATTACTAAATACTCTGGTTAGGTAGGGTGACTGATTCTGCGCTTATAACTAAACACCCAGGTAAAGTAGGGTGACTGATTCTAAGCTAATTACTAAATACTCTGGTAAGGTAGGGTGACTGATTCTGAGCTTATAACTAAACACCCAGGTAAGGTAGGGTGACTGATTCTGAGCTTATAACTAAACACCCAGGTAAAGTAGGGTGACTGATTCTGAGCTAATTACTAAATACTCTGGTAAGGTAGGGTGACTGATTCTGAGCTTATAACTAAACACCCAGGTAAAGTAGGGTGACTGATTCTGAGCTAATTACTAAATACTCTGGTAAGGTAGGGTGACTGATTCTGAGCTTATAACTAAACACCCAGGTAAAGTAGGGTGACTGATTCTGAGCTAATTACTAAATACTCTGGTAAGGTAGGGTGACTGATTCTGAGCTTATAACTAAACACCCAGGTAAAGTAGGGTGACTGATTCTGAGCTAATTACTAAATACTCTGGTAAGGTAGGGTGACTGATTCTGAGCTTATAACTAAACACCCAGGTAAAGTAGGGTGACTGATTCTGAGCTAATTACTAAATACTCTGGTAAGGTAGGGTGACTGATTCTGAGCTTATAACTAAACACCCAGGTAAAGTAGGGTGACTGATTCTGAGCTAATTACTAAATACTCTGGTAAGGTAGGGTGACTGATTCTGAGCTTATTTCTAAATACCCTGGTAAGGTAGAGTGACTGATTATGAACTTAATACTTAAAATGTATTAGATACTACGAAAATAAGATAACTCCAATATCTAAATTAAATTATTTAAGATTCGAACTAGTTTGTTATATTATAAAAGTTATTTTTCGTGTCGTCCAACGTGTATTATACAGAATCACGTACCTAGCAATAAACCCCTGTAGACCTGTGTTAATCCATCGATCTCGCGTGCTATAGAAACATTCAAGTTAATTTCTCCAAGGCGAAGTGTTCAATATAAGGGTGGGCTTACTGATTTTGAGATCTCGACTGATTTATGCTTTCAGAAAATAATATTGCTCATTTATACACCTTGTACATTCTTCACTACCATTTTTTATCCCTTTTATAAGCTTTATCGGGCCAAACCATTTGATAGGCACCACGGGGTCTAGCACAGTGAAATCGATTACTCTACAATATCGGATCGATAGGCATAACTACTGATGATTTTGTAACGATTTCTCGAGCACGGTCGCGCTTTTGATAGCCAGACCGATATTGATAATGCAATAAATTAGAAATCGACATACGCTGACAACACTATATGTATTTTCAACAAATTGGCATTCCCAAGCATCGATATTTACGATACGTAAAAGTTCATAATACTAATAAATTGACAGTGTCGAATTGAAATAACATAACGTTAATGTACATTGGTAGTTCGCATGTAATTTTTGACACTAAAAAGGGATTCAATTAGTTCAAGAGTTCTTCAGTAATAACTAACAGAATCAGAATTACTGGAATTGATCCCGTCTTAGATGAATTCATTAAGTCTATGGATGGTGTTTACGATTTATTTCATTTCTAAGAGCTTAAAATATAAGTTTTAGTTCTACTCCGTTCATTAATAAGCCAGTCATTTTGCGTAATGAACGACATCATTAAAAAAGTTGTGCATATTGACAACTTATCCGACACCCTTGAGGCTGCGCTAAAAGCAGCTGCTTTTGTGTACCAACTGTCGGAATTATATTCTGACCGTGCTTGGAAAAATCGATCAGAAATCAGAAATAATTAAAAGTAAACCCCACGGAAATATTGATTTTCTAGGCCTGCTAGAGTGAAGTCGACCTTTGGTCCGTCCATTACGCCTTACGTCTTATGTTTCCCACTTTATTTTAGAGATTTTTCGTTCACGGCTGCTTCACTTACGTCGTTAAGATTCTGGCTATATTTTAGAGTATTGTCTCGTCTTAATAAAGAGATTTATTGATCGTCCATGCTAGAACTCCACCCCCTATGTTTTTTATCCGATAGACATTTGCTCACATCTGGACAAGCAGAGTAAGTCTAAGATGCACAATTTGAACAAGCAAATCGGTTGGTCGGACAAATGCCCCATAGCAGGAAATTGATGATTTTTTTTTTTTTTTTATAGTGAATACCTCACAAGAGTCCCAACTGCTCCCGTCTGGAGCCAGTGAGACTATGGCATCCCCAATTGGGGGATGTTGTGAGGCTGAAGGTAAGTGGGGAAGGGAAAGAGGAAGGTGGGGAAGTACCTGGCTATTCAGATCTAGTCACTAAACACGGCTAAAGCCATTTGGAGCAACGTTTCAATTCTGAATGGTGGTCTTACACCAGGGCGATACTGGTAGTATCTTCCACTCTGGAACGTGCCGCAAAATATACTATATATTATTTTAATTAATTAATTGTGAAATAACACAAATTAATCAAATAAAATTTATTTGCGCACGCCGGGTTCGAACCCCCGACCTTCGGAATGGCAGTCCAATGCGTTACCACTGGACTATGCCGGCCGTCAAATGATGGTAAATATGTAATTATTAAATACCTGCCTGTTGTTGTATTTAAAATACAATTAATTTAATTTCACTTTTAACCCACTTCCCGACATCTTATCGAGCTGAACTCGGTAGATATAATTTTATCAACTTTTGGTAGCAACCATGCACACGCACACATTTCTTAGAAATTCTATAAGTTTGCAGTTAATACATGCAATAATTGTCAGTCTTATCCAATCGGTATTTGGCTCGATTGGTAGAGTTTTCGACTCCAGTTTCAGTTGAATCCCCATACAAAGCAAATTTTACTTTCGTTTTTAAAATTTTAAAAGACATTAGACAATGGATGTATTTTAGTACAAAAAATAGTTTTATGAGTTAATTTAAAAAATATATTAAATCGTGATTTATGCATATTACTTATTATTTACTATTATCAATATATTTAATTTGTATTTTAGCCTAACTACTTTTACTCTATTTATAGGTAGGTATATTAACTTGTATAATTATTATAACTACTAAACTTATAATTCCTACAACTTGCTAATGTTGCTAAAAAATACTTCCCATTACTTGCTTTTACTGTATATTTTTATGTCCGTGTCAAAAAAACTACATTAATTATATTCATAAATGACCTTGGCTCGAAATTTAACTGTGATTATGCTTTTTTCGCCGATGATCTTAAAATTATTCGTAAAATTTTAGTCTGTTACCGATCATCTAGTGCTTCAAAAGGATCTCGATACACTAAACAACTGGTGTGCTGTCAATGATATGAACTTAAATGTTACATTTTAAACTTTACTCGAAATAAGGTCATAAAGAATTTTTCCTATTTCATTAATAAGATTATTCTTAAGAAAGTGTATTCTATAAGAGATCTAGGAATTACTCTTGATTCTAAATTCATATTTGATTTACACATTAATGACATTAAGTCCAGATCACTTAAAATGATGGGATTTATTCACATAATAACTAAACCTTTCAAAGATCCTCAATCAATTCTAACCCTTTACTATGCCTTAATTAGAAGTAAACTTAAATATGGAAGCACTATTTGGAATCGACATTATTGCAAGTATGAAAACATTATAGAATCGGTTCAAAAAAATGCTTAGGACGGGTTGTTTCGGAGAATTTGAACAATTCATCAAATTTCAACGTTCATTTACGGGTTCTGTGTAAGTCTTATTCAAATTCTGTTATTATATCATTATAGGCTAGTTGCTTGACAGAACTGAAATAAAAACAGAACTTAAAAATATCTTTCACAGAACTTGGAAATTAACTTTGAAATTTGAAGAATTGTTCAAGTTCTCCGAAACAACCCGTCCTTAGACTATTATCTTTCAAAAATGGACTACATGACCATCTTAGATCGTACGACGCACGTCGTGAATACTTTAAGATTAATACACTTAAAATAAGAAGGAAATTGACTGACCTAATGTGTTGGCATTAAATTATCCACGGCCATCTTGATACCTCATTATGTCTTAGCAATATTGAAATAAATGTCCCCAATTCCCATTGTTTAACACACCATAGCATTTTTTACCTGAATATTTTCAAAAATAATATCGCCTATTTTAGCCCTCTGACCCAAATGTGTTGACTGTATAATAAGATTGAGTGTGCTTAAGTAGATATGTTTGTCAATAATTTGTATGGATTCAGAAAAAAAAATGGCTATTGTTAAATAGTATGTTGCACTGATTATATTATGTATTACTTGCGTCTCTTACTTTTCTCTAATATTTGTATTTCATATTTATTTTTGAATTTTTATTTTTATTTGTTTTATATTTTAATCTTTATTTAGGTATATGAAAATTAATGTGCTTTTGTATGAGTGTTTGTATGTTAACTGAGTTTTTTATAACTGGATTGTTCTCACGTAAGTGAGATCGTCTTTAAACCCAGTATAAATAAATAAAAAAAGGAATGGGAAAATTAAAGACTTTGTTAAAAGTTAGGACTTGTGAACAAAAGGGTAGATTCCTCATTTAAAATAAAAACACTTTGGAGAAGATGAATTCCACCGATTTATTGTTATATTTTTTCTAAAGTTTGTATTACTACCGACACTCTGAAAAGATCACTAAACCAACGGACAGCGAATATAATAATTACTTTGTGTTTATTTAGCTAGAAATATCGAAGAGAAGTGAGGTTCTTTAATTAAATTCAGACCTAAAATAACCTAGTTTCACTGCCTGTAGTGAAGGGATAAACTAGAGCCATTTAGGATCTAAATCAGCTAATCTATATTAATTAAGAGCCCCACTTTACAGCACCGTGAGTAAAGGTTAAAATTGAGTAATCGTTAGGGTGCTTATAAGAAGGACAAATTTTGCGATAGCCGAACCACGAACTATGGGAAAGGAATGAAGCAATAATGCGCAATTTGCTGTTGCTTCGTTTCTTTTCCATAATTTGTAGTTGGGCTCCCGCAATTTTTGTCACCATACAAACAATAAATATTAGACGGAGTATTTAACCCCTATGTTTTTTGGGTGTGAATACCGCTCAAGAATAATAATAATAATAATGATTGGATTATTTGTATAGCGTCGTTTTCTTGAGAAAATCACTTCAAGTGCGCTTAACAACTTAATTTATTCTTATAACTTAGACTTATAACTGATTACTTTTGGCTTATAACTTAGTTTCGTAGCTAGAGTCTCCTACTGATCCCAACCATCTGTAGCTAGTTAGATTAAGGCATACTCAATAATTGTGGTATGTGGTGAGGCTGCAGGTAGTGGGGAGGGGAAGGAGATGGGGAAGAGAAGTGTAGGGGAAGCATCAATACCATGTGATCAATATTTGACTGAATTGCCCAGCGCAGTAGCTCCGTAAAAATATTTTCGCAATAAACCTGTTTTACGATCACCATAACTCACAGAAGTATATAGTTTTAGATTGAATGCATACACATTGACGTCAAATATCAGTAAATTTCCCGGGGAACATAAATTATTTTAACTGCGATTTTGATGAATTTAAAAGTGTGGGTTTTATTATTTTTCAGAGCAGCTGCGAAAATGTTCACATAAAATGTTCACAAATTTAAAACAGAAAAAAGGGTGGAACGCGTCATATTTTATTAATAAAAAGATAATCAAATCGCATCCAAGATGAAGTGTCATTAAACGATTGACAATTTTTGTAATTAAGGCGATGCCATAAGTAGTAATGCAAAATCATGTGCTTTTGGTTTGAAAATTTGGTCGCTTAGAAATGTTTCAGATGCCTTAATTAAATACCGCGAGTAGAATACATCTTGGCTTTTGAAATAATCGAGTAATTTTTTATATAAGTCTTTTTATAAGCCCAGAAAAAAATAATGTATAAAGCCTATGAAAACTACTTTGAAGTTCAAAATCTCCTACTTACAAACCCATTTTCGGTTTTAATTTTATTTTATAATGTGGCAAATTAAATTATTTATAAAACGATCGAAAAAAAATTAAATATTATAAATGCCTGAACATCCACAAAATAAAATAAAAGGCACTTTTTGGCCATGTTTTTTTCTTGCATAAATCAAAACAGGCGGATGGTGTTGAGCGGAAATTTAAACCTTGTCGCCATCTACGTAAGGGTTGTTAAATATTACACGACGTAGTGCATCGCCTTAATAACACACAACACAACCTATTTATGACCAACTTTCAACTAAAGGAAACGAAGTACGAGTATACCTCATCTACATAACTTTATTTTCCGACTTTATGTCCGGGCTAAATCTTCCCCACAGGAAAAACTAAACCCTTCCACACACTTTTCCACAAATGATCATCTAGTCAATTCACATTAAATTAATCTATTATTATGATTCTAAAAACAACTGTGCTACTCAATATGCATTATTTTTCTAACCTTAGAAGCAAAAAAAAAAAAAAAAACTAAACAGCACAATAAAATGGTTCCATGATAACTCAACACAGTGACAATTCAACACACTTTTAAAAAGTTATATTTATAAAGTCATTAGAAACGATGAAATTTTTTTTATTTTTTTTATCTAACCTAACCTAACCTAACCTACTTAACCCAGTTAATAAAGTTTTTGTTTCATCACTTTCCATGACTTTATATAATTTTTTAAAAATGTGATGATTTATCCGGTCACCGATTTTCTTACCATTTTCAGTCTTTGCTGTATTAGTGTACAATTTATTAAGTTGTTGTTATTTATTTTGTTCAAATGTTTGACAGATGTTCTAAGTGATTATAAATTAATAGATTTAGATACATTACTGAGATGATGCGCATGGCTTCACTGAACTAGGTCCAGTGGACATACTTTAGCGGTCCGTTCATGTACATATTCATTGACTTGCTATCATTTTTAATTAAATATAACGCGTCTTGTATTTTTATAATTTCCATGGATATAAATATGCCTTAATTTCTTCTATTAAGAGATTAAATATTTTTGTTTTATAAATTCTTTCAGCTTCGCGAATTATAATATCCAATGATTTTCACGGGTCTGCGCTAGTATTGTAATAGCAGAGGCGTGCGGGAAGTTTATCACTCCATAAAACTTCTAAGTTGTTCACCTCAAAAATACTATACTACACTAATATAGGTAAACTATGCAATTCATAATAATTTACCGTGAATATTTCAGAAATCTGAACCATTTTTTTGAAGGACAAAGGACAGTTGGCGAGGTATAAACCAGTAGTAAAAATACCATTCTTAGACATTGATGTATTATATTTAGATGAGACATGAAGCGAAAAAATGGGTTATACTTTTTTACCTCCAACGATAAACTCAAACTACCAAATCCAATTTAAGCGCACTGCTTATCGCGTTCCATTAGTGGAACTTCTTTCGACGAGATATTAGTTTGCAATAGCGCCATTAATTGTATAGCTCTACGTTCTTAGGCGTTAGAAACTAGAGATATAATAATCATTAATAAATATATTCAACTACTTGGCTTCATCAATAGAATTCTCCTCTTAACCTCTGACTTATATAATATAATTACCCTAAAAACTCTTCACTGTTCGTTGGTTAGCTGGTATAGAATATGTCTGCGTTATTTGGTCTCCATTATATGATGTTCAATTTAATCATAACGAATCCGTACAACATCACTTCTTAAGGGGAATTGCGTGGAGGTTAGGGCTATAAAGAGGCGATTACTCATACGATGAACTTTAAGTCAAATCAATTCTTTCTTCTTTAGAAAGACTTTGATGTCATCTACATTTTAAAAATTATTAACAATATGATTGAATCGCCCACTTTTTGCAACTCATCCCTTTCCGTAGACTCTGAAATAATTAATTGCTTTTCCTCAATGACCCCTCTACTAAGTATCAATACCAGCAATGTCCAGAATGGCCAGACTTGTCAACTCAAGTCAGGACCTTGATTTTTTTGATGTAAATCTTAATGATTTTTGTCAGTGATGCAATTAATATTTTATATTGATGTGGCAGAAGTAATGAACTCCATCAAAACCTTGTTCCTATCTTGACTTTTTTTAAAAAATTTATTTATTTATTCAAAAAACAGTTTTTAACATAAAAATCATACTCTGCACATCTCACTAGAGTATTCTTGTATCAATATGTGCAGCTTTACAATTACATCATTTAAAGAAATACATATATGTAAGCTTAACATAATAGTAACATTAAATTTAAACCAAAAAAGAAAAGTTAATGACACGGTTGTTTTGAGACCGGTAGACAAAAATAAACATCAAATGTACGAAAAATAAAACAAAAATGTTAACAAAAGAAGCATTGGGCAGAACGTTTATAGTAAGTGTGCAACAATAATATTCTTCTGTTAACTAAAGTACAACGTACCTGTGCTGGTTTATCAGACACATTATCTTTATTGTTTTTGTGCCCTATTTTCGTTATAGCTGTAATTTTTTTAATTGACCTGTATTGTAATTTCTACTTGTAATTTTTCCTTTTTTTCGTGGAAAAGTTGTAATTGGGCATGGTCCGTTAATAAATATAATTTGTTGATTTATGGACGTCATAGGTAGGAAATATCGTTAATCCTGGTATGAGCAGTACATGGCCATCAACGTATTTACCCATCAGCCTAACAGGAACACCAGCAACAGCTTCTTTTCATTGATTTGTAAGTTTCTGTTTTCAAGTTCGCCCGTCTGCAAAGCACGGCCATTTGTTCCCAGCATTTCTTCCGCATGTTTCAACTTATTAATTTATGTTTCTTCGTCATAATATCAACTTAAAACTTTATTGGTTAATTGGATTGATTAATCGTTTAATCTTAAATTACTCAACTTATCCATACATAGATTTTAAATCTTTCAATAACTAACGAAGTATTGGAAGTATGACACATGGGTTCACAGCTTTGATGGGCAGCGATAACACTCTTGTCCAGGTTGTAGTCCAGTAGTCGAGGGGTAAGGCTCTCGAATAGCAAGCTGGTGGTCGCAGGTTATAATCCCGGGGTGCGCAAATACATTTTATTTTATTAATTTGTGTTATTTCACAAATTGTTCATACCATATAATATATGGTATGTTTGCGACTCCTTCCGGAGGGGAATATACTCTCAGTATCGCCCTGGTGTAAGACCACCATTCAGAATTGAAAAGTTGCTTGTAATGGCTTTGGCCGTATTTAGTAACCCGATCCGAATGGCTAGGTACTTCCCTACCTTCCTCTTTCCCATCTCCTTCTCCTCTCCACTACCTTCAGCCTCACAACATACCCGATTGGGGATGTCATGGTATCAATGGTTCCAGACGGTCGTGCTAAATGTTCAGTACACGTACATGCAATTTTCTTATTTTTGTTACTATTTTATGTCATTATATTATTTTTACATAATTTATTTATTAGATACTAAAAAATACAATGACAGAATAGTCAATCTTTGACTGTCCAACTGAGAAGGTTTCCCGTTTCAGCGGATGACCGAGAGGATGGACCGCCAAACAACTCGGTCTTGGCACACACTCCTTGCCTCATTCACATTCATGCATCGTCTCATACATACTCTTCTATTATTCTGACTCTTGACATGGTCCGACTCAAGTATCTGATTCACTTGACCGTACCATGTCTTCCTTGGCCGTCCCCAACTTCTGCTACCATTCGCATTTGCATCATATATCCTGCTTACGCTCCTTTCTTCGCTCATTCTCTCTATATGCCCAAACCATCTAAGTGTCCCTTTCTTAATCTTACTCATTACGCTTACATCAGCCTTGCCCTCTTTTTTCGGATTTCCACATTCTTCACACGATCATATATGGTTTTACCACACATACGCTTCGGGGATTTCATTTCAACAGCATTCAATCTACTTTCACCCTTTCTTTGCCAGTTCCATGTCTGACTTCCATACATAAGGGTAGGTACCAGCACTCCATTGTGGACTGCTAACTTCGCTTCCTTGGACATTTTTTTGCTAGCGCCAATTGCCTTCAGTCCTCCATTCATGAAGTTACCTGCATTTACCCTTCTTTCAATATCTCTGTTAGCCTTCCCATCTCTCGTAAACATACTTCCTAAATACACAAACTCATCCACCTGCTCCAAGTATTCCTCATTTACAACTGTATTGCACACTGTTTTCGTACTCTCTCTTTCAAACACTATTACTTTAGACTTACATTCAGCATTTATTCATTATTCATGCATACTTCGTTCATCCTAGATACGAGAAACTGTAGATCATCCATACTATTAGCAATCAGCATACAACAGGCAACATACTTTCAGATTACTCAAATTCGCGCCCAATCCCACCACTTTCAATTCTTGCATACAATTATCCACGTATAGATTGAATAACCACAGTGACATTATGCAGCCTTGTTTAACACCTTTTGTGATATCAAACTACCCCGTAGAACCGCCGTTCACCCTAACACATGCAACGCTTCCCTCATACAGAGACGCAATTTCCTGAGTCAGAAACGTATTCACTCCATACTTGGACAACACCTTCCATAGCTTATTCCTGTCGACTCGGTCGTATGCTTTTTGTAGATCTACAAAGGCACAGAAAAGTTAAATAGAGAATTGTATGTGTTTCAAATAATGTTGAATCTTCCATGGCGTGGATTTAATAACTGATAAAATAAATTCTTGATAGGCTTAGTTCATGTGAAGTAGTTAATGTAACACAAATACATAACAATAAATTCAAACATTGGAGAAATAAATTTTTACATAACATTAAATTCATAACATTGTGAAAATTACTTTCATGTTTACAATAAAAGAGATAAGTTAGGTAAGCATCTTGTTTTTTTCATTGTTTCTATGATGTGTTATAATATATGTGTAAGAATTATTATTTTAAATAGTACATATTATTTGAGTGTGTGAAGTGTGGTGAGAATAATATATCTCAATTCTTTCATTTTATATTTCTTATAATAATTTTCAGTTTTCTTTTTATGACAGACAGAGTAATGCACACATCGCTCTGTTTCACTGAATTAAACAAAAAAAATTAACACATTGGATCAATTTATTTGTTATCTACGCATGTCTACATTTATAATGGTATCAGATAAGTAAGCATTTAAATAAATTAAAGTATAAATAGGAATGTAACTGAAATAAAGATAACATATTTTTGATAAGCTAGTAAAAATTATCAAAACACTAATCGATCTATTTTTAATCGAGAGGTATTTAAAAACCTATAATCTTTCATCTGCCTTTATAGCCGATTATTTATTAATACGAAAAAATTGTAAGCAATAATCAAACGATTTGTTTTAATCTTTATGATTATTGTTTGTTACAATGACATCATTTTATTTGCAAAACACGTTATTAAGTCATTGCAAAAATACAATTATCTCTTTGTCTACTAATTCGTTAACGTTAGAATTAGTATCAGGAGAACATGAGTGCATAGAAGTATTCTAGAATTATTGATCATCCAAGCATGAAATTTGTAATGACGCATGATGTTGGTATGCATTGTGTGCATCAGTGGCGGTTTTCTCTAGTGCGTTTGTGCAGTGAACCCCCAATAAGGAGATGAGAAAATAATATAAACTTGGATTACAATAATATTATCACACTATAAACGGCGCGCCATTAAAATTCCGCTTTTTTTAAATCCAGGCGACTGAAAAATACGGTCGAAAAATACCCGATATTCCCATGTTGTGCGTTATAGAACATTCCTGATGGTAGAATCAAATAACTTAAGCTAAAACAAGACTATCTCTGTGCGCCGCGATTGGTATATTGATGGCAGCGATATAGTATTAAAATTTTTGATGCTACTTGATGTTTGCAGTTTGACGAGGGTCACGGACATTGGCTGAGCCCTCGTAGTTAGTTCATTTTTTAACGTTTTCATTTTCTTGTTCCTGAATTTCTCCAACCGCTTGCTTTTAAAGACATTTGTATATCTTGAGTCCCAACTGCTCCAAACCGTCTGCATCCAGTGAGACTATGGCATCCCATTGGGGTATGTTGTGAGGCTGAAAGTAGTGGGGACGGGAAGGAGATGGGAAAAGGAAGGTGGGGAGTACCTGGCTATTCAGAGTTGGTCACCAAATACGACTAAAGCAGTTTCTGAATGGTGATTTACTTGCGCACGCCGGGGTTTGAACCCATCATCTTCGGATTGCTAATCGAGAGCCTTATGCCACGACCTCTAAGGCCGTCAAATCTACTAGAAAACGGATCTTAACGTAGTATGCTTTCATTTTCGTATTCGAAATTCAATTATTTTTAAGATTAAAGATAATCTTCTTTAACTGTGGAAGTTTCGGCAAACGCCATATTGTCTGTATTGCGCGTTCTCTAATTTGGTTTCGGATTTCAACTAGATTGCTAGATATTGTATTTTTTTGGTTTGTCACAGTTATTCTCCTTAGGTATACCTAATACTGTATAATAGCGAAATATAGTGTTGTTTACATAAAAAAAAAAATACATGCGAGTTCGTATGAAAAGGGCTTGAAATTAAAAAAAAAATCAGTAAAATTTGATGAAATGGGTATACAAATATTATATAATCCATTAATTTTCTGAACCCTCAGTAAAAAAGACCATACGCCGCCACTGATTGTGTGCACTGTGTATAAAAATATAATGCATGATTGGAATTATTGTTCAAACCGAAGCACTGCTCTGAAATATTTATACATTTCAGGATATCTTTGTTTTCAGCAATAAATTATGGGTTTGCGCTTAATTCCTCTGAAGCATTCATTGCGATAAATTAAATGGTTATCACATAATTTATTGCTCATAAATGTTTGCACATAAAAGGAAATTCCCAATTAGCGATATCAATTATAATAATCTAATCATCATAAATTGAATTGAGAAAAACGCCATAGGGATGACCTAAATTTAGACATCGATTTTGCTATATTTAGTAACCGATTTAGAATATGTATGCACTTCTACATTTTCTAAATATAGTTTCTATATTTTTTCTGACGCATATTCTTAAAAAAAACGAGTAAGTTACAATCCCATAGAGACCTGTCACACCTGTGTGTTCTATATAAGTGTGAGCGTGGCGAGGATATACGCTGTGATCTGCTAGCCAGGCTATATTTGAAAATTATGCTACCTTCTCTCTTTTCTACGGCATTAGAAGGGGTCAGAAAAATTTACGGAGCGCCGCAATTACGCGGCGAGAGGCAAAGAGGAAGGTAGGGATGAGTACCTAGCTATTCAGATCTGATCACCAAACACGGCTAAATACCATTTCAAGAACGTTTCAATTATGTATTGTGGTCTTACACCAGGGCGATACTGAGAGTAACGTGCCGCAAATATACAAATATACGAGTATCTACCCCATTTTAATTTTGAATTCGTTAATTAACCGGGATAAAAAATAGCCGGGATTATAACCCGCGATTTCCGGTTTGCTAATCGAGAGACTTATCTTTCGACCGCGGAGAAGGAGGAGGTAGGGTAACACGGCATAATACCCCAACAATAAATCACTATAATACTTTTGGCCGTGATGATCTCAACTCATATTTCTGTCACAGATAATCTTGTAATATTTTTGTTCCTTATATGAGTAAATGCGTTGATATATTTATATTGAGAAGACACATTTTTAAGTGGTTTACACATATATTTTTGGATAAAACAATTAACAATTTTATTTAATTATTTGTGAAAGTTTCCCGTGATCAAACTTTTCCTTGCGGAATTATTCACAAAATAAATAAAAACCACTATTATGCTCAAATCTAGCGTTTTTAAACTTCGTTTGTCAAGCGATTTGTATGCCCATTACCAATATTCGTGGTGATATAAGGCACACTCGCGTGTTCCTCTTAAATCTTCATTTCTTATACTTCTCCGCATTGGTTCCATCTCGAAGTTTTATCCCTACCTCACTTGAAACTTTGTTCTACTTGCCAACTGTTCAGTTATATTTACAGCCATCATAAAATTTCCGTACTTAGTTGTTTGTAAACAAGAAGAACATTCTCCTCAAATGCTTTACTGTTGCTCTTCACAACTTTGAACGTGAATAAACATGTGGTTTTGATAAGTTGCCCCACTGTAATCTGCAGTGCCCACTCCATTTAAGTTTAAAATATCGTATTACGGACTTTCTTGCGTTATCATTTATCTTAATTCTTTGACAGTTATCATAATCTTTTAGGAAAATATAAGTTTTACTCTATCAGTTGATTTTAAGCTTGGCTTGGTTGGAATGTCGAGCTAATCGTGGCTTGGAGTATAATCCGTATAGGTCGTGAGCCTCAAATATTCATGTATTATCCATGATTTTAATCGAGGAATGTGCTTCTTTTTTATGTGAAACAAATGACTGTCTACGTGAGTGGTATATCTGTGCTTTTTATTGTCATCTACTAGATCGAAAGCTCTCAAAATGTCAAATGTTTTAGGCGGGTTTAATTTACAAATTGATTTTTTGATAAAATTACCCACTTCACTCGGCGTGGATACGAAGATACTAATTTTAAATAGTATTTGTGTTGCTGGAGTCAGTGCACTATTCATGAAATTATTACGAACAAACCGCTGAAAACACTATCCTGACATTGAAAAATCACTCTTATAGACTATTTATCTTCTTTAGATTGATTGTCAATTAATAATATCAACATCCTTCATCGATCCATGAATATATCCATCCATACTGATAAAATTTGACAATTTGCAGAAATTTTAGTGAGATAATTTTTACTGCTAGCACCTCGACGTCTAAAATGAAACTATTCTGTAATTTACCATGGCTTGAGCAGCCGATTTAGCCGGATTAAATTTTAGCGAGAAATTTCGCACATCTACTGATACACCTGGCCTGTCACGCATAAAATAAAATTTAAAAAATAAATAAACAAAACTTAAATTACAAGTACTTGATGAAATAATTAAAATTATTAAAACTCATGCATCGAATAATCATATCCGACTTGCTGTAAATGGTTGTATAGACATGCCTGATTTACGTAACTTCATTGAATTTCAGATACCTACTCGTCCCAAAATCTTGGTTAAATGTAACAATACCAGCTCTGAGCACGGAAAAATATGACGGATTAAAACATGGACGTCCGGTTGAAAAAAAATTTTTTTTTGTGTTTTTAATTGAAAAAAAAAATATCGAAGAGTAAAATGATATCTTCGTTTTTGACTCCAAATTTGCTCAAGAATCGCTGGTTAAAATCACCCTGTATATGCGGGTTGACGTCCATGAGGCGTTTTACCAAACCATAAAATACTTATACACTATGAACTAACAGTGTAAACATACGTAAAAAGAGATTTCAATTAGTGGGAAAATAATAACAGTGAAAAGGATTATATTACGAAAGAGCTGATCTTTCCGGAGTTTTCATTTATATTTTTTAGTTTTGTTCGGACATATTTTTATGCAAGGGTTTTTTATGGGTGGGTGAATCCGCTAGGAGGGTTACTTCAAGAATTATATAATAATATATATATATACATTTTTTTTTAAAGAAAGACAAACATTCCCGGGTTACGAATAACCTGACAATATTTGAAAATCTCCTACTACCACCACAGTAAGCTGAAAATGTTGCTTGTGTTGTGATGGAGGACTTAGCCAGCCGAGGAATTGAACACACTACGCCTGGGTGGGACCCAAACGCGATGTCAACTCGGCTACCGACCGGGGGTTATTTATTCCACAAATATAATAATACAATAAACATCATAAGCCCGTCAACTCACTAGGGCATTCCCGTATCGAGATGTGCGTCTTTACAACTATAGAAATAAAAAGAATACATATAAACTCAAAAATATACAAACCCACAAAATTATTACAAAATACAATTATTCAAAATAAATTTATAGTTGGCAACAATAACATTCTACTGTAGACTAAATAAGTATTACAAAGTTCCTAAGTATGACAAGAGGGACAGTTTGAATAATTATTATCAAACATAACAATGAGTAAACGAAAATTAAAATACGTAAATTCTGGTAAGTAATAATACATGTATATAAATAATAATTGAAAGAAAATTAAGTGAATAATATTACTTAAATTTTAAGTAAATATTTAAATAAAAATTAAATTAATAAGTGGCTTTATTTGGAATTATTTTTAAGTGGGTTTCGGAAGCGTGGGCACATCCTTGTGATTTAGTTACTTTATATTAGTTTGGTTCATTGTTGGATTTTAAAGACTAACTACGAACATAAAATTACTTTCGTTGTATGAACATACTAAATATATTGAATCAAATTATATGTAAATGATGATGCAGAGTCCAACTCATCTTTGATTTGCGTAGGCGTATTGCATTTCAAAAACAAAAAAACAATAACAGGTCGATACTTGTTTTTTTGTTTCCATTTTCACAAAAATACACACATTGACTCAATCAAATGACTGCAAAAAACTACGCGTCCAAAATGGCCGAAACTTTGGTGAGTAACTGTCAAAAGATGTACAACTTTACTTTCATGGGTTACTTTCATGTTTGTAATTTTGATCATGTTATTGCAATAAACGCCCGGGTTGCCGGCAATAAAAAAAAAATAAAAAAAAACTACATTCACTAGCTTTTATTGACGAGTACCGCCATCTTTGCGTTGAGGTCGGAAACTTTTCAGACCACCCTCGTATAGTCAAAGCAACAAAGATGGAATAAAAAAGTGTGCACTTTAGCTTTGACTCCCGGCCATCATGAAATTGTATTGTTTGGTGTCTTGAAATATGCATAACTCTTTCTATCTGAAATTTCTTTGTTACCCCCATGAGGCCATGGTCTGTGCAATATCTTTGCAAACATCGTTGAAATTGACATAGAGAAGAAAATCATCGTTTTTAAACGAAAGATAAGGAATTTTAAATTAATATATTCATAAATCAAAATCACGAACGAAGCCGGGGGTTAAAGTAGCAGATATAACATAAAATATAAGTATGTTAGAAGCAGAATCACGTCAAAAGTAAGAAACTCAATTTAAAAATGCAAATATGAAACCTTTTCAAAATTATTCAGAAGTATTTTTAAAAAAAAATTACATTAAAAAAAAGTTTTTTTCATAAATTGCTAATAACGAGACTTCCTCCATTGCAATTTATTGAAAACCATAAAATAAAGACATTAATTTGATCGTTAAAATTTTCCATAAAAAATTAATGGAAGTCTTATTTTTCACATTGTTTCTCATCCCTTTAAAATTTCTTAATCACCATAAATCAATGACCAAAACTTATAAGAAGAGGTTCTCTAAATGCCCTTTGACCCTTCGGAAAAATGAAAAGATAAATGAATACCTAATTTATTTTAATTTTCATGTCAATGTCATTTTGTAAGTCCTAACGAAGTTACCCGGCAGACAGGGAAGCGATGAAAATGTAAAAGTTGATAAAGTTAAAATGTTACAGACCATTCAACGCGGAGTGGATTGGACGGATAATTTACAGTGGTAGCAGCGGTTTTACGCTACTTTCATAATATCATTACATTTTTCACTTGCTGCGTTAAATTTAGAAAATAGATTTTATTTCCATCAGAATGTTACCGCACACGAGTCACAACTAATCCCAACCGTCTAAAGCCAGTGAGTCTATGGGAACCCTAAATATTGGGGAATTTTCTAAGATTGAAGTAAGGGAAGGTGGAGAATGTCACCTGTCTGTTTGCGTGTTATGTTTCAGTTATATAAAATCTTTTGTACCGACTTTATTGTTAAAGCAAGTTTTACTTTCACATGGACGGGTTGTTCCGCAGAATTTAAAAAATTCATCAAATTTCAAAGTTGATTTTCAAGTTCTATGAAGGTTCTATCCAAGTTCTGTTATTATATCATTATTGGCCAATTGCTTCAAAAAACTGAAATAATAACATAACTTAAAAATAACTTTGAAATTTCAAGAATTGTTCAAATTCTCTGAAACAAACCGTCCTCAGGACTTCGAATTTTAAAATTAATTTTCAAGTTCTGTGAAAGATTTTTTTCGAGTTCTGTTATTATTTAAGTTTTTTCAAGCTACTAGCCTATAATGATATAATAACAGAACTTGAATAGGACTGTCACAGAACCCTAAATTGAACGTTGAAATTTGATGAATTGTTCACATTCTTTGAAACAACCTGTGCAGTCTCCAACTTAACTGTGGATCAGTAAAAATTCTTTTTCTATTTGAAATCGTCGTGATTATTTTAACTTTCTTATTCGTATTGTTTTTTTCAATATAATAGTACCTACCTGCCTGAAGAAAGTTTGAAAAAACAATATATAATTCCTTAGATGTTACTTTTGAAGCTGTCATTTTTTGACATTTGGCAAGTAGAAACAACGCCATTAATAAAAATGGAACGGTACACGCTTCAACAACGCATTGAAATTATTAAAATTCACTTGAGCGAATCAAATGCAAATCATCTTGAGTGATGAGGCTCATTTCCACCTCGGTGGCTTCGTCAACAAGCAAAATTGTCGCATCTGGGGCTCAGAAAACCCAAGGTTTATTGTTGAAAAGCCTCTCTATCCTCAACGTGTGACTGTTTGGTGCGGTTTATGGTCCGGCGGAGTGATTGGACCTTATTTTTTCGAAAATGAGTCTGGAGCAACAGTTACGGTGAATGGATTGCGCTATCGAGAGATGATTAATGATTTTTTATGGCCGGAATTGGGAGGTATTGATCTGGACAACGTTTACTTTCAACAAGACGGCGCTACGTGCCACATAAGCAACGAAACTATTGATCTTTTACGATTGAATATCAAAATAACACCTCTTATTGGAAAATCCTGTACTATGACTATTATAAATAATCTTGAAACATTTATATGGTTTGGACTCATGTTAAATACTGAACATATGTGGACGAGTTTGAGCCATGAAATGGTTGCACTAAGTAGGTTTGTGTATAGAGAATAAGTTATGGAGTGGGTGGTGGGTGGTGGCTTAGGACGTTAGGGTGGACATGACAGGGTCTCAAATAATGAAAGATGCCAGACAGCGCTGGCATTTGAATATTTTATTCTCGCCTATCTTGGACTTTTCTTCACGTAAATTTCCATGGTTAACAATTTCTTAAAAGCTAACACTGCTTTTTAAAAACTTTCAAATAATACAAGCTTAATACTCGTAATTTCGGAGTTATAAGTTAATAGATTAATGTATTGATGTATTAAAATCAAATAATTTCCGTTGTCGGAGGTGAACATGAAAGTTTTTTACACGAAACAATTCATCTCAGCACACGTGGATTCCATTAACATAAATGTTTTTTACACGTAATAATTCATCCCAGCACACGTGGATTCACAGTGGAAAAAAATCAGAGTGTATCTTTAAATTCAACTAAAGCATTTGTCGACAAATTTTTGCTTTATTTCAAACGAGTCGTGTTTTATTAAATATTTTAACCATTTTCGCTAAATTATTATCGATTTGTTTTTAATATTAGCGCACTTCATATATCATATCTCCCTTTCAATCCATCTTTGAACTCTTACTACGGGGCCTTCACGAACATATAAGTCAAAATATTCGTCGATGAGCGGAAATGACAAGATTCATTCAACAACAAAAAATATATTTCCATTCTTTGTGAAATTTTTTTTTTTATTTTTTTTTTTTTTTATTTTTTTTATTTTTTTTTTTTATTTTTTTTTTTTTTTATAGTGAATACCTCACAAGAGTCCCAACTGCTCCCGTCTGGAGCCAGTGAGACTATGGCATCCCCAATTGGGGGATGTTGTGAGGCTGAAGGTAAGTGGGGAAGGGAAAGAGGAAGGTGGGGAAGTACCTGGCTATTCAGATCTAGTCACTAAACACGGCTAAAGCCATTTGGAGCAACGTTTCAATTCTGAATGGTGGTCTTACACCAGGGCGATACTGGTAGTATCTTCCACTCTGGAACGTGCCGCAAATATACTATATATTATTTTAATTAATTAATTGTGAAATAACACAAATTAATCAAATAAAATTTATTTGCGCACGCCGGGTTCGAACCCGCGACCTTCGGAATGGCAGTCCAATGCGTTACCACTGGACTATGCCGGCGTGAAATGATAAAAACAGTGATCAAAATATAAAATATTAGAATGAACAATAAATATATACAGATTCCTAATTCTAGACATTAAATATAAATATCTGAAACGCAATAACAAGAACATTAATGTTATAACACCTTTATATTTAACGAAATAATCACAGTGACTTGTTTTCTAGCTTTTCTACTGTCAATTAAAAATGAAATATTTACAGTGGAAATCAAAATCATTTCTTTGGTTGCAACGAAATTTCGGAAAAATCGGTATATGTTTTCACGAATAAAAAAAATCCTGTCAGTAATTTTTACCGTACTTGATTATTAAGGGGATTGCAAGAATCAGCTATTTTAAAATTATAATATATTATATTACAATATCATGTAGGTGTAATGAACGGTTCCATGATAACTCAACACAGTGACAATTCAACACACCTTTAAAAAGTGATGTAAAGTCATTAGAAACAATTTAAAAAAAAATTTAAACCTAACCTAACCTACTGAACCCAGTTAATAAAGTTTTTGTTTCAACACTTTCCATGACTTTATATAACTTTTTAAAGATGTGATGAATTATCATTGGGATGATTTATCCGGTCACCGTAATGAACGTATGGGTTTATGTATGAAATATACTCCGTAGAAAGAGCGAGACAAAAGTAAGTATAAAAGACTTGTTCACTGAGAAAACTAACTTAAGCCTATTAAAAACGAAAAAATTGACATAGTTCTTAGTAAATGATCAGTTAAAAGCTAATATTTTATGAGGACGTCGGAACACGTGTTCATGTAAATATTTGTATACTGTTATTGTCGCAACACGTGTTCTCGATAATCTCGATATATGTATATTTTTTACATTAACCCTATTCAGAAGGCCCTGAGGTAGATAATTTCCCTCCAGGGATGTCATCTTTGGGGATGCTGTGTGGAGTGTTTTTTTAAGGAAAGGAAGGAGGGTAATTTCTGGGAAGGAAAAAAAGCTGATGGGTAGGCGCATCCTGATTACGCCTTATCCGATGAATCCGGGCATCTCTACTAAGTCACCAAACGTAGCGAACCACTTGGGGTGACCTACCGCAGAGGTGTGTTTTTTCAATAAACGGTACCCGAACCCGCCTCCCAAATTTTAATATATTCAGAATGACTAATATTTTATCAGGATATTGGCATGTTATCACTTTTTAACAGGATCATTTGTCTCTGTGTGGTTGTCTTCCATTCCAGCCAGTAATCTCTATGCCTGATACTAAATTCCTGCGATCCTTTCGATGTCATCATAGCCATTTAAACTGTAATTAAAAATAGAAGAATTTCTCATATTAAATCTGTCATGATGGCCATAGACCACAAGATGTTAAGCATTTCGGAGTCCGACGGTAGCGCCACGCGGCGGGAAACGGCGGAGACTTGGAGCTAGAAAAGGTCATTGCGGGAATAAATCAAGATGGATTTTGGCAATGGTCCATCCGCAGTTTGAACGAGATTGCAACGGCCCCCACGTCGCGTCGTAGTGAAATTACTGAAAAATATTTTATTTTGATTCCAGGGATATGTTTAACACATTTAAGGCGAAGCTTAATGCTAAATCACTATTTTGATTAATCTTTATAACGAATTGGCGTAGATTATTAATACCAAAAAAATGCTTTAGATCAATTGAAGGTTTTCCTATCGTTTCGCTTTCGAGTAGAATACAAATAAAATAATAAATTACTCAATAAAAAATATAAATATAAACTACTAAATTTTTTTTTTCAATAGAAATGTATGAACGCATAAAGGAAACAACTTTTTAAAAATACAGTATTATAGCTAAGATTATCTGTGACAGTTTCACTTAATTAACTTTTTTGCTTTCTTATAAAATTATTTGCAAAATAAATTAAAACCAGTGTGCTTGAAATCGAACGTTTCTAGACTCCGTTTGCCAAACGATTGTAATGCCTATTACCTACAATATAAGGTATACCAAGAATATACACATTTTTGGATTGTAGCTTCCTCTTAACACGGAAATGACCCAGTGTTTGCAAAAATATTGATTACTGTAGATATTTTGTGAAGGCTTATTTCCTTTATTTACATTGATCTTTTATCAAATATTTGGACACAATTTGAGCTAAAAATAAATATAATCGGAAAATGTTCGAGCTAGCTATCAATATAATTGTGTGTAACGGCGTTTTTTTGGTTTTCTATACAAAGCTTTGAAATTTGAGAATACATTTATCGCATTTTGTTTTGGAAATGTAAACTGAAGGCTGAAACTTCATATTTTTGATTAAACTATAAATTACTAGTACAGTAGACATCGTAAACTCTTAAATCGTAATTAGGTACTTAAAAACCTACCCACTTAATCAATAAACATGACGATGTGATCTCTTTAAAAAAAGAAAATTTATTGAACCATTAAGACGGCCATCACCTTGACCGGAACCGTAACGTGACAAATTTACAGAAAGACGAAATGCGAAACGCTCGAGTAGTCCCAGCTTAAACAGGGCTTCGCTATCATGTAGGTACTGTCTATTTCGTAACTAATCGTAAAAATTTTAGAAAAATGTTCGTCATTATTTTCCTAGAAATAGCTATTCTTTAATAATACCATAAACATATTTTTTAAACAGATTTTATCATCCAAGTCTTCCATATTTGGACAGCAGTTTACCCACTGTGCAAACTGTAATCGCTTCGTTTCGTCGAACTTCTAGAATCTAGGCCATACAGCGAGTTCCTCAGTGTTACCCCGTTATAGCGCTACGGTACTGCCCTACTACAGTGGTACCCGCCTATTACGCGATGTTTATGATAATGTTCCTCGCTGTCCCGCGTCGCGCCGTGCAGAAAACATGGCAACAGAAAGTGCTTCTTTGCTGGATACACTCTTATTTATTATGCTTTATAAACAGCACGATTAAAGCATCCAGTGAGGTCCAAATCAAATAATGTGCAAAAAGTTATTGTATTAAAAAAATTATAATTACTTACTGAAAGGACTGAATTTAAAAAACCGAAACAAAACACCGAATGTCTATTGTAATAAAGTAAGTGTAAATTAAACACGGAAGCATTTTTATAAGTGGTAAATACAAAACAAAAGTGGAACAAGTTGTTTTTAAAAAAAATCTGATCAGTTAGATAACAATGTGGAACAAGTACATTTTAGTAACTTAAATTCTTTAAAACGCTATGTTTGTTAGGGTGACCGGATAAATCATCAAAATGATAATTCATCACATACTTAAAAAGTTATATAAAGTCATGGAAAGTGATGAAACAAAAACTTTATTTACAGGGTTAAGTAGGTTAGGTTAGGTTTAAATTTTTTTTCATCGTTTCTAATGACTTTATATCACTTTTTAAAGGTGTGTTGAATTGTCGCTGTGTTGAGTTATCATGGAACCGTTTGTTAGGGTCAAGGTAAGGGATTGATTAATGTGGGTCTTAAAGAGGCTCGGATTATATGGAGGAGGAAAAACAGATGCCGGTATTTTGTTCCACATACAGCCGACTTTCACAAAAACGAGTCAAAGAAATGACCCATTCTCATGAAGTCTCAACTGTTCCACTCGTGGCCGTCGAGTTTTTTACCGGTGCACTTGGGATCAATGCTGATAGCTCCTTAGAGCAGGCTCCATTAAAATACTCTTAGAACAGACTCAGCATGCACAAATGGCGTCAGTGCATTAGACATGGTAATCGGTCTGTTAATAATGGATTGTCAATCCAAGCCAGCTTTACTCGGGCTTCTTGTAGCCCCGATACCAGAGCCGGTGTGATATACTTACTCCAAGCATCTCAATGGAGTCTTTATTGTGGTTAAATAAGAGAAAAAAAATAACCTTAAAACATAATAACTATTGAAATGCATTATTCTCCAAAATTGTATTCGAATAGGGTCTCATTAACTCAGTTGATAGAGCAGTGTCCCGGCAAGGCGAAGATCCTGGGTTCCAGTCCTAGATGTGACCGTATCTTTTGCTGTTTCAAATTTTCGTTTAATAGTCACTAATATTGTCTTCAATAATTAAGCATTACATTCCATTTCTGAACACTGGAAACTTATTATTTATCATATACAAATGTTTTTTCTTAAGTGCGTATTTATCCTTGTCCCACCTTTGTGTACCTTTACCTAATTATACGTTTTTTTAAACTAGTTAATTACACAATTTACATGAATTTTATGTAGGTAATTATGCTAATATAGGATTTCAAGAGAGCGGGAAAGTGCCTTGTAATAGGAGCCCGCTCGGTGGAGAAATGCCACGAGCTGTCCACTCGCAGTTTTTAAAGTATCGTTTTAAGTAAATTATGACATAAAATTGTGCTTTCAGTTGAGGTTACACAATATTTTTATGCGATAAAAAATATTGCATACATGTGCGTCTATAATAAAAGGACTTTAATCTGAACCATTGGATATAAAAAGAAAAACGATTTTGAAAAATAGTTTTGACACGCCAAATATAGCGTGACCGCTGAGCATTATAACTTTCTTTTCTTAAAACATTAAATGAATTTAAGAGAGTAAAATGGGGTATGTCGATGGCCAAATTCTATTACTTTGAACACGTTTATGTAACTTTAATAATAGATATATATATATCTACATATATATTTTTTTTATCGAAAATCATCGATAAAAGTAAGTCAATCTTCTCTGTAAAAATACAACAAAAGTTTTTTTTTATTTAAATATTTTTTCTCACTTTTTATTGTATCCGGTAAATCGTTAAATAACTTTGGGCCTATATATTCATGATGGAGTTGTGCAGCTGTCGTGTTGAATCTAGGTACGTAAATGTTCCCAGATGTTGTAGGTCTCATACTTCGCGTTGAGGACCTTTCAGAATCTTTAAAAACTTTTAAAATAGCATTTCTTTAAATTTTTCAAAAAGTTCGTTGGTTGGAAAAATTCTTGGTTTTTTAATAATAACTTTGATTATCATTTTTTTGTGTTTTTACTATCGAATACAGATTATTCTTATAGATACCTCCCCATGCGATTATTCCGTATTGCAACACTGACTGTACAAGAGTGTAAACCATTTTAATATTTGAAAGATTTAGGATTTTTCTTAATTGTATAAAAATGTAAGTAAGTTTTCTAATTCTTTTTACACAGTTTTCTATATGTTTCTTAAATTTCATGTTACTTTCTATAGTGATCCCTAGATATTTGACATCTGGGGTTTTCTTCAGGATTTTACAATTATCATATATTATTATATATAAAACATAATATTAGCGATAGTAATAATGTTTTTTTTTTGTGGTTTATATATTACGTTCTTTACAAAAATTAAGTATTGGACAATATAATAGGAGTTGTAAATGGTGCAAAATAATATTGATGGAAGGGTAGAACATTTCCAATAAATTTGTTTAGATTATTCAACTGTAAAGGTCAAAGCGATGAGATCACTTACTGAATTTTGTCCTTTCAGATGCACCCACATATATTGAATTAAGGCGGAAGCATATTTGACCCAAATTTTATTTAATTTATATTTTATATCACAAGGCTAAGAAGGCTTTTTAAGGCTAATGGCTGCTTCTGCTTAAGAAGGCAGTCAGCAAACATAACCAACGGGCCCTTTGGGGAAGAGGAGGGGCCAATAAGTCTGTTTTTAATAAGATTTGTTTGCAAAAAAAAATCACATTATCATACACAACTTAATTTGGAACTTGAGGCCGATATATCGAATACCGATGAGCACACTGAGTATGAGGGCACATTTTGAAAGTCATAAAAAAACAGTAAGCCTCTTGAAATGGTTCTTCAATTTATTGAAGCAAGATGCAAACAGATGTTTTTCAAAAAAAATATATTTAAAAAATTCAAAATATCGCACATTTTTTTCTTGAATTGGGGAATGAAAATATATTTTGCATTTGAAAAAGGTCAGGTTAACTAGCTGAAAAATATAAAAAAACACTTATGAAATTGCGCATACTGCAAATTAGTCCCAGTTCCTCAATAATCTCGAAACCAGTGGGAACTATGGCACCCCCAACTGGAATATGTAAGCGATAAAAGCAAAGAGAGTGGAAAACTTGTTGTAATTTTCACAAAGACACGGAAAAGCGCCGCAGGTGAAAATGTTTACATAGTGTCCTTAAGAGAAGGGAGTGAAATATGAATTATTTAATTCACAATGACACAGAAAAAGCGCAGCAGGCAAGACCATAAATGCTTTCAATTTTCGTTTTTCGGAAATTCAGTATACCAACAATATTTCGATGCAAATCTTTCAGTATTTTCTCAAATGGAAATCTTTCAGTACTGCTTAAAACGGAATCATTTCAAACATATCAGCTTAACCGACTAACAGCCGAGTGAACAAATGCGTCTAAATACGAATATATTCCACACATAACGTTGTCATTTTAAACGTCTGGTAAAAAATATTCGTGAACTTGTTTCTTTAGCGTGCTTTTCTCGGTAGTTCTTTCACCCCTCATAAGTATAACCTTTTCTAAGTTAGAAGGGTTCGTGTAACATTGTAAGGCGTGTACAATCTTCACTTCAATCACTTATACGTGTATTCAGTGAAACCAAATTATCGGTTTCTTTGGGTGATAAATTCGTTTTCACGTAACATGAAAGGTAGACTTTGACCTTTTGGGAGGAATTCGGTATAATGAAATAATACTGAATAATATTTGGTTGAACGCTTCAATATTTACGCTGGGAAATCAGAAATATATCTCAGTATTTCGTAGGTATTATGTAATTTAACACGAAAACAAAATGCTTGAAAAATGTCAATATTTGTTATAGTTCTCTTAGCATGTGCGCCTACTCAGATAAACAAAGTATTTATGTGAATATTTTATTTTTTTATTTATTTTTTTTTTTTATTTATATATAATTTGTACATTTATTTATAACAATTACAGGTAATAAAGCCTAAGACGTTATAATTGTACCATTTTTGCAGTGTATATGCAATGCCAAAAATCTTGCAAATGCGCTATAGGACACAAAAAATAAATCTAATTTTTTATCTACCGCATTCAAAAAGCACGTAGCTCTCCCCACAGGTGAGTTCATTAATAAATAAGTGCGGCTTGCTCTACTATATAGAAGATTGTGATGACGTCCTCGAGAGTGAGACTCTGGTACAAAAAAATTTAATTGGGCCAGTATCTCATTATTAGAAAAGTGACCGTTTATTAGTTGGAAAAAATATTTAAGCAAAGCAATACCTCTACGTGTCTCTAGGGAGTGGTAATTGGTCATGCCTAATATATAAATCGATGGGTAAAGCCAAGGGTAACGTCCATAGAGCCTAATGTTGTGAATAAAACTTAACTCCTAGAGACTTTTTGGGAGACATTTCTTCCAGCCTGATTCGAACTCATAAAATTCATGAAAGAACATTTAGAATATCAGAAATATTTGTCAAGGCTTGCAAATTTTTTAATAAATATTTTTATGTGAAACGAAAAAAATGAAGTAACAATAATACCTTTGACTAATTAATTTTTTTCCAGTTTTGTGTAAAGTAGCCAATAAGAGTTTACACGAAAAAAACCATTGGTAGATGACTTTAAAAACTTTATCTATGTTTGCGTACTAAAATTTAATTTTTTTTATTATAATCTAATATTTTGTTTGTCAATTTGTAATACTAAAATCTGAAAGAGTCTTTCATCTACTTTAAAAACAGTATTTTATTTTGATATTAGTCTAAAAACAGGGAATTTATCTGGAATCAAATGCAATGCGAAAAACAGAGAATTTATCTGAAATAGAATGCAATGCTAAAAACAGCGAATTTATCTGAAATCGAATGCAATGCGAAGAACATGCAAATTCCTATCCTAAAACTACGTAGGGTAGGAATACTGAAAAAGGACTTATTTTTTACTTGAAACAATGGAGTTAAACGGAGAAGTGTAAGGAAGAGAGAAGTGTTGTAGTCAAGAACAACATCTGGTCAATAACAATATCTACAGCCATTTCAAACAACTTTCCAATTTGCAATGGTATTTTCTCATCGGGGCTATATATAGACTGCATATTCCACTTTGGCATGAGTTGCAAATACACATTATATTGACGGGTTAGTGTCTGATTTGTCCAAAGCGTCGGGATCCCACCCAGGCGTTGCAGGTAAAATCAATTTTAGCTATGTCCTCCATCATTGCACAAGCAACATTTGCGACTTTATACTAAGGTAGTTGGAAGAAATGGAAATGTTTTCAAATCATTCATAACCCTGAAATGTTTGACTTTCGTATTTTGATATCATCACAAACTACATTGTGAAAAAGTCCCCATGGTATCCGCAAACACCGAAGGTACAAACTGACAAAATCTACATCATATATGAGGTCGATTTTGTGGTATAAATTTTTTTGATTTGAGCTTTCGTTTACGAGTAAATCGAATCCAAAGTTGTAATTTTTAGGTCATATTTGAAAAAAAAAATGGTTGTCAAGGGGTTAATATCAGCTGTTTTTTATATATTAAAATGCGTCAAATTGCAGACCCAGCTCCAAAAAATGTTTAACCCTGCAGTTGCCGAAAAAATTGTAAAAAAAGTTCGAAAAAAAATCGGAATGCTCAGATCGAAAAAAAAAGTTCTTTTGAGTTCTCTATGACATGTAGGTTCACAAGTTTCCTATTTGTATTGCAAGTTTCCGGACACCGTGTATTGGTTAATTTTTTATTTGCTAGTATCAGATTTTTAACCTGATATCTATGGTATCAAAGACAATGATTTTACTACTCTGCCACAGCGTTTATATTTCTTAATATAACTGTTATATTCTAGTACACGTTTTCTCAACATGCTTTTTCATTTCCGTCCCGTAAAAGTACTCTAAACGCTGTGAATTCGGTGTGCATAAAATTAGCTACCCCTTTTGCAGTACTGCTGTGAATAAAACATTTAACGTAAATAAAACTTTACAGAGAATAAAAGAGTTGAGTTCCAGACATCCACAGTCGAGTCCCAATATACTTGTATGCCAATCAGACTTGACAATAACAGACAATGTCAAAGCGCCAAGAACAAGAAAAGTCTGCTATGAAAAATTCCGTAGAAACAACAATACGTCGTTGTTTGAATCAGAATTACAGTATTTGTATTTAGAACTAGTAGACATTTTTTTCACTTCTCATTTATTTTAATAGTTTTCATGGATTCCATACAAATGTTAATTTGTGACAGCTCAATTACTTTTGGTAGGTATACCAGCAATTTCCAAAGTGGTCTATGATAATGAAAAAAAAATGCTGGTGCATGAGATGTAAATGATGTTCCACGAGAGTGGATCCCATTTAGGCACAGCAAAAATAAAAACGATTCGGCTGAGAATTGAACCACCCTTCCCAGGAACCGAAATCAACTACGCTATCGACCTTGCCAGATGCCGATCGTGTAAAACTGGCATGTAAGTCGTATATTAAATGCTGTAATTCGATTTCAGAGAAATGATTGTACGTCCCCGTATATGCACGCGATTGACACCAAAAGTTGACAGAATACATTGTCATTGATAACGAGTCTATCCGCCGAGTTTCAGTTCTGTCAAATATTGGGAAATAGGTAAATTTTTCCTTCCAAGATTCCACTTCATTCAATCAAGAAAACAAAACCAAAATTCAAATGGACGCAATGTAAAAATAGGAGCATATCTCTCATTACCCACTATTAAATTACGTTTGTTTAATCAAAAAATATTGTCAAATTAAATTATTAATACCGATCATGAATCTAGAAAACATCTAGAAAGTCCATATTTTCCCAAATCTCACGCAAACACGAATATCTCTGTTTATTATGCGAAACTTTACTGAAACTCATTTAGTTAATAATATTTAGTGGGTCCGCTGTCGCCGCTGTAATCCGAGAAGTGGCAACGAACACGCGCGACATAATCTCCATCTAGAAATTTTATCGTTCATTTTATGTGCGGAACATTTTACATATAAATAAATATTAAAAAGCATACTTATTTCAGTTGTTGGTGCGTGGGTAATTTGGAGTAATGTGAAATATTCCTGCGTAATGCCTAACATTGTTCGAGTTCAATGAACTTTTAATTCATTATAGGAACTATTTATCATATCAAAAAGCGATGAAGTATATACCAAAATTATTTTGTGAATTAATATTTTTTTATTCTTATCAGATGCTTAGATTTATTCATAGAGAGAAGATATTATGAATGCGCAATAAACAATGCACGTGGTTTCACTGAACTAAGTCCAGTGGACATACTTTACCGGTTCGTTAAATAAGATTTATTAGTCTTACACACCAAATTTGTAATCAGGTTCATATATATCTTGAAAGTACTAAAATATGAGTGGAGTTAATAAGAAATAAACTGCATATTGATAAAAAAAGATTCAAAGAGATTACCAGCATACTTTTTTTTGGTGATTAACCAATGTTTATTTTACTCGGGAGATATTTTCAATTTGCATTGATATTGCAGACGACTAATTATTGCTTATAATAATTTATTATTCTTTGTCCTATGCATAAAATCCTTGTCTTATAAACATTGGTTTATCATTAAAAAAAATAATAATAAAATTTAACAAGTCCATATATTTTACCAACAAATGTAGATATAATATGTCTAGACGCCATCTAGTGGGAAATTTAGCACTAACAAAGCCTTTCCTACAAAAATAAAGTTGGTTGTTTACAGCTGAAAAAAATATAATAATCAGTAATTGTTGATTGAAGTACTAGTACATATTGAATTATTTGGCGTGTTGGAAATAAGCCGACGTGGCTCAGTAGTAAAGAGCGTATGACCGGACATCAGAAGCATGCTGTCAAAATCACACACAATGTATTACATTAACCACGATAATTCTATCTTTTATCTATTGCGTTTTATGTTGTCTTCGGCCAGCGTTTGTTACAAAGGCGAATTCATTTAACAACCCTCAAGTGTTGGCATTAAATTATGTGTCCAAGCGACTGCAAACCTCCACTACAGAAGTATAAATCAGCAGTTTACTTAATACTGTGGTAATCTTCTGGAATCCATTTAATCCAATTTCACCAACCAATTTCACCAAATTCGAGCCGGGCTTGGTCGCTAAGCTTAAATTCAGAATTATATACTGCGCAGTTGGAAGACATGAACACTTGGACACGTGACAAATTAATAATTATTCTAGTATTGGTTTCTAGTTAGAAAAGCATTTATAATACCTTCGCTATGAATCGCGTATTTATCAAACTACGTCAAATCACAATGACATAAAAATATTCCAAGTCACAAAACCACATTCGGACAAAGGAATTATATTTATTTTGTGACAAAATTCCACAACATCCTTCCCCTTGATATAAAGCGAATGGAAAATTTGTATGATTACAAATCAAGAATAAAAATTTGGCTGAAAGATATTAATGAAAATACGTTAAAAAACTAATAACAGAAATTAATAACTTTAGTCCGCCTCAGCACAGGTGGGGGAGACTAAGAAATACAATTTACTATACATATATTTAATATCATATTTTGAATGTACAATGTTTAAATAGTGACTAACAAACTATCTCAATAAGGAGGCGGGTATGGGTACCTCCGCCCCGGGAACCATTTCCATATTCTAACCTATCTCATACATCTTTCTTTCTCAGAACTTCCTCTTCCTCCTTTCACCCTCCTCACAGCTTCCCCTGAGGGAAATTTACTTTCCTCGTGGCCGTGTGGAGTTAATGTAAAAAAAAACTATAAAGCCATTTCTACTTCGGAGCAGGCGAGATGGTTGTACCGCCATAACTCACCCTGGGACAAAACCTTGATTCTTTCGCATCCACATAAACTATTTTTTGTACTGACTCTTGACATGACCCGAGCTAAAGTATTTAATTCACTTGATCATGTCACATCCTCACATAGCACATCGGACATCATTTTCTCTATCCGGCTACCCTAGATGTCCAAATCAAGTCTCTTTATTAACCTAGATGTACAAATCAAGTCTCATTATTAACCTAGATATCCAAGACAAGTCTCTTTATTAACCTAGGTGTACAAATCAATCTCTTTATTAACCTAGATGTCCAAATCAAGTCTCTTTATTAACCTAGATGTCCAAATCAAGTCTCATTATTAACCTAGATGTCTAAATCAAGTCTCTTTATTAACCTGATGTACAAATCAATCTCTTTATTAACCTAGATGTCCAAATTAAGTCTCTTTATTAACCTAGATGTCCAATTCAAGTCTCTTTATTAACTTTTTTTATTACTACAGTCTATCGATAACGTGTTTATTTTAATAGTCCCCAAAATCAGAACAAGCGGCCGCAACCAGTAGTTATTAAATTCAAGTACAAGTAATACTTTAATGCATAAATGTATAATATGACAATGGAGGCTGTGAAACAGACGTGAACATGAAAATTTCCATGACAAAAGACGTTACTGACAAAATGAAAAAGTTGAGAGTGACAGGAGCTTGGCGAATCATATATTAGACCTGTCCGAGCGCTGGTCTCCTGAATATTTATGTATGGAGCGTGGAAACTTGAACTAGCTCTGAATACAAATGGAAAGAAAATGAAAGATGCAAAACAATAAGGATGGACAATGATTCCTTTTTAAACATGTTTAATTTATTTCATTTATTGGATTTGTTTAATTAATTTAATTTATTTTAAATGCATTGAATATATATTTTTTTTATTCTTATTTTGTTTATTTCGACGTTTCCGAAGAACAATGTCGGATGTGCACATTTTTACTGTGTTTGAGATCAAGAAATATAGCGTTGTTTGATATCGTGCACAATGGAGAATCTTGACGATTTTCTTCTATTCTTAGATAATACTAAGATGACTGTGAGATTTCATATAATAATACTGTCGGAATGCAGATTGAATGATTCATATCTCGCAAAACAAATTACAGGTTATCATGAATACCACACAACACAACATTTGAATCAAAACAGTGGAGTGGTAGCCTACATTAGCGATGATATTCACTCTCAAGTTCAAGAAATTCATATCAGTCAATCAAACTGTCTAAAAATAGTAATTAATGGACATCTATGTATTTTAGCCATTTACAGATCACCATCATTCACTGACATTCAGGAATTTCTGGATAATCTCGTATCTGAACTTAAAAAATGTAGTGATTTCAAACAACAAATAGTAATGGGGGATATAAACATCAACACCTACGGAAATATACACAGACAATGTCACGATTACCTATGCGCCATGGCAGAAAACAACTTCGCATTAAATATTAAAGCTCCTACCAGGATTCAAGGTAATAGCAGGTCATGTTTAGACCACATAAATACCAGAAATATTACGGACTCCACCGCATTTATTATCCACAATACAATAACCGATCACTACACAACCGCAATAAGCATTCCGGACACATCCCATAAAAACCAAGTAAAAACTAACCACTGTATATCAACTATCTGTTATGAGGGACTAATTAAAGATCTGAATGGTGAAACATGGCAAGATTTGTGTGAAGTGACTGAAGTTAACAGTGCATTCAATTTATTTATTAGCAAAATCGACAAGTACATAATTAAAAATTCAACAAATAATCTCACTGCACATAAAAAAAAACAACTTACTCCTTGGATCAGCGGGGGTATTGTAAAAGCCATACACAAAAGAAATCACTTACACAGACTGGCGACAAAAGACCCACAGGATACTCTCAAACAACAGATTTACCGTAGGTACCGTAACATTTGTAAAAATGTTATGCGTAACGCTAAAGAACGGTACTATAAGCAACAACTCGACCGAGATACATCTAGCAAAAATATGTGGAAAATCGTTAAACAAATTACATACACTAAACATAAAACTGAACTCAATATTAACGAATTAGAAATTGGGAATACATCCATCATTGATTCGGACATAATTGCGTGCCACACAAACCAATACTTTACGATGGTTGGGTCTAAGCTTGCAGAAAACATCTTGTTCAAACAAGTGTCACCAAGGAAACCGAAGACTCACTGGCATTGTCAATAGAATCAAAACAAAATCCTTTTTCATTTAAACTCACACCTACGACAAACGAAGAGGTTTTAAAAATCATTGACAGTCTTAACACTACACACTCTAAAGGTCCTGACAATCTAAACACATTTATACTTAAAATCATTAAACACAATGTAGCAACGCCTCTATCAAACATTATCAATAAAAGCTTTTCCTCTGGGATTTTCCCCGATCATCTTAAAAAATCTATAGTAGTACCAATCCACAAAAGTGGACCCAAAAACCAAGTTAATAATTATAGACCAATATCTCTGTTGAGCGCTATCTCAAAAATTATTGAAAAAATCTTTAAAAATAGATTAAGTAATTACATAGAGAACAGAAAACTTTTAAGCAAAAATCAGTTCGGCTTTCGATCAGGGAGAGGTACGGACGACGCCATAGCACAACTCACAGAACATATTTCTAATAATATAGATCGTGGAAAGAAAAACATCGCAATATTCTTAGACCTAGCCAAAGCTTTTGACACAATTTCTCACAAAATACTCCTCAAAAGACTACAAAATATTGGAATTGTAGGTATGCCATACGAATGGCTAAAGAGTTACCTAGCAGGTAGAAGCCAGCAACTCAAAACTGGTAAAACTTTGAGTAACTCACTAGGCACTAACTTTGGTGTACCACAAGGAAGCACATTGGGACCCCTTCTATTTATAATCTATATCAATGAGTTGTGCGAGCTACCAATCGATGGTAAAATTATTACATTCGCAGACGATACGGTAGCTATCTTTGAAGGAGATGACTGGACTGACACACACAAACTTGCTGAAAGTGGAATTAATATGATAAAACAATGGCTCAACAAAAATCTACTAACACTGAACACTTCTAAAACCAAATACATGAGATTCAGCTCAACCATAAAGGGACAACCTAGTACAACACACACAATAAAAACACATAATCATGACTGTAACTCCTATAATACTGAACCTCACTGCAATTGTGAAGATCTTGAATGTGTGAAAAACATCAAGTACCTAGGTGTTATAATAGACAATCATCTTAAGTGGAATTATCACATTGACAATCTTACAACTAGGGTAAGAAAACTTACTCACATTTTCTTTGCAGTGCGAAACATAATTAGACAAGTAGATCTTAGAAAAATATATTTTGGACTGTGCAACCCCCTCTTAATGTATGGTTGCATTGGCTGGGGAGCATCAGGAAGATCAATTCTAGATCCGCTTATGAAGGCCCAGAAATCAATAATTAAAATAATAATGCGCAAACCATATAGGTTCTCTAGCGATGAGCTCTTTAAACAATTTAATGTACTTGATGTCCGTCAAAACTATATAAAAAAGGTTATTATCCATGTACATAAAAATCTAGACAATATTAATAAAATTGACCATAAACACATCACAAGAAGCCACACCAGAAATGACCTTATGATCCCAACGAGCAATACGGCAAAGTACCAAAAGACACACACATACTTGGGACCTAAATTGTACAACAAAATCCCCCCTGAATTAAACATTAAAACTTGTAATATTTCATACATAGGCCCAATAATAACTAAATGGTTGATTGGACTGGGCAGAGGAGAATCTGAAAAAATGTTAAAAAACGTCACGTAATAAATAGACATAGACTAATCACACACTATATATATCTTCCATTATTCTAATTATTGTTCATACACAATGGAAACATACACAACAGCTCAAGTTCGACTCTATCATAAGATTGTAACGATTAAACATCACAAATTAAAACATTAATGAGATATATTATAGACATAGACAAATCACACACTTACTTTCATATATTTTTTGGTTTCTTGAAACGGGCAATTTGCCTAGTTAGGAATCAATAATTTCGACCTGATAAGGTACAATAATCAATAATCACAAAATATTTTAATTATATCTTGTATCATATTGTACTGTGTGTAAATTTAAATGAATAAATAAATACACAACAGCTCAAGTTCGACTCTAACATAAGATTGTAACGATTAAACATCACAAATTAAAACATTAATGAGATATATCATAGACATAGACAAATCACACACTTACTTTCACATATTTTTTGGTTTCTTGGAACGGGCAATTTGCCTAGTTAGGAACCAATAATTTCGACCTGATAAGGTACAATAATCAATAATCACAAAATATTTTAATTATATCTTGTATCATATTGTACTGTATGTAAATTTAAATGAATAAATAAATAAATAAGCCCTATTTATTTGATTGGAAAATGTATCACCAAAAATGTGTAACTAAACTTTTAACAGCTCTACTGCAAAACCAAAAATTTGCACATCCGACATTGTTCTTCAGGACCGTCGATTTATTTAATTTACTTGCAACCTTTGGGCTTTTACAAATATAGATATAAAAGTAAGTAAACAATGTAAGCAGGTACGTAATAATTACAGTAAATAATAACATAAATTGCATATCCGTATGTGTATTTGCTTTTTAAAGGAAGTGATGTTATTAAAATGAAATGTGTTGACAGAGCAAGTATCATTCCCTACACTGTAAATGAAATTGAATAAATAATACAAAAAAAATCTGTGAACATGAATTATTATACGAATTTTATTTATATAGATTACACAAATTTTGTTACTTCGCGTCTTTTGGAAGTATACGGTGTTAGAACGCAGACTATATACTTTTTAAAGAATTTATTTTTTAATACTTCTTAAACTATACAGCATTAGTAAACTTTGGGTGCGTTTTGCCACTCTATACATTCAAAATATGAACGCACTAATCGAGGGTGGGAAGTAAACGTAATTACTACGCAAAATTTGTGCATACTTTTTAAATAATTTATTTCTTAACACTTCTGACATCATACAGCGTAATTACGCTATGGGTGCGTTATTGGCATTTTACACATCCTAAAACCCGCGATGCCTTAAATCCCGTGGCTACTAACCAGAAATCTGCGCAGTACTTTTAAAAACAATGGATTGATACAAATTCACTAATATTAAATGATACAAAAATTAAATATATTAAATTCAAAATTTACAACAAACACACAGATAATGTCAATTCAAACCTAAACATAAAAATTCATAAAAACTGTTTAACCGCGAACCATGAAATTCCTTGCAACTGCCCAAAATTGATTGAAATTCAAACAATAAAATACCTTGGGATAATTATTGATCAAAACTTAAATTGGAACTCCCAAATAGAAAATGTGAGCAACAAATTAAAAAAAACTAACCTATTTTTTCAAAACAATAAGAAACATTTTAGATAAAGAACAACTAATTCAAATTTACTACGCACTAGCCCAATCTCAACTACAATATGGTCTTATCGGATGGGGAAGCTCATGCGATTCCACTAAAAAACCAGTCCTCATAACACAAAAGGCAATTCTAAAAATTATACTTAGGATCCCCATCAGAACTCCTACCGACTATGTTTTTAAAACCCTGAATGTAATGACACCAAAACAATTATACGCAAAAGATAAAAAAAAAAAAAAAAAAAAAAAAAAAAAAAAAAAAAAAATATATATATATATATATATATATATATATATATACTAATTTACGCATTCAAAAACCAGAACAACTTTACACAGACAAACTCAGACAGACTCACAAAATCCACATTACAACATATGTTACACCAACCTACAACAACTTTTGGACAAAGAAATATGCAATATTATTCTATAAAATTATTTAATGTCCTCCCTTTTGAAATAAAAAAAAAACATTAAAAAAGTAACTGACTTCAAAAGAAACATTAAGAAATGGATTATGGATAAGGGAAGGATGAATATAGATATAATTTTGCAACCCAACAAAGACTAAAGCTTGTATTATGTTTTATTTTTCTCTAAATATTGTTTTTTAATTTTCTATATAGTATTTTAACATATGTACTTATACTATTTCAAACACATAACCATGTAAAATGTGTCCTTAGAACGGGGTACCCCAGTAAGGACACATTATCTTATATAAAAAAATTGTTAAATAAAAAAATAAAAAAAAATTGACAGAATTCAGTAGATATAGCGTAGGATGGATTATTTCATAAAAATTACTTATTTTTATGAGCTCTAAGTAATATGAGATTAATTAATTAATACAACGTGGTATATAATGAAACAACAAGATCATTTTGCGACCTTTCATATCTACATAATCTTACAAATAATCCAAAATACATTATGTGCAAATCTCCATGATAAAATGTAAATTCCTTTTGTACATAAATATGTTCTAACGCTGATCGAGATATGCCAGATTAAAGAAAGCCGTTTGAAACTTAACGTTCCCCGTTTCCATCGATATTATTATTGGGGACTATAATCCAATTACCAATTACCAACAATACATACACAGCGATATCCGCTTCTCGAGCGATAGCTGCCTATATTGGTGCCTCGTGTCATACTAATTGGTTTTAGTTAAAGCGACAACTTAACCCCACATAATACTAACCCCACTAAGCTTGACTTATTTTACAAAAATTTAAACGATAAAAAAATAATAATACAAAAGTTCAAAATAATGTATTTCCTTGAACTACATTAATATTTAATATGATTTGAAATTTTCACGGCTAAAAGTATTTTGGTGATTCATTTTATCATCAGGGCAGATGTGTATGATGAACACTATAATGCTGTCCGAAACGTTGATAAAATAAGGAGGTAGCGCAACAGGGCATAATACCCCAAAAATAAATCACTCTAATGCATTATTAACGCTGTTGTATTTTTCTCATAACCCACTGATAATGTGCGAAAAGTTTTTTTGTTTGTTTGTCTGCTTTTATAAGAGGTCCCATAGTAAACGTTCAAAGATGGTTTTAAAGGGAGATATGTAAATACGAATGTTAGAGGGAGCGCGCTGATATTAAAAAACGATAATAATTAAGCGAAAATGGTGAATATACTCGTATGTAATAAAACACGACTCTTTTGAAATTATGTGAAATTCCCTTGATAGAAAAAAATTGCATAGCATGCTCCGAAATTATAAAAAAACATATGTTAAAAATGTTTAATGTAATAGGTATGAAAACATTCACGGCGTTTCACAGCAGACTATTACGACTAGTGATGTAGACCCGGGAATATTCCCCGACCGAAATGGTTTCCACACTTCTCTTGGATGCTTTATTGAGTGTTAGCAGTTAGACGACATCCCCTGATCTAGGGACTTTCCTACCGTTTATGGATCTATCCTGCTCTATGTGTACCATATGTGTGTATATTTTATTTTTTATTTAATAAATATTATTTCTTTTGAGGTATTATGTTGTTAATATCAAAATTCGGGAATATTCCCGCGAGTATTCCCCAGAAATAAATTTCAGGGAATTTATACATCACTAATTACGACTATCCATTTTTGCTCTCTACGATTCATATTTATATGTGTATCTATCTACCTTTCAAATTATCTTCAGTAATCTTATTCTTCTTTTAAGCCCTAAGGATAAATAATTTATCTATGGCTATAAGGGCTACTATTATAGAGCCATACTTAACATTGCGATCTGTGGCATTCTTAAGATCGATTTTGGGAAATCAAAATTTCTACTGATTTACATAACAGTTCCTTGTTAGGTATTCATTTGCCGCCTGCAAATTTGTTTTGTGACGAAGTTAGCACCAGTTGTTTTGGAGTAAAATGAAGTATATAATTTAAATCATAGACGAAATTCAACATAGATATATAGAATACGAATAAAAAAGAATGAACAGAAAAGGAAATAAAGAATGAGTCTTGAAAAACTGTTCTTGTACGAAATTACAACATTGCTTTCACAATAGAAACAATATTTAAAACTTGCTTAAATTACACATACTCGTACTTATACCGCTGATATTATATATAACATACCACGTTGTAATCACTCCCTCTTTCTCATAGTTACAACCAAAGATATTAGAAGAACGAGATATGCTATGTTGGCCGCCGGACCGTAGGCGGAGTACTACCTAATTAGGGTACTTTGAATACTGTCGGGACGTGTACGCACAGAAATCTGTTCTATGTATTAGTGCGGATACCTTAGCGTAAGCGAAGGTGTGCAATAGTATTGGTGAACAAAACCGGCGACACTGGGCAAAACAATTCCACACAGTATGAACTGCTCATAGCACATCTCGTTCTTCTAATATCTTTGGTTATAACCTACATATTTATAGAACATATGTCGCAACTGGGATTTCAATGGAAGAACATCAATTCGTAGCACTTTCATTAAAAAACAATTCTTTATATTAGGTATAACAAATGCATCACACATAAAATACGATAGGCTTCTAGAATGGGAATATACGCCTAGAAAGCGTACTATCTCTGGAAGGGTTAAATTTAGATTTTCTGGCTGACAGCAATCTGATATGAAAGTAACGCACGAATTCGACAGTCGGAATCTCCGCGTAGTTGGTGAAATTTATCAATACAGTAGTTTCCCGATTTATGGGATGGATATACTAAATAATTTCGGTTAATCGAACATACCGGTTAATCCAAATATATTTTTAAATGCTTTAAAAGGTGAAATATCTATAAAAATATTAATAGTTCAACCTACCCAAAAAATACATCCGGAACATTAATGTATCGCGTATTGATTAGTTACAACATTATAACGCTTAATTAATTAAACAAATGTAACTAAATATTTGTCGATGACTCTGGATTGCTCAGGAATTGCTGTTTAAAATATATATAAATATGTTTTTTTTGTTTTAGAAATTGTTTTAGAAACGTTCACGTCAAACTGAATTTAAACTGAAAATCGAAAGTCTGCTGTACGCGATTTGCCGCCAAAACAGCGTCCTCAAACATTGAAATATGTTCCTAGAAATAAATTGAACTGTCAACTTTGCTTTGAAATAACTCATCAATAATGATTGTGATTGTTGTTTTTGACACCCTAAACTTTAAATTACTAAACAGATGACAGCACCAGATGAGTACAGACATATCTAAATCGAATAATTTAAAATAAATAATATAATATAATCATTTAAGGATGTGACTGAGGGGTGCGGGTGGTTTTTACCCTTTGATTAGAGGGCGTACTAATTTGATGTTTAGTACAGCTGAGCGACCGATCGAAAGACTGAAATCCTTTGAGATGAATAGTGTAGAATCACTTTAAGATGGTTTATTAGATTTTGAAAGGTCATAAAAATTACGTAAGGACTAGAGATGATTTTTTTTTTAAATACAGGGTTTTCCAATAAGAGGTGGTATTTTGATATTCAATCGTAAAAGATCTATTGTTTCGTTGCTTGTGTGGCACGTAGCGCCGTTTTGTTAAAAGTAAACGTTGTCCAGATCAATATCATCCAATCCCAGCCATAAAAAATCATTAATCATCTCTCGATAGCGCAATCCATTCACCGTAACTGTTGCTCCACACTCATTTTCAAAAATTGAGGTTCAATTACTCCGCAGGACCATAAACCGCACCAAACAGTCACACGTTGAAGATAAAGAGGCTTTTCAACAATAACTTTTGGGTTTTCCGAGCCCCAGATGTGACAATTTTGCTTGTTGACGAAGCCACCGAGGTGGAAATGGGCCTCATCACTCAAGATGATTTGCATTTGATTCACTCAAGTGAATTTTAATAATTTCAATGCATTGTTGAAGCATGTATCGTTCCATTTTTATTAATGGCGTAGTTTCTACTTGTCAAATTTCAAAAAATGACAGCTTCAAAAGTAACATCTACCGAAATAGCGTGCTATTCAAAATGACACCTCTTATTGGAAAATCCTGTATATTAAATCTTCATGTACTAAATTTTTTGTCATTTAACTCAGGAAACTTACACGGAGAAAATAAGTTTTGCTAATTTACTAAGAATCTCTTCAAAGTATTGTTAATCAGGTTAAAAACGGGATTGAAGGCCTTGACGAATGAATTCACGGGTTTCCTGATGATAAACTTTTAGTAAATAACGAATATATTTTTACGATGTCGAATATCCGTGTTCATTAATATTCGGATATTTTTGCATTTTGTCATGATATTTATTATCAAAGTACGCGCATAAATTCTGTGAAAGAACCCGTCCTTAATAAATTATTAGCAATTTTTTTTTTCTCCGTCTTCTTGAGTAATGATAAATATTTAAAAAATAAAGATAATTATTCCCGGGTTACAATAATATGAAAGCATTACAAAAACTCCCATTATTTTTATTAAAAGTGGAAAATATTGCTTATGTAATGATGGAGAACTAAAATAGCAAAATAATTTAACTGGAAACCCGAAGCACATGTTAACTCAGCCACTAAACGGTATAAACTAACTGACAATAAATTAGAAATTTGCTTTTTGAAGAAAAAAACAATTTGTGATATCTATCTAGCATAGCGAAACATGTTCAGTTTTTTGTTTGGATTTTCAAATCAACGCTAGTAATTTTAGCACTTTACATCATTTCCAACATTATAGGGGCCGTTCAAGTATTATGTAAGCACTATAGGGGGGCAGGGGGGTCTTTGCTTTGCTTATTTTTGATGACATGGGGGGTGGGGGGGTCGAGATAGTGATTACGTCAGCACTGCTCAGCAATAGTTATTTTTTTTTTACACATTGGCAACCCACACATTGTCTATGTTCATACATATTCGGGGATTCCCACAAATAATTATTACGTTTAGATACTCGCTTAAAAAACAGAATACATTAACAGAAAAATACATATAGGCAGTGTTGCCAACGAAGGCGATTTATCGCCATTTAGGCTACTCAGAACGAGGATTGGCGACGAAAAAATCTAAAAGGCGACTGGTCGCCGATTATTAGGCTACCTCAAATTTTACAATGGAATTCCGTAGCCACCCCCCCCCACCCCATGGATTTCAAAATAAAATTGTGTTGCGGGGAATCACATAATGTTTTTGTCTGTGCGGAATTTTTTTTCAGCGAAGTTCTGTAACAACCCCCCCCCCCCCCCCCCGTGGATTTGAAATATTTTATAGGGAGTACTTATTTTAAATCATTTTTGATAAATAAATAAATCAATAAATCTGCTTACGTAATACTTGAACGGCCCCATATGTAAATTTTATTATATTGTTTGCTCCACAAAATAATCTTATTTTTAGAAACCAATATGAAAAAGAATCAACAATATTTGATGAAACCTCAACAAGACAATGTAAAGCGGTAGATTAACTTGAAATATGATAAACTTTTGGAAAGCATGACACGTTAAAAAATTGAGTACATTAACAGATATGTAGCTAATATTTAACGATGGGCAAAAACAACGATTTCAGACATTTATTTGTAGATAAGATTAAATCATAACTATCGATATACGAATTGTCTAATATAGGCGCGCTTTTTAACCAGTTGGAACCAGTTTACTTTTGTGAAATACTTTTTGTAATCTTAATATTTATAAATATAATCTAATCGATACATATAATCTAATTTATTAAGTGGTGGACACCGGGCGGGTGGTATGGATTTGATTCATATTAAATCTTTAGTTTTATCCAGAGATTGATGAAATTTCGCACACCTAACTTTCAAAACAAGAGGAAGTTCACTGTCTACACGAGAAACCACCCACCCCCCATCTTGTTTTCCCACCCCTTAAAGTAAAATTTTGTTACTTCCTGAATTGTGATACTTCCTAAATTATGATACTTCCTTAATTGTGATATTCCTAAATTGTGATACTTCCTAAATTATGTTACTTCCTAAATTGTAGTACTTCCTAAATGGTAATACTTCCTAAATGGTGATACTTCCTAAATTGTGATACTTCCTAAATTTTTTACTTTGAAATTCTGATTTTGAAAAATTCTGCGTAAAGCAAGGGCACCGCAATCGACAACTAATTGAACAAATAAATAGTTGTTTGAACCCCTTCATATAAACGGCCATTGGAATAATTCATAGTGTTTTTTTACATTTTTCATTTCGAACGATAATCCATATTCTTGGCCCGTCAGCGTTTATTCTATTTATTAGTTGCATTTTAAGAAATGCGTTAATTTGATTTTGTATTTAAATACAATAATATTTCTGAGTACTACAAAGTAATGTGCCTTACAGACTTCTCAATTTGGTTGGTTCAACCGTTAAATAGTGCAGATGTAATGAACTTACCGGCTCTACTGGCATCTTTCATCAGATCCTGCAGCAGCTCGTCCTTGACCTCGATGCCCAGATTCCTCAGCATGAACTGCAGCTCGCTGAAGGTCACCTGGCCGTCGCTATCGCGGTCCAGCAGACCAAAGGCTGTGCGGAGGTCTGGAACAAAACATAACAGATTAGGAGCTGACCTATAAGTCTGTGAGACACCCTGTTCATCGAGAAGGTTATTCCTGGCTGGACCTCCACTTAATACAAATGTGTTATTACTAATGGTAAATGGTTGACTAAAGAGCTGTGCTGAGATCTGGAACAAGGTATTCGCGATTAGAAATTGACCTATGAGTCGGTAGGACCCCCTGTTCACTGTGAAGATTATACCTGGTTTGACCTGTACTTAATACGTACTCGTGAATTATAATACAATAATGGTATATTAGGTTTAAACCATGAAGTTTGGACCAAGGTATACCCGATTTGAACCTAATCAATGTTCATATGAAGCATATACTTTGTGATTTAATTAGATGCATCTAAGTTATACTGGATAATTACGGAAAATACGGAATTACGGAATTCCGAAAACATCAATAGCAAAGTCATCATCAACCAAGTCAACGTTAATAAAAGTCCAATACTTAGGATGTTTCTTATTGACAAAGAACACCCTCTTCCTAATTCTCTGCCTTGCAACCCAATGTGAATGATTTATATATTTGTTCAACATATCACTTTTTGATTATAGATTTTAGTATTGTGCTGCCCTGAAGAAGCTACGGTTTCAGCGAAACCCGGTCAGCATTAAGTATGAAAAATATTAGTACTTTTTACCGAGTTATTGTTTTATTTTAAATATTTATCTTTGTATTTGTGGAAAATCCGACGTAAACTGATAATGTATTTCCTGTCTTCCCAATATATGTTTATATTGAATACGTGGTTATAGATTACAATAATTGTTTGATTATTTCGTTCAATAGACCGAAGGCTTTGCGGAAGTTTGGTACGATTATGTATTATACTGTCTTTTAGTCGATACTCTTTTTTAAGACCTGAGCCATGCGTCTGTGAGACACCCAATGTTTATCAAGAAGGTTATTCCTGACAACCAAATAGATTTACTAAAATTTTGGTTGTACTGTATATATAATTGTGTCAGAATGGTTGGCACTAATTGTAATTCCTTGAAGGTAACCTGACTGTCACTGCTACGGTTCAGAAAACCAAAGACTGTGCGGAGGGCTGGAACAAAGCATAGCGCATTAGGCATTAGTACCCGACCGCTGTGTTTGCTGGGCGCCCAATATTCATTGGTTAGGCTATTTCTGATTGTATACACGCTTATATGGACATATTTTTTGTAACGTAATGAAAATGGTCAAGGTTATACCTTATTCCTTTTATTGGAAAGGTCGAGGAACCGTAAGATGACTGAAAATCGTTTCAGATTAAAATAAATTCTTGAAATGATATATTTTAATAATTATAAAGAAATGACCCAATGTGAACGTGCTCATTTTGCCAAGTAGGTCGTCAATATAAGTTAAATAATGTTATAATAACAAAGAATAATTGTACATCATATTATTAAATCAATACTTTTAGTAGTATGGAAAAAGCTAGCGACTATATATGTATTGTATATAGTAAGAAAAAAGCTGGCAACTATGTGCATGCTAAGGAAAAAGCTAGCAACTATGTACATAGTATGGAAAAATATAGAAACTATGTAGGTATATAGTATGGAAAAAGCTAGCAACTATGTACATAGGTGTTATCGAGCCGTCAAAAACAAACGGAGAACAAAACAAAAGACGGAGTAGACATTCTTAATAAAAAGTCAGGAAGATGAAAAAATATTAATAGACCTAAACTTAAGTTATTAAAAAAGGTAAACATCACAGCTTTGAGCATAAGGAATTAAATGGAAGCATTTTGTAGAGATAAGGTGGCCAAAATTCTCTGAAGATCTCCAAGAAAATAAACTAATAATAAACTAGCGCAATACCGAATATCTATATTCTATGTGTCTATTTTTATAAAAGAGAGGATTATGTCTGTGCCTTGTGGTGGGTGAGCGGACGGCATGAATTTGATTTGTATACAAATCTACAGTTTTATTCCGAGACTGACGAAATTTTGCAAAGTTGACCTTCAAAACTAGGGGAAGGTCACCGTCTACATTAGATTTCGAAAAACTCGTAAAACCCGGGCAACGCCAGAGACTTCAGCTAGTACTTGATTAAAAAAATATATTTCCACTCCTTAACTTAACATCTTGACAAACTGATTAAAGAATAAGGCAAATTCATTGATTAGGTAATCTCTCCCAAATGACCTAAATCGAAGTAGGTAGGTACTAGGAACACGATACAACGCGAAATTGATAAGATGTGAAAATAATTTAAATTATTACTAATGAAAAGAAGACTTTTTTTTCTTGGTTCGTTATATTATTATTTCGACGAACTGTTTGTTACTCAAAATATTTGTAAGGTTTTGGTCAAGGGTCATTGAGAGCAATTCTTTGCTGTGATCCCGGTAGTACCGCGGTGACCTTCTGAAAAAGCTCGTGCTGAAACAATTAAGTCGGAATAATTACCAAATCGCTAAATTTATTGTCAAATGTATTTTTAATGAAAAAAGTATTAAAATACCCAATATTCGTTTAGCAATTAAAATTAGAATCAAATGCGTTAATGAAAACTATGATTATTTTCGAAATCACTTCAAGAATAACATTTATAACGGGCTAAAAATTGCAAATTATAAAATATATAAAAATCACGCACAAATTTTTTTGTTAATTAAAACTTTTCGACAAACATCAGCCTCAACGTTTAATAATAGTATATCTCGTTTTACTTGTGTCGGAACAAACTGTTTTCATAAGAATTAATATATGAGTACATTCGATTATCTCTCCGGACCCTGTAATACCAAAACTCCTAGATATCCTTGATTCCGGGACACTGAATGAAATTAGCCTCCAAACTTGTATGGGAACCTCCAAAAAATGCATTTTTATTTATTTTTTTAATTAACCAAAACATTTTGAATAATAAATTGAAAAAAAAATTAAACGATTTTTTTTTGTGAAATCCCATACAAGTTAGGAGGCTGCTTTGTATGAGTGTCCCGGCCTTGTGATCTAGAAGGTTTTGGTTATACCCTGTTGTCGTTCCAGACTCCTTTGAGAGGTTTCCCTGGTTAAAATAAGAATCGCCCTCAATTTTTCAAAAGTTATGTTCAAAACACCGAAAACGAGTGGACCTCGAGTTCGAAAGAGGAATTTCAATTGAGTTGCTCTCAGAATTAGTCTTACTTTGTGATTCTTAGGACGTTGAATGAGAAATAAAAAGGAAATATAATTAATTTCATGTCCTAAAAGACAAGAAGAGATCCTTGATTCGAAAAAGGATGAGTTGAGATATCAAATATATATATAAAACAACGAAGTTAATAACTTCTCGATTTGAATACTATCAAACTTCTGTCGTTGAAAAACTGAAAAGGGAAGGTTCTTATTTTTTATTAACTTAGTTATCAACTGGTTTAGCAAAAAAATTCACAACAAGAATGTAACTAATTCAGAGAAATTAATGTTGTTTTTTACAATAACAATATAGTGTACAGTAGTGAATGGTCTAGTTGTATTGTTCGATCATTGCCCACGAATTAAAAAAAAATACTTACAAAAACTATTCTTCCTCACCGTATTCGGAGGGGGTGAATTATTCATGATTAATTCAATAAAATCACTTCAGTTCTCAACATTAAACTAATCAATTCACATTATTACTACGAATTATTAATCACTTTACAATTAAACAAATACATTTTTCACATTGAAAAAATCAGTAACACGCACTTCTAACTCATTAAAATAATTCTAACATCAAATTCATTAAAATTAATTCTTCTTTTAAAATTACTTTGATGAACATGTATTGAAAATGTGTTAACAAGTCGATTAGAATCAGACAACCGGCGTTCCGGAGCGGATCAAATGGTACTGAATTGAATATAAGAAAACAGTCTCAATAATCAGGTGTTTTTGTTCGTGTCAATGTTGACTGCCTCAATTAATTCATCAGAGATAATGAGAAAATAAGGTGCAATTTTATTATTATTTCCATTACTAAACCAACAATTCGAGATTAGATAATAGCGTTTCGTTGTTTCGACAGTGCACAGTACTTTTATCAGAGTAATTATTGTATTAATTTGTTTTATGCTTGGCTAACGCAATTACTCTGCCTGTTTTTAATCATAAAAAAACCTTGTAAAAAGTTGGCAAAGACTTTAAATTACTGGTTGGAAAGCCAAGGTCTTGCCTAGCAAATATTGGTTTTGCAATAAAATAATTTATTTACTTACCTGATAGTGAAATAAAATTTTTAAATGTAAGTTATACTGGAGAAATCTGTTTGTCTTGGAAAAACTATCAATCTGTCAGCTCTGGAGTCATTGAATTATGACAGTTTTTTTTACAAAATATTCTAATTTTTGACGTCTAAATTGATATTCAAAGTTCAATATCTCATAAACGTAATGACGATGTGGTATGAAAACGGTGTGTCTAGAAATCTATTCAGAAATTGCGATGCAATTTTCATGATGCTAGAGCTAACAATTTGAAAGTGTTTATTGCTTCAGCACAAGTATTTTCTGCTTCACAGCATGAGGATGACATTATTTTCACTGAATAGGATATTTCTAACAAACTGTAATCTACATAATCAGGGCCGGCCTTGTGTAAAAAATATCTCACACCACAACTTTCGCGAATAAAAAAAATATTCGTCTCATTCATACCTAACATCACTACTTTCGCCAAAGTATAAAATAAATATTCGTCTAATGTATACCTATCACCACCACTTTCGCGAAAGTATAAAAAAAACATCTAATACATACCTACCACCACCACTATCACAAAAGTATAAAATAAATATTAGTCTCATACATATCTAATACCACCATTTTCGCGAAAGTATAAAAAAAATATTCGTCTCATACATAACTAACACCAACTCTTCTGTTTCTCTTCTGGCGCCTTGAGGGAGCTAAATCTGTATCTTTCGGGTTAACAAACCAGTAAGTTCGTTGTTCAATACGGGTAAACTACAGCTAAACTCGCGGTACGGATATTTTGAAAGGTACGGACCGACTAACGTATTAGATTTACGTCAACAACTTCTGCCACCATTCACTTTCGCAAAAGTATAATAAAAAATAAACAACTTTAGTTTACCTTATTATAAGGCATGTTTCGTGCGTCTTTAAGAATGTTGTCGACGAATAATAAATAATATTCCTTATAAGTGAGTGTGAATGATTTGAGTCAATATTGAAACAACTGCTTATATTTATATGTTGCTTGGTACGAATAAGACAAACACAACCATAAAATGATAAAATATTCTGCGTCTGTGACTTTTTAAAACGCGTCATTATAAATTATGTAGACCGCATTATGTATATATCTTGACATATATTTTTAAAACAGATTTTATGATATTTTTAATGGAATGCCTTTTATTTATTGTTGCAGGACAAAGTGTCATAAAAATAGTGTAAATAATATAATATTATCTGTATGATTTTGAAAAGCAAGGAGACGGCTTCTATACTCGAGGGGTAAGTCTCTCATCTGCATATCCGCAGCTCGCGGGTTCTAAACCCGGCGTGCGCAAGTAACTTATATTTTATTAATTTGTAGTAATAATATGTACTATATTTGAGGTATGTTCCAAAGTGGAAGATACTGCCTGTATCGCCCAAGAATGGCTTTAGACGTGTTTGGTGACCAGATCTGAATATCCAAGTACTTCCCCACCTTCCTCTTTCTATCTCGTTCCATTTCTCACTGTCTTTAGCCTCACAACATATCGCAATCGGAGATGCCATAGTCCCACTGGCTCCAAACAGTTGGGAATCTTATGTGGTATTCACATAAAAAAAACTTTGCTTCCAGAGCTTCCAGAGTCTTTCAGAGTTATGCGTTTTGTAATACCTGCTTTTTTAAAGAAACAATCCATTTATGTAAAAAAGGGTGTCTGTGACAGTTTTGATTTGTATACAAATCAAAATAATCAATGCAAGTTTTATTCCTAAACTGATGACACTATTCACAATTTACCTTCAAAACAAGAGTGAGCTCACTGTGTTCATTAGAGTTCGAAAAACTATGTCCGAAAAGCCCAAGCAACAACGGGGACTTCAGGAAGTTAAGCCCTGCATACCCTATTGCTACCGATTTATAACAAGTTTCTCATTAACTCTTCAAGATTTTAAGTTCCATAAAAAATGAATGTTATTTTTTAATATTTATAACATAAGGTATTAATTAATTATATGAAATTCCCTCGATAGAAAAAATAATATAGTAAGTTCCGAAAATTATCAATAACACGTTTTGTTCTGTTGTTTAATATTTTATGGACATGGATAAATTCACTTTAAATTAACTTTCGATGCAACTAAAGCATTTTTCGAGAGATTTTGGATCAATTTTTTTAACTGTCGTAAATATAGTGATCAAATTTGATGTTAAATCTTTCTTTTTACATCTTTAGAGAGTAAAATATACTGCTTCAAGTCTCCTCATCATAAAATCTTCATAAATTTTCCATTAGTTACTGCGTTATTGCTGCTTTGCGAGAAAAATGCATAATGCAAATATAATGGGTTTTCTTCACGTCCTACGCCCAAGTTTTAACCTTCAGGCGATCGCGTCTTTCGGGATACCACTGGCGCTCGCGCAGCGGTGTTTACACCGCACCTCAATTTGACTTAATTTTTGTAGAAATTGTCCGGTCAGTGGTTGAGTTGGCATCGTGCCTGGAGTTTGATTCCTAGGCTGGCTCCACCTTCTCCACCACGAAGCAGGATAAATTTTCCTCTTACTCTATTAGTAGAAGAGATTTTCAAATATTATAGATTATTCGTAACCCGGGAATGTTTGTCTTTCTTTAAAAAAAATAACTCTTCTTACGTTAATTGTGGAATTCAATAAAACATTGTAACATTTTTAACCCATAATTTCATTAATAAACCCAGAAATCAGATTATCAAAAATAACAAAGCCAATGCGCCAAATAGTTTATTATACAAAAGAATAAAATATTATAATACGCTGTTGGGAGCTATTAAATCTTCACCAATCGGTTAATTCAAAACATATTGAAAAAACCTTATGTTTAAGTTATAATAAATTATTAATTTATAAACATAAATGTGCAAATAACTAAAATAAACTTGAGATAATAAAACTACTAACTAGCAGTTAAAAACCCGCTCCGCGGGTTTTTTTCTGCTAGGCCCTGCGGGCGGCACTTACTTAGGATTCGCCCATTTTAAGTGATATTAACAACAGTTACATAATAGATAGATATCAGGTCATTCACAGAGAGAGGGTCAGTATATATAGTTAAAACACGGAACAGGAAGGAGTTAATGTATAATAATATGCTAAATTTACGCATAATAAGAATGAAAGTTGTTTAAATAAATGAATTTTTACGTATTTGTAATGGATTATTTCAAATGAAACACTATTATTGACTACTATTATTGTCTACAACTGATATTAACTGTTACCGTACCTAATATAATTAGCTCATAGGAGACTTGCAGTGCTTAAATATGTGTTACAACCGTCAATGTCTATAAGTTGAATCAATATCGTATAGTTTGTCACAATTAAATATAGTAATAACAAAGTTGACTTAAATAATAGATTATTACAGATTGATTAATTGTACCCGTGTTTATGAATAAAAGGAGGGTAATTGTGCGATGAGATTAGCAGTCGGTTTAGTTAAAAGGTGTTAATTTTACTCCAACTGGTAGTAATTCTTTACCTAAGACTGTTACTGTATCTAATAAAGTTAGATTATATATTCACCTTCATCAGGAGATTAAAAATCTATATATAAAGGTAGATTATTACAATATAGCGCCCCTGAGGTGATATCTCACAAAAGCGGCGCTATGCAAATTGTCCAATTAATAAACAAATATAATGTTTACATTTTATTATGTACGTATGCATTGATATACAATGGAAATAGATAAAATAATGTTATCCGATTAAACTTTATTTTATTAAAAAAACAAATAACTTTTTTAACATCACTTTATTATATACAACCAATACATGTTTCGTGAACGAAGTATACACCGAAGTCAAAAATTAAATATAGATTACAATTGGAAAGAAGAAGTGGAAGGAGGGGGGAAGGGTAAGAGTAGGCTGGGTTTATAAGAATTAGGAATTACAATATGAAAGACCAGTTAAGTGCGAAAATATTTAAAAGAGAGTTTATAAAAAAAATTTCTTGTTAATTATATCTGCTTTTATAAACATGTTCTCTTATTTCTAAAATATTAATTTGCGATGCTTTATATCCTGTGTGAAGTATTTTAAGACCTGAAAAAAAAATAGCATGTAACCATAAAACAATATATTCATAAGACAAATAACATTTAATAACGGTTATTCTAATAAATTGATAATTGAAATACTGAATAAAAAAATTAAACATATTCTCTTCAAACGGTATTTTTACCCTATTTCTTAAGATATAAATAAACAATCAGGATTAAAGCATCGCAAATAAATAATTTTTAAATTTTAGAAATTAGAAAACATGTCAGTATAAAATCAGATATAATTAATAAGCAAAAAAAATATAAATAATAATGAAAAATGCCATTGCAAATTTTAATAAACTTCCAGAAGAAATCTTCTTATAAAACGGTTAATGGTCAAGTATTTTTGCATATTTAAATATTCGCGCCAGTTATTTAGTTAGTTCTTTCACCGCCAGAGGTGCGCTCTGTCGGCCAGCTATTGCCGCGGCCATATTGAATGAACGCGTGCTTTTTTCGTCAAACGTCAAACGTAATCACGTAATTGTGGATAATTTTCACTGTAATGTAATTAATCCAATGGATTATGAACATTCTAAAACATATTTTCTTCGATATTATCCAAAAATTGTATGAGCAGAAACGACATTTTTGAAGAAATATCGTATTACATGTGGCGATTCTTTTTCAGTATGAAATCGTGTCTTAATTTTTAATGTCTTATTTTTGTTTGTATCCAGTCGCCTGCAAACCGAAATGAACCTTACAGTTGCTTAAAATTGAGGGGCAGATTGGTATTTTTTGCCTGCAGACCCCCTATGCAGAATTTATCAGAATCACACAATTTTAATTTGACCAATCAGAGGGCCTACATCGTCCAGACGCAAGCGTATTAATACTATCAGATTCATAAAAATTACGCTAAAAATACTGAAGTCAATGACGGCGAAATTCTTTATAGTCAATTATTGGGTTCTCTGTCTTCGTCTTCATCAATTTGGTGATTTTCCTGCAATTTTCACAGATAATAGACGAAAAAATTGCTAAATAACAAAACTTGATGGCTGCAACTTTACGACTGAATACCGACGTGCGCTACGCTAATAGCGTACGCTATTTAACGAATAGCAGTTTAAATATTAAAGGTGTTTTTTTAACAAGTATTTGTGTATCGTAAACTGTAGTTTATAAGTTGTGTAAAATTTAAAACACGTTTATTAGTGTGTAAATAACTATAAGCAGGGGGACTGAATTCGATAATGATTTCTTATAGATCGATATGCTTGTATATTCTAGTGCTGTCCAAACACCGCAGATGCGATCGCCAGAAGGTTAAACAAGGCTTCCTACAGGCGAACATTGTTATGACAGGATCTACAAGGCAAAGAGATGAGGTCTTTAGCTCTGGGTCCTTGTGAGAAAAAGGACAACAGGAAATAAAATCTGATCTAATTTTTTAATTGATAAGGTGGTTACGTATAGGCAAGGAAATTTTATTTTATTAATTTGTGCCATTTCACAATTTATTAATCAATAATGATATGGTTCCAATGCAACTCAGGAGAGTGGCAAATTAAACACACTTTTGAAAAGTGATGTAAAGGCGTTTTTTGTTTAAAACCTTTTTTTTTCATAACTTTATATCACTTTAAAGAGTGTGTTGAACTGCCACTGTCCTGGCTTGCATGGTTACCAAATAATATGTATAAAATATTTGCGGCACGTTCCAGAGAGCTAGATACTTTCAGTATTGCCCTGATGAAAGACCACCGTTTTGGTGACCAGATCTGAATTACCTACCTTCTTCTTTTTCAATCTTCTTCCCCTTCTCACTACCTTTAGCCTCACAACATACTCCAATTGAGGATGCCATACTCACCGACTTTAGATGGTGGGGAGCAGTTGGAGTGGAATGAAGTCAGAGTGTGTGTGAGTCGATATATGAATGCGGATGAAACAAGGAGGCTGTACCGATACAGAGTTTTGCGAGTGTCTATCATCTCTGCCTACCCCTATCACGAAAGGAGCACGCAGGAGTCCTAACTGCTCGCAAGACCAACGGAGTGAAGAGGGGAAGAAGACTTGAAAAAGGTACCTGGCTTTTCAGGTCTGGTGGCCAAACTCAGCTAAAGTCATTTCAATCAATGCGGGCGACGTTGGTGACAACTGCGGTCCTACCAGACATTGCCGTTTTATATGTCATAATTACGCTGTAGCCAGTTGGAACCGTTTCGGAATGTACGGTTTTAGATGGTTTTTGAAATCAATCATTATGAATGAAAAAATTAAAATGATATGTTTTTAGTACGATTATCAGAATCAGAAACATAAACTTTAACACATAAACTAAACATAAACACTTTAACGGTATTCATAGTTTATGAAAATACCCCATTCCTAGTCAAAGCTACATCACTCGCTGTATATTATTAGCACTTAATAGTTTGCATTAATATGTTTATAATAGTCAACAATAATAGATAACACAGATCCAACATTGTTTTATAACACAACTCGTGTTTCTGTACAAAATATATGGATTATAATATATAGCATACTCAAAACAAATGGTTTACGCGACGCCATGACACATAGCTTTAATGATTATATGCTGTGAGCTTATGATGTTATTTGTTACACACGATAGACTTTATACAGCGCTATATATCATGTTTTCCAGAGAATTAGCAATGCAAATGACGTATGTGTGTGTATTTTATTAATTATCCGGATGTTCTGACAATATTCAGAAACGTGAGATTAAGCCAGGTGTAAATATTCTGTCATACGGTAATCCCAAGTTAATTTGCTCCATTTTCTCAAGCCCGTTTAATAAATGAAAAAAAAAATTATTACCGGAGTTTTTTAAATACTTTTTAGTGGAATTTTATATTTAAATATTTGGTTACAAAAAATAAAGCGAAGCAAATAAAGATAAAACAATATTTCTTAAAATAAATTTAAAAACATAATGATAAAAAATAAAGATATAAAAATAAAAAAAAATTAAAAAAAATAAAGTTTTTAATATTTTTTAGCATATTTAGCTCCTAAGGCATCTCTACTATTTAAATAGTGTAATTTCACATTCAAATTCCTATATGCAGATTACTTTGCACCAAAATTAAAAAAAAATCATAATTTTCAATGAAAACCGGAGATGGTGCAGTGATATCACACTATATTACTGTGGTGAACGTATGTCTGTCGGTATGAAAGAGACAGGCATATCTGAGTGAGACAGCATGACCAAGACGCATAAAAAGGCATGTTTGTTGTAACTCATCCTCTTTTCAATATCAAGCTCTTATATTGTTCACTTGTACCAATACTAGTAGCTACCTGAATAAAAACGAATAGTAACGGAGTACCCACATTCTTTTATTAAGAAGAAATCTGGATGACCGGCACGGAAGATCACCACAATTACATCGCATCAGTTAAATTTATTATTTGAAACAAAATGTCATGAATTATCATAGACAAAATGTTTGAAAAATGTAAAACTATATTCATATCTGGAATGTATCCAGTGATAAAATAAAAATTGATGTGAAAATGTTGCAAAGCTTTAAAATACATTAGTTTAAATTTAAACATTTTCAGTTTTTGGAACAAAGTAATTTATTCGGGAGCAGAGTAACCCTGGATTTCGGCAAAGTGTTCTAATTGACTAAGTTGTTTCGGAAAATACAAAACTGGATTTAAATTAAATAAAACAAATCAAAAAAACTTTTTTCACCCCAAAAGCGTTTGAATAAAATCAAAAGTAACGATTTAGTTTTAATTTTTTTTAATAGTTATATCCCGACTTCGAAGAAAGATAATTTAAAAGCCGCGATTGTCATAATAATATTTTCATGTTTTTTTTCTACCTTTATTTTTCAAGTGAATAAAATACAAGGGTTTCAACTGCTTGGAGCTAATGGGATTATGGCATACCCAATCGTAAAATATATAGTAAAATACAATTCGGTCAGGTATTGTATATAAGCTAAAAGCTTCTTATACTATAGTACTAAACTCTTCAACAAAATCCCACTCTCATTTAAAAATCTCAACAATACTAAAACTAAAAAAAAAAAACACAAATACAGACTTAAACTGAAACCACTCGATTGAAAAAAAAACACCATGTAGTATATTTAAAATCATTTCAGAAAAAACACTACTTCATATATTTACAATTACTTCATATTATCTATGCTATTAAACTTGAATAATATGTAGAAGTCCTCACCACGGGAGATCCCTGTGAGGAAACCGTAATTTATTAACTTCTTAACACTCATTATTACAATTTTACTGATTTTCCAGAAAAATAAGTTTTTGTTGGCATAAAGAGTTTATCAAATACTATCTTTGGTTTTGAAAAAACTTTTAATGTACTGTAGTTAGAAGAATAAGTTATAATTAATAGCAATATCTGAAAAGTATGCTCGTATTTTTAGGTATGTAAATTAAAGATGAATAATATAACACGGTACAAGCTTAAATATTCAAATTATTTCTGGAACTAACGCGGAGATAAAAAAAGTATGGGCTAAAATTTACATAACAGTGGATTCTTCCATGAATATTAATTTTATAAGATTGTCTTTAGCGATTCCGGAATATATAGAGGATAGTCCAATACAGGCCAAAGTCAATTTCCTATCTTTACAGCCTTTCCATGTAGATATGTAAATCGTGTACATAATATCATGTAATAAGCTATGGAAATAAAAATGTATTCAAATAAATTAGTTTGTTTGAAAAGCAAGTTCCTACAGGTAACTAAAATACTTACATACACCTCATGAGATTTATCATCATTATCGTGGCTCTCGGAGTAGCTTACCCGTTTACCTCTAGGTAAATATCTCGATCCATTTTGATGTCCTCCAAACTTCTGTTCACACTAGGACAATAGATCCGAAACTGGGACAATTTTTTTTTTTTTTTTTTTACAGTAATACCGCACAAGAGTCCCAACTGCTCCCGTCTGGAGCCAGTGAGACTATGGCATCCCCAATTGGGGTATGTTGTGAGGCTGAGGGTATTGGGGAGGGGAGGGAGATGGGGAAGAGGAAGGTGGGGAAGTACCTGGCTATTCAGATCTGGTCACCAAACACGGCTAAAGCCATTTCAAGCAACGTTTCAATTCTGAATGGTGGTCTTACACCAGGGCGATACTGAGAGTATCTTCCACTACAATACAATATTGTCCTATCCTCGTGTGAACTTGGCATTAGGTGTACTTATTGTTATTGGGGAAAAGGGGACAGCGAGCGTGTTTATACATTGACCAAAGATTAAAATACCGAAATATTTAATATTTTATTAAAATGTTTTACTTGTGGGTTTTTACTCAAATTAAAACATTACTTTTTACAATTTCTCTAGTATTTCTTTTCTGTCATCATTTGCAAACAATGCACTTATGTAAGTAACTACTGTGATCGGACGCCAACCTTAAGCCCCCGCATTCCAAATTTCTACCGATTTATAACATTTTTTTCTCTTGAACACATGTGTGTTTTTTTATTATTATATTTATATATTTGTAGAGCAGAAAAGGTAACTACATGAAATTCTCTAGATAGAAAAAAAATCGCAAAGTATGCTCAGAAAATTATTAAAAACACGGGTTGTTTTCTTATTTAATATGTAGTAGGTATGAACGAATTCACAGTGGATCTTAAAACGCAACTTTGACAACGAATCCTGTTTCATTAAATATTTTTTCTTAATTATTATTGCACCCCCTCAAACCATCATCTTTTTTCTTTTTGAATGCTTACTACGGAGCCTTAAATAAAGTTTTCCAATAAGAGAATTCACAAACAACCATTTTTTCAATAATGTGACTCAATGTATATGCATAATCTATTAAAAACTATTTGTTACATAAAATTGTCCGATGTACCTAATTTTCTTCAGGTACCTAGGTTATCATTAGAGAACCGAGACGCAGTGCACCACGTGACGCGTTAATTTGTAACCATTGGCGGCATGTGATATAAAAATATTTCTTAATTTTTAATTGAAAAAATGTCACCGAACAGCAAAAGAATATCTGCATTTTTAACTCTGAATAAGTTCATGATATAACTTTCAAGTGGAACAATAACCTCAATACTAACTTCTCTATTTACTCACCAAATCCAAGAATTCTTCAACTTCCAAACAAACGCTGTAACGGTAATAATTTTGTGGGTTTCAAAAGGCAACTAATTTCAGACCTATTTGCTCGTTATTAATTTTTATCATTTCTTGTCTTTTGTTTTAAATCTTATCTCGGTTTTTTGTTTTAACACATATATTATTGACTGTATGCATGTAAGAACATATTTGATTTATATATTATACTTTGATCTATTTACCATTTCAGGTCCCATTATTTAAAATCGATATTAATTACAGCATTGGTATTTTGCCATTACTTATTAATTTGTTTTTTTCTATGGATACAACTGATATTATTTTTCTTTTTTTTAATTCTTCTCTTTTATAATATTTTTTATTTTTAATATTTACCTTAGTAGAAAATTATTTTCTTGTTTTCAGTTTTACTGGTTTGCAAAAAACATGAATAATTGTATGCCTATACGAATTGTATAATGTACGTACTTGATTTATATTAGAATCTTTGCTTTATTTAATCTTTGCCTCCATCACAACACAAACAACATTTTCAGCTTACTGTGGTGGTAGTAGGAGATTTTCAAATATTGTCAGGTTATTCGTAACCTGGGAATGTTTGACTTTCTTTAAAAAAAATGAAATAAATTAATTAACAATATCAGGTGTTATTATTTTGATTTGATGTTTATCGTAGTATTATTAATATTTGATATTTTTTATATAGTTATGCTATTATCCATGTATTTTGTTACACTTACATACATAAATTGTCATTTTTACTTGTAAAAGCCCGATAAGGCATTAATGAATAATAAATATATATATAAGGTCTGCCGGGTACGTCCTGATAAAGTAATATAGATTATGTGCATCAGCGCCCTTTGGAATACGGATTACATTGATGTTGTGTTTGTACGAACAGGTCTCCAACTCGTCTTGAAAGGATTTAATAAATAAATGGTTCTTTTAGATTAATCAGGGATTTATTAATACTCCGCGTATTATAAAGGTGACTCGATAGTCGACCTAACTAGTAGCTGGCTAATTAGAATCTGAAACAGTAAGTTTCTCTGAGAGCCTTATCACTGGCCCTGGCGACTACTGGCCACTGGCTCCATCTTGCAGACTTCCACGCAAGCTCTATTCACTGCCATCTGTGCGTGCATCAATGAAGCTTTTACTTCCCAACAATTGATATGTAGCCTCCGTGGCCTTCTAGTTCTGTAATGAGCAAACCCTAGATCTAAAAAAATAATGTTTAATTTATCATCAATTCAACAAGATTTATATTAAATCTTTACAAATATCTTATATTCAAATGTTTAAGGACCTTTTGTCCTTTATTTCCACGGGTTCCTTTGTCTCCCACCGCACGTCTGACACGATACAATAATAAAGGTCTCCTTATAGACTGAGAGGTCACAGTCTTTTTCATAACGATCACAGGAATGGGTAGTTTTAGTACATATTCAAAGTATGGCGTCTCCGCATATGAAACAAGTTGGTCTGCCTGCTCTAAGTGGTTGCAACTATGAGTTATAGAGCTCACAAGAGGCTTCATTGTTTCGAAAAAAAAACGATCAGAGGAATGGGTAGTTTTAGTGCATATTCAAAGAATGGCGTCTCCGCATATGAAAAAAGTTGGTCTGCCTGCTCTAAGTGGTTGCAACTATGAGTTATAGAGCTTACAAGAGGCTTCATTGTTTCGAAAAAAAAACGATCAGAGGAATGGGTAGTTTTAGTACATATTCAAAGTATGGCGTCTCCGCATATGAAAAAAGTTGGTCTGCCTGCTCTAAGTGGTTGCAACTATGAGTTATAGAGCTTACAAGATTAGGCTACATTGTTGCGGAAAAAAAAACGATCACAGAAATGGGTAGTTTTAGTGCATATTCAAAGTATGGCGTCTCCGCATATGAAAAAAGTTGGTCTGCCTGCTCTAAGTGGTTGCAACTATGAGTTATAGAGCTTACAAGAGGCTTAATTGTTTCGAAAAAAACGATCAGAGGAATGGGTAGTTTTAGTACATATTCAAAGTATGGCGTCTCCGCATATGAAAAAAGTTGGTCTGTCTGCTCTAAGTGGTTGCAACTATGAGTTATAGAGCTTACAAGAGGCTTCATTGTTTCGAAAAAAAAACGATCGCAGGAATGGGTAGTTTTAGTACATATTCAAAGTATGGCGTCTCCGCATATGAAAAAAGTTGGTCTGCCTGCTCTAAGTGGTTGCAACTTCGAGTTATAAAGCTTACAAAATTAGGCTACATTGTTGCGAAAAAAAAACGATCAGAGAAATGGTCAGTTTTAAGTAAATCTGAAAAATTCCCCGCAGTTTGGGGAATTCCCGCAAATCGGGAACCCTGCTTGACACACACATTGCCCCCTCCTCCGCCCGCGTCCGGCCCGGCGGCCCGCGTCCCGCGTCAGTGTGCGCAGTACAATCGTTGTGAGAGGGTGTGCTTTCGCTTGTTTTGGTGCATTTTTTAATACTATTACCCGTTACTCCCACTTTTACAATAATGTCGAACATAAATACTACATGCCTGTTTTGTGAATGTAAGATGGACGAAAAAGTGCTGCCTTTTAATAAAAACAGTTTAGAAAAGTGTCGTGATATATTAACAGTTCGTATTAACCGTAATTTGAAACATGCTCATATCAAAATACCAAATGATTGTGACAGTACTGCCGTATATCATCTATCGTGCTATAAAAAATTTACCGCAGTGAAAAAAACAATAATATCTACTCCTGAGACCAACAGTTTAACACTTCTGCCAGTCGAGACTTCAGATAATCAAGCGGAGACATTGTCATCACCTTCACCAAGTACGTCTAGTTGCAAAGCTATATGCTTATTCTGCGATCACCAGCGTAAACAATCACATAAAAAATTTGAAAAGATGCACTGTTTGCAATCAAATGAAACCCGCGAAAAGATACTGATGAAATCGTTAGCATCTAACGAAGTCAATTTACAACATAAAATTTCACAGACAAGTGTTCCATTATTTTATCACACTAATTGTTTGAAAGATTTTTTTAGAAGAACTGAAAAAATATCCGACTGTCAGTCCAATGAAAAAGACGGTGTGTGGCACGTTATACGCGAGAGCCATAAAAATGCCTTACAAAAATTGTATGAATTCATAAACGACATAATTCATGGCAATAATATTCATTTAATGTCCAATCTTCACGAATATTATGAATCTTCTCTGCAGTCAAATAGCACTGAAAATAATATTACATGTTCGAGATTAGAACAGAAAATTCGAGCCTCATTTGATCGAAGCGTTTTAACTATAGAAGAAATAAATGGACGTAAGTTAGTTTTCAGAACGGGTTTGCCAATTGATTTCGTGATGTCGAAACAGAAGGAATTAGTGAAAAGAGATATTCTCACGTCTGCTGCTAATATATTGAGAAAAGAGATTCTTTCCCTGCCTAAAACTCCCCTACCAACCACTTGTTCAGTGCAGGAATTACTCCAAGGCGAGTGTAATATACCCGATGCTCTTAAAAAATTCAACTTGGAGCTCCTTGGCATCGGTTCGCGCACAAAAAAAAAGTTGTCTGAGACTTGCTTAAAGAAAGCTGAATCGATAAGCCAGGATCAAATTTACGCTGTGACAAATGGACATGTTAAGCCTTCTAAACAATTAGCTCTGGGAATGGCTATTAAAAGTCTAACTAACAGCAGAAAAGTTGTAAACATTTTGAACAAATATGGTCAGATACCTAGCTACACTTTATTAGAAGAATTAGAAACTGAAATTACCTATGCCTCCATCGATGAATCTATAACAACATTCATTCCGTCTGGGATAATTCCATGTCCTCAGTTAAATACTGGAGTAGCTTTCGATAATTTTGACCGTTACGTAGACACACCTTCTGGAAAAAATACATTGCATGACACAGTAGGAATTATTTTTCAAAATGAAGAACAGTACTCCATACGAAATCAACCTATTGACTTGTCAATGAAACCATCTAAAGGCAAAAGAAGAAGGGCATTCGACGTGATTGACATTAATATAGATCATCCCATTAAAAAACCAAGAATGAGTGACAGTATGATTTTACTTGATAGTGACTTACGTAAAACAACTGAATCTGTCAAAATAAATGCAAAGAATAGAGATTTATTATGGGTTTTGTGTCATGCTGCTGAAATCGAGAATACTCCTATGTGGGTAGGATTTAATAACCTCACTATGAATGATCAAACCAGTAAACAGAAAATAGCTTATTTGAACCCAATAAACATGTCTCCCACTAACACTTCCGTTGTTAAAACAACAATGCAACAAGCAAAAAGTATAGCCGAAGAGTGTGGTCAGGAATATATATGTGTTACATATGATCTTGCAATTGCAAAAGTGGCATTACAAATACAATCCACAGAACGGCCAAATTTTGACAATCTTTTTATTTTTTTGGCACATTTCATATCATCCTGGCCTATTTCAAAGCTATAGGAAAATTTATAGATGATTGTGGTTTGACGCATATGCTAATCGAAGCTGATTTGCTAGCCAATGGGTCTCTTAATGGATTCATGTCTGGTACGCATTACAATCGATGCAAGAGACTTCACCCTATTATTTCACTGGCCTTCCAATTAATCCATTTTAAATTCTTTTTAAAAGAGGAAAATCTACAATTGTCACCAGATTTGGTAGAAGAACTGCAAGAAATAAAAAATAGACGAATGGACAGTTCTGGAAACATCTTGGTCGATGTTGACAATTTCTTTTTATCAGAAATCATCTCTAAATACAGAATTTTTCGAGAAAAAACTCAAAACGGAGAACACGGCAAAACGGCACAATTTTACATGCAATATATAAATCTGATCGAGTATTACTTTCTTTTGAGCCGATCGAGACGAGAAAACAATTTTGAGCTTTACAAATATGTACTTCCAAAAATTAACAATATATTTTTCATACTAAATCATCCAAATTATGCGCGATGGCTCACAAAGCACCATGACGACATATTAAAAGTCCAAGACACTCACCCAGGCCTCGAGCTTCATTTAAAACGTCATGGCTTGGGTATCAAGCGCACTGACAAAGCGTTTTCTAGACAACCCGTTGATTTAACACTAGAACAAACCATAAACGCCGATGCTGCTAAGCGATTGTCTGGTGTTAGCCATTTTACTAATTCCTTGTCAGGCCGACAGCGTTGGGCAAAAAGCCATGCACTGAGATCCACCATTATAACTCATGTTTTAGAAGAAACTAATATTACCAGGGTACAAGACGTTACCTCTGATCTGCAGACAGCCAACATTTCCAATAACAAAAAGGCAGTGAAGAAACTTGTCGATACTGTAGAATCTTATGGCAATCCATTTGATTATCAAGACGATAAAGACGAACTGTACAATATTGTCACTGGGAATTCAGTAACGAATGAAACCGCAGACTTTCTGCTCAATATAGAGGCTACAGGAGAAAATCAGAGAAAAGAATTTATATCTCAATGTAATGAAAATCCCGACCGTTTCGAGAAACCAATAAAACGCAATGAAATCAGGAATTTCTGTTCCGATAAATCAAAAAAGCCATGTAAAGCAGCACAAAAACTGCAAGTTATAAAAGCAGAACGAAACGTCTTCGGTCGTCTTTTAGGAATTTCCCTTAATCAGAAACTAGATTTGCCAAAAGTTTTGGAATATCCATTATCTTCATCGTCACCTTCAATGAGTCATTTAGATGGTTCCTTGATGAAGACTAACAAGGCTGTACTCATGAAAATATTGGAAAAAACAGCCAATGCCAATACGCCACAAAAAATTGATGTTGTGATTGTAGATGGATTCTATATTCTCCATTTAATACCAGTGCATGTGAAAACATTTGGTGAAATGTCGCTATACATTTTGAAAAAATGTATGAGCTACAAAGCAAACCGTATCGATGTAATATTTGATTCTTATTTATCTCCCTCAATCAAAGATTTTGAACGTGAAATGAGAGCTGGGCACAAAGCTACCCCCAAAACACAGTATAAAATAACATCGCCAAAACAAATCAGACCAAGAAATTTCGTCAAAGAATTAAGAATTACACAATTCAAAGAAGAACTCGTGCATTTTTTCATAAAACATTGGAGTTCCGAGGAGGCTAGTCTAGTCATTTCTGGAAGCACGGTTAATCTCAATTTTGAAAATAATTGTTATTCGTATGAATATCAAAGCGACGGCAAAAAGGTTGTGCAAAACGATAACCCTAATTTGATGTGTGGGCACCACGAAGAAACCGATACAAAAATAATATACCACATATACAGTATTCAAGAACCATCTAATATTTTGATTAAAACTTCTGACACTGATGTAATCGTCATTTTACTGGGAAATTTGGACAAATTCGAAAAGCATGAAATATTTATTGAATCCGGCACTCTTGCCAAACGACGTATTGTAAATGTTAACAAAATTTATCTCAGTATTGGTGCTACATTGGCAAAGAGTTTGCCAGCGTTTCATGCTTTGACAGGGTGTGATTATACCCCTGCATTTTATAGAAAGGGCAAACAAAAACCTTACAATATCCTAAGTAAAAACACAGTTTATCAAGAGGCTCTAATAGAGCTAAGTTCTAATGCTCCATTGACAAATGAAATCAAATGCAAAATTGAACAATTCATATGTGAGTTATATGGTGTGAAGAGTAAATCTGTAAACGAGGCCCGCCATAAGATTTTCCTCAAAAAATTTAAGCCCAATAAAGAGAATGAAAAATTTAACAAAACTCTTATGAATTTTGATGCTGCTTTTTTGCCACCGTCTGAAATCGAACTAGTTCAACAGATACTTAGAGCTAAATACGTATCAAATATCTGGATAAATTCAACCAAAAATCCTCCAAGCTATCTATTGCCAATTGAACATGGGTGGAAAGAAGAACACGGCAAATATGTCCCTATCTGGTATGCAGGGAACCGACTACCAGATAAAGTATCTGATGTTACTGTAACGGAGTCAGAAAATGACAATATTTCTGGTGATGTCAGTGGTAAGTTTTATACGATTGTGGATGTATAGGTAAAAATCGTTAGGAAACGAAAAGTTTGCATGTATTTGTTTCTTATTAATGGCATATTACGTATCTAAACCATAAATCTCATTAAGCTATACATACAAGAGTTCGTTTCCTTCTGTTTTTTATATATACATATGTATAATAATTTTCATATCATCAAAATCGTCATTTTTTCTATCAAACTTTACAGTTATTTTATCACATTACAGACTCCTCGTCTACGTGCCTAAGCAGCGAAGAAGAAGATTCCGAAGATGACGAAATCTAAGTTAAATCTATCCAAGTTAAAAAAGAAATCTTGAATATTGAAATTGAATATTTTAAGTTTTTTATGAATGTTTCTACCTTAATATCAAAATCTAATTCCATTATTCCATTCCAATTTTGTGCTCTGAGTTGTAATCTTAGTTCTTCTTCGTCATATTTTGCATAGTTCCGATAAGCTTTGGTGTTTATAAAATGTTTTTTCGTATTTCGATTTTGCTCTATAATTTGAATTATGGAGTGATCTGTGATTCTGGGTGCATCTAATAGATTTACCTGTAGTTCAAATACATTTGTTATCACCAGATCAATTAATGTACTTGATGTTAGAGTTACTCTAGTGGGATCTTTTACCAGATGTTTCATCCCATTGAATTCAATGATTAAGTTTTTAAGTTTTTTGTATAGATGTCTGCATTTTTATTCATGTTTATATTGAAATCTCCTACTATAATATTAGGTTGTCTTTTTTTATGTTTTCTGAACACCATTTTTCGAAGTACGTTAAGAAATCCCTCAAACTCGAATTAGGTAAACGGTATACGATACCGTAGACCCCTTTTTTTAAGCTATTTTTTACTTTTATCGCCAAAATCCATGATGTTTTGATGTGACTAATGAAAAAGCTCATAAAAATATTAAAAGAATATTAGAAGTAAGTAAATATTTAACTCTTTAAGCCTTAGTAATATTCTACAAAATGATTAATCTGTGATTTTACCCAAAGATGTTTAGATTATGGAAGTTGAATTAATAAAAATTGGATTTGTTCGATTTAATTTTTTTATTTTATTGATTACTGTTATTATTTTTTCTTTGAAATACAACCACTGAGAGCAGGCAGACCAACTCGTTTCACCTGTGGAGACACCATACTTCGAATAGGTACTAAAACTGACCATTTCTGTTATCGTTTTTTTCGCAACAATGCAATGACTTGCGCGCATCATAACTCTGAAATGCAACCACTGAGAGCCGCCAGACCAACTTGTTTCATCTGCGGAGAGGCCATACTTTGAATATATACTAAAACTGACAATTTCTCTGATCGTTTTTTTTTTTCGAAACAATGTAGCCTAATCTTGTAAGCTTTATAACTCGAAGTTGCAACCACTTAGAGCAGGCAGACCAACTTGTTTCATATGCGGAGATGCCATACTTTGAATATGTACTAAAACTACCCATTCCTCTGATCGTTTTTTTTTCGAAACAATGAAGCCTCTTGTAAGCTCTATAACTCATAGTTGCAACCACTTAGAGCAGGCAGACCAACTTTTTTCATATGCGGAGACGCCATACTTTGAATATGTACTAAAACTACCCATTCCTCTGATCGTTTTTTTTTCGAAACAATAAAGCCTCTTGTAAGCTCTATAACTCATAGTTGCAACCACTTAGAGCAGGCAGACCAACGTTTTTCATATGCGGAGATGCCATACTTTGAATATGTACTAAAACTACCCATTCCTCTGATCGTTTTTTTTTCGAAACAATAAAGCCTCTTGTAAGCTCTATAACTCATAGTTGCAACCACTTAGAGCAGGCAGACCAACGTTTTTCATATGCGGAGATGCCATACTTTGAATATGTACTAAAACTACCCATTCCTCTGATCGTTTTTTTTTCGAAACAATAAAGCCTCTTGTAAGCTCTATAACTCATAGTTGCAACCACTTAGAGCAGGCAGACCAACGTTTTTCATATGCGGATATGCCATACTTTGAATATGTACTAAAACTACCCATTCCTCTGATCGTTATGAAAAAGACCGTGACCTCTTAGACTATTAGCGGAAGATCTGGCTTGGTTCATAATAATTCTTGCGACGTGTTCTGACTGCAGAGTACCTATTTTACCGGTAACAAATGAATATTCGAGATTCTAAAAGCTGAAACTATGTAGCTACCCCCGAAATGAATATACTGCAAGCTTTTAGAAAAACAAGAAATTACTTGAAATTCTGTATTATTATGAAATAATTAAAGGTATGATTTTTTTTAAGATTTTGTTGTAAAAGTTGTTAGATCTCTGTCATTATAGTATCATGCTGTATAAATTAGACGTTTTACACCATGCTAAACCATGTAAAGCACTTAAATTCAGGGCCGGATTAAGATATTTACTAACCCGATTTTCTTTACCACAAATGGGCCAAATTTACGTATTACGGACAGACGAAATACAAAACGGTCGAGTTAAAAAAATTAAAAACGACTTCTCAATAAGATTTTTTTTTTTTTTTTTTTAATTTATTTATTTCATCAAAAAATTACAGAATATATATAATATATCATTAGTAAAATTATATGTCAGTTAGAAACAATGAAATTGTTGAAAGAATAATGTTACAATAATACGGCAGTTTCTAATATAAGAAAAAATATATATGAATGTAGGAGTGTTATATAGAAATGGCATAATATATTATATTTTAGGTTGTGCATAACCTGCCTCACTAGGCGAACCTGTATTGAGGCAGAATTTTTAGTTAATTATTTCTCCATTTTGTCTATGGTTTGCTAATATGTAAATGTTTAATATGGGTTCCCATACAGCAATCCATTATTTTAGGTTACATTATTGTTTACATATTGAAGATACAGATAGAATAAGTTTAAACACAATACATACTATAATAACTCACTGTGACAAGGCATTTGGTTACTTTTCATTATTGTTTGCATTTACACAATACGTATATAGTAAGTTTTAGCACCGTACATACTGCAATAACTGTCAATGACAAGGCGTTTGGGTGAGGGCACCAGTGTAGGCTCGATCATTTGAATAAATCCAAATTTTAACATTTTTTTTAAACTCTTTCCGTGTTTGACTCTCTTTAATATTTTCCGGGAGCATGTTGAAGATCTTTGTGGCAAAATAGCCAAAGCTACGTTGACCAAAGGTGGAAGAAAGTGCTGGAACTTGCAACATGTCTTTGTTCGAATTACGCGTAAATCTAAAGTTAGTTTTTTTTTCGTAAAGCACGTGTTTGTTTTTAAAGAGATGCATGAGGATAGTTTTTACATAGATCTGTCGAACATCAAATACTCTCATTATGTTGAAAATTAAGTTACTGTTTGCAGTTTGAGGAAGTTTGAGAATAATTTTCATAATTGTTTTCTGCGCCTTTTCAACAGGATCTAGAGCTGATGAAGTACCCCCTCCCCATGCAATGATACCATACTCAATGATAGATTGGGTTAATGCAAAATAAATCGTTTTTAGAATTTGTAAGTTAAGGAAGTTCCTTACGGATCTGAAGAAATGTATTGTTTTCCTAATTTTATTCGCAATGATCTGAGTATGTATATTCCATTTGAGGTATGGGTCAATGGTGAGGCCGAGGTACTTCATCTGTGGAGTTCGCTCTATACAGGGGCACTCATTGCATACATTGGAATTCGTACAGTTATGTATTTTTATGGAGTAATCATCATTAGGTTGGCCTGCAGTATTGATGCTTGAAGTGATATATTTTGTTTTTTTCGTGTTAAGGGTAAGCGTGTTTATATCTAACCATTTTTTAACTAAGTTAATATTTTTTTCAGCTTTTTTAAATACAGCTGACCAATTGTTGCCTTCAAACAGTAAGACAGTATCGTCGGCAAAGCTAACAATGCTTCCCTCAATTTCAAGGTTGCAAAAGTTGTTTATATACAGTAAGAACAGAGTTGGTCCCTGATTGGTTGTGTAAATGAATTGTGCCACTGAGCCTTTGAGATAAATTGAATCAATTTAGCCTACAGGACAAAGAAGTTTGGAGAGACCTTACGCAAGATGCATAAGATGGAAAACGAACATAAAAAGATAAAGGGAGAAGATAATAAGAGCCCGGAAGGATTCAAGGAATCTCCTAAGTAGGTAAGAACTATTCAAAGATTGTAACACCAATAGCTTTTTTGTACACCTCATCAATAAGGTTCTTCTTATTTGTATGTTTAAATTTCAATGGCGCAACGTTTTAAAATGTTCTTCTGTGAAAGATCTAAGGTTTGGTTTTTCAAAGTTGTTTGAAGGATTAAAAACATACTACATAATCTAAGATACTTTATTTAGACATTGGTAGGTAACACCCGAGACACAATCATGAGCGAGATTGACAACTATGAGACGTCAGCTGATTTGAAAAAAAACAAAAATCAAAGAAAAAAAATATGCCGGATTTATTCCTCATTACATTTCATATTGTTCAGTTGGTCATATAACGAAACCTCGCAAACAGATAAACACGGTGTTCGGAAACTCATCGTACCTACCTACAAAACTTTTAGAGATACGATTCGACGCATTTTAAATGACATTAAACAGCTGATATTAACTCCATAGAGAATTTTTCAAAATCAACCAAAAACATACAACTTTTGACTGGATTTCCTTGAAAACGAAAGCTCAAATCAAAAAAATAAATATTTAAGAAAATACAAATATAATGTAGACTCATCAGTCTCCCGATTGTACTACAAGTTTCCGGACACCGTGTATAATTTTGTAACAATAATTATTTTTAATTATTTCAAAATCATATGGGTAAGTAACATTGAGGTTACTAGAAAATAAATACATAACTGTAGAGGACACAGGAGACACCTAACCCACAAAAAATATTAACTATAAATTCTACTAACTTTCTTGACACTGCTGAACAGACTTGGCAAGTGAAGTTATAAAAGTTATAAGTCAGTTATACCTTTAAAACTTAGAAATAAAGCAGAATAACCATCATCTGGACGATTAATTGAAAAACAATAAAGCGTCTCTTCTTATTTTTGACAACAGAATATATATTTCAAAACCCTTCTGTTTGCTGAAAAAGTTATACTGTCCAGAATTTAATAAACGAAAAAAAGGAGAGGTGGAGAGCTTTTGCTACTTCAGCAAAGATATATTTTGCTTCATAGTCAAAATCCGAGAAGTAGTGACGTGGAGTGATTCTTTCCGAGAAGGTTCGTATTTTAAATGCACGACAATTTCTCGGTTTTTTTTTTTAAAGGGTTGGCGTCTACTATTCCAATTTCTGTAAAATATCTTTATTGATTTAAAAAAACAAAATTAAATATTAAAAAATACAGTGTGTGGCAAGCCTACGCACGACGGAAGTGAAACTTTTAGTATTCTTCTCTCTCTCTTTTCATTTTATTCTCTCTTTTTTCTCACTTCTATCTCGTCACTACTCATTTTTGACACTAAAACTCTGTTCCAAATCGAATAAACCACAATCAATTACGTATTTCACTCGTATTACACTCACCGCGCAGTACACGAAGCAAGCAGCTGATGCCTGGCGTGGCGTCGTTGGCTAGAGAGAGAGGAAAAGAGAGAAGAGAGAGAGAGAACGTTCGTCAGTGGCTCCCTCACCTCAGTAAGCGACTACGGTGAGAGAGCGACAGTGAACGGTGAGCGGTGGTGGGGGTCCCGTACCCCCACCACCAAATGATCATGGTTTTTCGTGACGGTCATGAGTCGGTTTTACTCCGGTCCTCGAAAATGCATGACGCGCGTAAAGAAGTTTCACTTCAAAAAAACAGTGTTCAACAATTAACAGTAGACAATACTGATCATAGATGATAGAAAGAAAGGTGAGATACGGTATGGAAGGGTGCCGAGTGTAGCTTCCACCAAACTGCACGAACTCTTAAAGCGGTGTAGCTAATGATAATTATACGTAGATGCGATTAGCAGTGGTATGGAAGAACAGTGGAATTCTCGTGTGGTTCATTCTGATATCTACACGGAGAAAAATGATCCTGTTAAACAGTGATATCATGCCAATTTCCTAAGATTAGTCATTCAGAATATATCGAGAACACGTGCTCTTTTCCTAATATATATCATGACGGAATGCGATAACATCAGCATGTTAATATCAATATCAGTATTTGTATGAACACGTGTTCCTCCGTGATCATGATACTTTGTTATGAACTCTTTCAATTCATTCGTTAAAAGCCTGCAGTCCCATTGTTAAAGGGAAAACTAATTATTTTACCAGACTTTTAATAATTTAACAGAAAGTAATCTCCTCGTATGCCCATATTGAAGTTCTTTTTCCCTTTGACCAACGGCCTTTTTCCTTATAATCTGCTTTTATTAATTTGGTTGTCACCATGCTCTAAAGCAGCGTTTCTCAACGTGGAGCGTAATTTTGGAATCCTCGAAGTGGGGCATGGTACAAATAAGGTTGAGAAGCACTCTTCTAAAGGTCAGATTTCACAGAGGTCAGGTAAAAACACTTTGTAGACCCGACTTGTGGGTGTTCGGTCTGCGAACTTTCTCACTTATACGAGTACACAAACTTACACAGAAATTATTACAGAAATATATCAAGTGAACTCTCGATGTTTCGGGACAGATGGTGGAAAAAAGTGTTTTTACCGGATAATACAAACACATACATTGAGAAATTCTCCATAAAATAGCAGATAAAAAAAATCAAGAGAAACTTTCGTATTACCAAATTATTGTGTCTAAAAACATTTTTATTTATACTGTCAGTATCGTCCAGGTGAAAGACAAAGAAGGAAAACGTCGCGTGTCATATCTGAAAATAATTTACCAATCGTTAGCTAATTTTACAATATCCTTTCCCTCCCCATTGACTCAGCCTTGAAATGGCTTTAGCTATATTTATGTTAAGTAACTAGAAAATAGGCAGGATCTTCGCAACCTTCTTCTGCACCATTTCCTCCCTGGTCGAGGGGTTAGACTCTCGACTAGCAGTCTGGTGGTCACGGGTTCAAATATCGGTATGCGAAAGTAAATTTTATTTAAAAAAATTAAACGAAAATACTTGGTTTTAAGTTACTTTATTGATATATTTTATTGTCTACCGGTTTCGGTACCTCCGTACCATAATCAGGACAGTTATAAAAATTATGCTATTACATACAGAAGTACACACATATATATATGTGTGTGTGTGTGTGATTTAATTCATATAAAAAAATAGCACTTGTAAATGTTTAATTAATTATTTATCACATAAAATATAAACTGAATCGGAATTGTATAATTTAATTTAATAACTATTATGAATATTATTAAATTCTTCAATCTGTAAACATCACCCGCCATAACACAGGAGCATCCCTACCTCCCTAGTATGGCGGTTGAAATAACATTCAAAATATATCATCCAATCACAGACATAGGAATTAATAGACGAGAAGATAATGGCGAGGGGTAAAATCAACTGTTGAAGAACGAAGGGAGTGAAGCTGACTGTGATTCTTCAATAAATCAATCTGACAGTAAATAGGCATCTCGCATTATAATATCACCATTTACTTCTTAAAAGTAAAATCTGCTTCTGAATGAATAGACATTTTTACATGGGAGCGCAAATTACTCGCCACGTTATGAACAAATTTGCGAAGTCCAAAATAGTCGAATATTTCGTTTAAGTATTTAGTTAAGACACTTTTATAAATGTTCATAATTTACTTCCCAGCAACCAACCAGCATTGTGTTTCGCGTCCAGACGTTTCTCGATGTGATAGTATATGCTTAAAATAAAGTAAAATAATGCTTATATATGGAATGTAATACGACAATTGGGTTTATTCTCTTTTTCACATCTATTTTTACAAGTTTTCATAGCACAAGTCAACATTCTGCCGTGTTATTTCGTAAAATGAACCGATGATGCCTCGACCATAGTTCGCACAAGAATGATGACGTCACGTTTTCAAATTTCACTTGAGGCCATACGCGAGCACAGCCGGCTCCAATGGAACCGGTATGGGGAGTGGGTATAATACGCTTTTAATCACTTAGGGCAGGTCTACTAATATTCATATGTCTATGCATCCAATGTAATTTTTTTTTGAAATAAATAATTAAAATATTTGTATAAAATCGTAGGTATCAAAATAATGATCGTTTAAAGAAAAGATTTTTAATGCGATTCCCGATATGGTTTCCATATAGGGATTGGTACGGAAATAAATAATATTGTGTTAAGCTAGATTTAATCTGGTACGGAAACATGTCCATATGCTTTAAAAAACTGTTATAATTCCGTTATCAATTCTTTTGCAATTAGTTCATCTACCTAATTATTATTAACGAAAAATATGTTTTTTATCTATAAACGTTCCGATTTTTTATCGGATTCCCGGTTAAATCAAACCAGAAAATCGAGTGTGTGTGCTATAGTAATATAATAAAAGCCATATTGGTATTGTTGTGTGCGAAGAGTGTCCCAATTAATCCAGTTATTATGGCTGGCTGACTTTAATTAAGTTACTAGGCATTCAAACGGACAGCCAATAATATTAATGATTTTGATTACCTTCAAACTTTCCATTGAGGGTCATAATCGGAAATTCACCAGATTTTCGAGCTGGAATATCTCGATTTAATCTCTGGTCCGGAGTGTAAGGTTTTAGGGGGGTGCATTGATCATCTACGACTTATCAGTTAGCTCTTTATCGTGGATCAGAAACCGGACGTGAGTAAATCAAAATTCTTTCACCGTTATTACTCAAATATTTTATACGGATTCTAAAAAAAAAAATTCTCCCAGAATCGCGCTGAGGTAGATTATGCCTTCGAATGACTGCACTATTAAACGATAAACCACCTCGCTTCTGAGGTAGACATGATCGTGCCTTCGAATGTCTACACTCTTAAACGATAAACCACCACGCTTCTGAGGTAGACATGATCGTGCCTTCGAATGTCTACACTCTTAAACGATAAACCACCACGCTTCTGAGGTAGACATGATCAAACCTTCAAATGATTACACTCTTAAGCGATAAACCACCTCGCTTCTGAGGTAGACATGATCATGCCTTCGAATGACTACACTGTCTTCTGAGGTAGACACTTTTCTGTTGTGATGAAAGGCTTAAATCACAGTGAAAAACAGATAAACCATAGCTGCTAAAAATATACAAATTATTAATGAAAACCGTCATTCTAGCGACATCTGTTGAGGTTAAAATTGATTCAGTTTGTTTTTCAGTAGGCCCCTGTAATAGTTGGAATTATGTTGAGATTCTATAGTATAAACACAGAGGTCATTAAAATCGTCTAGGAACGACTAGGAACCCCCTTTTGAGGCTTCAAAATAAACATTGAATTTTGTCAACCAATAGATCTGAACAAAGAGCTATAAAATTTTGAGTAACCAATCAGTGAACGAAGAGGCGTACATCAAATGCAGACAAAGGAATGAACTGTGGATCAGGCAATAAAAAAGATAATTAACGACATTTCGATTCTCACAGAAATTGGAGGTGAACGCACTTTAGGGTCAACATCGACTTTCAAGGTGACAAACTCCTGGGAATGTTTACAATAACTGAGATATTTATGGGGTATCGAACCATTGAAATCGGGTGCTTGGAAGTTTTACAGGTTGTAAAGCGCACACACAAAAATGCAATGAAAAAAATTATAAACGTGATAGTATAAAAAAAGGACGGGAAAAGCAAAGGAAAGTTACTGGCGGAATTTCAACTGTAGTGCAATTATTTATGATAGAAGGAGGGTGTCATGTTCGATAAAAATCGTACTAAAGAGAGGAGTGAGTGTTGGAAACAATGGAAATTAATCGTTATCAATTTAAGATGAAACGGACATATTGGTAAATCAATCTTGAATGAAAATCTCGCAAAAAAAATAGACATTTTAGAAAAGTGCGGCGACCGAATGGAAGGATAATACAGAGATTTTAGCTGCTACAAAGGTCCTAGGGGCATAAAAATTGAGTATCAGAAGAAGACAGTAAGACTGAACATATAGCGATAGATTAGATTCAGGAAAAGTAGACATTTTACATAATTATTGGGTTAGATATATATTAGAGTTACCCAATATTACGGAGGGATCGAAACAAGATAAAAGGTTGGCGGTCTCATGTATATTTTGAAGGGTAAACAATCGAAATCCGAACATGGTTTTTATTTACGTTAAGGTAATAAATGATTAGAAAAGCGATTAACTTTAACGTTGGGCTTATGAAGTATTTAGATTAGGAAAAGAGATTAAAACTAATGGCTCTAAAATTAAACTAAATTTACGGCCGTAGTACATAAAATCTGAGACGTAAACATATGTCCAGACGTATAATTTATGTGAAATCTTGTAAGTGAGGGATAGAGAATGGGCGGAGATTGGGTAAAACAATAAAAATGACAGATATCCCAGAGTCTAATTAGGTATATCTCCCGTAGAAGTGTGGAAAACTATATATTAATTAATAATAAATGAAGTATGAAATTTCCTGGAGACCACACACATCGGGAAAAGTGAAGAAAAGATAAAAGGAAGGGTAAAGAACGGAGATAGGAAATGATCCATGTGGAGAAAAGCGATACAATTCGAATTTATCCGTGAAATTAATAAATACGACTGGGAAAATGAGTAATTATAAGAGTTATGAGAAATGACATAAGAATCAAGAAGAAATTGTGCAAGAAAACGTCGCGGATAAATATAAAATTCAAAGATAAAGGAAAAACTCAAATCTGCGACAGGGAGATAGGAAGTACGGGTGGAAATGGAAAAGCTCATATAAGTAACAATAAAATTAAGTAGAATTTAAACAAATCGAAATTCAAAAATGCGTAGTAAAGATTTCGACATGGATTTAAACAATTTTCGCACGAGATGCATAAAATTGAGATGTATGTATATATTATTGAGGACGGACCTATCGCGAATTGAGAAAAAAAGGGAACGCAAAATCATGATATTTTAACTACATTTTGTATGAACCATAGAACAAAGGAAGCTTGGGCAATGAACGCAGACTTACCCGATTCGGACCCTATCAAGTTAGCGACGTGAGATAAAAACTGGCCGCCGCCCAAAGCTGGACGACGAAAGATCGTATGAATGTATAAACAATATTAGTGAGAGAGATATTCAAGTTTACGAGTTGATAGGAAATAGAATTAAGCATCAAGAGAAATTCAGATACGTCTTTTGGGACCTGAGAGGGATATAAAAGATGGAACACATCAGTCAGGAGGCAGTCGCGCCGAGGATTCGAAAAGTTGTTACGTGGCGGTACTACGTCTTTGGTAGGATTAACAGTGAAAAATCTTTAAGTGTTAAATTTTAAATAAGCCCCTGGACTTAGGAAAATTTTGTGAAAAATACAAGTGCTAGAGTCAGTGAAATTTAATTTGGTTAAACAGTGAAAATAAATATAATTTAAACTCAGTGCTTAAAAGTGTTAAGTGAAGTGCAGAAAGTGATTACGGAATTAAGAATTTAACTAAAATTTAAAAATAATTATTTCATTCAAAGTGAAAACATTCAAATTAAATTTAAGAGTTTGTTATCGTTAAATTAAAGTGGATGTGCTCGTGAATTGATATTTAAAAATAGATTATAATTTTGTTTAAAATTATTAATAGTAAATACTTCATCTTAGGTTAAAAGAAACACAAAAACAAAAAAAAAGGATTCGATAATAATAAACGTTTAAACCTTTGTTCTAAAATTAACAGTTAGAAAAAAAATTAATTTATTAAGAGTCGAGTTTAATTAAAAGTTTGCACAATTCGGAATAAATTTTCTTATCAATTTATATAAAAAGAAATTTAGAATTAATAAATTGTTCAATTAAAATCCATCGTGCGTATAGCGACAGTGTTAAAGGTGTTTGTCGTTTTAACCGGAATTTTAATCATCAGTCTATCATTTCGAAAAGGAATTTGAAACAGCTATCATTCAAAAGCCTAAACTAGAAAAGTGTTATTAAATCAACGGGTTTTCTGAATTAGGATTTCGTTCGGAAGAAAAATTAAATATCAACTAATTTATACGATTCAAGCGAGAATAAAATATTAAATAGGAATAAATAGTCGAAAAGATTTATTTTGAAATTAGTTGAAAAAATACAATTAATTAGGTAGATTTTCTTCATCAAGGTTGTTGTGTACACCCGACCGGAAATACCTTGACGGGGGGTAAGTTTTCTTTTTATAAATAATTTTCAGGACCTAGGAGTGAGGAGATACAGCTGATTATGGTATATCGATTAAATTATTAAAAAACAACAAAACAAAGCATTACACATTAATATATGTATATTATGTATTTATTTATATAAAATAAAGTAATATATTGTATATAAAGAATAAATATATGAGTAATGTATTTATATATATGTATTTTACTTATTAATCGAAGCATCGAAATGGTAGCGATTTTTAATACCTACCCGAGGACATATCTATATTATTGAAAAAGAAAATATGTATTTATTAATATTCCAGACTATGTAGAATCATATATTTTATATTTATTTATTAATATATGTACTCTTTTTTTTTTAACATATTTTGACAATCGAGATATGTGTACTTATATATATATATATATATATATTTATATTTAATTTTCACCTAACTTCTAGTAAATTTACTAAATTCGGAAAATGAAAAATGGTTTAACTTCAATACAGGATTTAAAAATATTTAAATTAACAATGCACAATAAAAGTAAAGAGGCACATATGACTTCTAAGGAATTTTAAAATAAACAAATCTCACATTTAGGTTAGTGTGTCAAAGAAGGTGTTTATATTATTCGATTTGTTTACAAATAGAGACACCAAAGATCTGGGTCAACCGCATGGTTTGAAAACGACCTTGGCCGTAACTAGATAATTTATCAGGGTTATAAGGATAACCATCAGGATGTCATTGTGCAATGTGCAGCGATATGGGTCATTTACAAATACCTATCATTCACAATCTACAATTGGAAAAAAATCATGGGTTAGCAAGATTTATATCAAAAAATTACATGAAACATTTGAATACCATTGATTAGATGGTCGCATAGATTTTATTAGTTACCTGAAACAGCTAGAAGCTGCGTGCTTACAATTACCTACCATTCACAATCTACAATTGAAAAATCACGGGTTAGTAAGATTTATATAGAAAAATTATACAAAACATTTGAATGTTATTGATTGGGTGCTCATACAAAACCCCATCAGTTGCCTGAGACATTTCAGAGTCGAGTACTTTCTAATGCGGCAATCAACTACTTGAAACAATTGAGAAATCACGGGATAGGATGAACAAAAATTAATGTTGAACCCTGGAGGTAAAATTTAAAACAAATACAGTTCACCAAACAGGAGGCAGTGGTCGCTCCTACAACAAGACCATTGACCAAACCAAATAGAGATGACGATTCTCTTAAATAAAAACGTCAAAACCAAACAAAAAGCCTGGAGTTCGATAGCTCTCCAAAACAAACTATCAAATAATTTCTTATTCTACTAGTATTTATTAGTATAACCTTATTCTTACGTATATATTCGGTTACCAAGCTAAGAATTGTGCAGAATTCTTCGTGCGAGATCCGAGCTCGGAATGCGAGGTAGATAGCCTCGTATTGCGAGTTATAAACCTTTCCCAAACTGTATGTATACATATATTTATTCGTATGTACTGTTTACTGGAGAATGCGGACCTGCATACAGCTTGCATTTAGGTCGGTAGACCACTCTCGCATTCTCTTTTAAACGTGGAATGAGGATTCACGACCCGTAAGTCCACACCAACCGTGAGTATATGATTGTATATATGACGAAACCGGTTCGCCCTAAGTAAATTGTAGTCCAAGGAGGTGTTGGAATTTGGAGGTTTCGGGACCCGAGGGAAGACTTGAAGGCAGTGCATGATGACGTGGAAGGCTTTTTGGGACGCGATAACTTAGGTATCAATCAAAGAGCCGTGTCAAAAGATTGTACGAATTTCTTGTCGACTCACGATCATCTCGTTTACTTGCAGGAGGAAGGAGCCAAATTTTTGCTAGCAAAGGGTTATTCTGAGTTCGTCAAATATACAATTAACTAATAACATTAACCTACTAAATCAATTTTACATGTACCTTATAGCAGCAGAATCAAGAAGGAGTGGCGCCAACCAGACACAATAATTAATCATTGCCAAATTTACTAACAATTAACCATTTGAGTTATATTTAATTACCTGTCCAAATAAACATGTATAATATCTTTTATCAGCGTTTAACTACAACTTTGTTAGGGTGCAGGGAATCAGAATAGTTACAATAGGAAAGTTAGCTCATCCAGAGAATTCATTTAAGTCTAGGTTTGCAATGGAAAGACCAATTAAAATTGTAAAACTCAACACCTCGATCAGAACCGAGAGGGTTACCACAAAATGAAAGTAATTAAAATCCTATATCATAAATCAAAAAAATTACACAACGTTTGATGGAATTTAATTACAATATAAATACGGGTATATTTGCGTTCAAGATCGTAAATAACGTATTAATTAGTTAAGTACATATGTCTATAAAGATATATAGTACAAGAGAGCTTTAAGTAGCTTTCTGTAGATATCAAAGAAAAGGGTCCAATTTTCATGGAGGCTTATGTGTTGTAGGGGAGGAATTTTCCATCCCTGCGAACACATATGCAAAGCCTTAGAAAAAAAAAAGAAGTATCGATCATAGCCAAGAAAGAAGAAAATTTTATATTGTTTTAAACAAGTAAAAGAAAATGGTGAAAAGGCGAAAACATTACAACTGCATAGCCGTGTCCAGGAGGTTCAGGTTTTATAAGATTGGAAAAAAAAAGGTTTTATTGGTCAACCTATTGCAAAAACGGAGAAAATAATAATAATAAATAGGACGTAATTAATTAAAGAATTAACAAAAAAAAAAAAAATCAGAAAAGTGCGACATTACATAAATACACAGTGAAATAAAAAAAAATAATAATAGATTAACGTAAATAAACAATAAATCCAAAAAGAATGTGTTAACGAATAAACTTATAACACAAAAAGTGTCCTTATAAATAAAAATGTGTTCATTCAAATGACCGTGAACTTAAGAGTCAATAAAAAATTCCTTTCATACGATAATGTAAACAAAAACAAAGGATATGTAGGTTAATGATGTCATTCAGTCAAAAGGAATGCGTTCTGTAAACAAAAACATTGTTTATGTTTTGGGTTCACCGAACAGATCGGAATGTTGATATGAAGCAAGTTTAATAAACAGACAAGCCCGAAAAACATCGAACTTATTGTGAAAACAAAGAACATCGAAAAAATTGATAAGATAAACATCGGGCGTAAAAACATCTATATATCTTAAAAGTCGGAAACATCGTTAAGTAATACGTATCACTCCGAGGAACAAAAAATTAAATAACAAACGTCGAGATTAAATAAACAATGACACAAAAACGAGATAGCTGGAACAAATATAACATAAACATTGCATTCGGATATCGTGGAGTATTAACGTAAACAATTATTGTTTATCTTATATTCAAAAATACAGACCAGCGGCGGGCCGTGGTACTTAACAAATTATTCACAAAGTCAGGAAAAGATATTATTATTTTTATCACTAGACATTCGACAGATTTATTAGAAGAATAGAAAGGTTTAGAGAAATTAAATTGATTAATGTATTACAACACCCAATGTACCTTACTAGATATCATTGGTTTTACAAAAATAATGATTACTTAAAATATAAAATTGATTGATAGCAATTGATTAACAAAAAAAAAATATTTTTTTTTTTTGATTAACATTAATATCATTATAAAACAAAAGAAAAAACAATTATTATGACATGTTGGGGTGTTATCTATTATGACCATCTGTAACATAATAAATAACGGAAATATTACACCCATATCGTGTGATAGGTAGATCTATGAAAACAATAATATCAAAATAGAAAAGTGTAATTGTATTAAATCATAGTTAATCATTAGGACCACGTGTTAAATTCAAATGATCGCTCTACGTGCCGCCAATGCACGAGTAGATAGATTTAGTCAGGATCACAAATCTCGATAATCGACAGAGTCATTAATGAGGGTGAAACATTTGATGTTTTGTTTTGTGAGGTAAGATTAATCTTACATAATATAATTTACCATATAAACGGGTAAGTTGAAATAACGTAAGATTTACTCATGATAAGTTTGTTGACATTCAGGTTAGGTTGTTGACTATTGAGGCATATTTTAAGACACAGAGAACCCAGTCAATGGATTCGATAAGGAATTCAAGTATGGGCCAAACAAATAAACGTTGTTTTGAAAAGACAAAGTGTTAGTTGAGAATTCGACTTTCAATCTCAAAGAAAAAAATACAATCCAGAGTCGGCTCGAGACTTTTAATGTCGTTGACGAATGTTTATGATGGGATTATATATATGTGTATATATACCTATTAAAAGGAAATTCATTTTAGGCATTGAAAAAATCCTAATAGATTTTGTAAATTGAAAATAGATAAACGGAACATCTTGATAGGTATTGTAAAAAAATTTAAAATAGGTCGGATATCGAACAAGGCAAGTGTATACAAGAGGATGATGTGAAAATCATAAACGAACTTGAAATTTTACAGGAACAGCCAGGTGATAAAATACAAGAAAAATCTAGAAAAACAAAAAAAAATAAGAAAAACGAGAAAAATTTGAAAAAAAAAATATATAGAATAAAAAAGGCAACATATATATAAAATAATTAATAAAATTAAAATAGGAATATTGAGGTTGTCGCTTAGTAAGAAAAAAAATAGATACATAAGCCGGTAACATTCGGAAGATCTAAGAAAATGGTGGGAAAACGTGGAATGGGGAGGCAAACAGAAGCTTTAGTGACGGCAATCGAGGAAAATGCTACAGCTGGGACGTCAACAGTGAACATCGGAGATATTACTACAATAATTCAAGCAGCTTTAGCACCGCTTGTTGATAAAATGCAGGAACTTGAGAAACAATTAGGAAGACCAACAACAGTGGCGGTGACAGGAGAGGATAGTGCGCCGAAAAACGTTCTCCAAGTAGTGGAAATGCTACCGCAGCAGGAACGACCTTCATTTTCCGGTGGAAACCAAAACCCCATAAGTTTCTTAGAAGATTTAAAAGAATACACTAGAAAAGTTAAACGTACAGATCCATTAATTGTCGTACGGGAAAATTTGAAGGGAGAAGCAAAAACGTGGGCCAAGTTATACAACAAGCGATGGGAAACAATGTTGGATTTCGAAAGAGATTTTTTAGCTACCTATTGGGGAGATATAAAGAAGAATGAGGTTCGCCGTCGTCTTGCGGAAGGGGTATATGATTCCAAGAGAGATATATCCATGCTCACTCATTTCGCAAATTATTGGGATTTAGCGAAAGCATTAAAAATTACCGAGACACCGTTGGGCGTAGTTGACGAGATTATGAGACATTACCCTAAAGATGTTCAATCGCTATGGTTTTCAGGGCAGTCAGGAGATGAGATTGTCGCTGCTGAGTTTCTTCGAAAACTAGATACAATGGTTTGCACACCGGAAGAACGGAACACAAAGAAAAGGAGTGGGGAGGAGATCAACAAGAAGGACAAATACCGTGACCGTTATCACGCTATAAAGAAGAGAATTCACGCAATAGAGAGTGTGGAAGGAGGCGCTAGCTGCAGTAAGTGTGCAGAAGCTACGACATCTTCACAGGGAGGTTCTACAAAAACTACAAGCGGCAAGGAGTTAGTAATCGCAAACAATTCGGGAAACGGCCGAGGGTTGATTCATTAGCCCTCATGAATACGACTCACACAGGGAGAGGGACGCCGGCACCAAAACACAACACTGCATTGAAGATTATGATGAAATGGGGGTGGAATCCAATGAAAGGATTGGGAAGAAATGAACAAGGGATGACTGTTCCAATAAAAGCAGAAAGGAATGTGAGAAGACGAAAGGATGGAGCGGAAGAAACGAGAACGGAAGCGGAAATAGATGTGGAAGTATGTGTCAATTCTTTACAACAAATAACGGATGAATGGAATCAATTGAAAGTGAACGAAGAGAAAACAAGAAGGGAAATTAGTGGGTTCAACAACATTTTCGAAGACAGAGATTATGAGGAAGTAGAAAAGGGTAGCACTTTACCGTTATTACCGGAAGCCAAAGCACAGATAGATAACACGGAAGTTCATTGTCTAATAGATACCGGGAGTCAAATCACGTGCGTTTCTCAAGAATTTTATGAAAGTTATTTAAATGACCAAACACTTTATCCTATTATGCCTGTAACCACTATACAAATTAAAGTAGCGATAGGACATAAAAGTCAGAGAATATCTAGGTTGGTTTTAGTACCATTGCGATTTGGAGATGTTATAATAAATACGCCGTGTTTAATAATACCAAAGTTAATTAGGCCAATTATATTGGGTATCAACTGGTTAGACGAATATACAGCTGAATTTAAATGTGGAGAAAACAGAAAGTTAAAAATAAAAACAGGAAATGGGAAGAAGGAAATAGAGTTAGTAAATTCAACCGTAATTCATAGGAAACCTAAACACGAGATTAGAAATCAAAATTGCACAAGTGGAAAAATAATTAATATTGAAGTAAACCCTGAAATAAATAATACGGCGTGCCTCGAGAGTAGAATAACGACCTTTGTGTCCGAGTTAAATTTAGATTCAAAAGGAAAAGAAGGGTTAGAAAAGATTTTAATTAAACATAAGAATGTATTTATAGACAAACCGGGCCTAACTACTTTGTACACTCACGAAATAAGAATGACGGACGAGACGCCTTTCGTTAAGCGATCCTACCCAGTACCTTTTGCTTACAGGGATAAGATTGATGAAAAGATTAGAGAATTGGAGTCATTAGGAATCATCAGTAGAGAGGCCACGCAGTTTTCTAGTCCTCTAACATTTACCTTGAAAAAAGATGGGACGGTTAGGATACTCTTAGATGCTAGATTCTTAAACACCAGAATGCAGGCGGAAGTAGAAAAACCACCATTAACTTCAGAAATTATACAGCGTTTTCATGGTGTAAAATTCATAACCACAATAGATCTAAATTCAGCTTACTTTCAAATACCTATCAGTCCAGAAAGTCGCAAGTATACTGGGTTTGTATACAATGGAAAATCTTACGTATACAAGGTATTACCGCAGGGGTTAAAAACATCAGTAGGGAGTTTTTCAAGAGGAATGGACAAAATTCTAGGACCAGGGGTGAGGGAATTCTGCGCTAATTACTTAGATGATTTAATAATATATACGTGTGGTAGTCAAGAAGATCATTTTGAACATGTAAACGCGGTACTTGAGAGGTTAAAGGAAGCAAACATGACTTGTAAACTTGAAAAATGTCAATTTTTATTCACAGAAGTACGTATGTTAGGACATATTATAACGCCTTTGGGAGTTCAAATGGATCCGGAAAAGATTGATGCTATAAAAAATTTTCCGGTACCCAAGAAAATAAAACAAGTTAGAGCTTTTCTAGGACTTTGTAATTATTACCGTAGATTCGCGAATAAATATGGGGAAACAACACGGGTTTTGTGCGATTTACTTCAGAAAAATAGAACCTGGCGATGGGGTGACTCAGAACAGCGCGCATTCGAGAGGGTGAAAACATTATTTTTAGAGACAGTTATTTTACATCATCATGACCCAAATAGTACTTATTATTTACAGACAGATAGTTCGGGGTTCGCCATAGGAGGAGAATTATATCAGTTGGATGAGGAAGAAAATCACCACGTTATTGGATTTATTAGCAAAGCTTTAAGAGGACCGGAGTTGAAATGGACCACGTCAGAACAAGAGTTATGGGCGATAATATATGCTTTACACAAATTTGAGACATACTTAAGAGGAGTACACTTAATAATTAGGACGGATCATCAAGCATTGACATTTTTAAAGAGCTGGAAGATGTACAGTGGCCGACTAACACGGTGGATTTTATATTTAAATCAATTTAACTTCACTGTAGAGTACGTCAAAGGGAAGGAAAATATAGGGCCTGATATTTTATCTCGTTATTCTTGTGATGCAAAAAATGTACAGGAGGAGAAAAACACGTGCCCAGAGATAGCAGCTTTTGCAGTTAAAGGTAGACAACAGATTCGGAAACACTTAGAAAATATAACTGAACTACAGAAACAAGACACATTTTTGGGAGAAATTTTCGGATATTTGCGCAAGGGAAAATTTGGGCCGCCGACAAAAAATGTTAATAGGTATTTAAAAAATTATAAAAAAATAGGCAAGACTTTATATTACACAACAGGGCTAAACAAAACGGTGTTAGCAGTACCACAAGAGTTGACTGAAGAACTAATAAAAATGATACATTTAGAAATCGGACACGGAGGAGTTTTTAAAACAGGGATAGCTTTGGGAGATAGGTATTATTGGCCAGGCATGCACCGAGAGATAAAACGCATAGTGAGAGGGTGTCACCTTTGTCAGCTGGCGAAGCGCGAAATTCGACCAACTGTAGGGCCGAGTAAATCCATAATTACCAAAGAAGTAGGACAATTAGCTATGGCAGATTTATACGGACCTTTACCGAGAGGAATAGGAGGGGTTAGATTCATTTTCGTGATCCAAGATTCATTCAGTAGATTTGTAAAATTATATAAATTGAGGATAGCAAGTACTAAGACCGTGTTAAATTGTGTAGAGGATTTTAATAAAACAATACAAATAGATGCCTTGTTAACTGACAACGGATCTCAATTTACATCGAAGAAATGGGAAAGCAACTTAAATAGGATGGGCATACAAATCGTACATACTTCAATACGAAATCCCGGACCGAACATAACAGAGCGCGTGAATAAAGAATTAGGTAGAATTTTCCGTATTTATTGTCACGAAAAACATACCAAGTGGGCGGCTTTCCTTAAAGAAATAGAACAAACCTACAATAATTCGATACACTGTTCAACAGGATTTTCACCTAATGAAATAGCTTTTGGGAAATCACCAACTTATAGTTTAGACAGGTATACTCAAGGCTGCGGAAAATCTACGAAAACAATAAATGAAATAAGACTAGCAGCACGGAAAAATTTAGAGAAAAGCGCTGCAAATCGACAGAAATACTATAATCTCAACAAAAGATTAATAACTTATGAGATTGGGACCCTGGTCAAGTTGAAAAAATTTACACAATCAAACCTACTCAAAAAAGAAATAAAAAAATTCAATCTGCTTTACGATGGACCTTATGTAATTGGATCAGAAGTTTATAGTAACACGTATACGCTAATTGATCCGGTAACTCGGGAAATAAAAGGAGATTATAGCGCAATTCATCTAGCGAAATATTATACATGTAATAAGGAACAAAAACCGAGTTTAGAGATAGTGGAAATCAACGAATAAAATGCGAAATTTACAAATATTTGAAACTTTAAATAAATAAACGATTGAGAAAAATTTAAAATCTGTTAGGATACGATATAATTTAAGGAGAAAGAAAATTACTAAAATATTAGACTATCAGTTTGTTTGCGAGGGGCGGGTCGTCCTTAAGTCTTTAAGGTTGAGTGAACAAATCTCTAAATAAGCGACAATCATATTCTAATTTACTAATAGAGTAAGAGAAAAATTTTTCGATAATATTGATTTTCTAGTTTAGAAAAAAAAAATTGTGTGTTAGTGTGTAGGAAAATTTTGTTAGATAAGTAAGAACACAGAAGGAAAGCGTATGGGAGTTATATACCCACAAAAGGAACAAAAAAAAATACATATATTATAAATAGGATAGGGTACGTTTTATAAAACAAGATTTTAAATTGACAATGCATAGAGTTAGATTTTTTTTTGAAAACTTGAAATAAGGCTATCTATAGATTTAGAGTAGACATTAGGTAAAGATAAAAAGGGAACATTAGAATTACGATATGGTTAGGTTAAATTTTCAAAAAAAAAAAAATTTAAAAGGAAACAGGAACGATGAGAAAATTGGAGTTTAGTTAAGAACATTTATGAAATTTAAAAATTAGGGTGGGTAACACCTAGGCTAGAACAACTTGTTTGAATGATCTATGAAAAGACAATTAGAAATTACACAAAAAAAAAAAAAAAAAATTTGCAAATAAGAGAAAAAAAAAAAAATGCTGGAAAAGTTTAAATGAAACATGTATACCACCGATTTTTGGATTGGGTGAGGTCGTGCAAAGATACATATTTCACAAAATTTATCATACTTACAAAACAAAAACAAAACGAAAAATTATTTGCACACCAAGAGACCATCCACTTTTCAGTTGGTCAATAGACCGCGAGATTGCAAACAATCTTTATCTGAATCATTGTAAGGGAGGTCTTAGTCCAACCAGGTTGAGGACCACCTAAACACGCGAGTCGAGGGGCGTGTTTTTCCCAGAAAAAAAAAAGAGATTAATTTTGAGTTTATCAAAATTAGAGAAATTCCATAAAATAAAATCTACGCGAAAAGAAAATAGAAAATACAATGAGATTCAGAGTCAAGGTTGTTAACAATCCAAACAAAATGGAAAGAGAGATAGGGAAAAACAGAATGAGGGGGGGGAGAAAGGAAAAAACAGAATGGAAAGAGAGATAGGGAATAACAGAATGAGGGGGGGGGAGAAAGGAAATAACAGAATGGAAAGAGAGATAGGGAATAACAGAATGAGGGGGGGGGAGAAAGGAAATAACAGAATGGAGAGAGAGATAGAGAATGATAGAGTGAGGTAGAGAAAGGAAATAACAGGAAGTGATGTAGGAAAAGGAATAACAGAACGAGGGGGGGAGAATAGCTAGACTACATTTGAACACAATTTCGATGTCTAAAGTAGTATACAACGTTAGCCACAGCAAATTGAGTTCAGAGGGGGGAACTGTGATGAAAGGCTTAAATCACAGTGAAAAACAGATAAACCATAGCTGCTAAAAATATACAAATTATTAATGAAAACCGTCATTCTAGCGACATCTGTTGAGGTTAAAATTGATTCAGTTTGTTTTTCAGTAGGCCCCTGTAATAGTTGGAATTATGTTGAGATTCTATAGTATAAACACAGAGTTCATTAAAATCGTCTAGGAACGACTAGGAACCCCCTTTTGAGGCTTCAAAATAAACATTGAATTTTGTCAACCAATAGATCTGAACAAAGAGCTATAAAATTTTGAGTAACCAATCAGTGAACGAAGAGGCGTACATCAAATGCAGACAAAGGAATGAACTGTGGATCAGGCAATAAAAAAGATAATTAACGACATTTCGATTCTCACAGAAATTGGAGGTGAACGCACTTTAGGGTCAACATCGACTTTCAAGGTGACAAACTCCTGGGAATGTTTACAATAACTGAGATATTTATGGGGTATCGAACCATTGAAATCGGGTGCTTGGAAGTTTTACAGGTTGTAAAGCGCACACACAAAAATGCAATGAAAAAAATTATAAACGTGATAGTATAAAAAAAGGACGGGAAAAGCAAAGGAAAGTTACTGGCGGAATTTCAACTGTAGTGCAATTATTTATGATAGAAGGAGGGTGTCATGTTCGATAAAAATCGTACTAAAGAGAGGAGTGAGTGTTGGAAACAATGGAAATTAATCGTTATCAATTTAAGATGAAACGGACATATTGGTAAATCAATCTTGAATGAAAATCTCGCAAAAAAAATAGACATTTTAGAAAAGTGCGGCGACCGAATGGAAGGATAATACAGAGATTTTAGCTGCTACAAAGGTCCTAGGGGCATAAAAATTGAGTATCAGAAGAAGACAGTAAGACTGAACATATAGCGATAGATTAGATTCAGGAAAAGTAGACATTTTACATAATTATTGGGTTAGATATATATTAGAGTTACCCAATATTACGGAGGGATCGAAACAAGATAAAAGGTTGGCGGTCTCATGTATATTTTGAAGGGTAAACAATCGAAATCCGAACATGGTTTTTATTTACGTTAAGGTAATAAATGATTAGAAAAGCGATTAACTTTAACGTTGGGCTTATGAAGTATTTAGATTAGGAAAAGAGATTAAAACTAATGGCTCTAAAATTAAACTAAATTTACGGCCGTAGTACATAAAATCTGAGACGTAAACATATGTCCAGACGTATAATTTATGTGAAATCTTGTAAGTGAGGGATAGAGAATGGGCGGAGATTGGGTAAAACAATAAAAATGACAGATATCCCAGAGTCTAATTAGGTATATCTCCCGTAGAAGTGTGGAAAACTATATATTAATTAATAATAAATGAAGTATGAAATTTCCTGGAGACCACACACATCGGGAAAAGTGAAGAAAAGATAAAAGGAAGGGTAAAGAACGGAGATAGGAAATGATCCATGTGGAGAAAAGCGATACAATTCGAATTTATCCGTGAAATTAATAAATACGACTGGGAAAATGAGTAATTATAAGAGTTATGAGAAATGACATAAGAATCAAGAAGAAATTGTGCAAGAAAACGTCGCGGATAAATATAAAATTCAAAGATAAAGGAAAAACTCAAATCTGCGACAGGGAGATAGGAAGTACGGGTGGAAATGGAAAAGCTCATATAAGTAACAATAAAATTAAGTAGAATTTAAACAAATCGAAATTCAAAAATGCGTAGTAAAGATTTCGACATGGATTTAAACAATTTTCGCACGAGATGCATAAAATTGAGATGTATGTATATATTATTGAGGACGGACCTATCGCGAATTGAGAAAAAAAGGGAACGCAAAATCATGATATTTTAACTACATTTTGTATGAACCATAGAACAAAGGAAGCTTGGGCAATGAACGCAGACTTACCCGATTCGGACCCTATCAAGTTAGCGACGTGAGATAAAAACTGGCCGCCGCCCAAAGCTGGACGACGAAAGATCGTATGAATGTATAAACAATATTAGTGAGAGAGATATTCAAGTTTACGAGTTGATAGGAAATAGAATTAAGCATCAAGAGAAATTCAGATACGTCTTTTGGGACCTGAGAGGGATATAAAAGATGGAACACATCAGTCAGGAGGCAGTCGCGCCGAGGATTCGAAAAGTTGTTACGTGGCGGTACTACGTCTTTGGTAGGATTAACAGTGAAAAATCTTTAAGTGTTAAATTTTAAATAAGCCCCTGGACTTAGGAAAATTTTGTGAAAAATACAAGTGCTAGAGTCAGTGAAATTTAATTTGGTTAAACAGTGAAAATAAATATAATTTAAACTCAGTGCTTAAAAGTGTTAAGTGAAGTGCAGAAAGTGATTACGGAATTAAGAATTTAACTAAAATTTAAAAATAATTATTTCATTCAAAGTGAAAACATTCAAATTAAATTTAAGAGTTTGTTATCGTTAAATTAAAGTGGATGTGCTCGTGAATTGATATTTAAAAATAGATTATAATTTTGTTTAAAATTATTAATAGTAAATACTTCATCTTAGGTTAAAAGAAACACAAAAACAAAAAAAAAGGATTCGATAATAATAAACGTTTAAACCTTTGTTCTAAAATTAACAGTTAGAAAAAAAATTAATTTATTAAGAGTCGAGTTTAATTAAAAGTTTGCACAATTCGGAATAAATTTTCTTATCAATTTATATAAAAAGAAATTTAGAATTAATAAATTGTTCAATTAAAATCCATCGTGCGTATAGCGACAGTGTTAAAGGTGTTTGTCGTTTTAACCGGAATTTTAATCATCAGTCTATCATTTCGAAAAGGAATTTGAAACAGCTATCATTCAAAAGCCTAAACTAGAAAAGTGTTATTAAATCAACGGGTTTTCTGAATTAGGATTTCGTTCGGAAGAAAAATTAAATATCAACTAATTTATACGATTCAAGCGAGAATAAAATATTAAATAGGAATAAATAGTCGAAAAGATTTATTTTGAAATTAGTTGAAAAAATACAATTAATTAGGTAGATTTTCTTCATCAAGGTTGTTGTGTACACCCGACCGGAAATACCTTGACGGGGGGTAAGTTTTCTTTTTATAAATAATTTTCAGGACCTAGGAGTGAGGAGATACAGCTGATTATGGTATATCGATTAAATTATTAAAAAACAACAAAACAAAGCATTACACATTAATATATGTATATTATGTATTTATTTATATAAAATAAAGTAATATATTGTATATAAAGAATAAATATATGAGTAATGTATTTATATATATGTATTTTACTTATTAATCGAAGCATCGAAATGGTAGCGATTTTTAATACCTACCCGAGGACATATCTATATTATTGAAAAAGAAAATATGTATTTATTAATATTCCAGACTATGTAGAATCATATATTTTATATTTATTTATTAATATATGTACTCTTTTTTTTTAACATATTTTGACAATCGAGATATGTGTACTTATATATATATATATATATATATTTATATTTAATTTTCACCTAACTTCTAGTAAATTTACTAAATTCGGAAAATGAAAAATGGTTTAACTTCAATACAGGATTTAAAAATATTTAAATTAACAATGCACAATAAAAGTAAAGAGGCACATATGACTTCTAAGGAATTTTAAAATAAACAAATCTCACATTTAGGTTAGTGTGTCAAAGAAGGTGTTTATATTATTCGATTTGTTTACAAATAGAGACACCAAAGATCTGGGTCAACCGCATGGTTTGAAAACGACCTTGGCCGTAACTAGATAATTTATCAGGGTTATAAGGATAACCATCAGGATGTCATTGTGCAATGTGCAGCGATATGGGTCATTTACAAATACCTATCATTCACAATCTACAATTGGAAAAAAATCATGGGTTAGCAAGATTTATATCAAAAAATTACATGAAACATTTGAATACCATTGATTAGATGGTCGCATAGATTTTATTAGTTACCTGAAACAGCTAGAAGCTGCGTGCTTACAATTACCTACCATTCACAATCTACAATTGAAAAATCACGGGTTAGTAAGATTTATATAGAAAAATTATACAAAACATTTGAATGTTATTGATTGGGTGCTCATACAAAACCCCATCAGTTGCCTGAGACATTTCAGAGTCGAGTACTTTCTAATGCGGCAATCAACTACTTGAAACAATTGAGAAATCACGGGATAGGATGAACAAAAATTAATGTTGAACCCTGGAGGTAAAATTTAAAACAAATACAGTTCACCAAACAGGAGGCAGTGGTCGCTCCTACAACAAGACCATTGACCAAACCAAATAGAGATGACGATTCTCTTAAATAAAAACGTCAAAACCAAACAAAAAGCCTGGAGTTCGATAGCTCTCCAAAACAAACTATCAAATAATTTCTTATTCTACTAGTATTTATTAGTATAACCTTATTCTTACGTATATATTCGGTTACCAAGCTAAGAATTGTGCAGAATTCTTCGTGCGAGATCCGAGCTCGGAATGCGAGGTAGATAGCCTCGTATTGCGAGTTATAAACCTTTCCCAAACTGTATGTATACATATATTTATTCGTATGTACTGTTTACTGGAGAATGCGGACCTGCATACAGCTTGCATTTAGGTCGGTAGACCACTCTCGCATTCTCTTTTAAACGTGGAATGAGGATTCACGACCCGTAAGTCCACACCAACCGTGAGTATATGATTGTATATAGGACGAAACCGGTTCGCCCTAAGTAAATTGTAGTCCAAGGAGGTGTTGGAATTTGGAGGTTTCGGGACCCGAGGGAAGACTTGAAGGCAGTGCATGATGACGTGGAAGGCTTTTTGGGACGCGATAACTTAGGTATCAATCAAAGAGCCGTGTCAAAAGATTGTACGAATTTCTTGTCGACTCACGATCATCTCGTTTACTTGCAGGAGGAAGGAGCCAAATTTTTGCTAGCAAAGGGTTATTCTGAGTTCGTCAAATATACAATTAACTAATAACATTAACCTACTAAATCAATTTTACATGTACCTTATAGCAGCAGAATCAAGAAGGAGTGGCGCCAACCAGACACAATAATTAATCATTGCCAAATTTACTAACAATTAACCATTTGAGTTATATTTAATTACCTGTCCAAATAAACATGTATAATATCTTTTATCAGCGTTTAACTACAACTTTGTTAGGGTGCAGGGAATCAGAATAGTTACAATAGGAAAGTTAGCTCATCCAGAGAATTCATTTAAGTCTAGGTTTGCAATGGAAAGACCAATTAAAATTGTAAAACTCAACACCTCGATCAGAACCGAGAGGGTTACCACAAAATGAAAGTAATTAAAATCCTATATCATAAATCAAAAAAATTACACAACGTTTGATGGAATTTAATTACAATATAAATACGGGTATATTTGCGTTCAAGATCGTAAATAACGTATTAATTAGTTAAGTACATATGTCTATAAAGATATATAGTACAAGAGAGCTTTAAGTAGCTTTCTGTAGATATCAAAGAAAAGGGTCCAATTTTCATGGAGGCTTATGTGTTGTAGGGGAGGAATTTTCCATCCCTGCGAACACATATGCAAAGCCTTAGAAAAAAAAAAGAAGTATCGATCATAGCCAAGAAAGAAGAAAATTTTATATTGTTTTAAACAAGTAAAAGAAAATGGTGAAAAGGCGAAAACATTACACTGTTAAACTTCAGTGACTTCAAGATTGCAATAATTATGTTTTGTAACACAAAACTGCGTCTCAGCTGATGTATTTAATGTAATGTTATTAATTGCAAATTGTGTTAAAGATGTATTTAATGTAATGCTATTAATTGCAAATTGCGTGAAAGATATATTTAATGTAATGTTATTAATTGCAAATTTTGTGAAAGATGTATTTAATATAATGTTATCAATTGTGTGAAATTTAATTGGATTAACTGTTTTCATTGTTTTTTGTTTAACAAAAAATAATAAACAAGCAAACGGATTTTTACTTCAAAATATAAAATAAACAAAAATACATCTATTGCACTATTTGTGTTAAAAATAAAATCACCAATCCGAGAAACTTTTCGTCGTATTCTTTGATGGGATGAACAAAGAGATATTTTTTCTACCCAGCACACGCGAAACACAATCACAAACCGACTTTTTTTCATTTTGACATCTTAATATTATTTGTTTTCCATCTGGTAAAGAGACATTTATATGTTTTTTCTCAGAGTTCACGATGTGTTTTTTTATGAAACGTCAACATAAGTCGGTTCAGAAAGAAGAATGAAGCTGAATATTTATTCAGCTTCAGGCTGGAGCTTTATTGAATCGGTTTGCCTAGTAAATATGATACCTTCAAAATTATTTTCGATACTGAGAGATTTATTTCGTGGATTTTAATTTCTTTCTTCTATTCATAGAAAAATAAAACTTTGTAAATATTAAGAAAATGTTTTAGTTTCATATATAATTTTTACGATGCTTTGTGACTGTTTGAACAAAGATATATTTGTTTTAGGCCGAAGATCATTGATCTGTTTTTCTTTATTTTATAAGCCCGTAAATTTGACAAATGTGGCATTTTCTTGGAGAGGAATTATTTGACTCTAAATCTACAACTGCGTGAACTTTTTGAATTAAGGGAAAGAAAAAGTTAGTTAGGTTCCCGCATTCCGAATTTCTATCGACATACAATATACGTCCCTTGAAGAATGATTTTTAAGGTATTTATTTATTTTTTTATGATATTGATTACATTTTATGATTTTGACTGTCCAACTAGGAAGGATTCCCGTTTCAGGACAGTCAAATTTACAGGTTTCAAGTTATCCTAGACGAATACAGGATTTAAGACTAGTATATTTGTTTGATATATATATATATATATATATGTTTTATTTTAAAACATATAATATATTGTTTTTTTAAATAATTTCTATATATGTTCCGAGTTGAAAAGTAATTATGTGAAATTCCCTCGGTAGAAAAGTAATTATGTGAAATTCCCTCGGTAGAAAAGTAATTATAGGAAATTCCCTCGGTAGAAAAAATTGCATAGTATGCTGCAAAAATTATACAAAACACATCTGGTTCTGTTATTTAATACACCATATGTACGAAAAATTTCTCTGTTTCTTTAAACACTATTTAACTCAGAAGTCGAAAGATTTTTGCTACAATTTAAATAACACGTGTTTTATTAAATATTATCACGACTGTCGCTTACGCCTATTAAGAACCCGTAGTATGCATTCGAATTTAGTTTGAAAGGGAGATATGTAAATACTAATGTTAGAGTTATTATTAAGCGTAGGTGGTGAAAATATTTAATAAACCACGACTAGTTTGAAATGAGCAAAAATCTCTTGAAAAATTCTGTAGTTGCATTTAAAGATACACTGCGATTTTTTTCATGCCTAAAACATATTAAATAAAATAAAACGTGTTTTTAATAATTTTTGGATCTTATTTTGTGAATTTTTTCTATCGAGGGAATTTAATATAATTAACGTTTCGGCAAAACAAATGTATAGATATTATCTTCAAAAATAGCATATATGTTTTTTGGAAATTAAAAACTTTAAGAGTTATAGAGAAACTTACTATAAATCGGTGGAAATTGGAAATGCTTAATTATAAGTGTCTTTTAATATTACCTCTAACATTCGTATTTACAGTGTTTTTTTTATTAGTGTTTTTTACTATTACCTCTAACATTCGTATTTACAGTGTTTTTTTAATATTACATCTAACATTCGTATTTACAATGTTTTTTTATAATAGTGTATTTTACTATTACCTCTAACATTCGTATTTACATTGCTTTTTTATATAATTGTTTTATAATATTACCTCTAACATTCGTATTTACAGTGTTTTTATATAAGTGTTTTTTTATATTACATCTAACATTCGTATTTTCAGTGTTTTTTTTATATTAGTGTCTTTTAATATTACCTCTAATATTCGTATTTACAGTGTTTTTATATAAGTGTTTTTTAATATTACCTCTAACATTCGTATTTACAGATTTTTTTTTTAATATTACCTCTAACATTCGTATTTACAGTGTTTTTTAATATTACCTCTAACATTCGTATTTACAATTTTTTTTTTATATTAGTGTTTTTTTTTAATATTACCTCTAACATTCGTATCTACAATGTTTTTTTAGTGTTTTTTTTTAATATTACCTCTAACATTCGTATTTACATTGCTTTTTTATATAATTGTTTTATAACATTACCTCTAACATTCGTATTTACAGTTTTTTTTTTAATATTAGTGTTTTATAATATTACCTCTAACATTCGTATTTACAGTTTTTTTATATTAGTGTTTTTTTTAATATTACCACTAACATTCGTATTTACAGTGTTTTTTTAATATTACCTCTTAACATTCGTATTTACAATGTTTTTTTTATATTAGTGTTTTTTTTAAATATTACCTCTAACATTCGTATCTACAATGTTTTTTAGTGTTTTTTTAATATTACCTCTAACATTCGTATTTACAATGTTTTTTTTATATTGGTGTTTTTTTTTAAATATTACTTCTAACATTCTTATTTACATATCTCCCTTTCACAACAGGTTATTCTTCTTTGTGAACGCTTACTACGGAGCCTTTTGAAATCCCTTTCGAAATAATTCGAGTTAAATGTATTAAAACTCTCAGATAGAAGACATATTTCCAATGGATCTAGGGGTAAGGCTCTCGACTAGTAAGCCGAAGGTCGCGGGTTCAAATCCTGGCGTGCGCAAGTAAATTTTACTCGATTAATTTGTGTTATTTCACAATATATTCATTTAAAATAATATAAAGTATACTTGCGGCACGTTCCAGAATGGAAGATACTCTCAGTATTGCCCTGGTGTAAGACGACCATTCAGAATTGTGACGTTGCTTGAAATGGCTTCACCCGTGTTTGGTGACAAGATCTGAATAGCCAGGTACTCCCCCACCTTCCTCTTCCCCATCTCCTTCCCCTCCCCACTACCTTCAGCCTCGCAACATACACCAGTTGGGGATGCCATAGTCTCACTGGCTTCAGACGGTTCGGAGCAGTTGAGACATTTGGGGAAAAAAATAGGAACTAGAGGTAAACAGTTCCTACCGGCAGAAATTAATACATTTAATAGAGAATGCCAGAAGACGCGTAGGTTATATTATCGTAATACTGTTAAGAAATGTGATAATATTTCTCTTGGAGGAGTAATCAAATCGAAAACAGAATCCACAGAAAATTCTCTTTTCAATAATTGTGTGATAATGTCTTTGAAAACTTGCTTACACGTGGAACTGAAACGGAATTTAATTATTACTGGGAAGGGAAGGCTGCTAAGAACATTAACACAAGAGCAAATGGTACACTTGAAAATAATATTAAAACTGCACCTTTATTGATTTAGTGTGCCGTAGAAGTAATTTTTCTGAGAAGAGCGAATTGCACGAGTTTGCCTTTTTTATGTGAATACCTCATAAGAGTCCTAATAGCTCCCACACGTCTGAGCAATTTGAGCATTTGTGCGGTATTCACATAAAAAAGAATAACAAGTGTAAGATAACCAATGTTAAGTTAAGACCCAATTTTCATAATGGTGCATTGCTTGTATACAGCATTTAATATTCGACTTCAGAAATGAAAATTCCAGTGAAAATGAAAAGCTTTTTTTCTATAATAAAAACACACACTTAACTGTAAAACTTTTGAAACAACTGTAGTTATTGACCCAACAAATTATCAAGTATTCAAATTAGATGATCGTATATAATCAATTTCCCTTTCTCGCTAAAAATACCCAATTGATAGACGTAAGCAAGACAAAAGAGTCGCTGACTTGCAAAACCCGCTCCGGAAATATCTACTGTTTCAGATACATCCACAAAAAGTGATTGAAGTAAATAATTTATTAATTTTAAAAGAATAATCTAAAATTTTGTTGATATTTACCATAAAGGATATATTATTTTTATACATATTACGTGACAGATTTCCGAAAAATTCCGGATCTTGTTTTGCAAGCCGACGACAACAAAGGACTGTTTCTTAGGCAAAAAAATTCATTGTGCACTAATACACTCAATTCTATGTTTATGTTATTTGCATCAACACCTATAATCTACTCTCTTCGATTATAAATACGTTTGGGGACAGACACGACCCCCTGATTTAGCTGATCAATCCTATAGTTCACACATCATAAATACAAAATTAAAATAATTAATAGTGTTTACGGATTAGATGCTGCAATTCAAGTATTTAACAAATTGTTCACTGATTGCCATCTACGTAGTACATACTTAAATGCCGATGATTTTGGCAATCACCCTCGAATAGCTCGATAATCAGGTGGTGCTTTGCGCTGTCAACAGCTCTGGCAGAGTTATGAGCGCTGATTGAAGAGATTCCTCACTCAGGTCGCTAATGAGTGCCGCGGGAAGATATATACAGACACACATCTGAAATTAGTATGTTCAGTCGTGTTTTTAATTTTTTTTCCTACCTTACTAAACGAACATGTTATGTAGGAACTAAGGTCACAAGAGGATTAGAGACCTGTTAAGGCGAAGCTTAATGCTGAATCACTATTTTGATTAATCTTTATAACGAATTGGTGTACATTATGATTACCAAAAAATATGATTTATATAAATTAAAAGTTTTCCTATCGTTTCGCTTGAGTAGAATACAAATAAAATAATAAAATTACTGAATAAAACATATAAATGTAAACTACTAAAAAAAATATTTTTCAATAGAAATGTATGAACGCGTAAAGGAAACAACTTTAAAAAAATACAGTATTATAACTAAGATTATCTGTGACAGTTTCACTTGATTAACTTTTTTGCTTTTTTAAAAAATTATTTACAAAATAAATAAAAACCAGTTTTGTGTTTGAAATCGAACGTTTCTAGACTCCGTTTTTCAAGCGAATTTAATGCCTTTTACCTACAGTATAAGGTATACCAAGAACATACACATTTTTGGCTTGTAGCTTCCTCTTAAGGTGAACGATTACATATCAGTAACATGGTGTTCAACTTGACCTAAACTAACCTAACTTATACAAACTTACCCTTATCTAACTTGGCAAAACTTATTATATCCTCATCTTACCTAATTTAACTTAACCTTCCGAGATAACAAGATACCTACTTATTTGTTAAATTATTTCGCGTTGGTGAAATGCATATTTGGAGAAAAATAATTAAACTGTTTCAATCACAACATTAAATGGAAGTCAATGAAGTCTTATCGATTTAGAAAATATACATATTTGTAAAACGTCTAGAACATTACTATATTTAATTCTGGTAAGTTGGTACTGAACTCTACAAAAAAATCCCTCTCTCATTCAAAAATCACAACTATATATGTGACATTTAAATTTTAAATAAAAAACTCGATACAAAAGATAGGGACACCATGAATAAAAATATTTGCACTACAAAACACCATGACATATATTTATAATTATTTCAGAAAAAACACTAAATAATATATTTCTAACTGCTTCATGCTATCCATACTACTAAATTTTAATAATATGTAAATGTAATCCTCAGCACGGGAGATCCCAGTGAGGTTAACATTATCTCAATTTGTTCCAAAAAAGGATGAAAATAAAACACTTACAATTTATTTATTAGTAAAAAATAAAAATTCGACTTTTTTCTATTATAATTTTTCAATGTTAAAACTGAATCACCAATGACTCATTTATAATTGTTTACTCTGAAGGTTAAAATGTTGATATAAATTGACTATAATTGTCATAATCATGAAATGATATTGACCTCCTACAATTAATCATTGTTACGTTTTATGGTGAGTATTCTTGTGTAATAATTTATTATCATCTATTATATAAATAAAAAATATATATTTAATTTTTTTGGAATAACTTGATGAGTAAAACCCAAATTGTAATATTTAATTATTGAAGACAATATTAGTAATTTCTAAACGAATATTTTAAACAGAAAAATATATGGTCACATCTAGGACTCGAACCCAGGACCCTTGCCTTGCCGGGGCGACCCTCTACCAATTGAGCTAATGGGACCCTATGTCCTTCTGTAATATTTAACATGTATGATACAGTTATATGACCGAAGGAGATAGGGTCCCATAAGCTCAGTTGGTAGAGCGGTGCCCCTGGAAGGCAAGGGTCCTGGGGTCGACTCCTAGATGTGACCTATCTTTTTCTGTTTGAAATATTCGTTTATAAATTACTAATATTGTCTTCAATAATTAAAAGTGTAAGAGTTCGTTTGTACAAAATCTTAAATCTCCGATAATTCTTCACCGATTGCATTGAAATTTTGACACAACTTTGCATTTGAATACGCTTGTGTTTTCATATGCTTAGATTTTATAGATGTTACCGTGACAAGTATAAACATGTTATTTTTAAGAACAGCGCAATCTCTCGGACAAATATGATTTTTTTTTAAAACAGCGCCATCTGTTGGACTTAGAAGCAAAACGCGTAATTATTTATCTATCTGCACAGACATCTGATTCACAGCAATGCGTGGCGGGGTACAGCTAGTTCTTAATAAATGAAATATTTAATAATCTGTTAACTAGTTGGATAAACTAATATTACGGTATCATTTATCAATACAATCATTTTGTTTCCCAATACTAAAAACAATCAGACAATTGCTAAAAATAGTTAAGGGCCAATATATATAATGAAATAGGCAATGTATTGTTATTTTCGGATACGTCCTAAAATAAATACACGTTTTATATGCATCCATAAATAAAATAAAAAGATATCGATTTATTTCTGAATGTTTGTAGACGGGTTGAAATATACCTACAATGTGTGCAAATAAGTTTTAATACAAAATAGAATAGCAATATGAGTAGTTACTTTTCTAAAGTATTTTATCGTTTTTTTGCCGGCTTTCATGTTCGAAGGCTAAAGCTCTCGACTAGCAAGCTGGAGGTCGCAGGTTCAAATACCGGCGTGCGCAAGTAAATTTTATTTGATTAATTTCACAAATTACTCGTTGAAAATAATGTATAGTATATTTGCGGCTCGTTCCATAGTGGAATATACTCTCAGTATCGCCGTGGTGTAAGACCACCATTGAATTGAGAATTGTCGCTTTAAATGGCTTCGGCCATGTTTGGTGACCAGATCTGAATAGCCAGGTACTTCCTCACCTTCATCTTCATCATCTCCTTCTCTCCCCATTACCTTCACCATCACAACATACTTCAACTGGGGATGTCATAGTCTACTAGCTCCAGACGGTTTGGAGCAGTATAGACTATAATATACATCGATTTTCAAAAATAATAATTTAATACATGATGAAGTCATTATTTTTTTTATCTTTGGTATGATCAAAATGCGTTGCGTTATTTTAATTTTTACTATAAGGTTACACACTCTTAAACCTACTTCACTTCTTCTAATTCTTTGTACTTAATACTTTGTAAATAATACTTAATACATAGTACTTAATAGTTAGTACATAATATTTTGTAATTAATACAAAGTACTTAATAGTTAGTACATAATACTTTGTACTTAATAGTTAGTACATAATATAGGGTTTTCCAATAAAAGGTGTTATTTTTAATATCAACCTATTTCGGTAGATGTTACTTTTGAAGTTGTCATTTTTTGACATTTAGAAACACAAGTAGAAACTACGCCATTAATAAAAATAATTAAAAATTCACTTGAGTGAATCAAATGCAAATCATCTTGAGTGATGAGGCCCATTTCCACCTCGGTGGCTTCGTCAACAAGGAAAATTGTCGCATCTGGGGCTCGGAAAACCCAAGAGTTATTGTTGAAAAGCCTCTCTATTCTCAACGTGTGACTGTTTGGTGCGGTTTATGGTCCGGCGGAGTCATTGGGCCTTACTTTTTCGAAAATGAGGCTGGAGCAACAGTTATGGTGAATGGATTGCGCTATCGAGAGATGATTAATGATTTTTTATGGCCGGAATTGGATGGTTTTGATCTGGACAACATTTGCTTTCAACGAAAAGGCGCTACGTGCCACACAAGCAACGAAACCATTAATCTTTTACGATTGAATATCAAAATAACACCTCTTATTGGAAAACCCTGTACTTTGTTCTCAATACATTGTATTTCATATTTTGTATGTTCCTTTAGATAAGGTAAATACTTAGACACAATTTGAATGTTGTACAAATATTCTCTCTGCTCAATGTCGAAAAAAACGTCGTAGTTATTAGTAATTCGTTCACGGTGGAGGTAAAAAAACTACGATGCCAAGCTATATTCATAAGATGGACTTTTAGCCACACTTTGATCTTTACGTTTTTTTTAACTAACAAGCGAAAAGTTACCTAGTACAAGTTCAAAAAAACTATTTTTATAGTTGCGGTATGTCAAATAAGTTTGAGAAACTCCCTGGAATCCCATTTCCCACAACTGTCAGAAATGTTGGTACAGATCAGGGCCAAAGTTATGCTGTAATTCCCTGAAAGTTCTTGGTAAGGATTTATGAATTACAGCTTCTTCTCATGCTGTACGTTTCACATCACGGTCATAAATATGTATACTTGCAGGGGCGAATTTAACACGGCGGTAATCTGAGTGTGCGGGAGTACGGTTCCAGACTGAGAAGCTGGCCCGAATTATAAGATTTAGGTACTTTGTAAATCTGATGAATTATTCAAAATGCCAGGCCTTCATTTGATATAAATATCGCAAGGTAAATACTACAACTAAGTAGCTTTGAAATCAGATTTTTCGAATTGTGGACTGACATAGCGCAAATTATCATCAAAAACGTATTTTTTTTAAATTACGTACGAAATTTAAAAAGTCACATCGTTGACAGCTTCAAAATAATCTCTACCTATTTATTAGAACGCACGACGCAAGTAACAAAGAGAAGTTCCAACGGAGCTCTCAGCAGCAGGACCATACACTTCTGATTCCATTTTTTTGAAGAAACAACTGTGTGAAGATTTAAAAAAAACATAATTTATATCAATTTTTCCATTTACTATTATTAAAAAGCTGCACATTTCGCTCAAAGAGTCCCTAGTGAGATGAGCGGCGTATTTAATTGTATTTTTTAATAAATACATATATTATTGATCATTCTGATTGTATCAATACGAGTGGTGTGTAAACATTATTATTTAAATACTACTGTCGTTTCATTTTATGTAAAAACCGCACAACCGTCGCAATTGCTCCCGACGGGGCAAGTGGGACTATAAATTCCCCAATGGGGTATGCTGTAAGCCTTAAAAGGGGTAGGGGAGGATTTAATGGAAGAGAAAGGTAGAGGAGTTCCTGGCTATTCAAATTCTGGAATAAAATTATTATTATTATTAAATCTGATCATTAAACCGGCTATCGCCATTTCAAGAAGGACTTGCAAAAAGGTAATACTGAGAGAACCTACTATTCTGCATTAATAACTTCATTCGTAATTTTAAAAGAACCTAAGACTATATTATATTACCATTTATCATACTTTAACTAACTAACTAACCATTACCAGAGGTAGGCAGAGAGGACGGACAGCAAAACAACTTGGTCTTGGCACACACTCCTTGCCTCATTCACATTCATACATTGTCTCATACATACTTTTATATTATCCTGACTCACTTTCTTAATTTTACGCTTACATCAGCCTTGTATTATTTGCGGGCCTCCACGTACTATCATGGATTTACCACACATCATCTTTACGCATCAGGGATCTCATTTCTACAGCATTCATTCTAGTTTCCTACCTTCCTCTGCCAGTCTCATGCCTCACTGCCAATAACGTGCTTTGTAAAAACAAAAACCAAAAAAATATGGATATAAATTAAAACAGTCTTACTTATAAAGATTCCCTAATACGCCGCTGCAGCGCTGGTATAGCTATACGCTGAGGAAGGCCGTATACTGCTCGGGTTAAAATATTTAATTTTTTTTTAGACTTGCACCACTTTGTTTCAATCCTCAAAAACACTATCATTTTTGCATTTCGCGTTTAGTTGCTAACTTTACGTTTATTCAGATGACATTTGCGATGTCATTGACCCGGTCTGCTTTGAATTGCTTCGTAATTTGATAAATTTGATTATGCTTTCCATATTTGCTTTGGTAAATCGATATTTCGATTTAAAATATTCCTCTGATAGTGCTGCCAATGGGTATAACTGCTTTTTTACATTTTCTATTGCGCGACCGATCAAATCAACCAGATTTTTAACATAGTCCGCGATCTCCATCTTAATACCATAGCAATACGTCCCTAATCCTGGGGTTAAAAATCTGTCTGCCACTATTACTGCGGTATTACGACCGGTATACGTAGTACGCATGCGTGTGATTATATGTAACGATTTATATTAACCTGTTCTTATCCCTCCGTAAAATCTATTATTATTAAGACGGAAAATGTTTAAATCCGCCCCTGCTGGTTATTGCACAATACATTGTTACCAACAACGTATGTGAAATCTCTACATCTCGGATTATAAGGGCTCCCACGCGCCGTGAAGCTGTATGCACACAATGCATCCCACACCTATGTGGAAGATCTCAGATTAATATTTGCTACTCTGAGCGGATTTCATACTCCGGTGTGCGCTAAGCCGACGCGACGGCTGAGGGGTGAGGGACCCGTGCTTACTCAGTGATATGGATTAAAAAATTACTTGCTTATTTGAAAATGCTACATTTTCATGAAAATGATAAAAAAATAAAGGGTCGGTTATTATACATAGTAAAAAAAAATAAACATCTATGTTAAATACGAGTATTATACGACATTCAAATTAATAGACCAACAAATTAGGGAAAAGTGAACAAACCAAGTTCACAGAGCGCGGGAGGTGGCGTGACTGTCTCCCTTTCTGTGATTTTTCAATAAATAAATCTAACAGTATCAGGTAATATCACTATTAAGTCCTCGAAAATAAAATCTGATTACAAATTACTACTCCTTTTTACAATAGCGCGCAAATTGCTGGCTGCGTAAAACTACAAATTCCAAATCGGGTAAACAAAAGTTTGGTCTTGTTTCCAGAATTGAATATTTTATTACACTATTTAATTTGACAGAATTGAATATTTTATTACTTTTACAAAAGTGTTATAATTTACCCAACATACGTTTAGCGTCGATACGCCCGCGCCATTAGGAATAGGAGTTATAACATAAGTGTTATTTTTCATGGATTAGGTAACATTGATTAGTAACTAAATTCCAATTATATACGTATATTAAAGTATCAACACAAAAGAACAAAAAAAAAACGTAATGCAATAAAAATCTGATATTTTGAAACTTCAAATGCGGCCTCAGGTTCGTATATATTTGCGTACCGAAGTGCGAGCTCAGCTACGAATTGCAATTGAAGCAACTGCAAACGGCGTTTTGCGCCATTTACGGTTGCTATTTTCCCACATCCCAAACAAACCGCTCGGATTCCACGATAAACCTCGTAGAAATCCACTAGATTTACTCAGCGCTGCCTTTCGAATTCTAAATTTGCCAGCTCCTAATAATAGTTTATGTATCTCCTAGTGGAATTAAGTCCTTGATCAATAGTTCGACAATAGACGGACATCTTTTCTTCGACCGATTTCGACATGTCAGCAACCATTGAGATTATTGTCATTTTGTTCAAACACCCAAAATTCAACGGTAATTCTAAATTGATTTCTGCCTAATCTTGATTTCTTGTGTGCAAAAAATGGAACAAGAAGATACACGAATCTGACGTTCATTCATTAGAGTGAATAACTCTTTCAAATCTACCTAAATCTCTCTCATTAAAATGTATTAAAAAGGAAGTTTTATTTAAAATCTGAAGATTTTCTGTTCAGCAATAAGAATATACATTATCGATCGCTCTCACTAACTGAATCTGAGCGAGCGCTAAGTTACGCTAAATACAAAATTACGAAGGATGACCGCAAACAATTTCAAAACGGTCAAATCTTAATTTAGCATTCGCTCAGTTTGATTGGTGAAAGCCACTGTGAGATTCAGGAAAAGCGCTCACCATTTAAGCTGGCGTCTGAAGGGTCGGGCACCCTGGCCAGTTCCTCGGGCTGCGGAGCTGGGGGGCTTCCCGCCTTCCTCTTGGACTTCTTCTCGTCATCCTGGAACCATAAACACAAGTCTAAGTGCTAGAAGGGTTTTGTATACACAGATTTGAGGAACATAAAATAGTTAAGGTCTGTACAAGCCATAGATAATGGAAACACTGGAAGCGTGCCAGCTGTCGCAGATCTACGACCAAACTGCACGCACTATCAAAGCGGCGGATCCAATGAAAGTTACGCGTTTGGTGTGTAGTTGTAAGAAAGGGAGGTGCGATTTGCAGTAATATGGGTAAACGATGTTGGCGACACTTTCGTGTGCGGCTTCATACTAATAATGGTTAATAGCTGGTCTCCCTTTTTAAATACATCCATTTCAATTTCACTTTTGTTTTCGCGAATAAATTAATGCAAATCTTGGAAGTGGTAACTAACCCACTTCCCGATATCCGATCGGGCTGAAAATTAGCAAAAAGACTTGTTGTCGACAACAATGCATTTTATCAAATTTTGGTGACAAATATACGCATTTCATTGAAATTGGATAACATTACAGCAGTTAATATACGAAATAAATGTCAGTCCTACCCGATCGATGATATACGCAGAGTCAAGGCAATTCGTTAAATCTGCAGGACGAATGGAATATTGAGATCCCTTAGCTTAGATGGTTTGATGTTGTTTAATCTCAACCGTTTTGCCTTTCTGTAATTTCGTCTGTCTGTAAATTTGTTTTGTACACTCCGTTTCCGTTTTAAGATGGTGGCCATTTTAATGGTTCAGTAAAGATTCTTTATACAAACAATGTGAAATCGTCGGGTATATTTGGACTTTTTCCTGCCTGAAGAAAGTTTGAAAAAAGAATGATCATTGAGATAGTGACGGTTCTTTGTACAAATCATGTAACTCTTTATTTGAAATAAAACAACGTTGCATAAAAATATGATTTCAGTAGGTATTTAAGTACTTACTTACAAATCTTATGATTTCAGATGAAACTTTGGTTTTTATTTAAAATAAGAGAAAAATGCAAACATACTTTTTGGACGGGAGTTCTACTGTTAACAGATATCTTAGTATATTCTATATTGATAAGCGATGCGTATAAAGATAATACGTACCTATCCCATTGAAATGTATTGTATAACCTGACAAAAGCTTGGGTACAAAGTGAAGCATGATAGATGTTTTTTTAAGGCCGTTTATTAAAACACGTTTTTCACCTTTCGTGCACGTTTTAAAAAATGTTTTTTTTATAAAATGTCTTCTATAAATAAATCGATCAATGTTATTTACGGCTTCGATTACACAATGGTGCAATTATTTTACAAATTCGACGCACTTTCAGATATAGATACAATAATTATAAAGTCATAATTATAATATCTTAAAATTTATATCAGTGAAAATAAAAAATCGCATTAAACTTGTACACGGAAAAATGAGTACTTCTAATTTATTAAGAATCTCTTCAAATTAGTAATCCGGTTAAAAACGGGATTGCATGCAACTTTAACAAATGAATTAACAGATTTCCTGATACATTTTTAGTTCATTTCGAATATATTATTATGATGGTAAATAATGTTGGAACATGAACATCTTCCATTGAGGCGATGCACTACGTCGTGTAATATTTTAAATTGAGCCGCTATCAATAATAACCCTTACGTAGATGGCTATAAGGTTTAAATTCCCGCTTAACACCATCCGCCTGTTTTGATTTATGCAAGAAAAAAACATGGCCAAAAGGTGCCTTTTATTTTATTTTGTGGATGTTCAGGCATAAATATTTAATTTTTTTCATCATTTTATAAATAACTTAATTTGCCACATTATACAATAAAACCATAATCGAAAATGGGTTCGTAAGTAGGAGATTTTGAACTATAAAGCAGTTTTCATAGGCCATATACATTATTTTTTTCTGGGCTTATAAAAAGACTTATCTAAAAAATACTCGATTAATTTAAAAGCCAAGATGTATTCTACTCGCAGTATTTAATAAAAGCGTCTGAAACATTTCTAGGCGACCAAATTTTCAAACCAAAAACACATGATTTTGCATTACTACGTATGGCATCGCCTTAATGCACACCAGTTTTGCACAACACTATAACACGTACACTGGAGTGAGTTCCATGATAACTCAACACAGTGACAATTCAGCACACTTTTAAAAAGTGATATAAAGTCATTAGAAACGATGAAAATTATTTTTTAACCTAACCTACTTAACCCAGTTAATAAAGTTTTTGTTTCATCACTTTCCATGACTTATATAACCTTTTAAAGATCATTGTGATGATTTATCCGGTCACCACTGGAGTGGTGTGGTTTAATCAACTAACGACAGAGATAAGGTTAGAACCGGACTATAATAAATTCAAAAATAAAATAAACTTCTGTACCTTAAATAATTTAGCGAATTAGAATGACGATGACATCTCACTATATTACTTTATATATTATTATATATAAAAAAAAAATTTTTTCTTCTATTTACATATGTTTGTTATGTTTTGATTTTGTTCCCTTTACACACGAGTTTTTGACTCTTGTAAAGGAAAACATGTTAACTTTTATTTGAAACATGTTCTTATTGTGTAAATTTAAATAAATAAAAAATAATAATAATAAAAATAAAAAATGTGTTCTGACATTGTGACATGTTGTGAGCAGTGTGGACTCTTGTGCAGTATTCAAAAATGCTTTTTTTTGGAGGTTTTATTTATTTAATAATATATTTCATTATATTTACATAATAGGTTGGCAAGATTATTTTTGAATAATTACAATTAACTCATAAAAAAGTTGCCCCAAAATCATGAAATAAACAATTCTTTAGTGGCTTATGTTTTATAATTTAAAGCACAAATAAATAAAATAGCTTATGGCCGCTATACATATTTTCGATTCCTTTTGATTTAAAAAAATAATTTTCAGTTTGGTCAAGAATCCTCAAATCTAAATATGAGTTTTGTATGAAAATGGCTGTTCTTCTCCGTTTCTCTTAAACGACACCCCTTAAAAATATATCAGTTAACAAATAACAAAAAAAAAGGAACGACTGGTTCTCATGTCAAAAGAACACAGAACTATTTCCCAGGTAGCAAAAATGTGGCGAATGTCAAGGTAAATTAAAGTCGAAATAAATTTTCTTCTTCATTGGTCTTCCCAGGGATTATTGTGCACGCGACCATTCATAAACTGTTTTGACTCTGATAAGTTAGAATTTGTAATTTGTATTCGTGTTACGTCTCAGACAATCACCGTTACTTCATTCGTGCTACCTCTCAGACAAAAATCTTTTCTTCATTCGCGATATTTTCAAGAAGAAACGGGTGTAATTTAATAACCGCACAAATTAATTCACAGACTTGAGAAATATCTTCGAAATGAAAGCTGACAGAGTTTTTTTTAAATCAAGCTTGTTGATCATACATTAGCATTTTCAGAAAGTTGCAAACATTTGTAGATACTTTTCGGTTTCAGTTTCGCCCTGGTGAAAATTACCATCACCACAACGAAACTAGGGGAGACCCAGGCAAAGCGGATGTGTTAAGGGAGATATTAAATAAAACACACAATGTTTGCATAACATAAAACTTTATAACGTGTAATGTTAAAAAATGTTTGTCTACAAAAGTAAAATAAATGAAAAGGTAATATTAATAAGAATTATAAAAATAATAATATATTAATATGTTGTTATATAGGAAAAAATTACATTCACTTTTCTCACAAAATTATCCGATTGCCCAGGTAAACGAACAAAGATTAGCAGACCAAAAGCGAGCAATTTTCAAAAATAATTTAATTCCTGTAGTCACATTAGAACAGATTAAAAGAGAAGTAGCAGATAGATTGCAAATGGTAAATAATTTAGAACAAATTAACACAAGTAATGTCATATCAGATGCATTGAATGTAGATAGTTTGGATAATATTCTAGTCGAAATGTCAAATGATATTACAGTAGATTCAAATAACTTAGACGTTATTTATAATCTTAGGGAAATCAACATTGCAAATTTAAACTTTGTTGATGATAATGTAATAGAATTAGCTAACTTACTTCATAATAATATAAACAGATATATAGATGTAGAACCAACAGTTAGACCAAAATTACCAAAATTACATACATCAAAGAAATTATCTAAATTAATTTTTGAATTAAATAACATAATTTTACCAAAAATCATATTTGACGAAATTAGTTTTTTAGATCTTCATACAATAGTATATGCTACTGCTATTACTGTTTGTAATAAGTTAGGAATCAAATTATCATCCTCTGATGATAGATCATATAGTCATAGTAAACCAGAATGGCAGATCAGATTAGAAAATGATGTAGTATTTTTAAGAAGTAACATAGCTAGAGTAATAGAATATAAAAATGGGAATAGAAGTAGGAAAATTTTGAGACATGTAGATGAAATTGGGAGAAAATTTGGTTATAATATAGATAGTCATAATAATGAAAATATAATCAATGATTTATTGGATTTATTAAAACAAAAATTAGGCGTAAAAGCTAGTAGATTAAAAAGATATAATTATACGTATATTAAAAAAAATAATAACAGATTATTCCATAAAAATGAAAAAATATTTTATTCCAAACTTGACGATAAACAAAATATTATTTCGAATAATAATATTCCGTTGCCATCTGAATCAGATATGCGCGATTTTTGGACTAAAATTTGGAGTAAAGATATAAAACATAACGAGTCAAGTCCCTGGATAGAAAATGAAGAACTCAATTTTTCAGGCATTGAACAAATGAGTTTTTCTAATATATCGGTTGAATTGTTAACCAAAATTATTAAAAATACTCATAATTGGAAAGCCACGGGTTGCGATTGGATACATAATTTTTGGTACAAACGTCTAACTACTTTACATCCTCTTTTGGCAAAAAATCTTTCAAAATTTGTCAGTCAACCACAAAATTTTCCAAATTTTCTAACTAAGGGCATTACTTATATGTTGCCCAAAAGCGAAAATATTAATAATCCCTCTCAGTACAGACCCATTACATGTTTACCGACAATATACAAAATATTAACCTCTTGCTTGACAGATTTAATATATACTCATTTAGATGAAAAAAATATTTTATCTGAACAACAAAAAGGTTGTCGCAGAAAACATATGGGATGTAAAGAACAATTAGTTATTGATTCTGTAATTCTAAAACAGATTCAAACTCGAAAACGTAATTTACATACTTGCTATATAGACTACCAAAAGGCTTTCGATAGTGTCCCGCACTCGTGGCTGATCAAAGTATTAAATATATATAAAATTAACCCCATTATTATTAGCTTTTTGGAAAATATTATGTCCTTTTGGAATACCAATTTACTTATCAATTTAAAAGGTAAGAAAATAGTAATACCGGGCATTTCAATTAAAAGAGGAATTTTTCAAGGAGACTCATTGAGTCCTCTTTGGTTTTGTTTAGCATTGAATCCTCTATCTAAAATGTTAATTAAAAGCAAGTTTGGAATAAAAGTTAAGGGTAATATAAGGGAGAGTAGTACAATTTCGCATTTATTATATATGGATGACATAAAATTATTTTCGAATTCTGAACAAAATTTAGAGAAAATGATCGAGGTAGTTAAAAACTTTTCAGATGATATCAAAATGACTTTTGGTTTAGATAAATGTAGAACGATCCATATAGAGAAAGGCAAAATTGTAGATGGGGACGAGAGTATATTTAGAAATTTCCAAATTACTAGTATGAAAAGGGATGAGGTTTATAAGTATTTAGGATACCCACAATCAAATAGATTAGACCATAGTAGTATTAAAAATGATATTAGGATTAAATTTCAAACTAGGATCAGGAAAATTTTAAAATGCAATCTATCTGCTAAAAATTTAGTAAAAGCAATAAATACTTGGGCAATACCTCTATTAACGTACTCATTTGGCATAATTAAATGGTCTAATACAGATTTAGATAACTTAGAAAGATTAATTAGAACTACGCTAACAAAGTTTAATTGCCATCATCCAAATTCAGCTATAGAACGAGTTAATTTACCTAGAAATTTAGGAGGTAGAGGTATAATCAAAATAACTTCTTTGAAACATAATCAGGTAGAAATGCTAAGAACTTTTTTCCATAGGAAAGCTCATAGCTCAGAAATGCACAAAATAATTTGCAAGGCAGATAGAAATATTACACCTTTAAATTTATACGATGAGAATGCCAACATTTTTATAAATCCCAACCAGGAATTATTAGATTCCTGGTCAAATAAAATTTTACACGCAAAACACTTCAATTATCTCAACCAAACGTATGTTGACAAAATTTCGTCAAACAAATGGTTGAGTATTGGAGAGTTGAGCGCAGAAATAGAAGGATTTATGCTTGCCATTCAGGATAGAGTCATTAATACTAAAAATTATAGAAAGCATATAATCAAAGATACAAATCAAATTGATGATTTGTGTAGAAAATGTTTGGCTTTTCCGGAAACTATAGAACATATTATATCGGGATGTTCTATATTAGCACCGTCCGAGTATACATTTAGGCACAATCAAGTTTTAAAAATAATTCACCAAAATTTGGTAATTAAACATAACTTGATTGACTGCCGTAATGTAGTACCATATTATGAATACGAACCAAATTCATTTTTAGAAAACGAATTTTATAAAATATATTATGATAAAACTATACTAACAGACCGAGCGATTAGTCATAATAGACCCGATATAGTTTTACATGACAAAATTAAAAAAATAACTTATATCATTGATGTCGCTATACCAAATTCCTGTAATATTCAAAAATCTGTTAGCGAAAAAATAAGAAAATACACAGATTTAGGAAATGAAATAAAAAGAATTTGGCATTCTCAGACTGTAAAAATATTACCATTCGTTATTTCGGCTACTGGCATTATACCTAGCTCTCTAATTAAAAATTTAGGCGTATTAGATTTATCAAAAAAATTATATATAAAGATGCAAAAGTCGGTCATTTTGAATACATGTAGGATAACAAAAGATTTTTTAAATGTTTATGTTGAGGGATCAGTAGGATTTATAGGCCCTGTTAGAAGTTCTACCGAGCCGAACCCTCTGATATGAAAATATCTGGAGTCGGTGAATTATTTTCCCATTTGATCTCTGGTGAGTTGACGTGTTGTTCTTGTATTGTTTTGTATTTATTTTGCTCATATAATGCACTTACATAATGTTGATTGACTAGATGATCATTTGTGGAAAAGTGAGTGGAAGGGTTAAATTTTTCCTTTGGGGAAGATTTAACCCGGACAACTAAATCGGAAGTAGAAAAAAAAAAAAAAAAAAAAAAAAAAAAAAAAAATCTTCGTATTGTTCACTTTGCCCGGGTACCCGGGCAAAGTGAACTTGGCCTTCGGGCAAAGAGAATTAGAAATCACAATTGTAGCAGAAGTAAGAACCATATCCACTACATGAGGTACATGATTCGTGAGCCCAACTTTTACAGTAGCTGCATTGAATCCAATCCTCTGTTAATGGTTTAACATAATTTTCGTCACAAATAAGGCATTTCAAATTTTTATTTTCATCTGTTTTTGCTTTAACTTTTAGTCCGCTGGTAGATGGGCCCAGTTTTTTTTTCTTTGTAATTTAATTTTTTTTTTTTTTTTTTTTTTATTTCCTTTATTTTTTCCCAATTTACATATTTCATAATACAAGTTTTTTAATAATATGAAAGGGAACCCACTAAGGCGCAGCCTGTGCGTGGGTAATATAATTTAATACATTAGATTTTTGTACCTAAAAATACATAACAGTAAAAATAAAATAAAAAACAGTAAGCATAATAAAGAAAAACGGTAGTATTATAATTAAAGTTATTCTAAAAGATTGTGCAAGAGGAGCATATTAAAAATAAATCAAAGTAAAAATAAAGATTGTAAGATAATATATATGAATTAAAAGAACACAAAATAAAATAATAATAACTATACAGAAACAAAATAGAAAAAAGTAAAAATTAAATGAATAATGCTTCAACATTTGCATTGTACAGCCACAACTTTAATACTTTTTGGTATTGCGCTAGTTTAGTTGTTACTTGAATTTTTTTTGGTAGTAGATTAAAAGTGCGAGGTCCAATAAAGCTACTGTGAGTTTGCATTAGTTTGGTATTGGTTTGTGGGGTATAAAATACATGATTTCTTCTAAAGTTGATTTTGGGTTCATATTTTTGAAATTTATTTTGGTTTTTCATGACGTATTTCAGGCTTTGAAGTAAAAATAGTTTACGGAGATTGAATAGTTGAGATTCCTTGTACAATTGATCAGTCGAAAATGTCCTCTTTTTATTATATATAACCTTGATAATATGATTTTGTACTATTTGTAGTGGTTTTATAAATGTATCTAGTGCGCCACCCCATCCTAATATACCGTACATAATTGAGGATTGCACTAGAGAAAAATAAATCATTTTCAATTTGTCAACATTGAGTACTTCCTTAAGTCTATAAAATATGTACGTCAGATATCTTAATTTAGAAACGGTGTTATTAATTTGTGGTTGCCAGTTTAAATTTGTGTCAATATATATACCCAAATATTTGATCTTTTCAATTTTTCCAATTTCAAAGCAAGAGGTGCATGTTACTTTATTACAGTTAGCATTATGTAGTCTAATTTTAAGGTTATTGGGAGGTTTGTTTTTACTGTTTTTATAAAATGTTAGGTAAAATGTTTTATTATAGTTTAAGAAAAGTCTATTACAAGTTAGCCATGATAAGACATATGAAATACATTTTGTTGCATTTAAAAAAGTTTCAGGCCAGGATTTTCCATTTACTATTATTGCTGTATCATCAGCATAAGATACAATTTTACCAGGGATTACAACATTGCATAAATCATTAATATATATTAGAAACAGAATTGGGCCAAGCACAGTCCCCTGTGGTACTCCATTTTTTATCACTGTTTCTGTGCTATAAAAGTTCCCTATTTTTGTTTTTTGTAATCTGTCTTTGAGATAGTGAGTGAGAATTTTTAGTGCATCTTTTTTGAAACCTATTTGATTAATTTTCTTTATGAGTAGATTGTGATTTACAGTATCAAACGCTTTTCTTAAGTCTAAAAATATAGCTAGACTTTTTTTATTTTGATCAACAGATGTGTATAAATTTTTTGTCAGATCGAATATTGCATCTTCAGTGCTTAATTTACTTCTGAAGCCATATTGATTTTCGGACAGAATATTGTTTTGTTCTAGGTATTTCATAACTCTATTTTTGATACATTTTTCAAATATTTTTGAAAGGTTTGAAACTAAGGAGATAGGTCTGTAATTGTCTAATATGTGCGTGTCACCCGATTTGTGAACTGGTATTATAGTGGAGATTTTAAATTGTTCTGGGAAATACCCTTCTTTTAGGGATATATTATAAATATGTTGCAAAGGAGTTAAAATATATTGTTTTATTTTTTTTAGTGTATTACCTGATAAATTATCAATTCCTGAAGAATTTGTTGGTTTTAGGCTGTCAATGTGTTTTTCAATTTCATTAGTTGTGATAGGTGTAAAATAATCTAATGAGTTAATTGAATTGTTTGTTGGTACCAAAAGCAGAGATGAGTCAGCGGGCGCTGTATTAGCAATCTTACTGGATGATTCAAGTACTTGGTCGACGACATTTGTGAAGAAGTTGTTAAAGTTATTTGCAATGTCAGATTTGTCAGTTATAATATTGTTATTTATTTTAATCTCCTTAACCTCAGTTGATGCTATTCTTTTTTTATTCGTTATTTCGTTAATAATATTCCACGTTTTTTTGGTATCATTATTTGCATTATCAATTTGTTCACCATAGTATTTTTTTTTACAACTTCTTATTAACCTATTTAGTAAATTTCTATACAGTAAATATTTTGTTTTCATGAAGGACATTGTTCTGACATTGTTTTTTTGACAGGCTCTTTGATAATTTAGCATCTCTCTATATAGTTTATCTCTTTGTTTAATGGAGACTATTATTCCTACAGTTATCCAAGGTTTAATTTTTTTATATTTTCTCTTAGATATAACAATTTTATTTGTACTTTTTGAAATATATTCTTGGAGAGTTTTATAAAACGATTCTAATGCTGAATATGGGTTTGAAATTGATAGAATTTGATCCCAATTTTCCAAAAGAAGTAGATTATTTAATGTGAGGTAATTAATATTATTTTTTTCAACTGTTTCAGAATTTTCTTTTGAATTTGCAGTTAAGATGTTGTGTCCGTAAAATGTTGGGTAATGATCGGTAATGTTTGTTATTAGAGTTGAGGATGTTGTTATAAGGTGTTTGTGTGATTTAACAAATATGTGATCTAGAGTCGTGGAGTTATTCAAATTTTCTCTAGTTGGTGAGTTTATGTAAGACTGATATCCAGCACACGACAAACAATCTAAGTACTCATTTATACAGTTTGTTCTTTTGTTATTTTCATTTATATTTATATTGATATCACCGGTTAATATTGCGAAGTTGAAGTTATTTCTGTTAGTCATTTTTAAAAGCGAATTAAGTTCGTTATTGAAGAGAGTTTCATTTAGTGAAGGTGATCTATAGATAGCTATTAGCAAATAATTATAATTGTTATGGTTAAATGTTAATTTAATAGCATTTGCTGTTTTAAAATCTAAAATCTCGAAAGCAGTTTTCATGAGACAATTATTCATAAATACCGTGACTCCATCGTGTCCAGTATGTTTGCATTTAGATGAAATGGTTATATATCCTGGCAGGTTATAGGGTATTACCTCTTTCATCTGTGTCTCTGTTAATATAATAATACTAGGAGAAAAATCTAGACTTTCGATTAGGACACAGAGTTCATCAAAGTGCTTTCTTAAACTCCGTATGTTCATATTTAGAACTGAAAAATTAACATTTTTAAAATGATTATTTAATTCACTTGTGTTTTTACATATAAAGTTTTCATGCAAAAAATTTTCATCAGACATTTTGAACAATGATGAAGTATTTATACATGTATTATCGTCACTTGTTTGTTTATTCGGAGGGAATGTCTTCCGGCTGCCTTATGTGGATGATTGGGGCTAATTCATCTTTTCTCATCATTATGTTACCATTTTTTGCCCAGATAAACTTGTAGCCTAGTCTTGATGATTTCGCCAGAAATAGGAGGTGTTTATTATTTTGTGACAATTGTTCATTAATGTAAACAATGTTTTTATAATCTTCAGAAAAATTTATATTTTTTGGGTACAAAGTACCATATTTTCTTTTCTGGGTTATAATATTGTCCTTACTTTCTTTGTTTTGAAAAGAAACTACTATCCCTGGATTTTTACTTAATGGGTTTCTGTTTTTAATTCTATATGTGTTTGTTATTTTAGGTAATTCAGTTTCGCATTTTATTGTTTCCAATATATTGTGAACTATTTTAGGTAAGTTTTCATTCTCTTTGAAAGGAACACCTTGTATTTCAATATTATTTTGTTTTTGAAATTGTTCCATTTTGTTCAATTGCATTTTGATTTCCTTATTATCTGATTGTAATTGTTTAATTAAATTATCTTTGATTTTATTTTTTTCTTCGTATTCGTCAATTTTATTACAACAGAATTCCACAGACTTTTTAAGTTCTCTGAGTTCATTTTTTAGTTGTTCGTTAAAAGATTTCATTAACTGTTCTGATAAGTCCTCAAATTTTTTTTCCATAAATTTCATCATTTTGTTAGTGTGATAGTCTTCTTCCGAATCGCTAGATGGCGCCTTTTTTGTGGTTTTCTTTTGCCTGTTCATCTTAATGTGTTTTTGGCGTATTGCACCTAGATGGCGTTGTAATTTATGTAGAAGGTTGGTGTACTAAAATCGACTTATTTTAAAATAAAAAAAGCCGTTAGGTTAGGGCAGGGAGCGAACTCTGTTCCCTTGGGACTGCGCTTGAAGCAAGTGACGTTTGCCGCTCTAAACCGCTTAGCCACCACCGATATAGCGGGACCTGCGATTATACTGTTATATTAGTGCTGTGAATCTTAGAAATGTTAGGTATTCTGATTTTGAGTGGTTATTACAGGCAACAACACTGTACAAGCTCACTTCACAGATTTTAAAATCACTTAAAAATGTATATAACGATGCCGTTATTATTTAAATAAAGTAAAGAAGTTCACTACTGTTACACAGTTATGCGATTATCAATGTCTTTTTTATTAAATTCGATGTATAAACTATTAATTTTGAATATTATTTGCGGAGCGATTTTTGGCGTGCACACTGTGGGTATTAGGTACGTTTTTTTTTGATTTTGGAATTTTTTTATTTTTTGGAATGATGGCTTCATTTTTTTTCTTTTTGTATGTTTTTTATGGGAGTAGAAGACGGTCTTACAGTTTCAACAAAAAACTGCAGCCATAATAAAAATGACGAACCGTTCACCCATCCATTGTCCGTGCAACAAGCTTGAGATCCTGGTGGTGCACCATCGAGTAATCGGTCTTGCATCCTTTTCCTGGCGAAAATAAAAAATGGTGGAATAAAAGATCCCGCTGCATTGCAGCAGCAAATAACTGTTGCCAGTTACCCTCTTTCTGTACTGGCTAATAACTCCCACTTGCTTCTTGCCTTTTAATGAAAAAAATTTTGGAGGCTTGCTACTTGAGGTTTTAATACCTGTTTAATCCATGTTGTAAATACGAGTGGCTGAAATGTCATTTTTTTCAATGTGTTCCCACAAAATATCATAAAATCTATCTACCTGAGGACGATTGAATCCTCTTGCCCTGGCTATTTATGTTGGTTCCGGAGAACGAAACGATATCGACGGATTTCTTAATTGAAATCTATGGAACCAATCTTCTCCAGCTTTTTCATTTTAAAGGGATGTGGGATTTTATTTCCACTAGCATAATTACACACCAATGAAATCACAACGCGTTAATCCTTAGAAAACGCTCTACATTTTCATCAAGTTTTCCTGTTTAGCGGAAAAAATTGTAGAAAAACGACCTAACTTCTTCTTTGTGGATCCAGATTTGATGTGGCGATAGAGTGTTGCATAAGAATTTCATATTTTTTAGCTACGGCTGTGATGGATTCCGTGTCTTCAGTCACTTTTTTATAGCTTTAACTATCGCACACTGGGGCAAGAGTGATGAAAAACGCCCTTTATTCACAGGGACGTTTTTAAGAGAAAATTTGAATGTGGAAAGGAAGGTTATAAAAAAACAAAAATTTTAAATACATAATATATGTAAACTTTATTATGTACATATTTTATATTCACGATTTAAATAAACAAATAACAAAACAAAAAAATCAATTCTCTTTATCCGACTTGATTGAGTCAAAATCATTATCATCATCACCATCATCAACACTACCATCATCACGATCATCATAATAATCGTATTCGTCACTATCATCATCATCATCCTGAGTACTTGAATAATTTTCACCTGTCGGCTGTAATGATGGAGCCATTAGCAGTTCTACCGCTTCTATGGGGAGTGTGGTCAACTTTTTTTTTGGCTGCTTCCTTTTGCTCGCAGAGGATCTGATAACAAAAACAACAAATTGAAAACATATTTTATAATTCCTTAGAATTGAGTGTACGTATTACATTGCCCTGAGCGAAGACCAAACGCTTAATGGTAAGATTGAGTATTGTCTGCAAATCATCACGAACTGAAATATCACTAACATTGATTTTTGCAGTCACTGGGTAACATTCCTTTTATGCGGCCTGTACAATTTTATAAGACGGGTATATTTTTGGAGCATTTGATCTTATTACATTGTATTGATGTCGAGATAATCCCGCTTCCACTACGAGTGCTACAGCATCCTCTCCTGACATAGTAACTGTTTCAAGAGACTTTCTATAAGCTACTTTTACTGGGACTTGATGAATCCGATAAAATATCAGTGATAGCTATAGACGCCTCTGTCTGTCCTGTAGTTCTAAGTTCCATATGTGTGGCATAAACTAATTCAGTTAGAGGAGTAGACTTTCTCAAATCCAGAGTATTTTGTCGTTTCATTTGTTTTGTACTCTGATCAAAGGTAATTTTCGGGCGACCGGGACCACCGCGTTTCAGTGTAAGATTCGGATAATAAATTGATGAATCCAGCAATGTTTTATTTTTCTCCAGAAATCTTACTTCAATCCGGTGCGCTGCTACCCATCGTGAATAGTGTTCCGATTTGAAGCGATTTATCCTTCTCGAAATATGTTTTCTGGGATCACCGATGCATCCTGTCCTCAACTCCATTTCCTTTTGAATGTGTAGGTATGTGTAGGTATCCAGAGTTCTTCATTATTGTGAATAATTGTCGTCTTGTCATGAATAAGGTATCAGAATTCACACCTGTGTGAAAAAAAGAAAATGAATAATTTCTTCGCTCGGTTCACGTAGTGCTGTATTTGTCACGAAGCATAAAAAACCGCTGAATTGCGTTGTGCTATATCTGTCACCAACTGACACGACTCTTTCTCTCAGAAAACGCGTTTTATCTTTGTTCTATTATGACCAGATATGTGGTATAAACAGTTTTAGGAAGGGAGACCATGAAGTTTTATCTTTGAGTTACACTTTACCACCTTACTTCCAAAAAATGGAAATTGAATGTTGGTAACGATTATTTTGAAATAAATCTCTATTCTGACAGGTTTTGTAACTAACATGATATTAAATTGTCTGATCCCGAGTTTTTAAAAAAACTGTTCATTTTAATTATAGCTCCCGATCACATTAAAATAACTCATTACTTAAAAAAGTGTACATATGTGCAAGATTTTAAAAATGATTCGTAAATAACAATAGTTACTGGTCCTAAAGGTGTTTGAATGATAGCCCGGAGGTGCCCGGAGCTCAACTAATCTCTAAAAGAATATCAATTTTTTAAAAATCACGACAAAATTTTTGTATATATTTGATAAACAATTTTACCTATTAAAATAATTAATAATGTTCAAAATATAATGTGAAAAAATAAGATAAATACCTGAACATGATGGTTCCATACTCACTTTTGGGATTCGTAATAGGTGTCTTCCGAAATAAATACTTGAACTTGATGTTTATGCTGGCACTTGTAAATGGCGTATTATCTGCACGAGTGTTCGCTCTGTACTGAGCGGTGTCACAGGTAGAAGGGTATGGTCAAAGGTTTCTACCTACTATATTATAATGCTACAACTATCGAGGTACCTCGAAACAAATGAAGCAACATCGTACTATTGAATTTATTTTTTTTGTTTATTGTATCAACTTCTGGTATTTGGCCCCAGTGTGCATCGTTGACTCTGTCCAACATGCCTGGTTTATTTTTCGTACGTATGTATACACCATCTATAAAAATATAAACATTTTAAATATGTAATACGTAATTGCACATAATCAATCAAAAAGTTTATTCAATCGGGCAAAGCGAATGGTCCATCCGCTTTGCCCTATTCGCTTTGCCCAAGGCGGTATCATATAACGTTTTGTTAAAAAATAGTTTAGTTTTTTAGATAGGAAGCAAATAAACTTTGGATGAAATAAACTAATCTTTCATGAAATATAGCCAAATAATAATAATCACAAATACCTTACCTTAGTTTATCCTATGAAAATTATAAAAAACGGTTTTTTATCAAAAGGAGCGTGCGTTCCTGCCAACCTACAAATATTCACTGTCATTGCGTCGGTAGTGATGCAATACACTGATTGTGAGACTATTAGTGCATTCTAGTATTCTAGTAATATTCGGAAATATTCGATTCATCCGCTTTACCTGGTCCATTCGCTTTGCCTGGGTCTCCCCTATCTTTAGCTGTGTTTGGTGACCAGCTTAGAAAATGATAAACTAATGCTTAATAAACGATGTTTTATATGCACAGCATAAAGATAATTCATAATAATAATAATAAAAAGCAATAAATTATTTGCCTGAAATACCCATTCAAATTGGAAATATCTCCCGAGTAAAAATAAATTCCGCCGACGGGAATTGAACCCGCCCCCTTCTGACTGCCGGACAGGTGCTCTAAACCACTAAGCTACGTCGGCTTATTCCCAACCCGCCAAATAATTCCAAATGTACTGGTATTTTATTCAATCATTTTCACCTGTAATCAAGAAGCTTTATTTTTGTAGGAAAGGCAGTTAGTGCCGAGTTTCTGTCTAGATGGCGTCGAGACATATTATATCTACATTTGTTCGTGAAATATTTTATAAGACAAAGTTTAAATATTGTTTATAAGACAAGGTTTTTTAGGCATATCATAAAAGATAACAAATTATTATAAGCAATAATTTTTCGCCTGAAAATTTGTTGAAAATTTTTCTCTTACTTATATAATATACAATTAAAAAAATAGGTATAAGAGAGAGTATTTTTGTTTAGCTTCTGGATTGCATCCATTTGTCAAAACGCCTGACCGAAATGCCGAAGTGTGTTGGAACACTGGCCAAGAGAAACAAAATGTCACAACGTGTTAACTTGGACAGGATAATATCTCTCATTGTTCGTGAAATGCGCTGCCAGAAAACTACATTTATTTTATATATTATGGCGACCGCTGATTCATCTCAGACATGTGTACAAATATTTCTAGCGTAGATAATTTGTTTAAAGCGACTATAAAACATACAAAATGTTATGGTGTAGATAAGTTTAGCATTTGTTTTTCTTAGTCGACCTCACTAGGACTTGTGCTGAAGCGGAATAAAGTTATTTTATTTTATTAATTTAGTTAATCTATGTATTTTTACTATTTATTGTAGTTACTTTGCTATCCATACTTTTGACTTACACACATTAAACTTTTCCATTCGATTTATATCGGGGTGAAAGATGTTGTTGAGTTTTGTGGCAAAATATATATGCTTTCTTTGTCGGAATGCGGTTCTATATTTTTGTTTATATAATTTTGATTCGATTATGTTTGATGGATTTGCGGTCAAGTAGAGGGTTTTAATAGTTTCAATAGTATATTTTGGCATTTATTTGTTGTACATTTGATACGTCAAACTAAAAACCATTAATTACATTAACTAATGATTGATTACAAGAATATTTGAAAGTGTTCAGTTGGCTTCTAAGGGTACTTTGAGTGTTAGCAGTTTTCGCCTAACAGGTGGCGCCGGGAGTTATTTAGTACGGAATCTCTAATTTCTCATATTTACAACTCCCATCACTTCCGACGGGCCAAATCTTTGGCAAGTCTTTCAAGTTTTTCACGCTGAAATAATAAGACACGCCGAAAGAAATCACGCTGAAAGATCATATACGTACCTCCTACTGGTACACAATTGAAACTGTTTGATTTACATAACGCTTTGAAATTCTGTTTGGTTGAAATTATGTAAAAACTTTTAATTTATGCTTTCAATGGGGGTCGTAGCGTTGGTTTTAAAAACCACTGCACAGACTATTCTATTACGTAAGTTTAGTGGGCTTTCGGCAATGTTGCACAGAAGACAGTGTGGAACAAGCCAACTCAAAATATTTACACGATATTTACAAATCGATTATTGAAACACATTAAAGCCTCGCAGTAAACGTTCAGGGATGATTTTAAAAGGAGATTTGCAAAAACGAATTTTAAAGGAAGCGCGCTAATATTTAAAAACAAGCAAAAATTTATAAGCAAAAATGGTGAAAATATTTAATAAAACACGCTTCGTTTGAAATAGAGCAAAAATCGCTCGAAAAATACTTTAGTTACATTAAAAGATGCACTGTGATTTTTTTCATGCCTATAACATATTAAATAACAGAACAAAACATGTTTTTAATAATTTCGGAACTTACTTTGCGACTTTTTTCTATCGAGGGAATTTCATATAATTAACTTTTCTGCATAAAAAATGTATAGATATTTCCTTAAAAAATAGCATATATTTTTATGAAACTTAAGTGTTCCTCAAAAAATTTACGATATTTTGATACACTTAGAATTTTACATTTGATACACTTAGAGCTATTTAAATAATAACATTAAAAAAACTAAATTATTTCTTCAAAACCATCAGGAATTTCCTTAGTAAAAAAGTCTTAATAAAGATCTACATGGCTTTTTGCCAATCGCTCTTAGATATTATATTATCGGATGGCAAAGTGCAAATGACAATATCCTAAAATCACTCATTAAAACCCAAAAACCACAACGAAAATTATTATGAAAGTCTCTGAAATAACTAGCACTGATTAAATTTTGAACAAACTTAACGTAGTGTCACTTAAACAAATATACTAAAAAACAATATTCCTTTACGTTCATAAATACAAAACATAAGAAATAAACTAACACCCTATATTAGAAACACTAGATCTCAAGGTCAAAAACATATCCAACAAGCAACTACACATACAAAATTTGGTTAAAAAAGTTTCCTTTACTATGGTACTAAATTCTCCAACAAAATCCCACTCCAATTCAAAACTCACAAAAATATTTCAACATTTAAATCTCAAATAAAAAGCTGGATACAAAACACAGGGAGTTCAGAAAAATGATATTACTGAAACTGAAACCACTCAACTGAACAAAAAAACACCATGCAAATATATTTATTTAAAAAAAAAAACACTTTTCAGGCTAATAATTATTGCTTATAAAATAATTGTTACCCTTTGTGCTATGCATAAAAAATCTTGTCTTAAACATTAGTTTACCAAAAAAATATAATAATTAATATTTGACAAGTTCTAGTATCTTCACAAAAAAATGTAGAAAATTTGTCTCGACGCCATCTAGTGAGAGAGTTAGCACTTACAATGCCTTTCTCATATAAAATAAAGTTGGATGTTTTCAGGTGAAAAAATGTAACAAGCAGTAATTGTTGAATGAAAACTAGTATATATTGAATTATTTTCGCGGATAAGAGATAAGCCGCCATAGCTCAGTGGTCAGAGCTGTCGACCGGAAATCGAAAGGACACGGTTTCAAGTCCCGTTGGCGTCATGTATCTTTTATCAGGAGATTTTTCAATGTGAATGAGTGTTTCAGGCTAATAATTATTGCTTATAAAATAATTATTACTTTTCAATATATTTATAATTACTTTATATCCATCTTATTATCCATACAATTAAATTTTAATCTTATGTAAGTGAAATCGTAAGCACGGGAGATCCCAGTGAGGATATCATTATATATATTTGTTACAACAACAAAAACCGATAATAAAACACTTTTTATTATTATTATTAATATGAATACATAACATAGGATGCGGCTAATGGCCTCCGCCAACACGTTGGTGACCGCAGCCTACCAGCACCAAGCGCCACTCCTGAGTGAGCGCTGGGCCCAAGCGCACTCAAGACCACGCCCTGCATAGTTGTCATTATTTGTTAATTTATTATATCTATTATACCAAAAAATATATACATATAAGATAATGTATATCTATATGGGACGTGTGGGATTGCACTTACCTCCCCACATTCTGGAATAAAATCAATCATCATTTTCAAAGCAGTATTTATTGTATAACCTAACAATGGAGAAATAAAGGCCAGAGAAGAATAAAATCAACTGGCTCAACACTTCTCCTATCCTTGGTATATAATTATTATTCTAGCAAAGTCAAACTCATGTTTATTTTGGTGAAAATTAAAATATCAGCTGAACGCCCACTGTTCTGGTTTGGCCGCCATTATTTAATGATCCGCGACAAACAAAATTAATGCGCCACTTTTCTGCCACTGACACTTCTTTTCAATTTTCTTGGCGATGCGCGATGCGGTGAGAATGCGGGGAAATTTTACAAAAAAATACTTTTGATCGCCTACATTCGTAATTCCAACTTGAATAAAGGAACTGAAAAAATGTGAATCAAACGAAGATTAAAAATCTGCATTTTTTATATCTTCCCACTGTTTTTTAAATGGTAAAATTATCGATGCATGTTGACGAGACGATTTTTTTTAATTTGCTTTACAGCTTTGGTTATAAAAATTTTTTTAATTTTTTTATTCCAGATGAAAGAAAATTACTATTTAACTAGAAATAACTATAGTAAATACAATTTTAAAATTACATTACACATAAATACATAACAATATTATTCACTTTCAGTGTTTTGCTGATTGAGCATAAAATTGAATAATTTTTTTTAAATGTATTTACACTTTTTTCATTTTGAATGTTGTCTGGAAGGCAATTATATATGTTGCCCTCCTCGTAACCAATGGATTGTTTGCCATAGTGAGTATGTATAGTAATTGTAAAAAGCATTCACTTTGTGGCACATCATAATTTACAATAAAAACACATAAATTTGTTTTTGACCACTATAGGTTATAGTGTTTTTGACCACTATATAGTGGTCAAAAACAAATTTATGTGTTTTTATTGTAAAGTATGTATAGTGTTTAAATGTATGTTATAGTATTGCTGTGTAAAGTATGTGTGTACTTGGGACGTTCTAATGAATTCTGTATTTGTATGTATGAGTTTATTATTTATTTTGTATATAAGGAAACATGTATTATATTCGTATGGTTTTCTTAATGTTAATAATGTTCTTAATGTCGGTTGTCCAGTTTTTTGTGAAAATGAGTTATGCATGCCTTTTTAGTTTTTTCAGTATCTACACAGAGGTATAAAGACGATTATCCTACGACAATGTGAAATTAAGTTAGGTCAACATAAAAGGTCTGGTATCCCCACAATGTTCAAAGGAAAATTTTTACTATTTCCTCTCTGCTGAACAATTTAAAAAATGTGACAAACGACCTTTGACTTCTTTGGTACAGATATATTTTTTTTGTGGATATTCTGGGTTTGATGTGAAATAGCTTTTTGATTAAACTAAGTTAAATTAAAAACCAACCTAATGTAAATTTTTACTGTTTGTAAATAATAGTAATACTATTAATTATTTGAGCATATTTTCAAAAATACTAATTTCAATTGTGTGTCTGTGTGATAGAAACTATAGTTCCATAAACTTGAATTATTTTTGAATTAAAGTGTCATTAGTACCTATAATATAATATCCATGAAATTATTTTAATTGTCATATTTTTATATAGAAACAGTCATATTTTTAAATAGAAACTTTGTCAAGAATTCAGATAAGCGCTTAAGTACAAACTTTTAATATAATATTTTTTATCAGAAAATTAATTTTATTCTAAATTTAAAATGTTTTTTCTTTTGTTTAAATTTCTTGGTGTTAATCGTGACAAGAAAAGTGTATGTTTCAGGTTTCCATTTTCAATAAAGCGGTATTACTAACTAGAATTACTAACACAATATCCCGTGATTTTTTACGAGTCTACGATATTCAAACATACAAATTAAGATTGTGAGTCTGTCTTTGAGTGATTGTAACTCTGGTTCAGTGTTCTTAAATTTTCTTTGAATTTAAGTATCATTTTCAAAATTGCAACTGATTGTTTGAAGATCAGATAAGTACTTACCTATAATATAATATTGAATCAAATTATTTCCAACGTACAGAATGCCTATATATAATATATTTAAGTTATAGATGTGTACTTTATGTTACTCTATCTAACTTTTCTAGACATTATGAATAATGTCTGCATTTTTAAGAGTCGGATCATATTATATTTTAATATTTTTATATTTTAGATTCTGTTATATTAACTTAACCGTGTTATATTAACTTTACCGTGTCATTGTATGAAATGTTGTCTGTATATACCTGCTGACAAACTGCAAAATAAGTTTAGCAGGTTTAAATTGCAAAATAAAAAATTTAAAAAAAATAAAAATTACATATAAATTCAATGTTTAATATTACTGGACTTGAAAGTTCAAAATTAAGAAAATAACAATCCTAACCAATTGAATTGTTCGATCTTGGATCAGTTTCCTAGAAAATATTGGAAATAAATAATCATATTGTAAACACACAGTTTCAGAGAATCACGGGGCAAGTTATACAAACGTAATGCAAAAGTATTATACATACATTCCTGTGACGAACCGCATTGTTTGTTATGCAATTCGATCAGGGAGTTCCGACTCACCCCGCTTTCTCCACAGTCCTGGCTGACCCTAACCTTGGTGCGGAGTTGCCCCACTTTCCTCGCTCCTCTGTCTATCGATTCAAACACTTCTACACCCCACTCTCCCCCGCTGATAGACAGAACACAGAAAAATTCGAATTTAAAATCTCCTTTTTGTTATTGCGTGTGGTGGGGGGGTCAGGGGGGGACATCCAGATCTGCGGGCCACTCTAGGGCCTCAATTGTCATCCTGTAGGCTTCATCTAATCCGCCGGGGAATTAATGTAGCGGGCATTCCTTGACCAGTGGTCTGCACCGCACTGCATTTACTCATCGCGGACTATCGATGCATCATTTGGGCACAACGGCTATGAGAGCACCTTATCCTTAATGATGGAACACCAGAGTTTATTAAACAGTGAGCGAAAGAAACACCCTGACGAATGAAAAGTAAGTGTATAACATCTTACATTGGATTATTAATTTTTTTTTAGTGTCCAGGTAAAATGATTTTATTTACTCTGGACTCCAGGTTCGCGAGTTTGAAACCCAGCGTCTCAAAAATTGTATATTTTTACTTCGTTCAGTAGTTGATGTTGAAGATACCAGTATTGTCCTAATACGACGTCACCATTAAGAATAGATTAGTGACTAGATCATAAGAGTATTGGTGTACTTTTTTTTATGTTAACCCAGCACAGAAGGCCCTGAAAATAATTTCCCTCAGGGCCATGTCATCTTTTGGGATACTGGATGGAGGGTCTTTTTTAAGGAAATGATCTGGCACGCCAACCCAGCTGGTGGGCAGGCGCATCCTGAACGCACCTCACCCGATGCACCCTCGCACCCCTGCTAAATCGCCAAACGTACCGAAACACTTGGGGTGACCTATGGCAGAGGTTTGGGTATCCACTAAATAGTTCCCGGGGCGGCGGTATCAAAGCCCACCTCCCAAATTAACTGTATGAATAAAAAAATAACATGTAATTTTGTTTTTGGTATGAAGCTGAAATAAAACAAAAAACATGAAATGAACATTGTAGAATTGAATCGCGAGTCTAAATTTGAACAGAATAGATGAACGTTACTACGCATCAGTGGCGTAGATATAGCTTTTACATGGGAGGGAGGTTGGCCCTAAAAGGGGGAGGAGTTTGACGCTGGTGGGTGGGTAAGGGAAAAAAGAGGTTGACAAATTTATCACAAAGTTTTTTGAGAAATCTATTTAACACAACTTATTATTTACATGACATTGATAAAAAAAATATGGTGCTATTAACATTGTTGTATGTAATTTAATCTACGAGTATTATTCAATTTTTTCCTACGCAATACTAAGGCCTATGGGGGGGAGGGGATTTTGACCTCCGAAATGTCCCCCTCCCCTCTTATATACGCATTTGCGTCGCATAAAGTATCTTTGGGCGTTTGCGGTTAAAAGGGAGCTGCAGGCGGATGTTATAAATTCAAAATTATCCTCTTAATAAAATATTTAACTGTACCATAGATGCCACGAAGGACTTCCGTCAAAATACGCAAAAAGGTTCGAGATAGGTTTGCGATTTTCCATCCAAGAGATATTGGTAAAATTTTGCATTATCGAAGGAAAGATATTCTTCAATAAGAAATGCCAAAAAAGAGGTATAGTTGGACAGAACATGTCACTATTTGAATATAATTAATGTTTATGAACCTTTCGCATTCTTAGGATCGAGTTGCTTCGATTTTTAAGGCGCTTGTGTATGAAATATATAATTCGTTTTAATAATTGGGAATAATGTAAGCAGATAAAACAGAAAATTAATTTGTCGCGTATAGAAATTGAGTGACTGATGATTGATGATTGACGATTCGAAATGAGAGTTTTGTTAATATTAACATCAATCATTATATACATTAAAGGTAAACATATGTTTGCAAGACAAGATTTTATGCAAAGCACAAAGGATAACAAATTATAATTAGCAATAATTGATAGCCTGACACATAAATATAAATTGAAAAAATAAATACCACCGACGTGAATTGGACCCACACCTTCTGATTTCCGGTCAGATGCACAGAAACACTGTGATACGTCGGCTTATTTTTAACAGCCAAATAATTAAACAAATACTAATATTTCATTAAAAAATTATTGCTTTTTGATTTTTTTCACCTGAAAACAAGCAACTTTATGTTTGTATGAAAGGTATTCTTAAATACCTAAATTTTCAGTAGGTGGTGTCGAGATATACTATATCTTTATTTAATGTTGAAATATTATGACTTTTATCAAATATTGAATAAGTTAAGGCAAATAATTATTGCTTACAAAAATTTATTTTTTACGATTTGAGGTTTTACTCAATAAGTTATTCCAATACAAATATATTGATTATTCGTTTTGTTCTTGTGAAAATAGATAGATTTAAAATAATCCTACAAAAAATTCACTTTGTAAACCTTTTGCAGTTTTGTGGAAACTTTTAATCTAACATCTGTTTGACATTAACTCTTTAGCAGTATTCTGAGCCATCAAAGAAATCCCTCTGCTTATTGCACTGTGTTCTCCATTCCTTCTTGTCTTACTTCTCCCACGCAAAAGAACATAATAATATCCTGTTAAAACGTTCCTTATCATTTCATTCAAAATAATTTATCTTCATAGTCTCTCACTGAAAAACCGAGAAAAATATAAATAACTTCGTAAAGGTTATTTTAAATCCTTATTGCAAATTCTTATGGCATTTCCACCAGATGTTCTATGTTGGACACTATCGATGGCCTAGCAAACACATGTGTTAAGTGCAGTTTTAAGTGAAAACGTACGATTGCGTGCATTGTAAATAGATGTTTCGTTGAAAGTTTACATCACTTATATCATCTAGAAGCGGATATTCACTTTAATTTTGTTGCACTCCATCAATATAGAGTATTCTTATTATTTAAATTTTCAAATTGTACTTAACACACGTGTGCGCTAGACCATCGACATAAAACTGTAGATAGTGTGTCAGATTTCGATCGCTTTGGCGGGCTTTGAAATACCCAAATTTTAAAAATTATTTTAACTATGAAATCGACATTAAAAAAATCCTTTTTTAAATTTAGAAAGTGAACTTTCACACAAAAAAAAATCACTGGAATTCCATATTATTTTTTCGAAATGAGTATTTACTTTGTTCAAATGATTATTAATAGAATTAAGATACGTTACTGAGACAACGTGCGTGGTTTCACTGAACTAGGGGCCCAGTGGACATTCTATAGCGGCCCGTTCATATACATATTATTTCTATGGCTATCCTTTTCAAAAGCGGTGCTTCATTTATTCTTCGATTGGTATGAATATAACGTGTCTTGTACATTTTCGATTGGTATGAATATAACGAGTCTTGTAGATTTTTCATTTGTATGAATATAACGTGTCTTGTACATTTTCGATTGGTATGAATATAACGTGTTTTATACATTTTTCATTTGCATGAATATAACGTGTCTTGTACATTTTTAATTGGTACGAATATAACATGTCTTGTACATTTTCGATTGGTATGAAAATAACGTATGTTGTACATTTTCGATAGGTAAATTTCTTCTTTTGAAAGACAATGATTCTGAGACATTTTTTTTAATAAATGCTTTCAGCTTCAGAAATCGTAAAATTATAATATCCCATGATTTTTCACGGGTCTACTTTAGTGGGATATAAAACAGGGAAGTCGTTGATCAAAATCTGCACGCGGATACAAATCCAAATAATTCTAACTCAATGATTGCATGACATTACTATTATGTATCATCATTGAAGGTTGATGGGATGCGAATTTACAATTGAATACCGATATATGCATTGGAGAGTATAGAATGAATTGTGTGCTTAAGTTTTAATTAATGATCGAAATTGATTTTTAGATTAGCGTTGTCAAGAATATAACTGCAGGTATTTAGCGTAATGTGTGTTTAATTGGTACCTACTTAAAAAAGAATGTTTAAGTAAGTTATTATTAGTGTTTCGGGTTTTGATCTTAAGATTAAAAAAATACTATTTCTGTCTTTTACTTATATTTTTAATATGATTTTCAGTTGTAATTCAAGAAAATCGCTTGCCAAATGTACTCTAATCAGTTGTATTATAAGAAAATTGATTGTATACTGAAAAATTAACCATTAATTATCAAATATCATCATTTGGTGGTAACAAAGGCTTAACACCTCTCTAAAAGCTTATCTTTTAACGAATTTCCAACCAGAGAGAAAGAATTGGGAAATGCATTAATCCATGGGAGATACATCTTTATAACTAAGATTACTTATAACATAGGACATATACAGGAGCTGACGTAGATCACTAAAACTCTGAAGGCGAACTTCATTAGATTCTAGGGACGGGTTTTTTCACAGAATTTGAACAATTCATCATATTTCAAACTTAATTTCCAAGCTTAAAGTTATATTTAAGTTCTATCATTACGGGCTAATTGGTTCACAAAACAGAAATAATAACAGCATCTGAATAGAACCTACACAGAGCTTCATATTCTGTGAAACAACTTGTCTCAAGTCTCATGGAAAGCTTTTCTGAATTTTTGTTTGTAAGTCAGTCAAATAATAGTGAGACCCTTAAACGTGAATAAAAAAATGGCTTCTTTGACTGCTGGTTCTGTTGACGATCTGGAAAATATATTTTCACTAAGAAATAGATTTCATAAACTTTATTATCCCTTTCGACTGCTTGATATTTTATTTGCTAGATGGGATCGACTCAGTGCGTTGTGCGAGTGACATGCGGACGGAACGATTCAAAAAAATAATGAAATTAGTCTAATCCAGCAATCATTTTACGCGAACCAAAAAAATGTCACGGTCACGAAAAAATATTGATTGTGACCTGATTATGAGGTTATTAAAAGAATTCTGCATTCTTCAGAAATACTTCAAAAAAATGTATATTTCCTTGCCTCCAACCAAATGACTTTATGATTTACACCGCAGCGAATCAAATATACATACGTACAATGTACATTGTGCGTGCCAGAAATAAGCATTCAAGGGTACGATAAATGTGTCAGGCACTAGTTACGTAAATAACATATCTTGGATTGAACAACGGTCACATGACTTATCGTCTGGTCTGTCAGAAATGTTTATCGCTGTTGCAGACAAACTTGACACTTGTCAGAAAAATTCTAGCTTTAATCACGACAATTAATATTTTAAAAAGAATTGGAGACTTGTAATTGTGAATTAGGATTTGTTTATATTTTCGATATCTTGATAGACGCGTACAGGTATTTTTCACTCTCATCAATATGTTCAATGGTAATTTAATTAGATATAATAATAATAGGAATTTATTCCAGAATGTATTCAGGGGTAGTGCAATGCAACACATTCCATATTTTAAAATAGCATACAAATAATGAGAATACACAGATGGGCAATGCGGAATAGAAATGAAAAATGTATGCAAGCAGCCGTTTATGGAGGATATTTGAACATCTCCAGAGAGCCATCGGGGGACTCCATTAAGGCAACCATTGCAGTGGTGATAGTGTTATTTGATTGGAGTAGTCTGCGCCATAAGCTTCCCATGTGATGGCGGAGAAGCGCTTTGAAGATATGAACAGATATGAATATGATTAAGTATAAAATAAAGTATAAAATAATATACAGTGTTCTTGCGGCACGTTCCGAAATAGAAGATACTCTCAGTATCGCCCTGATTTAAGACCACCACTCAGAATTGAAATGTTGCTTGCAATGGCTGTAGCCGTATTCGGTGACCAGATCTGAATAGCCAGGTACATCTCTACTTTCCGCTTTCCCATTTATTTCCCTCCCAACTACCTTTAGTCTCGCAACAAAAGTTTTTTTGGTATGAAAGCAATGACAATAATTTCATCTAAGCTTACGAGTCTCAGCTTTTGCAGAAAGCAGGTGGTTATAACAACCATCTTGTGAACAATGGAATAAATAACTTCATAGTGAATTCAAAACAATGTTGGCAACACGCTTTAGTAGCTATTTTATTGTTATTACATTAAGTAAACTGTCGTCGACTACCATAATTTATTATGTTTTACTAAACATAATAGAATACAAAGACGGCGTCTTCTCTACACCTTCTACATCAATCTTGCTTGAGATTAACATTTGGGTGGACTTAATTTAATGTCCTTCAAGATGTGGTTAAGAATTTGTAATATTCGGAAGAAGCAGCAGGAAAATTAGGTACAAATGTACTTCACATCACGATATTACATCATTATCAGAAATTGCCGATTTTTTAGCGTATGTAAATATATGCCAAAATCGATAAATAATTGTTTCTCAGGAAGGTTGTAAAAAAACTCCAAGTAGTTAGGTGTTTGTTAGATCAGGTTTCTTTTAGATAGTCATTACATCATTACAGGGTATCTCAAAATTCTCCAATCATCATCTATTTTGTAGGACATTTATCAGCAATTAAAAAAATATGGAAGGATTGCATCTTTCGAGCTCAGGCGTTCGGTGGGAATTCTATACTTGTTCTACCAGAAGATGTTCCTAGGAACTCGCTTCATTGATCACTTGGGCACCGGTGCACAGTCGGGAAACACACCAAATGCATGCCCAACATGTGTACAGTTGTCACAAGACAACGCGTCGTTTTCGACTCGTTTCACCTTGCCTGTGGAATGATTTTCCGGCCTCTGTGTTTTCTCGTTAATCTCTTCAAGACCCAGGTTTATTCTTTCATTTTCTCAATAAGTCCCTCCACACAGAAATCAAATATTTGGGGCATCTCATCAATCACCTATCGGACGATGGCGATATTGAACGATATAAGAGAAATATCACCATAGTGTCTAATATGTTTGCAAAAAGATTATTTATAAGTACATGTTACATGATTAATACATTTATTTAGAGAAGATACATTAGAGCACCATACTAGGCAGCTGCCTGTTTCATGGTGCCCAATGGAGGAATGGTTAGTTAGAATTTAAGTCTTGTGTAAACATATTTTGGTAGAATCAGTCTAATCAACCATTTAGTTATTATTGGGCCTATGTAGGAAATATTACAAGTTTTTATATTCAATTCAGGGGAGATTTTGTTGTACAGTTTAGGTCCAAAGTATGTGTGTGTCTTTTGATACTTTGCCGTATTGCTCGTTGGGATCAATGGGATCATTGCTTTTATATTTCTTAAAAATTAATTATATCACTATGTAAAACTACATGGGATTGGTGGGATTGCACTAACCTCCCTTCAGGAAGGGAAGATTCTCTCAATCCTCGAATAAAAAAATATTATTATTTAAATGTCACTTTCTGTACAATATACTGTATCAAAATTTCAAAAATAGCCACTAAAACTGCGATAAGTGAACTGTAAATTTGCAAGTGTGAAGAAGTACATAGTACGTATTACCTACATATATGTAATTTCGACAAAGAACATGTTTTAAACTACAAAGCAATTTCCCACAGACTAGATAGATCTGTCAGCGGGGTTTTGATCCTGTAAAAACATGGACCAGACTCTGGAGTCGGAAAAGATAAATATTCGGTCTTTGGCACGATCCAAATGTTATTTACACTGAAATCTCATTTCTGCTAATCGACGGGAGACGTGGGCATTGACTGACAATAATCTGTAAACAAACAGCTTATCGATTATTGATCGCCCTGTTTACAAAATGTTTGCATTACTTTTGCGAATCGCTTCAAAATAGCGCGGACAAATATATAAATTAATTTATTTTACATTTAGAAAAGCTTTAATAAATAATCGATATAAGTGGAACTCTTCCCAAAAAATCTTTAAAGATACTTCAATATCCCAGAAACAAAACATTGCAATCCAAGAATTAAATTATGCTTCTTCTATATCGTATGATTTAGAAGAATTCGTGAAGGTCAAAGTGGTATGGTGAGGTCACTTAATTCAGCACAGATGTGCCACCGATGAGCTAGTGAGGAGGACATTATTCTACGATGTGTTTTGTAGTTTTTATTTGTACAACTAACTAACCATCACTCCGTTTTCCGCAGGGGTATGCAGAGAGGACGGACCGCCAAACAACTCGGTTTGACTCATTCACATTCATACAACGTCTCATTCTTCGCTCATTCACTCTACATGTCGAAACCATCTAAGCGTCATTTTCTAAAAAAAGGCATGGAACTGACAAAGGAAGGATAAAAGTAGACTGAATGCAGTGGAAATGAGATCCTTGAGGCGTACGGCGCACTTGAGGTGATTTTTCACGAAAACCGCTCTACATAAATTAGTCGAATTTTATTATTATTTATTATCCTGCATCATTTATGTTTCTTTACTAAAAACTTGTCTTATATCACCAAATATTGATAAACTGGTTCCATCGAAAACTTGTACGATCATGACGAACAACTATGACAGTTGTTCGTCAAAAGACAGAAGATACTAGAACGATGACTTCACGTACGATCTCTCGCCGGGATTAGTATACTAGCGATTTGGGAGTGGTCTCATTTGAGTCAGCACGAATCAAAACATACTAAAGGATATCTCACTCGATAGTTTGTAAACATGTAATTTTCAAAAATTTCCCCCACTCTAACCTCCCATCTTGTTTTGGATTTCATTCAAGGCAAATCTTAATTTATATTGCTAGGAAGGATATATGAGCAAAGTTTCATGGATGCATAAATTTTTTCATTCATCAAACCATATTTTAACTGTAGGTACTTTACGTGGACCTAACTAATGTGTATCTAGCGCTGTGCGATATATGGGGCCCTAATGACTTTATGAATGTCGACAAATACAAAATGCGAATGTCAACCAATACCCTGATATATAGCAGTGAGGCATGGAAATGTCAGTGGAAGGATAAAAGTAGACTGAATGCAGTGGAAATGAGATCCCTGAGGCGTACGAACGGTAAAACCGTGTATGATTGTGTGAGAAATTCTAGTATCTTCTGTATTTTGACGAAAAACTGTCATAGTTGTTCGTCATGATCGTACCAACTATCGATGGAACCAGTTTATCAATATTTGGTGATATATGACAAGTTTTTAGAAAAGAAACATTAATGATGGAGGATAATAAATAATAATAAAATTTGACTAATTTATGTAGAGCGGTTTTCGTGAAAAATCACCTTTAGTGCGCTGTACAAATATATTTGTTAAATAATTAAAACTAGAACTACTAAAATCTAGTGACTTACATCTTAGACTTATATCTAGTGACTTACGACCAAGGCCTATAACTACTGTCTTAATGACAAATATATTTACATGTGTTGAAACTTACAACTAACATTAACAATCTAATTTTACTAGCGCCAGAAGAAGAAGGAAGTTCTATTATATTAGGGTATTTTTATAATTAATTTTAGAACAAAATTTACGTGCAAAATGCGCCCAACGGGTTAGTTGGATATATATCTTAAACGAATGCAATTAATCGTCGATCTTTGCCGCTTTTGCCGCGATCTTTGATTTGGATGATTCATCTGACAAAAATTAAACCGATCGACGTGTTATGTTCCCACTGATATTGTCCATTGTCCATTGGTAGGCAAGTCAATAGCATTTTGACTTTATCATAAGTAGTTGAACGGAATCGCTAGAGAATTTAGGTGTGTGCATCAACAATTACAGTAAATCAAAAAGGAAAAAAATGCAATATTTGGATAGAATGGCGGATTTACGGAAATGAGTGTCTGAAAAAGTAAGTTTTTAGTTTGGATCTAAATTCTGTTGGGCTGGTTATACAAAAGGGATAAGTCTGCATGTCTAATAGTAATCTATTCGCGGAGAGACGCCTGATTCAAAGTATTCATTGAAAGGCATTTAGGGAATATAAATGTTATTAAAAGTTTAAGCCTTGTCAAATGTTTGATCGGCAAATGTGTATTTTACTATCTCACTGTCCAAAGTAGCGAAACATCAATTTAATATTTATACATAAAAAATCGCTCAAGAGGAGTAGTTTACTGCTGACAGCTTTGTCGATGGTAATATCACCCATTTTTATAGATTTAACATTCTTTTCGTACATAAAATGACTCTTCTCTTGTATATTTGTCATTAAAAAGTGAATCGTTATACTCATCAATTCACTTTTAATCTTTTTATTTTACTAAGACCATAAAAATCTCATCAAATTGATAATAATAAGAAAATGGTATTATCAATAATTCATTATGTAGTTGCAGGCTTGAAAATTCGGGGGAAAGAAGGAGATGGGGAAGATGAAGTTTGGGAAGTGTCCTCTATATTTGCTGATTTGGTCACTAAGTGTAAGCAAAGGCATTTTAGCACCAGGGCAACAACGATGGAGTGAAGAGCTCATTTATGACCACATCATTTAAGATAAAAGACAAATGTTACAGTAGAGATGTCAATTGAATGTATACTGGAACAAGATGGAAATACGTATCATATTTGGGATTGTTTTCTTTCTGAATTCGAACCTGCATCCTCTAATTGAGAAAGCTTTGAAATTACAATCACATTGTGTTCAACCCAAACAAACCATCTCTAATATTCACAATCTCATCGTGTCGGAATAAAACATTAAATTTTATGCTATGTGGAAACTGGCAAAGACTTTGATAAGCAGCCAAAAATGTGTCCATTATTAAGCGAACCGTTCATTTAACATGTTTCCTGGCAAAATTTACCTCGCATCATTCCCGAGTTTATTTCGGTGTCATTAAATCACGCGAAAGTTATTTTACTCGTGTTTTGATTCGTTTTTTGTGTCATCGAGCCTAACCAATTTCTGACCAGAATTTAGAATAAATGGGAGAAACAACAGTGCGACAAAGATTTTAAATTAGTTTTCGTGTTATTCGGCTTATGCATATCTTACAACCTGTCATAATAAATCGAGATTTATGATTTGACAGAAGTTTTGAAGCTCCCCTTACATTAATTATGAGACAGAAATAGATGGAATGAAGACATGTGATTTTTTAATGTGTAAAGAGTGTGTTCTTGCCTTGTACCACTGATTGACAAAGTAGAAAGAATAATTGTAAGAATTTAAGATAGTAAAAACTGTACCAATGTTGTTAAAAAATCTGATCGCTTTCTCTAACCTATTTTGCTGGTCTGAACTAACTTACTTCTACTTCTCCTGGTACCCTCTCCTTTCCATGTTAAGCTATCATTAAGACCATAGATTCTTCCCTTTTCTACGATCAGGACTATCTTCTACCTTCTAGCAGTCTAAACAAATATTTCCAAATGCTTTTTGGGCTTTTTGTTTACCGTTACCAAGGTGGAGGTTTTCTACGTAGGTTACTCGCATGTATGCAATACAAAATACTTTTATAGTATCAGATTATATTGTTTCAATAACTTTGTGTGCAACTATAATCTTGATGGAGTTTAAATTTATACCGAAACGAACTGAGGGGTTGCTCTATAGGAGCCCTTATTAAGAGATCTCACTTCTTTGTTGCAATTTAATTAGATATATTGCAAGAGGGGGGTTTTCTGAAATTAACCATTACGAAGTCCAAATCTCTGGTTCGTGGTCGGTAATACAGTAATTCAATTAATATCTGTTGTAAAAATCTGTATTTTGGTAAAACTGCTAAATTAAAGATCATCTGGTACTTAAAATAATAGTATAATTTTTTACCGTACTTTATTTAAATTATTTCCGATATTTGAAGACTACTGTGGAATATGTTGTTCCGCTTAGAACTTTGTGGGTTCTTTTTAATTTTATTTTTAACTTCTGACTGCTTTAATGGTAATTTACCATGGGGAAATAATGGGTCAATGACATTGAAGATTTTTGTGAATAAAATTCAAACTATTAGGAGAAAGAAGATCAAACCTAGCTGTTCATATATAGTTACTAAACAAACTAATGTCATTTCAGGCAACTGATAACAATTGATACTGAGTAGACATTTTATAAAATGTATTTTACGAAATATATTACTTTTAATTAATTTTACGACTATATTTTCAAAATAATTACGAAGGTCAAACAAGTACAATGATGTATTACCGATGGACCTCTAGACACGGAGACGTTCTTTGTACTCTACCGCTAAGCTCTTTAAGTTAAATACGTCGCTTATAAGAAATAGCTTATAAAGGAGCTACCAGCGGTACGACCTACCGGTATATAATATACATACATCCCCTTCGTCTCCTTGATATGTCCTTAAAGGTTAAGTTCAAGCTCGCCCGTGCGAAATGCAATACGATGCCATACCATGCATTCCATTGTGAATCTAAAATTTAAAGGCTTCTTCTTTCACCGATAAATTCCATGGCATTTAAGCCCGTCGGAACGTTTAGCTACGTCGCACCGTTTAGAAGGGTCTACGCCATATTACAATCGAACCAAATCGCCCGTTAAAGGGCGCTTTAAGTCTTTCGGCGCTACGGCGTAGTACCGTAGAATTACGACGTATTAAATATCAGTTGGTACCCACACTCTGTACCAATAAAAAGTTTAGACTGTGCAAAAAAGTGTTTTTTAAGCTATGACACTAGGTAAATTTTTACACAATATACATATCAAATAACACGATTTTTAACAGATATAGACAAAAACAATAGACTTTACTCCCACAGAAATACCAAAATGTAAAACGCAATTTATCGAATTTTTGGCGTAGCAGTATTTAAACACTTTCAGTAAAACAATTGTAAATTAATCAGTTGTGGTTTTTAAATATATTCATGATATTAAACGTTTTAATGTAATATCTCACATTAGTCTCAACTGCCTGGAACCAGTGGAACTACGGCAACCCCAATTTTGAGGAACTTTAGCGAGACCGAAAGAGGTGCAATGGGAACAATGAGAGAATATTTTGAAAGATGTACCTGGCTATTCAATTATTGATACTTAACATAGCTGTATCCATTTAAAGGGCAAAGCTTTATTTGTCTCTCATCAAAGACTAACTAATAGTGCGAGTGCTTTTCTTGATAAAGATCGATTCTGCAATTATTTTTTTAAATAAAAAAAACTAATATTCGTACAATTTGTTTGCCCTCACCGGAATTATAACCAGCGACCTCTGGGCTCACAGCCAAGGTTCTTATTGCTTTACCATTGCCAAATGTATCACATAATTTTTTTATTTTTTTATACCAATTCTACGCAAAAATTTTTTTTAAATTAAACAAATCCATTTCCAGGCAAAAACTTAGATACTTTTCAAAATCACATATTTACTTAATCATCACATCTAATTACACCGAATAATAATATTTTTTACTCTGCAGCAAATAATTATAGGCGTCTTTATGCCTAAATTTAATCTGTAAAATCATTTCTTTACAAATAATCTTTATCGGTTCCAAAATAAGATTAGATGAATTTATGTGTCGGCCCCCGCTATACGGTTTTAGACTAATCTATAGGATTAAAGGTAGGCACTATGTTGTAGGTAGTTCCACCAATAAGGTTTGATAATAAAGCAAGTCGGAGAATACTAAAACCCGTAGTAACGACGAATTATTGGAAATTCTCGATAACTCTCCGCTTGGGAAATCTTAAGAAAGATCTCTGGGTTTCTCAATAAGTGCGGAGACTTAATCATCTAATTAAACACTTCACATACACATATTAATTATTATCTCATGAACTTACACTCCCAGTAGCATAATTAATACGCTTTTAAAGAATATATTTAAAAGGGAAGGCTAAAAACATTTTAATCGTATATTATCTGTGTTAACTAACTAACTAACTAACCACATTCATACATCGTCTCATACATACTCTTCTATTATTCTGACTCTTGACATGGCCCGACTCAAGTATCTGATTCACTTGATCGTGCCAAGTCTTCCTCGGGCGTCCCCGACTTCGACTACAATTTACATTTGCGTCATATATTCTCCTTACACTCCTTTCTTCGCTCATTCGCTCTACATGCCCAAACCATCTAAGCTTTCTTTCTTAATCTTACTCATTACACTTACATCAGCCTTTCACTTCTTGGTATAATTATTCAAATCCATAAGTATTCTTGAAAATGAGAAATACATATGTAGTTAGTTCAAGAATTTCTGCACTCAAATAAATCCTGATTTCTAGAATTTCATAGTGGAATCGGAAAGCTTATAAATGCCAACAAATTCTGTACTGTCAAATGCATAATTTAGAATCTTTCTTAGAAATACAAAGTCAGTGAAAATCCTTCTGCCCAACAATTTTAGCATATTCATGTAATTTAAAAGAGTGTTGTAGTTCAAGAAAATTGCTGGAATACCCATTTCAAAACATATAATATGTAAGTATTTGTTTTGTGGTCTTTCAATGGCTTGTACATGAATATTGTAATGTGGGTTTCTGACGGGAGAATTGTACTCAAGTTGACTTCTAACGAAGGTAAAATATAAAGTAGAGAGCTAATACTTGATTAATTGGAAACAAACCTATGGCTTCTTGCGTTATTTATGTCAGTTTTAATCTCGAAATGAAGACGCCAAAAATTACCACTCTTATATTTTTGATGCGACAACATCAACCATCTTAGATCATACAACGCGCGTCGTGAATTCTTTAAGATTAATACACTTAAAATAAGAAGGCAATTTACTGACCTAATATGTCTGCATAAAATTATCCACGGCCATCTTGATACCTCATTACGTCTCAGCAATATTAAAATAAATGTCCCCAATTCCCATTGTTTTAGTCACCATAGCACTTTTCACCTGAATATTTTCTAAAATAATATCGCCTACTTAGCCCTCTGACCCAAATGTGTCGACTATATAATAAGATTGAGTGTGCTGAAGTAAATATTTTTGTCGATAATTTATATGGATTCAAAAAAAAACTTCTGCTATGGTTAAAAAATATGTTGCACTGATTATATTATGTATTACTTGCGTCTCTTACTTTTCTGTAATATTTGTGTTTCAAAAATATTTTTAATTTTGAATTTTATTTCTTTTATATTTTAATCTTTATTTAGGTATATGAAAATTAATGTGTGCTATGGCTGAGAAGATTTTGGTAATTTTTTGTACCTATCTGGATTGTTCTCACATAAGTGAGATCGTCTGTAAAAACCCAGTTTAAATAAATAAATAAACAAAAAGATACTAGACTTTAGCCACGTTGTAAACTGACTTCAAAATGTTGTTTGTTATAAGTAAACACATTTATTTGAAAATTCTAGATCGTACTATCAAAAGATCTGCGTGGTGTAATTTACCACAATATTATGAGATTATTTTTAACAATTTCAAAAATACATAAATATTTTTAGAATGCCAGATCGTACTATCAAAAGATCTGCGTGGTGTAATTTACCACAATATTATGAGATTATTTTTAACAATTTCAAAAATACATAAATATTTTTAGAATGCCAGATCGTAATTCTAATAAAAGACATGATATCTACGGTTCACATATTTGGCAGACGTTTTGACATGCATTTGGATCATAAACGGCAGTGAAGGAGCCATTCGGAAAATATTCGAAGTGTCGTGAATGTCGGATATAACTTCAACAAACACGACGTTTGAGACGCCTATTTAATATAATGTTCATAATATTATCGTTAATAATATTCAAGAACATACATATTTGAATCTGAGTGATTGATGCGGCGCAGTTAAAATTGTTGCTTATTTCTCCAAGTATTTATGATTTATCGGGCGAATTAGTTTCCCGAATCATCGCGTAATTAGCGAACAATTGGATTTCACATTTCGCGGTAGGTATGGTAGTATTCAAAATAATAATTTCGGCTGTGTGTTTCTGTATAACTCCAGTTCAATGACCTCTAGCACTAGGATTTGCTTTGATTTTCAAAATTGGAACTGATTCTGTATAAAGTAGTTTCAAATTATGTTATTAATCAATAATTCTAAATTGCAAATGTGTATTTAATTTGTTTAAATCACGAAATTTAAATCATACTACATTATTTCTTATGTATGTATTAGACATAAGAAATTATAGATCCTGTCATAATGTCATCTTGTCATAATGTCACCATGTCATCATGTCATCATGTCATCGTGTCATCGTGTCATCGTGTCATCGTGTCATCGTGTCATCGTGTCATCATGTCATCATGTCATCGTGTCATCATGTCATCATGACATCATCTCATCATTTTATTATGTCATCATATCACCATGAATATTGAAGATTTAAATCTTTTCATACAATTGGGGAGGTTTGTGAAATACAAAAAACTATTGCTAAACCCTAGTCAGAATATTCTTATCTTCTTCCAAAAGAGGCACAAATTTTCAGAATATGAAAACTTTTTTAACTTGTTAAAATGAACCGTTCTTATCTCTTACCAAACACAAAAATTAGTTTAGATAATGATCATACCGCTCATAAATATATTCGTTGTAACCTCTCCCCCTTTCTTATAAATGGAAGATGTAAAAATAAAGGAAAAAAATGAACTTACATAATATTATTTTTGCAAGCAGCGCCGAAGTGAAAAAACAACATAACTTAAAATTTATTTATATTTTATTACCTTTAATATCTACCACGCTTTACGAATGTCCAGCATGCACCATTATACCTTTTCTCGAATAGAATGTTGATAAATTATTTTGTTAGCTTATGTATTACCGTCGAGAATTCCATTGACATCTTTATGACTTCCATTCGCATGAATTGATCACCTGTTGGTTCATAATTATTTTGTTTACAAATATAATATGAAGAAAAATTGCTTTAATAATTTTCTTAACGAGAGTAATATATTTATGGAATCATCTTTGTTAGATTCATCAATCTTTTGAAGTCAGCATGACCTTGCAAAGGTTTTCTATACCTACAAATAAATTTTATATTTTATCAAATGAAAAATTGATGTTAAGGTACAAGGTACAAGTGAACGGCTGCGTGACCTTTTGCATACAAAATTTAAATTTGGATTTGAGAGTCCAAAATAAGTTGAATCATTATTTTAATCGGAAATATTTAGTACGGAATTGCGCAGTTTTATTTATTTGTCTTTTAAGGCGAAGCTTAATTCCAAATCACTATTTTGATTAATCTTTATAACGAATTGGTGTACATCATGAATACAAAAAAATATATGTTTTAGATAAATTGAAGGATTTCCTATTGTTTCGCTTGAGTAAAATACAAATAAATAAATAAATTAATCCATAAAAAATATAGATGTAAACTACTAAAAAAAATTTTTTTTCAATAGAAATTTATGAACACGTAAAGGAAACAACTTTTAAAAAATACGGTATTATAGCTAAGATTATCTGTGATAGTTTCACTTGATTTACTTTTTTGCTTTCTCATAAAATTATTTACAAAATAAATAAAAACCAGTTTTGTGCTTGAAATCGAACGTTTCTAGACTCCGTTTGTCAAGCGATTTTACTGCGTTTAATAAATAAAATATATTAAACGGTAACATATGGTAAAAACACGTGTTTTGGGAAAAAAATTAAATCTTTACAAAACAAATTTGTTTTCCAACGTAAATTGGTTGTTTGTAATTTAATTTGCATTCTTCAAAATGCTTATTTCAACCGTTTTTATTTTATATTTCATCATATTTATAGATTAAAAGAACAAAATTACTTGTTTTTATAATTATCATTAACTCAATACCAATAATAATAGTAACTCGTGATTTCACGATCAAAAATACTATTTTCTTTGCTATTTTATCTGGGAAATAGAAAAAATTTTCCTGTGATACAATAAAACTAACTGCCGACTCTGAGTTCTTTTTCAAAATCATTTTTTCTTTTGGCATGAGGCACAATGCTAATCGCCAACGACCACACTTACTGAAAGAAAACTAATAATGATTCTCTCTGATAAAAATAGTTATTTCCCCGAATAACTTAAAATATCTCGGGAAATAAAGAAACAAAGACATGACTAGGTACAAAACCTAGTATCCACCGATGTGCTGTTTTTCTATGAATTTTCCTTTTTCCTATTACTCGTATGTGTACAACTTTTTTTATATAAATAGAAAGATACAATATTACATTTATTATTGAACTTATTCGATACAACCATTCGTTCTTCATTATCATACCAGAAAGCTTAAGTTCTTGAATTTATTTTCGGGTTTGAAATATGGCCATATTGACTTACGATCGGGTTGAAAATGCATTAGTGTATAATGCATCCATGTGTGATAAGATTATGCAATTTATCGAAATTGAAATAATCTTATATATCTAATCTTATAAATTATCCAGATAAATAATATCACTTTAGCCCAAATATGTCGACTATATAATAACACAGATTGTGCTGAAGTAGACATTTTTGTCGATAATTTATACAGATTCAGAAAAAATGTGCAACTATTGCTAAAAAATATGACAGATATTATTTTTTCATTTTTACGTCAAATGATCAGAAGTTGTGATTTATAAAGTGGTAGTCGTAAAGGCCACAGTCATCACCATATCTTGTTTAAGATAACACACGACAGAACAGATGTTCTAGCAAAGCATAGCATAACAAGATAAATGGTGCATTTGAATGAAATTTCTAAAAAAGTAAATATATTTAATAACTATTTAAATAAATTCCCTATTTAAATAGTTATTAAATATATTTACTTTTTTATTAACAAAATGTATACCTATCTTTCGATATAAAGGTTTTTAATATAAGAAATCTTGTACTGTAAATGGGTGATTAATCTGTCATATTTAAATAAAAAATAAATAAACTCAAATATCTCAGGCATATGATTAGCGACAAATAATACCACATTACCAATCTGATAGGAGAATAGGAGAAGATTGATTGAAAACATTCTATAAAAAAACATCGTAATTCACGTTCCGGGCTGTAACCAGAGGGGTGAATATTGCCCTGATTATAGCCAACCTCCGATGGGAAAAGCCACCAAAAGAAGAAGACTATTTAAACTAAAACGTACGCGACGTTATTTACGCTATCAATCACACGAGCACTAAAACATTTATGTTCGTACTAAGTGAAAACAGATATGCACAGTAATTGTCCACTTATTTTGAACGTCAAGAGTGAAATTTTTCATCACGAAGCTTTAATTTTCTGCTTTTAGGGGTAGGAAAATAGGGCAGGGTTTTCGTAAATCTCATACAGAATATCTAAATAAAACCATAGATTTGTGTAAAAATAGACAGTTTTATTGTGTCACTGATCCCGCACTTTAACGCCTGAATTTGCTACGTTACAATTTCCTATGCCAAATTTCCTGAATGCGCTAGTTTTCTTTTTTAAAATAATGATTTTATGTAATATAATATAATTTAAATTGCCATACCTACCTACGGTTGGAATCGTTTTTTTAAGTATCCCGTTTCTTTCGTCGTATTGGCAAAAAGACAAGAATAATATTTATTAGCTTCGCAAGAATTTTTAAGCGTATTTTTCAACCAATGTTTATTTATTTCCTAGAAGTATTACGAATCCAATTAAGTAATTCAATATTCTTTTAAAATTGTGTGAATCTATTATTACAGCTAAATCGTGTATTATCAAGGTTACTTACTATTTGGCAAAAGATTAAAATATGATAGTCGACTTCTCGTTTTATATTAAAATACGCAAAACAGAATAACATCCAAAAATATAGGTGAATGAGAAGATAAGTGATTGTTTGCACTTACAACAGCAACTTACATTTAAAATATTACATCGCCTTACAAACAAAATTACTTAAATACACAAATTATATTTAAGAAATGTTTTCACACTTTCAATATATTATCTCAAAGTGCCTCGGTTTTGTTAGGATATTTAACTTTTTTCTGTTTTTGAAACAGAAAAAATCTCCAACAGCATTTTATTGTTAGAGGTTTCTAGTTCAATGCGAATACATTCAGATCACGATGCATAACTTTCTTTTAGATTCAGATCACAATGCATAACTTTATTTTATATTCAGATCAAAATGAATAACTGTCTTTTACATTCAGATCACAATGCATAACTAACTACGAGTATCTTTTATATTCGGATCACAATGCATAACTTTATTTTACAAGAACATAAATACATTAAATACCTCAAAAATACTTGCAAAACTAGAACAACACCTGTACATAAATTAAAAATACTTAAAACAAACACCGCAGATACCGGGCTATAAATCTATACAATTCAATTCCAACACAATTTAAAACATTTCTACTTACAGAATACAAAAAACATATATGGCTGAATGCAATCCTCATAAATTATAATTTTGCTACCTTACTTACAAGATAATTCGTTAAAACTGTATAAAAGTCCATTTTATATATTAGTTTTAAATATTTATCTTTCAAGTATTTTATAGTCTTTAGTCCACTTGTTCGTATAGGTAATATAACTAACTCCACTCTTATTGTTAAGTAATTTACAATTAAAAATGTCCTCTACAACACTCCTAGCGTGGAGAACAATATAAAACATCTTTGTATTATTAATAATATATTAAGAATAACAAATGTAATTTCAGTCAATGTCAATACACATCAATAGGAAATACAAGATGCAATACGGTGTGATTCAAATCGTTAGTAAATAAGACAAGATGCAATACGGTGTAATACACATCGATAGTAAAAAAGTCAAGATGCAATGCAGACAATAAAATATAACTTTTTCCGTTGCTACTTATCAATAAATTTATCGGTAATAGGTATTCAAACTCTTAGCCAAAATATTAATAATATATCTTCGAATAAATCTTCGAATCCACAATCTAGTATTACACAACTTATGCCACGAGTTGTGTCGAATAATAACTTAGTAAACAACAGCGTGTAGAATATTCTCGTAAGATTTCGATTACAGCATTAAGTGGGTTGTTCAAGGTTGAGGAAAACAAGCCTCCCTGGAGGATTGGGAGAGGGAAATAGTAGTGGTCAACTTTTTCAGAGCCGGATTTACCCTTTATGACACTAGAAGGTATTTCTTACCTTTCGTGAGACCGAAAACAATTTGAGCTGTTTTTTACCTTTCAAGATACCCGAAGCTATTTGAGGTGTTTTTAACCTTTATGAGACCGAAAGCTAATTGAGATATTTTTTAACCTTTATGAGACCGAAAGCTAATTGAGGTGTTTTTTAACCTTTATGAGACCGAAAGCTAATTGAGGTGTTTTTTTATCTTTCATGAGACCGGAAGTTATTTTAGATGTTTTTTACCTTTCAAGAGACCGGAAAAAATTTGAGATCTTTTACCTTTCATAATACCGGATTTTTTTTAAGGTGTTTTTTTTTTACCTTTTATGATACCGGAAGGTATTTGAGTTATTTTACTTTTCATTATATCGGAAGCTTATTAAGGTGTTTTTTTTTTACTTTTATCATACCGGAAGTTATTTCAGGAGTTTTTTTACCTTTCATGAGACAAAAAGCTTTTTAAGGTATTTTTTTTTTTACTTTTACCTAACCGGAAGTTAATTAATGTATTTTTTACCTTTCGTGAGACCGGAAACTATATGAGCTATTTTATTTTTCATGATACCGAAATTTATTTGGGGTGTTTTTAACCTTTCATGAGAGCGGAAGTTATTTGAGATGTTTTACCTTTCATGATACCGAAAGGTATTTGGGGTATTTTTTACCTCTCATGAGACGCTATTTGAGGTATTTTACCATTTATGAGATTAGAAGCATTTAGCGTTTTATGAGGTTTGAAACACCTGTTAAGAGTATAAGGACGGAAAGGTAAATGACAAAAGAATGGTGATAACAATGTAAATGATTTCACCGAGACGTCAGTGTGATAAAACTGTGCACGAACGAATTACCAATGTAAATATTGGAAATGACAACCAACAACAAAATACAAAATGTTTGATATTGTATAGCGGAGAGCGTGAGTAGAACATTTGAAAAGCAATTGAATGGAAGACGAAGTCCCCCAAGACGCCCCAGAACGACTCGTGATGACATAATGTACAAAATGCACAGTTAATTGTGGGGCGATACATTCTATCTGGTTACTCCTGAGGGGATATGGCATGACAGTGACTTCATTTTTTTTCCGTTGGAAAAAAGAATCATAAAGAATTTGAAATTACTAATTTTTAATAACTTAATTTTAAAACTTTTTCAAAACATTATTTTTTGACGTGGGCCACACTGGGTGCCATACCCGGATCTGAGGCCCCCATTTTACAATTTTATAAAATCCAAAAAAATATATACTATCAAATGAAATATTAATGGAGGTTATAAAATATTAGGCAAACTATTATCAGATACGTTTGTTTATATTTTTATATTGTGTACATGTATTATTCTTAAAATACAATGTTTGTGTAATATCGCCTAATTCTTAATTTAGTTGGATAAATGTACATACATATACTGTTTTCTCCATTTTTTGTATCGAGTGTAGTATTGATAATTTCTTGTATTGCCTAGCATTTATGGTGTCTTTTTCGACGGAATTTTAATGTTTTGTCAGTAGGTTTGTGTAAATGGTCTGATTTTAAACGGCTTTAATCACAATACCGAAAACTGAAAAGTCAGGTACTCTCTAGATTTCTCATTCCCCTACCACCAACCCCTTATCACTTCCTATCAACTTACAGTCTCTAAACATTCCTCAGGAAAAGATACCATATTTCCACTAGCACACCATTTTTTTGAGTGAAAAATGAACCTAAATATTTTCCAAAAGAGTAACCTTCAGACAGCTTTTTCCATGCTCAAAGTATAAAAACAGAAGAAAAAAACAAACAAAAAACATCTTCTCTAGTTTATTAGTAAATTCGGCACTGATTCCTCCGTCTCTTGAATAGCAATTTTGATGAAAGAGCGGAATAAAGGAGACGACTTACAAAAGTAACCATGGAAACAACCCTTAGCTTAGATTATAAGGCGGCCGAAAATTGGAGCCCAGCTTTGGGATAATTGCTACAACATGGAAATTTTTAAAAGAAAAACTATGGTTTGTAATGAATTTGCAACTGAAGTATTGTATGGGAGAGACTTCATGAAAGCTAGTCAACTGTGGGTATTTAAAGAATATACATGGTTATTAATCCGTTACGGTCTATTGACTATTATTACGTAATCAAATATAAGAGTAACTTTAGAACCTGTAAGACAATTGAAATGTACCACAACCAACAAATTTCTATCGTTCCATTAATTGTCAGTCTAAAGCCTAGATAATAATAAGATACGGAGATATGGTATGGAAGCGTGCTGCCTGTTATGCGTTTGGTGTATAGGTAGAAACAAAAGCGGGGCGCCGCTGTGCGTAGACGCGATACGCAGTAGTATGGGTGAACGATGTTGGCCACAAGCGGTTGTATTCTAATATTGGTTCGTAGTCGGTACCCCCTGTTTCAATTATCTATATATAGATATATTATGTGGTTCCATGATAACTCAACACAGTGACAAATCAACACACTTTTAAAAAGTGATATAAAATCACTAGAAACGATGAAAAAAAAATTAACCTAACCTAACCCGGTTATAAAGTTTTTGTTTCATCACTTTCCTTGTGATGAATTATAATTGTGATGATTTATCCGGTCACCATATTATGTATGGGGCGCTCAGCGAAAGAGTTCTTCAACTAACAAAAATTTTACTCTGCGAATTACATCAGATTGTTAAATATTTTTGTCATATCTATGAAGCCACAGTGGCCCAATTTTAGTTTTTACTGAAGGATGGTGCTATATAATATCGTTAATCCATTACTTAATTAGGTACTTATCTTTGACAATCTGATATTTTTGCCGAATATGTTTTTTTGTTGGTTGGGTCACTCTTTTGCTGAGCTCCTCGTATAGGCTTTCTCAACTAGATTCAAAGAACATATAAGATGTTAAAATAATAAAGGTACTTTTTCAAAATTCGCAGAACATCTCTTAGTGAATACGTTCCGCTTGACAACAACGAGCTTAAACCCTTACATACAGAAAAAAGTGCATTGGATTAAATTTACTTGAACAATTGGAAATCAATTTAATGACTCAAATATAACATTAATTAATTAATTAAGGAAAATACTTTATTCCCCACCTCTAAGCATATTCACAAAACCTAAACAATATAACACATTTAAATAAGTTAATAACAATCACGTCATTATTAAACAATGAAGATTATATTAATGTGGGAAAACAGACTTCAAAATACCCCACAGAATAAAAATCTATCATCACAATTATTTTATCAGTAAATCGGTTTAACCGGTAATAAATCATTTTAGACACCATCAAATTTAAATTGGGAGGGGGTAAAATAGATTCATATAAATAAGTCGTCTAAACGTAGTATGACCACAGTTTCAAAATGGCCTTGGAAACCGAATCAGCTGTAACAATAATAAAAATCAAAATACTAGCAGAACTTCATAATAATAATATTATTAAATTTGATTTACGTTAATTTATTTCAAATTAAATGGAGTTCTACGAATTAAACACAAAACATGATCCATAGACGACAAAATAAATAACGTGCGACTTGTCACGTTTTCCATCCATCGTCGTTCACTCTAATATCCTCGCATTTTGACAATCCCAAGCATTGCGTGGCTGGAATTCAATTGTTTCCACATTTTGGTTGCGATTGAAGAAGCCGAAAAAGGCTGTTGGGGAGAACTTTCCCAACCACGTGCAAGAAATATAAAGTATGTTGTATTACGTAAGAGTCGGAGATTGAAAAGGGTCTAGCCTTTGTTTAAACAATATTATAATACGGAATATAGTATTTTGTCAAGCCAATCAATAAATGAACGTGAAAAATAAAATCATTTCAAACAACGCAGTGCGTTTTTATTTTTTATTTGAATCCAATACATCAGCTGCGCTGATCAGCTTCAATGGAACTATTTCAGCCCTATTACATGATGTGAAAGAGAGAAGGAGATGCTTATGAAGCTTAAAAAGTAAAACGCGACGTTCGTTATTTATTTATTTATTGATACATTACATTACTACAGTACTTCACATTTCAATTCAGCAACGTTGGCCTCACTGGGTTGTTCACCCGTGCTGAGGCCCCCATTTTAAAATATACGAATTTATACATTTAAACAAAAAACAACATTAAAATAAAGATAAATTTACACCAAAAATAAAGATTAGAAATCAAAATCCAATTCTCACACCAAAATAAAAACATTAAAAGAGAATGGAAATCGGCACTTACAATGATCTATGTGCTTGTGCGTGCCGCTTGCCTTATACATTTTTTTGTGTTGCGTGTATATGTTTTATTCTCTTATGTTATAGAATTTTGGAAATATTGTCTTTTTTGTTCTTTAATCCATTTTTTTATTTTGTGTTTGAATTTATTTTTATTTTCCTCAATTTTGGTTTCAAGTAGAAGACTGTTGAATGCTTTAATAGCGTGGTATTTTATTGTCCAAAGGTAGTGTTTACCGTCGGAGTTTTTATGTTTTTTTTATACGCTTTTCTGACCGGTCTATTAGTGATATTTTGTGTTTGTTGGGGATTGTTTTTTTGGTCGAAAATGTAGTTTGGTAGAGTTTTAACATATAATTGGCGTATATCAAGTATGTCACAGCTTTTAAATATTTGGTCTGTGTCGGTTAGTTTATGTTTTTTGAGTATTACCTTTAATATCGTTTTCTGTGCGATTTCTATTTGAGCGATAGCTGGGTTTGTTGCTCCTCCCCAAGCAATTATTCCATATTCTATTATTGTTATAATCTACATGTTCATCATAGATGGCGTTAATTTGATTAATGTATTAAAATACGCATTTTACAAGTAATGCTTTACAATATTAAGATGATAAGGCATACAAATACAATAATGAATCAGTGATTTAATCCAATATTGTATTTGTATGCCTCTCTTGAAAGAACTAACTAACCATCACGCCGTTTCTCCGCAGGGGTAGGCAGAGAGGACGGACCGCCAAACAACTCAGTCTTGGCACACATTCCTTGCCTCATTCACATTCATACATCGTCTCAAACATACTATTCTATTATTCTGACTCTCGACATGGCCCGACTCAAGTATCTGATTTACTTGGTCGTGCCATGTCTTCCTCGGACGTCCCCGACTTCTGCTACCTTGCAGACTACCCTGTACTTGAAAGAATTGAGTTTTTGTATGGATAAAACTATTTATTCATATTCATATTGCATATGTACGGGCGCAAGCAAAAAAATCATCTTATTATTGTAAAGCATAAATTACAAATGGCGTATTTTAATAAAATAATTAAAGTAACGCCATCTATGAACACGTAGATTAAAAAGAACCTTAAGAAAAGTTTAGTAAATCAAGTTAAAATGTTTAAAGCTCTATGTGAAGCTTCCATGTAATGCATTTGCTCTGAATAGTGTGTTAATTAGAGCAATAAAAAAAGTAAAATAATAATTCAGGGAAAGATTTATATGTATCAAAATGTTTTCATGTAACATTTTAATTGCTCAATTCCAATAGACGTAAAAATGGTGTCAGCAATTTAGTTGGTATTTATTTAGCAAAAATGATCTGCGAGAAATGTGCTAATTGTAAACAAGTATTACTTTTTACATATTGAACTGCTTAAACAATTTTTAATGCGCGTGGTAATAATGTGCAAAATAAATCCCAGCGTATGCGCAAATTTCTGAAAAAACCCGAGACGATGAGCAGCTATTTATTTTTGTATCACTGTTCTAATTTACATTTTAAATCAAGTACTAAATATTCATGTAATAATAATCTCAGATCATCAGAAGTAATAAACTGTTCATTGATTAGTCAATTACATATAAATGGATACCAAATGGGTTTGGTAGCCAACCAATTTCCAGCGTTAGCAGGTATTCCCCAGGGTTCAAACCTTGGTCCTCTGTTGTTCCTCATAAATTTGTAGACGACATACAGTTCAAGGTTCCACGCGGCATAGAACAGAAGTTCTAGCACAGCATAGCATGATAAGAGGAAAGGTTCTATTGAATAAAATTTCTCCAAACAGTAGACGCCCATATTTAATTACTCTATAAATAACCAAAAAACTTTTTTGAATCCTTATCTAGAATGTTAAAACAAGAAAATTTCTGCTGTAAATGGAAGATTAATCCATCAAATACAGGATTTTCCAATAAGAGGTGTTATGTTGATATTCAATTGTAAAAGATCAATGGTTTCGTTGCTTGTGTGGCTCGTAGCGCCGTTTTGTTGAAATTAATCGTTGTCCAGATCAATACCATCCAATTCCGGCCATAAAAAATCATTAATCATCTCTCGATAGCGCAATCCATTCACCGTAACTGTTGCTCCAGCATCATTTTCGAAAAAGTAAGGTAATGACTCCGCAGGACCATAAACCGCACCAAACAGTCACACGTTGAGGATAGAGAGGCTTTTCAACAATAACTCTTGGGTTTTCCGAGCCCCAGATGCGACAATTTGCTTGTTGACGACGTCACCGAGGTGAAAACGGGCCTCATCACTCACGATGATTTGCATTTGATTCACTCAAGTGAATTTTAATAATTTCAATGCGTTGTTGAAGCGTGTATCGTTCCATTTTTATTAAAAACGTAGTTTTTACTTGTCAAATGTTAAAAAATGACATCTTCAAAAGTAACATCTACCGAAATACTGTACTATTCAAAATAACACCTCTTATTGGAAAACCCTGTAGTTTTTTTTTTTTTTTTAAATACCTCTAGTAAAAATGTGAAAAATTGTAAGCTCACAACAAAGTCGAAGGAATGTGTTACATTTTTTTTCATAGACTTCTGTCGAATCACATTAGGAAATAATCCAAAACCACGAAATTACCTTTAAAATATTTCGTATTTCTAAAAATGGGTAAATCGTAAATGATGCTATTTTAATGTGTATACCGTTTTCAACCAAATAAAGTTAATTCCAATTCAGAATCACTCACGCATCATGATTTAGCTAATTAAGTATCCCTAATAAGCGGTTACGGTGGACTGAACATTTTGTTGGTAGAAACCCAAAAATGGAGTTTGTACTCTCACATAAATAAATACATATAAATGGGTATACAAGATAGTAGATCAGTCTGATTTATGGAAATTACACTCATTGATATATTATATTTAGATGAGACAGGAAGCGAAAACACGGGTTCCACCTTTTTACCTCCAATTGGCCTCCAACCCTCTCAACGCATTACGAAAACTACCGAATCTGGTCTACGCGCACCGCTGATCGCATTTTGTAGTGGAACACGTTTCGACGAGATATTAGTACATATCAGCTCCACTAATTGTACAGGGTGTCCGGGAGTAAAGTGCGCTTACTTCAGGGGGTGATTCTACATGATAGAATTGTATACCAATAGTTCTTGGTATCCGGTAATTGACGGATACACCAGAGATAAACGAAGAAAACCACCATAAAAAAAAACAACAAAAAAATGTACGTTAATGTCAGCTCAGAGGGTTGGAGCTGGCAACACGGTATCACATCCTCATACATTAGCTCACATTTCACCACAACCTCAAATCGTAGGGTTTTTAGGTAACAAATTTTTTCCCTACCGAGAAAATACAAGGCCTCTAAGTCTATAAAAGCCAGGTAATATTTGAATAAACCCATATGAGGTAAAAATTGTGAGGCGCATATGACGCCGTTCTATTTGTATAAAGAACATTAACTTTAAATTCAGTAAATTTAAATGATTCACCACTTCATGGAATATAAGAATCTAGAAAATAAAATAAAAATACAACCTCAAATCACCTTCCTTCATCTTCCCTAATGAGGGACACTGCAATGTTGTCCGAAACGTTTGCTAAAGAAGGAGTTAGCGCAATACGGCATAACACCCCAAAAACAAATAACAAAAAAAAAATTTATGTCTATCATCATGTAGAATCACCTTAGGAAGTTAGCGCACTTTACCCTTGGTCACTCCGAATAGCCATATGGATACGGATTTATATATAAATATGGTTTTTATTTGGTTATAATAATGTCGAACTAGTCTTGTGATACTATTTTTCGTTTGTACTGAATATTTTTTGCCATTTTACTAACAACATTGTGTCAATTTTAAACAAAACTCACCGTCGTGTATCTAACTTGTTAATTGCTAACGGGCTCGCATCTAAGCCAAGATTAATTCTAAATTAATGTTGAGAAAAAAAACAATCATTGTGTTATTTGTGAAGGTAATTTCTTTAAATGATACATTTTTTAACCTGTTACAAGGATTTGGTAATTTATCATATTCTCATCTACCATCCCTAAGAATAATATGTTTTTGCAATGATAGGCACCTACACTAGACTTTTTAACCTGTTACAAGGATTTGGTAATTTATCATATTCTCATCTACCATCCCTAAGAATAATATTTTTTACAATGATAGACACCTACACTAGCCTTTTTTGTAAAAAATTAAAATACTTTCCAAAGTTACGAACAACCTGGCAATGTTTGAATAAATCCTTCTACGATCATAATAAGTTGAAAATGTTGTTTTTTTTTTAAATGGAGGATTTAACTGGGAGATGAATTAACCTGCAACGCATGGGTGGCAACCCGACGCTTTGGATCGCTCGATTAACTAACCAATCATCATTTTTAAAATAAGGGGTATAAACCGACACGTGTACATACTGTCAGTGGGTAACTACCTACTCACTCACGTTTGCAGCGCCGATAATACTGACCGAATAATGTTGTGACAAAAACGTCCTTGTACAAAAGCAACTCTACATTCTCTTTGCGAGATAGAAATCCTAGTTACATATTTATTCATTTACTAACGGACCATGTCCAACCACATTACATATTACACGAAATTAATACAATGAGAATTGTTATAATACAGGATAATTTTAAAAAATACAGCTAAGACAAGAATAGAGCACAAAAACAATAAAGATAGTGTAAAGTCAAGACAGGAACAAGGTTTTGATGGAGTTTACGACTTCTGCCGTATCCATAAAAAATATTACTTGCGTAATGACTGGCGAAAATCATTTCAAAACATTCAAGGTCCTGACTTGAGTTGACAAGTCTGGCCATTCTGGACATTGATGAATGGTATCCATAATTTGTCGAGTGTTGATTGAGAAAAGCAAACCTTTATTTATGAATCTACGGGAAGGGATATTGAAAGAGATGAGTTGCAACTGATTAGATGAGTCAATCATACTGTTAATAATTTTGAAAATGCAGATGAGATCAAAGTCCTTCCTACGTTTTTTCTAAAGAATAAAGATTTGCTTTTACTTCAAGTTCGTCATATGAGTGATTGCATCTTTCTAGGCCTAACCTCCAAGCAATTCCCCTTAAGAAGCGATGCTGAACGGATTCGGTGTGATTAATGCGAACATCATAGAATGGAGATCAAATTAACGCAGGCATATTCTAGATTAGGGTGAACCAACGAACAGAAAATAGTTTTTAGGGTATTATTTTCATTGTTATCAAGTTTAATTTGTTAAGTTTTTCTTTTAATTGCGTTCATGAATATTATTAATCCTTTTTTAAGTTTATTAAAAAACAAGTTCTGCTGTGTAATTATTACTACAAGTGACAGCTGTTTCGCCTTCTGAAGGAAATATCAAGAGTTAGATATGATGATTAGATTAGGATAAAAAGGAGCCGTTGTTGATTGTACTAACACAAACATATGTGGGACTAATCCATCAAACGACTAAGCCCCAGTTGTTTGAAACCCAATCACATTTTACTTTATCGTTATATCGTTTAAGGTGAAGTTATTTCAACTTCTCTAATATTTGACCATTGGCGTCATTTTGATTTTTTAACAATCGAATCAGCATTTGATTAAATTTCTATCGGCCGTCAAGCATCACAGTCATGCCGTTATGCCCTTAGTTTATGTTGTATGTGTTCAAGACTTGATCTCACACTGACGGGCCGAGAGTAGGGGATTAAGGTAAGGTAGGAGTAAGGATTTCATTACGATTATCTGTAAAAAAAAACGTAGGTGGGTACTTTAATACTAGCAAATCCAATATTGAAAAATCCGAGTTCTACAGTTCATTGAACCAGAGTTACAGACACACAACCGAATTTGGTTTCCGAATTTCAATTTATTATTATTCAGTACAAGATTTCTTCTTTTAAAATCCTTAAAATTTTGGAAGATAAGTGTACAAAATCGTTTACGGTTATTTAAAGAGTTATTATATATCTATCGTTTAAGAAATTTATTTTAAAAGCACAATTCTTCTTGTCATGATATTATGCTGTGCTGGAATATCTGTTCGGCGGGGTGGTATCTTGAACAAGTCGTGGTGATGACTACGGTGAAGTTTTCAGGAACTAAAATTCAACGTGTCCTTCAATACGTATTACATTATGCTTTTATAACATTATTTGCTTTTAAAAATATTGCTGAACGATCCGCGAAAGATTGCAACTCTTTTGGCTTCATCGGATTGGTTTGGATTGGTATCCATTCTGTTAATAGGGAGTATTTATTCCTTACCTTGTATATTTTCAGTCATTGGCAGAATATAAAAATAAAATCCATTGTTGTCTATATACCCGTAACCTGTAGGCAAACTTTCCATGGCGTTACCCAACCCGCAACGTGATGCGTTATGGCAATCTGACCTTTCGGCCAGCCTCATTAAATCCCATTAACTAACAACGTGTGCCAGGTAAGTACCTCATCAAACTTTACCACAGCAAATAACCCTAAAATAGTTTTTAAAAAACTGCTTTAAATGATTTCGTTGCATTTAGGGAAGTTCGATTTTTAAAACATTTTTAGTCATAACTTATCATAAATTTGTTCAAATTACTTTATTTCATAAATAAATTGACTAATGTCTCTTTCCGGCTCTTTTTTCCTTTGAGCACCGGAAATTTTTGCACCTTTCTTGTTTTCAAAATTTTGTTTTTACAGCTTCACAGCGCGTGATGAAAATAGCTTATCTAGATGAAATTTGGGTAAGATTATCAAGTCTAAAATTTTAGATTTTATTTTTCGAATTTTTTCTAATAGGTACTATTTTCAAAACACCAATACATGTTTTGGTAAATTACCGATGTTTTACATTGACCACCCAAAATCGTTTTATTTTTTCAATGGGACCATAAAAGAATACGACCCGTTTCACGTGACAATATTTTCAAATCAATACATAACTTTTAAACTTATTTTACTCACCCTTATAAAGAACGCTGAAAACATATTATGTATTTTTTATGAACTTTGTTTTTGTAGAAGGCTTCCCTTATATAATAATAGTATGGTGAATGGGTTTATTGTAATATGAAGCCATTGTCATTGTACTCATTATTATATTACCAAGGGAAATTATAATTGCAGGATTTGTAAAGCTCATTGCCTTTCAAAAACAATATAATACAATTATGTTTTTTTATTGACAAATTAGAGAGACCTAATAAATGTAATAACATTAATAGTAATGGAGGACCAAAAAGCAACTCTAAATCATGCGATGTGCATATTTTTTTATATAGTGTCCTCTTCAACTCTATCTTCTCCAAGCCTGAACTTTCTTATAAAAGTGCGTTTAAATATTTAAACAAAACAAATACACATTTCAAATACAGAAGTATTATTATTTACTAAAAAAATAAAATAAATATAATTAGGAACCTACTTTATCGATTGTCTAAATTTTACAATTTTGAAAATGATCGTTGAATTTAAAAAAAAAAATTGAGTGCAATCATCGGGAATTTTTCACATAATGCACAACGTAAATGACAACCTAAATTAATACGTTGGAATAAAGGAAGTTTTTATTTCAAATCCATTTTATTACACCTAGATTTTTTTTTTCTTTTTCGTGTTGAGTTTTTCTTTTTTTTTGTGTGAGAGAAATCTCTCGGTCATGAACATCACTCTATTGGGGAGAAGATTGATGGGTTGTACGCTGTACTTATATTGTGATGGAATTTTCAAAGACCTTGATTATATACCAACGTTAGTTGGAACAAATAATTTCGGATGGGAGAAACGAGAATATTATTCTTAGATAAAACAGAATTTTTTTTATAACCTGAAAACATGAACGACTTGAGTGTGGTCGATAATCGAAATCACAATCTCCCGTTTGACGGACAGATGTGACAAAGAAGCAATATAGGGTGCAATTCATCACTGCCCGATATTTACTTCGATTGCAGGAGGGAGGTATTTAAGTTTCTAATTTTGGGTTAGAATCAGAGCTTTCAAAATAAAGCTAGAGGAAGGAGTTACCATGGGTCTTGAAGAAACCCATGTTGTAGGAGGTAGCAAACACAGAGGCCGGCAAATCGTTCCACAGTCGAGCTGATTGACCCAAGAATGAATCGTAGAAGCGACCCGTTCTCATGTGACCATGTCAACCGTATACATATGTTGGGCGCGAGTTTGGCGCGTTTCCCGATATGCACCGGTACCGAAAGGATCAATGACGCTAGTTCTTCGGAGCATCTCCATTGAAATACCGTTAGAACAATGGCAGCATTCCCACCTGACGCCTGTGCTCTAAAAATTGCAATCCATTTGTTACGATAAGCGAATCTATCAAACGGACCGCTCGTTTCTGCACAGAGTCAGGGTTTTTGTTCGGGTATTTTGGGGCTCCGTACCAGAGGTGGCTTGGGTCTGGCTTCGAAGGAGCCTCCGTGGTGGTGGATTAAAACTACAGTTTTGGACGAGGTTTGGTAGCAGAATTGGTAACATTTCACCCACGTTTCGTGCAGTTGTTACTTAGATTTTTATTGGTTCTTAGAAATGCCTAGCAGTATTGGGACTGCAACGTTTATGAACAGATTTAAGGATATAACTTTAATGGTAAAGTGATAAAAACAAACTATATAATTTTACTTTTCTACACGTTTTCAACGTACAAATAAAATAATATCTTCATTAGAAATGCTAAAATGGACGGTTAAATATATTTCAAAAGAGTCGTTCTAAGCACATAGAACTCTAGTGAAGAACGACGTTTATACGTTTATACGTTTATACGATTTATTTAAAAAATTAAAGGTATGCAGTGGGCTTTGCGATATTATAAATATGCGTTAACAATTAAATTTAGTACATACCTACTTTGAAAATACTTTGTGGCTTTGTAGGACGTTGGACAATGTATACAAATATGTATTATTCGCATGACAGCCGTTCCCGCGGACAACGCAATAGGTGTATGCAAATATGTATTATTCGCATGACAGCCGTTTTCCGTGGACAGTGTAATAGGTGTATACAAATATTTATTAATCGCATGGCAGCCATTTCCCGTGAACAATTTAATAAGGTGTATACAAATATGTAATATTCGCATGACTGCCGTTTCCCGCGGATAATGTAATAGGTGTATACAAATATGTATTAATCGCATGACAGCCATTTTCGGTAAACTATTTAATAAGGTGTATACAAATATGTAATATTCGCATGACAGCCGTTTCCCGCGGATAATGTAATCGGTGTATACAAATATGTATTATTCGCATGACAGCTGTTTCCCGCGGATAATGTAATCGGTGTATACAAATATGTATTATTCGCATGACAGGGCCGATTCGCTATTTGTAAACATTAAACAAACTTAAAAATGTACTTATTTACAGAAAACTTTTACAATTTAACCAAAACGAAATAAATTATTTCTATTATACATGATTTTTCGTATTTCTCGATAGTTCATTCGTACAACGCACGTGAGCCCCCCCAAACAATGTTCAAGTAATTATTAATTTACTTGTTAGTTTGGAGCGGGCCACGAGTGTTGCGTAACCTGTATGTGAGAATAACTAATTAAATAAAAAACAAATTATTTTTTATGTTTTTTTTTAAATAAAATCACGCTTGTACCTAAATAAAGAAAACGTTTGGTTTACTTTGCGTAAAAAAGCTTAGTGGTATTTTAAATTGTTTTTCATTAACTTGAAGCGAGAAATTTCCATTTTTAGTGGGAGGAAATGATTTTAGGATGGTGGTTTCTTTCATCTCTAAATCTTTTCACCCCCCCCTCCCCCCTCCCTCTTCCCTAGTCCACCCCTCACCAAAACCACCCTTACTTTACTTCATCCCCGTCTCCTAACTAATCATTACCATTCTAGATCCGGCGTTAAGAAGTTTTACTTCTATTTTACAGTGCCAGAAAAATTCGAAACCAATCGAAAAAACCTTTGAGGTTCATCGTATTTGGTCTCCGTGGTCGAGGAGCAAGGCTTTCGACTAGCAATCCAGAGGTCGCCGGTTCACATGCCGGCGTGCGCAAATATATATTTTTTTAATAATATGTGTTATTTCACAATTTAATAATTTAAAATAATACTGGAAGATACTTTTAGTATAGCCCTAGTGTAAGAATATCATATCCGTGTTTGGTGACCAGATCTGAATAGACAGGTACTTCGCCACCTTCTTCTGCCCCATCCTCTTCCTTTCTTCATTACATTCAGCCTAAGAACATACTCCATTCGGGGATGCCATAGCCTGACTGGCTTCAGACGGTTGGGAGCAGTTTGCTGTATTCACATGTATATATATGAATCAATAGCGTCGTTTAGACGAGCCGCACAACGCACGTGGACCTCTGTCAACTTGCAAATAAATTAATAAAATCTTTTACATTGATAAGAAGGCCTAAATACACTATTATAGTAACAATAGATTTTATACACTTTATTTTGCCTTTTTGACTGCATTATTAATAACTTGCTAGTTGGGAGCGGCTCACGTGCATTGTGCGGGCCGTCTGTACGAAGCTAATTACTACATGTATTTGTTGCGTAACTACGAATTGTGCATATTTCTTTTGATAACATCTCTTACTGGAGGTTGACTGTCATCAGAGCGGTCAGGGTACTCAGACTGTGTGCATTTATTAGGGTAAGATATTGGGGAAACACATGTGAAAAATAGATAATTCGTTACTTATCTTTTGACTGTCTGTTCAGATATTTTTGTAGAAATAGTTTTTTGTTCATAACTATCATTTTGACGTACATAAGTAAAAAATGTTCTAAAATTTGATATTATATTTATTAACTTACCCTTTTAACAAAGCGGCTTCTATTAATAAACAATATCACAAAAAAAATATATAAAAAATCAAGAAGCCAAAAAATTAAAAAAGCATTGCATGCAAATCAAAAAACAGCAAATTTAATTTAAAATAGTCATAAAAACATTAAAATTGGTGAGAAGCTTTCAAATCATTTCACAGCTCATTTATACAAAATCATTTAGGAAAGTTTTTTTATTTATAAACACCATTAATTAACACTAACAGAATGTATCACATATTTTTTAAATTATGTTTGTTTCTTCTTCTATTGTAATTCCAGCTTAAGAATATTATTTATATAACTGTGAGGTGGCAACATTCAACATTCCGTTTGTAAAATCACTGTATTTATTTGTAATAAAACGTCCCCGGCAGCCAAATTTATCACAAAATTTATGTTTTTCAAACTACGTAAGATTTACACTTTGTAAAAATGTCAGAGTTAATAATTATTTGGAGATATTTATGGCGATTTTTGAATGATTCTCCTGATTTAAGTTGGCATCCATAGAGCCTGAGTTAAAGTATGATTTTAATTTCCATGGAATAATTCAAGAGTAATAATCAGATAATAATATTTCAAGGCGTTTATTATCAACAAAGATTCAAGAAACGGTATAAAATTGATTTATCGACTGCCGACGAGCAATTTTAAAACACGGCTTTATAAACAAGACATCCCGTAATGAATTTCTTTTTGGCACTTTTTTAAACATTAAGTATGAAATTGCTTATTTTTTTACATAATTTATGTCCGTAATCCTGAAAAGGTGTAATTTTAATATGTGTTGTGCTTGCGCTATACAATTATAATACTCAGGGTGTCCGGGGGTAAAGGGCGCTAACTTCGGGAGGTGATTCTACTATATTTAAGGAAAAGTATTTGTTGTAGGTTTAGACTTTTTTGTAAAAAAATGTCTACAATCATTGTTCCTTGTCGTTTTATTCAAATACTGAATCATATAACGTGATATATATTGGCTTCGTGAAATCAATATATATGTTTTTAATAATTGCATAATTATTTTGTAGTGGGCTTAAACTTAAAATATAAAATGATGTAGTTTGTTCTCAATCCTCCTCACTAGGTATTCCTGTTCCGAGGTGGACTGTAGGTTGTTGTATGTGTGTTGATCATGATTTCCTCAATATAAAAAATAAATTAAGCAAAAGTATTTATGTTTGTTGTCTGTAGGTTACGTTGGGGTTACTTCATAAATTTAATGATTTCCTCATCTTCATGTTTAGTTAGCCATAATTTGATGCCTTTTTTAAACTTTTCTATATCCATGGTGTTTTTAATTTCAATAGGAAGAGCATTATTTAATTTTATAGCATGGAAATAGTGGTTTTTCTGGCCGAAAGATGTATTTAAATTTGGAATGTTTAGTAGATTTGAGGATTTCGTCCTTGTACTATTTGATATTTTTGAGAGGAAAGAACGAAATTTTGTGGGAAAGGAAAAAGATTTGAGTCGAAATTGAAACAATGTTTCTTGTTCGTGTTTTCTATATATATTTTGTATTTAGCGACACTTAGCGAATATGCAATTTGTTTTTGCAAATTTCTTTAAAGATTTGTAATTAAGAGGCATTTATGAACACTTTACGATTCGACTCATCTCTTTATTTTTCCTTTCGCACACAGAAATATAGTATGATGATTACTAACCTTCCGCCTACTCCTGGAGGTGGTGGCCATTTTCTGAAAATTATCAAATAATTATTTGTCACGTCCCCGGCTAAATATTCACACATCTGAATTTCCTGGCTTCAAGATTCTTCAAAATTCTTCTGGATTCTTTTATCACACAATATGCTGGCTCCGTCACGTTTCTCAGGACAAAAGAATCTACGCAAAAAAATGCCGATTCATAAAATAATCCGGAATATCTTAAATATGTCTGATTCGAAAGAATTTGAATAATAACGCAATAAAAAAAAACTAATACCACTCAACTATATTATTATTATTACTATATTATTATATGATTACGTTTGGGGGGTCAAATCGTTTTAAGTCCATAAGTTTTTAAAGTTCGGTGACAAAGTATAAAAAGCCGATGGAGTATGTTTTCAGAGCACCATTTAATACCCTGATGATGTAAAATCTAGGTGCAACCTCGCCAAGTCTGACAACCTGAGACAGGTCGACACGATTAAATTTGCGATGATGTTGCCATTGAAGACATTAGGGATATCAGTGCTAAATAAATCCCTGGACTTTTATGCGAATACCGCAAAAGAGTTCCAACTGCTCTCGACTGTCCGTAGTCAGTGGTGCCAATGCATCACCAATTGGGGATTGTTGTGAGGATGACCGGAGTGGAGTAGGGGAGGAGATAATAAACTCAAGCACAGTTTGGTAATGCTTTCAGAAGGTGAAACAGCTTTCACACGTAGTAATAATAACACAGCAGAACTTGCTTATGAATAAACTCGGTAATTTTTGTTAATTGAATAATATTATTATTGAATACATAAAAGAAAAACTTAAAATTGGTATGGAGTTCAAATTAAACTTTTTTAAATAATCCAATGGTAATGTTCACCAGGACGATACTGAAAGTATCTTAGCAAATTATTGTAAGCAATAATTTTTAGCTTCTAAAAATTGAAAAAAATCTTCAGATCAAAAATACATGTCGGCGACGGGAATTGAACCCGCAGCCTTCTGATTGAAGGTCAGCTGCCTTACCATTAAGCTACGTCGGCTTCTAAACCTGCCAAATAATAATTAAATATTTATAATAATTTGTTATCCTTTGTGATACCTTGTCTTGTGAACATTAGTTTATCATTAAAAATATTTTTTTTCTTATTTATATTGAGAATCATTGTGACTACAAAAGTTCATTCACATTGGAACCAATCAACCAGGGGTCATCATGAGTACAATTTTTCAGCTGGCTAAGTCCTCCATTACGAAAAAAGCAACATTTTTCGCTTACTGTGGTGGTAGTAGAAGATTTTCAAATATTATCAGGTTATTCATAATCCGGGAATGTTTGTCTTTATTTGAAAAAAACTAGTGGTATTGTTTGTATTTGTTATAATATTATATTAATACATAATATTATAATTTAACCTTTAGAATAGTGCTTCGTGCATCACTTTTCATAGATTATCCAAATTTTATCGAGTTATAACCATAAAAAAAAAACAAAAAGCTTTGGTGAAACCTACATGAAAATAATTTTACAGCCTAATTACAAAATAAAACGTTTTCATCTTTTGACGGCGTAATTATATCAAGTTGTGTAACAAACTTAACATTCCCAGTTTTATTTTAAAAGGTTAAAAAGAAGTCGGCGCTTGAAAAGCGGTTTTCTGTTTAGTTTTAAATTAAAGTTTTGTCTTTGTCCGTGATTCTCTAATCACCATTTTTGATTGAGATTATTTGTTCGGTTATGCGGTCTTGTATTTGAAATGAGTTCACCCTTTGCTAAAAAAAATATCAGTTTTTAAGAAATTCCTAACATTTTCTGATTAGTAAAGATTTAAAATCCATTATTTTTTTTCATAAACAGTGCTTTAACATACGCATTTCTACAGGGTGTCCTGGGGGTACAGTGCAAATAAAAGTAGAATGATTTTTTTTTTAAATTACAAAGTTTTGAGGTAGTTTCTATTTTTAAAAAGTTAAATTAAATTGTTTGTATGGAATTTCGAAAAAGTAATTTATACATTTTTACTGCTGTCATCAACATGTAGATCTCCTCTCTAAGTAAGCACACTTTACCCATGGACACCCTGTGTAATATTATATTATATTATATTATACCGTAGTACTCCTATAGTTTTATTCTCTTTGCGATTATTGAGGATAATTTTTTGAAATTTGTACACGAAATTTAGCAGTTGTCACCCGACTTTGCCCGAGTATAAAAATATTTTTTCTTGTTCGAGAACATAGATCAAATAAAATGGTTTGACTTAAATGTTTTGTTCAAAAAATAAATACAAAATAAACAGTAACAAATGGTGTCGTACTCTGAAATTAACTGTGTTTTCCTACATGAATGAGTATCTCGGTTTCAGAATGAGAATTGCCAAAGACTCTTGCAATATAACTACTTGTTTGTATACTTCATTAGTTCGGAGCCAAAATAGTATAACTCACATTTGGTCACCGTATTATAAGGTTCACTAAGATTCTATTGAAAAAATACAGCACAAATTTTAAGACATAAATTATAAACTTACTACTCCTAACGAAAATATAAACTGTCTAATGAATAAACTGAAATTAATTAATCTGTCCTACATTATTGCAGTTGATTTCATTACGTGTTCCTAATAAAGTCACACAAACTAAAACCATCTTTCACTGCAAAAATAATGTCAATACCAATTTGTTTACAAACTTCCTTATACCGCACATACACAGTTCAGGTAACCAATTTGCATATGTAGTAGATATTTTTAATAGCTTTTTACATATTTTTTGTAAATAATATTTTAATTATGTAAATAAAGGTACATACTTTTACTGTAAATAAATAAATAATTTGTTTACATACGAAATTTTTCATACTCGTAAACAAATTTATTTTAACAAAGTATTATGAGCAATAATTATAAGCCTGAAACACAAATATAAATTGAAAAAATCTTCCGAGAAAAAATAAATGCCGCGGACGGGAATTGAACTCTGATTGCCGGTCAGGTGCACAGAACAACTGTTTTTGTCAATTTATATTTGTGTTTATTGCTTATAATACTTTTTTATCCTTTGATAAACTTTGTCTTGTAAAAATAATATTTATTTTACTTTTCGGGCACAAAAATAAGTAGTGAATGCACATCTTAATGTTTAAAAATAAATTTTAAGTTTTCACAAAGATTACGACAATATTTCAACTGCACTAAATCAAAAAAATAATTGTTTTGGTCAAGCCAACGAGGACAAAAATGGTAGAAAAAACTTTCAGACACCGGATGATATTGTAAGAACAAGTAATTTAGGATTTATAACTATTTGTGTTACTCTAGTTATAAATATAACGAGTGTATTAATTGGCACGTGATAATTTATTGGATAAAAAGGTGACAACGAACATTAAGCAAGTTGTTTCAACGGCCAAATAAAACTTTTAAAAGCAGCTTTTGGCGTAGAGATGTGATGTTAAAAAGCGGCAGTTGGCGTAGTATTTATTGTAGTCATTGTGTATTCTGGGCCACAGCCAACAACAACTTCAGTAATACTTGTCTGCTTCATATCATGGTCGAGCTTTGGTTGAAATGTGGATGGTGTACTTCTGAACTTGGAAATTGGCTCTCAGAATTAGTATATTGTATTAGAGATGTAACAGGCAGGGGTGTCGCGGGCTTGTGAGATATGCGTGCGGTGTACACGGGCGGCAGAAACAGAGGGCGGCCTCTTGATTCTACCTCAGCACAAGCAGTAAAACGTACACATATCTTCGAAAACAGTATCAATTGTAGCAATGGTTGCAACTTATACCTTCATTCTTTATGACTAATTTATCCGTTCCCATTTCTTTCAAGTAAATAATAGATCGAAAGACATTCAATCATGTTTATTTTATGTAATATAATAGGCATCGGTAGTTATGCAAGTATTATTATCTTAATTTTTATGATAATTTAAATCAAAAATATATATTTTTATCATTCAGTTTCAGTTTTATTTTTCTTTTATTATTCTAGTTGTTACATGACATAACCATCCTACGACTACCATGATATAGGCAAGAGAATACAAATAAGTTGTAATATATAAAAAAATACGATATCTTAAATAAAAATAGAAAAACAAAAAACATAGCCGAATTACAACGTACAGAACAATGTAGCGAGTAAGAAAAAAAACGCATGCTTCAGGTAACTTATAGAAAGTGACGCTCATATTTGATTCAAATTAAAAATGACAATTTCTATCATATTGTTGGTAGGTATGCACCTCTTACAAATAAAGGCATTGTTGCATGCCTTTTTTACACTGTCGCCGGGGGTTTTAGCACAGTGAAATCGATAACTTTACAATATCAGATAGATAGGCGTAACCTCCGGTAATTTTATATGGATTTTCCGAACACGGTCGCGTTGTTGATAGCCAGACCGACATTGGTAATGCAAAATATGAGAAATCTAAATGGGCTATACTGGCGCACTTGTCTATGAATTGACATTCCTAAACGTCAAACCGCTACATAAAATTAATAAAACCAATAAATTGTCAATTTCAAATTAAAATATTTACTTTAATGCATATTGGCGGTCAGCGTGCACTTTTTGACACTAAAAAGGTAATAAATTATCTAATGACGTCTTTAGTCAAACCTAACAACTTTTGTTTCTACATGCTGGAACATAATTAATTGATTGCGTCTTAGATGAATTAATTGCGTGTATCGATCGTGTATACAATTTTTTTCAATTCTAAGAGCTTATTTAGTTCATCTTCATTCGTTAATAAGCCAGTTATTTTGCATAACGAACGACACTGTTCCAAAAAATGTGTATATTGATATCTTATATCGTTGGGGGCCGCGCTAAATACAGCGGGTTTTGTCTACCGACTGTCAAAATCATATTCTGACCGTGCTGGCAAATATCACTAACTAACCATAGATGACTTTCCATTTCGTAGACAGGCGGGCGTACACCTCACAGCGGTCCTGTAGTTAAGTAGGATTGAGAGATTTGAATTTACGCAATGAATGGTATTATTCATTTATGGATTCCCGATAAAGCGGCGCGTCGCGGTCACTTTGCAAGGTCGAAATAACGTTTGGACTCTTTAATATCCACATAGTATATTTCTCAATATTGTTTACCAACTAACCGACTACTTTACAGAGAGGATAGACTGACACATAGCTCACATACTTCATCTTGGCACACACTCATTGTTTCATTCACATTCATAGATTGCCTCACTTCAACGTGCCATGTCTTTTACTAAATTTAAAAAAAACAGGAACAAAACTTATTTTTATTAATAAAAATTATTTGGAGCGAAGCAGATATCTGACACTTTAGAATTTTTCGTGAAATATCGTAAAAAAAAATAAATTGGTAGCCTAAATGAAAGGGAAAATGATCGAGGCAAATATGTGTGCTAATGATAAGAAATGGAGTTGAGAAATATCAACAAATAAAGGTTTTCGAAGAATCGAAGAACAAAATGGTAACATCCCCGGCGGTGCACGGGCTTCACGCAGAGTTTTTCAAAATCAGATGTAGACAATAATTTTCCTATTTTTTATGCAAAAAAGTGTGCAAAATTTCATGAAAATTATCGAAATTCTGCCTTAAGGGATGAGAAAGAGGGGGTGGGGTGGTTTTTAGAAATCTTAAAAAAACAGTAACCTCTTCTTTTGAAGGTCAAATGTGCAAAATTTCATGAATCTCCGAATAAAACTCTACGTTTGTATAAAAATAAAATCCACGCCGCTCGCCACAGACACTCTTCTTTATATAAATAGGTAATTTATAAAATGCAAAATTTGACCTTCGTTTCTCTTGAATATGGTCTCCAGAAAAAAAAACTCTTTTTCAAAATACCCTAGCGAGAGATAATAACAAGACAAATAAAAAATAAAAGTGTACGATTCTCCGATTAAAAAAAATGGCACACGAGTAAGGCTTCTACTCTTAGTATTTTAGTATCGGTAGCTTACCATCGTTCCCGAGCATGACTGCAGATCGCCAACGAACGAACATCATTTCACAACGGTTAAGTGCACTCAATTTATTCGATGTGAACTATGTTTGTACGATAACGTTTTAAGTTGTGCTCGGAAGCGAGTTAACGAGGAACAAGTTATCGACATTTAATTCTTTATCGATCAACCGTACTAGATACCCGATTTCGCTTACCAAACCCAGAAGTATAATTAATTTCTATTTTGCTTCTGTACTAACGACTAATTGTAGTTTTACGATGTTAAGAAAACTATCAAACATCTTATACCTCGATACCTAATACCAAAGCTTATCAATTAGCAGAAAACGATGAAAATTGAAGCACCGTGAGCAAGCGATATCCCCTATTCATAAGGTGTACATTTAACTGAGTATTTATTCATGCAAATTGAAAATGTTAATTCTTCGTTAGCGGAATAAATAAAGCCATTGAATGTGTTCAAATACAAATAACGTCAATACTAATTTATGTTTACGTTGAAATTTTGTAATTGTGAGCAATTTCAACAAACAATGTAGTTTAATGTTATTGAACTTTCTTGTTACAGACACGAAAAATATACGCATTTCATGGTGCTTTCGACAACTACGAAGCAAATTTTATAGTAGCTATCAAATTTACAATAACAATCAACATTATAACACGCAGACTGCCAACAAATTTATCTTTATATTTTCATGTTACATCGACCTGACCTGAAATCAATAACTTTACAATAACGGATCGATATGGGTAACTACCGATGATTTTATTCCGATTTTCCGAGCCAAGCGACGATTATTGATATTCAGACCAATGTTTGTAATGTAATAAATCAGAATTAATATCCACTGGCAACTCTATGCATTGACATTCCTAAACGTCTGACGTTGAAATTTTTTTTTCTTGCGTAATGCGTAAAATTATTCAAGTTCAATGAACTTTAAATTTTCAAATTTCTAACTGATACGCATAAATAACATCAGACAAGCGATAAAAAAGGTAGCAAAATTTTTAAAATTATTTAACACGTGTATTTATTTCCGAAATATGTATTTCCTTCGTTTAAATATTTAACAGGTGCTTAGATGAATTAATAACGTTAATTAAGAAGTGGTTTCTCTGAACTAGATCCAGTGGGCGTACTTTAGCGGCCCGTTCATTAAAAGTTCCGTTTAAAGAAAGACAAACATTCCCGGGTTACGAATAACCTGACTATATTTAAAAATCTCATACTACCGCCACAGTAAGCGGAAAATTTTGCTTGTGTTGTGATGGAGGACTTAGCCAGCCGAGGAATTCAACACACTACGCCTGCGTGAGACCCAAACGCGGTGTTAACTCAGCAATGAATACATAATATATTCTATTCTATAGTACATATTCTATGAAAAGTTATCTTTTTCATAAGCGGTGTTACACTATTTTTTTTTGTTTGATTATTACGATTATAACGTGTCTTGTATTTTTGTAGTGTCATTGGAAAGATGTCATAATTTTTCAAGTTTGCTAGCATACAAAAGGACAATTTCTTCCTTCGAAAGGCAATGATTCTGAGGAAAATATTTATTTATAAATATGTACTTTCAGCTTAACAAATTCTACATTTATAATATCCATTGATTTAAGTAGTAAATATATTATTTTTTCTGAATTGAAATTATAATTAAAAAGGTAGTATTATTACACTTTTTTGGTAAATACAGAATAATTATAAACTTACTTAAATAGAGATATCCTGAAAAGGGGTGAGATCATTTAATTAAATTAAATAAGAAGTAGGTATTTATTAGCCAAATTTTAAATAAATATAATTTGATTCCTATTTCAAATCTGGGTGGTTAAAATAAATACGACAGTAAGTATTTATTTCTACATGAATTTGTTTTTCTTAATTTATTTTTAGCACTCTCAGGTTTTATATTTGCTTATATTTTTACAATAAAACTCTTTTTTTTATTTTCTACACGCTAAAATATAAAAATATTCAAATATTATAACAAAATTCGGACACCTGGAAGAACTCGTTCAAAAAGAGTTCAATATTCCTTTCTACTCGCTAAAATATAAAAAATATATATTTATTATAATATAGGAATATTCACGTGTTAATTCTCTTAGGACGAGTTTTTCTTATAATTTGAACAATTCTTCAAATTTCAAAGTTAATTTTCAAGTTCTGTGAAATATTTTTTCAAGTTTCTTTCATCCCAGTTCTGTCAAGCAACTAGCCAATAATGATATTTATTTATTTTATTTGGTACATTATTTTGTTACAATTTATGTTTTCCAGTAATGTAGGCCTCACTGGGTGGCTTGCCCGTGCTGAGGCCTTCATTTTATAATATGAAAATCTAAGATAGTAAATTTGAAAAGAAAATAATAAATTTAAAATTAAAAATAAAAATACATAATAATACATTTAAAATTAAAAAATAATACAATGAAAATAATCTTGTGTGTTTGTGAGTGATGTGTGTTTATGTTGGTTTTGTGTGTTACGTGTAGGTTTTATTTTTATTTTATGCTATGACATTTTGGTAATATTGTCTTTTTTGTTGTTTAATCCATTTTGTAATTTTGTGTGTGAATTTATTTTTATTTTCCTCAATTTTAATTTCAATTTTTAGACTGTTGAAAGCTTTTATTGCATGGTATTGGTAGTGTCTTTGTCCAAAGGTTGAATTTACTGTTGGAGTTTTAATGTTTTCTTTGTACGCTTGTCTAACTGGTCTGTTAGTGTTATTTTGTGTGTGTTGAAATTTATTTTTTTGTTAAAAATGTAGTTTAGTAGTAAAAAAAAAATAAAAAAAAAAATAAAAAATAAATAAATATAAAACAGAACTTTCACAGAACCCGAAAACGAACGTTGAATTTTGATGAATTATTCAAATTCTCCGAAACAACCCGTCCTTAGTGTCCTTTGAAAACAATATCCGTACAACAAGTATCATTTTTGAATATCAGGATGATGAATGCTCCAGAAGGCTTTAGGCTTAGACCTGGTATAGTTGAACAATTCTATAGATATGTAATTTGACCTTTGAGGTACAGACGCGCTTTTTTCAGACGGAATATTGAAATGACGAAAGCGATTAAAGAGTTGACAACGCTTTGATATTTAAAGTTCAACGAAAGAAAGAAATTCAAACAGTTGTGATAAAGTAAACACAAAATTTTTTTTTTAAAAGAACAGAATTTTGGAAATGAGGCCAAAATACTTAAACAAACTGAATATTTTTATATTTTATTAAAATATCTAACAGGTTTGTGAGCTATTTTTTATTTAATAGTATTTTTTATTATTATCTATTGGTAAATTAATAATTCCTACTTTAAGGACAGTTAATATTTAAAAAAAATATATTTCCTACCATAGAAATATGATGAATATAAAATTAAAAATAAAATGTATTGAAAACATCATTTACTTTGGAACATTTTTAGTTCATAAAAATTTTAATTTGGACCCAAAAAACGCCTTTTTTCGATATTTATTTTTTTACATCATATTTCAATATATTATCATAGAGTTGGGCAGAATTATTTTTCTAATAATTACCACTAACACAAAAATTGCCAAATTAGCCTACAAAATCACGAAAAATCGACTTATTTAATGTCTATGCATATTAAAATTTAAAAACAGATATTTGCCAAACCTTATGATTTAAAAAATAACTTTTCGGTTCGGTTAAGTGCTTTGGTTTCAAATCCAAATTTAAGTTTTGTACCAAAAAGGCTGATCAACCGTTCCTATTAATACTGATCGAATGTTAAAAATTAATGTTTGTTTTGCAAAACATTGTTTTTTCTATGGTTCGCTCTTTCTGAGAAAGCGCTCCAATAATTAGAGCACGTTTGGCATGTTTCTCAACTATGCACCGGTGACGAAGGATTAAACGGCGCTAATTTCTTGGAATATCTTCAATTGAAATAGTGGTAGAACGATGACAGCTTTCCCACCTGACGCCAGTGCTCGAAAAATTGCAATCCATTTGTTAAGATAGAGGAATCTATCAATCTATCGTTTATGCATAGAGTCAAGGGTTAGGTTACGTTTTTTACGCCTAATTCCAGTAGGTGTACAGGTAATTCTCTCCATGAATAATTCCGGCAATGTGTGTAATTTCGTCCTAACGTATTAACATACTGCCGGAAGGTATCTAATAAGTTATTAGTTTCAATCTATTTGAAATGTGACAGAACTTAATTACATTGGCAGCTCAAAGCGGAGCTTCTGTGTATTAGGGAGTCATGGTTAAAATTAGACGTGTTTTAAGTTCGAAAACAAGACAACATAATGTCATTTTCTGGGCAGAAGGTCTCGGGTGTGCCGCTTTCCCGCAAATCAGCCGGAAACGGAAATCAAGGTCGCCCAAAGCGGAAGTCCGGCCGTTTAAACCGAGCTCGGATACATAATTTGCAATTAGCAATGAGCCTCTTGCTTCGTGATTTATTTTATCTTCAATTTTTTTAATCAGGTTGGTACTCAATACCTTTAAAATGCTTTTCCAAGGTTCTTACACTTTTTGATCGCATTGTTTATTGTTTCGTAAATATACATATTTTAATTTCCTGTTGTTATTTGAATATTCCATTAACAAAACGGCATTAGAAAGAGTCACAGAAATGAGAGAGCTTGGTATCATTTTAGATGAAAAACAAAAACTTTGATAGTCACAAGAAGATAGACGCAAAATAAATGATTTAAATTTCATATTTTAAATACTTAACGCTAAATTAGAACGTTCCGAACTCCTGCAATTTATAAACTTACACATACCCACAAAAACAACACGACACAATATTCCAATCCACCGCAGTGTGCAGAAACGCAACTGCATTGCTAATTTTCCGATACAGAGGTTTTACACAGTGGGAAATCAATAAATTCTTAGATGATATTGATATGTTTAATGGTAACTTTGTGAATTTTTTGGATCATTTAAAAAACCTTCTCTTGAACCTTTGCTTGTCTCTTTGTAAACCTATCTGATTACTTGAACCTTTGCTTGTCTCTTTGTTAACCTATATGATTACTTGCATCTTTGCTTGTCTTTTTGTAAACCTATCTGATTACTTGGACCTTTGCTTGTCTCTTTGTAAACCTATCTGATTCCTTGACCCTTTGCTTGTATCTTTGTAAACCTATCTAATTACTTGAACCTTTGCTTGTCTTTTTGTAAACCAATCTGATTACTTGAACCTCTGCTTGTCTCTTTGTTATCCTATTTGATTACTGTATTTTTAAAATTTTCGATTCTTGTATTATCATTTCATGTGTGTATGTATTTTCTGTTTATTGCAATTTTTTTTATTATTTCGTTCTCATTTTCTTAAATATTCATATTGTCAAAATTATACAACATATACTTATGGAAAAGCGTTACAGGTGTAAATTGAATAATATAAACTAAATCCCTTTCAATCTCAGAAAAATTGTGTGAAAACTTTCGTAGGGATATGATGTGAGAAGCATTATAGTGATTATTTCTGGGTTATTATGCCGTGCTGCGCTTCCTCCTTCTTTCGCCAACTTTTCGGACAGCATTACAGTACCGATATCTCACATCTGCCCTGATGATGGACACTATAACGCTGTCCGAAATGTTGATTAAAGAAAGAGGGAGCGCAACACAGCATAATAACCCAAAAATCAATAACGATAACTCTCATAGTATAAATCTATAAATCATAACTCTCTTAGTATAATTAAACAAAATGATTAAGAATTAATTAACGACTTAGTTAAAACAATATTTAAAATATCAATCGTAAAATTATGATTACGTAACAATGCATGGTACCATCAAGAGGTGAAAATTAGCATTCCAACTTTTAATTTAATTTATTTTTTTTTTATTTTTGTACATACCTACCTAATCATTTTTTAAGCGTCTTCGAATTCTCAGTTTTAATATAAAATCTATCCAAATACAGCGTGGCAGACACTTTCAGAATCTGAAAGTTGCTTGAAATGGCTTTATCCGTATGTAAGTGACCAAATCTGAACAACCAGGAACTTTTCAACCTTTTTCTTCCACAACATACCCCGATTAATCAGTCTCACTGGCTCTGGGCATTTGAGCCTCAAAAAAAATTGATGTAAATAATTTTTATAATAAGTAATTTTAGAATTCTTGCAAGTGGCTCATTAGCAATTAGCAATTACAGCCCCGTCGACAGATAAGAGAAAATATATTACCGCGAAGGGTGTTTCAATTTGTCATTCGTCGATTAGATCAACATCGCGGGGGTTGGAAAGGTGAAGGTGTTATTGTGGTTCATTCAAATGCATCACTTATCGATTTTTGTAAAACCCGTGGACTTTCACGTGAATACTTATCGTAAACAACTGTATTTGGCATATTCTGTGTAAATAAAATACTATAGGTAAATTAAATTACTTACAGTTTAATATATCAGATAGATATCAGAATAATATAAAAACCCCAAAACTGAATATTAAGCACCTTAAAAATACCAACCTATATCGAAGAATAACTTATTTACAATTCACTTCAATCCAAAAAAATGTCGAAAATGTTCATGAATTTCAGCATAATTTATAGAAATATTCATAAATTTCAGCATAATATATAAAAATATTCACGAATTTCAGCATAATTCATTAAAAAATTTCATGAATTTCAGAATAATTTATAAAAATATTGATGAAATTCAGCTAAATTTATAAAAATTACCTAAAACTGTAATTTTTCTATTATTGGAAAATTTCGCGTTCTTTTTATGTATTTTTTATTATTTATTTACAATATTATGTTATTATTGACTTCATGACTTTATATAACTGAGCTAGAGGAAAATAAAAATTATTATTAACACTAAATAACATGTGAACTTGTACATCTATTATAAAAAAATACAATATTAAAAAATAATAAAAACTTAGTTTGAATATTTTTGTCATTTCCGTGAACCCACGCATTTTTTAATTCACGTTTACATACTGTGATTTCATATCTGCTTTATTACGCAGTCTGTATTGAGACTAGTAACTACTTTCTGCTACGGAAACAACTTTATATTTTGAATTGTTTGATTTGAATTGATATTTCACATGTTATTTAGATTACATACCTACGTGCGCACTTTAGGTGAAATACTCGTATCACAAAACTACGCAGTAGAAAGCAGGATGATTATAATTATTTAGAAGTTTCATATGTAATTATTTTATATTCTACCTTTACGTGTAATTTACGTTGTCAATATGGCTACATTAACTTTATGGTTAAATTACCTACTTTAAAGTTCTATATAAATTAAATTGTTTGATTGACCTATGCATATTTCATTTTTTGCTTATTTTAATCATACACTTTGCAAGAGCGCCCCTGTCAGAACGGTGTAAGGAAAGGGGAACTACATCGCCACCCGGTTGGGCTGCGTTATGAGGCGGGTTAAGGTATGGGCTATGAGAAGAGATTTATTAATGTGGGTATTGAAAAGGCCCGAATTGTACGTAGGTGGAAAAACAGATGCCGGTAGCATTTTACTGCCTTAAGCATCAATAAACGGAGTTTCTGTAGCCGTTTGACCGATAATTATAATTGTTTCCAATAAGTAAAAATATTCACATTAATCTATTAGATTTGTTTAATACGCATGGGTTCAGACCAATTCCACTATGAATATTTGTGTAAAAACTAGACTGAAACGTTATTATGAATATTCAATTCAATAAATTCCATTCAATGTTCTAAAGCTAGTTACATACGAGTATGCACACGTATAATAATAATAACATGGCATTTATATAGCGCAGCTTAATTTATAAAAACATTCGTGAATTTCAGCTTAATTTATAAAAATATTCGTGAATTTCAGCTTAATTTATAAAAATATTCATGAATTTTAGCTTAATTTATAAAAATATTCATGAATTTCATCTTAATTTATAAAAATTACCTAAAATTACTGAGCCAAACTATTATTTTTTCTTTAAATCTTATTTTTCGGTTATTGACAAATCTCGCGTTTTTTGTATTATTTATTTACAAAAACATTTACAATTTAAATATATATATATAAATATTAAAAATATTCATTAATTTCACTTTAATATAAATATATGTATGCATCTCATTTTAATATAAATATATGTATACATCTCACTTTAGTATAAATATATGTATGCATCTCATTTTAATATAAATATATCCATACATCTCACTTTAGTATAAATATATATATGCATCTCACTTTAATATAAATATATGTAAGCATCTCACTTTAATATAAATATATGTAAGCATCTTACTGTATTTTAAATTAACCTTCCTTTATAGTATTACAATATTACATTTGTAAATGATTTTATTTCCTGATAAAGCTAAAACACGTGAGTTTCTTTCAAACAAAATCATAAGAAGAATGTCGACAAGAAAAAATTAAATAACCATACGCAAAGTGTACATTGTTTATTTTCATAAAAGATAACATAAAATTTAAGACGATACCCTTAATATCAATTTACAACAAGGCCAAATTCAAGTAATTACAATCGTGACAGAAACATTGTATATGGCGCTACTGTTTGTCCAGTTCATTATTTTATAATATGTAGATGAAAAATTATGCGAAAAAATAGGTTCCGCTTTTTTACCTCCAACTTACCTCCAAAAATCCCAACGTTCTAACTAAAACTACTGGGTCTACGCGCACCGCTTATCGTGTTCTAATAGCGGAACACGTTTCGATGAGATATTAATACGCAGTACGGCCTCTAATTGTAGCTCTATGGTCATGTTAACATATTACATTGTACACTCTCGTAGAACCGGGACGGTGATATTTTAAATTGCACGTGATGATATATAAATGAGAAGTCCCATGTTACTTTTCTACGGTGATTAATCTAAAAAAAATCGTAGCTTATTAAATCTGATTTCCAATAAACAAAAAACTTGGGATGGAACCAAATATTCAACACGTTTTATATCATCTCCTTGACCTCCCGACTGTCCTTGCATGAAAATTAGTCTCGGGTGATCTAGCAATATCTTCCGTATTGGCGCCTTCGTATTTTCAACACTGTTCGCGGCGTATATAATTAAATAAAACTGGATTATTATTAGTTTTGTTACAATATCTATGCATTTAATCAACACCTTCTTATATAAATGCCAGCACGCTGACAGCTAAGATGGCTGCAGATCTTGTTGATTATTAAATTCGTACGTTTCTACAACCTTGTGGGTGCCACTATAGTAAAATATTATTTATTTATTTTTTCATTTTCGGGAAATCGGCATCATTTTGTACATGAGTATTATATAGTAAAATGAAACCAATTATGGATTTCCTCCTTGTGATTTTACCTCTACTGAGACAGAATAATATGGAATAACTAAATTAAATTTAAATTTGTGAGAAAGGAATACGAAGTTAAAAATTTACACAAAAAAAAAGATTATTTAAAATGAAAAATTTACAAAACAATACATTTTAGCCATGGAGAGAGGTTGTAGATATAAATCAAATCATAATAGAGATATAAACAATAGAGACATAAACATTATTCACAAACCATCAGAGAAATATTTTTTTATGGACCTCTTATATTTGGTAAGTTCGCAACTGAAAATATCAACCTTGGATAATACGCTATTTTAATTATTGCATAGTCTGTTTAGAGTTATTTTATTTAAAGAACAAAAACAAATTATAGTCTAAAAAAATCAACGTTTTTGGTGTGGCAGCCTGCGTACCTATATATACCTTGGAATGACGATCCTTATTTATCAAAAAAAATCATTCAAATACGAAATTTCAGAAAATAATTAAACTTTTAACATGACTGACGATTGAACCTTCCTACCCAGGAACTGAACTCGACACCTCTACCGACTTCGCCAAAAGTCCGATCGGGTAGGAGCGACATTTATTTAGTATAATAATTGCTGTGATATCATCACAGAAAAATGCGTGTATATCCGCGTATTTGTATGGTTGATAGAATGCATTGTCATTGACAACAAGTCTACCTGCAGATAAAAAGATGTATCTTTACAAAAATATTATAAAAAAATAAAAACGCGAAGGATAAATTCTAAAATGTTTCAAATGTGTACGTATGCATCTACCGCTGTCAGCGTAGGAACATTTTTGTAAGAATGTTTTAGTTATTTAAATCTGTCTTCATAATCGAGCAGATTATTTCATTGAAAACTTCTCAAGAGATTTTAGGGACTAACAGTATTTTTTTTAATTTGACCTTAAGGCGATGCACTACGTGGTAATTTAAAATCATGTGTTTTTGGTTTGAAAATTTGGTCGCCTAGATATGTTTCAGATGCTTTAATTAAATACTGCGAGTAGAATACATCCTGGCCTTTGAAATGATCGAGTATTTTTTAGATAAGTCTTTTTATAAGTCCAAAAAATAATGTATACGCCTATGAAAACTGCTTTAAAGTTCAAAATCTCCTACTTACAAACCCATTTTCGATTATGGTTTTATTGTATAATGTGGCAAATTAAGTTATTTATAAAATGATCGAAAAACATTTAAATTTTTGTGCCTGAATTTCCACAAAATAAAATAAAAGGCACTTTTTGGCAATGTTTTTTTTTTGCATAAATCAAAACAGGTAGATGGTGTGAAGCGGGAATTTTAGCCTTATCGCCATTTACGTAAGGTGTGTTATTGATAGCGGCTCGATTCAAAATATTACACGACGTAGTGCCTTAAGATGTAAACAACATCGATGAGTATTATAAAATAAATTTAAAAAAATTTATGTTCGATCTATAAATTTAATGCAATGTTCATAACAACTTTTAAAAGTACAAAGTTGTCATAATACAAAATTCGATCATAAATAATTGTTAATATAAAACGTTTAGATTTGTGGCAACATTTAATTGAGTTGTGAACATGCAAATAGGCATTTTTCCAAGTTTGTTTTTAAGAAATTTATATTTTGAAACGTGTTATTTTATTGCAATGGAGTTGTTTTCATCGTTGAATCGGCGCTATTAAACTTTCACACGGTCGCAAAAACACTTCTGATCAGCATTAGAGTAATGGATTTTTCTCCGATATTTTACCAATAAATCCATTTTAGACGCAAACAAAAGCTTTGAAAGTCTTTCTGTCAGAAACACTGCTACGCGTATTGCCTATATTCAGGCGCTTACCGGCTTTAAAAAGGTTTCACATAACAAAAAACATATTGTTGGAAACGAGCTTTGAAGTATTGACATTATAAAAAGAAGATTAAAAGCACAAATATTTATGTTTATAGGAAAAAGAATTCTTTTAATTCTACTACGTATTTGCGAACAATTTAAGGGATTTTTTGTGTTTTGAACAACGTTAAATTTATAACGCAACATTTTCAATCTGTTGTTATTTAGACTACGAACTAGAAAGATAAATTTTATCGCTGTTATTGAATTTTCCCGCTTAAACATAAATTTTGAGTGAGGCCGGGAAACGAATGAGAAATAATGATAAATAATACATAAAATTTTCGTTCATAAAGATAAAATTAACAAATCTATTAATGTATAATGTATATTCCTTTGAAAAATCGTGAAAAACTTAGCCAAGACTTATTTATATGAGAGAATTGGTCGTAAATATTTTTAAAGAACCTTTAATGAATTTTATTTTAGGCATTAAAATGTGCATTCATCGGATATTTTCAAAACTCTACCCTGATATTGTTTATCTCGTCCTCTACCAAAAAAATCCTCAATAATTTCAATATTTGTTGTGTGACTGAGCCAAAATATTGTTGATTATCTTCATACCCTAATTTTTACTATATTTAAAAATTTGAAAAAAGTTTTCGGAAGTTAAAAATAACAAGTTTAAAATGTGTATTATCTACTTTCAGTGGAGAAAAATCAAGATTTTAAAAATTATTTTGTTCATTTAATAATAAACATTTCAAAATCCAGAATTTAATTTAATTAAAATAAGGCAAACAAAACAATACTCACTCTCAAACTATGCACAAAATTCACTGAACCGGTACAAGAACAAAGCGCACTGAAAAACTTAGAAATTTTCTGGTTCGAAATTTTAAATTCGAATTACGCACCACGGCTAAATCCCGTCTCAGGAAGCTAGCTGACTGCAGAGCGCTCTGGCGGCACTCCGCGCACTGACTAGTTACTCGTTACTCGAGCAGAGTCGAAGCCCTTCCCGCGGGGCTTCCCACGTAGCGACCGTCGCGCCTGCCGGGGGAAACTGGAAGCTTTCCACAAAGCTAACAGGAGCATGTTGGGGCATGCGCTTTTCACTGGTTTATGTATTTTGATGGGGGCTCGGCTTATAATAACCTTGTTTACATCATTATAAAAAGACGCTCTGTGATGACAGTTAAGTCAACGTTTCCATTATGAGATTTTTGAAATATCTCTAATGTAAGAAAGTTATAAAGGAGTTTTAATACACAAAAAGTCATATTCGAAATATCTGTCAAATTTTAAAATAATAGAAAGATGTTATACCATTTTGTAAACTTCAAAATGAGAAAAATTCGATTAAAAAGGTATTGAAATCAAGGATGAACCGATTAGTAATATATCCCTAGTGTCCCAAGAATAACTCGAATAGAAGTCATCATTCCAGTGAGACGTTTGTCGTATCTGGATTTGTGTAATACTGATGGGTGACAGTAACCACTCTTTTACAATTAACGGGACCATTACAATAGGAAAATATTAAGATATTTTTATAAAAAAATTTGTCTCGAATAAAAGCATTTATAACTTAAGTAATAACTTCGATTTCATTCCGTGGATTATTGTTTAGATAAATACGTAAAAACACCACTATATTAGAGCTTAGGCTATCCTTTACAGTATGAAATACACTATATGTATGTATTTTTACTACAAAATCATTCACGTCCTGCAGAATCTTGGACAGAAACCTTAAAAGATATTATTTCTTTAGACGAGAACTCTTGATATTAACATGGTCAAACCACAACTAGAAATAAATTCATTATATTACTGCATTGGGTGCCCAAACAGATGTACATCAATGAATCAAATCAGATAATTGACTTATCATGCACATATTTATCTATGACACGATTTCTGTCAAATACTTTGCCAAGTGGCATTTAATTTAGGCACTTGAATTATGTATCTTTATGCTTTCGGTAATAAATTAATACAAGCACTCCATTTGATCAAAAATAATCTAATATAGGTTCACAGATAATATATCCAATATGATTTCGCAATATTTATTTATGGGGGACACAGCTTTAAAAAGAACCAACTCTATTAAAATTAATTTTGAGATAATGAGATCTAAAGATATATCTGCTTTACAAAATACTCAGATCATGAAATATAATAATATAAACTAGGTGAAAACGGGTATGCTCAAATTGTGAAAATCTTTAATACTTGCGAAGCTTTGATGATTTTAAAATAGATTTCACCAATGATCCTATTATTGGACTAGGATCACTTAAAAATTGAATTTTATTATTTCCTCGACAATAATAATCTACCTTTATGGTAACACAGACTTATTTCAATCATTGGTTTTTTTAAATTACTAGCTGAATTAGTCATAGAATAGCACAGAAACTTCTACTTTCGAAGTCCCATGAAGAAAACTATGGTAGACTTAGATGTACCAGGCCGTATTAGTTATAGAAATATGTTACTTATATTATTATTATACTAGGTACCAACACATGTGTAACATTTATGGTATGATTGCTGATGTTGAGGGCATCTCTATGAATATATTATATTATGAACGTGATGCTAAAATGCTTTATTTCCCATAGATAAAAACATATGCAATAGGTTCGTGTACTTATTGTAATGCAACATTACTATTTCATTTCAAACGGAGCAGGCACGCTCACATTTTTCTCTAGTAAGTATTAATCATAAAAAATACCAATTTCGGTTGTGTGTCTGTAATCCTGGTTCTATTGAAGTTATAGTATCCAGTGATTTTTTGACGGGTCTGCACTAGGAATTTTATAAATAAAATAAACGTCAAAACGTGAACGTGCACGAAGAAAAATGAGTATTACTGATTTATCAAAAATATCTTCAAATTATTATAATAAACGGAACTGCAGGCCGCTTCCTGATAAACTTTTTAAAAATTCGTAATAATATCGAAACACGTGTTCATGCACCTGCGTTTGATTTAGAAATACAGGGTTTTATAATAAGAGGTGTTATTTTGAATAGCCCGCTATTTCGGTAGATGTTACTTTTGAAGCTATCATTTTTTGACAATTGACAAGTAGAAACTACGCCATTAATAAAAATGGAACGATACACGCTTTAACAACGCATTGAAATTATTGAAATTCACTTGAGTGAATCAAATGCAAATCATCTTGAGTGATGAGACCCATTTACGAATATTGCCTGCCAACAGGCGCAAGGACAACTTTACCACCTAACTAACCACATAACCACATCATGAATAATTGCAACGCCTGTTCAGAACCCACTCTCTCCGACGAGTCCGTATTTACCTGCGCCGTGTGCAAGGGAATATTCCATTTGCACTGCAGCGGAGTGGCAGAGACCTCATACCGTCGACTCACTAAGGAGCGACGCGCCCAAATTAAATGCAAGAAATGCCTATCTGACACTCCGGCTTTCAATGTCACTGCCAGCGGTGCCTCAACTTTGGACAACGAACTACTATTAAAACAAAACGCAATATTCGACCAAAACACCCAAATTCTCGCCACAATCTCAGCAATGAGTAAACAATACGAGGATATTCTACTTCGAGTCCACGAACTCGAGAATATAAACAAAAAACTTGAAAAAAAAAACTGTGATCTTGAGGTGCGCTTAGAGCAAATAGAAGGACAATTTGAAAATTTAGACAGGGAAAACAGGTCGAAAAACGTAGAAATACGAGGAATCCCGGAAATAAGCGGAGAAGACTTAAAAAATGTTATTTTCAATATCCAAAAAATTACAAATGCCGGAACAGAAGTGAAAAACATGGAAGCAGCCTACCGTACTGGACAAAAAACCAACAAGGATTTACAACGGCCGATAATCCTCAGATTCAAAACAAACGATGACCGTGACATCTTCTTAAATGACATAAAAACATTTAACAAGCGATCTGCAAATCGGGAGGATAAACTAAACACAAATATCATAGGAATGGCAGGAAAGAGCTCCCAGATTTATATCAATGAACACTTGACATTTCGAGCTAAACATCATTGGTTTCTTGCACGTAAGGCTACACGAGACAATATTTTTAAGTTTGCCTGGACCAGAGGGGGACAAGTATATGTACGCAAAGACGTTGGGACGCCCGTTATACTTATCAATGAAAAAACCAAAAACCTTTTATCTCCCTCACCAAATAACTTATAATCAATTTTCATCCTTTGGTATACTTTTATTTTACTTGATTCTCCTGTATATTATTATATATTCATCTATATATTACTTGATACTCTCTGTTACAAAAAACATATTATTGGATTTTTCTAGCCTAAAGACATTTAACAAAAGCATGTACCCCATCATTGTTTTTAATCGATCAAATAACTTAATACAATCACCTCTTTCCAGTAATCTAGTTTTCTTATCATGTAAAAAATGTGTTATTGTAATTGCATCAAAACCATTACAACTTACTATGCTTTATACAAACACTAAAAATGGAAGAAATAGTTGATCAATTGGATAATTTGTCCATAATTCCATGTACAGAGACAAACAGTCCTCTCGAAGTCCAAAAAATATTAACTCAACCTGCCCTAAAAATTTTCTCTATGAATATCAGAAGCATAAACCGTAACTTCAACGAACTATTGTTAGTTCTCACAGATCTAAATTCAGACTTTGACATACTCATTTTAAGTGAATGCTGGATCAATGAAAATTACATTCCAAAAAACATAACAAACTACACACACTACAACACACAGAATAACCAAACACAGAACGAGGGAGTTATCGTATTCCTCAAAAATCATATATCTCACTCAGTGAACGAAATCATAATCAACGACTCTAATTGTCTCAAAATTGAAATAGATAACCATGTAACTATATTTTCTATATATCGATCACCAAGCACATCTAACATAACCCCATTTCTAAACTCACTTAATCAATCTCTATCATGTGTGAAAAATTGTGACAATATCCTTATTATCGGTGATCTCAATATAAATATAATTAATTACACACATCCTCAAGTCAATGAATATATAAACCTACTAACACTACAAGGATTCGTCCCAGCCATTACAGCACCTACCAGGATATCTGGCTCGTCGGTGAGTTGTATTGATCATGTATTTTCAAAATGTAAATTAAAAAACAGATCTCTTGTATACCAGTGCACTGTCACAGACCACTACGCTACCATAACATCTCTGTCTCATAAAATACATAAACCACCGCAACACGTAATCACACAAAAGAAAATATCTTACAATACACTTTATGACCTGGTCTCTCAGGAAACTTGGTTAAATGTTTACAAACAGAGTGATCCCAGTCTGGCCTGCAAATCTCTTGTTGACACACTACATATCCATCTAACCAACGCTACATCAGACAAAACTCACAAAACTAAACACCATGATTCTAAACTTAAGCCTTGGATAACTTTTGGTATCCTACACTCTATTCGTAAGCGCGATAAACTCCACGCACTCTGCAAAAAATATCCCAACGACTATGAATCTCACCTGTTCTACAAGAAATACAGAAATGTGTGCAAAAAAATTACTTTAAAGGCCAGAGAAGATTACTACAAAAAACAAATAAATAACGCAGAGAATGACAAGAAAAAATATGGAATATCATTAAAGACATATCTTACACTAAAGTAACGACAACACCCATAAACAAGATTAACGTTGATGGTCAACTACTAACAAACACAGGTAATGAATCTGAAAAAATCGCAGATCATTTCAATGAGTTTTTCACCACAATTGGTTCTAACCTTTCCAATCTTATCCTGGCAAAAAATAGTGTTTCGGAACATGAACTTGCAAACGAAATATCCCTGACTCCCCTGAGATATAGTCCTTTCCTTTTCACCCCCACCACAGAATTAGAAATTATAGAAATCATATCAACTTTAAAAAATACTCACTCAACAGGAATAGATGAAATCTCTACTAAACTTACAAAACATTTAAAAATACTTATAGCCAAGCCTCTAGAGCATATTATAAACCTTAGCCTCCAATCCGGTATATTCCCAAACTCTCTTAAGCATGCCTCAATTATCCCTATTTACAAATCAGGTGACAGATCTTCCCGAAATAGTTACAGGCCAATATCTTTACTGAGTACAATCTCCAAAATCATTGAAAAAATAGTAAAACTAAAACTGGTTAAGTTCCTTGAGGAAAATAAAATCCTTTCAAATAACCAGTATGGCTTTCGCAAAAACCGTAGTACTGATGATGCAATTGCAACCTTCACCAAACTGATATCCGATAACCTTGATAAGGGTAATAAACCTCTTGCCGTCTTTCTAGACTTATCTAAAGCCTTTGATACTATTTCACATCACATTCTCCTAAAAAAACTGCAACAGATTGGGATAGAAGGTACTGCCCTAAATTGGTTTTAAGGCTACCTTACACAAAGATCGCAAACAACTGTTATTCACTCAAACCGAGCATATAGAAGTAAATGTCTATCTATCTCCTACGGTGTGCCCCAAGGAAGTGTTCTAGGTCCGCTCCTATTTCTCATATATATGAACTCACTATTGAAACTGGACATTGATGGCAATATAATATCTTTTGCTGATGATACGGTTATCATATTCACTAGCAAAACATGGAAGACATCAATAGAGAAGGCAAATTATGGTATTAACAAAATTAAAAAATGGCTAGACTCCAACCTCCTCACCCTAAATGTACAAAAAACACAATGCATACACTTTTCAATCCGTAAATTCACACTCCCAGAAAACCTTCCCAAATTAATCATTCACACTTGCTCACAAAATCTAAACATAAATGGATATCTGAAAAGGGGCGAAATTTCTTTAAGGAACATATGAACCTATATCACCAGTAAATAATTTAAATAACTTGTATATTACTAAACAATATATTTCTTTTTCATATTCATCATTAAAAAAAAATATATATTTACCACCACTGATATGTTTCTTATACTCTAGTATTTATTACGAAAAATATTGTGACAATAATTCCACATTTGTGTACATATCCATAGCCGTAGCTCAAACGTGGATTTACACAAAAATTGCCGATATATATCTATACACCTATGTTACCATAACACGCACATGCAAATCGCTCATCAAGATATAACTTATCCCTACTTTCTTACCAAATAGTACTTTCTTTGATTTTATATTGTATTAGTATTCTTTTTTTAGAAATACACTTGTACTTAATGTACTTGTATTTTTACTACACTTTTAATTCTATTTTAATTACACAAATGTACTTGTATTTTTTTCTTTTTTTTTGATACATGCTCCTTGTATTATTTTTAATTCAATAATAAGTATTTTCTTTGATATACTTTTTATATTATTTTTAATTTTTCTGTTTTCCACACCTATTTTTTATATTCATATATCTTAAACTTATGTAGATATTTTGCATTATTTTTAATTCCTTTATACTTCATACTTGTTTTAGATGTATAAATTATTTTATTTTATTTTTATATTATTTTGTTTTCATTCAACTTATTTTTAATTTGTATTATTATACTTAACATAAAATTGACCACTACAACACGGGCATGTGCCTAGTGTGGTGGCCAAAAATTTACCCGTTTACTGTAATGTATAAACTTTACTAAATAAAGAACATATAAAAAAAAATTTTAAAAAAAATAAAAATAAAAAAAATAAAAATTCCACCTCGGTGGCTTCGTCAACAAGCAAAATTGTCGCATCTGGGGCTCGGAAAACCCAAGAGTTATTGTTGGAAAGCCTCTCTAGCCTCAACGTGTGACTGTTTGGTGCGGTTTGTGGTCCGGCGGAGTCATTGGACCTTACTTTTTCGAAAATAAGGCTGGAGCAACAGTTACGGTGAATGGATTGCGCTATCGAGAGATGATTAATGATTTTTTTATGGCCGGAATTGGATGGTATTGATCTGGACAACGTTTACTTTCAACAAGACGGCGCTACGTGTCACACAAGCAACTAAATCATTGATCTTTTACGATTGAATATCAAAATAACATCTCTTATTGGAAAACCCTGTATATAATGACGAATTGCGAAAATGTTAGGATTTTTATAGGCAAGTGTTCCATCGTGACAATACAATGGTATTCTACTAAAAGTTTATCAGGAGACCCATCAATTTATTCGTTAATGGTCTACAAACCTGTTTTTAACAGAATAACGAATATTTTGAAGAGGTTCTTAATAAATTGGCAATATTTTTTATCAGTAAGTTTTCTCCGTGTGTCGACAGGAACAAAATACCAGGAGCACATATATGTCATAAGGTATTTTGTGTTAATTTTCGCAGGGTGATTGGCACTAATATCACACATAAAAAATTTACAAAATAATGATATAAATCAAAACGTGAACCTGCCGACAAGAACAAAATACCAGGAACACTGAATATTATGATTGGTATTTCCATTTGGTTATTATTTTAAACATTTATTATGCCCAGTGATAGCAATTATTAAAAATCACATAACGAGAGGATCATATATATTTTAAAAAAAGGCAAACTGTTTTTTCCCGTGTATTTTTACTGGTATGCGCTATTATTAAATCAATTGTTTTCTTTCTAACAGTGTTTTCATGGTATGACCCATAATATTTACAAAATTTTAGGGGTCCCTACCATAATTTAAAGTTATGCAATGCACGTAGGACATGTAGGTAATGCAGGTTCATGGAATAATGCAACATCGCTAAAATTTACTGGTGCCACCGAATATTGACATACAGGAATACCATTGCAATTTGATATTCTCGTCAGAAACTCATCAGTGCAAACAGCGGCGTGCGGTAAAATAGGTCAAAAAATTTGCGGATAAAAATATATTTATAACAGATTTTACGTTACAGTTTTTTTATCACAGCCCCGCTTTGGGCTTTTATGTAACAGTTTTAACGTATATAATACACTTCGCGGAAGAAACAACGCTATCTCCGGTGTATGCGAAAGATAAAAAATTCCTCTAGGCATTCTGTAACCTAATCAAATATTCGGCCTAGAACTTATTTAAAACCTCGCTGGAAGACACGACACATCTCGATACCAGTATCAGATCTTGAGCCTTCGGCCAGCTCAGGATCTATGTAAGGTTCAAGGCCGTGCGCTCGCTTTTATAGGCTGCCGGCAGTACATTCTTTGGTAGGTAGCGGAAGGGCCACTGATTGGTAAACTGAGCTGCATGTCCAATAGGACATCTACGGTGATCTCTTGTAGGTAAGGATGATGTGTTAAATGAGAGTGTGAAAGTATTCAGGCTCGCGCGGTTTCTTCTAGTTACATATTTTAACTGACATTCATATTTTTGTTTTCTACATGAGGAAATGTTGTATTTCCAGTTAAACGATTTTACTGATAAAATTAAAACAATTCATATAAAAATAATCTTACTGCATGCCACTGGAAAATACTCACCGGAAAACCTTGAAGCGTTTGTATGCTTTTCAATAATCGTCAACAGTAGACATGTCAGTAATGGATAGGAAATGCCTATTTTTTGTACGAAACTACATTATGTTATGTATGAAAGTACAGGTAAATTTCAAAGTTTCTGTCAAAAAAAATCTAGATCATTCTTAACATAAAATTAATACCGCGATTCAAAGGAACTAGCAACTGCCAAAATTTTGGTCGAAATTATTTTTTTAGGTTCTTTTATTGTGTACAAACTTGAACCATTACAAAAATCAATCGTCTATAAAAAGTAAGTTTGTGAAAATTTAGAAAAAAACATTACTGACCAAATGCATTTAACAAAATATGGTATTTAACAGAGAAATTTTTTTAATTTAATTGGTTACATGCAATATATTATGTAGATAGGAACTGTTATATTTCAGATGCTTTAATTAAATACTGCGAGTAGAATACATCTTGGCCTTTTAAATAAACGAGTATTTTTTAGATAAGTCTTTTTAAAAGCTCAGAAAAAAATAATGTATAAGGCCTATGAAAACTGCTTTAAAAGTTCAAAAACCTCCTACTTACGAACCCATTTTCGGTTATGATTTTATTGTATAATGTGGCAAATTAAGTTATTTATAAAATGATCGGAAAAAAATTAAATATTTATGTCTGAACATCCACAAAATAAAATAAAAGGCACTTTTTGACCATGTTTTTTTCTTGCATAAATCAAAACAGGCGGATGGTGTTAAGCGGGAATTTAAACCTTATCGCCATCTACGTAAGGGTTGTTATTGATAGCGGCTCAATTTAAAATATTGCACGACGTAGTGCATCGCCTTAATCTGATCTACATTGTATTAATTGGTTACATGCAATATGTTATGTGGATAGTTACTCTTATATTTATATTAATCTGATCTACATTGTATTAATTGGTTACATGCAATATGTTATGTGGATAGTTACTCTTATATTTATATTAATCTGATCTACATTGTATTAATTGGTTACATGCAATATGTTATGTGGATAGTTACTCTTATATTTATATTAATCTGATCTACATTGTATTAATTGGTTACATGCAATATGTTATGTGGATAGTTACTCTTATATTTATATTAATCTGATCTACATTGTATTAATTGGTTACATGCAATATGTTATGTGGATAGTTACTCTTATATTTATATTAATCTGATCTACATTGTATTAATTGGTTACATGATCTACATTGTATTCATTGGTTATATGCAATATGTTATTTAGAGAATGACTCTTATATTTATATTAATCCGATCTACATTGTATTAAGTCTAGAGCCAGCACAGGAATCACATATTGTTTAGATACGATGTACTTAATCCCATAGTTCTAAAATTAAACTTTAAGTGCACAGTTTACACCCGCGCACAGCAATGAACGCTACCTATAAAATGGGAATCTAAACTGGGTAACTTTATTTCATGGGAAACCGCACAAGAGTCTCAACCTGTCTCAATAGTTCTGTTATTATTTCATCATCGGCCGGTTGCTTCACAGTACTTTTAATTCTTTATATAAAGCCGCGCAAGAGTCCCAACTGATCCCAACCGTCAGGTGCCAGTGAGTCTACGTCATTCCCAATTGGGGTACGTTGTGAAGCTGAAGGTAATAGGAACGGGAAGAAAATGGGGAAGGGGGAGATGGAGGAGTATCAGGCTATCTCAGATCACCAAACACGACCAAAGTCATTTCAAGCAACGTTTAAATTCTGAATTATTGTATATATATTACTCCGGGGTGATTCTGAGAGTAGCTGTCACTCTGGAACGTGCCGCAAATATACTATACATTATTTTAAATGAGTAGATTGTGAAATAATTACTCAAATAAAATTTACTAGCGTACGCCGGGATTTTAACCCACGAACTCTGGATTGCTAGACAAGAGCCTTGCCCTTCGACCTCGGAAGCCTATTCACGTTATATAATTTATTTATTACCAGCGAAAAATCAAAACACATTTTATTTTTAGGATTTGTGAAGCTGAAAGTAATTGTTAAAAAAATATATTCATTTCAAAAGACGATCAGAAAGTTACCTTTCGAATAAAAACCGTTAGTTGCCGTTAGTAAAATTGAAAAAATACGATATCTCTGTCAAAAATTTAAACAAAATAAAAACACATTTAAAATACAGAATTATTGATTAATTAAATAATTCAAATAAAATATTTTTGGTGCCTACTTTTGAGCTTGTCTCAATCGTTCCTACAATAAATTCAAATTTTGAAAATCAAAGCAAATCCCGGTTTTAGAGTTAGTTGAACTCGAGTTACACATAGAAACAGAGACACAACACCGAAATTATTATTTTAATGACGTTAATGTTGACCTTTTTTGAGTTAAATTTGTTTCATTATTGAATCATAGTTTATTATTTTTCTCGTATTCCGCTTCACTCTTAATACGCAATATTTCACTTTCAAATAAATGGATTTAGCTTTATTAATTCAAAACATGATTTATTATGTCGGGGGAGACGGAAAAATACGCACTTTTAATTTTAATTTCGTTTATTAAGTCACTTACGCGATATGTCAATTAGTATGCGGCGCCGTTATAGTCGCAGCCGACGGCGACTATGTTCATATCAAGAGTTGGATTATATTCATAATATCGTATTAGAATTAAATCACAAACCAGTCTATACAAACCTAGCGTAGCCCACAAACTACTTGAAAACTGGGATATAACTCTAAAGGGGACGCGAGCAGGCGTTATTAAAGGTTCCCCAACATTTATAGTAACTTTTAGTAATAATATAACTAAATTCAAGTATTAATTCAAAGTAAACATTCCATATTTACCGTGAAGCGGAATTCGTAACCTTTACCCATAGTTTTTTTTTTAATTTGAAATAACACAATGAGTAAAACCTCAAATTGTTATATTTAATTATTGAAGATAATATTTGCTATTTTAAAACCTTACTGGGGCGCTACTCCACCTCCTGCATTAAGTTCAATTGCGAAGTAAAAATCAATTAAGTGATATTGCGAATATTGCGATCATACATAGAGATAGCAGCCGATAAAATGTGCGATAAGAAAATGAATGCAAATATGATCGAAGGAAATAGGGTCCCATTAGCTCGGTTGGAACTACGATTCTCAAATATTTTTTAGAATTTAAGTAATCATTTAGTTTTTCAATTTTGTTAAAAAATATTCAATGTTTTTGTTTAATGTATTAGACGTACGATCTTAAAGAGGGAAGTCATATTTATATTTTTATTTTGTGTATCCTTCATGTAGGATGTAGGTATTATGTAGGCCTTTGATTTCCTTAAATAAATTCATCGTTAAACCTGAATATAATTATTTAAATGGTTTAGGGTTGCTTTCATCAGTGAAACCACGCCATTAAAATAACAGACGGCTGCAAAAACACTTCGGTTAGCAATACACTGGTTTATTTTTCTTACAACAAAGAAAATTTACCAATATAATTCATTATGGACGTAAACAAAAGCTCTGGGGATCATTCAAACAGAAAATTCACTATGTGTATTGTATATATCCTATATTATTTAAGTTCTTAGTGGCTTTCTGAGATGTCAATATTTTTCTTACGAAGATTAATTATATCAATATCACAGACCCATGAATAATCACGGGATAGACATAAATGCGCCATTGGGTACTAATATCTCGTCGAAACGTGTTCCACTATTATCAGGCAAGTAGCACTGCGCGGAGACCGGATTCGGTAGTTTCTGTTCGTTCGTCGTTCGAGCTTTGGAAGCTTTGGAGGTCGAATTGGACTAATACACATTGCCCAGTTTGTGCCCTACAGCTCCTTTAATTTGCATAGCAGCTACCGGCATAACAGGATAACGCGCTTGGTTTCTTAAATGACTTTCATAAAATTCTTGTTCTATACATGTGATTTAGGTTCCCAGTATCAATCAACCATGAGATGATAGCTCTCTATAATAAAACTATCAACCAAAACCAAACGTATGTTTATTATGTATATTGTATATTTTAGAATGTATATTAGAATGTACCTAAACGGGGTAACCCGACTATGGATGGTGTCAGCTCCATATCTCGGCACTCCCTGGTCTGGGATGTATTATCTAAAGTAATACATTGCAGATTATAAAAAAAAAAGTATGTGTACATATATATCTTCTTATGTACTGTTCAACTGGGCATTGTAAAACCTTCGGTTATAGCAACCATTTTACAGTGCCTGCTTGGAGGTGATGTCTGGCCTAGGAAACCACATGTCACAACAACCGTGAGTATATGATTGATCAGAAGATGAAACCGATTCGCTTCAGTAGAATGTAGTTACCGGAGGTGATGGAATCTGGGGGTCTCAGAACTCAGGAGGAAGCTTTACTGACATACATGACGGCAAAAGAGGTTAAGTTGAAGCACGGTGTCCCGCAAGAAGTGGGCGAAACCGGTCTCGTTTTCCGCGCCACATGGGTGTATGAAGGCATTGTCCGATCCCTGATCATTTTGGTGACTTTGGTGTCGGAGGAGGATTTTGCAGAAAAAAAGTTTATTCCGAGTTCGTTTACCGATCAATACAATTTAGTGTTTACTAACAACTATATAAAGCTTTATGTTAGATGGAGGTTGCAGACAGAGAGGACTTCGATTGAAAATTGTTACCATTACTAAAAATTGAATGTATGTCAAATTTAATATTGCTTTATTTTGTATTTATAATAGGTTATGTACACACCGTTCATTACTTCGGCAGAGAAAATATTTAGAATTCATATCTAGGATCGGAATTAAAACAGAATAGAAAGATTAGTTAAACTTAGATTTGGTTTAAATGTTTTGAGTCTTTCAATGGCCGAGTTCCATTCACTCTACCTTCTAAAAGAACATAGGTTACCACACCAACAAATTACATTAACCTTTCCATATCTGAAAGCAAAAAATTACACAACGTTTAGATGAATGATTATTGTACGATAAAGCCACGAAGATCTTGTTTACTATGTGAAAAAATCATAGGTGACTCGTGGAAGTTTAGGCAATAGGAGTTAGAACCTCCTTAAATTACAAAAAAAAGTTAGGAGCTTTAAACCCACGAAGGGTTAATTTTGAAAGAGAGATCAGGAGTCGACGAGTCGAGAGGCTCAGATAGGCAGCTCCGAAGGTCAAGTTTATCAATTACATCACAATTGATTTACCGTGACCAGGAGAAATATATAAATATAAATAGATAAAAGTCGATCCATCACATGATACACATCATGCTTGGAGTATCTTTATATAACCGTACACTTATAGGTACATGCATAGAATAAAGAAAAAACTAGAAGTGCTTTCTATGCAAATTCGAATGGAATCAAGGGTTCCATTTGACCAATATCCCAGCGCTCCGTCTCACTTACACTCGCCTGACATTGTAGATCTCCATCCCATTGAAGGCAAATATTTGTAACAGGAAACAAATCACAAAGCACTTCTTGTGTAATTCTTTATTCTATGAATGCAAAGTAAAAAAGCAATTTCAGTAACGTTTTCTCAATTTGACATGTTTTGTTTTACGTCAGTTTATTAGCTGTTAATATGTACGTATATAAGAGGAACTACAACGGAGTTCTCGTTGGCTTATTTCTTTATGTATTCTTAAAGAGTACGGCGAAGAGAATGCATAAATTTAATGTATTATTTAATAAATTTTCACCACGAAGTCAAATTATCATAATATTTCTAATCTAAAAATAAACTATAATATGTCATTTTAAAAGTATGAAAGGTTAGCAATTGTTATTTACTATTTATTGAATTTTAAACCAATGAAACACTTCACATTACAACGATTAAAAATGGTAAAACAGGGAAACACAAGATGCATTTTAGAATAATTTATACATAATGTAGGAATAAAATAATTTTTATCTACAGTTTATCAATAATAACACTTGCATAATAAGGTGGTTCGCTAAACTATGTATTGACTTAAGTGATATATTTATTTACCATATCGCTATCTCCCTTTAGGGGTAAGCAGAAAAAAGCACCCATCATCGCGTTAACCATTACAGCATGGCCAGACATAACTGATTACGTTGCGTCAACTGCATGGTAGTTCATATTAGAGGAATGAGAGTGAGTGTGGAAGTGGAAAACCTAGAAAGCAAAAATAAAACGAATGACAAACTCATAAAACTAGCAAAACCTTATTAATGTACGGAATTTTTTTTTAAAGTAAAGCTCTTGTTTTGAGGTATTATTCCGTGTTGTACTACCTCCTTATTTAGCAAACGTTTTGGACAGTATTACAAAGTCTATTATCAGGGCAGATGTGTAATCGAAAATTATTTTTTTAATTTTCTATATTCTTATTTGCCAAATGGTGAATCATTTAAATTTATTGAATTCATATCTCGTGTTCTTTATACAAATAGAACGGCTTCATATGCGCCTCACAATTTTGTGAGTTTATGTATGTACATGCGATACCGTGCTGCCAGCTCCAACCTCTAAGAGTATAGTATAATCTAAAATGATTTTCTGCGTTTAGTTTTGATGTAGCCAATAATTTCCGGTTAGCAATAACTGATAAGCTTAGCCTCGTCGTCTTTATTAATATTAATGGATTTCAATTGCCTCCGTTTTTTGGGTCTTCTCAGGACTTACGAAAGAAATCCAAAGTAATGGCCAGTTTCAATTAAATGCTCGGCAACTGCCGATTTGTCAGAATGGCCGAGTTTACATGCTGATATCCTTATGAAGATAGTTCATTCTGTCGGGCATACATAAACCTTTTCACAACAGCCGAGTTTATAAATTTCATCTGTCTCGGTTTTTAAACTTGGTTTTTTCAGGCCTCGATATGTCTTGTATTTTTTATCGTGGTTGCGACAGTTAATATATTTTCGCTCTCCGAAAAGTTGAAAAGTCAAATCATATCAGTTAAGCTCTGTTCACATTGGGTGTCAAAAGTTCTGAATCCGAGTTCCCATGTTCGTAAATTCACAATCTGACTCGGGGTTTGTTTCATCTTGGTTGGTATAGATAAATGCTCAGACAGCTGTCATTTGTGACGGTTAGAATATAACAAATCCGAAATCTCAGTTTTTTTATTCTAAGTAAATTACTACATAATATAATATACTCTCAAAGTTTAACGTATCAAAGTATTACAAATTTTACAGATTTTCATATGAAAACCCGATTTAAAGTTGGATGTTACATTTCTTTCAGACATTTCCCTAGAGAATTCTGATATATTGATAATTAATACACAAGTATTTTCATACACTTCTCATATCAACAAAATTAACACATCTGAGATTGATTCTAGTATGAAATTTACAGTGGATAATCACGACACCTTAGTCGTGGATGTAATGAATTTTGACGTTTGCGAATTATTTGAGAAAATTCATGTTTGCAAATATTACATACGTTAATTATTTTACATTCTCAACCATTAGTATTAAATAATATGAACAATGACATACGTTGAAGTAGCAACTAAATTTGATTGCATTTAATTAGTTTCTGCAACTTGTGCTTTTTATTCCAGATCAGAAATTTGCCGGGCTGCAACTCTTATATCGACACTCTTGTCAGATTACATCTAAACCGTATTTTGAAGAGTTCCAATGTGATCAGCGCTTTATTGCGCTTCCAAAACAACTTATTCAGTGTCTATTTACATCCTGTCGATGCAGCGCAATAAAAACTATTTACGAAGACGTTCTAGCTGTCCTATGCCCGCCCGCCGTCAAATCTAATTCGGTTTCATTGTGTCCAAAAGATTAATATTCCTCCGTTTCTATTTGTAAACACGAAATCGTAGCAGAACACTGGCCCCGAATCGCGCATTTCATGTCAAACTCCCGTCGAGCTTCGGAAAAACCCCGCTAGATGGTGGTGACACCTCGAATATTAGTACATTTTCACGGTGATAAATAAAATTATTTATCAACAAACAAAAACAATGTTTTTTCGACAGTTTCCAACAACATTTTACATATTAGTTGTTAAAGTCAGCAATCAATTAATCCACTATGATATGCGTTCAATTAATCATGTTCCATCATTGTAATTAGATTGATTTGTACATTTGAATATTACATAAATAAATTTACTTTAATTTCACTGTTATAACGTCTTACATTTACCGTGGGCATAATGAAATGATTTCATAAAATAATATTGCATAATTAGTCGTATATATAAGTAAATGCACTAGTAACTGTCAAGGTAACTTAACTTCCAGGGTTTATTAGAATATTTTACATGTCATGGCTACATAATAAATTTGATTTATGTTGAAACACTTTTCTTAGAGTACCATGACCTGTTGCTTTGTAGTTCGATGGTGAAATCACTTCACAACACGCAAACTGTACCTCAGTCACAATACTTCGTTTTTACTTTTAATGCCGGTAATTTTAACATAAAATTATGATATTTGTATTATGTTAATAAATATTAATGTAGACTTCTCAATCGGCGAGTTGACACTCGACAGATGTACCTAGAAGTTAATTAATAATTAAATCTTGCAACAAAAACTCGCCTAAAACTATCGTTAACTACAGAGGCAGAGCGATGATGATAGTGAAATCTACATAAATATATACATGAAATAGTAATTAATCAATCATTAGGTTGTACGGCTATTAAGATGATAATAAGCAAAGCCTTACTTTGGGCTTGTACAGATGAAAGCACCAGCATACGCACATGCTAGCCGACACTAGATCAGAACATGTTCAAGTCGCACGTGCTAAATACAATCGGAAAAGCACACACAGTTAACTGTTACGTACTTCGAACTTGGAGAAGAGCGCGGAATAGATCATTCGTGACGGAAAGGCAGATATTACTGCAGGAACAGAACTGGGAACAAACGACGGAAAGCGCGTGTAAGTAACCGGCGAGCGGGTCTGGGCGCTGACTGAGGACTAGCAAGCACAAATCGTGTTTGGCAACAACATTGAAACGCCTCCCACGCAGCTCGTTCAGTCCGTACGAACTCTCCGTACGCTCAGTATAGTCAGTGTAATCCGTTTTCACCATTGTTCCTCTTCTTCCCTCATCGCCCATTCTCTGTCCCTCCTTGTTGTCGTCATGTGACCGGGGCCAGCTCGCAGCGTGCCTCTATGTTCTATTATTGATAGGACTGCCGCCGAACTGGATCTAATTCGGATGCGACGATTGAGCGGCATCGAGTTGATTGCGTTCAAAATAGTTTCGACGCAATCCGCGAGAGAGCTAAATATAACTCGCATTCTCTCCAAGCACATTTGGCAAATCTGGGATGAAAGAAAGCGTGACGATAAGTTGTTAAAACATGCAAACCGGAGTGGAAAGGGCATCCAATTAACTCTAAATAAACTAAACGGTTGTCAGTTTCTTTCTCGTACACGACCCCACTGAGAGACAGTCCGAGTTCTTCCTGCCTCGTAAACTAAACTCCATCAATAAGATGATCGAATAGCCGCCGTGTCTGCATGATGCATAGATGGGGGCAGAGTCGGTGATGTGTGAATGCGGTACTGTGACGACCACCAAACGTAAGGTCAACGAATACCCGCTTCATTCATTCACAACAGGGATTTATGAGGTCCACAGGGCAAAGCTTGAGGCCCTAAACTGGCACTCAGACCTCGATGCCTCCTCTAACTCCCCATTCACGAATGCCCACCATCTACCACCTTGTCACCTTGTCAGCTTTGAGGACATTCCTCTAAAAATCGCTTGTCATCATCTATATGTCTCTTCACAGTTTTATAAATAAACACACCAATATTTCGTACTTTCATACTAACGAGAATCTAGTCTATGCGGTGGGATGACTTGTCCGCCAAGCTAAAAATACTGGGTTAAATCCGGTCGTATATTTTGTCATTTGCTTTGTTTGCAAGTCCCTAAAGACCACGATCGGTGACCCGAACTAGCAGAGTGCAGTGGGCAGCTGTTTATTATTTACTTAAATTATTTTTTGGCAACTGTATGACATTCCTAATCCATTACAACGGTTTTTCACAACTTAGAGAATACAATAAATATAGTATTTTATTTACTACCGCTATTCAAAATTTTTACACTTCGTAATTGAAAAAAAAAGAAATATTTAATACGTGGTATCTTGTATGACATCGTAATGATGACTAAGGATGGGTTGGTACACAGAATTTGAAAAATTTATGAAATTTAAAGTTAACGTTTAAGTACTATGAAATTTGTATTCAATTTCTGTTATGATTTCATCATGGTCCTGTTTGTTTCACCGTACTTGGATAATAACAGAACTGCAAAGGGACTTTCACAGAACTTAAATATTAACTTTAAAATTTGATGAATTGTTCTAATACTGACAGGTCGGTGGTTGAGTTGACATCGCGTTTGGGTCTCACCTAGGCGTAATGTGTTCAATTCCTCGGCTGGCTAAGTCCTCTATCACAACACAAGCAAAATTTCCGCTTACTGTGGTGGTAGTAGGAGATTTTCAAATATTGTTAGGTTATTTGTAATCCGGGAATGTTTATCTTTCTTTGAAAAAAAAATTGTTGAACAATCTGTCCAAAAAACATATATACAACAGTAAAGTTATAGTTTTTTTCAAAACCAAGTTTACCAAGTTCACGTATAATGTATGTTTTTACGTTTTTGCGTTCGAACTGTACGTTAAAATTATCACGCTTCTTGTATTTATGTTCGATTAAAATTTGTTTTAAGTTTTATTATTTTTAATTAGATACAAAGCAATTGAAAAGTGACAAATGCTCCCAGAAAATTTTAACCTCCAATAATGAGTTTTGAAAAAAATACCTATAAAACGTAGTCTCATTTATTTAGATTTCATAGCCCTGTATTTCATGATCTACCTAATGCTGCAAATTGAAAATGGCTGTGTTTACTATGAGATTCCAGAAAAAAACTTGTGAAAAATTCATGACGCCAGAGCTCATTATTCTAGGGTTTTCGCTGGTTCAGCATGAGCACTCCGTTTTTCTGTTGGATTATTAAAATAATATACACATGTATTAAAATGTACTTACTGCAACCCGTGAGTATTTTTAATAAAAATAATATAGTTTATTGAGTAAGTAGGTATAATGAAAATCAGGTTATAGCAATCCCTACCTCCGTGGTTGAAAGATAAGTCTCTCGACTAACAAGCTAAAGGTCACGGGTTCAAAGTTCGGCGTGGGCCAGTAAATTTTATGTTTATTTATTGATTAAATTGCGTTATTTCACAATTTATTCATTAAAAATAATATTTAGTATTTTTGCGGTACGTTCCGAGTTTGAATCCTCGCGTGCGCAAGTAAAATTTATTTTATTAATATGTGTTATCTAACAAATTACTATTTTCGGCACGTTTCAGCGTGGAAGATACTCTCAGTATCGCCATGGTGTAAGACCACCATTCTAAATTTAAACGTTGCTTAAATGGTTTTGGCCGTGTTTTTTGACCAAATATGAATAGCCAGGTATTCACTACCTCGCTCTTCTCCGTCTCCTTCCATCTTGCTGCATTCAGCCTCACAACCAGAGATGTGCAAAAAGGGTACCCAAAACCATTTGAAATGCAAAATAGAAATGGGTCAAAACTTTTCCATTTGAAAATACAAAATGCAAAATGGTTTTTAGAAAAGCATTTCGAATGCAAAATGCAAAATACCTATTTTCAAAATGCATTGAAAATGCAAAATGGTTTCTCAGATCAAACAATTAAAATAATTATAGAATTTTTGAACAATTTTGTCATTTAGTAATGGACATCAATGTAGAACAAACATATTACATGATGGTAAATCCAAAAACACCACGACTACAGATTATGAAACCACAAAAAAATGCGCGGGACTAATGTTGCCAACGTAAAAACATAGAAACTGCTATCTAACATTTTATATTACAGCGTCATGGCCCCATGTTCAGTATTTTTTGTAATGGTATCACTCAATTGCCAGGGCTCCTACCAGGGAGCAACTTGACAAATGTAAATTATCTCTCATAGCGAGGTTGAGGACCGACTGATATTTGGGGCTTATGAAAAAAAGATGAATGGAGATAGTAGGAAGAATGTTGCAAATAAGCATTTAAAATGGAAAATGCATTGAAAAAAGCATTTAAAATGCAAAATGGTTTTTAGAAAAGCATTCAAAAATGCAAAATGGAAAATACCCATTTTGCATTTCCATTTGAAATGGATTTATTTGAAATAAAGCACATCTCTGCTCACAACATACCCCAATTGGGGATGCCATGTTTCAAAGCTTCATAGTTCATGACTCAGATGAAATTACGCGCCGAAAATAGTTAATTCCAGTCGGAAAAAACTGAGAATTGATTATACCCATAATATTTGTATTATGTTAATAAATTGTTTGCAGAAATATGCTATATACTTTGCCTATACGCTAGGAGACAATAAATCTAACATATTAAAAAATAATATTATTATCGCATCAAATTATATTTTCTCATATAGATTGAGCACTCGTAGCCATATCATTTATAAATGATGTGAAGGGTATGTTTATCAACCACTCGTGCATTCGATTGAATGAGTTACTTGAAAACTAATTACTGAGGCAATCGACCCATATTTCGTAATATCAGATTATAAAATAAATTATCACATTTTTACTAACATACGTTTTTTCAGATTCGTGTTTCCAAAAATACACATATGTGTATGACGTTTTGAAGATGTCAATATTATTTTTATGATAAATTGATGCTAAGTCAGATATTCTTATACACCTAGACTGTCGACAGTTTAATAGTTATCTAGGTAGGTTATTATATGATTGGGGACAGTGCAGGCGCAATTGGAGCAGTCCGCTCCGGGCGCCGTATTGCCAAGACGCTGATGATACATAATACCTGACACCCTTGAGATAATTTTTAATAAAAACGGCGCTATCCAAAAATACAAATCATTCGAATATTATTGATTACAATGATCACCTACCTTCTACCTACTACCTACTACCTACTACCTACTACCTACTACCTAGGGCTTTGGGCCTGGTTTTGACAAATGACGCCAAATTTTTATCCGCGCCAAGCGCCATTTGGCTCAGGGCCGGCCTTGATTGCGGAACCCAACTTACAAACATGTTTGCTTAATATTGGATAATATCGAATATTTGAATATCTCCCTAAGAGTTTTGGTGAGCGCACACCGCGAATCCTTTGTGTTTGTTGAATTACCGACAATCGATGATTTGCAGCGCGCCCCCTGCAAATGCTCGTTAGGGGCGCAGTTCATGTACATAGTACTTACTTATATTAGCAAATATCTTTAAGCGGCTTTAGATAACATAGGAACCTAAATATTTAAAACTAATAGTTCTGTAAACAGTAGACATCGCGTTATATTGATTATTCAGATTTGACAGCTGGCAATGCTCATGAGCTCTGTAAAAAAGTAGTATTAAACGCGGATTTCTTGATAGGATTGACTGGAAACGGAACACACAAACAAATATACAAACAGAAAATCTACATTATATCGACTTTATTATCTCACTCCCGTGCAGAGATAATGCGTAAAGTCTTCCTCGGGCGTCTCCGACTTCTCCTACAATTCAAACTTCTCTCTAAACACTCTATATAGACTGAGAGGTCACAGTCTTTTTCATAACGATCACAGGAATGGGTAGTTTTAGTACATATTCAAAGTATGGCGTCTCCGCATATGAAACAAGTTGGTCTGCCTGCTCTAAGTGGTTGCAACTATGAGTTATAGAGCTCACAAGAGGCTTCATTGTTTCGAAAAAAAAACGATCAGAGGAATGGGTAGTTTTAGTGCATATTCAAAGAATGGCGTCTCCGCATATGAAAAAAGTTGGTCTGCCTGCTCTAAGTGGTTGCAACTATGAGTTATAGAGCTTACAAGAGGCTTCATTGTTTCGAAAAAAAAACGATCAGAGGAATGGGTAGTTTTAGTACATATTCAAAGTATGGCGTCTCCGCATATGAAAAAAGTTGGTCTGCCTGCTCTAAGTGGTTGCAACTATGAGTTATAGAGCTTACAAGATTAGGCTACATTGTTGCGGAAAAAAAAACGATCACAGAAATGGGTAGTTTTAGTGCATATTCAAAGTATGGCGTCTCCGCATATGAAAAAAGTTGGTCTGCCTGCTCTAAGTGGTTGCAACTATGAGTTATAGAGCTTACAAGAGGCTTAATTGTTTCGAAAAAAACGATCAGAGGAATGGGTAGTTTTAGTACATATTCAAAGTATGGCGTCTCCGCATATGAAAAAAGTTGGTCTGTCTGCTCTAAGTGGTTGCAACTATGAGTTATAGAGCTTACAAGAGGCTTCATTGTTTCGAAAAAAAAACGATCGCAGGAATGGGTAGTTTTAGTACATATTCAAAGTATGGCGTCTCCGCATATGAAAAAAGTTGGTCTGCCTGCTCTAAGTGGTTGCAACTTCGAGTTATAAAGCTTACAAAATTAGGCTACATTGTTGCGAAAAAAAAACGATCAGAGAAATGGTCAGTTTTAAGTAAATCTGAAAAATTCCCCGCAGTTTGGGGAATTCCCGCAAATCGGGAACCCTGCTTGACACACACATTGCCCCCTCCTCCGCCCGCGTCCGGCCCGGCGGCCCGCGTCCCGCGTCAGTGTGCGCAGTACAATCGTTGTGAGAGGGTGTGCTTTCGCTTGTTTTGGTGCATTTTTTAATACTATTACCCGTTACTCCCACTTTTACAATAATGTCGAACATAAATACTACATGCCTGTTTTGTGAATGTAAGATGGACGAAAAAGTGCTGCCTTTTAATAAAAACAGTTTAGAAAAGTGTCGTGATATATTAACAGTTCGTATTAACCGTAATTTGAAACATGCTCATATCAAAATACCAAATGATTGTGACAGTACTGCCGTATATCATCTATCGTGCTATAAAAAATTTACCGCAGTGAAAAAAACAATAATATCTACTCCTGAGACCAACAGTTTAACACTTCTGCCAGTCGAGACTTCAGATAATCAAGCGGAGACATTGTCATCACCTTCACCAAGTACGTCTAGTTGCAAAGCTATATGCTTATTCTGCGATCACCAGCGTAAACAATCACATAAAAAATTTGAAAAGATGCACTGTTTGCAATCAAATGAAACCCGCGAAAAGATACTGATGAAATCGTTAGCATCTAACGAAGTCAATTTACAACATAAAATTTCACAGACAAGTGTTCCATTATTTTATCACACTAATTGTTTGAAAGATTTTTTTAGAAGAACTGAAAAAATATCCGACTGTCAGTCCAATGAAAAAGACGGTGTGTGGCACGTTATACGCGAGAGCCATAAAAATGCCTTACAAAAATTGTATGAATTCATAAACGACATAATTCATGGCAATAATATTCATTTAATGTCCAATCTTCACGAATATTATGAATCTTCTCTGCAGTCAAATAGCACTGAAAATAATATTACATGTTCGAGATTAGAACAGAAAATTCGAGCCTCATTTGATCGAAGCGTTTTAACTATAGAAGAAATAAATGGACGTAAGTTAGTTTTCAGAACGGGTTTGCCAATTGATTTCGTGATGTCGAAACAGAAGGAATTAGTGAAAAGAGATATTCTCACGTCTGCTGCTAATATATTGAGAAAAGAGATTCTTTCCCTGCCTAAAACTCCCCTACCAACCACTTGTTCAGTGCAGGAATTACTCCAAGGCGAGTGTAATATACCCGATGCTCTTAAAAAATTCAACTTGGAGCTCCTTGGCATCGGTTCGCGCACAAAAAAAAAGTTGTCTGAGACTTGCTTAAAGAAAGCTGAATCGATAAGCCAGGATCAAATTTACGCTGTGACAAATGGACATGTTAAGCCTTCTAAACAATTAGCTCTGGGAATGGCTATTAAAAGTCTAACTAACAGCAGAAAAGTTGTAAACATTTTGAACAAATATGGTCAGATACCTAGCTACACTTTATTAGAAGAATTAGAAACTGAAATTACCTATGCCTCCATCGATGAATCTATAACAACATTCATTCCGTCTGGGATAATTCCATGTCCTCAGTTAAATACTGGAGTAGCTTTCGATAATTTTGACCGTTACGTAGACACACCTTCTGGAAAAAATACATTGCATGACACAGTAGGAATTATTTTTCAAAATGAAGAACAGTACTCCATACGAAATCAACCTATTGACTTGTCAATGAAACCATCTAAAGGCAAAAGAAGAAGGGCATTCGACGTGATTGACATTAATATAGATCATCCCATTAAAAAACCAAGAATGAGTGACAGTATGATTTTACTTGATAGTGACTTACGTAAAACAACTGAATCTGTCAAAATAAATGCAAAGAATAGAGATTTATTATGGGTTTTGTGTCATGCTGCTGAAATCGAGAATACTCCTATGTGGGTAGGATTTAATAACCTCACTATGAATGATCAAACCAGTAAACAGAAAATAGCTTATTTGAACCCAATAAACATGTCTCCCACTAACACTTCCGTTGTTAAAACAACAATGCAACAAGCAAAAAGTATAGCCGAAGAGTGTGGTCAGGAATATATATGTGTTACATATGATCTTGCAATTGCAAAAGTGGCATTACAAATACAATCCACAGAACGGCCAAATTTTGACAATCTTTTTATTTTTTTGGCACATTTCATATCATCCTGGCCTATTTCAAAGCTATAGGAAAATTTATAGATGATTGTGGTTTGACGCATATGCTAATCGAAGCTGATTTGCTAGCCAATGGGTCTCTTAATGGATTCATGTCTGGTACGCATTACAATCGATGCAAGAGACTTCACCCTATTATTTCACTGGCCTTCCAATTAATCCATTTTAAATTCTTTTTAAAAGAGGAAAATCTACAATTGTCACCAGATTTGGTAGAAGAACTGCAAGAAATAAAAAATAGACGAATGGACAGTTCTGGAAACATCTTGGTCGATGTTGACAATTTCTTTTTATCAGAAATCATCTCTAAATACAGAATTTTTCGAGAAAAAACTCAAAACGGAGAACACGGCAAAACGGCACAATTTTACATGCAATATATAAATCTGATCGAGTATTACTTTCTTTTGAGCCGATCGATACGAGAAAACAATTTTGAGCTTTACAAATATGTACTTCCAAAAATTAACAATATATTTTTCATACTAAATCATCCAAATTATGCGCGATGGCTCACAAAGCACCATGACGACATATTAAAAGTCCAAGACACTCACCCAGGCCTCGAGCTTCATTTAAAACGTCATGGCTTGGGTATCAAGCGCACTGACAAAGCGTTTTCTAGACAACCCGTTGATTTAACACTAGAACAAACCATAAACGCCGATGCTGCTAAGCGATTGTCTGGTGTTAGCCATTTTACTAATTCCTTGTCAGGCCGACAGCGTTGGGCAAAAAGCCATGCACTGAGATCCACCATTATAACTCATGTTTTAGAAGAAACTAATATTACCAGGGTACAAGACGTTACCTCTGATCTGCAGACAGCCAACATTTCCAATAACAAAAAGGCAGTGAAGAAACTTGTCGATACTGTAGAATCTTATGGCAATCCATTTGATTATCAAGACGATAAAGACGAACTGTACAATATTGTCACTGGGAATTCAGTAACGAATGAAACCGCAGACTTTCTGCTCAATATAGAGGCTACAGGAGAAAATCAGAGAAAAGAATTTATATCTCAATGTAATGAAAATCCCGACCGTTTCGAGAAACCAATAAAACGCAATGAAATCAGGAATTTCTGTTCCGATAAATCAAAAAAGCCATGTAAAGCAGCACAAAAACTGCAAGTTATAAAAGCAGAACGAAACGTCTTCGGTCGTCTTTTAGGAATTTCCCTTAATCAGAAACTAGATTTGCCAAAAGTTTTGGAATATCCATTATCTTCATCGTCACCTTCAATGAGTCATTTAGATGGTTCCTTGATGAAGACTAACAAGGCTGTACTCATGAAAATATTGGAAAAAACAGCCAATGCCAATACGCCACAAAAAATTGATGTTGTGATTGTAGATGGATTCTATATTCTCCATTTAATACCAGTGCATGTGAAAACATTTGGTGAAATGTCGCTATACATTTTGAAAAAATGTATGAGCTACAAAGCAAACCGTATCGATGTAATATTTGATTCTTATTTATCTCCCTCAATCAAAGATTTTGAACGTGAAATGAGAGCTGGGCACAAAGCTACCCCCAAAACACAGTATAAAATAACATCGCCAAAACAAATCAGACCAAGAAATTTCGTCAAAGAATTAAGAATTACACAATTCAAAGAAGAACTCGTGCATTTTTTCATAAAACATTGGAGTTCCGAGGAGGCTAGTCTAGTCATTTCTGGAAGCACGGTTAATCTCAATTTTGAAAATAATTGTTATTCGTATGAATATCAAAGCGACGGCAAAAAGGTTGTGCAAAACGATAACCCTAATTTGATGTGTGGGCACCACGAAGAAACCGATACAAAAATAATATACCACATATACAGTATTCAAGAACCATCTAATATTTTGATTAAAACTTCTGACACTGATGTAATCGTCATTTTACTGGGAAATTTGGACAAATTCGAAAAGCATGAAATATTTATTGAATCCGGCACTCTTGCCAAACGACGTATTGTAAATGTTAACAAAATTTATCTCAGTATTGGTGCTACATTGGCAAAGAGTTTGCCAGCGTTTCATGCTTTGACAGGGTGTGATTATACCCCTGCATTTTATAGAAAGGGCAAACAAAAACCTTACAATATCCTAAGTAAAAACACAGTTTATCAAGAGGCTCTAATAGAGCTAAGTTCTAATGCTCCATTGACAAATGAAATCAAATGCAAAATTGAACAATTCATATGTGAGTTATATGGTGTGAAGAGTAAATCTGTAAACGAGGCCCGCCATAAGATTTTCCTCAAAAAATTTAAGCCCAATAAAGAGAATGAAAAATTTAACAAAACTCTTATGAATTTTGATGCTGCTTTTTTGCCACCGTCTGAAATCGAACTAGTTCAACAGATACTTAGAGCTAAATACGTATCAAATATCTGGATAAATTCAACCAAAAATCCTCCAAGCTATCTATTGCCAATTGAACATGGGTGGAAAGAAGAACACGGCAAATATGTCCCTATCTGGTATGCAGGGAACCGACTACCAGATAAAGTATCTGATGTTACTGTAACGGAGTCAGAAAATGACAATATTTCTGGTGATGTCAGTGGTAAGTTTTATACGATTGTGGATGTATAGGTAAAAATCGTTAGGAAACGAAAAGTTTGCATGTATTTGTTTCTTATTAATGGCATATTACGTATCTAAACCATAAATCTCATTAAGCTATACATACAAGAGTTCGTTTCCTTCTGTTTTTTATATATACATATGTATAATAATTTTCATATCATCAAAATCGTCATTTTTTCTATCAAACTTTACAGTTATTTTATCACATTACAGACTCCTCGTCTACGTGCCTAAGCAGCGAAGAAGAAGATTCCGAAGATGACGAAATCTAAGTTAAATCTATCCAAGTTAAAAAAGAAATCTTGAATATTGAAATTGAATATTTTAAGTTTTTTATGAATGTTTCTACCTTAATATCAAAATCTAATTCCATTATTCCATTCCAATTTTGTGCTCTGAGTTGTAATCTTAGTTCTTCTTCGTCATATTTTGCATAGTTCCGATAAGCTTTGGTGTTTATAAAATGTTTTTTCGTATTTCGATTTTGCTCTATAATTTGAATTATGGAGTGATCTGTGATTCTGGGTGCATCTAATAGATTTACCTGTAGTTCAAATACATTTGTTATCACCAGATCAATTAATGTACTTGATGTTAGAGTTACTCTAGTGGGATCTTTTACCAGATGTTTCATCCCATTGAATTCAATGATTAAGTTTTTAAGTTTTTTGTATAGATGTCTGCATTTTTATTCATGTTTATATTGAAATCTCCTACTATAATATTAGGTTGTCTTTTTTTATGTTTTCTGAACACCATTTTTCGAAGTACGTTAAGAAATCCCTCAAACTCGAATTAGGTAAACGGTATACGATACCGTAGACCCCTTTTTTTAAGCTATTTTTTACTTTTATCGCCAAAATCCATGATGTTTTGATGTGACTAATGAAAAAGCTCATAAAAATATTAAAAGAATATTAGAAGTAAGTAAATATTTAACTCTTTAAGCCTTAGTAATATTCTACAAAATGATTAATCTGTGATTTTACCCAAAGATGTTTAGATTATGGAAGTTGAATTAATAAAAATTGGATTTGTTCGATTTAATTTTTTTATTTTATTGATTACTGTTATTATTTTTTCTTTGAAATACAACCACTGAGAGCAGGCAGACCAACTCGTTTCACCTGTGGAGACACCATACTTCGAATAGGTACTAAAACTGACCATTTCTGTTATCGTTTTTTTCGCAACAATGCAATGACTTGCGCGCATCATAACTCTGAAATGCAACCACTGAGAGCCGCCAGACCAACTTGTTTCATCTGCGGAGAGGCCATACTTTGAATATATACTAAAACTGACAATTTCTCTGATCGTTTTTTTTTTTCGAAACAATGTAGCCTAATCTTGTAAGCTTTATAACTCGAAGTTGCAACCACTTAGAGCAGGCAGACCAACTTGTTTCATATGCGGAGATGCCATACTTTGAATATGTACTAAAACTACCCATTCCTCTGATCGTTTTTTTTTCGAAACAATGAAGCCTCTTGTAAGCTCTATAACTCATAGTTGCAACCACTTAGAGCAGGCAGACCAACTTTTTTCATATGCGGAGACGCCATACTTTGAATATGTACTAAAACTACCCATTCCTCTGATCGTTTTTTTTTCGAAACAATAAAGCCTCTTGTAAGCTCTATAACTCATAGTTGCAACCACTTAGAGCAGGCAGACCAACGTTTTTCATATGCGGAGATGCCATACTTTGAATATGTACTAAAACTACCCATTCCTCTGATCGTTTTTTTTTCGAAACAATAAAGCCTCTTGTAAGCTCTATAACTCATAGTTGCAACCACTTAGAGCAGGCAGACCAACGTTTTTCATATGCGGAGATGCCATACTTTGAATATGTACTAAAACTACCCATTCCTCTGATCGTTTTTTTTTCGAAACAATAAAGCCTCTTGTAAGCTCTATAACTCATAGTTGCAACCACTTAGAGCAGGCAGACCAACGTTTTTCATATGCGGATATGCCATACTTTGAATATGTACTAAAACTACCCATTCCTCTGATCGTTATGAAAAAGACCGTGACCTCTTAGACTAATAGGGGACAAATAAAGAAACGTTAATTTTTGTATTTAAAAATGTTGTGTTGTAAATGGGTGAAAAATCTGTAATACGCCCTAAACAAAATAATGCAAGGGCTGTGTGAGTTTTCTTTGAGAATAAGTGCAATTTAAGTTTTCTGCGCCAGTTTCCAAATGTTATAAGTCCGACCCTGTCGTCTCCAAATGGCGTAATAAAATAAAACAATTTTCCTAAAAGTAAGTAGGTACCTAAGCAATTGGCTGTCTGGGTAGATAATTCGTTAATTGCTTATGCTTTTAGCTGACCCTGGATAATTTTCACGGGCAATTAGGTATGTACGAGTATCTTACACATATTATAAATATTATGAAGTATAAACTGATTGTGATAAAAATACACCATCAATATTATCGATGTACTTTTTTGCTTGATTATAAAAACAATGCGAACCTTCTTCAAATAATGTATTCGTAAGCACTGCATAAATGTACCGCACGGTTAAATAAGGATTATGTGGATCCCGGCTGTAGACAACATACAAAGCACGATTATCGCACCAATTTCAACAGAAATATAAATTAAGATAGTAACAATAGGTGCGTTTATTGTTTGTTCATGAGAAGTGTCAATAATTCATGGAAAATATAGTTATAATATTAATTATTTTTACGACACTGATTTCCGTTATGTTTGGCCAAAATTCTTCTAAATAAAAAAAAACCATAATTGCTAATATTTCCAAATTTCAAATATCAAATTAGCATATGACATATGCGCACGATCTCTTGGAGGAACTGTATACATATGTTCCATGTGTTGTGACCAGAGGTGTGCAAAATGGGTACCCAAAACCATTTGAAATGCAAAATGGAAATGGGTCAAAACTTTTCCATTTGAAAATGCTAAATGCAAAATACCTATTTTCAAAATGCAAAATGGTTTCTCAGGTCAAACAATTAAAATAATTATACAATTTTTAAACAGTTTGCCAACAGATGGCCATTAAGGGTGAGGGGAACAAACTAACATGAGCGGGGCCGTGGGGTGTTCATAGGCGTCTATCTTTCTGTGATTTGAGAATATATGTTTCTGGCAGTCTGCAGGCAACCCACAATGTATTTAAAGTATTTTTGTCTTTGATAATGAATTCAGTTTACGGACAAGACATTCTTTTTTGTTATGGTGCACGAATACCAGAGATGTGCAAAATGGGTACCCAAAACCATTTGAAATGCAAAATGGAAATGGGTCAAAACTTTTCCATTTGAAAATGCAAAATGGTTTTTAGAAAAGCATTTCAAATGCAAAATACCTATTTTCAAAATGCATTGAAAATGCAAAATGGTTTCTCAGATCAAACAATGAAAATAATTATACAATTTTATTATTTAATAATGGACATCAATGTAGAACAAACATATTACATGATGGTAAATCAAAAAATGCCACGACTACGGATTATGAACCACAAAAAATTTGCGCTGGATAAATGTTGCCAACGTAAAAACATAGAAACTGCTATCTAACATTTAATATTACAGCGTCATGGCCCCATGTTCAGTATTTGAATCAGTATTTTTTGTAATGGTATCACTCAATTACCAGGGCTTCTACCAGGGAGCAACTTGACAAATGTAAATTATCTCTCATAGCGAGGTTGAGGACCGACTGATATTTGGGGCTCATGAAAAAAAGATGAGTGAAGATAGTAGGAAGAATGTTGCAAAAAAGCATTTAAAATGGAAAATGCATTGAGAAAAGCATTTAAAATGCAAAATGGAAAATACCCATTTTGCATTTTGCATTTCCATTTGAAATGGATTTATTTGAAATAAAGTACATCTCTGGTTGTGACCAAGTTAAAGGGAGACATTTTATATGGCCCAACCTCTACAGGGTGTGCGGAAACTCGTAGTACAATCGTAATATCACAGAGAATAAAAAAAACATTATCAGCTATTTATTATATATTTTTTAAATCAAAAGTTTTTTTAACCCTTTATTTGCCAAAAAAATGGAAAGACAGTTTTAAAAAATATGTGTACTATATGTTTTTAGCTAATAAAGAATGGAAAATTGTTAGCAAATACCGTTAACAAAATGACTAGAGTTCCCTATTGTCAATAAATATATCACGAAAAGTTTATTATACGTAAAGATTATATATCATGGAAAGACTCCATTTTCTGTTCAAAATCTCTGCAGGAAAAACTCGCTCTCGAAAGAGTTAATGTCTACAATTCAACCATTTTTGTAGGCAATGGTAAAATAGCATAATGCTTCATATTACACAATATGTCATACAATTAGTTAAATAGCGAACGTGGGAGTCGTGAAATTGGGCCAACAATAAAATGTCATCTTACATCAAAACTTGGTAGAAAACTCATTAAATTACATATATAACTACATAACCCATTACATCCACAGGTGTAGGTAGAGAGGATGGAATGCCACGCAACTAGACTTTTACTAATTCTGACTCTTGGTCAGTAGCGACTCACGAAATTGGAGTGTACTCGAGTGCTAAGATTGAAATGTAAAATCATCATTTTGTTTATGGTTATGATCTAGTACTTCTTCGATAAGCGGATAACTCATTTAAACTGGCCTGGTAATTCATGCGATCGGAACCCTATGGAGAATTTGTGCGCCATATGTAAGGATAGAATACGTAAATTGGATTACACGACCAGGAGAAAGATGATACAATCAGAAATTCAGGTCTGGTTTAAGGATGAGAAGATCAAGGAAAATCGCCAAAAATTAATAGATTCTATGCCGAAACGAGTGTAAGCTGTCATTGAAGTCAAGGGAAGATAATACCTATTATATTCAAAATGAAAATTCAACACACCTTTAAAAAATGATATAGAATCATTAAAAGTGATGAAACAAAAACTAGGTTTAATAGTTACATATCGGCCCCTTAGGGTCAAAAAATCGTATCTCATTTTTCTCTACTTTACAGGAGAGCAAGAAAACATAGTTCTCAATTAATCAATGTTTGTGATGAATCAAGGTCTCTCCCGAGGTAAATGATATAAACCATCATAGTAGCGCCATCTATCGGCACAGTCGCATATGAATTACAGGGAACTGCATACAAAGGTGGGGGAGTTTCCTTTAGGGTTGCGACGAAAGGGGTAGGCGTGACTTTCTGACAGGACAAAGGAAATTACAGATAGGAGGCGTGTTTAGGCTTTGATTTATATAGCATCGACCTTGGAAATATTCCCACAAAATGAATAGGTGAACGAACGGGGCTAGGATCAAGGTTAAATCACTTGATATTCTAGGGGTTCAAAACCTTTTTTTTTGGCATAACATCACTCGGACGAAGCGAGATTTGGTGGAAATAGGTCTGTTACTCGAGGTTAAAAGAACTAAAGGGGTTGCCGATTTCAGACACTTGAGAGTGTTGATTTTGGGAGAAATTCGAACATGGTTCTGCGTCATTTAGTCGGTAATAACCGTTATCGAAAGTACTTAATTTTATACGTGGCTTATGGAAGACGAAAATACATTAAAATTAATGTATAAACGTTTGGCAGAGGAATTATGACCGAGTACATACGGGTTTGTTGTGAAGGGAACTTGAGACCTCAGATTGATGTGAAACGAGTTGAGGGACGAAGAGAGAAGATAGGCGTGTGACAGAATCATTAGGGCCAACACCCATAATTGCAGAGAGGAATCGTGAAAATTCAGTAATAGTTATTAAAATGAAACTGGCCAAAGAAATAAACAGGTTATCAAACCGATGCGATCTCGGATAGAAGGCAAGGGGTAAGCGACATGATGTGTACTGGGACATTTCAACTAGAACAAGTACCGAAAAGACCTTAGGAGGTTGGAATAATCAGTGAAGAGTGTGATTGTTATACTAGACTACGGAAAAGGAAGGTGCAATGTAAGAGACAACCTTACGAAAGGGATTTATCATACGGAGGAATGGGAATGTTTGTCAGAAGTGATCGATTGGGAAGGTAAAGGGAGGGACGGACGTGTACACCATTTAATTCGACAAAAGGCGAATTGCGGGTTCTATTTTCACACGGAAGAAAGAAGATTGAAGGTAGGCTGTAGGATATATCCACGAAAACGGAAAGTTAAGAGGAAAATTTTGACTAGTTACGCGTAAGAGGACGTCTTAGCGCACTAAAGGAAAGGTCATCAGAACACACATCACGGACCAAATAGGAACGCGAAAAATTTAAATTAGAAAAACAGGTCAATTTTGAAGGATTATAAGGCACCTGCAGGATGGGGCAAACTTCAGAATTTCACCAGTACGGGCCTGTGTTGTGAGACAGCAAATGCCCATTTTTTCTGAGAAACGCAGAAGGGTAGGTCTGATAAGTTTTAAGTCACACAGGGGATATTGGGCAAGGAAGATAAGACCGTAACGCTTCAATAAAGGTTGGATCGCAATGACAAGCGTAGTTAATTACTGTTATAAAACATCATGCGCGGGCACAAATCAAGGAGTTCGTCACAAGTCGCCGAGGACCTAAGGAAGTATACGCGCCGCGCTTTATCACTTTGGTAATTTATTCTGGACTTTCTGGTCAAAACCTACAGTTCAATTCAGTGTTTGAAGAAATTAGACGCAGTGTCCTTGACGTATTAATAAATTCAGGTTGAAAATTTTAATTGGTTTAAATTCAGTAATTAAAAATTAATAAACGCTAAAATTCCTTCTTGAATAAAGTTGAACGCGATTTTTATGTTTAAATAAAGTCACGGATTATAAACGAGTTTAATTAAAATTAATAAACGCTAAAAATTCCTTCTCGAATAAAGTTGAACGCGAATTTTATGTTTTAAATAAAGTCACGGATTATAAACGAGTTTTAATTAAAATTAATAAGCGCTAAAAAATTCCTTCTCGAATAAAGTTGAACGCGAATTTTATGTTTTAAATAAAGTCACGGATTATAATCGAGTTTAATTAAAATTAATAAACGCTAAAAATTCCTTCTCGAATAAAGTTGAACGCGAATTTTATGTTTTAAATAAAGTCACGGATTATAAATGGGTTGTAATTAAAATTAATAAACGCTAAAAATTCCTTCTCGAATAAAGTTGAACGCGAATTTTATGTTTTAAATAAAGACACGGATTATAAACGAGTTTAATTAAAATTAATAAACGCTAAAAAATTCCTTCTCGAATAAAGTTGAACGCGATATTTATGTTTTAAATGAAGTCACGGATTATAAATGAGTTGTAATTAAAAAAATAATAAACGTTGAAATTCCTTCTCGGATAGAATAGAACGCAAGTGTTAAAATCTCTCGTTGGGGCTTCGATGAAGCCTTCGGACTAAAGTTAAATTTATAACTGAAAATCTATATACCTAAGTATCTTGCTACCGCGTCTTGGGCTCGATCGAAGCCGCGTTACAACAAATTTTTTTCAATAACTACTAGGTTAGGGAGGGAAGATCGAAGTACATTCATTACGGTAAATAACGAGGGTAACACAATCAAAATTAGGGAAATAAGAAAGGGGGGGGGATATCTCAGGTGAAGAAAAAGAATATTAGGTATAAACTTAGGGTAAATCTAGTGGTATTCGCGAACACCCCGCCAAAATGGCAACGGTTGTGTAAAACCCAACCTGGATGTTGTTATTTAGCGGATATAGGGGCTTGGTAAGTTTTTTTATTTCCAATTCAATTCAACCAAATTCCCAGATGGACTTGGAACGCGTGATGCTGATATTTGCCGACTGACAGTTACTACTAATCCACTTTAATATGTACATAAAACCAACATGTCAATTTTCAGGATTCCCCGACAATATCAATATAATTACCCTCAAGCCTTACCCCATTCCCAAATTTACCCCTCGAATAAACTTCATAGTTGGGTAATGTCTGATAGTGTCGCTGCAAATCCGTTTCTCACAAACACGGACTAGACAGAAGGATTTTTTTTCTCACGCTATCACGTGAGAGGGGTTGTCCAACGAAGCGCTGGATGGACTACACCCTCTGACGGAGCCGTGTGGAGTTATTGGGCACGAAAGTGGAATGGAAATAGTGATGCCAATTGGTAATGAACGGGAACATGGCCTGCAGTTGGGGCGTGTAGGACGAAGGCACTTTGGACGTCTGTGAAAATCCACGTGGAGGGCGACGGCGTGAGATACGTGGGAATAAGTCCGCAGCGCTATCACATTATCCAATGATGTTGACCGGGAAGCTGATGTAAGCCAACTGGAACGCTCCCTTGGCGGAATTACAGCAGCTTCTTTGAGGTGAACTGTAGGTCTGACGGCACGTGGGAGATTGAGCTTCATCAGGCAAAACCTACACGACACACTTTTCGCGTTAGTATCATGATATGGGATGCAATTACCTTCCCCATCTAGACTCAGTAAAGTAGTTCGTCCGGAGGAAAGGGCGTTGGAGCGATTTCGGAAATGGCGTGATGACTTAATTCGCTTTCTCTTGGGCGTGAATGGATCCGACAGGTCAGGGTATCTTTATGAAATGGATCGCCAGCTGTGGGGTATAGTCTAGCCACGTCGGAGTCAGCGTTTGATTTCTGATCACCATCCACCGTTCTCGTATTTGGTCAGCGGAGGAGCCAACGTAATTTGCAAAAAAAAAACATTTCGATCACATAGTTTACCCTTCCTCTCCCCCCCCCCCTCTCGTCCCTTCCCTATAAAAGATTAAGTGTCGAATAACAAAATTAATATATGTAAGACAGAATGGAGGCGACCCCGGAGCTGAGATGACGAAAACCGTAGCACTATGCATGTCAACACCATACTATACTAATTTATGCAATAACGAAACTATTTCATGTCCTCGGATTTATTAAAGGTAGGAAAGAGCTTAAAAGGAAAGGTTTACAAGCGATTACCACTGTATAAGAGTTAGGCGTACTGCAGGTGACAGGAGTAGGCTAAACACGCGGTCTTGTAAGAAAGTTTTAAAAAATTTCAATGGTAAGGGTATCATTCACTCTAATTTAAACGAACCAGGATTACCACAAATATATGCATTAATAGCCCGTTCATATCTCATATGAATTTCAAAACCAAAAAATACACAACGCTGAAAAAGGGGCATTATTGCGAATTAAATCTTAAGATCTTCTGCCGTATGTTCCATACGGGGGTCGAAAGACTTAGCTAGGGATTCTTCTTAAGGTAGTCCTTTAAGGGCGCCACCAACAGCTTAGGAAAATCGAAGGGCAATGACCAGGATGTTACAACATTTTGCAGATCAGACAGGAGAAATAACCATTATTTCAATATAGGTATAAATGTAGAAGGATGGAATCATTACATGTTGTATACTTTTAAACAAACGAAACATATTAATAATTTCTTCTCATTTAGTTAAAGGATGGTATTCTGTGCTTCTGAACCATCTTTTAAATATAAAATAGTAATTCATTTGCATGTGTTTTTTTTAATTTTAGTTCAGCTATATCTCAGTTACGTTTCTTTGATCCTAACCAAAGTAAAAATTGCAAACACTGAACTCAAGTTACGAAAAACTTGCATCGGTATTTGACTTTTTTTACATCCGAACGTTAGTATAGATGATGAATAGGAATTATGATAGTGGTGGAACAGTAATAAAAATAATTCATGTCTAGAAATATTTATTGAAAAACTTATTTAAAACAGAAAAACATAGAAAATATTTAGGTAACTATTTACCAACTGATACTATCGTCAAAAGAAAACTTAATATGCTAAATAATATTGTTACTTGCTTAAAAACTGGAATCTTGTACCTAAATTATGAATATCGAATACCTGCCTTCTTATAAATACTTAACTCGTACCAAAAAAAAAACACTTAGGTTATTTAGGCAAGTCTTATAAATGAATCATATAATATAATAATCATGTTTGGAAAACATTTGAAAGTGACTTTTTATACAAAATTAATATAAAAGGATTAAGTACCTTTTTAAAAATCGTTGGAGATTAATAATATTATAATTTAAAAACAGATGAGGTAAAAAATTACAACATTGTGTGAGTCAGAAGCCTCGATAATATACATGATATTGAATCATATATTCATTTTATAATCATTCATCAACAAACTGTTCAATGATGTCTTCCTCAACGCGATTATCAGTAATGATAATTCCTTCTTTTAAAGAGTTGTAAAATGTGTGATACATTATTTTACAATATTTCATATTCTAATTCAGTAATGTTGGCCTCACTGGGTTGTTTACCCGTGCTGAGGCCCCCATTTTATAATATAAGAATTTATACATTTAAAAAAAAAGGAAAAACAACATTAAAATAAAGATAAATTTAAACTAAAAATAAAGATTAAAAATTAAAATATAATTATCACACTAAAAGAAAAATATTAAAAGAGAATGTAAATCGGCATTTATAATGATTTATGTGTTTGTGCGTGTTGCGTGTTTTATATATTTTTTTGTGTTGGGTGTATATGTTTTATTCTTTTATGTTATAGAATTTTGGTAATTTTGTCTTTTTTGTTCTTTAATCCATTTTTTTATTTTGTGTTTGAATTTATTTTTATTTTCCTCAATTTTTGTTTCAAGTGGAAGACTGTTGAATGCTAGCGTGGTATTTATGGTGTCTTTGTCCAAAGGTAGTGTTTACCGTCGGAGTTTTTATGTTTTCTTTGTACGCTTGTCTGCTTGTCTGACCGGTCTATTAGTGATATTTTGTGTTTGTTGGGGTTTGTTTTTTTGGTCGAAAATGTAGTTTAGTAGTGTTTTAACATATAATTGGTGTATATCAAGTACGTCACATATATTGAGAGGGTATAATACCTTTATCACACAAATCTTGTAAGTCTTGCAACTTTTCAGTAGCAATTTTCATTGGGGCATGAGGCAATTTTCTTTGTAATTCTGGAAGTCCAGCTGATAGCCTTGTTTTAGGAACTTGTCGAATTACTTTGAGTTTACTATATTCTTGTTCATCTTTGTTATATTTGAAATAAATATGGTCAGGACCTTCTTTTTGATATTGCATCAATGTGATTTTTAACCAGTTTACATCCACGCCATTTGTATCTGTCTTTTTGTTTTTAATTAATTGTTTCCTCAAGTTGATGAAACTGAAGAAACACTCTTGTCCCATCTCAATGACATCATATTTGGATTTTCTGGAAGCTAATCTAACTGCCGTGTACCACGATGAAGGGTCAAATACATTTATTTTCTTCGTAGACGTTTCAATATGGGCGTGAACCGAGTCGCATTCCATCATAGAATGCCCAGGTTCAAAAAAGCATGCTCTATGTACGGAATATCCAAAGACTGAACGGCATACAGAAGCATGGCAGAGAAATTTACATCTCTATTTTGACCACCACAAGTATCACTCATCAAAATGAACTACTTTCCGTTAGCATTAGCTGCCAAATACTTGTACATACATGAAGCGATTTCGTCTGAACCACGACCAGCTACTCCTTCATGCCACATGTAATTTCCAGCTTCATGGTTTCGAACATTAAAAATAGAATTGTAAACTGCCAGGCGTCGTTTATAAAAAATTACTTTTGAGTGGACTTTTGGACAATATCGAACGGCTTCTAAATCAAACTCGATGAAGTTTACAGTGGATTCTGAAGCAAGGGTTTTCGATTGGATTTTATAAATCTGTGAGATTATACTGTTCCGAAAGAGATATTTTTTCTTACGTATTAGCATTATCGTATTTAACACACGAGTCGCACATATCTTTGCGTGGTTGATGGAACTTAAGGTTACATGTGTTAAATATGTTTCGATACAACCACATTTTTTCAGGTGCATATTTTTTTCCTTACACAAGTCAACATACAAAGTGTACATTAGGTGTAATGTTAAATCGGCTGCTAAATATTTAAATGAAGTCCTAACTAAAGATGCGTTTCTTTGACTCACAAGCAAATATCTTTTTATTCAAGTATAAAGAACGCAAGTAAAGATACATCCTACTGATATTAACAACAAATGATTTTCTGCAGATACGTATCGATGAATATTTTTATCCGTTGAACATATTGATAAGTGTCTTTGTCACTTAACGTAATGTGTTATTTTGTGACTAGTACCATCCGTAACTCAAAATCGATAAAAATTGAGTTACGTTTTTTTGACTCTAAGGGGCCGATATGTAACCTATTTAACCTAGTTTTTGTTTCATCACTTTTCATGACTTTATATCACTTTTTGTAGGTTAATGAATTTTCATTTTCATGAGATACCCGGTCGCTATTTGGACGTTATTTGTGACTTAATGGTAATTACTGAAAAAATAAGCTGGCCTTTTTTACTATGCATATATAAAATAAATATATGATAAAAAAATGTTAAAGTTTTAAAAAACTATTTCAATAGGTTTAAATTTAATTTTCAAACAACCGATTTACGCTGGAACACAAATTTGTCACATATAAATTTTAAATTCATACCAAAAAACGCTTCTTTTATAATGTTTTATTTTTGAATTTATATTTCATTGTATTCACATAGTAGGTTGGGAAAGATTTTTTTTTAATAATTACCATTAACTCACAAAACATTGATAAAAGTTTCCTATAAAATCGTGAAAAATTGAATTCTTTAATGGTCTATATTTTTTATGTTAAAACACAAATAATTAAAGCAGAACATATCTGTACTGGATACTTGCTACACCTTTTGATTGAAAATATTATTTTTATTTATTTTTCGGAATAACTTTATTAAGTAAAACCTCAAATTGTTATATTTAATTATTGAAGACAATATAAGCGATTTCTAAACGAAAATCTGAAACAGAAAAATCAGAAAAGGATACGATTCACATCTAGGACTCGAACCCAGGACCCTTGTCTTGCCGGGACACCGCTCTACCACTGAGCTAATGGGACCCTATCCCCCTCGGTCACTTTTAACTGTATCATACTTCGAATAAGAACTACCAACATTGTCTTCATTTTTTGCAACTATCTTTATGTATGATCGCTAGATTCAACCCGAATTCAACCCGAATTCAATTCCGAAAAATAAATATTCATTCTAGACTTGCAGAAAAGTCAATAGATGTCACACATTAAAAATAAAAAAATAAGATAGGTTTATCTAAAAAGACGCTTTCTAGTTCGCATTTAGTTCGGGTTGAATCTTGCGATCATACATAAAGATAGTTGCCAATAAATTGTGTAAAAAATCTTTTCGCTTGTTTTGCGAAACAGGCACCATTATTCCAATAACAAGTTGCTTTTATTCACTGGTCACGCACAATTACATTGTATGTATTTATTGAAGGATGGCACGAACATGACTGACAGGTGAAAATCAATGTTTCGCTACCCATATCAGAAACGAAATCCCCCTAGGTTTGAACAGCGAGAATACCGTTTACCACCCGATTTTCATTACCCACAGCGGCAGCGAATATCAGCTATATGTGAATGGGACCTAATGCTGTTTTTCCGCATAAGGACTCAATGGATATTTATAACTAAATGATGTGTATGTATTCACATTAATTAGCCCAATACAGTATATTCTTCTTACAATTCTTTTTACATCAATTAATTCCTTCAATCAATTTAAAAGGAGTGAAGAAATAGTTATCTTGTGGGGGTGTAATACTAAGGAAAATGCAAAACACAAATAATTTTTTAAATCTTATTTTAACTAAAAATATTTAATCCATGTAACATACATAATTTAAAAGACACAAAATAAGGACAATAATCATAGGGCATAATACTTTTGAAATTTTAACCAAAAATAAAATATTAATCTCGTATTATCTTAATTAATTTTTCATAAATCACATAATTTTCACGTATAAATTTTGGATTCATCCACAGAACTTTATAAAAGTATTACATATTGAGAAAACCAAAATATGTGTGTCTTCTAACAGTTTCTGCGCATTGATAGAATCCATAGATTAGCCCCGTTACTAACTGATGCAATGGTATAAAAGTATGCCACTTGTATAAACGTTTTCAGAAAGTTCACTCTAGCTTTGTACTGTAGGAACCAATTAATGGAAAACAAGTACACTTTTCTATTCTGATTTTAGAAAGAAATACAATGCAATATTAGCAGAAGAAAAAAGAAAAATATCAAATTTTAAAAAAAATTATTCAAGTTTAAATTAACCCCTAGAGCCTTTTTGAGATATTTCTCCCAGCCCGACACAGACTCAAAAGTCATGCTATCTCATCTTGTATTACAGTGAGATATATGATTTAAACAGTGTCAGAAAGAGAGTACACAACACTTTGTATAAGCATTTAAAAGTTTTATCCAATGATAAACTTTTATACACTCCCGAAAAAAAATTGTAATTATATTTGAAACAAAATTTAGCATTTAAAAATATTTGTCAAGATTTGCAAAATTTTTTAATAAATATTTTTATACAGGGTGTATCGGCACGTACCCGACAAACTTTAACCAGCTATTCCTTGGCACATTTGGAGTAAAAAATGTTAGGGGCACTTTGCTGACTGGTTACATTTTTTTTTAATAAAAAATTTATTATACATATTTTCACCACATGTCACCAATGTTTTATCCTTTGTCAAAGTTTGAAAACCCGTCTGGCAATATTTTGTTCGAGTTTCGTTGAATAATGTACGTACATACCTACGTTGGCGCGCTTTTACAATCACAACGAAATGGCACGGCACCATTCGTCTCATTTTTAACTATTCTTTAGTGTGTACGAAAGAGCGAGGACACTTTTTGACACACTTGCTAATAACAGCTGTTGAACACGAGAAACAATGCAAATGACAGTGACGGAGTGTGGATTTTTTATTTATTCTTTGTTTTTAATGGAAAAAAAATGTTACCGGACAGCAAAGCGCCCATAACATTTTTTACTCCAAATGTGCTAAGGAATAGCTGGTTAAAGTTTGTCGGGTACTTGCCGATACACCCTGTATAAAACGAAAAAAGTGATCTAGTATAACTTTTAAAATACCTTTGTCTAATTATATATGTTTTTAGTTTTGTGTAAGTGGTAGTTACAGTTTACACGATAAAAACAGTATGCGGTCTTAAAAACTTTATAGATGTTTGCATTCAAAATTTTTATATTTATAATCGCTTATGTCGATATGAAATACGCATATCTAAGGACGGGTTATAATAATTTGAATTTGAATGGGTTTCGGATAATTTGAACAATTCTTCAAATTTTAATGTTAATTTTCAAGTTCAGAGAAAGATTTTTTCAAGTTCTGTTATTATTTCAGTTCTGTCAAGCAACTAGCCTATAATGATATAATAACAGAACTCGAATAGGACTTTCACAGAAGCCGAAAACAAACGTTGAAATTTGATCAATTGTTCAAATTCTCCGAAACAACCCGTCTTAAGAGTCTGCTTTCAAAGAGTATTTTATTTTGAAATATGTTCAAAAACAGCTAATGTATTTGAAATTGAATGTGAAGCGGGAATATTAATATTAATAAATATTATTTTGTCGAGGCACAAGGGGTCAAAGTAAAGACGTGCTGACGCTTCTTAGCTTCAGACTTTGACTGCTTTGGTATTTTTCTGCAGAATATACACTAAACATTGCAGTGCACCGTAAGATATGTGTAATTTACTTGTATGTACTACTCTTTGAACTGCACTGTAATATGAGTCAATATATTTGCACAACGCCAGGGGGATATAAATCCAATTGAAAATTGGAACCGAAAAAAAGACAGTAATCTCTGTGGTCTGAAACGTCACCATTTCAGCTATCCAACGTAAAACTTTGAATTTCAACAGCTACTGGCTGAGTGGATATCTGTGGTGATTTTATACCATGAAATTGAAGCACACCATTGTAGAGATTTGGCAGATTTGAGGCTCGGAATGAAAATGATATTGTCTATGATCGCAGCTTTTTTTTTGAGTTTCCTCTATCAATCTAGTGAGTGGTTTATTTATGCACAAAGCTTTGCAATAAACTGTAAGGTTGTTTTCTTGAATTACCCATGTAATTGACCTCAGTACAGGGGTTTAAGCATGCACGTCGAAAGATATTAAAGCTACGATTTAGCAGTGCGACAAAGAAAAAAATTTCTTACTTGGGAAAACCTTACTTTGCTGTCAAATTAGGCCAATTTTATATATCACTGTTCAAGAGATCGAAATAAAACAAACTTCTTTTCTTGATCTACTCGGCTGTAACAAAATGTGATCCATCGACAGTTACACCTCAACGCAAATGTTACGTATGTGATTCATGAAGTTTCACTTAAACATGTACATATTGTCAAAGCATACTGGGTGATGGGGTAGATTGCGTTGTAACGGTCAGCATTGTAAAGGTTTAGTGTGAAAACTACCAATGTGGGAATCTTGTGTGCAGGTTTACTGTATCAATAAATAGCTATGTAACACCTCACAAGAGCACCCCTGTTGGTAGAGTGCATAAAGACAGGGGAACTATGTCGCCAACTGCATGGGTAGCGTTGTGGGGCAGGGCTTAAGGTACGGGCTGTTGAGATTTGTTAATGCGGGTCTTGGAGAGGCTGGATTATATGAAGGAGGAAAAACAGTTGCCGGTAGCTCGTTCCACGTACGAGCTGACTTACACAAAAACGAATCGAAGAAACAACCCATTCTCATGAAGCCAACATCAACTTTGAACAAGTGTTCCTCTTGTATAGAGCAGGCTCCATTAAAATAACTGTAGAAAAATCTCAGCATGTCTACATCGCATTTGTGCTTTAGAGATGGCAATCAGTCTGTTAATAACGGATCGTCAATCAGACGGACCGCCCTCCTTTAAAGTAAAACTGAATGGAACTTAGAACTATATTAAAAATTTTACGTGTTTCCGTTAGCGAGGGCTGATCTATGAATTCTCCATTAACGCTGAAATGGTTTGGCTTTCGAGATCGATCAAAGTGAATCATCTTCATCCTCGTCGGCTTTCCGTTTGCTAGCGCCGTGCCTCTTCTGGCCGTGTGCGCACGGCGGCAGGTACTTCTCCCACTTCTTGTGGTTGAGCTCGTCGAAGTCCCCACAGTGGCGGGCGATGTCCCGCAGGTAGGTGGCAAGGTAAAGCAGCTCTCGGTCCTTATCCCGGTTGAGGTGTGCCTGGCGGAAGGGCCTGATCTTGAGGCCCGTCTTGGGGTTCATGATGAAATTGCGCCGTATGTCGTCAAACATGATTGTGTTGCTAGGGCTGTACTGGTCGAATTTGCCCCAGATTACACCTAAAGGTTTTACCTGAAAGAAAAACAACCAATATTATATTAATACAAATATATTTTTCTTGTATTACAAATAACTTGGCAGTATTTAAATTCTCACAATTTCCTTCATAAAAAGCGGAAATTGTAGTTTGTGCAATGATGGGGGACACCATGGTGGCCAAGTGAGTGAGCCGTCTTACAACACTACATTTTACTGGTCGACACGCATAGCTTACAAAGAAATGCCCCAGTAATGCCTGGAACAATGAATTCGATGCTTTGGACCACTTGGCTGGAAACTGGGCTTATATATTTACAGTTTATGGTTTCGACGGTGGGGATAAATAAACTGTTGCTCAACAACTCATCAACTTCTAAATATCAACGGTTGATATTTAGCCCTGATGAAGCTTGGGAAAAGCGAAACCCGGTTGGCTATCGTTATTGATTCAAAAATAAAGTGGTGTCTTACTAAGTGTATGTTTTTTCATTCAATATGTCACACCCCAAAGTATTTGCTTCCTTCGAATATAAAATATATTGTACATCAGTGAGGAGAGATTCAAATGAAAAACCTATACGATTTTTTAAAGAATCTCTCCTTATTTAAGCAAAATCCACCATTTATTTTTTTACATACTATGTAGAATGAATAACATATATTGCCCATGATTGATGCATTATTATCATTAAAATCATAGAAAGAAATTTCGATTCATTAAAGGAAACATGCCTTCCAATCACGTTAACACATTTCCAAACCTTTCTCTTATCCTAACTTTTCAACATTTCTCTGATTGGTGATGCCAATTCCACTGGCTCCAGATAGTGCGACTCATACTATCTGCGTATGTGGATAGCCGCTGATGGATCATACTGCGACATTTGCATTAGGAGATAGCCACCGACGTCTGCATCCGCATAAGGCGAGAGCTGCCGATAGATCTCATTTGCAACATCCCCATACGGGGGATAACTGCGAATGGACCACATATACGGAAGCTGCATAGATAAGGTTAATAAAATCACAGAAAATGAATAATATTCATAGTTCACTTACATCAATGGTGCCATATTTGGGAGTGTGAACGGTGATCATGGCTAGGTTGTCCAGGTAAAACATTATCTTGTAGTCTTGGTGTGTGGATATCCCCAGTAATTTCATCTTCTCCTCAATCCACTTCATGCCGGTGGCGGACCAGATGACGATATCATAGTCTCTGTATGCGGACGTCAGGAATTCGTGGAGGAAGGGGCGCATCAGTTCATATCCTGGAATTAAATTTATCCATTGTGAGCATTAAATATTTTATAGTTCTATTAAATAAGTCATCATAATAATAAAATGTTTTTTATTAGACTAGGTAGACTAGTAGGCAGGAAGCAGTAAACATTCATATACAAGTAAAGCATTGACAATATACATAGTAATCAACTCATAGACACTCATACCAACAATCATAAGTCAAATTGACGTGAGTTTAAATTTACATTTTTAGTTATGTAACTCAGATCATGCATAAATTAAATTTGTAGATTGCATAAGCGTAACTTTAATAGTTAAACTGTTTCACGGCTCAACCATGTGCAACTTTCGTATGATGTCTACCACAAGCCCTGTGTGAACTTATCCTAAGACTATCACATGGAGGTATCTGGCATCCCGAAGGGGGGGCGGAGAGGACGGCTTAGGAAGAATCGCAATTGAAACATCCACAACTGCAAATTGTCAATGACAAACAAGTATCACATTGTGTCATATCACCGTGTATCAGTCATCCCGAAATGCGATTCGACAGGGGCAATAAACATACATTGGTAGAATTTTTTCAATGTAAGTGAAATGTCATATCTGTCAATCTCAAATGCCTTATATTTGCTTAAAATTACTGCCAATTTTGTCTGTCCAATAAAATGGCCAAATATGATTAATGCAGCAATGGAATGCAGTCGAAAATATTATAATGGTGAAGGGGGGGGGGGGGTTAGAAAATCGAGTGCCCCAGGACAATTTCTCCGAGATCCTGGTCTCATCTCGCTATGATAAAGAGGAATGTAGGTCCTCACCAGTTTCTGCGGCTGACCGGTGATCAAAGAGAGTGTAGTCAATATCCAGAACTAGAAGGTGCTTATTTTGTCTGGGTTCATTCAACATATTGATTTTATATTCCTTTATTCTCTTCTCAATCTTTTGGAGGTATACCTGGAAATGTATAAACAAAAATTATCTATGTTCACAAAGATATCATAAGGGAAATTATTTTCCTCAAGGCCTCTTGTGTGGAGTTAATGAAAATGAAAAAAAAATTACATATGTAATTGAAATTAACAACATCAATATGTAAGATGCGTTAACACTTAACACTTTTTGGTCAGGCTTTGGGGGGCAGCAGAAACTGCCGTTGTCTAAATTAACTATCGTGACACGGCATCACAGTAATATAAGCTAACATTTTTCTACACTCTACACATTATCTCCACTGACGATGAACACTGCAAGGTGGTTCAAAACATTGGCTGAAGACGAAGAAAGAAGCGCAGCACAGTTCAATACCCCAAAAGCGAAATATAATTAAAAGATCTTAAAACCTCAAAACGGTATTTTCTGTCAAAATTGGAATGACAGAATCACAAGTGATCTAATATCTAGTTATTTTGCGGAGAGTAAAAACAATAACACAATAATATGTAGTAAGAAAAGCGGAATTTAAAAAATAAAACAGCGTCCGATTTTAAGTGTGTACTGCTATTTTTTTTTTTTTTTTTTCCACACGGGAGGCTCTGAAGAAAATAATTTCCCTCAGGGCCTATGTCATCTTTGGAGATGCTGTGTGGAGGGTCTTTTTGTGGAGAGGAAGGAGTGAACATGGGTCTTGAAGAGTCCCATGTTGTAGGAGGGAGGAAACACAGAGGCCGGCAGTTCGTTCCACAGCCGAGCTGTTGAACTTAAGAACGAATCGTAGAAGCGACCCGTTCTCATGTGACAAATGTCAACCGTGTACAAATGTTGGGCGCGCGTTTGGCGTGTATCCCGACTACGCACCGGTGACGAAGGGATCAATGACGCTAGTTCCTCAGAGCATCTTCCATTGTAATACCGATAGAACAAGGACAGCATACCTACCTGACGCCTGTGCTCTAAAGATTGCAGCCCGTTTGTTAAGATTGGGGAATCTATCAAACGGACCGCCCGTTTCTGCACAGAGTCAAGGGTTTTTTTCAGGTATTTAGGGGCTCCGGACCAGAGATGGCTGCCAAATTCGACAGTAGGGCGCACTTGCGATTTGTACAGGGTCAGCAGTTGTGTACTATTAAAGTATCTGCGGGCCCTGTACAGTACGCCCAGCTTCTGAGAGGCCAACTTTACTCTGGCTATGCACTTACCAAGCCCGACCCAAATGTTAAAATGTTACAATAGACAGAAGTTCATTGAAGTTTAAATGTAAATATGCTGGTGGCCAACATAATGAATGAGACAAGCTAATAAAATCCAAATTGCTTATGACAAGTATTTGAAAGTGTGTTAACGAGTGTTTAGACGGGTTGTTTCAAAGAATTTGAACAATTCATCAAACTTCAAATTTAATATTCAAGTTCTATGAAAGTCCCATTCAAGTTCTGTTACTATCCAACTACTGTCAAACAACCGGCTCATGATGAAATATAAACAAAACTTCAATAAAACTTTCACAGAACTTGAAATTTAAAAATTTGTTGAATTTCAAAGTTAAAATTCACATTTTGTTATATAATTCACATTTCTTACGGAATATTATAAGTGTCCTGTGGTCCTGACCTACGGCGTATTCTTGACTTGATTCGACTTGTCACTTTATTTTCTTATATTATATCTACAATATATCTTTGCTTTCATGTACATTTGTCTACTCCTGTATTTTTCATTTTACTTTATTCGTGTTTTTATTTTGTAATTTGGACGATGTCCGTTAATAAATAAATAAAGGGGTTCGGTTATTATTTAACGAGCTCCGTGGTCGAGAGGTAAGGCTCTCGACTAGCAAGCTGGAGGCGAGGGATTAAAATCCTGGCATACGCATGTAAATTTTATTTGATTAATTTTACAAATTACTCATTTAAAATAATATATAGTATATGTGAGGCATGTTCTAGAGTGGAAGACACTCCCTGGTAGAAGGCCATTCAGAATTGAAACTTTACTTGAAATGGCTTTAACCATGTTTGGTGACCAGATCCGAATAGCCAGGTACTTCCCATCTCCTTCCCCTCCCCACTACCTTCAGCCTCACAACATAGCCCAATTAGGGATGCCAGTCTCACTTGCTCCAGACGGTCGAGAGTAGTTTGAACTCTTGTGTGATATAATAACAGAACTTGAATCGAACTTTCACAGAACATGAACTTTAACTTTGAAATATGTTGAAATGTTCAAATTCTGTGAAACAACCTGTCGTTAGTCTTCCAGGTAGAATTCAAAAAAATGATTACGTGGGCATTCTCAATGGCTATTTCTTCATCTTCGATATCCAAATCGTTGATGACATCCTCAGATCCAGTCGGCTTACTGCAGGCGTCCTGTATGGCCTCCTCCAGGGATCCCATCATCATTATCTTAAAGTTTGGCTTCAGGTTTATATCTCCCAGAGTGCAATCGTCTTCGGCAGATTTACCTTAGAGACAAAAATTATTATTTCTGAATTTAATTTAAATCTGATAGTAGGTATTCAGATTGAGTCAATGTTATAATGAGCGTATCAGTCGGGGATTGTATTTTTCTTGGCATAGAGAACACGTGCAGCTAACTAATATGAAAGCAAAAATTGACATACAATATTGTTCCCCTTGTGTCATTGTACTCTATGAAATAACTAGGCACAGCTGGGATAAATGAAACATAAAAATATTGCCTATTTACCTTTAAATTTTAGATTTAGTAATTTCTGCCTGGCACACCGGACTCCAGTCTGAACTTCTATTAATTCTTTGAGCTTGATGACAGTGTCATTAGTACTCAACTCTTGGATTTCGTACTCCTTCCCACTCCATTTCACCACAACGTTAATTTTATCAGTTATGTTAGGTTCCATCTCGTTATGTTTTATAATATTTCAGACAACCGTACAAACTACAAACAACAAAGCTAACAATGGATGCTGATGACAACAACGTTTTTTGTATATGTCAAACTTCAGTTGCGGCAACTTGACGACAAAAAGAGTGTCAATAAACCATTACTATTGAGAAAAGGTAGGAACTGAGCAGCTTGCTGCATGTAGGCACGCGTTGACGTTTGCCAAATTGTAGTATTTTTCTACAGCAACATTGTATTTATGTCACTATGGCAGACGAAAATTCTCCTGTTGACAGACGAGATACTGTTTCGAAAAGGAATACAAAATCACCTCCTAGAGACTACTCCTTAAAAAAGAGAGTACCATCTAAACCGATTAATAGAGAAAATGATATATACATTACCAAGAAAACCAGTTTTAAGGTAAAGTTTGTATCCTCCATACCTTTTTTGTCACATGTTCGCACATTTGAAATATCTGCGACTTATTTTTATTATTGTTCATTTTACAGATCCAGTTAGAAAAATGCTCAAGCCTACTGCTGGCAGGAGAGAAAGAAATTATTCTACATGGTTTAGGTGCTGCGATATGCCGGTGTGTTAATTTGGCATTGCAATTACAAACGGCCTTTCATGGAACTTGCCAAATAGAAGTCAACACTTCTACTGTAGATCTTATAGGTAAATACTGGCTAATATTAATAAAATTTGTTCTTTATGCTCATTTAGGTAATGAGTGATCCATTTTTTACTAGTCTAATGTATCCAGGATGTGTTGTGTTTAGTAGTTTCAATAACGATACATTGTTTTTCAATTATTGCTTTGGTGAAAAATGAGTGCACATGTTTTTAACCACAACATATGATACTTATATATAGATATTTAATGTTCCTTAAATATTCACCGTGTTTCTTAAATTATTTCAGATGATTTGGAACCAAATACAGATGAAGGGGACTTTGGATCTCAAATAAGACAAAACTCTGCTGTTCACATAAGGGTTTATCGAACAGCCTGCTTAGAAACCCAATAGAACTCACTCACATCGAAATGTTTTTTACATTGAAAGAAATTGTTTCATGGATTGGACTGACTGTGTTTGAAATATGGATAAATTTGTTTTCCATAACAATTTTCTCAGTTTTATTTGCTTTAAAAGTGGACGGAGTTCTGTCAGAATCATGGTGGATAATATTTGCACCGCTTTTCATCAGTGATGGTTTAAATGCCTATTTCTGTGTAATTATTTTCATTCGTTTGAATCTTTACACAACTTTAAAAGCGTCTCTCTATCGGGCTTCCTGGAGTGCAATATTCCTGGGACTAACGTTTGTTTTTAAATTCCTCCTGTGTAAGAAATTGACTGGACAGTCTTTGATAGAATACAGTGAAGTGTTTGCTCCCCTATTTATATTGCTGCAATTAATCGCTGTCCGGGCTTGCCAACTGCACCAGTGACCATTTCTGGAAGAGTCCAAATGATCGGAAAATCTGTGTACATTACTCTATTTTTAGTCAGCTCTGTTAAATCCTCTACGTATGTTATCATTAAATGAAAAAAAACATTTCCTGTATAAAAAAAAAGTGTAATTTAATGTTGAGAATTTGCATAATACTAATGAATTTATAATAATAATATTTGGCTAATTTATATAGTGCCGTTTTCGTGAAAAATCACCTCAAGGGTGTTTATAAATGTCTGGTGTCGATGATTCAAGAATATTTTTTGGGAAAATGTAATGGAGATGGGTTATACAGGTAAAACATTATGAGCAGCAAAAGTCTTTTTAATAACAATAATAATATGACAACTATCATGTACCTATTACAAATGAAAAAATCTAACTGTCCATTTGAAATAATAATTTGGCTAGAACATTAAAGATCTATTGAAAATAAGGACTTATAATATTTTCAGTAGGCACCCTTGAAAATATACCTACTAAAAATAAAAAAATCTAATCACCCATTTGAAATAATAATTTGGCTAGAACATCAAAGATCTATTAAAAAAGGACTTAAAATATTTTCAGTAGGCACCCTTGATTAATATTTCCCTTCTTAGATATGTTAATTCCACTAAAATATTATAATTATAAGTTATCTATTTATATTTTATCTTAAAACCAGACCAGTTTCACCGTGCTACAAGCATATCTGAATCACTCTGAAAATGCCTTTAAAAGGGTGAAACCATCCAGTATAAAAAGTACTAATGGAAAAAAAATTGTACATAAATATTTGTTAGGGTGGCCATTTGGTGGAGCTGCATTTTAATAGATTATTGCTTTTTTAATGGCAAAATTGAATGCCGAAACAGCTGTTACAATAATAACAACTAAAATATGTACTTGAACTTTTTATTTAAATTGAGATGAATTAACACTAACAATAAACTACACTTGGCGGGACAAAAATCGCACCCGTCGCACAATCTTATGAGACAATAAAGCGATTGTCTCTTTTGGATATGCAGCGTCATCGCCCTGATCCAGATGAAGCCACCAGTCTCTTGAAACCGTTGGAAAACCCGTATCGGAAAATTTGTATTGTTTATGAAATTAAAGTGCTGTCTGATAGAGGTTGTTAAAATGTACTTTCAATTGAAATCAATATTGTTTGGGTTATATGTATTGGCTTAGGGCTCGGGAAAACTTGCGCTTGAAACTCATTGTCGAAGATGTGCAATTTTTGTGACACCGAGTAGGTAGTTTTTACATTTTATACTTAATGGTAATTGTGGCGCTTTCAGTCGAATAAATTGAAGAAGCTGCTTTTGTTTGTTTTGTCTGAAGACTTCCTGCCAAACAAGAAACTAAAGCCACTTCCTTGAGGCTTTTCTTCAACTGGGCTTTTATCTTTTTCAGTGCTTTTTCCTTCAGCAAATAGATTAAAAGCTTTATTTTCCGAATCTCCTGGGTCAGCAAACAAATACACATCCTTTTATCCATCATAAAAAGAAACTTCTCTTTAAAAAATAATAGTTTGATCCAACAAAGCAGCTTTTGTTTTAACTAGTAATGGGCAAAATGGAGAAAACCAATGCCAAATATGTAAGCATTCAAATTAGTAACTGAAATATTGTTTCAAAGTAAATTGTTGGATGAAGTACAATGGCTAGTATTTTGGAATGCAGTAGATTTGTGACATCGCAACATTATTAAAAATAATGGAAACGATAGATTATGTTTTAAATTCATTGTTCTAGTTATATATACAACTGAGATTTTATTTTGTACTAGCTGTACCCCGCCACGCGTTACCGTGGCTCAGTCTGTTTGTGCAGATAAAGAAACAATAGCGCATATTGCTTTTACGTCCAATTACAAAAGAGCTGTTTTAGAAAATAAAACTATTTTTTTGTGACCTCTATATAATATAGGAATATAAAAACACACGCGTATTAGAATGCACCGTAGTGTCAAACTTTCAAAGCAATCGGTGAAGAAATTTCTGAGATTTAAGATTTTGAACAAACAAACATTTTTATTTATATAGATAGTATATTACACCCTTTTTGGGAGACAATTGTAATTTCAAAAAAGAATAAGGTACCTACGTAAGTCAATAGAATACTAGTTATTGAAATAGAGCATAGAGTGGAGCTAGAATAGTTACTCTGATATTGGAACAGTGTAGCAAAAAAATTGGTCTACTCCAAAATTTTTTAGTCACATTCAAATCAGTGTTATCTGTACCCAAGCGAATTATTTCATAAATGCCATTCGTCTAACGGTGCTTTTAGCTTTAAATTCCACAACTCAGTGACTTGAATATGAATACATACATTGACTTATTAATCGCTGATGCAAAATTTTCACCGTGCGCCTTATTTTTCTATTTTCGTGATAACTTTGCTTGTTTTTTGTAAATTTTAGTCTTACCAGATAATGTGTTTATACATCTTAAAAAATCGCATATAAAATCTACCATAAGTAGTTACAACAAAAGAGCTATTTATATTCAGAGAAATGATTTTAGAATAGTATTCATAAGGATTTGCTGGCGAACAAGAGGTTAATCACGCCATAATGGATTTATTATATTAGACTTACCAAAAGCATCAGGATCAGAGGGGGAGTGGAATTGTTTATCAACGTTGTGGCCTCCTTCCAGACAATCCATGTATTTGTATTTGGTTGAAGTTGGGAAATTCATTCCTGTATCTAAATTTTTAAGTTTTGTGAGTTAAGGCATAAAATGAATATTTTAGGTTTTTCTTTTAGAAATGATTTGTGCATGGAGTACGACTAATAGTTTTAAAAAATATATTATTGTCAGATTTCCTAGTTTTATAATAATAATAAACAGAATCAATTCTTACTCGACAAGCTGCAATCATCATCAGAGTGCGAGTCGGAAAACCTCATCATCGAGGAAGAGTAATCGCTAGTAAATGTGTTTTGGGTACCATAATGTTTAGTCGACGTTTCCATCCTATGTTGGGCTAAACTGCCATACTGCTTAAAAATACCCAGTAAAGCAAAAAAAACTAAATCAAATAATTTCCAAAATAAGCCATAAAATATATATTTGCATTTCGTCAAATTACCTGTAAAATCTTCTCAGATTTAGAGCGAAAACTTTATGTCACCAAAATAAAATGACAAAACATATTTTGCAAGCAACTGAACTTATTTTTAAATTTTTTTGAGTTAATATAAAGGGTATTAAGGGACGTACTTGACTTACTCCAGTGATTTCTGACATTATTTGTAGTAAAAAATGTAAAGGGAATTTTGGTCCCCGGTGACTTTTTGGAAGTTATTTTTTTACAAAAACATTTTTTTTTTAATTATTCCACGTGTCGACACTGGTCCCTCAGCTGAGTAACCGCTCAACCCCTCACATCGATCCTAGCTGTCCAATTCCTACAAGTCACCCGAGACCAAAATTTAATTATTCCACGTGTCGACACTGGTCCCTCAGCTGAGTAACCGCTCAACCCCTCACATCGATCCTAGCTGTCCAATTCCTACAAGTCACCCGAGACCAAAATTTAATTATTCCACGTGTCGACACTGGTCCCTCAGCTGAGTAACCGCTCAACCCCTCACATCGATCCTAGCTGTCCAATTCCTACAAGTCACCCGAGACCAAAATTTAATTATTCCACGTGTCGACACTGGTCCCTCAGCTGAGTAACCGCTCAACCCCTCACATCGATCCTAGCTGTCCAATTCCTACAAGTCACCCGAGACCAAAATTTAATTATTCCACGTGTCGACACTGGTCCCTCAGCTGAGTAACCGCTCAACCCCTCACATCGATCCTAGCTGTCCAATTCCTACAAGTCACCCGAGACCAAAATTTAATTATTCCACGTGTCGACACTGGTCCCTCAGCTGAGTAACCGCTCAACCCCTCACATCGATCCTAGCTGTCCAATTCCTACAAGTCACCCGAGACCAAAATTTAATTATTCCACGTGTCGACACTGGTCCCTCAGCTGAGTAACCGCTCAACCCCTCACATCGATCCTAGCTGTCCAATTCCTACAAGTCACCCGAGACCAAAATTTAATTATTCCACGTGTCGACACTGGTCCCTCAGCTGAGTAACCGCTCAACCCCTCACATCGATCCTAGCTGTCCAATTCCTACAAGTCACCCGAGACCAAAATTTCATTATTCCACGTGTCGACACTGGTCCCTCAGCTGAGTAACCGCTCAACCCCTCACATCGATCCTAGCTGTCCAATTCCTACAAGTCACCCGAGACCAAAATTTAATTTATCTTTTTTACTGTATGAAAGTACAGTATAGGTTATATGAAAGCAAAATCACATTCACATTATGTGATATGTTTTACATTACTTGTTCGTACCGGCATAACAATAGAAAAAAAATTGAAATCATTCAAATAAGCAAAATTCCCTAACATTCAACTTTCCACACCACCAAGCCTGTGTGTGGTTCAATGACTTGCCTGGACGTGAGAGATAATATAATACTATAGCGACAATAATTGTTTCCCAATAAGTTAAAATGGCTTTACATTATCGATTTGCATTGCGAAAATCCCGCCATCGACAGGTTTTAGAAATCCTTGAGTTTGTTTATTCGGAGCATCTGCCGGTTCGGGTGTCATATTATCAGTCTCCTTGTTAGTTGGACCCTCGATTAACCCCGTACAAATACTATCACCCTGGCCGATTTCAAGATTCGAAAAAAACTTCGATACTGATGTATTTCCACTTTGGGAGAAATTCTGAAAACAAAAATAACAAACAAAATGAAAAGTCATGTTTTTTGGTCCTCTAATGTGTAGTATTTTGAGCAAATCTGAATATGTATAAATGTCCTAAAACTCCGCGCAACACTGGAGTGATGGAGTAATTTAAGATGGCTTTGAAGGGTTTTTTTATTTTCAGTATTAGTTTGAAAGAAAGTAACCTGCTTCGGTTTCACAGTCAATCCATGTGTAAATTCTGGCGACTCTAAAAGGTTGTACTTTTCGTCAAGTTCCTTCAACAGTGTATTATTTTCTTGAACATATTTAGTTCTCTTGGCTTCAGTTGCAATATTTTCCGAATTATCAACCTTATCAGGGAAAAGTTTAGTTGGTAACATTTTTAATGTAGTAATCACTTCCTTCTCAACAGTTCTTTGCACAGTACATTGTGGATTAACAACATTTTTAATAATAAGATCGTCGTCTAGTTTGGCCTTCTGAAAATAATGATTATTTGCAAAATAAATACATCTAAATTGTTAATAAAATGTTAATAGAGGGGGGCTTCCTCCCACAGCCAACGTTCCAAACAGCCTTGCATTGTCCATCATCGAGGCAGACGTGCATTGAAATAATAAAAAAGTGTTTATTCGTGTAGGTGATACTATCCAGTTGCCTTCCTTATTCTTCAGCAAATGGATAAGTACATATAATTAGCATATACTATTATATATATATATTATGAATTTATGTTACAATACCTTTGCTTTTTGTTGACAATTTTCTATTTCTTCAACCTCACTAATGCTTTTATCCTCCACTGGGATGGTTTCCAGCATCAAAGGAACATTTGTATTTTTATCTCCAGCAACATTAGGTTGAACCTGGAATCAAAAATACCTTTGATCATCCATGCACTTACTTATATTTTAACAAGAAAGAATCTCAGGAAGCGACCAGCTTCCAGAGGCAGACCAAGAAAGACGTGGATGAGGATTGGAACGGGTCAGGAGGTGAATGGCGAGGGATTGAAGGCTGTGGAGAGCATTTTTAAAGGAGGCAAAATCCCACCCGCAGTTGTAGAGCCATAACATTGAAATAGCGTAGGACACTGCATGAGAGAAGATATTACAATCGGCTATGGTCAGGACTCGCAGCAGCCCGTCTATTCTAATTATCCACAAGTTAATCGAAAAATTAAACAAACAAATTGAGCACCTACCATTGAAGAACCAGACATTTGCTGAATGACGACTAAACCATCTCCCCCATTATTTTTTCTGTCCATCTTTACAGAATTTCCATCAAATGGCTTATTCATTTGCATATTGTTCAAAATTACAGATGTTTCCTCAGAGTTAAGAACAATTGATTGCAATATTTTTATTTTCTTTTCCTTACTAATACCAGTTTCTTTTGGCTGAGTGAGTTTCTTCGACTTTTCACCCCCACTGGACTGTTTTAGTTGCGGAATAAATGAATCTTTCTTGGGAATAGTTTGGCTGGATGGTTTATCAAGCTGACTCTCTTTATGACATGCAAATTTGTCATTACGGATATTTGGTGGCTGTGGCTCGGGCATAACATTCTTATAAACAGTATTATTTGAACTCAAATTCTTTGTTTGACCTTCTAGAACTTCCAGAGGAGGTATCTGATATTTCTAGAATATAAAAAAAAATATACCTATATTTATATTATCATATTTATTTATTTTCGGAAAAAAGTTGCCATTAACAGTGTAATTTTAATATTTTATACACATAAGACATGACATAACCGATTATAAAGAAGGTAAGTAAGGATAGATAGTAACGCTGATTTCTAACAGTATCGAAGATCTACAGTCTCAAGTCTAGAATGAACCAAGTATGTGTGAAGAATGAGTTGATGATGAATGTATTTAAGTCTGAAGTCACTGTGTTTGAACATGTGGAGAGGATGTAGGAAGAAATATAATGAGAATATATGACGTGGAACTTAATGGTAGAAGTCAGGGATGTCCGAGTAGGACGTCGCACAATCAAGTTAAGCAAAACCTTGAGTCAGGTCAAGACAAAGACATGAGATGATATATGAATGAGATTAAAGCGCGCAGTGTGTGCTTAGACAGTTGTGTTGCAGACTATAATCCCTGCCGGCGTGATTGTGAGTTAGTTAAAAAGATTGCATATTGTTAATAATGTGCGTAAAAATGTTGTGTTACCTGTGGGTCAGAGAGATTATACTCTGTGAATTTCAATTTTACTGGTAAGTTACAGTCTGGCTTTTTCTCTTCTGTGGATGGTGTCTTCATTTCGACATTTATCAGTTTCATTTTCAGCTTTTCTGATAAAACTTTGTACTTCAATTTATTTTCCTCTATACTCTCCTGCAGAGAGTCAATATCATTCTGATTTTTCGCAGAATTAACCATGAACTGAGCAAAACCAATCATAATATTTTGACTCCTTTGAATGTTAATACTGTGGTATTGTTGAGCAGCCATTTTGAGGTCATTAAGAGTATGAGTCGCTTGCATTTCTTTGAATTCTAAGACCTTTAATTCGGCTTTCGCCTTTGTATGTTCAACGGCAAGTTCCGAAGAGTCATACTCTAATTTACATTTAATCCATTTATCTTCATATTTTTTCATAATCTTTTCAGTATCCTCTTGATATCTCCTGTTCTTCTCTTTCTGCTCATTAAGAGATCTATTCTTTTCAATCGCGTAATTTTCCAAAGAGCGATTCATGGAGCGCAGACTTAAAATGAATAAAAAAAACTGTTATTAGTTCGCAAAATAATTTTAAGGGATTTGATTTGAGAAATTTAAAATTAAATGTTCAAGTCTTGTACAGATATACATAACACAATGTGCAATTCAACAAATGCGCTGTTTGTGCGCACAGCAATGTACACACTATGGTAATTTGTTGCATTGCTTATTGTATTTCTTAATATCTGTAGGTACGCGGCTTCATGTTCATGGAGTTTAATGAAAAAATTCAAACTTTTAAATGTTTTAAAAACTGTTGAATAATTTACTCTTCCAAGTGTTTCATCAGTTGAATTCGCTTTTCTTTTCGTTGAACGATTGCTTCTTGAGCAGCAATACTTTCTTGTTCTTTCTTTTCGCTTACAGATAGGAAATGGTTGATTAATTTCATTTTAACTGAAAGAAAAAAGTTTATAATTTTTCTGTCACCGTTTTTGTTAGAAAATCATTATAGGTTTTGAAATCTGGTTACCTTTGAAAGAAGCTGTCTTGAAGATTATTTCTAGTTTGGACGCGTTTATCTCTTCAGAAATAGATTGTAATACTTGATCCTCATTTTGTTCATTCATATTGGGGTCCATTGTGATCGGAAAGAAAATTTAGAAAAAGCAAGTGAATTCGTAATGGCGGGCATAATATTAATATTATCGTTTTGTTGTACATCCTGCAGTGCGTTTTCAGAGGGATGTAGCATTCAATCGTTATTTTCAATGAACGTAAGAACTTTTAACATTGGGCAACTCAAATGAAAAACAAGTTGCAAACGGGCTGGTATTTCATTAAACTCAGGAACGCCATCAGTCGACTTATCTGCTCAGGACTTCTACTAGAAAACAACTTGACGTACGTCAATATCTTTCAAGCCAATCTTAAAATGCAATTTAATTTCCGGCCAAGAATAAAACAGGGATGAACATACTGTAAGGCCTGAACAGTGTGCACTACATGTACAGCCCGTTTGAAAAATATGTCAATTTTAAATCCCGTCAGAGTTCACACGAGCGCGGGATCTTTTTATCTATGTACTATTAAATCACAATTACATCGCATAAGAAAGCTGCCGAGCTTAATGATTTATTTACGACTACATACGTTGCGTGATTGGTTTATTTATGTACGTTGCTGTCAATCACAATTTATTGACAGGTATACATTCCCAAAGCAGCAAATTCTAAAACGATACAACTTGCATCAAAGTTGAGTCGCTACCACTTTTGGAAACCACCCCCCACCATTCATCGCTTCAAATTTAAAAAAATGACATTGAAACTTATGGAAAAAAAAACTTATTTATCAATCTGGTGCTAATTGTAGATAAAATGAAGGTAAATATTTACCTACGACTACCGTTTTTACTACTACAAAAAATTGCCCCTTTAATAACGCCTGCTCGCGTCCCCTTTAGAGTTATATCCCAGTTTTCAAGTAGTTTGTGGGCTACGCTAGGTTTGTATAGACTGGTTTGTGATTTAATTCTACCTAATCCAACCTAACCTAACATGTACGGAATATTTTCTCAAACGGTAGTCGTAGGTAAATAATTACCAAAATGAATATTATTGATAATAAAATATTTGAAATGGCCAGAATCCTCAGTTGCGAGTCGTCATGTTGGTAAATTGATTTTTGACACTTTTGACTGATATATGCTTTTGACACCACTAGTACCAGAGAGTGGTTTATTTATGACTAATACCAACTAGTACATATACTACATAAATATATCTATGGTGACAAACTTCAATTTAAATCGAGCAATCAAAATAATAATAATTGTTAAGCTGTATTATTCATGGTAACATCACATCTGTAAATAATCAGTTTATCAGCCTAAGAATCATTGAATCAATAGAATGCCAAAAAAACGAAGAAATCTAAACACAAGCTCCGATATGTATTATAGCCCTGATAAAAAGAATAAGGACAATGTCAAAGACAGTAAGCGACCATTGTATTGGATTAACGGAAATATTGTTTCAGTAATTATATTCTAATACAGGATTTAATGTTTAGATGATGTGGTCTGGATGGCACGGGGGAGGCTTAAAGGAGCCCTGCAGGATGCACTGGATCCTAACCTCGATGCAGACTCTTCAAATGAAAACATTCCAGTAAAAATAGAGAAGTGTGTTTGTTTTTTACCATTGAGATTTCTTTATATAAATTATTGTAATGTTCTGGTGGCCTTTGCAATTTATTTTATTTTAATTGTTTATCTCTGTTTCCAGGAATACTGATTTGAGGGATGGGAAACTATCGAGTGTCAAGAAAGATTTTAGTGAATTTTCTGGAGATAACGATGATGATGTATCAGACAAGAGTGACAAAAAAGTTTCATGCAGGAAAAGGCTATTATCCCCAAACAGATCAAATTCTTATGTGATGAAATTGTTTGACCGAAGTGTGGATCTCGCTCAGTTCAAGGAAGACACCCCTCTATATCCCATCTGCCGAGCTTGGATGGCTAATCAACCCAGGAATTCTTTTAGGTTTGTAATCAACTTCTATTGCAAGTTGGCTTGGCGCTGCTCGCCTTTTCTTTACTTTCATTAAATAAAACATCCATATATTCTGGGAGAAATTTTCTAAATGATAATGAAAACCCGTTGCATAGATATTAATGGGGAATTTTCACAAATGAATTTCGGTTCTGTATCGTGCCTGTACGCATATACAGCGAGGTCTCAAACAGACAAATAATTATAGTTGGCTCCCGCGTGAGAGGCAAGCGTGATGAAATGACTATAGATGCTTCCCGCCGGCTGGGAGTCGAAAAAAAATCATTAAAATACAAACATTATTTTCAAAGACAAAGCGGTTTAAAGCAAGAAAACATTATTTTCAAAGACAAAGCGGTTTAAAGCAAGATAATGTTTTTCGAACTGTACTCTAATTCGCCTAATTAATAAAGTTTGAAGCTTATATGTCTACCAAGCAGAGGCGGCTCTAGGGATCCATTCGCAGTAAGTTATTTGAAAAAAATGTGTGACTAATCTTTATTCGATATTGTAAAAAATGCCTATATATTATTATCTATATCAATTTGTTACAGTATTTGGAGTCCGCGACTCTAAATACATATTATATTAAAATAGTAAATTGGAAATAAACACACAATCCATGTACTTACGGCAAATTATTTTTAAGATATTAAGTTTTAATGTAGTTGTGCACAACATTAAAGTAAATAATTTAGGAGTTTGATTCTATTTGACAGTGATCTTTTACGTTTTTTGTTTTGTTTCATTCTTCAGCTTCATTCTAAATCGATAACAACATAAATAATTATTCCAAACCTTTCCCGAACTATCCAATTGAAAAACAACCATTGTTACACACACTACAAGCGTGTAAAATGAAAAACCGACATTTGTTTATGTCACCATCTCTGTAAAACATATAATATTCTTCGTGTTGTCTCCCTCACGGACTTGACCTAAGCGTCCCTAAGCTTTCTTTGGTACCTAATTTTTACTGCGACGAAAAATATAGTGCCATCTCATTTATTCTATGGCGCGCATAGGGACAGAAGATGCCAGAGTGGACATTTTTTAAATTGAACCATCGAATCGTGTACAATGTACAATGGCTGATCAAAGTTTCAACACAATATACAGACAGCCAACCTAAATTTACACTTATCTTTTTTTCAGACCCAAATCTCCAGAACCCGAGTTTGATGACAACTCTTTCTGTAAAATAGACCTCCCGCCTCCGGAGGGCCCCCTCGTCCCCCGAGTGCCGCCTCTTCTACCTGACCAACTCCACTGTGGAAAACTCAACATCAATTTCAATTATGTAAGTATATTTAACTAATTAATGAAGTTAAAAAATTGACCCTCACCTCCGAATTAATTTTGTAACAAATAATTTGTACATCTGCTGTGGTCTAATGTAACTGCTAAACCATAGGCATCAAAAAAAAAATAATCATCCGCATGAATACAAAAATACGCATCTAAAACTGCGCGTCAAAAATGGCCTAAACTTTGGTGAGTAACTGTCAAAATATGCACAACTACATTCACTAGCTTTCACTGACGAGTACCGCCATCTTTGCGTTGAGGTCGGAAACTTCTCAGACCACCCTCGTATATACTTAGATACAGCAGTTCCCCATCCTATAATTCCATATTCAATACGAGAATTACATAAAGCGTAATAGATTTTTTTCATGTCCTTTTTATTTACAACATTTCTAAGATTTTTAAAGAAATATGTATATAAGTTTTGTAATTTTTCCGTGATCCTTTGATATGTAGGTCCCATCTAAGATTTTCATCTATTACTATCCCGAGATATTTTATGCTTTGTTATTTTTCTATAATTGGACATTGACATTGAACATTGTTTTTATAGTATTCGTGTAATTTTAGTTTGAGTGATTTTACTGGTTGGACCCTTGAGTTCATTGAAAATGTTAAATACTTAGTTTTGCTTATATTAAGGGTAAGTGAGTTAATTTTCAGCCAAATTACTAAGCCCCTGTTCAGCCACATAAAATGTTTCCGTCCAGTTTTCTTCTTGAAATAATAAAACGGTATCATCAGCAAAACTGATTATGTTTCCTTTAATGTTAAGTTGGTAGTGATATCATTTATATATATATATATATATATATATATATATATATATATATTTTTTTTTTAAATTTCTTTATTTAATATTAAATTTACAATTACATGTTATTACATTACATTAAGTTTATTTTCTTTTTATTACAGTACATCGTGATACACCTTTTTTTAGAGCAAATGCTCGTGTTAAAAAGGCGGAGAAACGCGTGTAAATAATAATTTAACATATTTTTTCAGAGAGTGTAAAGATAATGAAAAGAATATTTATTTTTTAATATAACAAAATAAAAATTTTATATGTAACAAAATTTTATCAAATAGAAAAGAGAAAAGGATGTAAAAGAAGGAAAGAGATAAGAATAAGAAATAAGAGAAAAGGATTTCAATATAATAATAATTGAGAGATTATATTGTATTTTTAAGTATAAACGATTTTAATATGCTATTGATATAGTGTTTTTACTGAGCTTTGATAATAATATAGATAATAAATAGAATCGGTCCCAGTATGCTTCCTTGGGGGATGCCATAGTTTGATGGCAATAGTTTACACTTTTGTTTGCCAATCTGTACTTGTTGTTCTCGCTCTGTTATATATTGAAACAGGTTTATTGGTTTCGGCCATTACTATTTTTTTTTAGCTTAGACAGTAATATTTATAGTCTATTGTGTCAAAAGCTTTCTGGAGATCTATGAATAAAGCCAAACAATTTTTCCTATCATCTATATTCCTTATGGCTATTCTTGTTAAATTTTCTATGGCATCAGTGGTACTTAGATTTTCCCGAAAGCTATAAAGTAAGGCAAAGGTTTGCAGAGCTGACCATGACTTTTCTGCAAAGGATCCTGTAGCGGTAATAACTAGAAGGTTAGGGAACATTCTTACGTGCAACTCGCATCGACTTAGAACCTACTAGCGAAACATCGTAAGTGCTGCCCATCTACCTACTTGCGATGGCACAGATTATGCTCGAATGCGTTTGCGCCTATATAAACTGCCATCTCAAAGTACTTCGCTCAGTCAATAGCCAGTCAGTCTTAAAAGTGAGTACGCAGCAAGAGCGCTCGTCGCTTACTTTTCGGCCGGCCCTCGCGTCACACCCCGCCATTACCTCACCGCGCTGGACACATTGACTCTCAGATTCCTACCCACCGCTCATACCTTTTTCTTTCCCGAACTTCCTTTCCCTAAAAAGACCCCCCACACAACATCCCCAAAGATGACATAGGCCCTGAGGGAACATTTTTGCCCTCAGGGCCTCACATTATAATATTGTTATGAAGAAGAGACAAAGTTTCATGATTAAATGTTTTTTTTTTTTTTAGATACAATAACAAGTAATATGTACCTACACATAATATTACTTTGTAATAAAATGTTAGAATTTTAGAATCAATTTATATAATATTGCTGTCAACATTTGAATTTTAGAATTGATTTAAATAATAATGCTGTCAATGTTTGAAATTTTAGAATCAATTTAAACAATAATGTTTGAAATGTGTGCATTCTAGAATGAAATGACTCCACCATCCATCGATGTGCTGCTCGACATGCACAAGACTCGCTGGTCGGCCATTCGGAGAAACTGGTTTGAGCAGTCTGTTAAATACGAGGGGAGGTATGCCGAGACCCAGGAGATGCTGAAAGAAATGGACACCAAGTGAGTTAAACAATCATTTAGAGTGAATCCAATGACAATAATGTTATCAATAGACATCGGATTATAAAATGTTTGTTTGTTGTTTCAGAGAATTTGAACAATTCTTCAAATTTCCAAATTTAATTTAATTTTTTATTGTAATATTAAGAATATAGATACATAAATATTTAACAATATTACATTTTAGATCATCATTGGTTATGTATACCTTATCAGAAAAGAGGAGTTCTTGTGCCTGATAAGAGAGCCACGATTCTTATATAAGTTTTATGTTAAAATAATATTTTTGTATAGAATATTGAATTTTCAATGTAATGTTTACTTTAAGTTTTTTTTTTAAATTTTTTATTTCATTTATTTGTTCTGATTGGTTGACAATACAGAGAAGTTCATAAGGGGGATTATTGTAGTTTTTTATGACTTTAATAATTGATTAGTTAACTTTCAAGTTCTGTTATTGCTTGAATTCTGTCAAGTAACTGGCCTATAACGATGTAATACCAGAACTTTAACAACAAAATCAACGTTGAAATTTAATGAATTGTTCAAATTCTATGAAACAACCCATCCTTAGTGTGCCAAGAAATCCTTAGCGGATTTCTAACATTTGTACCCGTCATGTGCCAGAGATTTGTTAGTAGCTCAAAGCACTTGCCCCGATTTTATGGTATTTTGAGCCTTAGAAAAAGCTCCTAGCGTACGAAAATATATTTTATTCGCTTGGCAAAAAAATAATGTATCTTAATATTATTCTAGCTTGTCGTTTCGTCACTTGCAAATATATTTATTTTATCATAGAAAGAGCGCGTAGCAAAATTCCTTCTCAAATATCATAATTCTGATTTTCAAAAGTCGTATTACTTACTGTATTTATTTTCAGGAAAGCCTTCTATTACTTACTCTTATTGTGAAGAATGCTTGTTTAACTGGAAAATATAATAAAACTTTTTTATTGTCTTCGTATGTCTTCTTTATGCATTTAATATTTTTTTATTGTACCGCTGCATCATAAAATTTTAATAGAGCTTTCTGTCTGGATTTTCTAGACCGACGCAAATATTCCCATAATGAGCTGTGTAGTTTTAAAATATCCATATTATATATGTCAAAAAATAGAAGACATTTAATTAGAGTGTAGAGAAACTAGAACGAAGCCAGGTAGTAACTATGAGTTAGGACAGAAAAATTCAAAGTAGAATGTTATTTTCCATCTTTGATATAATTTACTCATGTTTTACCATGATTTTCTTTTATTTTGACTATTCTTTACGTTATTTTTAATTTATTTTTCAGTTCCTGAGCGCTGAGTGATGGTAAACAGTGTGAAATCATTCATTTACATTTATTTTTATAAGTATACTATGGAATAATTATAGTTTGGGGTGGATTCTTAATTTTTCTGAACTCGATATAGTTTCAACCTCATGAAATCTGCAGAACATCTAATGACGCATATACACTTGCAAGCAGAACCGCTGATCCAAACCTGTGAACTGTTTTATGAAATTATTTTTTCAATGAACCGGCGCAAACCACCGTTTGCGGTTGGTTCATTCCTTTCCCATGGATCGTGGTTCGTTGAGAAAATAATTTCAAAGAATGATTCACAGCTTCGGTTCGGCAATGTATGCGCACCGTTAGGTTAGGGTGTTTAGCAGAAATTTAAATGTAACGCTGTCATCAAAGGGCCAATCAGCGTCTCTTTGTTTTGTTGGTGTTTCTGTTAAACGTTGATTCTACAAATTGTGATCAGCTGACCAACATACCAACATACTATAAGTTGATCAAAAGCTGAAACGGACGTAAATCGAAGATCTTTTAAATGTCAAAAAAACTGAATGGCGCTGATTGCTCATTTGATGACAATGTTGCATTTTAATTCATTTCTTTAAAAAACCCCAACCTATTAGACTCAGAATCATTGAATTTATAATTTAATGTTAAATCATTTTGACACTAGGTGAATAAAACTACATAATATATATTATTTATCAACTTTTTATATTGGAAATGAAATTGTGTTATTTTCAAAAGGTGATCTATACGTATAAACGAAATAAATAAATCAAGGAAAATGATCAAGAATTTTTATGTAGGTATACATTCAGAAATCATTTCGAAAATCATTTTATCAATTATGTTTCTTTGAAATTTGTACGTCATTTTGAAAATCACAAATAAATATTTTTTTCTAAACTTTCAGTACATTTCTCTTTACTTATATTAATGTAAAGGTTTCTTTTTGATGTTTTTTTGTTTGTGTAAGTTATAATTTATATTTTAAGCATACATTTAAATCACTTTCTACTATCTCAATCATTTACTATTTTATGTTATATTTTGTTTTATTGTCCTTTTTGTGAAGTCTCCACAAATAATTTGCATTAACAACTTGTTATGAATTTTTCTGTACAATTAATTATGTAAGAATATATTAATAAAGAATATACCAATCAATCCAATTTATTATTATTACTGAAACTTAAGATATCATTATAATAATTAAAAATAGTGTTGTATCTTACTGTACTACTGACCTGTGTATATTTTTCTTTACATATAAGTTTTGCGTGAGTTTTTAGTTCAATTTTGAGATCTGCCTTAATTTTGAGTTAATGTAAGAGATCTGCATGAATATTGAATTTATATAAAAGAACTGCATCACAATTGAGTTAATGTAAGAAAACTGCATGAATTTTGAGTTGATAAACACTCAACACTAAAATAATTATTCACAATATCAAATGTAATAAAAACACATGTATCCAAGGCTGTTCAATATTGAACTCAGTATCAGAAATTAAATATCTCGGAGTGATAATAGAACAACATATGAAGTGGAAAAGACATATCTGTGAATTAAGCATATCAGAAAGTGTGTATACATATATATTCATAAGATTAAGAAATATTTTAAAACAAAGTAACCTAAAAAGAGTATACTACGCACTAATCCAGTCGTTAATTCAATATGGAATTATTGGATGGGGGGGTCATACAATAAGATTCTAACGATCAAAGTGTTCCAGAAGCTAATAATAATAATAATTGGACAATTTTTATAGCGCCGCTTTTGTGAGTTATCACCTCAGGGTAGAAACCCTTCACAAATCCAACAGAAACGCTATTTGCAGATTTGGGGTGCCCCGAGTAGAGGATATCTTCAAGAAAAATGCAATTATCCAAATTTATAAAGATAATATAATCAAAAAATTTGAAACCCACCCATCAAAAAGATATCAATACAATATTAAAATACCAAACAAATGCAAAATAACTATATCTATTTAGGAATAAAGTATTTCTACAACCTTTCGATTGAAATAAAGAAATTAAAGGATATCAACAAACTTAAACTAAAACTGAAGTTACACTTTCAGAAATAATTAACTAAATAATTGCCTGTTTTTCCCTTTATTTATATTTATTATCAGTCTATACTCATATCCACTTTATTTAGATGTTCCTAATTACTCAATAATTAGTATGTAACAGAATCCTATATATGTACAACTACACATATAGATAATCCAGAAGTTTCAATTGTTCCTATTATATATATTCTTACCTATTGCATAATGTTATCCTATTTTTCTTATAATTAGTGTAACTCGCTCCCCAAGCACAAGATCCAGTTTCTTCATTGGTGATATTGCGAATATAAATATATATTTTTAACCATATATATGTACTTATATAACATCACTGTACCCACTTATATAAATTAAATATAAGAGATCTGCATGAATATTGAATTTATGTAAAAGAACTGCATCACAATTCAATTAATGTAAGAAAACTGCATGAATTTCGAGTTGATGTAAAAGACCTGCATGAATATTGAGTTATGTGAGAGATCTGCATGAATACATGTTGGGTTTGTGTATCTTGGAACATTCAAATGCTGCTTTTAACATAGTTAATCTAGGAAATAACAACTTCTGTTTATATAAGTTTAATATTCTTTAATGTTCTGTGTATCATTTAATTACATAAATTATTTATGTACTGACTACACTTGCAGTTTTCCTATTCAACTTCAATCTGGCTCTCCGTTCCTTCTTTTTATTCCTCTTCGGTTTAGCGGGTTCAGGTTTGCCGGTCTCCTTTTGGTAATCAACCAGTTTCTTTTTTTCTATGCGTGCCATTTTTTTGGGACTCTCCACTTCTATTATTTTTTCATGCTTTCTCTTCTTGGGTTGCACCACCTCCGCTTTGGGACAATCTGCCTTCTTGTGTCCAACTTCCTTGCAGTTGAAACAAGCCTACAACAAAATATTACATAATTGTAAACAGTACTTTTTAAATTGTTTAGAACGTTTTTCTTCCAAACCAGCAATATGTGTATACAACACATTGGGTTCTTCACAAAAAAAATCTTATATGTTTTCAAAGTTGTTGGCACTACACAAATTTTGTGAAACGATTTGATATTACTTGGATTCAGAGCAAAATAAACCAAACACATTCAGGTCCTTCTCCCACAAGGATACGCCAGTATCCGATACTCGACGATTTAAATATCCTAACGACTACCGCTGATGTTACTGACATTTTGTAAACTCCCGCGACAAGCTTAACGAGGTTGTTCCGATTCGCACCGTCTAAACATGGTGTCACTTGTGCCAAACATTTTATAACAATGCATGAGCTTTAGATCAATGCTACGAACAAAACAGCCAACAAAGAATGTCAGAATATAAAAATGACAGCTGCAGCAACTGTTTGGTTGTGAATAAGGTTATGTAAGCATCCATAGTTTTGATGTTTCGAGAATTCAACAATGATTGGTGACTGTGCGGACAAGTTGTTTACGAGGTAAGTACACAACATAAGTATTGGATACTTGAGCATCCCTATAGACAAAGAGCCTCGCATACACACTATGGTAATTACTAAAGTTTGTTACCTATGAAAAATTATAGGTGGTAATGTGACTTGTGACTTAAAAATGGCCTTCAAAAATTTTAATAAACTATATTTAAAAAAACATTACAGAGGTAGGTACCTACTTAATCGCTTGTCCAGATTTTAAAAAATATTCTTTTTTTAAATTTTATGATAATAATTCTCCCAACACATCCATCAGTTCCAAAGGAAATAATGCTGTTTAAGGGTTACGAGAAAATCCAGACAATAAAACGCACCTGTTCTTTCAACACGACTCCACAATAATGGGCCTTCAAAGTGCATCTGTTACAGTATTCGCAATGCTCCCACGAAGGTTTAACACATCGCTGACACGTGTTACAGTGGACATAAGTACTCCCGTTCTTGCTGGTGCAGCTCTTGCATTTGTTACAATGGTTGTTCCAGTCACCAATCCATTTCAGACAGGGCCTGCAGAATGTATATCCGTCTTCGGTGGGCAGCTTGAAGTTCTTAAGGGGGATGTTGGTGAACAGCCTCACGGGTGAGCCGTGTTTTGACACTTTTTGCTCTTTGAAGTTGAGGTGAGAGTCGTAGGTGATCTAAAAACATTACAGATTACATAATATATTTATTTTGAGGCAAGAGTAGCCAAAATCACCAAAATTGGAGACATTTGGAAGAGGCCTACATCCAAAGATGGATGCCAGAAGGCTTATGAAGAGATATGTATTGATTTTCACATTAACACACAAACAAATTAAACCAACATTTTTCATGTGACAAATCGAACATAGCACTATCAGAACGTTATTATGAAGTTCTGCATATTTTAAGACACCACTGAGGATCTGATGGTGAGAAAATTGTAGGATTCTCATAATAATATGTATGTAAATTGTCACCACAAAAACCAATATTTTGAAAAAACTTTAAATTTGTTCAATTAGGTACCTGATAATCGCACATCTCTAGGAACGGAGCGTGATTTTTTATCTGTGGCTCCATGAAGTACGGCAACACCAGTATCATAGGGACGAGTGCATCATCTTTTCCACCATTTTTGATTTTATTTACTTCCCTGTGACGTTTAGAAATCTCACGCAGTGTCTGTGCCAATGGCTCAACGCGACCGCCAAAAGGAGGATCCATGATAAGTACCATGTTTTTCCCGCTAAAAGCAAAAAAAAAACATGATTATAAAACAATATTTTCTATTTAATTACTAGCTATACCCCGCCACGCATTGCTGTGGCTCAGTCAGTCTGTGGAGATAGAGAAACAATGGTGAGTGTTGCTTTTACGTCCAACAGATAACACTGTTTTTCTAAAAAAGCATATCTGTCCAACAGATGGCGCTGTTTTTAAAAAAGAAGTATTTTTTACCTGTCACGTGTGACATCTATATAATAAAGGTTTATAAAAACACACACGTATTCAAATGAAACTTGTCAAAATTTCAAAGCAATCGGTGAAGAACTTTCAGAGATTTAAGATTTTTAACAAACGAACATTAACATTTTTATTTATAGAGATAAACATAGTATGAACAGGACAGATTCGTTCAATGGGCTAACAGAAATATAAAATGTTTTAACTCACCCATTTCGCTGTAGGAACTCATCAAAAATTGTAGTAGCCTGCTCGCCATTGAAGAAGTAGTTGTTGAAAATATTGTAATGGCAAAACTTATTGGCTTTGTGGAAAGCTCCATGGCGACTGTCAATATCCAGCAATAAGGATGTCATTCCATCTCCTAGACAATTCTCCTGGATGTGTTCATGAATGCTTGGGGTCCCGAGACATACAACATTTCTAAAAGAAAAATAAATTGATTAAATTTGGTCAGATATACTATGTACATTAATTCAGGCATGGTTTGTATACAATTCTGTTAGATATATGTAATACAGTTTGGTTGAATTTATAGTAGATGGGAATACAACCTATCTTGATAGCAACCATGATCATCTAAATAGGTGGTCGATAGTATCCGGGGGGATGCTCGGCTAACAATTGGTGTGATCGAGTTTGTACTCGCAGTGATGTGTTTACTGAAAAAGTCTGTACTATATATCTTATCTGATCCAAGTATCACAGGTGCCGGTTGACAGTGCAGGACCCTGAAGAGTCTGGATCAGGACTATTGGAGAGGGGGTCACGCTCCTCAGCAATGACTCCAGAAGAAATTAATTGTCTATAGTTATTATTTTCAATTACAAATGCCTGTGGTAGTTAGTAGTTCAACTAATCTTCTCGTAGAATAATTTAAAAAAGAAAAGTGTAATGTCTCACGTGAGTTTATTGTACGTTAGTACATCAATCATGGTGCTGATGGCTTGAGGAGAGAAGAGGTACTGAGCTTCTTTCTTATCATTCTCCAGAGTCTTGAGTATCCTGGACGGCTTTGAAAGTAAAGTTGAATCGATGTTGGGCTTAACATCGTGTTTGTGATGTTTTTCACTGGTCTCGGATATCAGGAACAGCGTGGAGCAAGTGTGACAGTACGCCCTATCAAGTTGTGGCGCAAGCTTCACCTGTTCGCAAAAAAATCAATCTTAAATACAAATTTGTATAAATAAAAATGTTCCAGAACTCGCATCGAAGTGATGGACTCTGTAAGTGAACTGAGGGGATGGGGTAAAAAGTTGAGGTAAATATTTACTTTTCAGCTCATCGTCCCATGGTTCGGTAAGTGTAAGGAAAGGGTGAAAAGGAATCGACATAAATCATAAGACCCTACGCAGAAAAGTCTTACAATGGCTGCACTTCGAACCGTTACCTCACTTTACCTTCCTGCACAGCATCATAAGACCCATTCTAGTTAGACGATACCTTACAGGACCGTGAGACAGCAGGCTTAGATAAAATCATTTCAGCTAAATTACTGTAGGAAATAATTATTAAAATTACCGGAAAAGGAATATTTAATAGCAATTTTCTTCAAATTTATTTGGATAATTTTCCTTCGAGTTTGCGGCCATCTTGAATTTTCATAGTACTATTCCTTTCCTTAAACAAAAAAACCCTCCACGATGTAGGCATAGGTCCTGAGGGAAATTATTTTCTTCAGGGCAACCTGTGTGGGGTGGTAATATTAGTTGAAATGAAGTATTGTTTTTGGTAATTAGGAGTAAGAATGGTAAGTTTTTAGATTCTCACGGCCAAAAGCATTTTTGTTGTTTGTTTTTGGGGTGTTATGCCGTGTTGCGCTAACTCCTTCTTTAGCCGACGTTTCGGACAGCGTTACAGTGTCCATCATCAGGGCAGATGTCACACATCTTCGGATCTACCGGATCTGCCCTGATGATGGACACTGTAACGCTGTCCGAAACGTCGGCTAAAGAAGGAGTTAGCGCAACACGGCATAACACCCCAAAAACAAACAACAAAAAAGGAGTAAGAATGTCTAAATAGTAAACATTTCCTAAAGTTGATAACCAACGAAATGCCTAAATCTAAATTTATTGCAATTAACTCGAAACTGTCTCGTAGGTTACCTTCTATTACGTAACACCCCTCATATAGTGAAATGATTAAAACCTGAAGTAAATTAATATATTTGCTATCGTTATATTAAAATCAAGGGTAAATATGCAGAGGTGCGCCTTATCCAAAATGTATAAAATATTTTTTAAAAAACACCCACTAAAATAGGTAAATTTTATTTTTTAATTAAGCCTTATACTAAGACCTACGTTAGAAAGTAGGTTCTTAGTTTCGGTTTTTTTTGGTATGGTAAAGAGTGACATTTGCGAAAGGTTTTGTGGTAAATATTCGGGATCACTGGCAAGGCATAGTTAAATTATTGTAAATGGTTGCCATCCCATACAACGAAAGCGAATTTTCATTTTACTAAATTGAAAATTAGAATGTTAAAATTAAAATTTCCCAAATGCAGATAATTGCATTTTATAGTAATTAAGGTGCATCAAAAGGTTTTATTAAAAATAAAAACTTATTAAGCGTGGCCAGCGATCCCAAATAATTACCAGTTTCATTTTAATCTAATAACTTATTTTTACCATCTCTTTCGATGTAAATAGTTGTCTCATAAAGTAATTAAGTTGAAACGAAACGTAAACCCCACAATTGGTGCCCATTCAAATTGCGGCCTTTAGGTGAATATTTAACATATCATATATCAAAAATCATTCAGTTTATCATACCTTTTCAACCGTTTGTGCCGATAGTATCAAATCCTCTTTGGGAATCGTGAATGTATATCTGTTGGGTCTGGAAAGATCTTCGGCCGCACTGGTACTCTTCTTCTTGCGTATCCATTCATCTTCGTGCATGAAGAACTGACAATCCTTTCGATTCCGGCAGGCTGAACATGCAAAGAAACGAGTGCTTTGACGACGGAATAAAAGAGCAGGTCCATGTGGACATGAAGGATGGCCGGAGAGATCTTCCATAATAACCTCCACGCCACTTCCCAAATTATTCTTCGCCATGATTAATCAACAAAACCAAAACGTAATTTTGGTTAAATCAGAACACGCTGGTAAAATATTGACAATCCGAAAGCACATGAATGTGACGTTCAGACCATAGATATAATTCAGGCGTTTATCATTTTCTGTGGAATAATCATATCTGACATATAGGGAGTCGCTATATGCACAGCGACTAATCGACAGGGGGCGTGGCCAATATATCCGAGCATACCCGAAGTGAAGTGTTTCGGCGCTTTATTTGAAATTGGTTCTCCGCTCAGATTTTTTTTGTGAAATCACGGCCGAGCATTTCCGAATATTGCCGAGCAACCGATAGCTGATTTTCATCTTTCGTTTTATACGATTCTTGCACCTTGATTTCATTTGGTTAGATTACATTACTATAGGGCCAATATCATAAAGTCGATTCCAAAGCCTTAATAAAGACTGTTTGGTATGGCAACCACATTCTAATTCGTGCAAATATAATTAACTTTTGGACAATAAAAGACTTGTGGTAGGCCCTATGTTCAACTTTTGTACAGATTCGTATTAGGCCTATATATACTCAAAGTATCTAATCTTTTTACATTACAAAACAGTACACCTATGGGAAAGTAAAACTAGCATTATTTGGAGTCTATGTGAAAATTTGGATGCCATATAGCATGTTGAAGGATAAGTGAGCAATGAAGGAAGTTGGGCAATTCATTGATACGTATTTGATATTATTTTATTAATGGAAAATAATACATTACACCACACAAAGGAAATATAAACATTGAGGGAACAAACCCCTTTAAAAAACATGACAGATAAACCCTGAATTGAGCCGATCAGGTTCTGCCTCATCCTGGAATTTATGTTTAATAAATTGCTCCAACAATAGAGACACATCTCGTACTGAGGAAACTCCAGCTTCAACAAGCCTGTTGATGTCCTGTATCAGGTCAGGATGAATTTGTTGGGTCATCTTGGCCGCGTCTCTGCTGTGGTTGTGGCTCGCTTCTCTGGTTGCCGAGACGTAATAACGTAGCACACATTTAAGTGGGCTGCCTTCACTTGTTTCAGAATCTGAAAAAAAGCCACAATGTTTTATTTTATTTTATTTTATATTATTGAAACAAACAGTACATAATTTACAGAGATGAAACAATATACAGGAATAAGATACTTCATGTTGTGTACCTATGATATGTTTCCTTGTAATGTCTGCTAAGTGGTATGTTTATTCCTTAATTACCAGGTGACTTGTGTAGTTGATAGGTGTGTGTGTGTGTGACGTGTGTAATGTGTGTGTGACTGTTTGTATATGTGTGTGTCTGTATGTATGCGCATTGAATTCTTTAAATTATTGACATGATGCCACGTTTGAATTTGGGCAATGAATCCGAAAAAATGTCAATGTTAGAGTTAATACAAATATTATTTAGAGTATGAAGAGCTCGGTTAATTGTCGAATTAGATGCTGCATTTGTTTTATAATTTAGTGTGTGGAATAGCACTGTATGTCGTGTACGTCTCAAAGGTATGTTAAAGTTAATAAGGGACAAAAGTTCAGAACAGTCAATCTCATTGTTTGAAATTCTATGTATAAATATTGAGTCAGCTACTGCTCGTCTTCGCTGCAAAGTTTCAAATGTACACTCAAAATTATTGTTGAATCTGTGGGTAATATATTTTATAAATTTGTTTTGGATTCGTTCTATACTATCTATGTAAAGTTTATATTGCGGATTCCAAATAGGCGATGCATATTCCAGTGTACTTCTGACTAATGCGAAATATAACATTACAATTGTACGCGGATTACTGAATATTTTACTTACACGTAGCACGAAACCAAGCATTTTATACGACCTATTAACAATTGAGTCAATGTGCTTATTACATATAAGTTTGCTATCAAGGTAAACGCCGAGGTCTTTACATTCCGTTTTAGAGATGACAGGTTCATTGTTGAGTGAATATGAGTACTTAATTACGAGTTTATTTCTGGTGAATGTCATAGTGTGACATTTTACTATAAATAAAAATAACAGAACCCTACAAAAACAGTAATTATTGGTTTGATAGGCAGTAAAAAATATAAAATAATATTTACAACAAAAAAATATCTGATTTTCCATTTAAGGGCACAGGGAAGTATGCTTCACCATTAATAAAATAATATCAAATCCGTATCAATGAATTGCTCAATTCATTGATACGGATCATTGCTCACTTACCCTTCAACATGCTATATGGCATCCAAATTTTCACATAGACTCCAAATAATGCTAGTTTTACTTTCCCATAGGTGTACTGTTTTGTAATGTAAAAAGATTAGATACTTTGAGTATATATAGGCCTAATACGAATCTGTACAAAAGTTGAACATAGGGCCTACCACAAGTCTTTTATTGTCCAAAAGTTAATTATATTTGCACGAATTAGAATGTGGTTGCCATACCAAACAGTTTTTATTAAGGCTTTGGAATCGACTTTATGATATTGGCCCTATAGTAATGTAATCTAACCAAATGAAATCAAGGTGCAAGAATCGTATGAAACGAAAGATAAAAATCAGCTATCGGTTGCTCGGCAATATTCGGAAATGCTCGGCCGTGATTTCACAAAAAAAATCTGAGCGGAGAATCAATTTCAAATAAAGCGCCGAAACACTTCACTTCGGGTATGCTCGGATATGTTGGCCACGCCCCCTGTCGACTAGTCGCTGTGCATATAGCGACTCCCCAAATAAAGCGCCGAAACACTTCACTTCGGGTATGCTCGGATATGTTGGCCACGCCCCCTGTCGACTAGTCGCTGTGCATATAGCGACTCCCTTGAACATAACGAAGCATAGATAAAGACACAAGTAGAGATGGATACCTGAAATGGGTTGTCCAGTCATTGCAGTTCCAGTTAACGGAGACCGATGTGAAACCCGCTTACTCCAGTTCATAAATAAACCATTTTCCTCCAGTAACTCTTTGAGCCGGTTCCTTAAAAATCTCTTCCTACAACCAATTCAAAACTCATGTTGAAAGAGAAAGGGGCCTTTTTGGCCCGGAGCTCTGTATGCCATTATTTCAAAAAGTCAAAAAAAAGAGCCGGTTCCTCAAAAATAAAGACATGAGGGGTGACTAGAAAAATTTGAGAAATATCGAACCGGTTCCTCAAAAATTTGAAAATAATGTGAAGCCTTTTTTCAATTTTTCTAATATCTTTTTTCATTTTCTTATGACTCAAGTAAGTGAGTTCTAAATCTAATTTATGAATGCAAAAAGATAGAAACAAACATAGTATGTAGTTTATACAGACAAAGATACAAAGTTGAGGGGTTCAATCAAAATTTTGTGTTAATCTTAACTAGATACTTAAGTCATTAATTCTTAAAATTAGACTGTCATTTCAATTCTACAAAATATTCCTTAAGATATGAAAAGTCTTGCATCACTATCGACGGTTTTGATTCTGTTGTTCGGCAAAGTGAAAAGTCCTTACGTTCACACTAATTCACTGTACATCTTAATTGGATCACTGGCATTGCGTTAGTAAGAAAACTTGGCGATCTCTTGCCTTTGTTGAACTTCTGTTGACTTTGAATTAATGTAAATATTTTAGCTATCATATTTTTGCTCGGGTTGTCGCTCCGTTCGTAAAAACTAACTTTTATCTTCGTTTTTTACGTAAGCTCCACACAGGACGCCCTTAAGAAAATAATTCCCTCTGGGCCTATATCATCTTTGAAAATGCTGTGTATAGTCTTTTTTGGGAAAGGAAGGAGAGAAAGTTATGGGAAGGAAAAGGTATCAGGGGTGAGCAGGAATCTGGGAGTCAATGTGCCCAGGAGTGACGGATATATGAGAGTCATTCCGCCGTTTCGTTCAAATTTGCCTGTTTCCGCGGATTTTTTTTTTTTGCCTTTTTACTATATATTTTTATAGAAATGGGTTCCCGTACCTATCAGATGTATAAAAGTGAAAAGGGCACCTTTGTGCGACACTTGGATTCGAAGAAAATTGATGGAAGGTAATGAAGGTGTGGATGGTAATGAAAAACTGTTGGATGGTAATTTAAAAATTTGGATGGTTATGAAGTTTGGTAATGAAATATTAATAGATGGTAGTGAACATGTTTAAGGTTCTTAAAATGTCTGTGAATAATGAAATTTGAATAGAAATTGAATAATAAAATAGATTTCAAATCATGCTAAGTATCATTTGACGTGGTGAGCGGATTAGGAAAAAGAAGAAAAACCTATTATAGTGAAAAACTAAATGCTTTATTCAGACTTTTGAACATTGGAGACAAGAAATACATTTTTTCATACGTAATCAGTTCTGCTTACTTATGCTTTTGCAATATCTGTATGAATTGTTAAAAAATAATGGAAAAAAATATCAAAATACAAATTAAGAAAAGGCAGCTGGAACATCAAACCCAACACAACTAAAATTTTCCTATTATACTACTTACCCAGAAATTATAAGGAATAGTCAATTTTTTTATAATTACGTTTTATAAGTAGGTTTGTACACAAGAAATACAAAATTTTCACATTCCTAAGCAAACATTGTAATATTTGAAAAATAGAAATAATAAAAATAATAATTAAAAATAAGAAAAAATCAGAAGTCAATTGAAATGCAGTTTAAAATAAAATCAGAGATACTTAAAACAAACACAACATATGTAACTAATAAGTACAAGATAAAGGTCTTACATCTAAATAGGAACATAATATTTAAGGAACTTGAGATCATTCTTGTGAAAGTTTTTGCTGGAAAACTATTTCAAATCAAAGTTCGGCAAATTTTTGAAAGTGAATTGTCCTCTTTCATTCTCATCTGGATCTTGCAAGCGCTGAAGAATTTGTGATTCCAAAATGAAATCGTCGTCACTAATTGTTGGCCAGACAAATTTTTTGGAATTCCCTTGAGCTTTTTTCAAAAAAATTACTTTGTACTCTAGTGTGTACTCATGTTTTCCAATAATTTTCCCAATGAAATGATGTGTCGTGTTAGTTATTTTATATTGAACCATTATCCAGTCATCTAAGTAGTATTTGAATGGCGCCTCCTTATCCTCTTTGTTGGTTTCCTCGTCAATGTCCATGTGTGGGAGTTCCACAGTTTTGGGGGACTGCTGTTTTGATTCATCGAAATCAGGATATTCTACTCTTAGGGATCGGATGAACTTCTCGAACTCACATTGATCGAAAGGATTGAATTCTTGCGTACTATTTTTATAAAGGGAATAATGCTGATAGTCGAACGGGACGTTTGAGAGTATTTTCACTTTACATTTCTTTTGTATAGTTTTAGCAGGCTCTGGCGTTGAAGCAATATATCTTTTCTGTTTTTTTAAACCTTTGCGTTTCACAAATTCTTTTTTTCCGGGAGCTACCCGGCTATTTACATCTTCTTCAAAAAAATCTTGTATCTTCCGTTTTATTTCATTTGTTTTGTTATTCTTGTTTTCAGCTAAAGTCTTTCTGATTTGAAAGGGAACTTTACTGACTACTTTATATTTCTTTAGCTTGTTCTTGTCTCTCAGTATTTCATTCGCAAACTGTCTTTTCTCTGTTTTTTTTAAAGCCTTGTATTTTTCATTTAATCCTCGAGACAGCGATTCACTGAACAACAATTTCTTTTTTACATCTTCGACTTTATTCATTGAGATGTATTTAACTATGTCGTTTACTTTTTTCTCTACTGTATCTTCGATTGGTCTATTTACGTTTTGTAGCTGCAACGCCTTCAATTTCTTTTGTTCGTTTCTTTTCTCGTTCCTGAGTTTGCTTATCTGGTCCTGTAACGTCTTAATGATTTTCAATGATCTATACCTCAATTTTCTAACATTCGTTAGACCACGCACATTTTTTTTAATGATTTGTTGTTCATTCTCGACTGCGAGAAGGTCAGGATCTAGAGTATTTTGCACATTATTGGGTACTTCCTTGACATTTTCATGAATTGGAGGCATATTTTTTACTGTAATCGTTTCTATTTTACGCTGCTCCTCTTTTTTCTTCCAATAATTTACAGAGTTCTTTCGCCATCTTCGTCTTTGGTCTCTCTGGGCTCTTTCACTCATATCTTCAATGCTGCAAATCTTTTTTTGCGCTTTTCGCATTAAGTATCTTTTTTTTCTTTCGCTTTCTGAAGACTGTACAGTTCCGGATTGTTTTTAATCTCAGCATATTTTTGTTGCTTACGCAGCCTGTCCTTGGATAACTTTTCTTCTTTTTTCAGTTTTTTATTTAACTTTGCCATTGTGGATTATGGTGTTTAGCCTGTAACAAATAATAAAGAAAAATTATCATAAGTATCGGATCAAGTGAGAAGTTGAATAACAAATATGGATAATTTCAATTTCGTTACTTTTACAGGAGAGCCCAAAAATTGTTACACTACTTTTATATCTGTGTTTAATATTTTTTTCCCTAAATGATTTAAAATCTAACAGTAATGATATGGTTTTTTAATCAAGAAATTTGCGTTGGACTCTTAATAATGCCCTTTATATAGATTTTTGTTCAAATCTGGATTTGTTTAGAAACTTGAAATTTTGTAAAAATTCATCTGTTTTAATAGACAACTGAAGTAATGAAGATAAGTAATGAAAATAATTGTGACTGTAGGGGAATAGTTAAACCATTTGTTTTATATATTATTCGTTTACATTTGAATAATTATAATTATATCATTGAATAAAAAAATCGATTTTCAAATAAAAATTCGCAGGGTAAATTTTAACAGATTGTTTTTCCATATCAGTAAATAGATAAAACGAAAATATGTATTTCACCAAAACTGAAATTGTCCGACGCTAGAACGCAAGAAACTGCTTTTATTGATAATATTAACTTTTATGAACCCCCAAACATGGTCCCAGATGCACGTAAAAATAACCCTTACAAATTTATCATTACCCTCCACACCTCTAAATTACCATCCGGCAAAAAATTTTACGATACGGAAGGTAATGAGACGGAGGGTAATGAGGTTTTGACAATCTTTCCTTAATAACTCGCTTAATAATGACATTACAAATCTTTATGTTTCAATAAAAAATAGTCCGACTAATTATAGTTTATAGGTTCATGATTCGAATTTTTAAAACACGTACTTACTTTAAAAAATGCTGGAAGGTATGATGCCTGGCCATGATGCCTGGTCGGTGACAAAGTCGTTTTCGAGCACGGAGATCGCAGATATTTCTTTATTCAGCGACGCACGTCCTCCCCCGTCCAGATATATCGGTACACTGATTAGTAACGGAGGCGCGGGGTGGGGTACAGCTGACGAACAGTGACAAACACGGTCACAATTTTAATTACCGCTTTGGCGGAAGACGACAACGATTTTTTCTGGACAAAAACAAAATCTCAATTCTTTCTATGATACAGTAACTTTAAAAATAAATTAAACACCAATAAATATGCAAAATTAGTTGTACATTCAGGTCGATTAATGAATGTAGTGATTTTACTAGTGTAAAATGTTCTTATTTATTGATCAATTTACCGGTCCCTCATTTACACGGGGAAGGTAATGAGATTTTAGCATGTTTTTTGTATACCATAAAGTTATTAAGTAACAAATGCCTAATCCGGTAAATACTACTTTTTCCTTTTTTAAATAACTACATTTTCCAATAAAACTTTCTTGAAAAACATTATTTTTCATATGACTTTTTTGCAAGAACATGCGATTTGAACGAAACGGCGGAATGACCCATGAATCCATCCCTGCGGCTGTCCGGCTGGAGAGGTCAAAAGGTCTCCCTCTCCCAGTCTCTTCAAATCTGACCCACCACTCAGTAGGTGGCAAACGCTTTCACCGCCAACTGGCACTCCTGCTAAGTCACCAAACGTAGCTTATCTCTTGGGGTGACCTATGGCAGGGGTATTGGTTATCCAATAAATGGTTTCCGGGGCGGTGATACCCATACTCACTTTTCAAATAGATATAGTCATCGAAAACCACCACATTCCTCTGCTGGAAAATTTACTAGGAAATAAGATAGCACATGCTTTAAGTAAGGTTGTTCGGTGTGGGGTTCGGTGTGGGTAATACCTAAGGGCGTATCAATTCTTTTATAAATATTCCACAAGGAACTTGTTCCTCGGAGAAATAACATCGACGGTTCCAGCGACCGCAAAGGAACCGGTTCCATGTAATCGGGACAGGAATATGAATATCGAACATCTCCACATTTCTAGACACAAGGATTATTTTTTTTCTCTGGGATAAGAAAGTGATTTCAATTTGCACAGTCGGAAAAACGTGAGCTTTTGGGATTTTTCTAAATATTAAGCCATTTGAAACGGTTTTGTGTACATATTAAAGTCAGAACAAATTAGAATTTTCAAAATGAACGGAATCGTGAGAACTACTTTCCGTCAGGTCCCAACCATCAAGAACTTCATTATTAATCCCTTGGTAAACCGGCCTCTTATCCCGGTGAAGCGTGATTTCACTAGGAGTTTCTGGCACATGTGCGCTGGTACCAAGGGAGGAAATCTTGCTTCACTTTCGATGCTCCACAAAAATTCCACTGCGTGCTCTTGCGGCTGTGGAATCAAACGCATTCACACTAAAGGTATATTTAAATTTGTCCATTCAACAAGTGAGGTTATGTAATTTCCTAAACCACCCAAATATTCATCTCATTTGTTTTACCCTTTTCAAATAATGTTCTTTTATTGACGAAAATATACAACTTTTAACCAAATTTCATACAACAAATGTGTAGAGAAATTCTGATTAGAATCGTGCAAGAATATATTTTTACGACAATCCATTATAAATTCTAAATTTTTATACCTTATTTTTCCTGAAGATAGTGAGGTTTCGTCATCCAAAATCCTGGTTCTCCCCGGTAAGACCACCTTCCTTATTCCATTCCCCATTTCCTTACTACCTACCTGCTAACTTGTGAATACTATTGAGTTCCGTAAAAAGATGGTCTCATGTATATTTATCTCTACTTTTGGTATGCATATAAAAAACATAAAAAAGCGCTGTCAAGAAGATATATGTTGTAGCCAGGTACGCTTATTGACTGTTAGCTTCCACAGAAAAATTAGTGACGGCTTGTGTGATATGAATAATTAAGTGTATCGATGGCTACGACTGATACTTTTTTGGCAGCGCGTTCGTGACCTTATATGTACTCTCAGTAAACTGCCACTCTATTATCGGACAACTACTGTAATCTGCTGTCATTTTTTAAAATTAATTTGGGTAGTTATGAGTTAGCAACATAATGCATGAGAGCCCATATTAATCAATTTCGTAATCCTAAACTTATGTTTTGCCCAGGAGAGAATAATTGTCACAATTTTTTTTTTTTTTTTTTTTGTAATTTAGGTGAAAGGGAACTGGTAGAATTCTTGACTGAAGAAATCTTGGCAGAGAAAAAGGCCCAGAAAATCAAGACCATTCCTAGCGTATTCGAGGGATTCAGTGTTAAACTTAATGGAGCTGAAGTCTCACTCTCAAAAAAAGCTGGAGATGAAATGTAAGCATTCTTTTCATTACTAGTTGTTTTACCTGTGAAAAATCTTCGAATGTATCTTGCGTAGCTCCACTTTTAACCGATTCATTTGTGGATCCTGATAATAGTTGGATTATGTATCTTTTCCGTAAGTGTGTGTCCGAAACAAAGCCGTTGTTCATCATTATAGCATGTATAGACATGTAAAATCCATTCTGCAATCACATTATAAATATTTTAGGAAAGAGGTTTTTTATGGATTGGTGTATTTAAATCATTTCATATTAGAAGTTATTATTACTTAGGACGGGTTGTTTCGGAGAATTTGAACAATTCATCAAATTTCAACCTTCATTTTCGGGTTCTATGAAAGACTTATTCAAGTTCTGTTTTTATATCATTGTAGGCTAGTTGCTTGACAAAACTGAAATAAAAACAGAACTTGAAAAAATCTTTCACAGAACTTGAAAATGAACGTTGAAATTTGATGAATTGTTCAGATTCTCCGAAACAACCCGTCCTTAGTATTACACTTAATTCAACAGAACTTTACATGATGATTATAATATAATTAAATTGAATGCTCGATGGAGCGAGGAGAAAGAAGTTAGACGTTACTGATCAGTACATGAAAAAAATAATTAATTTGTCAGTATAAGTGACATTGACTTTCTTATGTTTCCTGACTCGTGGAGAATATTTTGAATTATTATTATTTGTTAGCGGTTGCCAGGTGGCTGGTAGGTACTGTGGTAGGCAGCTGCATTAAAATCCCGATCCACAGTGAACAGGTTAAAAATGGCATCCAAAAGTAAGTCTACGCAAGCGTATTTTTCAAATATAGTATTAAAATAATTGTCGCCTAAAATATATATGTATTACAGGTAGGTAGATACTTTTAAAATGATCATTCTCGGGTTACAAATAACCTGACAATATTTTAAAAACTCCTACTGCCATCTTTATAAGCAGAAAATTTTGCTTGGATAATGATGGGGAGTTTAGTTTAATAACTAGCAGAGGAATTGAATCCACAAAACCTGACGCATTTGTTTACTCAGCCACTAACCAGTCTAATTCAGACTTAATTTAGTTAATTGAATTACCAAACAGAAAATCAGAAATATTTAACTCTTTAAATTTACAATAAATAACTTCTAATTGACTCTTGACTTAAGAATTTCATCACGGTTTTAATGACTACATTGGCATTTTACTAATAGAAAATTCCCGAGATGCTAAACTTAATTTATTTTAATTTTTCAGAATTAATATTTCTTTCAATGTCAACCACACAGTCGACTCTGAGCCCACAGACGTGGATGAGGGAAACAGCGAGAAGCAAGAGTTCACGGAGATGAGGTCCAAGCCCCAGTTTGAGGTGGATATTGTCCGCGGAACGTCTACTCTAAGCTTCACCTGCAGCTTCCTCCAAGACTCGGAGCCAGGACAAGATGGTAATGGTTACAGTATGTACATGAAAAACTAATCCCACTGCATGCATTCGTAGACGCATTTACTAACAAATAGATGTTGTGAGATGACTCCGAAAATGCTAGTGGAAATTGAAATACTGTGAGTAATTTTGTTTTTACACGGGGGATGCGTTTTATAGAATACCGTGTAAAAAATACAGTACAATCACAAATTACAAGACAACACAGATGGCCATTAAGGGTGAGGGGAACAAACTAACATGAGCGGGGCCGTGGGGTGTTCATAGGCGTCTATCTTTCTGTGATTTGAGAATATATGTTTCTGGCAGTCTGCAGGCAACCCACAATGTATTTAAAGTATTTTTGTCTTTGATAATGAATTCAGTTTACGGACAAGACATTCTTTTTTGTTATGGTGCACGAATACCAGAGATGTGCAAAATGGGTACCCAAAACCATTTGAAATGCAAAATGGAAATGGGTCAAAACTTTTCCATTTGAAAATGCAAAATGGTTTTTAGAAAAGCATTTCAAATGCAAAATACCTATTTTCAAAATGCATTGAAAATGCAAAATGGTTTCTCAGATCAAACAATGAAAATAATTATACAATGTTATTATTTAATAATGGACATCAATGTAGAACAAACATATTACATGATGGTAAATCAAAAAATGCCACGACTACAGATTATGAACCACAAAAAATTTGCGCGGGACAAATGTTGCCAACGTAAAAACATAGAAACTGCTATCTAACATTTAATATTACAGCGTCATGGCCCCATGTTCAGTATTTGAATCAGTATTTTTTGTAATGGTATCACTCAATTGCCAGGGCTTCTACCAGGGAGCAACTTGACAAATGTAAATTATCTCTCATAGCGAGGTTGAGGACCGACTGATATTTGGGGCTTATGAAAAAAAGATGAGTGGAGATCGTAGGAAGAATGTTGAAAAAAGCTTTTAAAATGGAAAATGCATTGAGAAAAGCATTTAAAATGCAAAATGGTTTTTAGAAAAGCATTTAAAATGCAAAATAGAAAATACCCATTTTGCATTTCCATTTGAAATGGATTTATTTGAAATAAAGCACATCTCTGACAAATACTAACTAAAAATCCCAGATCTCGTGAAAAGGGTTTTTGAAAAATTGAATATTTTGTGAGAGTAGTTGCATATTTTGCAATTGTTGTATACATAATTTACTCACTGCCTCAAACTTTCACTTTGTATTTTGTGTCGCTATACTTACAACATTTAAAAGTGTAGTAGTTTGTAGTTAAGTTACACAGCCAAGCATTTGCGCGCCATTGTCAAAAGGACTAGTAATTTATAAGCAAATTTTATTTTGCAGGACTAAATATTGATATGTATTTACAATGCGCGTTGGCTGTATATACCGTCAAGATTTGTTGGTCTACCCATTTTGTTAAATATAATTTTTATTTTTATTTTTATTTTTTTTTTAAATTCATGTATTTTCTGTGCCTTTGTAGATCTGCATGAAGTGAATACGAATCTCACTCAGGCAATTGCGTCTCTGTATGAGGGAACCGTTGCATGTGTTAGGGTGAACGGTGGTTATTCAATCTATATATGGATAATTGTATGCAAGAATTGAAAGAGGTGGGATTGGGTATGAATTTGAGTAATCTGGAAGTATGTTGCCTGTTGTATGCTGATGATGCGGTGCTGATTGCTATCAGTATGGAAAATCTACAGTCTCTTGTGTCTATGATGAACGAAGTATGTATGAAGAATGAGTTAATGATGAATGTAAGTAAGTCTAAAGTACATAATAGTGTTTGAAAGTGAGAGTTAGAAAACAGTATGCAATATAGTTGTGAATGAAGAATACTTGGAGCAGGTGGATGAGTTTGTATATTTTGGAAGTATGTTTACGAGAGAAGGGATTGCTGACAGAGATATTGAAAGAAGGGTAAATGCAGGTAACTCCATTAATGGAGGACTGAACGCAGTTGGCGCTAACAAAAAGTTGTCCAAAGAAGCGAAGTTAGCAGTCCACAATGGAGTGCTGGTCCCTACCCTGATGTATGGAAGTGAGGCATGGAACTGGCAGAGAATGGATGAAAGTAGACTGAATGCTGTTGAAATGAGTTCCCTGAGGCGTATGTGTGGTAAAACCTTGTATGATTGTGTGAGAAATGTGGAGATCCACAAAGAGTGCAAGGCTGATGTAAGCGTAATGAGTAAGATTAAGAAAAGGACCCTTAGATGGTTTGGACATGTAGAGCGAATGAGCGAAGAAAGGAGTGTAAGGAGAATATATGACGCGAATGTGAATGGTAGCGGAAGTCGGGGACGCCCGAGGAAGACATGGCACGATCAAATGAATCAGATACTTGAGTCGGGCCATGTCGAGCTAGATCAATGATACTCAACCTTTTTCTTCTGCGGGCCACATTCATATGTTTTTAAAGCTACGCGGGCCGCAACACTATACTGGTATGACAAAAGATATCATGAAACCCACCACCCCCGTTTTTTTGAAAAACCATTTGATTAACCATCGGTGTTGCCAACGGATCTTGGCCTAATGTCGCCGTTTTTCAAACATTAAGTAGCCTAATGTAGCCGAATTTCAGTTGCAGTAATTCTAATGAACTCACATAAATTCTGGTCACATATTCCCCACAAATATTTCCCCCTTTTATTATTCGAAATCCATGTGGGGGGGTGGGGGTTGTTAGAGAATTTCTGTAAAACCTAATACCCCACAAAAAAAAATTCAAAATAAATTCTCCCCACAAAATATTTGAAATCCATGGCCAGCCAAAAACATCATGTGTAATTCCCAACAACAATTTTTCGAAATCCATGGGAGGGGGGGGGGGGATCTACGGAATTCCATTTCGAAAAATTCCTCATATATTTAAATTATTATTTGTAATTTGGCTGATTTTAATAACTTGTCTCTGAAGTAGCCAGCCTAATAGGCGACCTGTCGCCTTTTAGATTTTTTCGTCGCCGATTCTCGTTCTGAGTAGCCTAAATGGCGATAAATCGCCTTCGTTGGCAACACTGGTAACCATTTAACTTTGGAGCTGTCAAAAATTTATGTATTGCCACGAGAAAAAATATTTGCGCGCATATTTGTCTGTCAAATCTTTGTTTTTTGGAGATAGATCTAGCGTGTGCAGTAGCAACACTCTTATACCAGATGTGATGTTGAGACGACAACGACTATCCTCTCCGGGTTTCGATGTCTATACGTCAAAGTCGCAATTAATCTCAAATTAACGTGATATAGAATGCCAGATTTTGTAAATCATGTTCCTGATTTAAATGTATTGAGGGCCGCACAAAATAGCTTGGCGGGCCGCAGGTTGAGTATGACTGAGTTAGATTAATATAAGAGTATGTATGAATGGAATGAGGCAAGGAGTGTGTGCCAAGACTGAGTTGTTTGGTAATCCATCCTCTCTGCCTACCCCTGCGGAGAAACGTGATGGTTAGTTACTATGTAGATACAATAAATATGTAGATGTAATCTTCTTCAGAAGGTTTTGTAATTTCTGGACATTCATTTTGTGGTTTTTATGGTTGCATCTTGCCAAATAGAGTAGATTATTTTTAGTTCCAAATAGAGTAGTTTTTTTTTTTAGTTCAAAATAGAGATATGTATCATTAGTATGGTCTACTTTGGTTAACCTCTTGAAAGTGAGGCAGATTTCGGAAACAGCGCGAAAATTACCTTGATGAGTTTTTTCTCAAATTTCGGAAAAAAAACTAAGTATTTGCTTTTTTTTTATTGTTTTCTGTTTACCAGATAATGTAGCTAATTATTCATATATAGTTCATGATTATATCGTAAGACGTTTTCCCAGAATAGCTAACTTTATCTGAAAAATTAATAAAAAATTCCCCCGTTCGGGAAACAATTGTCAAAAAAATTATGTATATGAATATAAACGGATTTTATTATTTCCACACAAACCTGAATAAATAGCCTATATGAAAAAAAACAAACCAAAGGTGTTTTCAAAGAAATAATGGCATTTACGTTGTTTTGAAAATGTAAAATATTTTAGGCTTTTCAAAAAAAAATCTCACGCCAAGCGTGCACTTTAGAATTTTTTTGTGTCGTATTGTATAAAGTTATGAAAGCAGTTCTTTCAGTTTTTGGTAGTTCATACTATTGTTGTTACTAATAATATTTTTTTATACTAGAAACCTGTAAATAAATAATGCTAAAAATATATTTATGCACTATGATGTAAATTTTCTAACATTTTTGCCGTCACTTTACCAGCCTGATTTTTGACACAATTATATTGCGAAATATTGTAAAAATTACATCAAAATAAACTAGATAGAATTACCTTTCTAATGGTACCTAACACCTATTATTTCGATAATGAATTTATATCCAAAACAATGCTAATATGTAGAATATTTACCTCAGACAGTTCACCAATTTGAAGTCTATTTCAATATCTGGAATTCCAAAATGGCCGCCATTCTTGTATACACATTACAATCGAAATACAGAGTGGTTCAAAGAATCATGATTCAAGGAGAATAAAAATAAATTTTAGTGATATTTTTTTTCATAATATTTATTTCAATTTTATATAACATAAAATGCATTTTTTCAATTTCAAGTACTGGGTGGTTCAATAAAAATAAAAGTCGGAGATTTATGTTTCATCATATTTATTTCATTTTATATTATATGAAACACGTGTTTTTCAAACTTTGGTCCAGAGGCCAGGCTCTCGACTACGAAAAATATTATTTTACATATACATATTTATTATGATAATATGTCAATTTTTTTTTTTTTTTTTTTTTTTTGTATTAGGCAATTCACCCTAAAGAGAGTGCTATGTGCCGTTAAAGTTAAGGGAGATGGTTATAATTTTATGGGAAATCTATACGGGAATAGGAAATCTCAAATATTGAAGTCATTCAAGTCTATGAACTTGTATAGAACTGAGAAAATGCGAGAATTGTTGAGAGAAAGTAAATAAGGAATACTAAGGGGAGATTGGTGGGTGATTTTTATAAGTAAACGATAAATGCCTTTGAAGGATGAATGATTTTTACAATTAAAGAAAACGTGATCAAGAGTCTCATTTTCCATGCCGCACTGGCAGAGTGGACTATCTAGGACCCGGATTTTAAACAAATGGGATGCAATGGAGCAATGACCAATTCTCATTCTCGAGATACAGGATATAAATCTTTTGGATTTTTTCTTGCCGTGGAACCAAGGTTTACTTGGAATATGATTTTGTATTCCAGCATAAAAAGCACCAGTTCGGGTTTTCGTATTAGTCCAATTTTCTTCCCAGGAGCGGATCATGTTGGATTTAAGAATTGGGATGACGTCAGAGATAGGAATTCTAAAATCTAAAGGATTAGAGCCAGAAATTGTTCCAAGTTTAGCAAGAGAATCGGCTTTCTCGTTACCCTCAATTCCTAAATGGCCAGGGACCCAAACCAATATTGTATCGAAATTTAATTCATTTAAAGATTTAAGGGTGTTTCTGATATTATAAATAATATAGTCTTCTGGTTTATGGATATTTGAGGAAATTTTCAACACTGCGCTTAGTGAGTCAGTGCACAGTAAGGCTCGTCGAATATTGAAAAGCTGGATTTGGCTCAAAGCTTGTTCAATTGCGAAGCATTCTGCAGTAAATATGGAAATTTCTTTAGGCAATTTATAAGACAAATCTAAATCGAATTCGGGAATGTGTACCGCAGCTCCACAATCTTTGTTATCAGACTTAGAACCATCTGTGTAAATGAGAGAAAATTCTGGAAACTTAGAAGATGTAATGTTTTTAAATTTTTCCTCAACATTTTGATTAGATGAGGTTAAAATATCAGTTCGGAAGTCTGAAGTTATAACGTTGGGGATATAATTGATAGAATCAAATGGGATGGTGAAAATAGGAAGGATAGGATCTTTTTGTAGATTTTGGAGGGAAGAAGACAGAGATTTGAATGAAAGAAAACTTTTTAGAAGGAGAGGAAGTCGATTTTTATCTGTCGATCTTTTTTCGTTATTTAAGTAATTGAATAAATAATCAAGGCTTTGTTCTAAAGGGTGACGCGATATAGAAAAAGATTTAAAAATATATTTATCAGCTAGGAATTGTCTCCTTAAAATTAAGGGGGGATCAACACATTCTACCTGGAGAGAATTAATTGGAGAAGATTTCATCGCTCCAATAATTATTCTGAGCGCTTTGGACTGAATTCTTTCAAGTTTTTTGTCCAAATATTTAGGAAGAGGATCAAAAAGAAATGTTCCATAATCCAAATGGCTTCGCACTAGAGCACCATACATTAATTTAAGAGTAGTAGGATGAGATCCCCACCACACTCTGGAAACAGCTCGCATAATATTTAGCCCCTTTTCACACTTAGCCGAAATGTTTTGAATATGCGGGAGCCAGGAAAGTTTATGATCCAAAAGTAGTCCAAGAAATTTAATTTGCTTAACGATTTGAAGAGGGACATTATCAAAGCAGACAGAAAAGGGGGGTATTTTTCTTTTGCGCGTAAAAGCCACTACTTTAGTTTTAGAGGTAGCTAAATTCATCCCATTTGTTAACAACCAAACTTTAATATTATGTAAAGCCAAATTCAATTCCTTCGCAGCGCGCGATAGATTTTTGTGTGATAAATATATAAGGAAATCATCAGCAAAATAAAGTCGCTTGATAGATGAAGGAATTACACTGTCTAAATCACTTATATATATATTAAATAATAATGGACTGATTACGGACCCCTGAGGTAACCCTTTCCATAGTTTGCGATTTATAGTTTTTGAGGAAAAGTGGATAATAATGGATCTGTCTGTTAGTAAATTAATAATAAATTGAACTAGTTTTAAAGGAATTTTTATTTTAATTAATTTTTCTTTCAAAATGTTAATTAATACATCGTCGTAAGCTGACGAAAGATCAAGAAATGTGGCCAGAGTGCAAGAATTAAGGGACTGAGATATACGGATGTCTGTTGTTAACACACTTAAATTATCTATGGTTGATTTCTTTTTCCGGAAGCCATATTGATTAGGAGAGATAATTCTGTGATTTTCAACAAACCATTCCAATCTGTTCTTTATCAAGTGTTCTGCTACTTTCATTAAACATGACGAAAGAGCAATAGGACGATAGGATGAGATTTCAGATGGATTTTTGCCAGGTTTTAAAATCGGAAGGATTTTTTGAACTTTCCAGACTTCCGGAATAAATCCCGTTTCGAACATGTAATTAATTAGGGATAAAAAATATTCAACCGACATGTCTGAGAATGCTTTAATGAAACTATATAAGATTCCATCAGGGCCAGGAGAAGAGTCTGGAAGGGAATTGATTACTCGATTTAATTCACTTATTGAGAAAGGAGAGTCCAGCCAGCTAGAGTGAGATGGATAAGAAATAAAGGAAGGCATTTCCTCACATCTGGCAACTGACGGAGGAGCTATCTTATCAGCAAAACCTATAATAATTTCTTCTGGAATATGTTTAGAACGCTGCGGAGTATATGACGAACCGAATTTTTTTAAATTGGACCATACGGATGACTGGGGAGATTCAGGAGACAAGCTTTCACAGAATTTTCGCCATCCAGACCGCTTTTTGTTTTTCAAAACGCGTTTCGCTTCTGCCTGGGCGCGTTTCACAGAAAAGTAATTTTCGAAAGACATACATTTACGGAAAATGGAAATTGCTTCTCTTCTGGATTTAACGACACTAGTGCATTCTTCATCCCACCATGGGGTGGAATGTTTTATCTTAATGTTAACATTACGTTTTTTAAGTGTTTTTTCTGCAGCTTTTATTATCATGTTAGGAAATAATTCACAATGTAAACTAGTGTTGACAAGGGAAGACTTAGATGCTTGAACAATGGAGTCTAATTCTGAAGAAAAATTTCTCCAATTCGCGTCTTTCGTTTTAAATTTAAAACTATTGTTTATCGAAAAGGAATGCGTGGAAGATAGATGGTGGAAGGTAATTATTATAGGAAAATGGTCACTGGAAAGGGGATCTTTAAGAATGTTCCAAGAACATATGGGAATCACCGAAGATGAGCAAAGAGATAAATCGACTGCACTTTTCCGATGTTGAGGGGCAGTGAAACGAGTTGGAGATCCATCATTTAGTATACATAAATTATAGGTATCCATAAAATCTAATAGATTATGGCCAGAACGGTTTGTTAACTCACTGCCCCAAGAAGGAGAATGAGCATTGAAGTCCCCAAGTATCATATACGGGGGACTAATCTGGGATATAAATGTTGACCATTCGTTTTCAACAAAAATTGTAGAGGGAGGGATATATATTGATAGTAATGTAATATCAGATATAACAGCAGCTACTATCTGAAAATTATTGGAGAGAGTGTGGAAAATAATTTGTTTAAAAGGGATAGAATTATGTATAATAAGAGCAGTGCCACCTTTGCCATCCAGTCTATCATGTCTTAGACAATGATATCCAGGAATATTAAATTGGTATGAGGGTTTTAACCACGTTTCGGAGATGGCAGCAACTGAAATATTATGTTCATCAAGTAACTGTACAAGATCAATTTTGTTGGCGAATAGACTTCTACTATTCCATTGAAGTATTTTGCTCATTTGCGGATACATCGGGAAGGCTAGAGAGTAAAGATTTCATATAATCGGCAGCGTTGGACGGTACTTTATTGTTATTTGAAAGGATCGTAATTAATAGGGTAATTAAAGTTTGAATAAAAGAAGAATTTTCAATCGTGACTTTAGGGAAGATATCGGAAGTGGAACAGTTTTTTAAGGCAGTCCCATTGGGAGCCTGGGATTTATTATTCCCATTCGGGTTAAGTAAAAGTTCATTATGTAGTTTTTTATCGAAAGAAGGAATAAATTTTGGATTAGATTTTATCGGTTTGAAAATTGTTTCTTTGTGGGAAGATGATAGAGGGGATTTAGGGGAAGAAAAATGAAAGAGAGAAGCGTTAGACGTTATCTCTGCAAAAGATTTTTTCGTAGGAGGGAATAATTTAGAGGCCTGAAAGTAGGAAATATTGTCTGCAGCCATTGACTGTTTGATATTTCTCTGTCTAGATAACTCTGGACAGGCCACACTAACAGCAGTATGGTTGCCCTTACAATTAATACAAATAGGGTTATTCGTTGTATTTTGACACTGTTCAAAGGGATGATCCTCTCCGCAATGGAAGCAACGAGGAGGGGAACGACAAATAGGTTTTGAATGGCCAAAACGGCAACAGTTGAAACATTGGATAGTCGGGAATCTGTATATTTCAACGGGAAGAGCGTTATAATAAATAAATACACGGGATGGTAATGTTTGACCTTCGAAAGTAATAACAACGGATTGGGAAGGTTTCCATATAGTGGTTCCGGTGGAAGTATCCTTAAAATTCAAACGACGTGCTTTTAAAACTTTTGGAGTTAATTGAGAGTCATTAAGAGCATCTACTATTTCTGTTTCTGATAGATCGGTTGGGATACCTCTTACTCTGCCCATTCTGGTTAAATTGAATGTAGGTATGAAAGATTTAAATTTATTATTAGAAAGAGAACCTATTTTTTTAACAAAATCATTAGCTAATGTGGCTGATTTAAATTCTATGGATAGTTTGTATCGACCTTCCGGTTTTATTGATCCATTTATAATACCGAGGTTATTGAGTTTTGAGCTAAAAATAAATTTACCAAAATCCAGGGGATGAATTATTTTCCCCTGTTCAGTCCTTTGGACATTGACAATAAATGGAGCTGAAGATGAAATAGAATACATAAGCTCAATGGCTTTTGCTTCTGGAGGAATGGTATCATTATAACTTCCATGAGAGATTGGGGCTTCGTTTGATTGTGAAAGAGATTTAATTTTAGGAGGTACATTAAGGCAAAGCGGAGGACGTCGTTTTCGTGAAGGAAGGGTTACAGAAGTCTGGGTATCATCAGTATCGTAGTCGTCTACAATATTAGAAATGGGTTCAGGGTCCGGAGGTCGATTTTCATCTTCCTCCATTTCAACAAATTAAACAATAATTATTATTTTAGAAATAATAAATGATAGAAATAATACACGCAACTTCGTCGCAAACCAATAACACAAACAAAAATAATGAATACGAAAAGGTAACAATAAATAAATCTTATCTGTACGCCGCGCCGCCGTCAAAGTAAGCCGTCAAACACAGAGCACTGGTAAACACGACTGCACACTACGGAGGTTCGGTGACTAATCATGTCAATTTTTAGACATTGTTTCTATCCTCCTAAAAAGTGGAAGATACAATGAATGGACATGAAATATTAACCAATGCACTTGCGTTTCAATTCAATACACAAATACCCATACAAAAAATAACAACCAAGCAACAAATAACATCCACGCAACAAATAAGAAACATCACAAATAACAAACACACAATGTACAAAAAAACAACCACAAATACCAACATCCAAGAAAAAAAATAAAAACACCAATGCAGCAAATAACAAACACCGTAAATAACAAACACCATAAATAACAAACACCATAAATAACAACACCTTGCAACAATTAACACACTCCCTGAACTGTAATTATGGGACTGCCACTATTAGGTATAATGAATTTCCTCGTCATGGCAATTTTAAAGTTTTCGGTGCTTCTGCCGCCTCTTCTGTCGGCTCCAGGAACCTGAAAAAATAAACATTTATTGTTACACTAATGTCTTTCAATTCTGGAAAAAATTAAGCAGTTTCCAGAGTGGAAGATACTACCAGTATCGCCCTGGTGTAAGACCACCATTCAGAATTGAAACTTTGCTCCAAATGACTTTAGCCGTGTTTAGTGACTAGATCTGAATAGCCAGGTACTTCCCCACCTTCCTCTTTCCCTTCCCCACTTACCTTCAGCCTCACAACATCCCCCAATTGGGGATGCCATAGTCTCACTGGCTCCAGACGGGAGCAGTTGGGACTCTTGTGAGGTATTCACTATAAAAAAAAAAAAAAGCAAACAACCAACCTAATATAACTACTACTAATACACAAATAATAACAATAAAAAACATACCATCGTTCCGTCCGGCGCTGCCTCTCCGTCCGGCGCTGCCTCACCAGTCCTTCTACCGCGTACCTCTCCAGTATTAGTCTCCATTCTATAATAATAGGAACAATCAGACATATACTAGTATTTATAAATTTTGTATATATAATAATAAACAAAAAATATTTTTTCTTATTATTTTTTGGGACACCCTATACAACTGTGATATTTACTAATACTGTGACTTTTGTGATATTTATTACTATTTTTCATAATAAATAATAAATACCAATAAAAATATTTCCGTAAACAATAGTTAACATTTTCTTGGACCTGCTTGTACAATTTACGCGAATTGCTTGATAACACAACTTTTAAAATCTGCCGCTAGCAGTAAAAAAAGTGGCGCTGTCGGTTGAAACACTAACACATGTAAAGTAATCTCGATGTATTTGTGTGAAACGGTAGAGATGCACAACTTATTTTTTTAAAATATTTTCACTAAATATCGACTATATAATGGCTTTGTTACATAATCTCAATTGTTTTCCCTGCATAATGACATTCGAATAACTCAAAATAACATAATGATCACGTAAATATTCCCATCTAAAAATCAAATATTTACGCGCAGCTATTTTTTTGACACATGACATGACATATCATTTTTTTTAAAAATAATCACGAAGTATTGACAAAAAGAGGGCTTCGATATATAATAACAATTGTTTTTTCCATACAATGATACACGAATAACTCCAAATAATGTAATATATCATGTACATAACTCCATCCAAAAAGTAAAAATTGTTCCTGCAAAATTTTTGCGAACTTTTACGTCATCTTTTATAAATTTACAATATCAAAAATGATTTATATTTATCAAAACACATTACTTGGTCAATGAACTATGTATAAAAACACAATTACTTACGTTTATTTGTTGAATTAACTGATTAATCTCGTTTTTAGCTAACGCTCACTCAGAAACCGACCGTTGGAAAGAAACTCATAAAACAAGCGACGCCACTTTACCATAGATAATTTATATTTACACGTACAGGGCTCGTAGCCTCATCAAACAAAAAGCTAATTCTAGTCCGAACTTGGCGCAAGCGATTCTGACCTTTTACTTCATACAAATTCTTTATACATAAGGGTTAAAATCGCATTTAAAAAAAAAAAAAACCGCCGGATTTCAAAAAAGCCCGCCGGCGGTCGAGCCACAGTTGACTGGTTAAGATTAACAAATAAATATTGTTAAGAAAACACTGAATGAAAAGTTGTTTAACTATTATCTTAATCTGCCATTATCGAGAGATATTATTACCGACTCGCTAAATAATGTTACTGCAAATTTCGGGGTCCTAATTTGGAAAATAAGCAATAATAAATGAATGTTTTCTATTTCAGATGATGTCTTTGGAATTGATGAGATCACCATGTACGAAGGAGAATGGAATGATAAGATTTACGCCGTTGCCGGAGACGTTCTTGATGGGGTAATTAATTAGCTTAGGCCCCGAATGCACTAACCTGCTAGACGCGTGCTTAGTCATACCCAAGTCACTGGATATTGTTAAATGTATCTTCATTTAAATATAAATTTCGCGCATCTAGCAGGTTAGGGAATCAGAGTCTTACTTTTATCAAATCACAGTAAAATAAAGAGTTATTTTGATTGTGCATAAATATCTGAACTCCGAACCTCAGCATTGGAAATGAATTAGGAAGGGTTGTTTCACCGAATTTGAACAATTCATCAAATTTCGATGTTGATTTTCAAGTTCTGTGAAGGTTCTACTCAAGTTTTGTTATTACATATCATTATTGGCCAATTGTTTCACAAAACTGAAAAATAACAGAACTTGAATAGAACCTTCACAAAACTTTGAAAATCAACTTGAAATTTGCTGAATTGTTCAAATTCACTGAAACAACTGGGGATACATATACAGGATGTATCAGGGCATACCCAACAAACTTTAACCAGTGATCGTGAGTTATTTGGAATAAAAATGTAGATGGCATTTTGACTTCTGAGAATTTTTTTGATTTAAAAAAAGAATCTTTAACATGTTGTCACAGGTCACTCAGCCCAGTAAAGCGTCCACGAGACGATAAATCTTATTGTCAATATCTCGTGCAGACAATCTAAACAAAGCAAAACACACCTTTTCAACTAGGAAATAAATAATGAAGCCATCGAAAGGGCAAAATAGAGCCTGGACGAAATATTGACAATGATTGTCTTGTGGGCACTTAACCTTCTAACCTTCCGACCCGACCCTAACTATACAATACCATAATAATAAATGGAAAAAAAAATCATATGATATGGGATTCAATCAACAGCCATCTTCATTTCCAGCTTAACTTGATGCTGTTGTAAATTCAATCTTTTGGAAGTATTTAGAGTTTTAGGGAGTAAATAGAACCTCCTTATGATAAGAGAATATTAACTTTGATTAAGCATCCGTTACTAAATTCTAATGAATGTATTTACTTTCTAGTATCTGTACGACCTGCTGATGAACCTGCTCGAGGAGAAGGGTATCAGCAATGACTTTGCAGAGAAACTGTCAGACTTTAGTACTGGCTACGAGCACTCGGCTTACATCGGCCTTTTGGAAAGTGTATCAAAGTTCACCGTAGGAAAGGCGTGAATCTCCTAATAATAATCTGTTGTTAAAGGATTCCATACTACCGTAGTAAAGCTGTAATTTTAAATTAGTTGATTATTTTATGTTAATTTTTTCTGTTATCCAAACTGAAGGTGTTGTTATTATTATAGACTTATAAAATGGGTGAGAAAATAAATATGAATGTATGATTGCTTAGTTTACGCGCTTTATTTTACTACCCATTGAGATAGTTATAATTAACCTCATCTATGCTGCTCTCGCATATGTGATCCATTTACTAAAATACATACATTGCGCCATTAATATGTGCCGTGTGTTGTGATAGATTGCGTTAAAACAGTTAACGTTGTAAACTACCATAATACGGGCATGAGCCTAGTATGGTAGTTGAGAAAATCACCAAAAATGTAAACTTTTAAAATTTATAAAATAAAAAAAGGTAAATGTAATTATGCGGAAGTGCAACTCTTTGTCGCTGTGTTCATACAAACTGTGTTATGGTGAAATTTTAATTTTGCAGGAGTGTGAAAACTTTAGGACGGGTTGTTTCGGAGAATTTGAACAATTCATCAAATTTCAACGTTCATTACGGGATCTGTGAAAATCCTATTCATTTTCTGTTATTATATCAGTATAGGCTAGTTGCTTGACAGAACTGAAATAAAAACAGAACTTGAAAAAAACTTGCACAGAACTTGAAAATTAACTTCGTAATTTGAAGAATTGTTCAAATTCTCCGAAACAACCCGTGCTTAGTGTTTTTATGATAGTTGATCTACATAAATAAAAATGTAATTCTTCTTTTTTTCAAAAACTTTAATCTCCAAAAGTTCTTCAACTATTGCTTTGAAATTTCGACAAAATGTTGCATTCCAATACGCGTGTTTTTATATACCTATATTATGTAGATGTCACCTGTGACTGGTAAAAATTGCTTTTTTTTTAAAGCGCCATCTGTTGGACGTAAAAGCATCACGCGCTATGTTTTTCTATCTGCACAGACAGACTGAGCCACAGCAACGCGTGGCGGGGTAGAGCTAGTTCTAAAATATTTTGAATTTTACAAAGCTCCCCAATCTGTAAATAGTATAAGACAAAGTAGCTATCCGCGTCTGTCTGTTTGTGCGCTTAGAACTTATAAACTGGCGCGACGGATTTTGATAGGGGTTTCACTGTCATTTGGAGAATTTCTTCCGGAATGTTTATATATACGTATACGATTTTTTGTAATTAAGTCATAAAAAAAAATGCTGGCCAAACCTCATGAGATGCATCAAAATATTGACGTATCTAATGAATTGTATATATGTATCTACGGAATTGTATATTGTCTACAGAGGAGTCCGTGATGGTATATGTCTATCTCCCAAGAATAACCCCGCAGCAACGCTGGGTCACTATCCGCATCTGCCTGTTTGTGCGCTTAGTTCTTCTAAATTATTTCACCAACAAATGTAGTATAATATGCCTCGACGCCATCTAGTGGGAAATTCAGCACTAACAAAGACTTTCCTACAAAAATAAAGTTGGTTGTTTACAGGTGTAAAAATATAATAAGCAGTAATTGTTGATTGAAGTACTAGTACAATTGTATTATTTGGCGGGTTGGGAATAAGCCGACGTAGCTCTGTGGTCCACAGCACCTGACCGGACATACCGCAGAAGGTGTGGGCTCAATTCCCGTCGGCGGCATTTATTTTTACTCGGGAGATATTTTCATTTTGTATGGATATTTCAGGCGAGTAATTATTGCTTATAATAATTTGTTATGCAACAGAGTTTGATGGGGTTTTCACTATCATTTAGACTTTTAGAGAATTTATTCCGGAAGGTTTATATATATAATACATGCATATTATATTTATAGAAAAGTCAAGCAACGCCGGGTGCATCAGCTCATACATAACATATATCCACTGGTTTGTTTTTGGCCACATCTTGGCCAATTCGCAAACCTCCACGAGTGTCACATCTTGAGACCTGTGGGTGTTTATTTTAGGCAAATTATGTCGTGTGTTATACAGGGTGCCGGGGTTAGTGCACAAACTTTGGGCGGTGATTCTCTATGATGGTAGAAGTAAAAAATACATATAACTTTTTTCGAAATTCCATCGTTTTTTTTTCATGCAAACAATTCAACTTTTTTACCTGAAAACTGTATTTCGAAAAAAGTCATTATCTTTTTACTTCTACCATCATGTAGAATCACCTCCCGAAGTTGTGCACTTTGGACACCCTATCAATGGGTTCCGTATTGATATCTCTGCTTATTAAAGTTATTCAAAGTCCTGGAATTAAAAATAAGGTGCGAAAGTAAAGTTTATATCTGTCGGAGAATTGCTGTTTTCGGGGTGGCATGTACTTTATCTTTAAAATCAGAGGCATAAAATCATAATCTGTGCGTTTTTTTAATATTAATTCAGTTAAGAGTGATTCATAACAAAGAAATATCGTTTTTATTATTCTAGGATAATTTTTAGTTTGATTAATAACAATTCAAAATTGGTATCTCAAGTGAAGTTGTAAAATTTTCTATGTAAAAATAGTAATGTTTAATTTAGTATATATACCTATATCATTTTAAACCTTGTTTTGTGTTCTATTACGAACTGTAAAAACATGTTCACGATATCCTGTAATAAATGCAATTTGAAATAGTTTCTGATAAGAAACACAAATTTCACATATTAGTAGATTTACCGATTTTTATTTTTTTATAAAACCTAAAAACATAAGATAAACGATCATATATTTGTAAATTCATTAGCTCAATGACAGTAAGAAATTTATCTGATTCCGTATCAATATTCAGAGATGATTTTTTTTTAATAAGTGAATCCAAAACCAAATATTTTTCGTGTAAATGTTGTGTCGCTCTAGTGGATAAATATATGTGGTTGGCAGTAGTGACTTGGCAATTAAAATTACGAATGAGACGAATTTTAACATCATACATAGATTTATTCCAATACCTCTAAGACAAGTAATAAAATAAGAGTAGCAATTCACTAAATAAAATCAAGAAATAATAAAGATAATTCTGATGATAAAACATAATAATAATTATTATTTTAAGTGTTATCGAATATTTGAAGTGGGTCTCTAAAAACTACCGCAGCCAGTTGAACATCAGCTAACTGCACAACAGGTATAAATGTGAGGTAAGATGGCAGTGTCTAAGTCTCGCTATGTCAATAAATTTATAACAAGCGCTACAGAATTAAAAATATGAATACAGTAATTATTTTTCTTTCCGTATTTACATACAATATAATGAATATCAAAAGGAATTTAAAGTTCTCGGGAACATTAGTTATTCGTCTTCTTGTCCAGCCTTGCTCATTTGCCACATCTCTTCAAACTCGTCCCTAAGGCCAGCATGACGAACATTCCTTTCATTGACCTTGGCAGAACGTGAGGGCTTCTTGTCATAATTAGTTTCGTAATCTTTAGAGGATCTTGAAGGTTTTCTTTCTTGTTTGGTTTCAGGGTCTTTCAAGAACTGCAATGACTTTTCATCTTGTTTAGAATCTTTTTCAATGTTGATCGGGGATTTTGGAGGACTGTTTTCTGGTTGCTGACTCTCGTCCCAAGCAAATTCAAAGGGATATTGCGGGGTCTTTCCCACCTCACTTTCGTCCTCAAGTTGAATGACCTGACGCCCCGCTGATCCTTTACAAAGCAGACGCTCTCGTATATCCAGCTCCTCTCCTTCCACTCCTGTTATACTTTCAAAAAGTTCTTGGGGCGATTTAGCCTCGGTAACGCCTCTCTTTTGGAAGAAGGATGAAATGTTGGTGCAGTCCCTCAGCATGAACTGCAAGCCGTTGGGATGCTCTGGCTCCACAGATTGCGACACATCTATAAACCAGCAGTGTTGATTGTGCCACAGAATATTGTACTCTGAGAGATCTGCATGGACAAGCCGTCCTGTATTGTACAAAGTGTCCATGAAGTGGACAACTTGCCTGTATGCTGACCTCCACTCGGAAGGGCTCAATGTAGCTTCCCTCAACTGCAGGGCTGGCCTATGGTTTTCACCGATAAAAGACATTACAAGAATGTGTTTCTTCAGGCAGATGACTTCGGGGCACTTTAGGCCCAGTTTTTGAATCCTCATCATGTTATGCATCTCCTTTTCAGCCCACATATGTATCACTTTCCTGTGATTAAGTTTTGAGAATCGTTGTTTGAATCTGTAATCGTCCTTGATGTACTTTTCCCTGGTTTTAAACTCGTTAAGTGTGGTTTTGAAGATCTTAATAGCGCACTCTTTGGGAAGAACCATGGCGGTGTAAGTGGGATCACTATCTGCGTGCACAACAACTGATTCCTTCCCTGTAGCGATGACACCATTGACCTTCTCCAGCATGCCATTATTTACAAACTTGTAAAGAAGCAGTCTTGTGGGCTCATCCACCCCGAGCACAGCAGTAGCGTGACTCTCTTTCCTGTCCAGCATTTTGTTCCTCTTGGATTGTTGTGACCTCGAGTGCGCCTTCAAACTGTTGAACACTTTGTTAGGAAGTTGCATGTCAAAAGATCCAGGGTCACCTGTCTGGAACTCCGGAGGGAACTCCATGACCTTGCTGGCATTCCTCCTCGCAGATATGGTCTTGTCATGTTTAGTGACAACTTTACCATTTTGAAACTTGTATCCGCAAGCTGGTATACTGGCATATTCTTTGTCGTTTGATTCGAAGTGGTCAAACTCCTCACGTTGATCAGTTTCTTCTTCGGGCTCGTGAAGAAGCTGATCGGGAAACAACTCATATTTGTACAAACCATTTCTCTTCATCTCATTGATTTTGATCTGTTCGGAGTATTCCTGGTCAAACTGAGCCTGAAGCAACATCGCTATGGTAACATCCGAATCGCAGAACTCCGGTAGAGCTTCTGGTTCCAACGGTGGAAGTTCAGGGCGTATTTCACCATCATTTGACACGTGCCTGTCTGCCACAATCTGGGCGTACAACATAGTTTTCTTAGGTTCGATAACTAATACTTCTTCCGACATTGTTGCAGACGTTGACGAAAAACTCCTAGATTTTATTATTGTTCCGACAAAAAATACAGAAAAATTGACAGCAAAAAATGAAAAGTCAATACAAGTTTGCGCAAATCTACCGTCCTCAGCTGTCAACAGTCAATAAAAAACTATTTTTGTACTGAAAAATGAACGCCGAACGTTGCCTACCCTGTTTGCTATTTCACAACACAGTATTGCACAACGTATTGCAATTTTAGAGATGTATATTTGGAATCGATATTAAATGATTTTTTCGTTAGTCATAAAAATATTTTTAAACAAAATAATATTTTGGGCAGACCAGAAACCAGAGACAATACAAGTCTATGGTTGGCTTCGAGTTTCGACATATTTTTATTTTTCCATGGTTGGTAAAACGTCTGTCAAAATTTAGCAGTGGCCAGCGGAGCGCAAGTGTCGGCTAATATTCTTTATATTTATAATTTACAAGGATTTGCCAATTCTTATTATTAAAATGTTAACTCAATTATAGTTGGAAACAATATGAAATACCTTTATTTGTTTCTCTAATACAATGTCTTCAAATAACGATGGTAAATAAATATTATTTTTTTGCAGTTTCCATGTTGTGTTTTTTAAAATTAATGCCATCTTTTGCATTACAAAATCACATCGTTATTTGTTTATTAACAGCTTTAAAAAATATTGTTATTAAAGTATCCTTTATTATTTAAAAAATACGATTTAGTTTATTGATACTTGTATTGTTATTAATTATACAAATAAATCATTATTGTGCATCTATATTTCTTAGCACAATATAAATATTAGGGTATAGTTATACTATTAGTATATATCAGTGTGAACTAAATAAGATAATTAAAAAAATATATAAGTGATGTCTAGACATTGGAATAATACAATATAAATAATTTCACGAATTTGCATATATTATGCGCCCTTGAGGTGATTTTGCACAAAAACGGCGCTATACAAGTCATCCAATTATTATTATTTTATAATGCAAATTTAAGAATATTGGTCATTATTGCATATTTGGGCCTTTTTCGTCATTAATCCATTGTGCGCAGACGCCACAGTGGTTGGATTGCGAGCGGCTGTTACAGAAGTTGTCTTGCAAGCATATGTAAATTAAAAAAAATGCTGCACAGAGTGCACCAAGCATGAAAATGTTTAAAGAGTCAATGCGTATTTCAGCCTTTTTAATCCTTAAGTTTAATTTTTCCGATGTCCTGAGGTTTATTAGCTTATTAAAAAAATATATAATTATAAGCTGAAAATATAATTACGGTTACTTTGTGGTCATGGGAATGCGCAATAGGATTGTTCTATGTTCGCCTCCCTCTCCACGGAATCTAAAAACCCCAGAAATGCTAAAAACTCTTCAGATTTCAGTTGTAAACCAATATTCTTGAAATGTAAACTTTTTCATTTAAACCTACATATTTATTTTCAAGCAATTTCTATTTGTACGACTCTTTAAAGTAGCTACTGGTTTTGTTTCCATTAATTATCAATTTATTTTTTAAAGGGGGCTCTTTTATCCCCGCTTCTCAGCGTCCAGATGGAACCTGGAGGAAACCTCGCAGGGTGAGGGATGGCTACGTGCCTCAGGAGGAAGTTCCCCTCTATGAAAGTAAAGGCAGGCAGTTATCTGCCAAGATCAACAACAATTGCCCCGTTGGGCTGCCACCGGAAATAATTGCTGAGGCTAAAGCCAAGAGAGAGGCTAAGGAAAAGTCACAAAAGAATTCCAACACCCCGGGACTAGTCCATAAACCTGATGAGAAGAAGAAGAAAAAAAAGAGTGGTAATTATTTTATGTGCAGTGAAATGATATTTTAAATGAATGATTTTGAACAAATAAGTGGGAAAACCTTAAAAGCAGACTCGAAATAAGGCTGTTTTTTTATTTTAGTTTTCTTGGAACCGAAAACAAAACTTCTTGTGTGAGAACATGGTATGCGGGTTTTAAGACAATGGATGAAAGTGAATTAAGGAGGGAATGTGTGTCAAGAAAGAGTTGTGTGGTGCCATCATCTGCTTTCCCCTGTGGTGAACGGCGTTATGGCTAATTAGTTACCATAATTAATTTGGTGGTTTTAACACTAAAACCGTTGTCATTTGTTATTCTTTTGCCAAACTGTTGTTAAATAATCACTTTTTAATACAACGATAAGACACATCTCTTAGCCTTAACAATGCTTGCTGTCAACCCAATCCCATCCCATCAGTGGCACGTTTTAGTGAAAATCATGGATCATACGTACGTGACATCCGCCTAGGGGGATAGCTGCCGATAAATCACACATGCGACAGGTTCAATATTTAGTTTTAGGATGGGTACATTCTAATTTGTTTAAATTTTTTTCAACAGTTGCAGACGAGATATCGGAATCCTTTGCCAGAGCTTCTGTGAGCTCTTCAAATAGCGTTAAGAAAACTCTCCAAGCACACGTGCCTGCCGATCCTGCCAAGAGATTAAAGAATCTCAAGAAAAAGCTCCGCGAGATTGAAGTCCTTGAAATTAAACTTAATAACGGCGAAATAGAAAATCCCGAAAAGGACCAATTGGAGAAAGTCAAGAATAAACACCAAGTTGTCGATGAAATTACTAAGCTTGAAGAGCTGGTCATAGAAAACTAAATGTTGACTTCAATTGGGGTGTTTCATACAACTTTCACATGTAACATTGTCGTCAAAGTTCAATCACCATTTTTTTTTTTACATTTAAAAGGTCCCCATTAAATGCTGATTCTTGGTCCATTTTAACTTTTGATCAGCAGAAAGGCTCAACAGTCATGTTGTTATGCTTGTTAGCTGATCACAATTTGATAGAAAGCTGAAGTGGAACTGGAATCGGTGTTTTAAACCTTCCAAATATACAAAAAAACCAAAATGGTGCTCAATGGCCATTCGATGACGATGATGCGTTACATTTGAATTTCTGTTAAACGACCAACCTTATATTTTAGTCAATTGTTTAAATATAACCCATATTAAAATACTTATTACCAGGTTTTTCAAGATAACTCTTATGTACATCACTATTATAATATTATTATGTATTTGAAACTCTTCTAGCCTTAACAAGCCTTGGACAAAATCAAAGAGATTATTCTGTTCCGCAGGATATATTACTGTACAAAATCGAATTAAGTGCAAATGTTCATTGTAATTTGTCATTAATTAATAATTAATTTGTCATAATCATGCCATGTTTTTTCATTTTATTTTCAAAATGTGTAACATGACTAGTGCTTAGTAAAACGCTTTTGTTAGTTTGAAAGTCGTTAATGTGGAGAGATGGTTATAAATAATATAAATTAAATTTTACTTATACGTACACCTGTGAAATCTTCGCATTCATAAAAGTTTGTACAGGTAAATAGTTTTAACGAGACCCTTGCTTGTTTGTGGAGTGGCTGCATCAGGAATCTAAATTTGAACGGAATTGGGTATCTATGAGCATTTGCGTGGTGAGAGGGGACTGCGGGCAGGTGTTGTTTTGTATTTTGGTGAAAAACTTTTTTTTCACAAAATACATTAAAATGTGTCCTCTTTAAAATTTGCCTGTACACGGTGTCTTACTGAAAGATAAAAATATATGTATATCACAAGCATGTATTGATTTATGTGTAGTAATTCTGTTAAAATATGATTGAACCAGGGAAACTTTTATCGAAACATTTCACTTGAATTAGTATGAAAACATGACAGGCTGATGTTTAAAACCTAATCAAATTGAAGTGTTAAGCTTTGTTTCATATTGAGTGTAATATTTGTTTTATATTGAGTGTAATATTTGTTCAATTTTGTTGTATTTAAATTTTATTTACAGAAATAGAAATGATTTTAACCACTGAAATAAACTTTAAAAATCAGATGGTAGTTTTTATTTCTTCTCCATGTAGAAAAAAATCTTCTATACATACCTGGGAAGGATTTGGATGAATTGGAATTAGATGGCTGTCTGGAATGAAATATATTTTTATTTACGCTGACTGGTTTTAGAATTCATAAAAATATAGAGATGCAAACAATTTTGTTTAAATGGATAGCTACATTAAATAGTAAATAACTTTTAAATTATCATTTTACGTGAATGAGTTACGTTCTGAGTTCTGTATAAAATAAAGAGATAATATAATGCATAATATCTGAAGAAAAAAAAAATCTAATAGAGCTTAGTTGGCAACACTGAATTGCTGTTTCGAATTTGAATGAATCGAATTTACTAGAAGTATGGAAACATTGAACTTCGAGCACAACGACACGCCCTTAACGCAATTCTATTGGCTAATCTCTTCAGTGCTCTAAACTAACATCTTTGCCTACTAAATTAAGAAAATGGCAAAATGTTTATTATGAACTAGACATATTGCAAATTCCTTTATGGCTATTTGGCAGTGGACTTTTTTCACAATGATTTTGGTAAGTATGTTTGCGCTCCAAACTTAAGTACTGCATACATTTATTGAATACGCTTGAGATATCTTCTTGTTTTTAAGGGTTTTTCTTCATGGATTAACCTAGGATACATTTAGGAAGGGACAATAATAACTTTATCCAGAAATGAAGTTGACATTTTGAATTGTTTGGCATTTATTTTGAATTTCAGTTACGTGGTATCACAATGACGATATAAATTTTAATTAATATGTTCGCAAGCAATGTCAATTATTTTTTGAAGTCTTTATAGTTATTTATGATATAATAATAAATATAGTAGATGTTTTACAATAATATTTATTACAGAATATAATTTTAAGAAAAAGGTACCTACACAGTTTGTATTTTAATAAAATTTGCTATACATACATTCATTGAGAAATTATACAATTACATATCCTAAAAATAATCATTATTGACTGACCTGAACAAAGACAATTATTCTGTAATTTGGTCGATAAAAAAATAATTATACTTATACTGACTGACCTAAACATAAAAGATTATTATTTTATAATTTGGTTGATAAAAAAATATACATATATTATTCCGACCTGAACATAAAAGACAATAAATTATTCTGTAATTTGGTTGATAAAAAAAAAACATATTGACTGACCTAAACTTAAAGACATTCTGTTATTTTTGTCAGTAAAAGAAATAATTATGCATACATCGACTGAACTAAACAAAAAAGACAATTATTCTGTAATTTGGTCAATAAACAAAAAAAAATAGGTATTACAAAGTTTTTGTGCTTACATAAAATATTTAATTAAAACAATATGAATATTTGTATGGTTTCATGGAAGGCGTGTTTATCTGAAGTGACCTGCCAGGTAAGTATGTTTTTCTGTGATAAAATAAGATAGAGCCTAGGAACTCATAATAAATTGTACAGCGCCCTTCAGGTGATTTTTCACAAAAAAACAGTGCTATACAAATTATCTAATTATTATACGTATATTCACTTTTATTACACTGAATTGAAGTCAAACAGAAATATGTATGTAGTATATAAATATCAAATGTTTGTAATTATTCTAAAACTAGCTGTACCCTGCCACGCGTTGCTGTGGCTCAGTCGTTCTGTGCAGATAAAGAAAAACAATAGCGTTTGTTTTGCTTTTTACGTCCAACAGATGGCACTTGTTTTAAAAGTATGTTTTTACCTGTCACAGGTGAAATCTATAGAATATAGGTAAATAAATGTAAATTTTCATTTCTTCAAAAGTTCTTCACCGATTTGCTTTGAAATTTTAACACAACGTTGCATTTGAATAAGCATGTGTTTTTATACACTTATGTTATATAGATGTCACCTGCGACAGGTAAAAACATGTTTTTTTAAAAACAGTGCCACCTGTTGGACGTAAAAGCAACATGCGCTGTTGTTTCTCCATCTGCACAGACAGACTGAGACACAGCAACGCGTGGCGGTGTACAGCTAGTGAAGAATATAATTGACTGCAAAAATTAACCCGTAGGGGCTGGCAAGAAACTTCAATAAATAAAAAGATTTTTTTGTTAAAGCCAACATGTAGACAATACCATACTTGATAAAGTGACATTTTTTTTATTATTTTTTGACTAAAAATGAATGCATAAGTTCTATACTGCATTTGCAGTGCTTCGTACCATGCACGGTCATGAATCTTTAACACTGCAAATGCAGTGCTACGTCTCGTAGGGGTTAAATAGATTACGGAATAAAAATTGATTGTGAAATTGTAAAGTGAATTGAGCATAAAACCATTATCAGATTCTAGTATTGAATGGATGCCAACAACAGGTCACCAAAGTTGAGTGAACAGATTACAGATGCATATCAAGAAAGATCGAAAATGGAGCAAGATGAAATGACATCTAGGGACAGGAGAACACTTATGGAATAAGTCACAATGTCACATAATAAAGTACACAACCTTTATTTTTTGAATGAATAGCGCTTACTCGAAATAAACATACATTATTAAATCGATCTTGTAATTTTCAAAATTGACCTAATTTTTTTACTTACTTCAAAAACTTCTAAATTTATTTTTCAAAGAACATTTTTTTCTTCTAAAGGTAGGTTTTTTCTTTGAGATGACCTAATTAATGAATTGTCAAATTGCTTTGTTCACACCACTTTATTAGACACAAAATCTATATGTTACGAGAACAATGTTTTCTTCATTTAAGATAAGTCTTCGGATAAGTTGTATATCGGCAGAAGAATTGATGAAGGAGTGGAGGGGGTAGGGGTGGGGGAGTTAATTATGGAATTATATGGTCGTTGGAAGGGGAAAAATGGTTTTAGTAAACGACTTATTCTGACAAAGAGAACATTGTTCTCGAAACATCTAAATTTTGTATCTAATAAAGTGGTGTAAGCAATGTAATTTGACTTTAATTCACATAGGCCAGGTATATCAGTCAGTCTGTATCATCAATGTTTATGAGATTCCTCGCTCAAATTTAAGCAGGCTAAATCAGCCGCTTGAGCCTTGATAAGCCACAGAATAGTTCCTTTTTTAGACGCCGAGGTGCTAGTAGTCACATGTCAAACTTGACGTTTACGTAAATAATATTGCATATTTCCATCTCACGGAAATTTATGTAAATTGCCTAATTTTATCAGTTTGGATTATTATATTCACAGAGAGATTAGGAAGATCGATGTTATTAATTCACTCAATTTAAAATAGTCTGGAAAGGAATTTTAAAAGTTTCAACATTAGGACAGTTTAGTTTGTCATAATTTCATGACTACTGCACTCTAGCAAAACAAATACTATTTAAAATTAGTATTCTCGCGTTTAGCACCATGCCGAATGAAGTGGGAAACTTTGTCAAAAATCAACTTTTTGCGTTGACATTTTGAAAGATCGCGATCTCCCGATGACAATAGAGAGCATAGATATACCACTCACAAAGACAGTACTTTGGTTTTACAAAGAATAAAGAAACACATTCCTCTATTGAAATCATAGACAATACGTGCAATATCTTGGCTTACAACTTATTTTCGGATTAAGTTCGACATTTCAACCAAGCCGAGCTTAAAATTAACTGATATACCGGGCCATAATAATTATTCCAGAACTTTATAACAGACTAGTCTTACATTAAGATGTCGCTTGTCATAGTAATAATAATAATAATTTTAGATGCATATTAATTTTGCTTCAAATTTGTTTCTCAATAAATACACAATTCAGGCCATTACAACAATAATAAGTATGTATATTCTATTGCTCTTCTGTTTCCATCTGATTGTTTTTCTATTCCCATCGGCTTTTCTTTCCCCCCTTTCTCTTCCTCTCCGGAGGGGGAGGTCCCGGGGAAGGTTGGGAGGGCCGGGAGTTTGGGGGGGGGAGGGGGACGGCGAAACAACTGTCATCATCAGGAACCTTGGTGGGTTCGGTCTCCGTGTTTTCGCCTTGTGTCTTGTGCCAGGAATGATCCTCCGCAGCTGTGAACTGAATAGAAATTTTAAAATGAAATGTGTCGTAGTTTATAAATAATTAACACTTTCCAGGCGGCGACTTTGGACACAAACTAAGTGTAATACCTCACGAACAGGCAAAATAGTTTAGATAGGAAATAGATGCAAACCAAACACAGTTCGGACTCAGCCGTTAGCCGTAAATATCTGTACAAACGATAGATGAGGATAGAAGGTGAGTAAAGTGCCGGCCAACTGGAAGAAAAATCCGCACCGAGAAGGGTCCGGGCAAGGCCTGAAAAGTGTTAATGTTGATGATGAGAGTGAAGAATTGGTAAGCTGGAGATGTTTGAGAGAGACCTATGGCCAAAACTGGTCACCAGAAGGCTTCTGAGGAAGAAGAATGATTAAGACCTTAATTATTATTATTTTTGAGTGACAAGTGGTCAAGATCCCCGACTACGAATCCAGATGTAGTGCTTGTGCAAATTAATTTAATTAATAAATATGTTTTATTTCATATTTAGTTAACATATAGTTAGATTAGTGGCATGCTCCAGATTGGTAGATTCTTTCAATATCGCCCTAGCGAAAGATCGAAACGCTACTTGAAATGGCTTTAGCCATATTTTGTTACCAGATCTGAATATCCAGGTACTTCCCAACCTTCCATTTCACATCTCCTTCCCCTCCCCACTCTCTTCAGCTTCACAACATAATGGACATGTCAATATCCAATTTTGGATATTGACATGACTGGCTCAGGGCAGTTGGGACTTTTATGTGGTAACATTAAAAAATTGATTCAAGTATTCGATTGACTTCCTCAGGCATTCCCTACATCTTCTTTTATTAGTTTATTCAGATAACAGGTTGTGCAAACAAAATAATGCAGAATAGGGATTATAGTAAGTCAGTTAGCAACGGAAAATATGCAGTTAATTAAATATGTTTACCTGTCCATACTGCATCTTGAAGGCGGCCTTCATTGCGGACAGCCTATCGGTGGCCGGGCCCCCTTTCTTGGGGTCTGCATACGCCAGGGCTCCGTCATCCTCCTCACTGACGGGGACGGGGGCCCTAAGGCCAGGGCGCTCCTTGAAGCCGAGCCCCGCCCCGCTAATATTCAGGTTCTTGCCCTTGCCTGACTTGAAGCGGGACTTGCGGAACCAGCCGTTCTGCATGGCCATCTCCAGCAGGCTCTGCGGTACCTCCTGGAATTCAAAAATAAGTACTAATCTTATTATATAAGATATAGGCATGGGGGCTCCAAAAAAAGGTGGAGTTAAGTAGACTTCTTAGAAGTTGGGCGTACTGTACAATCTGCGGATACTTTAATAGTACATAACTGCTGACCCATGTACAAATCGCTCCCCATTGTTCAGCACAAAACAACAGAAAAACAACCTTGATTCTGTGCAGAGGCCGTTTGATAGATTACCCTATCTTAACAAACAGTTTGCAAGTCTTTGGAGCACAGACTTAAGGTGAGAATGCTGTCCTTGTTCTGTCGGTACTTCAAAGGAAGATGCTCCGAGAAACTATGGTGATTGAGTCCTTTGGTGCACAATCGGGAAACACGCTAAATTTAATACCCGACATTTGTACACGGTTCAAATTTGTCACATAAGAACTCACTCACTCTGGGTTTCATCCCTCCTACACCATCGGTCTCTTCAAGACTCCTTTATTTCCTCAAATACTGTCCACAAATCTAGAGATTAGTTGGGTGAAGATGTCTTCAGTCATATTGATCTTTATTGGACATCATCTGACAAGCTGTTACATATATATCTGACCTGACTAGCCCCCTCCAGGTTCCTGACGAGGTGTCCGGCAAAGTCCTTATCCTTGTCGCCGAGCAGCAGTGTAATGGCGTCCCCCCGCACGCCAGCGCGCCCCGTCCTCCCCACACGGTGCGTGTGCGTGTCGATGTCTCGTGCCACATCGTAGTTAATCACTGTGCGTATGTGGGGGAAGTCCAGACCACGAGCTAAACACCAAAAATAACACAAATATTATGTATATTTAAGAGGAACGGCTGCGCTGCCTTTTTCATACAAAACTTAAATTTGGATTATTTAATTATTTTTTTAAATTAAAAGATATAGCATATATCTAAGGAAAAGTGCCATTTATATATTTGCGTTTCAAAAAAAAATATATATACAAGCCATTGAAGAAATCGATATTCACGATTTTAACGGCACCTTAACTTTGTAACTACAGTAGAACCTCGTTAATTCGAAATCCACGGGACATCAAAAATCAAATTTCGAATTAACGAATTCCCACCTAATTCGAAATTTTATGAAAAAAAAAACGCCAAAAATCGATTTTCTCGGCCGCCTCTTCAAATCCGGGTGGTATTTTAGTTGTAAATTCGTATTAATACCAATTATTTCTTTATTTTCGCGGCCGATTACCGTAGCGGCCGACCCTTTAAATTCAGATATTTGATGTAAATTCGTAAAAATACGATATATTTCCGCGTAAATCGAGATTTCGCGGTAATTTTCCGTCGCGGCCGGCCCTTTATTTCAAATATCTGAATTTAAATTCGTAAAAATACGATATATTTCCGCGTAAAACGAGAATTCGCGGCCGTATTCCGTCGCGGCCGGCTCTTTAAATTCAGATATTCGAAATAAATTCGAAAAAATACGATATATTTCCGTGTAAAACGAGAATGCGCGGCCGATTTCGGTCGCGGCCGACCCTTTAAATTCAGATATTTGATGTAAATTCGTAAAAAATATGATATATTTCCGCGTAAATCGAATTTTATCGGCAGTTTTTCGTCGCGGCCGGCCTTTTAAGTTCAGATATTTGAAGTAAATTCGTAAAAATATGTCATATTTCAGCGTGAATCGAAATTTTTCGGCCGATTTCCGTCGCGCCGTATTTTTTAACTCGGATATTCGAAGTAAAGTTAATAAAAATACGATATATTTCCGCGTAAATTGAAATTGCGCGTCCGATTTCCGTCGCGGCGGGCCCTTCAAAATTCAGATATTCGAAATAAATTCGTAAAATTTTTATTTATTTTAAAAATACGATATATCTACGCGTAAGTCGAGATTTCGCGGCCGATTTCCGTCGCAGCGGGCCATTTAAATTCAAATATTCGAAATAAATTCGCAAATACATATATGATACATTTTCGCGGCCGAGTTTCGTCGCGGCCGACCCGTTAAATTCAGATATTTGGTGTAAACTCGTAAAACTACGACATATATCCACGTAAAACGTATTTTCTCGGCCCTTCAAACTCAGATATTTGAAATAAATTTGAAAAAGTACGACATTCCTGTGTAAATCGATTCAGATTTACAAAATAATAATACTTATTAGGACGATGTATAACCACGTAAAAATACATTTTTCGGCGTTTTACCGCCACGATTGACTTTTAGATTCAGATTTACGAAATATTATGATTTATTTTCGCAAAAATCAAATTTTTTCGAATTACACGAACAAATTTTCGTGCGCGGACAAAAATAAATTTCGAATTACGAATTTCGAATTAAAAAACCATTTGGTGTGAAAAAAAATTTCTGTGTATATTTTTTTGGCGAAAATTTCAAATTACGCGTTTTTTCGAATTATCGGGGTTCGAATTAAAGGGGTTCTACTGTATTGAACAAACAAATAAATATGTAAAACATCACTGTAATACCGCAAAATCGATTCCAAATGTGATGAATATTATAAAAAGGAAAAGTGACAAAATTGGATATTTCTCACCTGCCACATCTGTGGCTACCAAAATTTTGGATTCCTGTTTCTTAAAAGCTGTGATGACCTTGTTCCTCTCAGATTGGTCCATATCTCCATGAAGCAACAAGGCATTGTATTCCTGTACCGTCAGATTCCCTGCAACTTGTTCAGCGTCCACCTATATTTGGTTGAAAAGTGTGGTTTAGATTGATGTTTATATATATGTGTAAAAAAATTCGGGTAATGTGTAAAAAAATTTTTAATGTCAAACCTTTTTTGTAACGAATATTAAGACACTCCCGGCAGATGTGTATTCCACTAACGATTTCATAAGCCAGTTCCATTTTTGCTGTTGATTTTTGAATATCCTGCAATAAAACAAATATTATGTACATTTTTTGGAACATTTTACGAGATTTTTTGAGCTTTTTTACTTTTTAAATGCACTTGAGGTGAACATAATCACAAAACTGCGCTACATAAATGGTTATCATTATTATAATTACACTAAGTTTTTAAACTTTTGTGGCCTTTTTGGAGTTTAAGCTGTCAGCTATTTGAGCTTTTGAAATTTAGACCTTTCAATCTTTTCTTGGAGCTTCAAGTTTTGGGATTTAGAACTTTAGAGCATAAAAAATTCTAAAGCTTTTCGAACATATCGGAGCTATGTGAGCTTTTGTAGTTAAGGCACGAAGCTTTGGAGCTATGTGAGCTTTTGTAGTTAAGGCACGAAGCTTTGGAGCTATAAGCTTTATTAGCTTTTCGAATGTGGTGAGTTTTTGGAGCTTTGTGAGCTTTTGAGCTTTTGGAGATTTAGGCTTTAAGCTTTTGGAGGTTAAAGCTCTGGGTTTTGTCTTTGATCTAGGGGTTTAGGAGCTTTAAGCTTGGGGCTTTAGGAGTTCAGTGAGCGAAAATATGGATAAATGGACGGTTATAATGTAATATTAGAGTACTATAGAAATATTATTTTCCCAACTCCAAAATGTGAAGTAATGGGACAATACAACCATAATAATAATAATAATAAATATCTTTATTGTGACAAATTTTCAAACTATAACTATGGAAATACATGTAAGACTGTTTTGTGTACATTGGTTTATAAATTAGAAGAGTATATAATTTTATCAATGGAAATTAATATATAAACAGTAGGTAAAATAAATGTAAATAATAGAAATGTTAATGTAGTTATATGTTAAGGTTTATCATAGCCCGCCTCACTAGGCTTAGCCTGTGTTGAGGCAGCTATCCACCAAGTTTATTTATAGTACTATAACGTACCTACAATTATATAAAAAATATGAACACTCAATAGTTAGGTAGCATAAATATCAATACATCATATACCAAGTTCGTTTATAGTCTTAATAATATACCTACAATTATATGAAAATACATACAATAATTAGGTTGCATCAATGACTGCGAATTTGGATGAGTGCACCGGTAAAGGCCCTATCATTACTTTTAATCCAAATTTTTACGCTATCTTTGAAATTTTTTTGTGAATGACATGTTTTTATTTTATCAGGAAGAATGTTATAAAGTCTAGTCGCAAGATATCTAAAATTTCGTTGTCCAAAAGTAGTGTGCGTTACAGGAATTTGAAGTAAGTCTTTGTTATTGCTTCGAGTACAGCGAGTATTAGATCTTTTTTCGTAGTATGTATGTTTATTTGTGTATAGGTGAGTGAGTATTGTTTTTGCGTATGTCTGCCGAACATCAAACACATTCATAATTTTAAAGATCAAGTTCGAGTCAGTAATTAGAGGAAGCCTAAGAATTATTTTTATAATAGTTTTCTGTGCCCTTATGATTGGGTCTAGTGCAGATGGTCTAGACCATATAACCAATACAACCACAGAGTAAAGTTTTTTAATACATTCCCAGAAAGTATCAGAAATATAAATAGAAATAAAGATTTAAAATTTCATCTTAAACAAACTGAATACTTTAACATATAAATAAAGAAATAACAAACATAATAACACATCCCCCATACACATAAGCCTGGCTTTATTATGATGGTACATCTTATATATACGGTAGAACCTCGTTAATTCGAAATCCACGGGACATCAAAAATCAAATTAACGAATTCCAACGTAATTCAAAATTTTAGGAATAAAAAGACTCCAAAAATCGAATTTCCGTCGCCCCTTCAAATCCGGGTAGTCTTTTAGGAGTAAATTCGTATTCATATGAATTATTCCTTTATTTTCGCGGCCGATTACCACAGCAGCCAGATTAAATTCAGATATTCGAAATAAATTCGTAAAAATGCTATGTATTTATGCGTAAATCGAGATTTCGTCCGTGGCCTACCCTTTAAATTAAGGTATTCGTAAAAATGCGGTATACTTCCGCATAAATCGAGAATTCGCGGCCGATTTCCATCACGGTCGGCTCTTTAAATTCAGATATTCGAAATAAATTCTTAAAAATACGTCACATTTCCGCGTGAATCGAAATTTTTCGACCGATTTCCGTCGCGCTGGATCTTTAACTCAGATATTCGAAGTAAATTTATTAAAAATACGATAAATTTCCCCGCAAATTGAAATTTCGCGTCCAATTTCCGTCGGGGCGGGCCCTTTAAAATTCAGATATTCAAAATAAATTCATAAAAATGCTATATATTTACGCGTACATCGAGATTTTGCGGAAGATTCTTTACGCGGCCGGCCCTTTATTTCGAATATCTGAATTCAAATTCGTAAAACTACGATATATTTCCACGTAAATCGATATTCGCGGCCGATTTCCATCGCGGCGGGCCATTTGAAATTCAAATATTCTAAATAAATTAGTAAAAATGCGATATTTTTACGCGTAAATCGAAATTTTGTTGGCCGAGTTTCATCGCGGCCGACCCTTTAAATTAAGATATTTGGTGTAAATTCGTAAAACTACGACATATTTCCGAGTACAACGAATTTTCTCGGCCCTTTTAACTCGGATATTCGAAATAAATGGGAAAAAATACGACATTCCAGTGAAATTGTATTCCGATTAACAAAATAATAATACTAATTAGGACGATGTATAACCACGTAAAATAACATTTTTCCGCGTTTTACCGCCACGGCTGTCTTTTAGATTCAGATTTAAAATTTTATAATTTATTTTCGCAAAAATCGAATTTTTTCGAATTACGAGAACAAATTTTCGTGCGCGGACAAAAATTAATTTCGAATTAAAAAACCATTTTGTGTGAAAAAAAATTTCTGTGTATATTATTTTGGTGAAAATTTCGAATTTCGCGTTTTTTCAAATTATCGGGGTTTGAATTAACGGGGTTCTACTGTATAACAATATGTGAAATGATTATCTACATTGCAACATATTTTCTGTAAATGATGTAACATTTTTATTTTTTAATAAACATATCAAAAAAAGATAAATTATTATTTATTACCTGACGGTCTGCGTGACATCAGCGCTAGCCTCTCCAACGTCCCCCTGTTGCACCCGAACGGGGTCTCTGAGGGCATCGCGTGTCAGACGCTCCACCCGCCGGGGAAAGGTGGCAGAGAAGAGGAGAGTCTGACGGTCGGGGCGTACATGATTGCATATGGAGCGTACCTGACTCTCTGGAATTAAGAATAATTCAAATTTATCATTAGCGTCACAAAAGATGGTATGGGGGTCAGATTTTTTTTGAAAAATCACCTCTTCTTGCCAAGATTAGACTATTAGTCAAAACCATTTTGAGGGCTTAAAAGTAAAACAAAAAACACAAAAAGACATACCAAAAATTGTAACGGCATGTTTTTTGTGAATAACATTGTTTGACTTTAAGCCTTCGAATTATTGGTTTTTTTGTAAATGACTTTATTTGACTTCAAGACCTAGAATTATTTGTATGTATTTTGTAGAAACATTGCTGTTTTCGCCTATACGAAAACTGCACAAAAACCCTAACTATTCCAAACTGACTGTAAACATTTTACAATATTATATAATACATTGAAGAAATTTGATCAAAATCATGAGACATGACAAAAAAGCAATGTCCAAACTTTGACAAAAATGCCCAGCTGTGTGTGCTATATGTAATCACTTGAAATTTTAATATTAGGTATAATTTTTGTTGTTGTTTTAAATTTGAATCTTTTTGTCGAAATTTTCATAATATTCCTACCGAATCCCATGTTGAACATGCGGTCCGCTTCGTCGATGACCAGATAAGTAACCCTCCGCAGGTTGGTGGCCTTGATCTTGACCATGTCGATCATGCGGCCGGGTGTGGCCACCACGATCTCGGCGCCCGCCTCCAGCGCCTTGGACTGCTCCCACTTGGAGCCGCCCCCGTAGCAGCACACCACCTGGATGTTGTACACCTTTCCGAATCTCTTGGCCTCCATGTAGATCTGACAAATAATGAATGAGTGTTATGACATTAAAATAAATCTAGACACGTTATTGCCTCACTGAATTAAAACAAAATGTGGCAAGTAACAAACGCACTTGCATTTCCTGTAAATATATAATTCAAACGTTGTTCATGTATGACAAATATAGACATTCAAATAACATGTTTGTTTGAACGAAAAAGAATTAAGACTGGGCGGCGTTTTTGTATTTAAAAGTTGCATCGAATAGTACATCCTACATCACGGGTGTGAATGAGATGCCCCTGCGCTTACTCGCTATGACGAATACGAAATACTGTGTGAAGGCCTACTGTCTGTAGGCTTATAATTATGTGTTGCTACGTTCGCTATCTTACTTTCTCTAATGGCGCTTAAAATCTACAGGAAACAATAGAAATAATTGTATCATTTACAATAATAAGTAATTTACATGTAAATACATTAGTTTGCCACGTAATGTAAATGTGAAAACACTTTCTCATCATACATGAGGGCATTTTGGCACATATTTAATTTGGTTAGAAATAGCACATAACCTCAAGCGACGCGTGATAGTTTAATACTACATCGAAATAATTGAAAGTACGGCAATCACCTATTTTTCAGTCGCCACTTTTGGGTCTCTGGTTAATGTGTGTCATTTATCTATTTATGTTTTATACAGTTTTATTCTGAGAATGATGAAATTTTGCACACTTGGCCTCCAAAACAAGGAAGGTCACTGTCTACATGAGATTTCTAAAAACCACTCTCATCCCCTTTTACCACCCCAATTTTTCTATTTGATAAAATTTTGAACACTTGTTGTTCAAAATAAGAGGAAAATTATTACCGTCTATATCTATAAATGTATTTATATGATTTCGAAAAACTTTGTGTGAAGCCCGGGAAATGACCAGGATTTCAGCTAGTTGTAATCTCACTGTTGTAAAAAATTTCTTTTGTAAAAAGTTCTTAATATCGATTTGACGGTCACAGTAATGTACAGTTCGTCAAGAAAGCGTAGACAAAAATTGAGGGTAATGCGATCGTTTAACACTAAGATAGTTCATAGGAAAAATAAGGAAACACGAAAAGTACCATGGCCGAAGTGAATACTTTTCGTAATGGCGTTCAGAAAATAGTAGTACTTCCTGAAAGAAGATGATTCTATTTAATGTTCAAGGTCATTAATTTTCCAAAATGTAATCCTTGCTAAATAAAATCCCTTAAATGATATACAAAAGTCCGAAACCTAGCAACGTTCGGAATGAAGCGCAGTGCGGGAGACGATCGCGGCGTGCAAGCTGCCAATGAACGTTAGGGAACTATCTTCTGTGGATGGCAAGAGAAGTGCATCTGCGCACCTTATTTTGCTTGCGGTTAGCTATAGATGTGAAATGATTAAGTACCTGCTGCGCCAACTCTCTGGTGGGTGCCAAGATAAGTCCGATGGGACCATCTCCCTCCACCAGCTCCTTCTGATCCATGATGTGAACCAAGAGGGGCAGCAAGTAAGCTGCCGTCTTTCCTGAACCCGTTCGAGCGATACCTACAAATTGATACATAATACAGTCAATAAATTATAACATTGATAAGACGTGTGTGCATCTGTGTATTTGCAAATCAATTTACTGATTTTATGTGGTTAAATGTGATTATCGGCCACATTAATTGAATCATTAAATGGAAAATAATTTGACTTAATCGGCGACTGTTGACTTGGGTAGCAGTACACAATAGAGTGCTGAGACCGACCCTCATGTACGGCAATGAGGCATGGAATTGGCAGAGGAAGGTTGAAAGTAGACTGACTGCTGAGAAATGAGATCCCTCAGGTGCATGTGTGAAAACCATGTTTGACAGTGATACAAATATAGAGGTCTGCAAGGCTGATGTAAGCGTAATAAATAAGATAAAGGCATCCCCGAGAAAGACATGACTAAGTGAGTCGAATACTTGAGTCGGACAATGTCAGGGGTCTGAATAACAGAAGAGTGTGTATGAGACAATGTATGAGTGTGAGGCGTGTGGCAGTCCTGTGTACTGCCCATTTCTGTGGAGAAGCTTATGAAGGTTAGACAGATAGAACTACAGATTTTTACCGACTAAGTCCCTCCCGGAGAGGGCGCAAGGAATTCCGGCAGACTGGATTGGAGTGGGCTGGGAGTACTCTGCTCTTCGGATGCTTTTCATCAAGTTCTCGTCAAAGCCAAAATGCATGAAGCTGGCCACGGGCTGTGGAGGTTGGGCACCAGTTAACTAGAAAAAAATAAATACATACATATGTAGTGGTAATAATTCATAAGAGGTCATAAAATCATCATTTGACATAAAATTTTCTTCACAATTTCATTTACCCATTGTACAAACTCACCATATAAGATTGTCCCCTTGCAACCAAATGAGCTTACGCTTGGGAGAAGACTCCATTTAAACTTATTAAAGTGGCAGAACGAAACCAACAGAAACACATGCAACAGTTGCCGAATTAATTGTGAAGTAAAAATACCAGAGCATATTCGAGCGGCAGATTAACGAGAGTTCTGTAATTCAGTTACATACCTTAATTCCTAGCGCCTTTTTCAGATCTTCATTTTGATCTTTGGAGAGTGCCTGAATGTCCACGTGAGGCGTATAGAAGTTTCTTTCGAAGGGCGGATAGACTATTTCGGTGTGGTCTATGGGGGGCAGGGGGTCGATGAATTTCTTCTTGGCCGGCGCTATGGGGTTGCCGTCCTCATCGTACTCTATTTCGCAGTCAGAACCATCCTCGTTGCCAGTGAGAGGATTTTCTTCCATATATCTGAGACGTAAAATGATTGCTATTAGTTTTAACACCACATAGCACTAATTTCTATCAGATTTAAAAAAATATATTTTTAACAATTATTGATGAATATTTCAGCAAATTTAAAAGGTAAAATTCAAGTTCTGTGAAAGTTCTATTTAAGGTCTATTATTATTTCATAATGAGCCATTTGTTTCATAGTACTTGGATAATAACAGAACTTGACATTTGCTGAATTGTTCAAATTCTGTGAATAACACCTCCGTTGTCAACAGTTTTCATAATATATCTCAGTTAGAATCTCGCTAATCACTAATACTCCAGTGAAGATCTGAGTCATATCTGAGTCAACCATCTACAATAAGAGATTATTTTGGAAAATAATGGAAAAGGTCACATTTTGCTACTGCCCATAAAACTTAACTGATTTTTAAATTCACACAGAAAAAAATATTGTTCTTGTTTATAATTTTCACATTTTTCATACATTCTATCCTCAATCCTGCACCATCAGGCTTTATCATAAATAAACCACTCACTAGATCGATATCTTCGGGCTTTTTGTATGAAACGAATTGGTCCTAAAAAGCATACATATCCCAATATATAGACAGTAAAATTCTCATTCAGAGCCTACTTGTTATATGATACCCCAATGAAAAACTCTGAAAGTTTATTCCATAGACTTTCAGAGTTTTTCATTGGTGGATATAGTTAGGCAATTATATGACGTCACAATATTTCGGTTCCAATTTTCGATCGGAGTTATACCCCCCTGGGCTTTATATAGTGCTGGATTAATGAGATTCTTTTGCAGTCGTATGCATAGATAAATAATCAAACTTTAAATTATTGTAATAGACAAAACTTACCTATAGTAGCTCTCTTCATTGTCCTCTTCTTCAATATCACCCCTTGTGCCCCTTCCGCTGACTGCCTTTCCCTTTCCTTTTGGCGGAGGGGCCTTATCACCCCTCCCGCTGTGTTCTTGCAGTCCCGCCATGAAGGCATCCAGAGGATCCTCTTCATCCGAACTTGCCTGCTTGTTGGCGGGCTCTCGGTATGAAGGGCTGCCGGGGGCGGGGATATACTCCAAGGCCGGGGCTGCAGGCTCTTCTTCTTCTTCGAAATATCTGAAATTTTTATTTTTGGTACAATATTTTTTTACATTTCATAGTTATCCAGTAATGTTTGCCTCACTGGGTGGCTTACCCGTGTTGAGGCCTGGAGTTTTACATAGGTACTTATTTGGTTGAGTAGGTAGGTACTGCTAGCTACACTTTAAAACAATTATTTAATTGTCTATTGGAAAAAGAAAAATAATTGAAAATTATATGAATCGTTACCGAATACATTACAAAAAATGTAAGATATCTACAACATTAATAATAATAATTGGATAATTCATACAGCACCATTTTTATGAAAAATCACCTCAATTATTATTTAAAATTAAAAATATAGTATGCATGTAACTAAACATATATCGAAGATTTCAATCAATTACATACTTTAGATATGGTCCTGCCACTAGGAGCTCCGTTGTAACCTATTTCTCTGTTACATTAGTTGTTTATGATAAAAGGGGCTTCATTTTTTTATTAGTTCACAGTCCTCCTCACTAGGGTTTCCTATTTTGAGGCGGCCTGTAGTTTTTTAAACTTTTGTATTTAGTTTCAAGTTGTCTTTACATCGTCTTCATAATGTTTGTAAGTTGATTATTACTTTGTTCTCTCAGCCATGTTTTTACTTTTGTTTTAAATATATTGATTGTAACCAATCTTTCTGTTACACGCGTTGTTTAAGAGAAAGAGTTTACAACGGAATTCTCAATGGCAGGACCATACTTAATGGTGGCACATCACTTGGCTATTTGTATTCGCATATTCGGTATATATGACAAACTATTCACATCAAAAGAGTCAGGGAGGCAAATAAACCATCTACACATTTGTCAGCATCCACCAGCGCCTTGCTTGTCATGGTCTTTTAAGTGCTTTGTATTTTTTCATAAATAGCATGTAATAGTAACATAAATTTAAATAATAAAATCCCGCTGCAAGTACAAACAAGTTAATTGATATACTGTTAAGTTACTCTCTGAAAACTATTTGGCTCCACGTGTGGACGGTCGTACTTGCTTTTATTTGCATGTTTGTCCGTACGTCGACTATTTTGCCATATAGAACTAACACACAACCACAAATACGCAACGCCAAGTAAAGTTCCTCCATGAATATTATTTTATGATTATTATTACCTAAAATAGTAGAAGTTGGTAAGTACCAAAAGGTTGTAAATTGCCCAAATATAATAATTATAAATAATCGAGAATAAGATACGAGCTGCAATTGCACATAATATTATCAACACAAATTGAAATATATGAGTGAAGATTAAGCAGTAGATGATAAATTGAACTAACTCGTCCTCAGTTTTAGTCCTCTTCCGACTAAGCCCTCCCCAGCTGGCCGTCATGGCATTCTGGCTTATGGACGACATTGTGGAGTAGCCCTGTTTGGAGAGTCCTGTCGATGGTGGAGGAACAGCATTCATGGAATTAGCACTTGGCTGTCTCTTCGGCAGTTGGAAACCCATAAACTTCTTGTAACCAGAGTCACTATCTCCATCTCTGCCCCCACTTCCCTTTCCCCGGTTATAACTCATATTTTAAAAGAAAAACTGCGGTTCTATCGAAGAATAACAATCACCACCGGATAACCTTAGTTTATTATTAATATCATATTTGTATCAGTTTAAAAGAGAAACTGCATAATCAACACCGTGAAACTGTAAAATTGTGCAAGAACAATGTACGAAGGTTCTGTCAATAACTTTTTGTGCTTTTGTTAGACAAAATTGTCGATATTTTGAAAGATTTGCTTGACAAACGAGCGAAGCGGTCTTTACATGAATTCGGCATTACACATTTACTCGGTAGGTAAGAAGGGAGTTGTACAAACGTCAAAAAGTTAATATTTTAATCCGACAGGGTAACCGCCAAAAGTTTTGGCGGTAAATTTAATCGGGAAAAACTGAGCAACATTACAGTGGTTTTCACTGACTTATTGTGATCTACCTCTTTCATGTAACAATTGTTTAACATTTAACAATTACATTTCAGCTAAAGCTTTATTGCCCTAAATTACGAAACAAAAAAATATGGCGTCTTGTCTTCTACACGACGTCCGGGGTAATGTGAGAAGTAAAAAAATAAAATAATTTTTTTACCAAAATTCCTTATTTTTTTCCACGAAGAATATTTATTTTTCCATACAAACAATTTTACTTGAAAAAACCTTAAAATTATTGAATTCCAAAAAAGGTTTTTTTTTAATCCTTTTTACTTGTATTATCATGTAGAATCACTTCCCGAAGTTAGTGCACTTTAACCCAGAACTCCTTGTATTTTGACATATTTCAAGGATTGGTGAGGACGTTGTGAGCTGAAAATATATTACTGACAGAAGAATTTGAAACATTTTTTGACTAGTTGTACGAGGTTGAGCGTTATTTAATTGAAGGGAAAAGTAGTTTTTTCTTTACTTTTTTCTAAAAAGAGAGACAAACATTCACCGGTAGTGAACTAATTAAATATACATATGCCAATGTACCTAAATCATTTAAAAATGGCATAAAAATATTATTTTCGAGGTTTCCATAATTTTTTTAGGTTCCAAAAATAAACATTGAAAAAAAAAATTATAAATTACCTACGCTTTTAAGGCAAGCTTGAACAAGCATTAGTAAATAAAAACACACAGATTATAGATAAACTTGAAGAACATTAAACAAATTGTATCATTATTCCACCGTTGAGGCTAGAATGAATGGCGCCTAAATGCGTTTTATCACGCGAGATGTGTAGGTACCTACATTAGACATCAATTGCTTTTCCCTTTACCCTGAACGCAACACTGTTCTATTTTTGAACTTAAACACACACGATGATTTGAGAACATTATAACATCTTTTATAACTGGAATATTTATTTAGTAGTTGGTTGTATCGGTGATTATTTTGTACATATGTATACCTGGGATTCCACCGTATCTATTCCTGAAAATGGAAAGAAATTGTTGCGCGTTCACAACGTGCAGCGTCTGGCGCTAGTAACATTCCCAAAGGCGCTTTAATAGGTGCTGGGTACTATCGGCGCCTTGGTTGATATGAAATGTAGATAGTTGATTTATGATGAAATGGAACGAACGTTGAAGATGATAGCGGACGTTCTATGGTATGGAAAGCCTATACTAACTGATCCATTTCATATATTCTATGAAATAGATCATAGAATTTATGAGGTGGGAACGCGCCAGTTTTATTATTTAACCCTCTAATTTATTAATCCAGACACACCACGCAAGTTAATATATCTCTAATAATTCTCCCAGATCCCTTCTTGACTATTCTATGATTTATTTCATAGAACGAACTGTTTGAAAATGAAAAGGAAATTGAAAAAAGGTGTTGTTCAATCTCTCTATATAAATAGTGCACGATAAAGTTTTTGATTTCACGTAAATTTGAAAGCTTTACATATCTATCTTTTGATAAGATAATGTGAATACCCCTACTAAATAAAAAGAAAAATTAAATTGGTATCAGAAGAACACCATGTCGTTAGTTGAGATATGTAAATACATCTGAGGCAAAATTATAAACAAAGAATAGAATGGATATTTGTTCAATGCAATTTACAGTACGTAGTATTAACATAATTCTTCAATACTACATACATACATCTATAGTTACGGCATAGCTCTCTTAATCCACGAATAGGTAGTAAAGGTACAAATACATTCTTCTATTTATAAAATCTACAGTAAAACCGTATGTCACGAAGTGTATGCATGCAATAAATTGTTATAAAAGTCTTGCTCTGTAAACCGGGTAAAAAGACATGTGCATTTAATTTGTAAGCATAATTTACCAACAATTTGTGTCATGTTGCATGTGTATCGTGTTTTTGCTCTTAGGTATTTCAGAAAACATTCAGGAAATGCTGTAAACAAGAGGAAATATGTCAAAGTTCACAGTTGTGGTGACCTTTGGAAGCAAAATGACCTAATTAATATGCAGCTCTGGAAACTATCTCTAACTCTAACTAACTCAACATGCGACATGTCATGTATCTACCTAAATGTTGCTGGCCACTGAATAGACTAGAAATGCCTTCCATGTAGATTTAAATGGAAACCAAATTGGTTGTTGGACATTGAATGTCACCTCTGACTCAATACATTTTGGTTCCAACCCATTTAGCATGTGCTGTCTTTTTTACACTTGCCTGGAAGGCGTATAGCTATACCATTTGATTTTCATAATGATGATGAAGCACAGTTTTATATTGAAAATTATACTATTGGACCACGAAACACGCCCACATGGCATCTCTTCTTCTTTGTTTTATGGCACCAAGTATTGTATAGGAAGTTGCAACGCAATGTAATACCTACATCTACATTGAAACTATTAGAGGGATGTGTTATTTTGAAGGGTTGCTAAGAACACGCCATAGTCACCTAATAAAAGGGTTCAATTCAATTAGGATATTAATTCGAGGGAAACCGAATGTTTTATGACGTCTAAATGGATATATCAAAGCTCTTCACGGAATTTATGTTACGAATTAAAAAAGAATTGTGAATATAGAAAATTCAGAGAGAAAAAGATGATAAAATTTTATGAAGCCGGTGATTACCATTCCGATCTGTTTTTATTGCTTCCTATACAACGTTGCAATTTGTTATTAGTCGGTTGGTGGCCCAGCTATTTAACGTTTTATTTACAACGAGAGACACGTGAAAATAACGGGATATGAAAATAAAGTATTTATGAAAAATATATTTGCCTGATTTGTCATAATATATGATTTAATAATTATCAGTTCCAATTATGAAAATTAAAAGTTTCATTGAAATACGCTTTACATAGGACGTAGAAATACGTCACATCACGTTTACGCCGACAGCCAAATTTACTGCGATTATAATTATTTTTAAGAAAAACTTTTTCTTTTAACTTATAAAAAATAGTTGCAAGATGATATTGTTAATTCAGACTATGAAATAAGATATCGACTAATATGAGGTTTAATAAATTGATCCCAATGGTAGAGTGGTTTAAGGCTTAAGGTTCTATTTCATGTTTCGTTTAGAATTATTATTATTATCTTCTTCTTTAATGATAATTATTTTTCATTACCACAGCTTATTTAGGTACTTAACTTTTTATAAAGAATCAAAATTAACGAACGGTATGACAAAATCCTTTGGTCAAATAATGTTCTGTTTTAGTTGGTCAGTACCTACCTACTTGTGTATCTACTTAGTTCACAAATTCCGCATCTTGGAAAAATTAGAGGGAAAAATTACAAAAGCTCATCTTCACCCCTGTAAATATTACAACACCTTCGACCAAAGCTGAGTTTGTGTGTAAGTAGGTATTGCAGTAGGTCTTTATTGCCTTTGTCTAATATTGCGTGACTTCTTTTTAATTAAACTTGTTGCTAGGCACCTATCCAAGGATCGCGAAAACGTGTGAGGGTACTTACCCACCTAGTGCGACACGTCTTTGACACGGTATCTACTCAGATTTATTTAATAACAGTATTAGTTATTGAGGGGGTGATTTATTTAAAGGGTTCAAGATTGAGAGGAAATCTTTAACATTCTTAGAAAGAATATATTCGTAGGAAGAATTTATTCGATAAATCCTAATCTTTGGGGTAGAAAAACTGTAATTCGTTTATTTTCTATAAGTAATATTAAGTACGGAGGACGCTCCAATCTGATAACCCCCGTGACTGAGCGTCAGGATCTTTGTCTTTGAGCCCGAAGTTTTTGGTCCAAACCTCTGTAAGAGGGCATATTTACAGCAGGTAGTGAGATATTAGTAGGGCTATATTATTGTTTAGATTGAAAACTTTGTTTTAAAAGATTTCAGCTATGTTTATTGACCTTATATTATTCCCTTTATCTTTCCCTCCTCTACTCTACTTCCTCCAGCCTAACAACATGGCTTCTTGTGTCATTGGCTCAAGGAGTTCGCTTTCAGCTTCTCTAACTTGACAGAATTTGTCTTTCCCCTTCCTAAAATATGGGTCCCACCAAGTTACAGGTTAAGCCTTTCTAACTAAAATATGGGTTCCACCAAGAAACAGGTTAAACCCTTCTTACTAAAATATGGGTCCCTCCAAGATACAGGTTAAGCCCTTCATCCTAAAATATGGTTCCAAGATACAGGTTAAGCCCTTCATCCATAAAATATCCCCCCAAGAGACGGGTTAACCCTTTTTTCCTAAAATATGGGTCCATCCAAATCACGGGTAACCTCTTTTTCCAAAATATGGATCCCTTCAAGACACGGGTTACTCTTCTTCCTAAAAATAACTTATGTACAGTATTCCTAGAAAATGTATCCCCCAGAGCTTTCTGTACTTAATTCTGGAAGGAAAATACCAGATGAAGTTTTGTCGATGCTTTAAAAATGCAGTCATTCGACGATGGTCTTCATTATAATGATATGATGACCTTTGTTTTTTGTTCCACCAACAACACAGGTTTCTTCAAGACAAGATATCAATAAACAATACATAATAAAAATATCGTATTTTTCAAAGCCGACAGCATATTTAAGTATGTCGTCTTTTGTTATTCGGCGGTATATCTTATCTATATACAAATATAAGTTCCTACCCATATATCGATTTTTGCTATACGGCCGTATAATATCCTCTCTGGGGGATCAAGTGTCCGAGGGATCAACTGACAAAGGGATCATTCTCGTCGGGACTGTCCCGTGATAGTGGGACAAATGGCTTGAATATTTTCTTGTGGTTTAATCATACTTACACCTGTTAATATTGTTTTATTTCTTTATTATTTCACTTTTGACGCTGAACCATCAAGTGAACACATATCTGATGTATATTTATTTTCAGTTACTATAAATGTAAGTCTGCATTGATTTTCCTTTCTTACTAATAATCACGCAGGGACTCTTTAGGGTCTAGAATTGTTTTTAAAATATATTTTGCTTCCTTTTTACAAAAAAGAGTCCCTACGTGTGCGGCTAAGGAGGTTAAACAATCAGTTTCCTCACACAGCTGTCAGGAAAGTGGTGGATTCCCTCCAATTGCATAGGGATCAACTGGCAGAGGAATCCACTGTCCGAGGGATCAACTGGCAGAGGGATCAACTGTCCGGGTCACCAAGGAAAACACATAAAACACGTCTTTCTTCACTACCATCGACAATAATTTATTATAGTTTATCATGGCACATCGAAAGCAAACTAGCGTAAACAATCACGCGCCAAGGATTGGCGTAAACATTGTTTAAACACCAGATTGGCGTAATAAACGTTCGGGAATAGCGTGATAATGAGCGCTCATTATTTGGAAATAAGGCAAGTTTATTGTATTATTTGTGCGCTGCGGTTTCCCTGATAATACACCGCCCAAGATTACCCTTGGCTGTGAGAAATAACTTGGCGAACTTGGCTCACACGGCAACACGGTGTTCGGAAAATAGCCGTCAAAGATGAAAGTAAAAGTGCTATCTATACATTCATTAGACAGGTTTCAATTAAGGGTTGATTGATTTTGCTAAAGCTGCAACAATTTTGTTTCATAGGGGTCTATTATAAGCCCCCGCGTTCCGAATATCTACCAATTTCTAACATATTTTCCTAAACTCTAAAAATATACGAGAATATGTTATTTTTGAAGATTATATGAAAACTATTAAAACTTACACACTTTGTTCGGTTATTTAACATGTTATTAAATATTATGAGAAAATTCGCAGTTATTTTAGACGTTTGACGATTATCGCTTACGATTAAAATCGTTTTTAAATATTAGCGCGTTCCCTCTAACATTCGTATATACTCGCTTTCCAACCATCTTCTTCTTCTTTTTGAACGTTCACCTCGGAACCTAAATTATATATTCTTCTTTGATTATCTACTGACGTTATCCCAACGACAGCGTCCTTTAAATCACCAGCTTATCACATCTGTGGATGACCTTTGTTTTCTTTCTCAAACAAGCTATATATTTAATTGTTTTATATTATTTATAATGTACACAACAGTCAGGGGATTAGCATAGAAAACCGTCAAATAACGGCATACCACAGTATGAAAGAATAAAGTAAAAGAATAACAACAACAAAAACAAGAGACAATGAAGGGGTGAAGTGAAAACCAGAGGTAAACGGAGATTAAGATACTGTTAAAATGTGACTGCATGACCATTTCCTGGTAAAATATTCGTCATTCGTAATATATGGGTTTTTGCCTCAAAGAAATTGATAGCTGACCTGCAGGTGGTTCAAAACCGAGCTCTCAGAAATGTGTTTGAACTTCCATGGGACACTCATGTTAGGGACATCTATTCAGTTTCTGGTATTCTTCCAATTACAATCCTTCCTAAATATGAAATCACAAGCACCATCCTACAAATTACCCAAAAATCAACTCACACCAACATCCAGCCACTTTACAATCAAGACATCCACAACCACAATACTCGAAATAACAATAAAATCCGCATTCCTCAAACACACACTACAAAATATGGGTTAAAATCACTGAACTATATTGCCTATACACTATATAATTTGCTTCCAGATATGTACAAACTAATCCACCATAATAAAAAAATTGCAAAGCAATGCTTTAAAAGAATATTTTTTAACTACATTTAAAAATGAAAATATGTAACTGTGTTGTCATTTCTTGTTGTATCTTATCCATGTATTTTTTTTCCTCTTTCTGTACTTGTTTTCTATTGTTGTTTGTTCTACTTAACGTGTCATTATTTTAATTTTTAATTTTTATGCTGTATTGATTGTGAAACTTATATTTGATATCAAAATACCGTTGTAAAACTGTACCTACTACCTCCTACATATGAATTGTAAGTTCCTCCTGTCCTAAAATGAGTTCTGTAACTCATCGGGATTGCTCTAGCAAGAAATAAACACAAAAAAAAAATATCCGAATACGTGTTCACGAAGAATAAATATAATGGACAAGATGCGAAAACATTTTTTTTTCAGAACACTTTTTCCTCATAACATATTCGTGCTTGATAATTTGTTATGAAATTTGTGAATTCATTGATTTTAGGCCTCCAGTCACGTTTTTTGACCAGTTTTATAAATTAACAATATTTCATATCAGTAAATTTTCTCCGTGTAGGTTCGAGAAATTTAGTAAAGTTCTGGGAGCTGTCACTAAACATGTCTTGTATCTTGCCACAACAGTGGATGTTAGTCAACACATTTGCACAAGAGGTAGAGGGTAGAGGGGTATAGGAGTAGGTTACGTTGGTTATTTGGAAAGGAATATGGAAAGTTTCGGGGTTTCTTGATATTTATTTTGATTGTGGCCATCAGGGAAGATTCCTCATGGCTTTTTAAAACTTGTCATTTTTGTTAAGACGTTCATTTAATGTTTTTTTTTTTAAATATTATCAGAACAATAGATACTCACCTAAATGAAAACTAATTTCCAACGGTCACCTGTCAGCCGTGATTTGTGCAGAAATTAATTTTATATTGTGTCACGAACGTGCGACTGAAGACTCGAAAGATAATGATAATGATAATTACACATGAAAGCAGTCAACTGTTAGTATGTGCAGAGAATTGTTCTCCGGTTACTCTTCACTATCATCTCTCATCCGAGATAATATATTTGAAAAATTGAGTTCAGCACCAATGTGCTGAAATCAATGTATCTTGAAACATTGAGTTCAGCACGGAGCTAAGTATGATGGCATGTGAAGATTGTGATTGTAATATCGGCATCTCATCTGTGTCATTTTAAAATTGATGTTACCCATTTTAAGCTTTAATTTATTATCCCTACTGAATAATTAACTTTACAAGATAACGCAAGTTCCAAATGTTTGTATCGCTTTGCAGTCCGAATCGGGGCCGATCCGTATCAAAGACAAATGCATGGTTCTGTGGACAAACGAGGCACACCGGAAATAGTTTAATCAGAGATACCATTCTGCGTAATGTTCAGTGTTTCCTACTGTCTGCAAACTTTGTTTTCAATTTGATCTGAATTTCAGATATAGCCCAGCTGGGAATTGATGTCTACGGTGAGCGAAGGGTGGATCAAAATAGCACTTGTGTATTTTTATATGGAAAGCTCGGTAGAAGAGTGGTTGGAGCTTTGGGCATGGGCCAAGTGGTGGCTGCTTCAAAAACCGAAGAATGGAAAATAATTTAATTTTTTATAGAGCGGAGACGGTTTACATCATCGTTCCCGTGAGCACTTATGCCATAAGCCCATTGTGCTATATCCCATTTTACCTCATTCATTTAACAGTCATCCGGTCCCAGTTCACCGGGGTTGTCATTGTATATGTGGCTATGTTTTCTGGTTCCACAATGTGTCTTCCCAGGTCTCATCTCTCCTCTTCAATCCCCCTTGGTTCCTGAAGGCACCACGAGGGAAGAAGGATTTTTCGAATTGTCCGATTTTTGTCCCACAAGTATCTACGGAAATAGAAGGTCCACGCCAGCAGAGCCCCGAGTGGTGGGGCAAGGTCTAAATACTACCAGATACGACCCTGTTTCTCGGAGGCACCGTTGGTTACACTGTTCTATTAATAATATTAATTTGTTTTATTTTAAATCCTCCACTGGGAGTGCTTCCAAAACATCTGACAATATTTCGCTCATGTAATGCAAAATAATCACGATTTCGAGTTAAAAATGCAGAAATATCCGTGAATTAACAAACTTTGATGTGTAAAAAGACCACGTCTGCTATTTATCTACTAATTTCACAGTTAAAGTTAGTTTTCTTTGCAATTATTATGACAAATTTAATATACCTCTTTTTTTAATGTAAAACGGTTTTTTGTGATTACAGAAAAAAAACCATCTGTGTAGCAGCTGTTTGATTTTGATTTTCTGTGCCATAGTCCCACTCATTCCAGGCAAAGGATTTGTAATGCAGTGATTATAATATTATAAAAAAGATTGTTAATTCACATCACTCACAAACACACAAGATTATTTTCAATGTACTATTTTTTTAAAAATTTTAAATATATTATTATGAATTTTTAATTTTAAATGTATAATTTTTCTCATTAAATGTATTATGTAGTTTTTTTATATTATAAAATGAAGGCCTCAGCACGGGCAAGCCACCCAGTGAGGCCTACATTACTGAAAACCTTGAATTGTAAAAAATATTGTACCTAATAATAATAATAATAATGTAACCGAATTTCATTATCTTCAATCAATACGATGGAATGAAAATCGAACAATTTTAACAATTTTCAACAGACAGAATTCAAATATACATTTAATGGTCATAGATATGACTACCTTTTTTGTTTCCCCTTTAATTGGTCTAAAAATCACAAATTTTAATTTTCAGATTTTCAGAGAAATATATGGATTACGAACGAGGCCTCGCCTTGTAGTAAAACAAAGTTACATTGTATTGCTATCCCACTATTTTACAACAGTAATAATGTTTGTCTGTAAAGTGCTAAATAAATAATTAGCCATAAGTTAATAAGAAAACAACTTTTCAACACGATCAGAAAATCGCACCACCCTTACAATTTTATCTCAACATCTGCGAGTAAAACGTTCAGTGATCCAGCATTCAGCCAACGAGAGGTATTCATTTTCAGATACCATAAAATATTTAGAAGAATTGAAATATTCCTTTTGCCAAGTTGTCTTTGTTTTACTTGTCGACGTAAATTAACGGGGTGAAATAGTAGGTAATCCCAGAGGGCGTGAGATCACACTTTCTAGGGTTCAGTTCTGAAGAAACAAGGCTGGCGAGTGTCGACTCCGTAGAATATAGAAAAGAGTCAATTTTGTGTCAAAAAAGTGTCAAATTAACATAATTGTGGATGTGTCGTTAATGGTAATTGTAAGACTAGTGAATAGTAAAGAATGCGTTTTTGCAAAAGTTTATTTTATTTTAGTTCAAGATATTTGGCAAGATTTTTTTTTAACATAAAAAGCAAAATTAAAAAGTGAATATTAAAAACACACCTATCAGATTTTTTGTGTGGTTGTAAAATACACAATTCACCAAATAAAAAATGCAACAAATTAACATTTAAAGGCAGTTTTTTAAACTAGCACTCCGAGTACATAATTAATAATTTAAAAAATAGACAATTAATTCGAAAGGCACATAGCGATTGCTTAAAATTACAAAAAAAACATGTTGATCAGTAATGCTGTGATGGTAGGTATATATTTCCATTTTATTTTTTAAAAACATTATTAGTTACACTAAAATTTAGTTAATTATAAAGGGACGATTATTTTTTTAAATAACCTCCACACAGGGCCCCAATACTACTAATTTACCTAAGGACCTATGTCATCTTTGGGGGTGTTGTGTGAAGGTCTTCTTCATGAAAGGAAGCAGAGGAAATTCTGAAAAAGGAAAAGGCATGAGGGGTGGGAAGGAATCTGGGGATAAGTATGTTCTGGAGTGACAGACGTATGAATCCAAATCTCCCATTGCGGCATTGCAAGGAGATGGGTCGAGGTAGTCCCGATGGACAGGTTAAAGGTCTTCTTCAACTAGTCCCTACAGATCCGGCCAATCTTATAAGCCAAACCATATACTACTTTATTAGTTACTATAGCATTTGATTGTACCTACGTACATGAAATATATTCAGTATATTAAAAACTAACTCATTTTTATTATTCTCTCTGCCTACCCTGATAGACCAGGCCTGGAATCCAAAGCACCAGCATGGTGGTAAGTATAGCAAATATTATAAAAAGGGAAAAAATATTTTTATTTTTAATACGCATTAGTTCTAAAGTATTACCTACATTATCGAAGTAGTAATTTTCTTAAAAACAAGGCTCTCCGATTAAAGTAATCATTCTGATATTTTTTGTGTTACCTATTTATAAAAAAATAGTCATTTCCTACCTAGGAACTGCTGTCGAAAATTCTACTAACCTTGCCAAAATTTTGCCGTATATTAACTGCCCTAATGCCATCCGAATTATATGTACTCCACCAAAATATGATGCCATTTGATATAATGCATTATCATCGACAGTGAGTCCTTCTGCCTAGTTTCAACTTGATCGGATATCGGGAAGTGTGTTAATTTCCGCTTCCAAGATTTGCGTTAATTTATTATCGAAAACTACAATGATATTCAAATGGGTGTATTCAAAAATTTAGAAAATGAATCACTTATGTTTTACAAAAAGGTATAACGATCTGTCCCGAAGAATGCAACCATAGCTGATTTTAAATTCAAATAAAGAGTTGAATAAAATCTAAATATATTTGTTCTGTCTTTCAAAATTTACACATTTGAAAGACGTAATAATTAATAATAATAATTTAAATCAGGATTGCATGCCCACTCCTCTATCACATGTTTGCTAAATATATGTAAATACCTACACATGCATACGTTGCATATATTGCATACATATTACTTCACTACACACCTGTGTACAATTGCGGTAATACATCGTGCCATTATGTATAACTTGTATAGTATAGGTATAATTTCATCTGTACGACAGTTACTGTACAGATACGAAATGGACTATTCAATAAACCGGAAGTCCTATGTCCAATCTCCCATACTGAAAGCAGTGAACAATGTCAATTATTAGGTCATTGTTATTACCATTATTGTTTTGCGAGAACCAGCTTTCATATTGTACGTTGAATTGACAGTACGAACGTTCGACAATAATACATTTTCATATTGTACCTATGCCTGAGTTATCGTTACAAACTTCTACCAAACTTTTTATCCAAAACTTTTAAGTAGGAAACTTTTTTAACTTGAATTAAAAATGTTTCTTTTTTGTGATTTTTTTGCGAATCGAGTAATTTTATTGCATTCTGGAATTTCGGTAATTTTTATTATGTATAGCATGTTTTATTATGTATAGCTTAGCGTATTAAGTGCACCGCACAAACGCCACTTTAGAAAACAAAAAGTACCTATGTCAAGGGTTTGGTACAGCATTCATATGTGGGGGGGTGTTCGATCCTAGGAGGGTGAAGGGTGATGGGGGGGGGGTGTTGTGATCGCATTAGTAAAAGAGATGGTGCAAATAATATTGTTGTGTTTTCCAGGAATGTAATCTACGAATAGTAATTAACTTTTTTCCTGTATTGGTGTTTATCAGAAACGTGTAACGAAATTTGCACAGATTAACTATATATTAGTATATTTCTGATTATAATTAAACTGTCAAACGGCGAGCTCTGGTAAAATTAAATTTGTATAGCTTTTTGCCTATAATTTCTAGGTATCTTTAGCCAAAACCACCTAAAGCCAAATCAAGAGACTGGAGGTTCAAAAGAAAATAAGATACCTTTTCGATTCAGTATCTGCCTTGCTTGAGGTGGTTTTGGTTCATGATAAAATTGCAAAACAAAATAGAACAAAATATTCATAATATTCATCTGGTTCTTTTTTCGAATATTCAATAAGAAAAATCAAAGAAAAAGGGTGTTCAAAGTCTAAGGAAGACGGGGAGTAGGTACCCACAGCTAAACATATCATATTCCGTAAAACATTGGTAACTCCAACCCCTTTGTTGTTTGATGTTTGTATAGAAAATTGAAATAGTTTGGTAATAAAATAGCGGGAGGGACTAACGCACCTCCCATCGGCGTTCATTTAACTTTTATAAAGGAACAATGCAAAATAGCATCGCGTGTGACTCCTGATGGAAAATTGATAGACACTATTTACAGATTTGCTGACAGAAAAAAATAATACAGGTTAAAAAAATGGTAATACATGGACTAAAGGATGGAAGTTTTGTTTAGAAAATTGATGATTTATTGAAAATAGTAGGGTGTATTAAAAGTTCACGCAATTAGCAAAAACGATATTTAGGACGGGTTGTTTCAGGGAATTTGAAAAATTATTCAAATTTCAATTTTTAAGTTCTGTTAAAGATTTTTTCAAGTTTTGTTATTATTTCAGTTCTGTCAAGCTACTAGCCTGTAATGATATAGTAACAGAACCTAAATAAGACCTTCACAGAACCCGAAAATGAACATTTAAATTTGATGAATTGTTCAAACTCTGTGAAACAACACATCGTAAAAGTTAAAACTTAAAAAAAACTCTACAACATGTTTTATATTGACTGCGATAGTAATCTTAGAGGACTGAATGCTGTAGAAATTGCGATAGTAATCTTAGAGGACTGAATGCTGTAAAAATTGCGAAAGTAATCTTAGAGGACTGAATGCTGTAGAAATTGCAATAGTAATCTTAGAGGACTGAATGTTGTAGAAATTGCGAAAGTAATCTTAGAGGACTGAATGTTGAAATTGCGATAGTAATCTTAGGGGACTGAATGCTGTAGAAATTGCGATAGTAATCTTAGAGGACTGAATGCTGTAGAAATTGCGATAGTAATCTTAGAGGACTGAATGCTGTAGAAATTGCGATAGTAATCTTAGAGTATTGAATGCTGTAAAATCGCGATAGTAATCTTAGAGGACTGAATGCTGTAGAAATGAGATCCATGAAACGTACCTATCTTTGTGTGGTAAAACCATGTACGGCAATGCAGAATGTTGAGACATACTTTTTGGATAGCTTTAAAAATATATATTATTAATGCAATGATTGAGGAGTCAGCAGAGGATTGAAACGTTAGCTTGAATGTCAACTCCGCTCTCTTTAAGTGCAAAGATATGTATTATCTAAAATACCAGTATAAGCGAATTTTTATCTACTCTTGTCAAAAAAACATACACACTGAAAGGTAAAATTCTGTAAATTCCGATAATTCGAGAAATTTTTTTTTTTTTTAAATATTTTTTAATACATTATTTAAATTGTACTTTGATTCACATACTTAGCGTAGTCATAGAAATAGTTTCCCGACATTGAAAAAATGCCCATAAATATGCATATTATTAATAATGCTGGACTAGAGATAATAATATGATATTGCATTATAATGATTGAAATGTACATACCACAACGTACGTATATATTTCAAACACACAAGCATAACTAAAAATTATACAGGATTACATACGCAGAAGAGTCTCCTTTTGTAAAAAATATCGGATATATACTGTTGGATGAGTAAGTGATTTCAACACTAACGCATTCATTACAACGGTGTGTTCACAAAACATCAACAAAGGTTCGTGTAATTACCATTAACAAAAGTATCTCCCATTCCAAACCGACACAACAAACGGCAATGCTTTAGTTGACATCCAATTTTGGTTCCGATTAGTGGTTTATCGTATAGGAATGTACAAATATCAGAAATAATATTGTTATTTGAAAAATTCTGGGATTTCGAGAATCGCAAATAGTTTTCTTTACGACTCGATGAGTGGAGTGTTGTGTGAATTTGTGAGAGTTCATTAAATTGTTGTTTTTGTGTGATTTTGGTGCATTTTACGTTCATTTTAAAAAGTGCATGTGTTAAAGTTTTAACAAAGCTCTAAACCGGTAAATCCTTTTGGTAAGTTGTTTGATTTTTATACAGGTAGGTACTAGACTTAGTATCTGATTGAAAGTTGAAAAAAATATTTCAAAGCTAACCCGTAGTACCAACCTACATTGCAAAATATAGGTAATTTTGGCTTTGCTCTCTTTTAAAATTTTTTCAAGTTTTTTTTTTATTCTGGCAATCTATCTCACAAATTTGAACCCTTTCTCACTGACGTCAAATGTATAGATAGGGAGAAAACTATTCTCGTTCGTTTAACATATTTAACCCTCCGAGTTTTTTGAGCTTTTGGATTTATTTAGAAATATTTCCGGATGACATTAATTTTCAAATGGATTCGCTGTTTTTAAATGAATAAAAAATTAAATACTGTTTTTAAAACCAGACGAAAGACTTTCAATTTTCGTAATACAACATTCAATTTATTGCGATTGCAAATCGAAATTATGCAACAAAAAATATTTAAATAAAATATAAAGTTTTGAAAGTCGCCTAACTCAGTTCATTCAACCGCGGAGTCCGTCAGGCTTGCTGTTGAAGAATATAGGTTTACTGCTATATATATATAGATACATATTTTGATCAGTTTTATTTTACTTTTGTTTTTCTGCGAGTTTCTTCTCATCCACATACAGGTAACATACAGTTCGACCGTTATCTTATACTAACGCAGACCCATACAAAGGTATATTATGATAAATTGTAGGATAAGTAATATTTACATTTTAGCTAAAAAATTAAGTTTAATATTACATGTCAAGATGAACCCTGAGAAATTTGAACAAAAGAGAAGAATATTTTCAAATATAGAATTAAAATAATTTTCTGGTAAAAAAATATAGATAGGTACCTCCTACTTTATTACTTTATCGCTGATTTCTTGATAGATATGTACCTACCAATTTAATCAAGCACATATAGATTTCCATAATAAAAATAATCCTTTCTCATTTGCCTACTCTATAGTACTATGTTTGATTTTATAACTATATACTTTTTATATTCTTTTTTATGTATCTATTTTACTTTGGGGAAATCAACAGTTTACAATGTGGTTCATTAATACAAATGTAATTTACCTAACTGAGAAACCAATTGCAGATTTCCTCAATATACTATTGTATTATGTATCTAAAAATAACACTTACAAAAACTAAAAAATATTATATTATTATACTATTATATTATTTACTATATTATATTATTATATATATTATTATATTATACTATTATATTATATTAATATTATGCTATTATATTTTTATATTCTACTGTATTCTTCCATACTTCATTATATTACTATAGTCATTTACATTATTTTATGTTCTTAAATATTCTTTAATAATATGTTATTTTATTTTATATTCCCGCACATTCTTTATGTTAATGTATAGAAAATCGACCACCATAACACGGGCATGTGCCTAGCATGGTGGTCGAAAAATTCCTCAATGCATGTAACTAACAATTTTATTGAATAAAGAAACTTTAAAAAAAAATTATAAATGAAATAGTTCTAAAAATAACTACAGTCCATGAAAAGTTGGCTTAATGAATTATTGAAAAAAGAACTGGCTAGTATTTTAAAAACATCTCCAACGTCTTAACTGAAAAAAGCCTTACAAAACTATATAGTCGATCCATAGAAGTCGCTGTAAATCTTCTATCTATAACCTAGTTCCCCTCGGCACAGGATCTTCCACTGAAGGGACTAACAAAACGATCTACAAGTTTTTTTAAATTTTTCAATAAAACAATAACTTGGTGAACACACCACTTCGTCGTGTTTATTACATTGTAACGTGTTTATGTATGTTTACTAAGTTATTGTTTTATTTTAAACTAGCTGACGTGTACCCAGCGTTGCTTGACTTTATATACATATAAACCTTCCGGAACAAATTCTCTAAATGATAGTGAAAACTCTATCAAACTCCGTTGCATAGTTTAGAAGAACTAATCGCTAAGACAGACGCGGATAGTGAATTTGTTAGGTGATACCATTTAGAGGGTGACCGGATAAATCATCAAAATGATAATTTATCACATCTTTAAAAAGTTATATAAAGTCATGGAAAGTGATGAAACAAAAACTTTATTAACTGGGTTAAGTAGGTTAGGTTAGGTCAGGTTAGGTTAAATTTTTTTTTCATCGTTTCTTATGACTTTATATAACTTTTTAAAGGTGTGTTGAATTGTCACTGTGTTGAGTTATCAGTATTGCCTTTTTTATTTCATTAAGATATGGGATGTTCTTAGATGTTCCCAAACGTTCCAGACTATTTACGAACATTCCACAACATTCCAGAATGTTCCGGTATGTTCTGGAATGTTGTGGAATGCTCTCGAATGTTCTTGACTTTTCTAGATATTTTTTTAATTAAAAGCAAATTCACAGGCACACAAAGAAAATGAGTATTTTTGAAATTGTTATCCATGCATACATGTAGAGTGATTTCAGACAGCGAAGTGTTGAATTCAGTAAGTTTGGAAGTAATTTTGAGTATTTTCCATACAGAAGGTCGAGGAGTCGGAACCGGATATGGGATGCACGGCCAGCGCCGCGCAGCCGCCGGATGTGGCCGGGTCCACTCTCTTCCTGCCGCACTCCAAACTCAAGTTCTCGCTCAAGCAGCTCAGGAGTCTCAACACAAAATTGACGAAGCTTGTAGACGACGAAAAGGAAGGTGAGGTATATTATTAAGTTTGTGTTTTGTGGACGTACCGGTGAAAGCTACGTTGGAAGCCCTCCATCGTTTTCACGAACGATGTTTGTGACAGAGTTTGTAGCAGAGTTTTCAACTGTAGACTCGTAGATAAATCAACCTCGCACAACTATTGGTATATTTAGTCTCACATTTTGTAGTCAACTCTAACTCAATTAAAAAAATAATTTTTGAACCGCACAAGATTCCCAATTGCTCCCAACTGTCTGGAGCCAGTGAGACTATGGTATACCCAATTGGGGTATGTTGTGAGGCTGAAGGTAATGGGGAGAGGAAGGAAATGGAGAAATGGAAGGTGGAGAAATACCTTGCTTTTCAGATCTTAGCACCAAACATGGCCAAAACCATTTCCAGCAACTTTTGAATCCTGAATGGTGGTCTGAAAGAAAAAATATTTCAATAATTTCGGTTCATGGAATGTCAATAACAAATAAGTCGGAAGAGATGAGAGACATCTTTTATTAGAATAGGAAACTAATAAGTTGGTCTTACGATTCATTGAAAATTTCAACGAACTGAAGCTTACGAAATAATTCCAATAAATGTTTTAAAATATCTCTTCAAATTGCCCATATTTTGGCCTGCGTGTGCTAGGGGCGCGGGCGTTTGAAAATCGGCCAAAATGTGGCCATATAAGGTCCAGTGGTTGACATTAATTGAGTAAATATAATTAAAACTGAAACACAACAACAGCAATAAAAATCCTTCTTAATAACTAAATAAATAACACCCCTTTCCCATCCGCACAAGCAAAGCTTTTCATGGGGTACATCTTTAAATAAAAATAATGATACATGGTTATGAAAATGAAATGTTACAGTTTATTATACACGTGAATTAGTACTCTGTTATCATTTATTTTTAAATTTTGTACAAATAAATTTCCATAAAAAAGTCATTTTTACTTTTCTCCAAATAAGAATCCAACCGAGCTTTAAACATATATTTATAGCATCGATGACTTGTTGTGGAAGTTCGTGCAAAGCTTACTACTGCACTGCTCCATTTGCAAGGAACTTTAGAGTCTCCTAGGTGTATTATCCAGATATAATATCAGGGTAAATTATTGATAAGTCCAGCTTCACTTTATAATATATTTAACATATCACAATTCAAAATGTAAGGCTTAAATATAAGACACACACTCAACCTGTCGCTCGTCACTCGTAACCCCAAAGTAGCAAGTTTGGTTTATTAGAACTGGTGCACACACACTCGAGCTCTCATTCTTGCATCCCTATCTCACTTTACCAAACTCACATATACTACGCCAGGATTGGAACCTAAAGGTGTTTTGTTAATTTATTTGTGTTCACGGAGATTTATATTAATTTGTGTTGATGGTGAAGATTTCTTGAATATCATGGTAACTATAATGTCCAGTTGAAAATTTAAATGTCTGAATCAAATCACCCCTTTTTATTCTTTATTTTAATGTTGGTAATATTAGTTCATTGAGTCATCTTCATATTCCATCATTATTTACTTTAACATTACAAATTACATTATTATTTCGCCAACCCTTTCTCCACACTTCTAAGATCAAAAATACCCACGGAGAGCGTAAGACCCAAATGCGATTACTAAAATGAACATTTTTTTCTATCTTCGTCCATTTTAAATTAATGTCACAATAAGTTGTATAATTTTTTTTCTATTTTTCATCCTTGTCCTTTTTAAAGTAATAGTAAAACATGTTATTTCCAATCAAACATTAAAACATAGTCAATCCACATATTTACTACATTATTGAATCGGTTTCTTTCAGCTTAGTAGGTAATTTGTAATATTATTTGTAAGAAACAGTATTGATTGTTCTTTCAATATATTATGTTGTGTTGTTTTGATTTTTTTTAAATTATTCACCTCAACAAACCTAAAAATTAGCCTTGTACTATGTCTACCTTGTGAGGTTAAAAATTTAAATGTTTACAATACTACCACGTGAATAAACAATAAACGATGTTAAAGCTCGTATTAAAACACACATTAAAAGCCCTTGAAGATTTCCCTCTATGTTCTGTAGAAAAAGTTTGTCAGAGTTAATAACAAAAAACTAATATTTAGATCGATTCGAACGTCTGTCAAACAACTAATCGTCAAATTAAAATTACTTATAACTTTACGATTTTTCGGTTAAGATGGCCTTTTTGTGCACCTACCTACTAAAAATCAGTTAGTTCTTTCTAAAAATTTTTACATATCTCTGTATGCAAAAACATTAAACGAAAGTTGATGCATAATAGCCAAAACTTCTGCGTTATGAATATTGTAATATTGCTACGAGTGTACATTGTACATCATGGTCCATTGATGAACAACTCATCGAAATGGTATTTAATTTTTCACATCTCCCGTGAAGTGTTGCCTCACTTCCGTTCGTCTCTCCGCTCCGGCCTACTTCCGGTTCCGAGGGTCAATATTATTATGGCTCGACAATAACAGCATGTGAGGTTCCTACCGTACTGACATTATTAAAAAAATGACATTTTATAAAATTTTTCTGATCGAACGCAGGAAAAAAACATTAAGCTATTATTTGTCATAAAAACACCAAATTATTATTTGTCATAAAAAACACCAAATTACCATTTGTCTTAAAAACACCAAATTAATTTTTGAAATAAAAAACATAAAATAACTATTTATCATAAAAACACCAAATTTATATTTTTATTTATTTATGTCTATTCTTGAATAAACATTTTACAAATGATTACAGTGGTTTATATTGTAGTACAGAGAAAAATTAAAAATTAATATTTGTCATAAAAGCACAAAAATACTATTTGTCATAAAAATACAAAATTACCATTTGTCATAAAAACAAAAAATTACTATTTATCATAAAAACACCAAATTACCATTTGTCTTAAAAACACCAAATTACAATTTGAAATAAAAAGCACAAACATACTACTTGTCATGAAAATACAAAATTACCGATTGTCATAAAAACACAAAATTACTATTTATCATAAAAATACGAAATTGGTATTTGTCATAAAAATACCAAATTACCATTTGTCTTAAAAACACAAAATTACTATTTGAAATAAAAAAACAAAAAAATACTATTTATCATAAAAACACCAATTTACCATTTGTCATAAAAACACAAAATAACTATTTGTCATAAAAACACCAAATTAGTATTTACCATAAAACACCAAATTACTATTTGACATAAAAAAAACTATTTGTCATAAAAACAATAATTATCCAAATAACCCAAAACGATGTCGTGAAGCAAAACAATGCAGCTTCACTTATTCGCGAAAATAAATTATGAATTAGAAGCTTCAGAAAAGAGTTATCGTGTAAAAATATGAGCTACCGGCATCTATTTTTCCTCCTTAATTTAATCCTGGCCTCTTCAAGACCCGCATTAATAAATCTCCAACTACTTTAATATGCCTTACAACGCTGCACAACCGGGTGGTGACAGCTGACATAGTTCCCTTATAATTACACTGTCTAGACAGGAGCGCACTTGGGAGGTATAACATAAAAATGGCATCTCTAACTGATACCATTCCAAAGGTATATAATATACGATATTTCGACGCACCAAAATTAAATTTTCTCAAAATAATGGTTTACGGATGTAAAATATTTTGACTTTAAGCCGTCGATATAGTCTTTGACATTAAATCAATCTTTATCTATCTTGTTTTCTGTGAAATGTTTTCATCAACCAGCAAATAATATGTAAGGTTTTTTATAATGCTGGAATTAGTTGCTAGATATTAAAAGTTTATTAGCTCCTAATTTTGTCTTTATCTTATGTGTAAATCATAAACCTACAATTATTATATTGTGTTATGTGATTATAAAATATACTCATTTACTTCCAGAACCTCTTTCTGAAGACATGGAGATAATCGCAGAGAGGCTCGTGCAAGGAATAGTGGCTGGCGCTGCTAAAAAGGACGCCCGATTCAAATCTAAATATATTGTTTTTCTAAACAAACACAGAATGGTAAAGATAACATCTCTAATTTAAAAAAAAAAGAAAAAAAAAATTTTAAAAAATTTCCAAGGCCGAGAATTGAATCCCCATCAACTGGTTGATTGCATAAATTGTAAAATGATACAAATTCATCATATAAAATTTACTTGCGCACGCCGGAATTTGAGTCCGCGACCTTCGGATTGCTAGTGGAGAGTCTTACCCCTCGACCGCGGAGGCCGTCGATTAGTTATCTACGCATGAATGAGCACATTTGCTCAATAACCTCTTTATTCCTTTTATATCTTGCATAGTTGATTGAAAACATTAGGAGGAACAAAGATTACAAGAAACATCGATTTTTCACCTTTTTTGATTCAAACTTTTCTTATTAAAAATGGTAATTTACGAGTTTCATTCTAGACAAAATGTGGTATTTTGGAAAGAAAAGGTCATCAAAGGTATATTTTATTTCTCATTAACTACTCAATTTCACTAGCTGATCGTATTATCGCCAAACTAGGAACATGCCATAACATGCTAGACGAAATACTGTAAAAGTTACCAGCATTAAAGGCTTACCATTGTTACATTCGTTGAAACATTTCTCTCTCATACAATACGCACGTATTTTGTAGTTTCCTTACAATTCTATGAATTTATTTCAGCTGCAGTCCCGTTCTCTGGAATACCTGGTGATAATGGAGGGGCTGAGGGGGCACTGCGCCGTGGCAGAAGGCCCTCCGGGATGCGCGCGACTCCGCCCCGAGGACAGCGAGCTCTGGGAGGATTTTCTCACTGCCAGCGGCTTTCTCAGGAGGTTAGTTGGGACTAATATGTAGTAAAACCTTTATCGAATATGGCTAAAAGGTGAATTTTTTATCTTTTATTTGAGAAGATACCACTGAGTATGACCCGCACATAAACTTCAAGGGAACATTCATGAAAATGAACAGATGCTTGGGTCAAGTTCTTCAAATATAAACCAGAGAAATTGAGAGAAGAAGGATATTAGGTTTAGCGAAAATATCCTTCGTCATCTTTATTACTTTCCCACTACTCCCAGCCTCACAAAAAGTAACAATCGGATGCCATAGTTTTTATTAAAAATTATATGGACCATTGGATTCGAATTCAGACTAACAAGAGATGAGATGTTAAATGGAGGGGAGGCAATTTTAGATAAGCCTTGATAGAAGAGAGATGAAGTTCCCACTTCTAGAACACAGAGTGTAACAATCTGAGTCAAGCACGTGCATTTTAAAAAGGTGAGAAAGAACAGAACAATGTCCAATCCTTATTCGAATAAGTGAGGAAATTTATTTTTTGGATAAATGGGAATTGTTGAATCCACAGTTTTCTTGTAATAGTCCTTTGTATTGAGACATAATATTATTTACAATAAATAATTTTATGAAAATCTTAATCTAAAACAATAACCATTTCATTGTGTGTCAGAAAATGAAAACAAATCGTTTATTATGCCTTTAAAAAGTGTATGTTTATAATATCTACATAATTATATTATTTTCTGATTAGATCAGGAACTCGAGGAATATAAATTTATGGCCTGTGTTTGTGTTTCTGTTTATCAGGAAATGATGAGAGAACCAAATTACAATCGGATAATGCGTTTATGGCTTTTTGTTCCGTTTCTCCGGATTTGATAACTTTATTGACATTTCAAAGTAATTACAGTTTTATTAGTAGATTCTATCGCTGAAACAATCTCTATTTAATTATGACATCAAACAAAATTGTTTTTATAACATTGATTCGAAAGCGTAAATATGGGTTTCCACCTGATTTATTCTGTGATCTGTTTTATATAACGAACCGTTTGAAAATGGAAAGGACTTGTTTCGCGTTCACATTTGCTATATTCTATTTCGTTCAAATTTGCTATACAGTTATATATATAAAATAGAACGAATTTTGATGTTGAAAGTTGATTCAACATTTGGTTTCCAGTTCTCATAGATTTTATGAAATATATCATAAAATAGATGAGGTAGGAACTCGCCATAGGCAATATGTGTCACAATATAATAATTTCGGAAAAACAATAAAAAAATTAACAAAATACATTAAAAATGTAGATTACAAAGGAATGAAAACTCTCAAACTGTGAGTTTTGGGGTCGTGAGATTTGCACAAGTACCTATTATGAAAAATATGATATATTGTCTTACTTATTGTAGGCTTATTCTAAAATTAAAGATTTATAGCTCATGGTGAAATAACATTGTAAGCTTTACGATACGTTGCAAAAGTTGACTCTTTATTTAATCTGATATTATTAATACTCCAGCGTCTGTACGGTGTAGGCCCTGTGATTGGTCAAATTCAAATTGTGTTTAAATAAGACTTTAAAGATTAAGACACGATTTCATACTGAAATAGAATCGCCACATGTAATACGATATTTATTCAAAAATATCGTTTCTGCTCATACAATTTTTGGATAATATCGAAGAAAATATGTTTTAGAAAGTTCATGATCCATTGGATTAATTACATTACAGTGAAAATTATCCACAATTACGTGATTACGTTTGACGTTTGACGAAAAAAGCACGCGTTCATTCAACATGGCCGATACCATAAATAAACCAATCACGCGTCAAAGATAGCCGACAGAGCGCTCCTCTGGCGGTGAAAGAACGAACCGAGGGGCTGGCGCGAATATTTAAATATGCAAAATAAAAAGATTTCTTCTGGAAGTTTATTTAAACTTTGCAATGGCATCGTTTCTAAAACAAACATTTGATTCAACTTAATGACAATAAACAACAACTCTTTGCATGTACGATTTTGAAAAATATTGATATTTAATATTATTTACGTAAATAATAATTTCGCATTATTTTGACAGAACACCGATATGATATACGCGAAAGTATAGGCACTGCCAACCCAATAAAATAACATGAAAGACAATCGGAAGATAGAAACGCTTCGTTGATTGTAAAATTAGCCAACAAATCTCTAATCTGACATGTACTTATATGTATAATAAAACAATCATTTTGCCAGGTATAAATATTTATATAATATATATTAAGGTATTATTCGGAAACGCTGGACAAGGATAATACGAAATATTTTTAAGTAAAACCTTCGGATTTACCTTAATTAATATAGAAGGAATCTGAATGCATTCGGGAATTTTTGAATTTTAGCATTTTAATTACGTGAATTAATTAATTATTAATTATTAATTAATTAATTAATTATTTTTTATTTTTTTTACGTGATTAATCACGTAAAATTAAAATTTGCTTTCGTTGTATTGGATGACAGCCGGAATAATTTCTATTGATGACATTTTCTTTTTTTGGTATTCCTGATATGAGTGTCTAGAATTTTTACCATAATTTACTCTATGCAAATATTATTTTGGTTTCTTTTACAAGTAAGGAAATATTTAAAAAAAAGTTATTATAGGTTAGGATAGGTTAGGTTGGGTTATGCTAGATTAGGTTAGATTAGGTTGGATTAGTATAGTTCAAGTTAGTTTATAGGTAAGGTTAGATTAAGTTGGATTATTATGGGTTATTATAAGTCAGGTTATGTTAGGTTAGGTAACGTTAGTTTGGGTTATTATGGGTTAGGTTAGGTTGGGTTATTATAGGTTAGGTTGGATTTGTATAGGTTAGGTTAGGTTAGGATAGGTTAGGTTAGGATTGGTTCGGTTAGGTTAGGTTAGGCTAGATTGGATTATTATAGGTTAGGTTAGGATATAGGTTAGGTTAGGTTGGATTATTATAGGTGAGGTAAGCTTAGGTAAGGTTAGATTATTATAGGTTAGGTTGGATTATTTTAGGTTAGGTTAGGACATAGGTTAGGTTGGATTATTATAGGTTAGGCTGGATTATTATAGGTTAGGTTAGGTTATTATAGGTGAGGTTAAATAAAATAATAGTTAAATAAATCATTTGTGCTAAGTAGGCACTATTTTGCCGGAATATTGTATTACATTATATTTTTTTAATTTACGTTTTTCATTTGTCTCTAGCCGCTCATTTCAGGAATACCGACAAAAGAAAATGTTATCAACAGAAATTATTCAGGCTGTCATCCCATACAGCGAAAGCGAATTTTCATTTTACGTAATTAAAAATTAAAAAGCTAAAATTAAAATTTTCCCAAATGCTGTTCGATTCCTTTTATAGTAATTAAGGTAAATCAGAAGGTATTATTTAAAAATATTTCCTATTTTCCGTGTCCAGCGATTCCGAATATTTACCTATATTAATTTACCTTTAGCCATTTAGGCAATTATTCGGGAAAGGTAAAGTTTTACCTGAACAACTGTCATTATTATTATGCCTAAACGCCTTCCTGTTCCGTTTTTTAACAATATATACTCACCCTCTCTCTGTGAATGACCTAATATCTACCTATTAAATGTAACTGTTGTTAGTATCACTTAAACTGGGCGAAGCTCAATTAAGTGCCGCCCGCAGGGCCTAGCAGAAAAAAACCCGCGGAGCGGGTTTTTAACTGCTAGTTTATAATATTACACTATATTTTGTACAGTGGTTATATAAATATGTGCTACTATAAAAATCACATATAGCAATAATTGTACTGTAAGATTTAATAATATGAGTACCTAATTTAACTGTGAGATAAGAATAATATTAAAAATAATATATATTCGACGGTGTCTTGGTAAAAACCTTCAAGCGACATTGTTGCTTTTCGGTGGTTTCATGTAGAATAGTCTTCAAAGTACAACATGGTAAAGAATTTTAATTGATAATAAATTTGGTTTTTAATATTTACATGGTAAAATATTAAAAACCAAATTTATGCGTACAATTATTTTTAGGTTATTTCGAGAAAACTGTAGATGAAATTGCTTAACCCTCAAATTTATCTTAATTATAAATTTCGAAAATTTCTAAAATAAATAAAAACTTTTATATAAACTTTAAGATATTTAATTAGTTTTACGCATTTGTAAATAAATGTTCGTTTTTATCGTCTGATGAAATGTTTTCTATTTGTGGATTGAAGGGATTTACCATACCATATATATTTTGTGGTATTGATGATAATAGCAGTAAATTATGTAGTTAGAAAGTGAAACATGTATATATTTTTAAAATAAATAATTACCTAAACGTAAGAAACCTATATTTGAGAAGCACATTTATATTTTTTTATTTATTTTCTTTGTTTTGATATTAAAATTAATGTGTTGTTTTTGCAGGGATAAAGTGGTAGAGAGATGGGTGGAGGTGTTGGCCTGGGCCGCAGGGGGGGAGGCCTGCTCGGGGGGCGGAGCGCCGGGGCTGCTCGTGCCCTCCACCGCCTACCCCCACGTAAGGGACCTACCCTTCGAACAGCAGTGCTACTATGGCGACGGTAAGTATGTTTATAGCAACCTATCTTTCGTGCATGAAATGGTTACAATTTTTTACACACAGGTTAGTAATAAATAATGGTTACATAATAATATAATAACTTACATTACAATGGTTTACAATTGAATAAACAAATAATTTACAATTCTCAGATATATTATTTTGACGTGAAGAAATTTTATGTATGTTTTAAACATCAAATTTGTCACGTTAAAAATGTTGAACATAAATATGTTGAATCACTTGTACATCCGTTTTCTAAACTTTGTGGGAATTGATGAATTTGCTTCATAATTTGTTTGTTAACGGTGACATTGAAATAGATCCTTAAGAGGAAGCTACAAGCTAAAAATGTGTATATTCTTGGTATACCTTATATCGTAGGTAATAGGCATTAAAATCGCTTGACAAACAGAGTCTAGAAACGTTCGATTTCAAGCAAATAACTGTTTTTTACTTATTTTGTAAATAATTTTATAAAAAAGCAAAAAAGTTAATCAAATGAAACTGTCACAGATAATCTTAGCTATAAAACTGTATTTTTTAAAAGTTGTTTTATGCGTTCAGACATTTCTATTGAAAAAATATTTTTTGTAGTAGTTTGCATTTATATTTTTTATTGAGTGATTTATTTTTTTATTTGTATTTTACTCAAGCGAAGCGATAGGAAAACCTTCAACTTTAACTAAAGCATATTTTTGGTTTTCATAATGTACACCAATTCGTTATAACGATTAATCAAAATAGTGATTTGGTATTAAGATTCGCCTTATGCCTAGTGTGTCGAGTAGGTACCTACTCCAATGTTGACTAGATTCAGGAGTAAAAAAAAATTCAGCCAGTAAAAAAAGAAGGGTAGGTCGCATATTTTAAAGTGAAGGTATTTAATAAAAAAGTGTAGTTATTTGTTCTAAAATAATTAAGTCATAAAAAAATCGCTGAATTCTTTCGAAATTTTTAATGAGACTTTAGTTATACATGTATTATGGCACTTAATTATTGAAAAACATAAGCGTAAAAATTTGAAAACTGATTAATTTTGTACAGAAGTTTATATTTGTGAATTGTTGTAACCTTTATGTCATTTATGTCATTATGTGTATATATTTCAGTTCACGAAGACATTGAGCCTTCTCACCACGGTTACCGCGTGGCCATCGTGGAGGGAGCCCCCTGGGTGCGCGTTCGCATGGCCGGGGGCGCTCTGGGGGCCCGCGGGGTGCAGGCCAAGCTCGCCCTGGCAGTGCCCTACAGCGGCTGGCCTCAGGGCAGCGACTTCCCCAACAGGGCCCCCCTCGGGCACCCAGATGCTCTCATATTCTACAGCGCTGCACAGACGGTAAAATATATGAATTAGTATGGAATGCCTAAAACCATGGCTGAATTAGTTTGAAATTCCTAAAATGATCACTGAATTCGTTAAAAATGCCTAAATTATAAGACATAAAAGAGCTTGGAATGACGAAAATAAAACAGATTAGCACTTATGGCAAGGCTGAGGCACATGGTTCAATTCTTATATCGCACATTAAAATAAAAATGGATATATTTATCTCAGACACAATCTAGATCGCATTGTTAATTAAGTTTGTAAAAACATATATTATTTTTGCAGGGTTTCTACATAGTGGGGGGCGCCCCTGCGGCTGGCGTACAATGGTCGGAGCGCTGCGCCGGCTGGCAGCTGTGGGCGGAGGGAGCTCGCGCCATGCTGGGGGCTCGGGGAGAGGGCGCAGCCCGGGTGGCCGAGGCTCTGGGGGCGGTGCTCAAACACCTGAGAGAGCAGGGCCAGGTGAGCAGCTATTTTAAAATTTATTAAGCGTTATGTTACGAAAAAACCCACGCTAGAAAATCTACAGAAGAGTGATTAGAATGACCGATTAGAATTTCCACCAGGAATCTGTGGTCTGCGGAAAGAGCCTTTCATTGAATTTAAACCAACTATATATTTTTTTCTTGTAGCCTCCCCTGAGAGCAGTGAGCCGATTCATGGTGGAGGAAGCCCTGCTTTGGAGGCTTGAGAGGCCCGTGGCTAGGGGACCCGCTGGGGACCTGAGGGCCTGGTCTTCCTCAAATTTGGCTCATCATGTGCTGTGCGTCCTGGATACGTAAGTCTTACAAAAAATCAATGTGTGGAATTTCTTAATAGCCTTGCATTGTGATGCCTGATCCAAAATTTAACGCAGCGGTTTAAAAAAGGAATTCCATTTGCCATGAACCATCTGCCATAGGTCACTTTAAGTAGTTCACTACGTTTGATGACTTAGCAGGGGTACCCGGGTACATGGACAGAAGTTTGTCGAGGTCGTGGAGCTGGATGCATCTGACCACCGGCTGCGTAGCGGGACAGATCGGGAAAGTCCAGTTGAGGGAAGACCCCTGGACCTCTCCAACCGAACTCTCTCGAGCCATCACTTTGCATCACAGTGGGAGGGATGTATTTATACGTCCGTCACTCCCTGACACTCTGACCCCCAGATTTCTACTTAGATACCCAATCCTCATACTTTTTTCCTTCCCCGAACTTCGCCTCCTTCCTTTACTTAAAAATACGCTCGACACAGCATCCTCATGTCATAGGCCCCATTTTTTTTCTTATGGCCTCTTGTGTGGAGTTAATGTAAAACAAGTTTGTGCATCAGAACAAGGTTCTACACAATAATGTTATACAACTAAGGACGGGTTGTTTTACAGAATTTGAACGATTCATCAAAATTTAAAGTTGATTTCAATGAAGGATCTATCCAAGTTCTTTTATTATTTCAGTTTTGAGAAACAACCGGCCAATAATGATATAATAACAGAACTTAAAAAAACCTTCACAGAACTTGAAACTAGCCGTCCTTAATTTTTGTTAAAAAAATGTTTTTTTTCTAGAGTCTTGGGTCAGTTGACCGCCAAAACCGGTCGGCACTACTTCTTCCCCGGATGTGACGTCATTAAGATGGCGGTGTGGCGGGGAGCACGTGTGGGGGAAAGGGACTGGAGGGGCGATGCAACCTGCATGGCGGGCTTTCTGAGCAAATTGCATACAGACGGAGTTCAAATGGCTAATGGTAGGTAATTTATTTCTGCCTCTAGCATTTTAATTGGTCATTTTCGCTACCAACAGCAATTCTAACATTTTAAATTATAAAATCTGAAAATAATTGGCTGTAACAAGGTCACGGTTAACTGAAACCGTCGAAGTCTTAACGAAAAAAACCAAACCATGTGGATTCAAGGTTTCGAACTACGGCCTGGGATAAAAGATCATTATTTTGGATTCTTACACGGTAATAAACTTCACATTATTTCTATCTTTTTATTAATCTACTATTTTTTATGTCTAGCCTCAATAATAAAAAAAAACGTAAACCCGCAGTTTTCATATTGTTCTTTAAAAAGAAAGACAAACATTCCCTGGTTACGAATAACCAGATAATATTTGAAAATACCTACTACTACTACAGTAGGCGGAAAATGTTGCTTGTGTTGTGATGGAGAACTTAGCCAGCCGAGAATTAAACACACTACGCCTGGGAGAGACCCAAACGCGATGTCAACTCAGCCACCGACCGGTCATCAGCGGTCGAGTCGAAAACGGCATGTTTCTCTTATTTAAGAAATCAAAACAAAAATTTAACCGTAATTCATATTATTTGTAAGGTACTTAAATACCAACCTACTTAAATATAAACCATATATTTTATATTTAAAAAAATACAATTACGGAATTATACAATTTGTCCAAGGAAAAGTCACCATGTCAATAATTTTTTTAAACTTTCTTCATGCTGTAGGTACCATACTACTGAATAAAGGCAAATAAAATAGTCCAAATAAACACGACGATTTAGAATTTGAAAATAGAATTTTTACTGAATCATTGACAGAAACGAAACTTACAAACAAATTTACAGACAGACAAAATGACAAACGGTCGAGTTAAAACAAGATTTCGCTTCGCTTAGTTAAAGATTTAAACTTAAACGATTCAGCAAAGTAATATTTGATAGAGTGCTTCCAAAAAACACATCAGATTATCCTGATATATTGTCGGATCATTTTTGAACATATGATCAAGAGTGTAATTAATTTCTGAACATATGATCAAGAGTGTAATTAATTTCTGGACATATGATCAAGAGTGTAATTAATTCCTGAACATATGATCAAGAGTGAAATTAATTTCTGAACATATGATCAAGAGTGTAATTAATTTCTGAACATATGATCAAGTATCTTCGACTGTCAGTATCTCCTGTATAATACAGATATTCTCCTATGCACACTGCATCATGTATTACTTCTATTTAAAAGCCTTTTTAGGCGTATATATATAAATAAATAAATAAGAGTGAAATTAATTTGTGAACATATGATCAAGAGTATAATTAATTTCTGAACATATGATCAAGCATGTAATTAATATCTCTGTCTTCTCAGCAGACGAAGAGCCATCATGGGGAAGGTCCCGTCTCGAGGGCGCCCTGGTGACCCGCTGGGGGCTCCTGCTGCAGGAGATGACTCCAGCCGGGGGCACGCGGGGCGGGCGCATGACGGGCTCGGGGGCGGCGCCCTACTCGCCTCGTCAGTTGGCGTACCTGGCCGCGGCCGCCAGGGGACTGCTGACTGCGAGACAGGTGGTGATTCAGGTACCAAATTGCTTCATCTAGCTGAAGTCCCCGGCGTTGCCCAGGCTTTACGCAAATTTTTCGAAATAATAATAATAACAACATAATATTTTTATATCGCAGTTATGTGCTATATCATTTCAAGTGGGCTTCACTATAATAAACTTTAACATAATAATGTATAATCAGTGGTCGTATTCTTAAAATGACTCCTACTGATCAAATAACACGATATAAAAATGTATTGTTGTTTCAAAGTTATAAGCAAAGTAATAATTAACAATAACAGTGCTAATATAGTGCAGGACAAAAAAGAATAAGCAAACTAATAATTAACAATAACAGTGCTAATATAGTACAGGACAAAGTTATATGCAAACTAATAATTAACAATAACAGTGCTAATATAGTACAGGACAAAAAAGAATAAGCAAACTAATAATTAACAATAACAGTGCTAATATAGTACAGGACAAAAAAGAATAAGCAAACTAATAATTAACAATAACAGTGCTAATATAGTACAGGACAAAGTTATAAGCAAACTAATAATTAACAATAACAGTGCTAATATAGTACAGGACAAAAAAGAATAAGCAAACTAATAATTAATAATAACAGTGCTAATATAGTACAGGACAAAAAAGAATAAGCAAACTAATAATTAACAATAACAGTGCTAATATAGTACAGGACAAAGTTATGAGCAAACTAATAATTAACAATAACAGTGCTAATATAGTACAGGACAAAAAAGAATAAGCAAACTAATAATTAATAATAACAGTGCTAATATAGTACAGGACAAAAAAGAATAAGCAAACTAATAATTAACAATAACAGTGCTAATATAGTACAGGACAAAGTTATAAGCAAACTAATAATTAACAATAACAGTGCTAATATAGTACCTACAGAACAAAAAATAATATTAAAATTAAAATCTATGTAAAATATGTTTTGCGCTCACAAAACTCGAAAAGTAGTCGACCGATATTGTTGAAAATTTCAAAGTTTGTTTTTATTAGTGCCAGAAGTGTTTAGAGGGTTTGATTAGTAGAAGAAGTGGGGGACGACCGACGAATGGTTAACGCAATATCTCTGCACCGGAATGAGATACGGAGTCGAATTAAAGTCGACGTAATGTAGTTTTTTAACAGTTACATTGTGGTGTATAGTAGTGAATGATGAAAGAAGTCAGAGACGCCTAAGAAAGACATTAGCAATAGCTTAGCATTGCGGGGTCCACTAATACAATATAATACAGGAGGTAGTTATATTCATAAAAACAAGAAAACTCTGATTAGACATTAAACATAAAAAAGTACAATAAGGAAGATACCGAAATCAAACAACTACCGGAAACTTGAGAATATGGGGTGTAATGGTACATTGAAAGGAAGGTAAAGTTTATTTATTGGATTTTAAAAATATTTTTTTAAATTAATAATTATAAAAATTAATAATTTTTTTAAAGCCCGTTTAAGTTCAGCCAAATTCTGGATAGGAGTAAGAGCTGAGGGAAGTTTATTGAAGAATTACACGAAAATCAAATGTAGACAGCAATTTTCCTCTAATATTGAACTCAAAGTTTGCAAAATTTCATCAAGTGTTAAATTCAGCTATTCAAAAGGGGTAGGTAAAGCGGATGGGTTGGTGCTTCGAAATCTCTTGTAAGCAGTGACCTTCCTCTGGTTTTGAAGCTCATGTGTGCAAAATTTCATCAGTCTCGGAATAAAACTGTAGCTTTGCACTCAAAAACAAAGTAGCCCACGGACACTCTTATTTTTATAAATACATATATTATTTTTTATATATATTTACATATATAACAAAAGGGGTAGGTTAAGCGGATGGGTTGTTGTTTAGAAATCTCATGTACCAATGGCCTTCCTCTGGTTTTGAAGGTCAAGTGTGCAAAATTTCATCAATCTAAAAAAAAAATGAACACTCTTGTTTTTATATATATGTAATCGTGATTGAATTTATTTATTCTTAAATATATTAGTATTACAATTGTATAGTATATTGTCCTCCACGTTAGGAGTTCACCTGTGTTGTGGAGGACTTTTTCAATTGTAAAGTTATATAATAGTAATAAATAAACAATACAGTGGAGTTAGTTACACAGAGAAACTATAAAAATTAAAATATAAAATCGATTTTTACATAGTTTTAACAAAAACAAATGTGAAATATAACAAAATTAAATATTAAAAGGATTGTAGCCAGTTCCAAATGTGTTTTTTGTATTTTGTAAGATTAGATGTTTTATATTGTGTTGGAAGTGAATTGTATAGTTTTATAGACTGGAATCTGTAGTGTTTTTGTTCAAAGGATGTGTTGGTTTTTGGTATTAGTAGTTGGTGTGCGTGTCTTGTTCTAGATGTGTTTAGGTTCTTGTAAAGAAAAGTTAGTATTTGTTTTGAATATAATTTTTGAATCTTCAACACTGGTAATTTTTTGAAAATGGTCGAAGTGGGTGTTAGTATTGGTACTTTAAGTATTACTTTTATTGAGGTTTTCTGAGCTTTATACAGTGTGTCAATGTATTTGTTACTGGAATAGCCCCAGGAAATAATGCCGTATTCCATTATGGATTGTGCTATTGTGAATTAACACCAGAATATTTAAAAAAGTAAATTGTAAAAAAATAGCTGAGTATGCTGAAACTATCCAAGGTAGTATAAATAAAGCATTGATTTTTCGCTTGGTAAATTAATATATGCTAATAATGAATACATTTACAAATCTTAATCAACACATAGCAATGTTTAGAAAACAAACACGTGAGAATGTTGTGCTTGTTCTACAGGTAGTCTAAGAACTAGCATCATTAATCCTATTAGCACCAGTGCACAGCTGAGAGACTACAACATGTTTGACCAACATTTGTACACGGTTGAAATATACCCCGTGAGAACGGGACGTTTTTACAGCTCATTCTTATGATGGCTTGTTGGGTTTCATGTTTTCTCGGATCTCTTTATTATCCAGTTTTATTCGCTCTTTCCCCTAAAAACAGAGATTCTCATCAAAATAGTTTCCTTTCAAACAAGCTATTTTAATAACTATTTCGTTGTTATTTTATTATTTCTGTAGAAAAAATAAACAAAAATTTACTGAAATTTGATTTTAGGATTCCAATGAATGGTTTCAAGGAGGTTTATCTACTACCATAACTCAACCCCAAGACCCGATTGAAGACTTGATTCACCTTCTGGCAATCATATTAGACCAAGCGAGAGATTATTTCCTGAAGACCCACGTCTCCAATGGAATATTCGACGATGTTCAAACTAAAGATATCAAAAAAACTTCAACAGCCACCAAAAAGACTTCGTCAAAAGACACTTTAAAACGCCACAAATTGAAGAATTGTTACGATGCTTCCGCAGCGTATTTAATCGACGCTGTTCGAAGAGATTCCGATACACAAAAAGAAGATTTGACTGACGACAGTATTCTTATGAGGACATTACTCAAATGGTTGTACAAAGCCGTGGATGATGACAAAAAATACCTATCTCCCGTACTAAAACCTTATTTGGAATTGTTATTCGTAACCTCGCATGAAAACAGTTGGCATCTTGAAGAGTTCAATTCCAGGATTTGCACTAAGGAATTTGATGCTTTGACTTCGTTTTCAAAGTTGGTGCATGATGGTCACGTGAGTCCAGCTCAAGGACTTGTTGACGCTGCTGCCAAGGGTTGGAAGTGGGCCGAAAAAATGCTGGAAATATTAGAGATCATTACGAATTCTGGAACAGGTAAGGAGGTTATCTGTCCTTAAACTATTCATCTACTTTTGTATTTGTTTAAATATAATTTTATATTTCATGCCATTATAATGACATGCATTAAAAAAATACTTAGAAGTAGAAAAAACTTATCACTTCACACAACTCCTCAGGGTAATTTGTTCGGTTTTGGGAACAAACAGCTAATTCTCGTGGAGTCGATTTGTTCGCTTTTCGGAACAGCTCATATGGTCTCATAGAAATCATTGCATCCTTTACCGTCATATTTAGAAATGTTAACTAAATGGTGTTAGAAAGAGAAAACACCAAACTTTATATAATATAAAAATTAACCACAGAATAATAACAATGTATACCTCTATGACACAAAAAAATTACCACAATTATATGAAACATTATGAAGCTTTTTGAAATTTTTATTAATTATTTTTATTTAAAACAACATAAAAGGAGGCGGCAGTAATGTTTATAATATACATAGGTATATCATTCTCGCTATCATTAATTTTAGTCCAGTGTTTAGATGATAAAAGGCGAGTCATTTGAAAAAATATTACAATCAATTTCAACATTTTAATGTTTAAAAATTTTATGTTTATTTCCAATAATAAAATAAAGCAAATTTCATCACTTTTAGAAAACAGTTTTTAGTATTTGGATACATTCACTAGTGTTCACAAACGAAATACACACAATTTGTCCGACTTTCTTACAGCATCTTCAAGAAATATAACGATCAATTTAACAGAGGCTTGACGAGGAAAATTGATGAGATTATAATTACATTTTTCACGTATGAAGGTTGAAATCGCTTGGCCACATAGACCACCTGCTTTGAAGATAATCACAATATTTTCTTTTTTTATAAAACCGTGCTAAAATAAATTAATTGGTTTTTTTGTACGTAAGAATTCCGATAGTTCGAAGCCTTGATTAATATAACTGAAAACGATTGTCTCTTAAACTATATGCTTCAAGTACCTACGATTCAATGATTCCACTGTCAACATACTCGTATTTTCAATGGCCTAGTTTTCTCGAGAACATGTTTTATATTAGTCATATTTTGCTTTATTAAGACATAAATAAAACAATTGTTGGTTTGGTAATGTTTTCAGTACTACGATTAGTTTTCCCTAAACACGATGGACCAGACATGAGGTTTGATTTGAGTTTACCAGCAGACGCGCGGGAGAGAGATAAATGGAACAGCTTCCATGCAAACAAGAAGAATAGGCTTGTGGCCAAACTGAACATGGCGGAACAGTGCGTGGTAGAAGCCTTCATCTGCAGTTTGGACAATGAAGCGATGGGGTAAGATACAAGTATTATGGCATTAATTAACTCACTCACTTATACTCGGACGACGTAAACATATAGTGTCTAACATAAGAACATAACACAACTGACGATTTTTTATTGCCATGCTGAAAGACCACCATTCAGAGTACTTTACTCATTTCCGTCCCCTCTCCCATTACCTATAACCTCATCTATTGGCTTCGAGCACCTTTCCCAATTTACCCTGCATTGAAATGCTTGGGTAAGTATCTCAGGCCGGCTCAAGTATCGTGGCTCAATAAAAGCCCGAATAAATCTGGCTTCCAAGGCATCTTTTATAGGGCTACCATATTCTTCAACAGTGACCAGCTGTTAACCCTGTACAAACTCTCGAATAGAAGGCTCGTTTCCGAATTGACTTTTATTTCAAAAAATGTTAGTGAATTATAGATAGCCCCGATTTATTGAGCTTAATTACCTTCAACATACCAACTAGAAATACACGATCGAAAATTCTTTTTAATTACAACAACCAAATCAAGACTGAGTTATCTAAATACTCACTTGTACCTAGATAACATATAGTTGGAAATAATTACGCAGAAATAATATAAAAATATATAAATATATGTATATCGCTTATTGTTTGAATAATAAATGTAAACAAATAAGTGAATGGATAAATAAATGTATGTTAATAGAAACCGTAATTTGTGAATCGAGTAGATTCTCATTTTTTTTCATCAATATGTTTTCTAACTACCAAACGAATTGAAGAGTGATGCCAGCTTTGAATGAATATGGAAGTGGTATGAAAAAATGTCTAATTCTCATTTTGAATTGTTTAATACAAAAAAAACGTTAATTTTTAGTTACGAAGGAGTCGTCCAAAACAGCAAAAGCGAAGAAATCCTTTCCACTGGAAAAGTAGACCACACCATATCCAACGGAGACATCTCAAAGACCCATACATTGAGAAGTAACACCGGGACCATAGACACCATGGCCACATCAGATAGCAAATATCACACTATGAGGAGCATCTCGTCCAAGTACAGTACCTTGCGGAACTCTGAGAGCCTGTTTGGGTCGTGTTGGTCGGCCGGAGATACTCTTAGACTGAGGCATGGGGCGCAGAGACCTACGGTGCTGGAGGAAGTTAATCACAATGGCGAGAAGAGATTTACTGGATATGGTAAGTTTCAATTGTTATATATCCATAGCCACATCAGACAGCAAATATCACACCATGAGGAGCATCTCGTCCAAGTGCGGTACTTACAGTAAATCCAAGAGCCTATTCGGGTCCTGTTAGCCAGCCGGGATTGGAAACTGAGACTGAGGCGTGAGAGATCTACGGTGTTGGAGCAATAGAGGGGAAAAGATTTACTAGATACGGCATCTGTTCATTTCTATAATACTAGCGCAGACCCGTGAAAAATCACGGGTCATTATTTTTGTGAAGCTAAAAGTATTTATTTTAAGAATATTTTCATCAGGATCATTGTCTTCAAAAAGACTATCATAATTACGAAATCGGTAAAAAAATTGAATCTAACGAAATACACATTTCAAATACAGAAATTTTTCCTTTTATTTGTTTTGTCTTATAGATGACATCGAAACAAGTTTGCACTGCTGTCTGCGAGATGCCACTCCTCTGAGCGTAGTCCTGGAGAAGAGGCAAGCCTTAGCTCCTCATCGGGAATATAAAGGAATCATCCAGGCACTCATCAATATGCAACGCTACAGCGTAAGTTTTTTTTAACAATTATGGTGTTTACTTCTTCAAGGACCCTCCTGGGACTTGTAAACAAAATACGGAAGTTAAATGGGAGATAGCTCAATGAACCCCTAACCTTAGTACTCATGGAAACTAAAGTATACTGTCTCCGCTTTAATAAAATTATTAATAAAACATATTTTTTCGTAAAATTGGAGTGAGGCTTATTAGCATCTCGTACTCAAGTAGGTACTCTTAACTCGCTCAAATGGTTTCTATAGAATTTCACTTATTTCGCCAACTTATTTGGCGTGTTGGAAATAAGCCAACGTAGCTCAGTGGTCCAGAGCACCTGATCGGGCACCAGGAGGTGCGGGTTCAATTCTCGTCAGCGGCATTTATTTTTATGCCAACTTATTTAGAAAATTTATTTGGCGTGTTGGAAATAAGCCGACGTAGCTCAGTGGTCCAGAGCACCTGACCGGACATCAGAAGGTGCGGGTTCAATTCCTGTCGGTGGCATTTATTTTTACTAGGAAGATATTTTCAATTTGTATGTATGTTTCAGGCGACTAATTATTTCATTTAATAATTTGTTATCCTTTGTGCTATGCATAAGAAACCTTGTCTTATAAAAATCAGTTTATTATGAAAAAAAAAAAATCTTGTTGTGGTTTTCCATCCTACTCGCCCTTCGTCCCACATTGCGCCCACTCATTTTACAAACCTACGTCATGAAGATTAACTCTGTATGAACTTTTGGGTACTTTCCCCTTATTGATTCGGTTTATACACACTGAAAGTTCACGGCTAAACAGTATATTTTTAGACTTAGCAGGTAAATTTGTACACATTTCGTAATATCTATTTTTATTCTGTATGAGTACAGCATAGTAGTCCCAACTGCTCCCAACCGTCTGGAGCCAGTGAGACTATGGCATCCCATATAGCCATTAGGGGTATGTTGTGAGGCTAAAGGTAGCCGAAAGGGAAAGAAGATGGGAGAGAGGAAGGTGGAGAAATACCCAGCTATTTAGATTTGGTCGCCAAACACGGTTAAAGCCATTTCAAGCAATGTTTAGATTCCGAATGGCGGTCTTTCACCAGGGCGATTCTGAAAGTATTTACCACTCAATATAATATATCTATCTTCTTCGAGTGTAGTGAAGTCCTGTTTTAACTTGATTATTTGAAATTTCATCTGTCTGTAGATGTTTGTATGTTCCTTTTGCGGTAAAAGATGGTGGCCGTTTTGGATACTACCTTTTTATCCCGCCAGAGTTTGCATAATTGTCGATCCTACTACGAATCTTAATAATCAATATAATGGTACCTACCTGCCTGAAAATGGACTAATAGGTAAAAATATATAAATAGCACTTGGTTTCAACTTGATTACTACAAAAAATAACTAATTATGTGGTTTGAGATGGTAAAACGTGCCTTAAAGTTCCATTTTTTCTCAGCCAAAGTAAAGATTTCAGGTTAGGAAATACGCATACATTTTTAAAATAACCTAAACTAAACTCTAAAAGTTATTTAGTATTTGTGCGACTTAAACCAAAACCTCCTAGATCACAAGGCCGAGACGCTGAATCAAATCAACCTGCTAACTTGTATGGAAAATTAAAAAAAAATTATTTTGTTAATAGGCCAGTGCAATTAGCGCCAAAAAGGGGGTCGCGATCGTAATTATTCCGGTAGTCCCAATTTTTTAATATGTTATATAAACTGGTCCCCTGATGTAAAATCTGAGTTTCCGACCTTGGCGCACCTGTGCTCGGGCCGCCATTTTGAAAAAACCGGCCGAAATCACGCCAAAATAGAGTTTTTCAAAAATATCTAATTTCCAATGCAAATTTCGGCTAAAGTAGCATAACAAGTATAATAGAACATAAAATTACCTACAACTTTTCTAAAAACTAAAAAACAAAACAAAATAACGCCCAAAAAACTTGTTTTTTTTTTAAAATACGCACCTTTACGACTTTCTACCTCGGTACCTATTAGAGATAGAAGAAAATTTATGAAAATTAAGTTGTAGGTAATTTTATGTTTTACTTTATTTGTGAAGCTACTTTAGCCAGAATTTGCATTGGAAATGAAATATTTGGGAAAAACTAGATTTTGAAACGATTTCGGGCGGTTTTTTCAAAATGGAGGCTCGAGCACAGGTGCGCCAAGGTCAGAAACTCAGATTTTACATCAGGGGACCAGTTTATAAAACATATAAAAAAATTGGGACTACCGGAATAATTACGATCGCGAATCGCTAATTGCACTTGACTATAAATTAACTAAAACATTTTTAAATGTTTTAAAAAATAAGAATAAATTTGAAACGAAAATTTTTCTAAAATCCCACACAAGTAAGGGGGATGCTTTGAATGAGTGTCCCGGTCTTGTGATCTGGGAGTTTTTGCTAAACCCCCTGACTTAAATACAACATATAAAAACATTAAATAGATAATTTCAAATCAAGTGTTGTTCTTTAAAGAGCAAAGGCATGCAGCGGAATTCGAAAAGTTTACCTAAATTATAATTGAGATAGTAACGTTTCTTTGGACAAATTGTATGATTCTTTAATTGAAATATTTGTATGGTTTATTATTAAGAAGGTAAGTACTTAAGTGCCTTCTTACAAATCTAATGATTTCATAGGAAATTTTGGGTTCGATTTATTAAATTAGAGATACGTGCTGTTTTGGATGCGAGGTCTATTGTTCGCAGAACTATTAAATTGTATTTTTTAATTTTTGTTTTTATATTAAAATATTATTTTTGTCCCCTTTACTGGCTTTACTCCTCTTCTTCATGTGACTCCCGCACAAGAGTTCCAAATGCTCTCTAGCAACCGGAGCCAGTGCTGCAGGGGGACTACGTCATTCACAATAATTGTTGAGGCTGAAGAGATAAGGAGGGGGTGTAGATGAGTAGATAAGACGAAGATGCGGAAGTGCTTGACTATTTAGATCTGGTTACAAACAAGCCATTTCAAACAACGTGTCGATTCTAAATGCTCTGAATTAATTAATGACTCTTACCCGTGCCAAGACCAAGTACAAAGGATTCTATTTTTTCTTTATACTGATGTCACAAGCAAAAAGACAGCTAGCAATTTGCAAAAGCTACCTTTTTGTTTATGACGTCAGTATACCCCTTTGGAGAAACGGTACGGTTATAAACCAGTTAATTAATACTCAATTATACTTTGAAACAAGTAATGTTGTACTTGTAGTGATGGGTAACAATGCTGACAATGGCAGTCTCATTACAAAATATAATGTATTCACGTTTCATTGCTAATTTTATGTAAACGATTCAGGGTACGAAACCGATGAAGGCTATACCCATCTCATCCACCTCGGTACGACCGTCTATCTCAGTGAGAATTGTATTCGTTGCTTTTTAACTCGTTGATATTAATTTACTCTGACTAACTGATTCTAGTTTAAAATAATGAAGAGAGTAGCCCACAGGAGAAAACCTATGGAAGTGTAAGCAATACCAAATAATTTACTTTAAAACTTTTAAATACCTTACCGTGTAGAATATTCCCTCTTGACCGCAATCAAAGTCAATATCAATCACCGTTTATTAAGAAACTCTAAAACTTTCCATATTTCTTTCCAAAGAATCAACTTAACCTTCTTCCAACTTCCGTGAGTTGTTCGAATGTGTCCATTATATAAAATCCACTGTGGTGGAAAGATATCGGACATATTTAGAGATGGATTGATAGAAATTTCTCGAATCTTTTGTTTGCACGTCACATCAATATCTCTTGTTATTGTTTTATTCGTACATATTGTTGTACAACGTTATTGAAGGGTTTATATCCGTACACTAGTTCTAGAGTGCAACAAGTCCGAATCGGCGGTATTGAGGTATGAGAAGTAGTTCAGAATATATACATTTATCAGATGCCAAGACGACAATGTGCGGCGTTAGCTGTAGGTCCCTTGAAATATCTTTTTGGAATAAAATATTTAATTAAACTTGCTATTCTCAAACTGCAACAAATCGAGATGATGCAATTGGTAACACAGTTTTATTTAATGGTTTCATTATGATCACGAATAGAATAATTACTTAAATCCATAATTTTAAGCCAATTCTCTAAAGTGGTAGTGAGGCTTTCATTAAAATTTTACCTGCCAATTATCTCAAATCGTTGATTTCTGAGATGTAACACTTTGGAACTAGTGGATCGGTATTTATTATTTAATTTGTAATTTTTTTTTATTTTAATAAAAATTATAGTATATATATAAAAAATAAATACAATGTAAGAAAAAAAAAATAAATATAAAATGAAAACAAAAAAAAGAAATAAAAAGATAAATTATAATAGTAAAAAAAAATAAAATGCAATTATAATAACATAAAATGAACAGTAGTTTATCATTCTTATTTTTAAAATGATCTATAAATTGATGTATTTACGCAGGTGCTGCAAGAACTCTCTGGGTGGTTGTCAGGAAAGGAAGAGAGGGCTGGGGCCTTGAAAGCTCTGCACCGCTTGGCTCGAGGAGGCAGAAGGGCGTCTGGTCCACTTCCCCACGCACCACCTTCCGCTCACAGACACAACTACACACTTAGGTGACCAAATACATGATAATGTGTGAAGTGTCTGAAGCGAAATATTTAATATTTGTGTGAAGGATCGTGTTTGAAACATTACAAAAATAATATTTCTTCTAAAAGCAGGTTTTTAATTTTTGGATGACATAAATTATTATTGTAATATAATTAACAACTACGCAATTATAATCTTTTGAATATTTTCTAAAAATTATGTTTTTTCTTGTAAAGACCACTTCTTTATCAATTATTCTTCTGCCGATTTGGGTTTGCTCCCCTCGCCCCCTGCTTTCTAACCGCTCTCCCAATTTTAATCTATTTTAACGTGTAAGAATTTTTTTTGTAAATATTAAAGTGATATAATCAAAGTGCATAATTTGACCGTAATTCAAAAAGAAAATAACTGTTGGTAAAATTTATTTGAAAACACTCTCATTGAAAAACTCAAATATTTTCGAGGTGCATACTGTAGATACAAGGAACTCTTTTGAAAACATTTTTATCCAGCTAACTTAATGAATAACTGTTTTTGTTCACTACTTCTTTGATAAATTTTTTAACGCAATTAACCTCTGCGTCTAACTATAATAGCTGTGTAGGGAAAATATGCACCATGAAATGTTGTCAAATCTGTGTCTATATTTTTTGTATTCATCGAAATATAATAATTTTTTTTTTAATTTCTAGCCCAAAAAGAACCAATCTACAACATAAGATAAGGGCGTCAGTGAGGCAGTACTACCGACGAAGAAACATTGATGCCATGTCCGGGGACGAGAGCAGCAGTAGAAAATCAGAAAAGAAACCACTTTGCAGTCCAGAAAACTCCACGGAGAGTGGGGTAAGATTTTCCACATTAAAACACATATTTAAAAAGGATAAAAAATATATTTGTTCATTTGATAACATTTTTATCTTTAATTTAAAGTGCCAAAGCCCCTCCTCATCTATCATAAGGGACGACGAGCTCAATTTAGAAGTCCAACGGGAATACCTACATTCTTCAACCCTCCACGACATAGAACAAAACACAACATTATCAGACCACTACATGAACCTATGCAGAGAGGCAATCAGAGACTCTAACATGAAACGCTCTCATGCTGCATTCCAAGAATTTAATAAGGACATAAGCAGCAAAAGCAATAAAGGCGCCATAAAGGACAAACACAGGGCTTCATCACTTGGCAGAAAGGCTGGATCAGAAAGCAAAAAGAACATGAATATTGATAAATACGGAATGGTGAACACAGTCGGAAGGAATTCTGTAAAAGAGTTAAAGGTTTCCACAGATTCCTTATTAGGTACTTGTAGGGAAGCGAGATTACATCATGCTGCGAAGAGATCAGCGCTGCCTGGAGTGAGTTCTTCAGATGTATCTTTTGGAGATGCTTTTAAAGTTTCTCCACTTTATGCAACTGAGGCGTCACAGTACGAAGTGGTAAGTTATGAACACTTTAATTTTTAATATTTGGGTTGCCAATTTGATTATATAGGGACAAAGTTATTTGATTTTTGAGAAGAGTTTTGAATGAATGTTTCAGACAGCTTTTATCACAAGGTTAGATTTGTTAATTTAATAATTTTAAGTGGATTCATTAAAAGGAGGAAACGAAATAGGATTTACGTTGGGGTGTTACAATTTCCGTCTCATTACACGATGGTCATATCAACGATTAGCGCCATTTTTATTTTTCACATTTGAAACTTCTTCGTTATGATCAGTCGTTAAGCATTATCTAAGGTCATCTATTATAGGTATCTATTATGCTTGATCAAAAAATTGTGTAAACTGGGACCGTTCAAATATTAAATATTTCATTTCTCGCTAATCGTCGATAAATACAACTCAACCTAAATGAAACAAATATATTTTTGTAACCTGTCAAGGGGTTTCGAAAAAAAATCTTTTTGTCAGGACCAAACTACGAAAAATCGCTTTTACTCCAGAATCCATTTTTCCTGTGTTATTTATTTTCCATGTCAATCTTTGATGATTATTTATTTGCGTACTTTTGTAAATTTTTACTTTTTCCTAACAAATGAAGGGTTGTTCTGAATCGCAATATAAGTAAATTTAAAAAAAAATCATTTCCGAAACAAAGAAAAAATATGCATCAAACATAAAATAAATTATATCATCTGATAAGACTGTGCTTTGACTTGGGGTGTGTTTAATGGGGTTATAATTCAGGACCTAAGTAATTTGTGGGACATTTAATATTATGTCAGGAATAATTATAATTAATGTCTCGGCATTCAGTAAATTAGAATTAATTTTCAGATGACGCAATCTATTTTGCAAGGAGCGGTGCCTCAGCCGGGACGCGACAGGCAACGACATCTGACGGCTCCCAGAGACAAGCTTTATCCATGACGCAAACCCATTATCCGATTGATAGTTTGATGAGCTATTCAAAGAAAACTACGGATAGATAAACTACCTACTTTTCTATGACGAACTAACGTTTATATTGTATTACCAGCTGTACCCCGCGACGCGTTGCTGTGGCTCAGTCTGTCAGTGCAGATAGAAAAACAATAGCGCGTGTTGCTCTTACGTTCAATAGATGGCGCTATTTAAAAAATCAAATTTGTCCATTATTCGAATGCAACGTTGTGTCAAGAAGAACTTTCGGAGATTTGAGATTTTGACCAAGCGAATATTTTCATTTATATAGATTATTTTAATACTTAGTTTTTTCGTCTCCAAAATATCAACAACAGTGACGCGATTGACTGTACAATAAGTATGTCCATCTGATAGCTGCAAGAAGCTTGAAGTAACGTTCTGAAAAATATATTTACAGAGTTTAGTTGAAAGAAGTTTTTCCATTTTCTTCTGTGAAAGGTTCTTGGCTGTAATTTTATATGTATGTAATATTTATACATTTTTAATGATTTTTGTGCACGATTGCTTTAAGTAAGGTTACGGTTCGATATTATAAAATTCTGTAAATATTTGATAAGTGTGAAGATTTTTTGACAATTTTTCGTGACACATGTAATAAACACTACAAAGCAAATTTTTTTTGGGTTGTTTGAATTTTGCCCTTCCTTGTCGTTCTTGCCAACATTTCGGATAGCCAACAATTTCCATCACCAGGGCAGATGTTTATAGTTTAGAAAATGCCTGTTGGTTTAGGAGTATATACAACGCTTACATTTGAAAATACATTATAATGCTGGGTACCAAGAAATGTCGAGTGTTAATCCATCTTCATTAATGTTTTTTTAAAGAAGCATAATAAGATTAGATTTTGTAGTACCTACATACGTAAACAACTTTCCACTAATTCAAGAATGTGTTGTAAGCAGTGCAGTGGCGGCTTGTGACTTTTGGGTGTACACATTCATTCATTTTTCAGAAGGATATGCACAAAATACAATAATATATTTTTAGACGCCAATACTTGCCATTTGTCCTTAGTTTAGTTTACTAAATGCATATTGGAGAAAATTAAATCAAATTCTAAATTACGTACTCTCTCCCCCTGATGTGTGTAAGAAACCTATGATATCTCAGTTATTTTCATTAAGGTGTTTTTATGTTTTTTTGTTTATTTATGTTTTTTTCTGTAAGTAACATGAATTTTATGTGGAAACTTCACTGATTAATGCAACATGTAATTATTTATACAAAATTGTAAAACTGATTGCTTCCTCAATAAACTAAAATAAAATAAAATAAAATTCTATTGATTTTCAGTTTTGAAAAGTTGACATTTTGTGGGAGCACGGGAAGTTTTCAGACCGTTCAATCTTTCCTCAGACAAGATAATCTTCGTTATTCAACCCCGGAGTAACAATATTTATGTAATAGAGTAGAACGCAGCAAAATGATGAAAAAATAGTACTTATTATCATCGGATTTGTAGCTTCTTTCGATGTTGTCAGTCAAGATTTCACAACAACAAAAACAAAATACAATTTTCGTATTTCGTCCGGTCTAGATAACTGTGCAGTTTACTTGACCGTCTGGAGGCGGCATTCATGATTTGAATGGCTAACCTTTTCATAAACGTTGCTACATTTTTGTTCTATGAGTGTGAATAGAGCGTATCTTGTATTTTTATAATGTCATTGAATAGATATCATAATTTATTTTAAATTTCATAAAGTCCTATTATAATATTCCTTAATATTTGAGTCAATTGGTATCAAAACTGGTCAACTCCACTTTAGGTGAATTTTCAGGAAACACCAAAACAAGTGCTGGATTTGACTATTTTTCATACCACAGCCGCTTTTTAAACCGGTTTCTCTTACAAAATATGCGGATATGACTGCTTTTGAAAAATAAGAACTGTTCTTTTGTTAATAATGAACACAGTTCAATACTTAGTTTATTTTTTTTTAATTTTGGATCTGACCAGTTTTGATACCAAACAACTCATTTCTGCACCAGTTTTTAACGTTTTTCTAACAAGTAAACCAAGCATTACGTAATTTCCCTGATGGAAATATTTAATTAACTAGATCGTGGCAGGTGTTTCTGAGAAGTTTCCCATTTATTATATTGTGTGCAAGTCCTTCTAAAAAAGGAATGTTTTGTGTAGTTTGTGTGTGAAATATGGAATAATTGGTTTGATGGTGTGTTTTTCTCACTGGACAGTGAAAATTAATGTTTTCATCAACTCGCAAGCCACTTATTAATTTTTAGTGAAGAGCACGAGCCATGCAGTAAAAACCTACCACTGTTTTTTCAACAATAAATGAATTGTAGAAATAAATGTTGTAAGAACACCTCTAAAATTCTTTAATCTCAAAGATTTCTATTGCCAAATCTACATCTTAACCCGATCCTCTCACGAATTTATCACCCCGAAGCAAAACGTCCACATCATCATTATGTAAATAAAACCACAATACGCTATGCCTCTTCACCTATTTAGAGCGGCTTCATAATTTATAGATCGGGTTAGAGAATACTAGCAAAGTGCTTCAGAAATGAAGCAGAATTGACTTCGCCAAATAATAATGACTTCATTTTGACCTAATAAATCTTAAAAATACACGGTGTTCTACTTAGAATGGACCATAATAATATTATGCTTCGTCCCCCGAATGTTTTCATAGGCCATTAAGCAATCTGTATTTGGGAATTATTACAGCGTTGTTTTTCTACCGTTTATTTTTTATCTGCGTTAAGTTATGGGGAGATGATGCAACAAAAAAAGGAAAGAGGAAAAATAAACATGATTTTGTAAAGATACCATTAAGCGCCTATTCATATAGATTAATGTGATGCATGTTTTTGATCTTTTATACTGAAATAATGTTGTGGTGACATTTCCTTTAGAGAATGGTATGTTAAATGTTTTGGATCCAGAGGTAGTGGACTGAAAACCTAGTAAGGTGCAAAAAAATGTATGCGTTTGTTAGTGATCTTATCTCAAAATATATTTCAAAAAAAATAACTCACTCAAAAATTCCTAAATCTAGGGGTGTCATAGATTCCGGTTCGGTCGGTGGGACTCTTGTATGTTACTCACATAAAAAAACGTACATAGTTTTTATCAAAATAAAAATAATATATTATTTTTCTGACACACATAGATAAAAAAAAAATATATATATAGTTAGTTTAGTACGTAAAAATTTGTAAGAATTTAATGATCTTAACAGTACAACAGAAGAAAAAAATATCTTTATATCGCAGAAAATATTCCAGAATTTTTAGAAGTACAATCATGAAATAAGTGGATATCGCAGAACCTGTGTTTTACAGGCAAACCACTCTAACCTAACTTAACCTAACCTCTCCTTTATTCTCAAAATTTAATTGAAAATGAGTTAGAACTATGTTCAAAATGATCAATTAACTAAACATACTAATTTTGATTGTCAGTGCATGGGTGCGTGATTTGAAATTGTATTCCCGCATAATGGGTAAAATTATTCAAGTTCGATGAATTTCAAATTTTTAAAATTAGAACCGATAAGTATAAATCATAAAAGACAAGCGATAATGTAGGTCCCAATTATTATTGTGATAATAAATAATTCTTTATTTTCAATAAGTATTTATTTTTCTTAAATGTTTAACAGATGTCAGTTTACTAACATTCGAAAGTTAAATTACTAATTTTTGAAGACGATGATCCTCGGGAAAATATTTTATTTATAAATTCTTTCAGCTTGTCAAATCCAAATATTTATTTATTTATTTATTTATTGACGCCCTATTGGGCTTTTAAGTACATAAAAAATTACAAATTTTAAATTACAACAGTATAAAACAAACAATAGAAAATCGAAATAAAATATAATGATTTCTCATACATTATTTACATTTAAAAAGTGGTGGACTAATTTGGCTTTAAATGTATTGAAATTTAAATTAAATATGTCAGCGACATCACTAAGTTCATTGCCCAACCTATGTATTCTTTCTAACACAGAATTCGTAGCGAAGTTATTGTTGTAGAATAAAATATTCCGTCTAGTATATTTTGGAGGTATATGTAAAGATAGCAAGTTTATAGTGTCAGGGCAGTCTAACCTTGAATGAACAATTTTATATAATAAAAGGAGATCAAATATTTTTCGCCTTTCAGATAATTTCGATAAGTTAAGTTTACTGCGTAAATTGACATAATTGATTTCAATAATAGGAATACCAATTTTGAAATTAATAAAACGTAAAAATTTATTTTGAATTTTTTCAATTTGTAAACAATGAGAGTTGAAATGAGGACACAAAATGGTTGCATTGTATTCAACCTGACTTCTAACCAGAGACGTGTATAATAATTTTATAGTTTTTATGTTATTAAAGTCTTTAGCAATTCTGAGAATAAATCCAAGCATTTGTAATCCCTTACTGGTAATGCTATTAATGTGATTCAAGAAGCGTAATTTGGAGTCAAAGATAACTCCAAGGTCATTGAATTCAAAAACTCTTTTTAGATTGGCATTGTTAATTGAGTAGTCGAATAATAAAGGGGTTTTAGATCTATGGAAACTGATCGTTTGGCATTTGTTGATATTAAGATGTAATTTGTTTACGATGCACCATTCATAAAGTTTATTTAAGTTAATTTGTAGAGTTAAACAATCAGAAGAATTACCGATCGATTTAAACATCTTTAGATCGTCGGCGAATAGAAGAAAGTGAATATTATCGAAAATTAGTGAAATATCATTAATAAATAGTAGGAACAGAATTGGTCCTAGGTGGGAACCTTGGGGGACCCCACTTGAGGCAAAAAAAGTTTAAGAAGTTGTGGATGTAATTTTTACAGATAATTTTCTTTATGATAAGTAACTTCTAAGCCATTCAAGAAAGTTGCCGCCTATTCCCAAGTGTTCTAATTTTTCCATTAAAATGCGATGAGAAACAGTATCAAAGGCTTTGCTAAAGTCAGTATAAATTGTATCAACTTGAAAACCCTTGGACAGTGCATTAGAAATAAAATTTTCGTAAAGCAATAAGTAAGATGACGTAGATCTGTCTGGCATAAAACCATGTTGAAATGTTGATATAATTGGTTTAATTTGATGCATGATTTTACTTAATATAATCTTTTCTAAAAGTTTAGGTAGTGATGACATAATACAAATGGGTCTATAATTTTCAATTTGGCATTTATCTCCTTTTTTAAAAATAGGTGTTATAAAGCTACTTTTCCAAATTTCAGGAAAACAACCTGTAGATAAGGATAAATTGAAAATTATAGTAATAGGAAGAGCTAGAACATGAATATAGTTTTTAAGTAATATTGAGGGAATCATATCTGGCCCCGAATTCGACCTGGTATCCAGCTGTTTGATAAAAATATCCCGTGATTTTTTATTCCCGTGGTTTGCGTTAGTCATTAAAATGCAATCAATAACCGATAAAATGTTTTCATCGTATTATTAAACCGAGCTTTTTCTTCTCTGACAGTGATCAGACTTCAAAGAAATAACCAGGACATCGTAAAGGACCAAATTTTTGCATTTCCTGAAAATAAAATTGCCCCATCCACGAGCTGACACGACAAAGGAGATGAATAAAACGAGAAATCTAATACTTAACAGACTACCTTTATTGGAAAAGTAAGAAGAGTTTCCATCGCATTAGATATTAACTTTCATTTCTTGAAGAGAAGCAGATGTCCAATTATATTAATTATTAATTATATATAAAATCGTACTGCATTGTTCTGAAATTATTTGTTCTTCGTCTAGCCAAAATACAAGTTTTCCAATAACACGTACAATATTTGTAACAGATAAGTGACTTACAACAATACTCTTTGACAGTGCAAACGTCACAAAATCGTCTCCAGTCTAAATAATAAAAAACCTGCTCACAGTTAATCTGAACACTGAATCAACACATAATATTACACTGGCTTAACAAACAGTGCTAGTTAACCTTAGTTAAACAAAGTGTACCTGTGTCAACAGATTAAATATCAAATCATTAAATACATTAATACTATTCCCAAACTCGCGACAATGAAGTTAAATCAATGGCTCTAAACTAAAGTTTAACTATTTTTTAATAAAAATATACTTAACAATTAAAATTCAATCGCTTATCTCAAACGCAGTAAAGGTAGTCAACGCTATTGACAAGTTACTTTTTGACTCTGGAAATAAATTCAACAAAGACCAAATTGCAAAAATTTCCCGGATAGCATGTGAAATCTTAGCCCCAAAACTGTCTCCTGAGAACTGCGGACATTAAAAAACATTCCATCTCAAAACAATGTTAATATATATGAGGAAATTTGGGAAATTAATGAAATTACTGAGAGGTCGAGAAACATAAATTTGTGCAACCTACCTCAAAGTACGAAGTTAACCGTCACGGATAAAATACTGGAACACCAAAACTGGAATAATTTTCAAATTAGTCATACGTGCAAAAAACAACATATTCAAAATGTACAGATTCGGTAAATACAATGTCAAAACAAGACCTCTAAAAATACATTATGACACCTCACAGACAGCCACAACACTGAAATGAAAAAAAAATCTTCTAAACGACAACTTACGCAATTACTCTGACACGACCCCAGCACAACAAAAGCACCTAATGCATTTAAGAGCTGAACTAGAAAAACTAAAAGATGACGGAGAAACGAACGCAACTATAAAATTACATTAATTCGTCACAGAGAATAGTCAACGTCCTTTCAAATAACGGTGTGGCGCGAAAATGAAATTTTGCTACCAAAACGTCCGTGGAATACGAACAAACCTACACGAACTACAAGCAGCTCTACCCTCTCATCACCACGACATATATTTATTTACGTAAACCTGGCTTGACATTGCAATAAAATTATCTGAACTTAGACTCAATAACAATTAAAATTTTCGCTGTGACAGAAATGCTAGATCAATTTTGAAGTCAAGAGGAGGAGAATTTTTATAGCGATGAAAGAAAATCTGTCATCAAGAAAATTACACATTCCTTGAATAAATTTACCCATGTTTGGTGACCAGGTCCGAATAGTTAGGTGCCTACTTCCTAACCTTCCTCTTACCCATTTCTTTTTCTTCTCCAGTACCTTCAGCCTCACAACGTACCCCGATCCAGGATGCCATAGTCCCATTAGGTTCGGACGGTGTAAACATTACGGATTGTTGTACGTTGTTCACATAAAAAGCGTTCTTTATGGTGATACACATACGCAAAGATATTGTACTTTTTATATATTATTTATTGAGTAAGTTTATACAACATTTGAATATAAACAAGATAATATTTCATTTCGTAACTTTAAATATTTTTACAATAAACATAACATTTTTTTTAAATACATTCATTCTTCAGACTATCAGGCATTTCATCATACATCTTTAGTCCTTTGTACATTGTTTCGTAATTATGATCATCTCTATTAAAAACAATTTCATTCTTAAAATATTTTGGCATTTGGTTGTTCATGACTTTATGCATAAAAATTAACACATTAAATAACAGTCTCTTTTTTATTGGAATCCAATTTAGCTGCTCTCTCATTTGATTAATGCTTGCGTATTTGCCTTTTCCCAGTATACATCTCATAGCTCTATTCTGTATAACATCTAGTTTGTTCAAATTTCCTCCATTGGCCAAATATAACATAGTAGAGCAATAATCTAATTGTGGAGCAACTATAGTTTTATAAATGAGCTCTGTAGTGTTTCCATTTAGTTTATTTCTCAATCTTCTAAGAAAATTGACTTTTTTTGATGCACTCTTTAGCACATATTTTATAAAGACACTTTCATTTAAACCGCGTTCGTAGCACAAAGGGTAACAATTATTTTACAAGCAATAAAATTTTTTTTTCACCTGAAACAACCAACTTTATTTTATATGAGAAAGGCATTGTAAGTGCCAACTCTCTCACTAGATGGCGTCGAGACAAATTGTCTACATTTTTTGGTGAAAAATACTAGAACTTGTCAAATATTAATTATAATTTTTTTGGTAAACTAATGTTTATGACAAGATTTTTTATGCCTTTCTCATATAAAATAAAGTTGGTTGTTTCAGGTGAAAAAATGTAACAAGCAGTAATTGTTGAATGAAACACTAGTATATATGGAATTATTTCTCGGATAAGAGATAAGCTGCCATAGCTCAGTGGTCAGAACTGTCGACCGGAAATCGAAGGGACACGGGTTCGAGTCCCGTTGGCGTCATGTATCTTTTATCAGGAGATTTTTCAATGTGGATGAGTGTTTCAGGCGAATAATTATTGCTTGTAAAATAAAATAATAATCTAATACATCTTTTTCAATCGCCAACTTCGGAATGAAGGAAGTCAAGTGGAGAATGATATAAGAGGTACTGTTTCAACTAGAAATACTATCAAATTCTACAAACATCGAACCTAGAAACTTGTAATTTAGATTGTATGTTAGTTGTACTCGGATTTCCCATTTCATTACAGTCTTGATAAATTTAAGTGAGAAAGGTATTATTATTGCTCAGAACGAGAAAAAGAGAAGAGATAACTACTGTCAATTCCTTTCAAGGCTGCTGTACCAGAATTATCAGAACAAATAAACTTCGTAGGGGTGACTATTCTTGAAAAACTAAGACAATTCTTTTTTTTATTAGTTTCAAATAAAAAAAAAATTATGATAAATCTTTTATTTTATGTGGTTTACAAAGCGTTAGTATTAACACACCATTATAATTGTAATTATTTAATGCAGTCGGTCGGTAATGTACCAATTAAGATTTAAATTGGGTACAGCCGCCCCGGGAACCATTTGTTGGATAATTCTTCTCTTCCATAGGTCACCTCGAGTGGTTTGCTACGTTTGGTGATTTAGCAGGGATGCCCGGATTCATCAGGTAAGGTGTGTTCAGATCTTGGCGGCGAATGCGCATGTCCACCAGCTACGTGGCGGTCCGCATAGGGAGTGGCTGGTTTGGGAAGACCCTTTGCCCCCTCCAGCTCGTCTCTCTCGACTCATCGTCTTGCACCGCAGCAGGAGGGATGGATTCATGCGTCCGTCACTCGTGGTACCAATCCTTAGATTCCTACCCACCCCTCATACCTTTTTCTTTTCTAGAACTTTCTCTACTTCCTTTCCTCAAAAATATCCCCCACAAAGTGTTCCCAAAGATGACATATATATATAGGGATAGTTTAAAAAAATATATTACAAAACTTAAAACGCTAAATTTAAAGGTACGATCTTGGAAGAAATACAGGGTGTCCGGGAGTAAAGTGCGCTAACTTCGGGAGTTGATTCTACATGATGGTAGAAGTACAAAAGATAAAAAACTTTTTTTGACATTCAAATGTTTATTTAACCATACAAAAATATTTTTTCCATAGAATATATTTTCACTTACAAATAATTCAACTTTTTAACCTAAAAACTACGTTAGAATTTCGAAAAAAGTTACGCTTGTATTTAACTTTACACTTTACCCCCGAACACCCTGTATATTAGTGTATACGATTTAAGTAGACAATTTTTATTTAAAACTTTATTAGTATTTTTTCTAAGAAAACAGTTTCAAGGCATTTACATGGGACACAGTAAATTATTTACGAAATATAAAAAGAACATTGGGTAGAAACTGGCAAGGAATTGCTACTCGTGTTTTCACTGTTGTCAGTTTTCAAGAACTCCCAATAAAGAGGGAATGAGAAAGTAAAACAAACTAAGCTGCTTCTCTAAAGCTCATTTATGTCAAAATAAACCCAGTTGTCGTTGTACACGTTTAATTTAACTCCGCCATTAAATTGTCGCCCCTTTGTTCTGAACACTCGCAAACGAAAATTTAAGTAATAATTATTGCTCGCTCAAGTCTTGATCATGTCATAAATTTTACCAATTATGAAAGGAAAATTTCGTACCGCGACTAGATTAGCATTATTACATAGGTACACATATAATTTTTGTAGAACTTATGCAGCAAAACAAAGAGTCATGTACACATAGAGACTATTTTCTGTTAAAACCGCACAAGAATCCCAACTGCTCCCAACCGTCTGGAGCCAGTGAGACTATGGCATCCCCAGTCGAGAGGCTGAAGGTAGTGCGGAAGAGAAAGAGACGGGAAGAGGAAGGTGGGGGTCACCAAATACGGATAAAGCCATTTGCTGACAAGCTACTTGCAAGTAGCTTAGCGGGTATATATATAACATTATATGTAAATTTTTATACAAATAAAAAAAAAACCATCGTTTCAATACTGAATGATTGTCTTACACCACAGCAATACTGAGAGTATCTTCCACTCAGGAACGTACCGCAATCATACTATGTATTATTTTAAATGAATAAATTGTGAAATAACACATATTAATCAAATTAAATTTACCTACGCACGCCGGGATTTGAACCTGCGACCTTCTGCTCTTGTAGAATGTTACCCCTCGACCACAGAGGACGTCTATTGTTAAAGTGCGTTACGTAGTTTCTAAAAACTAAGCGCTCCAGCAGACAGACGCGGGGTGTCTTTATTTTATACTATTCAGATATTACAAAGTTTTCCGTTGTTTTTCCACTGGTAAAAGTTTGTAAATAAACAATTAAAAGTGTGTGAACCGATCTTTTGACTCATGTGGAGCTTCTAGAAATATACAAAATACACACACAACCAAAGCAGACGCAAAAGGAGTGTATTTCGTAAATAGTCGCACTAACCACACACCGTCATTGAGACGATTTACGATCGGTGATAAAGGCGGAAAGGAAAAGGCAAACAACCATTGTAGCGGTGCATGCGTTCTACGGGTACTCTATGGGTGTTCCATAGGTGTTGTTTGAAGGTACTATAGAGGTTCTATGGGGGAGGGGGGGTTCTGTGGGTGTTGTTTGGATGTTCTATGAAGGTTTTATTTTGTGTGTATGTATGGCGTTGTGTGTCGTGGGGGTTATGGAAGAGTTCTTCCTGCCATAGCGGAAACAGGAACTTTTCAGTTCAACTATTGTATTGGGAGATCCTTTATCTGTGAACACCGGAAACCATTGAAGTTTGTTGGAGTCAAAATAGATTTATTTATCTCAAAATGTGCAAATACTGCTTTAAAATTTGGGCAAAACCAGAACGTATTGATCCTGAACACTGCTGTCTCAACGGAATTTCATTCAGGAATTTTAATAATCATCATCAGCCTTAAATATAACGAATAAATTGTTTTGTCTGTGAGATCTGAATCTGGCGTAATTGAATTTGCACATCTGGGTAAAAACAACTAACGATGGCTTGCTAAGTCAAATACCTTAAAATATCCAATTGAATGAAAAAAATAATGACTTATAAAAAAATTATCTTTCGCAGGTGGAGAAAACTAAGATAAATCATTACGATGATTCAGCATGGATAATAATAGCCCCAAGAACTCAAAGAATAATAATAATTCATTAAATTATTAATAATAACAATTGGATAATTTTTACAGCAAATTTTTTGTGAAAAATTACTCCAGACTTGATTTTAGAAACAATATTTTAGTATTGGAAAAAAGTTTAAAATGTGTGGAAAAAAAATTATCTTCCAAAGTTAGTGCACTTTACCCCCGGTTACCCTATATATACGGAGTGCGAATGAATTATTTAAAAATATATTATTCTATTAATCCTGTCCGAATGGCGATTTTAAACACTTCACGCGCAGATCTAGAAATCCCGAAAAAAGGGAAACATTAAAGGGTCCAGTCCCCTAAAATTTACGAATAAAAATGGCTAGGATTTATCTTCCCAAGGGTTTAGAAGGCGAGAGATTCCGCTCTTCTATATCGGGACAAAGGTAATATAAGACGAAGTAGAACCGACTAGAAGCTTTATTATATATTTTTTAATATGTTTTTTCACATATTATGAATATTCTTAAGACGGGAATCGAGTCACTATATAAGTTTAAAAAATAATTATTGCTGTTTTTTTTTATGCGAATACCGCGAAAGAGTTCTGACCATCTGAAGCCAGTGGGACTATGGCATCTTAAATTGGGGTATGTTGTAAGAAAAGAAAATGGGAAGTTATATGGATATTCAGATCTGCTCACCAAACACTGTTAAATCTATGAGAATTGGTAGTGAGACAATAAAATATGATGATGTTGTTGTTGTCACAGCGTTTATTGTGAGTCAGAATAACATATCAGTTGAGTTGCGCAGTTGGGAGATGGCTCTGGATCGATGATGATGATGACACCAGGCGTAGTCGGCGATGACTGCGGTAGAATGGTCGAGATGCGGGTCAGTGGGTCGACACCGCGTTGATGGAGATCGGACTCGTGGACTTGTTCAGCACTGATGAAGGCGAGGAGTCTTCCGGGTACTTCAGCGTGAACGAGGTAGCCGAAGGTGCGATGGACCTGGTCGGCAGATGAGCGGGAGGTACAGGTTAGCGACGATGGTCGCGGAGCCGAGGCGCAGACGGCGACGAGCTGGTCGCAGGGTCTAGGCGCGTGGGGTTAGCGCTGGCCAGGAATGATAACCTGGGCCAGGGCGTTGAGGTGAAGAAGGATCGAAGCGTGAGGCGGGCCCGGTTCCCCAGCCATAATGGCCGATTCCTCCGCTACGCCGAGTCGGACTTCTCGAGTAGGATGATGTCGCGTCGAACTTGTTGAGTGGAACGATGTAGAACGATCATGTACTTAGGTCCTCCACCGCTTATATAGCTGCTGATTCCTTTGTTCTTGTCTGCCACAGGTTGGAGTAGCGTCTGGATTTCGAACCCGCAGGATCGCTGACTCGGTTCATTGTATAAACGTTTGAATCACCGTGTTTGCAAACATCCTATTATCAGCAGTTTTACGTATCGCAGTACCGATATTTTTATTGAAGTTTCGTAAGACTGATTGCTGTCTCAGCTTTTTAACTCGTGCAGTCTGGTTATGATTTGATGACCCTAGGAGCGGTGACGTAACTGCTACAAATCTATTATGAATGATGGGTTTTCACCAAGGTGGTACTGAGAGTATCTATCCGGGATGATTGCTGGGCAGTTTATGAAATTATAATTTTTTTCGGTCGGGAATTACCATCACAGCAGTTTCCACTACATCTTATTTGGAAAAACGCCGCACACAAGGCCGAATTATCGATTTACGGCGGTAATTTTTTTTTGATTTGATATTCTGATCAGAGCTGCTCGTGAGGAGAGTAAATAAGAAAATCTTTCAAAAAATACCTAACTGGGTTTAGTTGGGGTGAGGTGCTTGTAGTATTTCAAAATTATTTAATAAAAATATTGCATGTTTAATTATTTCTGTATTCTTTATTTTGAATTGGTGAAATAGATATAATTGTGATTAAACTGTAAAATGACGATAGCTAGTAAAACTGTTCATTTTTTGACATTATAAGTATGTGATTCTTGTCTCTTAATCTTCATTTCCTTTAGAGCGGGGTCGCCAAGACTACCTGAACCACTCGATTTGAAAAAGGGTAAAAATCAGGGACACACAAATAACGTTTTTACATTACTTAGATGTGATGTAAAATGTCGTGAAAAGAAACTCGATGAAACTTTTCAATGTATTTTTTTAACGAAAATTGTACATCATAAAACATATATTATATCCATCTAACGTTAAAACTATTATGTTAAAAATAATTGTAGATTCATATCGATAACTTTCTGATCTTAAAATTGGGATAAAAGGATGAGCGTAGTTACCCCGTCATGAATCAAGCGCAGCTGAGCAATATCTGCCTCGCGAAAAATAACTCAAGTTTGCGCGCATGTGCAGACTATTGGGTTGTGTCACGAAAAAGAACTCAAGTTTGCGCGCATGTGCTGACTATTGGGTTGCGTCACGAAAAAGAACTCAAGTTTGCGCGCATGTGCAGACTATTGGGTTGCGTCACGAAAAATAACTTAAGTTTGCGCGCATGTGCAGACTATTGGGTTGCGACACGAAAAAGAACTCAAGTTTGCGCGCATGTGCAGACTAGGTTGCGTCACAAAAAATAAGTAACCTTGACTATTGGGTTGCGTTCACAAAAAAATAAATCTGGTTAATTTTGAACTGGCTTATAGAAAACCGTTCAAAGGTATTTATAATTATTTTGAAGACAATGCCTATTTTTGGCGCCGTAATTTCCTTTGACCATCCTTGTGTGCGCCGGGGGCTTCAGCTAGTTTGTAAATATGTACGCCGTGATAATAACTTAAAAGGCGTCGCAAGAAACTTCGACAAAAACAGTCTTTGAAGATTTTTGTATATTTAAAAATTTTCGCTTTAATTAAAATTGCCTCAGATTTAAAAAATATTTCAACTAAGGACCTGAACACTAAAGGGGCGAGGAACAAAAGGATTTCACACCTCTCTACCGGCCACCCTTATTTAGGGGAGTTGAAGGGCCTCAAGGTGGCAGTCAAAGATAAATACATCATAATCTTACAGTTGACGAGTTAATGGCAACGGTGTCACTGCAAAATATGGCGGAAACTTTGTACATGAAACGCGACAAACCTTCAAAGTTTTGGACAACTTTGGGTTCCACATTGAGGGAAACTGCTTGTCATGTGCTTCCTATGTACCAAAATCTATCCCTACCATAATATATCTGTAGAATCAGAGATGAAGATATTTTGGTGGATTCATGTTTCATTTTATTAAAAAATGAGGCCTCGCATTAAAATGACATTTTTTTTAACTTTTGAAGACAGAAAAATTGTCTTAATAATGTATACTCGGGCTAACAACTGCTGAAGGTATTGTAAATAAAATATCGCCCTTTTTACGATTACATAATAGAATGACGGGAAATGTGAATTTTTCGGGCAAATAACGCGACATTTAGTAAATTTCACGCGGTTTTAGTGGAGTCATATTAAACATGCATAGTATTTATTTGTCCATGGTTTTAAAAATATTGAATAGATAGAAAATGGAAAACAGTTAACTTAACGTCGAAAACGCCGCCCATTGTCTTGAATAACCAGAATATAGAAAACAGTTAACTTAACGTCGAAAACGCCGCCTATTGTCTTGAATAGCCAGAATATGGAAAACAGTGAACTTAACGTCGAAAACGCCGCCTATTGTCTTGAATAGCCAGAATATGGAAAACAGTTAACTTAACGTCGAAAACGCCGCCTATTGTCTTGAATAGCCAGAATATGGAAAACAGTTAACTTAACGTCGAAAACGCCGCCTATTGTCTTGTAAAGCCAGAATATGGAAACAGTTAACTTGACACCGAAAACGCCGCCAATTGCCTATTTCAGTTTTGTTAAAAAAACGATCTCCACTTTTTTTGCTGCACCGAGTTAATGTATACATTTTGCAAAAATATCACCACTTTTCTCAAAAAAATATTGCGTACTTCGCCAAAAATTACGCAAATTTAGCCAAATATAGCCGGAGTACCTATATAACTTTACCACATATCCCATCACAACTTTAAGCTATTTTCAACATCTAAGCATTTTAAAATGAAACATAATATTATTTGAACCTTTTTTGTCTTTTTGGACGTTCCTGCATATCTGAGCCTTTTTTCGTCATATATATCATTCAACATTCGCCAAAAAATTCTTCATAACATAAGTTCTTCTTCGTTCAAATAAGAAATGGTCAAATTCTTGAATCTTCCTAGGAACCGATTTTTTTCATTAAAAGAGAGAGGAATACCTAATACGTTTTGGAAAACATGTTCTTTTCCTTCTGAAAATCTCTGGTCATTCATTCAAATTAAATATTTCCAAAGAAACGGTTCCAAAGCAGTTTTCTTTTTTTATCGTATACTTTGGGCAATATATTTTGGCATTGTTAATGCATATTTGGGTGTTATTAGTGCATATTTGGGTATTGTTAGAGCGTATTTGGGCATTTTTAGTATTATATTTAATATTTGGGTATTATTAGTGTATATTTGGGCATTCTTGGAGCATATTCGGGCATTGTTGATGCATATTTGGGTATTATAAGTGCATATTTAAGCATTGTTAGATCATTTTTGATTATTTTTTTGCATATTTGAATATTCCAAACGTATGTTTGGGCATTGTTAATGTGTATTTTGGACATTTTTAGTAAGTATTTGGGCATTGTTAGTGATTATTTGGCTATTGTTAGTGCATATTTTGGCTTTGTTAGTGCATAGTTTTTCATTGTTAGTGTGTATTTGGGTATTGTTAGTGTGTATTAAGCATTGATAGTGTGTAATATACAGAGTGCAGCAAAACAGACACTGCAGTTTTGTTTTTTGACATTTCAAATGTCTCTAAATTTACAAACATCGAATAACAAAATCAAAAAAGTCTTCAAATATATCAAAAATAAATATTGAAAAATAATCGTACTTATGATCCCAACTTCACGTTAGAAGATATTCCTGTCACGGTTTTTGGTCCCGGTGAGTTTGCTGCCACTGGATCGCACATTATTTGTCCAAGGAACTGGCTATTTTTGGAATCGGTTCCTTTCGGTTTTTATAAAATACGACATTTTTTGTTGCGCCTCGAACAAAAAATGTACCCAAATTGAAGTTTTATATGTAAATGGTAATCTTGAAATTATTTTAACTGCTAGTAATATACAACTACGTAAAGCGTACTGCCCTTCAGGCAAATCTCCTGCGGCCAGTCCTCCAGTTGACCTGCCCTTGTTCGCGCTTTGCCCAGATATGCGTTAGACCCACATTTGACAACCCCTCCCCCAGTCGCAGATCTGACATGGAAATATGATGTGGTTATACATATACAGATGACTGGACCGCATTGAAAAAGGGATTCTGATTTCCATGTTTGATCAATGTAAATTGCATCCCTTATAGGACGATAACAGAAAACGAAATTCTACACCAAATCCAAAATGACAAAAACAGAAAATTTGTTTTACTTTTGACTGAAGGAATTTACAAAACATGTGTCAGGTAATACAATTTTACACATTATAATAGAGAAAAAAAATATTAATATCACATACAAATATTGTGTATTGGCCTCAGTATTGGCGGTACTAAATAAAGATACAAATTAAGTAGAAATGAAGAACATCAAGAAAAAATGACAATACACAGTGACATATATACATTTAAGAACAAATTCATAGCAGAGAGTTATAATTTTTTTTTCTTGAAAATCAAATTCAATAAAATACATTACATTGATGTATATATAATGTATTTTACTGATGTAAATACTATGTATAATATTGATGAAAATATAATGTGTTATATTGATGTATTTATATTGCAATATATTGATGTAAATATAATGTATCAACTATAATATAAAATGTGTTTAGAATAGTATATTAAAGTATAAGTGGATAAACAGGTCTTTAAAACACGCGCGATTTTTCGAGCACGACGGCGTAGCCGAGTGCTCGAAATAAAGCAAGTGTTTTAAAGACCAGTTATCCACGAATACTTTACGCTATTTTTTTTTATTGGTACACTTTGAAAACATATATATTGATATTATTATTAAAAATTTGGAAATAAGAACTATTAATGAATTCGTGATGTGACATCACAATATCTTGTTGTCATGGAAATGAAAAACACAAACATTAATTTGCAATCTGTCACATAAGATTAATAGTTGACTTCACAGTTTTTACTAGTTATTGTGTGTTGTAAAATGAGTTCTAACATTCATAATTTAAATACCAAAGCAGAATCGCGGTTAATACCTGAAAAATCCAAAGACGTTTATAAAAAAGAATATGAAATAGACTTCACATTTTGTTGATTTGTTGATGTTGCCATGGTAACTTTAAAAAACGCGCGTTCCATAAAGTGCGATTTAAACACGCTAGAGCGTACTTTAAATGAGTAAAAAAGGGCACCAATAGAAAAAAATATATTATTGATACTAGTACAATTTTCTATTTATTTGGTTGTATGGCCACTAACCTAAATTTTTTTTAATAGTTTCCTCTGAAATTATAAGATTTGTGAAAAAATACTTAAATACCAAATACCAACTATTTCATAATTTTATCTAACATTTAAAAAAATTTCAAAATTATTAAATTTTTCAAAAGGAACATTACTATCTCAACTTACTTTTTTCAAACTTTCTTCAGGCTGTTGATTATTTCGATTTGAAAGCTCGTAGAAGGATCAACGTTCATGTGAAATCTGTCGGGATAAGAAGGCAGTATCCAATACGGCTACATTGAAACGAAAACGTAACGTATAAAAAAATTTACAGACAGACAAAATGCCAACCGGTCGAGTTAAAATCAAATAAAAATCATACATTAGATTCACGATGATTTTCCCACTTCTAAGAAATGGATGACGTCATATCGTAAAGCTACTGTCTTTCTCCATTTCCTGTGACGTTTTTATTTTAATTTCTTAATACATTTTATTAACATAATAAAATCTTACAAAAAATGAAAAATTACCTCATTGCATGATTTTTTTAAATAACTCGTATTCGTACTTGCTTTACTTATTTCCTAATAATCCTTTTGTTTTTAAAAATAAATATTTAGTTTCGTTAAATATTTTGAGCTCAAATCCAAAATTAAGTATTTTTCATCTTATGGTCTTGCCTACTACTTTATTAGCATTTTCGTTAACGGCCTTTCAAAAATACATAATAATTTAGATTATTTTAATACGAAATCATAAATTTCGATTGTTAGGAACTCTAGCCCTGATAAGCTCTGGCGTCTTAAAATATGTACGTACATAGTTTGTTTTAACGAAATTAATACCGTGATTCTATCTTCATTATTCTATATACACATTTCTATCGATATATAATTAAAAAACATGGTGACCTGATAAATCATCAAAATGATAATTCATCACATCTTTAAAAAATTATATATATATATATATATATATTTTTTTTTTTTTTTTTGTTTTTTTTTTTTTTTTTTTTTACAGTAATACCGCACAAGAGTCCCAACTGCTCCCGTCTGGAGCCAGTGAGACTATGGCATCCCCAATTGGGGTATGTTGTGAGGCTGAGGGTATTGGGGAGGGGAGGGAGATGGGGAAGAGGAAGGTGGGGAAGTACCTGGCTATTCAGATCTGGTCACCAAACACGGCTAAAGCCATTTCAAGCAACGTTTCAATTCTGAATGGTGGTCTTACACCAGGGCGATACTGAGAGTATCTTCCACTCTGGAACGTGCCGCAAATATACTATATATTATTTTTAATTAATTAATTGTGAAATAACACAAATTAATCAAATAAAATTTATTTGCGCACGCCGGGTTCGAACCCGCGACCTTCGGATCTGTAGTCAAAAGCGTATACCACTAGACCACGCCGGCCGTCATGCCGTCATGATATAAAGTCATGGAAAGTGATGAAACAAAAACTTTATTAACTGGGTTAAGTAGGTTAGGTTAGGTTAGGTAAATTATTTTTTTTCATCGTTTTTAATGACTTTATATCACTTTTTAAAAGTGTGTTGAATAGTCACTGTGTTGAGTTAGCATGGAATCAAAAACATAGTTAAAAGAGAGTCATGTATATAGATAAGCTTTTGCAAACAATGCGCCGTTAATAAATAACTAACACATTAAAAAAGTACGTAATAAACCTGAAAGTGTGAACCAACGAATAATTTTGTGAATTTTCCCTTTTAATTCACATGTTTATATTCAACCCATTTCACAAAACACACTGCTTGTTAGCAAAATTTTTAAGTAATCGTTTTTTGAATAAATTAAAAATAATTGTCATCCCCATGAGGTCTATCTAGTTTACTACTCTTTCTATTGCATTTAATTAAATGAAAAGGTTAAAACACGTCACTCTATTTCTAAAACATTGGGTGTAAATTAATTTTCGCTTGTTACTTAGTTGCTAAAAATTAATTTTCATTGAAATTCGCTTTTTAAGGCACGGAGTAAAATATTAATTTCTTATGAGCTGGAATTATAGCAACCAAGTCTTCAAAATGTCCTTTTTAGTGAGGAGAGGAATTGGGCTGTAATTGGCGTAGGCAGTAGGGCACTTAGAAAAAAATGATTTTCATTCGTACGCAAAATTTGAATAAGTAAATTATAGACGATTATTCCCTTTTTAGAAATGAGCATGTTTTTTTTTGCATGTGGTTATTTTCAGGAACGTAAGATGTGCGCATGATTAATGAAGTAAAAGTCGCATTTCGTTTGTATGCGAAATTTAAACGAGTTTTTACCGAAAAATGTTCCTTTTTAGTGAGGGTTGAGAATTGCAAGATTTTTTGGAGGTTATCAGGAATGTAGGAAGTGTCATTGAAAGCGACAGTAAACTACTTAATAAAAGTCGCGTTTCATTTGTATGTGAACTTATGATGACTTTGAACAGATTCAATGTCCTTTTTGGGTAGGTGGTAAGAGTTGATATCCTGTGGAGGTTATCAGGAATGTAGGAAGTGCGCCTGACTCTGTCGTTCCGTTCCCGCCCTTTTCGGGCAGGGGCGCGCGCATCGCCGCGCAGCATCTCGGGAAATCCCGAGATCCGTTCGAAGCTGTGCACGCCCACTTTTCCCGGGCTCACCGAGAGGATTACACAGCGTTTCGTCCAATTTTCCTCCCTGTCAAACACATTACATAATATTTGAATGTGTTTTATACTCCGAGGTACAAGTTTATAACGCAATGTAAGAGTTTGAAGTGGTTCAAAATACAGAAAAACATGATCGTTTTTCTACTTGGTAATTTCTTCAGGATACCGTAAAATATACTGTTTATTGTTTCTTTACATTGTATCTTATTTTACGTTAGAATTTTTAACCTCACTAGGATAAGCCTGTTTATTATATTACAAAAACAAATATTGGAATAAAAAAATTAAAATTGATTGCGATTAGATATATTTATTACATTTGAAAAAAAACAATAATTTAGAAGACCATTCTTATGTCATCGTGATTTATGATTGAGGTCAAGAGGATGGAGTACAGAAAGCACAAAAAGCATTTTTCACTTTAAACCGTGTCAACAGTCACAAATCTCGATTTACCTATCCGATATAAAATAAAAAGGCCAAGAACGCACCATTTTAAGGCCCTGCATTCTAAATTTATACCGACATATAACATAAAGAATACTTTTCAGCTCTAAAAAGTACATTTTTTGAGATAATCTGTATTCAGATGCAGAGTTCAAAAAGTAATCATATAAAATTCCCTAGATAGAAAAAAAAACGCAATGTACACTCCGAATATTATAAAAAAACAAACCTAGTTCTGTTATTAAACATGTTATATATAGGCGAAAAACGCAGTATTTCCTTAATTGCTACTAAACTCAGAAGCCAATAGATTTATGTTCTATGCTAATTGAGTATTTATTTATTAAGTATTTTCACAGCCGACAGTTGCTTACGCATATTGATCACAATCGTTGTATTTTTTTCATCTAGCGCGCCCTCTCTTTTATTCGTATTGACATATTATCTCCCTTTCCAACCACCTTCAGTAATCTTCTTCTTCTTTTTGAACGCTTATAACGGAGCCTTAATAAGAAAGTTCGTCATTATCATCATAAACGGTACACTTCGGGTGGGTTTGATCTCCTCAATAAATAATCTCTAATCCTCTAATCCCTAAGATTCCTTGCCAGTCCTCTAGTCAATTAAGTAATTAATCTAGTCATGATGTTTTCATGATCAATATTACATTTTTTGTAAAATAAAAAAAAATAAAAAATACATAAATGATAAAATATTAAAATATCCAATGCTTTCTAAACGGTTGATCGCGGAGCAAATTTAGATCGTAAATTTTGAAAATAATTGTTATTTATACATTTAAATTAAAATATTAAATACTGATCGAAGGAGCAATTGGCTTAAATAAACTCATGCTAATGTATTAATGAAGCGGTCAATGTGTGAATCCTTATTAAAACTACAAAACCCTTGCCCCAATCTGTGGATGAAATGTGTGTTTTTTTGTTCTACAGTATCATTTAGTTCATATTTTAAACTTTTTTCAAACATTTTAATTTTCGCGAAAGCCCGTGAAAAATTTCAGCGTTCGCAGACTGCGCGGGAACGCATTCCGGATGACGGTAACGTAACAATGGTCGAATCTAGTTTAACGGAGAAAAGCGGCGTCCGGATCTCCAGTATGGACCAGCCGGCCCGCCTGGAGTGTGACCCGGCCACTTAGTCCAGACAAGTACCGTTCTTCTGTCTCATAACCACTAAAACAACAGGGCAACCACACGGAAAACAGAATAAAACAGTCAAACGTTGTAGGAAAAATGTGTTTCGTACAATTTTCTCCGCGTTCCATTTTCGAACCAACATTTTGAATAGTGACTTTCGTGTGTGTCTGACTCGTGTCATTCTTCGAGTGCCACACGAGAAACAAAAGACGATCTGATAAAAAAAATTAAGTGATCAAAGTAGTCGGGTTTCGACGTTCAGTGCCGTTTGGACGTATTTTTACGAGTGTATTTGTTGAACTAATATTGTGAATTGAAAATTTACGGGTGACCTCGAACGTACGTACTTGGACGAATTAATTAAATGTACAACGCATTTCTTTGGATGGATATAACGAAGGATTAAATTGTTGAGGTAAGTAACTTATTTTTTGATGCGTAGATATCTTTTGATTCAATTATTTTTGACGTTAGGAAAACGCAACAAAAACTCCTCTCAAAAGAGTGGTATTGATATTCTAAAACATTTAACACATAAATTGCTCCCCTTTGCACAATTTTAATTCAAATCTACAAATAAAACACAATTTGTATTAATGTTATATGATGTTGCAATATTAAAATAGGATCCCGTAGGTATGACTTTTGTAAGTTTTGCGAATTTATGAAAATTTTCTTCTCCCTTTGAAACGAGTGTAATCGTCATCTAAAACAACTTTTATTACGTATAATATTTAATATTTACGTTATTTTTGGATATGTTTGCGTCAAAATAGTTTTTTCCATCCTTTTGTTACAGTGTCCAGTTCCAAAGTAATTTAATTAGATTTAGGCGACACAACACATGGCTAATTAGTTTACTCTCTATAACAAACTCAATAAACAAAATAATTTGATTATCCTTTGTGACCTTCTCGGTGTCACATCTCCCTGAGGTGTTAACACCTTAACTTACTGACTACGCACCTTGGCTAATATTTGCTACGCATCTAACATATTAACCCATATTGGCTTCGTAGCTAACACCCTTATACTGACCAGGTATCTAATATCTTAACTGGTAATAAGATATTAACACCTTAGCTTTTACTGGGTATGCATATAACACCGTAACCTGAACTTACTACGCTACTAACACCTTAACCCGCATCGGCTATCCAGTTTTTTTTTTAAATGTGAGTAACGCAAAAAGTCACAATTGCTCTCAACCGTCTGAAGCCTATGGTATCCCCTATTAGGGCTATAGGTTGTGTGCGTGTTGCGAGGCTAAATGGTGGGGAGGAGAAGAATATAGGGAAGAAGAAAGTGGGGAAGTACCTGGCTATTCAGATCTGGTCACCAAATACCAACTCCATTTCAAGCAACGTTTCAAAGCTCAATGGTGGTCTTACACCAGGGCAATACTGAGATTATCTTCCACTCTGGAACGTGCCGCAAATACACTGTTTTTTATTGAATCAATTATGAAACAACACAAAATAATTAAATCAAAATTATTTTTTGGATGTCAGGATTTGAACATGCGGTCTCCGGATTCGTAGCCAAGGACAACTCAAACATGTAGGCCATCAGTTAACGTATCGCAACGAAGGTTGATGAGATCTGGTAGCTAATTACATGCAGTTTTGATTGCTTACATCAAGTTTCATAATTGTTATGAGACTGAAATTGAAAAAAAAAAATTTAATATAATAAAAAGAGGACGCTGCAAAAACTTACCGATTATTCAAATTAAATTGTTGTTTGCTTATCTTCAATTGGACGATCTATAACAGCGTAACCTGTGTGGGCTTTGCAGCTAAAATTTTAACTAATATTAGCTACATAGGTAATACCTTAATCCTTTTGTTATTTCGCTAATTCCTTAACCCTTTTTTCAGTAATGTGGCCTTTAGGAGGACACAAAACCAGGGTTCCGAGTAAAACACTAATGACTGTGGGAAATATAAATTGGATCAGCCTGTCAACGTCTTTTGTGATGTTGATATCGTTTCTTGAAAGCAGAAATCATCAACTCCAAAAGCGCAGTTCTGAGATGTGCATAAAATAGCTATGAATACCTAACTTTCAAAGACATTTAAAAAAAAAATTCTCATTGACTAACAAATTATTTTAATAAAGATTTTCCAAATATCAAAAGTAAGATAAATGAGTATATATAAGAGTCGGTGAATTATTTTCCCATTTGATCTCTGGTGAGTTGACGTGTTGTTCTTGTATTGTTTTGTATTTATTTTGCTTATATAATGCACTTGCATAAAGTGGATTGACTAGATGATCATTTGTGGAAAAGTGTGTAGAAGGGTTTAGTTTTTCCTATGGGGAAGATTTAACCCGGACATAAAGTCGGAAATTATAAACAATGAGTTAATATTAACGTTAAGTTATTTACCGAGGAAGTTATTAAGTTACCGATATTAATGAATCAATAATATTAGATAACTGGTTAAATATATTATCCAATAAACACACTTATAATTAACCCCATTTTTTTGAGATATTTTTCACAGACAAGAAACAACCGTAGTCATTTCGAGAGATATACATCCGAGCCTGACACGGTTTCATAATAGTTATGCTATCTCATTCTGTACTATAGTGAAAAACATGATTCAAACAATGTTAGACAGAGAAGGTATCGCGCTTTCAGTTTGCCATAAACGCTATCGAAGAATTTGAAATAATTCTATGAAACAACATTTTACATTTGAAAAATATTTGCTAAGGTTATAAATTTTTAAAATATTTTTATATTTAATATTTACGATAACATTGTCTAATTAAATACGTTTTTTAGTTTCGTGTAAAGTGGTAAATATTACAGTTTACAAGATAAAAACGTTATCTTCGTTTATGTTGAAAATTTAAATATTTTTAATTGCATCTGTCGATTTGTATTGTATTTGATTTCAAGAACAGTATTTGATTTTGAAAACTGTTCAAAAACAGAATATTTATCTGCGATCAAATGTAATGAGAGAATATTTTCCGCGGAATCTTTTTTTTTATTTCAAAGAAAATTTGCATTGGATGATACATTTTGAATGTTATTTCAACCGCCATACTAGGGATGTAGGGATGCCCCTGTGTTATGGCGGGTGAAGTTTACAGAATGAAGAATTTAGTAATATTCATAATTATACAATTCCGATTCAGTTTATATTTAATGTCATAAATAATTATTTTAACATTGACAAGTGCTATTTTTTATATGAATTAAATCAATTGAGGAATGTGAGAGATATGTGAGTGATAATGGAGGGAGATTAGGGGGTTAAAGTGAAGAATGTATGGGTGTTGTAGTTGAAATATATTGCAGATGTTAGGATCCATAGGTTATTTGTTTTTTGAAAGTATGGAGTGGAGTTACTTTTTTTAGGATATTAGGGAGAAGGTTGAAGATTTTCAGGTTTAGGTACATTATAGTGTCGTTTAATTATATTTCTTGTGGTATGCTTGTGTTGTAAGAGTGTTTTTTAAATTAAATTTGTACAAGAAATGTGTTAGCATAAATTTTAAATGGAGTTGACGTATATTTAAGATACTATACTCAATAAAAAGTAGGGTTGAGGACTATTTTGTCGGTCGCTTATTGTTAACACGTTTTACCATTTTTTTTGTCTGTATTCTGACAGTTTCCGTATATTGCAAAATGCAGAGGCTTTAGGGGTTAAAACAAAATCAGCACTATTTTAAGCTCAAATAATCTGTTTGAATGATAATAGAATTTGTGATTAGTTAGACGATCTTTCTTTAATTTAACTATAAATAAATCGGTCTGACTAAGTGATTCGATTTACCATTTTAATTAAAAAAAAAATTTCTACCATTTTTTTTACCACAGTTTTACATTGCCACGGGGGTGAATAAACGACACACACACACATCACACGTGTTAATAAATACACCCAGAGATATATAAAAAAATATACCTAACCTTGTAGAAATTTATATAAATAATAAGATGTTTTATTGATTTCATTAATCAAATGATTCGATTTTTATTGTTGGGGAGTCCCAACTGCTGGAGCTGGTGGGTCTATGGGTATGTGGGTCAAACGTGAAAAAATGGGTATAAAAATCGTAAAAATATACTAGGTAATTGTCAACACTGATCTAGGCATGATTTCTGAAAGAATTAGGAATAGAATCGATCAAGTGTCACTATGCATACCTGCATAATATATTAAAAGTCGATTTAAAATAAGGGAAACATATTACAGAACTTTTACCTATTCAAGAAAAAAATGGATTGAGATGAAAATGTTCATCCTTTTGGAGGGGCACATGTTTTCAAATGGGTTCTTCAGGTGTCAACGCACCTTCAGGGTTCTAATAAATTTTATGTGTGTTCTCAACAACTATTCGTATTTCAAATATAATATTACCTATGTGTACAAACTTCACGTTATAGAACAAATGGGCACATTGAACCAAACGAGAAACGCACAGTGGTCTATCGCTAACGTTTTTTTTTCTGGTTCTAGGTACTTTCCGTGTGTGTAAGCATATAAAGATCTGTGCACACCGTAATTTGTATAGACACAGATCAGTGCGAATTGGAGCAAAATAGGTTGGTACGTCACACACAATTTGTTTCTCGTTGTGGGCGTAGTATGTACTTATTGTGTGTACTGTACTGTTTATATTTCAATTATATATATATTTGTTTACATGTGTAACGTCATGTTGGTCACAGATCTGTGCAAATCAAAGCACAGTAGTAGATTGGGTGCGTCATACACAATTTGTTTGTGTCTATTAATGACTTGTATGAATTGGCAGGACTTGGCACATCCTGTAAGATCATGGCTAGGAGAAATACGACACTACTTGTTGACAATAAAGAAAACTGTAGCTATCAATTTTTGTTTTAAATTGCTTACAGGAAATCGATGAATCTACGGTTTCCATGGGTTTAAATGAATACAAAAATACATGTATAACATTTAATTTACTTAAATCCAAGCTTTAAAATAGATCATTTTTTTTGCATAATTTGACATTTTAACGGCAACAAATATTATCGTGATTTATTGACGGTGTTATGCCATATTTTTTTTATTTTTTATTATTTTTATTTATTTTTTATTTAACAATTTTTTTATATAAGATAATGTGTCCTTACTGGGGTACCCCGTTCTAAGGACAGCGTTTATTGCGTTTATCTTAAGGACTATTGCGTTTCCTCATTTTTTAGCAAACCTTTCGGACAGCATTAGACGTTACAGTGTCCGTCATCAGGGCAGATGTGTAGATTGTTATGAAGTGTGTGTTTATATATGTTTATCAATCCTCTTGGGATTGACATTTTAGTATGATAATTAGTTTAATTAAAGTTAATGGTAATATTAATGGTTTTTTTTGCTTCAATTTATTTCTTTGCCAATGTCACAACAATTTGGCGTGCTCGGTGCGTTTTGGGTCTTCCCATTACTTCAGGGACTAATGCAAAGTAATGGGCGAATTCAATTAAATATTCGACAATTGTCGATTTGTCAAAACATACTCGTCAGCGTTTTGAGGAACTTCAAAAGGATCTCTGAAAAAAAAAAGAAATAGGTACCGATCAAATTCAAAAGAGGTCGTATTAGGGTGAAATGATTGTTGAAAACGTTACGTTAAAAGTAACGAAAATAAATATTCATTTTAAAAACAATTTGATGGTATGTTTAGGGAAGTATCCCTACATGTAGGGAAAAAAACACGAAATCTAGGGAAATTTTAAAGTTTAAGTTTTGCATTTAAATTTTTTAATTTTATTACTCAAGGCAATATGGAGAAATTTTAAATATTCTGTGGACATTTCTGGAAACTTTGAAATTCTCTAGAACATAATACTAACCCCCCTAGGATATAAATGAATATTAAGGGAGGAATCCTAAAATAGGTAATTATTGCATTTATATATAACAAAAACTTTTATAAACTAACACACTTATGTATACATCAAACACATTTATAAATTGATACAACGTAATCAAGGGGTAAATAAGATGACAATATAAAAAAAAATCTTCAATATAGGTATCAATGTGAAAATACATTAGAGGTATGGAAATTTAATTTTTATAATTTTTTTATTGTAAATAATATTTATAATAATATTCTATGGAAACATAGCCGAAAATAAATATGTTTCTGTTTTAGAGACCTAGCCGTTTGTCAAGAAAGGTTTTTCTACAGGGTTTTCCAATAAGAGGTGTTATTTTGAAATTTTTATTCAATCGTAAAAGATTAATAGTTTCGTTGCTTATGTGGCACGTAGCGCCGTCTTGTTGAAAGTAAACGGTGTTCAAATCAATACCATCCAATTCCGGCATAAAAAATCATTAATCATCTCTCGATAGCGCAATCCATTCACCGTGACTGTTGCTCCAGCCTCATTTTCAAAAAAGTAAGATCCAATGACTCCGCCGGACCATAAACCGCACCAAACAGTCACACGTTGAGGATTAAGAGGCATTTCAACAGTAACTCTTGGGTTTTCCGAGCCCCAGATGCGACAATTTTGCTTTCTGACGAAGCCACCGAGGTGGAAATGGGCCTTAACACTCAAGATGATTTGCATTTGATTCACTCAAGTGAAATTTAATAATTTCAATGCGTTGTTGAAGTTACCGTTCCATTTTTATTAATGGCGTAGTTTCTACTTGTCAAATGTCAAAAAATGACAGTTTCAAAAGTAACATCTACCGAAATAGCAGGCTATTCAAAATAACACATCTTATTGGAAAACCCTGTACATTTCATAGGTTTATAATATTTTTTGTTGGATTATTTTTCCACTCGGGAATAAGTTTATAATATCCAGACAGTTTTATTGCTTTCAACAAGTTAGAAGTTTAAAAACTTTATTCCAAAGTACCAACTTTACATTATTCTGAAAAAAATCTTCAAACTCGAGACAAGTTACATACGCTCTGACAAATTGACACCAACAAAAGACCAATGGAACGTAATAACGTGACGTCTAGCATAAAAGAGACGACATGAGAGAGAGAGAAGAAAGGACCATGAACGGTTTTTTAATGCCTCTACTTCATTACCTCTTACTTGAGATGATACAATGAGTTAATTTAAATATTTTGACTATTATTTGACTCAATTAACAATAAGGGAATGAAGATGCTTGGATTCATTCTTCGAAACTCCAGAGGCTTCAGAAATATTTCAACCTTGAAAATTTTGTATACATCTTTAGTTCGAAGTCAAGTCGAATATAACTCCTCGATCTGGTCCCCCCATTATAAAATACATTCAGATTCAATAGAAAAAAAATCAACACAAATTCCTAAGACACATTAACTTTAAACTCGGTATTCCCATTGAAAGTATAAACTATAATTACTTAGTGAAAAGATTAAATTTATTAAAACTCTCAGATCGAAGAATTATATCCGACTTAATATTTATGTTCAAAATTGTAAGTAGACAGCCTTGATTTAATTAACCTCATTGAATTTCATGTACCCATAAAAGGTAATCGTTCTAAAACCCTCTTTAATTGTAACAATTCTAAGACTGAACATTTCAAACACTCGCTTGTACCTAGATTACATGAAATTAGTAATAGGTACGCAGATGTAGCGGATCTGTTTAACTGCACAGAAGCTAGGTACAAAAAGGCTTTAATATCATATCTTTTAAATCATGATCAATAAAATGTAAGTCTACTCATACTTAGGTAAACATTTTTTAGGCAGTTCATTTTATATGTATGTAAAATGAACTGCCTGGGGCAACTGAGAAAACTTGGGTCAATAATAATATTCAATACGGTGAACCAACAGCTTGTTTGACACTTACCTACTTTCAACCAAAACCTGAAAATAAATCTCTATTCAATCAATACTAATCTAACCTAGTCTACCTATAAGTTTTGCATGTACTTGTATCTCTAGCTTTTTATATCCATCTAGAGTTTCTGTTAATTGTATATTTTATGATGTCACTGTTTATAATTTACTGTACATGGTATATTTTATACCGTTTATATTAAAATAAATTATTCTAATTCAAGTTTAATGAGTGAAAAAAAGCGTTAAACGTACATTGCGCATATGTACATAAATCCTTTGTCCACTATCAAACGAACGGATAAATCTTCCCAATGGCAAAACTGATATCTAAGTGAAAAGGTCTATGTTTAAACATCGATTTTGATGTAAATGTACGCTTTATTTTGGTCGTTTCCGTTCATTTGGAAGCAATCGTCCGCCAGCAAAGTTCCGGGTAGCGTTTTGTTTTGACGTACGTATTCTCGCTACCGGATTGGGTATTATTTATTTATAAGCAGATTTCTCCGGGGGTGTATATTAGGTGGCGGTACTAGGTACTCTGTAGCTCGCAGCCTACCGACCTACCCTCCACCTACTACCCTTCCTTGGGTCGGTGCCAGAATTGGGTACGTGGAAACATGTGGTGTCTGGAAGGGTATGGCTGTAGAAATGCAGAGTAAGCGGATCAGATTTGAAAGTATTTATTTATATGGAGTAGAAGTTGAAGATAATTTGTATTAGTCGATTTAACAGTTAACTTAAGATACATAATTTCATGAGTCTGCAAATAATAGGCGATTATTATTTTGATTGCTACAAATTTTGTCAAATGTTTTATCTCTTTCTGTCATCTCTTTTATACCTATTGTGTGAGGAATCTATTGTGTAATGAATTATATAATAGTGAATACTGTACAAGATTTCCAACTGCTCCCAACCGTGTGGAGCCAGTGAGACTATGGCATCCCCAATTGGGGCATATTATAAGGCTGGATGTAGTGGGGAGGGGGAGGTTGGGTAGAGTAAGTTGAGGAAGTACTGGGTTATTCAGATCTGGCCACCAAATTCTGCCAAGCCATTTTAAGCATTTTAATTCTGGTCAATGGTGGTCTTACACCATGGCATAATGAGAGTGTCTTCTAATCTGGAACGCAAATACCTACAGTGCGTATATTATTTTGAATAAATAAAATGTGAAATAACACTCCCAGACAAAATCTTTGAACTGTTCACAGTGAAAAGAAAAACAAGCAATCCCAGGGATTAAGTATATAATTTTATTAAACTCGATAAACTAAACAATAGTTGAATTATTCATATAATCAAAAGCTGAAATAATTGTTTGGGCAATGTTGGAGTATTTATGTACTATTTATTTTCTTTTTTAGATACCAAAGCTAATTTTGCATGATCAGCAGATTTTCCGAATACAATTTTGTGCAATGTTATATAATTTCCTAATGTAAGTTAGTGCTTGTGTTTAGGAAAGATGTTCGTTAATATTAAATTAAAACTGTGTAATGAAAACAAATATAAAGGAGAAAAAAATGTTTAAGCTTAGGATTGAATACAGAAAATTACGTAAGCAAAAGAGTGGTGTATTATAAATATTATTCATATTGTTTAAAAAATATTTCAAAATAAATCTTACGTGCAAAGCTAAATGTTTTCGGTGCATAAGATAAAATTAATAATAGTTTATATTTTATAATGACCAACTAAAAATGTGTGCGCAACCAGCGTTTCAGACCGCTCGGACACAAACCAGTTTAACATAATAATAGTGTTGAAAAATATACTTAACAACCTTCTTAAGGCCCCGTAGTAAGCGTTCAAAGATGGTTTGAAAGGGATATGTAAATACGAATGTTAGAGGGAGTGAGCTAATATTAAAAAACGATAATAATTAAGCGAAAATGGTGAAAAATTTAATAAAATACCACTCGTTTGAAATAGAGCAAAAATCTCTCGACAAATACTTTAGTTGCATTTAAAGATCCACTGTGAATTTTTTCATGCCTATAACATATTAAATAATTTTTAATAATTTTCGGAGCTTACTTTCCGATTTTTTTTTATCGATGGAATTTTATATAATTAACGTTTCGACATAACATAACAAATTACCTTAAAAAATAACATATATTTTTTTGGAAGTTAAAAACTTAAGGAGTTAACGAGAAACTTGTTATAAATCGGTAGAAATTTGGTGTACGGGGGCTTAAGGGAACAGAGGAATAAAAGATTATAACTCATAACTCATATGGAGACATAGATATGTCTAGCTTATTATTTAATGGGAACTAAAAATATAGTTTTGGCAAGTTAGTAATATATTTGTTGTTTTAGAAAAATCCCGATATTCGTAAAATTACACATCCCTTTAGAATATATATTTTTCAATCTGAAGATGCAAACAATTTGACACATCTTATTAAAGTTATTTCATCTCGAGAAAGGTTTTCCGTGTGTGTTCTGAGTAGACTTGGAAATAATGCCTTTAATCTTAGTAACACTTTTCGGAGAAGGTTTTGAGTTTTTTACAAATGAAATGATGTTTTTCTCTCTCAAGTTTCCAGCGGAAACGTTGAAATGAAACATATAATTTAATATTCATGCAAGAACAAAGAGGGATGTGCGAAGAAGCGTTAGCGGAGGAGAAGAAATAAAGCTTGTGGCTAGATTTCGCGTGACAGCGAAGATTAAGGAAAATTATAGAAACTTTGCGATTAAAAAAATCTGGTAATTCATTAAGATTTTTTATGAAAAAATTTTATAAGTTTTTTTATAGAAATTCTCACAGTATTATTATTAATTCAACTAGAAGTTAGAAGGCCTCAGTGGTCGAGGGGTAGGGCTCACGACTAGCAATCCGAAGGGATGTCATGGGTTAAAATCCCAGCTGGCGCAAATAAATTTTATTTGACATATTTATATTATTTCACAATTTGTTGCTTGAAATAGTTTTAACCGTGTTTGGTGATCAGATCTCAATAGCCAGATACTCCCCCGCATTTATCTTCAACTTCCCCTCTCCCTACTACCTTCAGCCTCACAACATACCCCAATAGGCCACTTGCATGGATTTCATAACGACTTGGAAAAAATCGTGTGGATAGATCTTTTTACTAAGATTACGAAAATGTTAGTAAAATTTTGTAGAAATGTACATTTATTTTTATTTTTAAATAAATAAATCCATTATTTGGGCTCGTGTCGTCACTACATGAAAATGTCCCGTCTACTGAAAATGTTCCTATTAATTTTGTAAAATTCCACACTGATTTAATTTTTTTATATGGCATCACTTTGATTTCAGGCGAATTTTTGAATTCGTTCACTAGATTTATTGTTTGTTCTCTGCGAACTTTTCATTTGGTTTGAATTTTTGACAGATGTGAAGAGAACCCCGTACAATTTAGATGTCGGTACGTGTTTTAGAGGTATAATGGTTATGGTGCTGATTTTATCAAAATCAAATTTTATAATATTCTTATTATTATTATAATTTACAAGTACAAGTATATTACATTGGATTTATTAATATAGACGTTGTACATTATAATGATTTATGATCAATAAGATGGATCAAGGAAAAAAATATTTATGAGATGTAATATTTTTGGTATGCCTCGTTATTCTGCTGTGTCATTCGTGTGGAAAACGTTCTTTTTTTTTAAAATGATTTTCGGCTATGTAATCATTGTTTTTACTCACCTATAAAATTATGTCCCGTCTTTCCGGTTTATAAAAAAAGGTCTGATTTTTCGGATTAAAATTTTCAAAAAATCCCCAGGGTTTCAAAAATACGATTAAAAAAATAATAATAATACAGAATGTCTTAGAATATTTTCCTTAACCGGAAAAAAAAATTAAAAAATATGATGCAAGTGGCCTATTGGGGTTGCCAGTCTCACTGGCTTCAGATGGTTGGAAGCAGTTGGAATATGGCTGTATTCATATATAAAAAAGCATAATACTCGATATTTAAATATCATGATACAATAAAATTGATGTATAATACCGATGTATTATACCTACATTTAAAATTCTGCAGTTTAATGGATTTGATAATTTAAAAGTAAATAAAATTCGATAAAGATAGTTAAACGGTAATTATAAATATTTAAAAAACAAGCAGGATAACTAGTTTTTAAAATATTTATTGTGAACTATTTGTTGCTTCAAGGGGATGAAAGACTATATATACCCTTTTTATGATATTCAGCCCATCCATATAATATAATGGATTACATGACGAAATTATACAGGCGTGAATTTTACGTACCAATATTATTACACTGCCAGAATTAGAAACGGACGAAATTACACAGGCGTGAATTACACGTACCAATATTATTACACTGCCAGAATCACAAACGGACAAAATTACACAGGCATGAATTTCATATACCAATCGAATACCAATATTATTACACTGCCAGAATTACAAACAGATGCAATTACACATGGACGAAATTACACATTGAGAAATTGTCACCGATTTAATGTACACCTACTGGAATTACAAACAACCTTTTTTTGGATTGGTTTAAATTTGTTTTAACTAAATTTCCTTGTGTTAAAAATAAATTATTGGTTTAACGAAACACTTGTCTAGTTGAGAATTTTTGCGCATATGCTTTTAAGTTAGCTTCAAACGTCACGTACCTATTTTGAAGTATGAATTCTAGCAGATTTAATTTAAGTAGATGTAATAACGTGTGTATTTCTGAAAGTACCTTTAGTAAAAAAATAAAATAAAATTAACATATGTTTACAAAATAATATTTTATGGAAGGTGTTTCAGTTTTTGTATTTCAGGTCAATGATTATTGCTTATAATAATTTGTAATGTTGGTAAGTGAAATTCAGTCTTTTTTGATTACGTCCTAACATCAACCGAATGAACGTGGTTCATTAATATTTAGTAGTTTATATAAATCTGGCATAAATAACGAGAGGCGCCGACTTGCAGCAAATAAAACTCCCAAAGTAAATAATATTTACCGTTCCCCGAAAACTGAAATACTTCATACATTTAATATGAACACGAACATCCTAGTTCCTGCGTCGGTATTCATATTAAAATACCTAAATACAACCTGAATATATTATAATAAAACAGGGAATGGAACGACTGAAGGTAAAAATGTGCTTCGGTCGGGCAACACACTGCGTACTGAAATATTTACAATATTAGTACTTGGGATGCGGAAGTGAAAATCTTCCTTAAAACCTTTTTATCTACTCCATGTTTAGTGGTAGAACGTCGTTGATCCTGCCGGTGTCTCCCGTCACACAGTGGGCTGAAAATCGCCTTTCATAGACATAGAGACTTGAATTTACAAATGAAGGAGTTATCATTTTTTTAAGAAAAAATTGTATGGCACTGACATTAAAAATGAGGTTATCTCTGGAATCATAAGGTTAGCCATTATATCCTTACACACAGATATACTACTATCTATTTTTATTTTTTTGACATACTTCGTGTTGTGGCGCAACTTGCAATATATTTTTTTTAAATCCTCAAAGTTGAAAAAAACTTTTTTATGTTGATGATTCATTTTAATGCTTAAATGCTTTACATATTATTACATATTTTATAGCATAGTAATGATCAGAAGAATCCATTTCTAGCCAAAAAAAATACCCTTGAAAATTCAAGTCTCTATGTCTATGAATGGCGATTTTCAGCCCACTGTGCGTCGTTAATTTGGCGTGATATGTTACGTACGTCACGTTACAACGTTGAATGAGGAATTTCACTGGACAAATATATATGTTCATGTGGATTGTAGAACAACAAACGTCCTGAACATATAAGGTAAAGTGAATAAAATATAAGAGTATCGATCTTTATATGATACTATAAATTATGTAATATGTATTTTTTTATTTTTTTTTTTTTATTGTAATATGAATGAAGCAAGGAAGCAAGCAAACCAAAACAGAGATGCAGCTGTCTATTCTCTCTGTCTAACGCTCTGGCTTAGCTTTGACGTCATTACGTCCCGATAGGGACACTATTGCGAAGAGAATGGCAACGATGTGACGTAATCTGACTGATTTCATTGGCGCAAATCGGCGCCCATCATAATTGACATGTTTAAGAGCTGAAACGGTAGAATTGCGAATCGAGTTAACTCGACGGATTGAAAATAATCATAGACATAATTTTTTTAACAAATTTAGATTTTTTTCTTTAAGAACAGTAATAAAATGTTGCACTTACAATAAAACGCCTTTTTTGTTTATATTTCAAAGCTTCAATCCTCATAATGAAATTTTCGTTGAGTTGAAAATAGTTAAAAAGAAAAGTAGTTCTAATAATTTTTTTATTTCTCAATTTTTTTTGTATATTGGAGAACTTTTCTTTAATAACCTTTGAAGGTTATCCACATCAATGTCATATATCATCGAAGAAGAAGATAATACGAATAAATCTAAGTGAAACATGAAACAGAAAAAGACACAGAAAAATAGAAAATAAAACTGTCTTAACTGGAAATTGAACCCAGGTTCTCTGTCTAACAAACCAATTCATTAGAACCTTGTAATTATTCAAAAATATAGCTATTAAAAGATTGGGAAAAAATTGGTTTCAGGATAATATTGTTAATTCTGAATTCAAAATATGATATCGACAAAAATGACGTTTAATAATTATGTCCCACTTATCCCGGTAAGACAGAAATCATGGGTTCGATTCCTAGTTGAGACCTTAATCTTTTTCTTTTTCTGTGTCTTATTCTGTTTCATGTTTTGTTTAGATTTATTAGTATTATCTTCTTCTTTAATGAAAATAATTACGTTTACTTACACATATTAGAGTTAAATTCTACACGGATTTTCTGTTGGCACATATATTGATTGAATTTAAAACACAGAAGATCGGAACGTATCAAAACTAATTAAAAAATAAATTAACCAAATTAATTAAAAAATGATAAATGGTGCATAGTTCTTTTGAATATAATCCTAAATCTTCACAGCGATAAAACTATTACCGTGTTTGACTGATAGAATTTCATATCATTTTTACGTAGTTCGCTCTCGGTTTGTTTTACCGTTAACAGCTTGCTTTATTAAAAAAGTACGCCCATTGTTTTCGCGGGAGAGAACTTTTACAGAGTTGTCCATATTTATGTAAAGTGAGGCAAGGTTACCGTGTGTAGAGTATATCTGTACTCCATAAACTCTGTAAAATAGAGTCACCCGTGGTCACACAGAGTTACGTACAGTTAAATTTATTCGCATACTGTAGTCACGTGTACGCTCTATGTACGAATATGTTATCACATGGTTCTGCCGCTGATAGTTTTAACCTCTCTTTCTATCTCGTGCGTTGTTTACGAGAAATGTCAGAATGTCTTTATTAAAGATGCATCATTCATTAGACTTCATCAGTTCATCACGTTACACTGATGAAATTACATGTGCTGTATGCAAATCAGAATTGTGCCCTATGTGAATTTGAAGATTGACTTAGAGTTTTCGGCCTATTGTTATTTCCGCTCGACAAGCATCTGAAATCTGTATTGGTCATAATATTGTGAAAATCTTTAGAAAATTCTCTGGACGGATTATGAATTTGTAATGTACCGTAAATTAAATAGTCTAGAGTGTTTTTCAGGTTTTGTTGGAAATAAGTACAAAAAAGTGAGAAATTATTTAAAAAATGTTAATTTAAAAAATAGTTTTTTTTGTCATTTGCCGGATTTGAATTGAAAGCCAACAGATATTTTATTATTATTTTAATGTATATTATTTGTTGCTTGAAATATGCTTCATGTGAAATCGAATTGTTTCCTATATTGTGTAAAATGTATTTTCCAGTATCTTTCGATAAAATAACGTGGGCATATGAAAAATTACCCAAGTTTCCATTGAAATATAACTGACATAAAACATCGTTAGTTGATAAAATACTGCCCCGATGAAGTTTATGAAGGTATATTCATATGAAATCAGTAGGAGACAATATCAAAATTTATTCGAGGTTTATACCGTGTGATTTTTTTAAATATATATAGAGTGGTTACTAAGGACGGGCTGTTTCGGAGAATTTGAACAATTCATCAATTTCTACGTTCATCTTCAAGTTCCCCGAAAGATATTTTAAAGTTTTGTTTTTATTTCAGTTCTGTCGAGCAACTAGCCTATAATTGTGTAATAACATTTGAATAGGAATTTCACAGAACCCGAAAATGATCGTTGAAATTTGATGAATTTTGAAATTTCAAATTCTCCGAAACATTCGTCCTAACAATATAATACCTATTCTATTCGAAGGTCTATTTTCGATCATATATTCACACCATAAAAAATCGTTTTTATAAAAACGTTCTGTAAGTTCTGTGTAATTATTATTATTATGTGTGACAGCGGTTTCGACTTCTGAAGACATTATCAAACTGTCGTGTACAGACACGCGTAATAATAATTAAACAGCAGAACTTGTTTATAAATAAACTGTGTTTTATATATTGATTAATAATATTATTGACTAAATAAAAGAAAAACATAAAATTAAACGGAGCTCTGCAGATTAAACTTGATAAAAATATTACAAATAAAAAAGTTTTTAATTACTTTAAAAAATAGCATTCTCGCTTGGTTTTTAAACTGTTTCACGAAGAGGCTTAAAAAATAAATATGTATATAGGAGGCCTCAGCACGGGTAAGTCTGGGTAGTGAGGCCAAAATTACTAAATTGTACTAAGAAATGTAAAATATTGTACCAAAATAAAAAAATATTTTCAAATAACGAATGATTGTTATGCCCTTTAAAATTGAATGAATCATTTTGTTTGTCTTGGCAAAAAAAGGCCAATTTTTTGTAGTAATTAAGTGAAAATGATAATTTATTATATGTTCATCCAGTTAACTTCACTTCACTTCACTCACTTTGGCCTCCGAAAGTGAAGTTACATAACAAACATGATAACAGTTTAGGTTAGGTTATGCTAGAAGTTAGGTTATGTTAGATAAGGTTAGGTTAGGTTAGGTGAGGTAGGTATTTTATGTTAGGTATTTAATCCCGTTGATTTTCTTCTGTGTTTTGACTGACATGAAACTCAGTGGTACACGTGGTTCATACGGCCGGGGCGCGTAGGGTTTCGAGCGTCGAGCGTCGCGGCGTGGTGGTGAATTTAACGCCGCGACGCCGCTAAGGACGCCGGCCGCGCTCGTTAGGGAAGTAAATACGGCCTAACAAGGTTGACAGCTTATAAAAAGCCCGACCTGTGCCCGATAAAGTCATATTTCTGCCTGGTGCAAAATGCGATTTATTGCCAACGGAATATGAATGATGATAAATGTCGACTCGTGAAGGGAAATTGGTGCCTGGAAACAAACAAACAGACCGATAATTTATGAAGGTTTATTTAAACAAACCTTTTATTATTGTTCTTTTTTTAAAACCAGGACGTCAATCGGATATGGAGATTAACATATCTACTATTGAATGCTTAAATTATTAGTTAAAATAACCTATTCAACAAATTCAATTGTATTGATATTTGTTTTATAGATAGATTATCGAATCCCCCTAGTGGGCTTTTGTGCTAGGCTGAGGAGTGGTAAGGGAGAGAAATGGCGAAGAGGATGATTGAAAATACCCGGCTAGTAGTAGTTTCGCAAATTTTGAATAAGAAGAATATAACGACCATGAATTTGTTAAGTAATAAGTCCAATTTCATTCTAGCGATGTTATTTTGCAAGCCTTGCAACACTCATAATTTATCTGTACCTTCTATTAATATTTTAGGGTTATAAAATGAAAAAGCATATTGCAGATGACAAAATTTATCATTAAAAAATTTAAATAGATGGTTTTATATTGATTGTTTAAATAACTCAGGGGTGGACGAGACGAGTGACACAAAAAACGTGCGTTTAAGTCAATTACAAATATCTTTAAATATCAATTATTCTATAGGGCTCATAAGTTAAAGGGGTTAATAAACCAAGCACAAAATTATAAACAATTGCAGCTGATTGCTTCTTCCAAATATCTCGCTTGCATCGCCATCCCGTTCAGAAATCTAGAAATATTAAAGTTGTAATGTTTTAATTAAAAAGAACTACAAAACCTAATCAAAACTTCACCGCAAACTTCTTAAACCAGTAAGCAGTATGAACCCAGTAGCCTTGAGAGGAGAGTCTGTTTAATGTCCTCCCCAGCCATAGGTTAGGAGGCCCCGACCTCCAATCTCTATATAAGGGCTCGCGAAATGAGACGATAAAAGTTTTAAGTGTTGTGACGGGTACATCGGCAGACCGCGTTAATATTCTAAGATGGACAAAAGTTTAATTAGGAACATAACGTGGCGCCATCTGATACAGATTGAGTAGCCCAAGAACGGGCTAATTTTGTTTGCTCGTTAAAATTTATTCATTTTTTTTTGTAAAAAACGATTTGTATTTCTGAATGTTTTAAGGGGAAAGGTTGGGCGGCTTTTTTCATAGAAAACTTAAATTTGGATTTGAGGCCAAAATATCAAATTAAATAATTATTTTTTAGTCAACAGGTTTTAAGCAAATATCTAATTCGAATATGTGCCACTTTATTTATTAGTGTTTTAAAGATTAGAACGTTTGGACGTGAACGATAATGTCATTAATTGATGGGTAAACTAATGAAGCTCTTAGAACTGAAAGAAATCTTATACACGATCCATGGACTTAATTAATTCATCTAAGACGCGATCAATTGTTCCAAATTGGAGCAACGAAGTTGTTAGTTATTCTCATGACCTAATTAACTCCTATTTCATTGTCAAAAAGAACATGCGGACTTTCAATGTATATTAAAAATTAATATTTAATTTTTAATAGTTAATATTTAATTTTTAATAGTTAATATTTAATGTTTAATAGTTAATATTTCATTTTTAATAGTTAATATTTAATTTTTAATAGTTAATTTTTCATTTTTAATAGTTAATATTTCATTTTTAATAGTACATATTTCAATTCGACATTGTCAATTTATTAGTACTTATATTGATTAGTGTTTTTACTCAGCCGTCTGCTGACGAATGTCAATTCGTAGAGAGATGCGCCAGTGTTGCCAGCGTATATCGAATTCTGATTTATTGGGTTATCATCATCAGTCTGGATATCAATAGTACGACCATGCTCGGGAAATTGGTATAAAATCATCGGTAGTTAAGCCTATCGATCATTTATTGTAAAGTTAACGATTTCACTGTGTTAGATCCCCTGGTCACAGAAGTGATAAAATAAGAGTGTAGATAGGACGATGCATGAATGCGAACAAAGAAATTAGTGGATATTACGACAGAATCTATTTCAATGCCTGTGAAGAAATGGAAAGAGGCGAGGGTTTGTTTGTTTGTTAGTTTTGTAATGTGTAGTTCGGTTGCTAAAAGCTACCACTTTCATATATTTAGTGATCAATCTATCAGGATGTTGCTATTCAATTTGTCTAGGAGGAAAAATATTATTACAGAATAAATAAAATGACAGATGATACTTCTTTTACTGATGTATCCAATTTTCTAGAGAAGTTAAACACAGAAAATACGTGGGCAAGGGATCCTTAACATTCACCGCTAACAATAGGATATTTTCACTATTTTTTTTTCTCAAAAAAGTTGAGAAATATATTACGACGATGATGGTATTTTTATTTTATTTTTATGTTGACGAATACATTTTATATAACGATAAATTAAAAATAAAATAAATTTCAATTTAAATTTGCCTATTTCGTTTTGCAGCCAAAACGGCAAGTTCGTTTTTATTCGTGAATTCTGCGGCGTTGACGTCTCGCCACACACAAGGCCGAAATGTAAATTTATGAAGCCATTTTTTTTTAATTTGACATTCCGATTATAAATGTTTTTGAGGTGAATATCTAACAAAATCTTATAGGAAAATACCCAATTAGGTTTATTTAGGGTCAGGTGCTCGTGGTGTTCTAATTAAAAAAAAATCGAATTAGATTATTTCTGTGTTTTGAATAAGTGAGATGGTGATAACTTGAAAGAATATTTATTTTTAACGTTATAAAAACGTAGTTCTTTTCTGTGAATGTTCATTTCCTTTATATATCATTTTAATAAAAAAAATCATATGATAGAAACACCCACTGTTTTTTTTTGATACATACAAGATTCTTACACGTACTATAAGTTGGACAAAATCGAAAACTGTGTACAAAATACAATAAACCATAAAAATGCAAGTTTTTGGGTGGCCTCATCGACATGCTCACGTTCAAATTGTAAATGTTCCTCTTCATCTAGCCGATCCCACATACGCTGTATTTGTTGGGTTTGACTAGGCTAGGTGAGGGCATGGCCAATGTGATACAGCAGTTTTATTTTCGATTGTATTTTGCGTTTATACGAAAATAATTATCTTGTAAGTAACCAATAAACAAACCTTTTAATTATCGCCCTTTTTAGGGGCTTTTACATGTGAATAGTAAAAACTATACAGTATTTATTATACCCAACTGAATTGCTTTAGTAACATTATGTAAATGTTTAGTGATAAATTGAAGAGAATCACTGACTCGTTCTAATTATTTACCAGAATTTTGGGCAAAGAGGAATACATATGGTAGTTAGTCCTACTGAAAGTTGTTGCATTGAAATCAATCCCAACTTTTAGAACTACTGATTCATTTAGAAATTTTGAAAAGAAATATCGAGTCGGAGAAAATGCTTTTGTCTGAAAATTTAAGCATATCATTAAAACGGTTCCATGCTAACTCGACACAGTGACAATTCAACACACTTTTAAAAAGTGATATAAAGTCTTTAAAATCGATGAAAAAAAAATTTTTTTTTTACCTTACCTAACCTAACCAAACCTAACCTACTTAACCTAGTTAATAAAGTTTTTGTTTCATCACTTTCCATGACTTTATATAACTTTTTAAAGATGTGATGAATTATTATTCTGATGATTTATCCGGTCACCCATTAAAACTGTGTTAAAATGATATGAATATCTGGGTTAACTGACATTTATGCATTGGATAAGAAGAAAGATAAAATCATTTGAATCAGAAAACGAGTAAATGCAATTAAGTCTGAAACAAAAATGTGCATTTGAAACAGTTTAGTTTGTAAACTGAATTTATTTGTATTCCATTAAAACTGTCCGGAGTCAGATAACAGAATCAGTTATCTGTAGGATTAGTGGAATAATTGCTCCCAACTCCCAATCATTCGAGGGATAATATATCTCGTTATTTCACAAAACCAGATTATATCTGACGGATGTTTTTTCAGTCCAGACACAATCATTACCGTGATTTATGATTGCAATTTGCGGATTTCATGTTCAATGATAATATTCGTGCATTTATAGAAATGGAATAGTTTAAACTTTGATATTACTTGCAAACAGAAACTTTCAGGTTAACTAATTAAAAAACTAAGCACAAACATTTGGAACCAGAGAGGTTAATTAATGCTACGTCCATACATGCGAGCAAAAGTGATTTTAATGGATGAAATCTGTTTTAGTGCACAATGGTAGGCACTGGTGTGATGTGATTACAACACTATGTTCAGCTTGCCACTTCATTTCCATCGCGAGCTGTAGAGCTTCGAAAGCTAAGGGCTCCACTTTTTAAGTGTCAACAATTAAGATAAGACCGCATAATGTTTTTTATAAATTTAAAACTTGTTCGATAAGGAAAATAGTTTTAATATTCGTGTTTAGCCGGGTTTCTTGCTACTATCACTAATGAATTGCAACAATGACGTTTCAATATATCTAGATTCTTTTGTCTCACAAAATTTAGATAAATGGAGGCAAGTAAGGCACACTCCTATGTTTCCAGTAAATTCTTAATTCAAATGTTAATCATGTATGACATAGATAAACATAACAATATATGTCTATGAACGTAATGAACGATAAGACTGGGGGACGTTTTCGTATAAAAAATGTTGCGTTGAAACTACCTGAAGGCTGACTAGAGTTACAAGCCTGGGCGTCAAATGGATATTGAGATGTCAAGTTATAAGTCAGAGCCGAGTCATAATTTTTATTCTTTCGTATGGTGGGGGGGTCAGAGTGGGACATCTAAGTCTGCGAGCCATTCTAGGGTCTCAGGCGTCGCCATTTGAACCTCATCAATCCCGCCGGGGAATGAATGGAGCGGGCATTCGTTGACCACATGTTCGGTGGTCTGCACCGCACCACATTCACACATCGCTGACTCTTTAAGGCCCCATATGTGCATCATGTGGGCACAGCGGCTAAGAGAGCACCTTAACCTATTGATGGCGGATCAGGTTTTGCGAGGCAATGAGAACCCAGGCTGTCTCTCGGTGGGGTCCTGTATGAGATGGGCATATCCCACTTTAGCCGTTTGCCGCTCAAGTTTCCACCTATCTTCTGGGGTGAGAGGTAATCAGAGGAGCCTCTCTCCTTCCGCCCAGAAGGGCCGCCGAGTCATAATAGAGCAATGCCAAGTTTGCAAATGGCCGCGATTCTTGTTAATACTCATTGTCTCAGCTGATTTGTGGGTTGTTTTACCACAAGTGTATAAATAATACGAGAATACAGTGAAGATTAGTTCGGACGGGAAACAACTGTATTATTTATAATAATCGAAAAAATAATTGGAGTAATTGGAGTGTATTTAAAAATTAAATGTTATTCCATGGCATTCAATAGTGTTTGCCGAGTAATTAAAACACTTTCTCATCACACACGAGAGCATTTTGGCACTTTTAAAATATTAATACTTAGATGTAACACGCAACCTTTCACGACGCGTGAAAGTCTAGTACTAAAACTATAAAATCGAAAGCACTTCAATTGACGTACTTTTTGCTTGCCACTTTGAGAATTCTACGGTGCGATCATATTGTAACGTCGTTGCATAGGACTGATTTAGTCTTAGAAGTTTAATCACAAGTAAAATCTGTTCGGTGTGAAAGTTACTGTTTTTTCAGTGATTTACAAAGTAATGTACGAAAATAGAATTATTTTTTAAAATAAATATAATTGACTGTGCTGAGCGAAGCCTTGTTTTAACGCGATCGTTTGTAGTTTCATCTGTCTATATATATATTTTTTTACTTTTCGGCTCCGGCTCAAGATGGAAGCTTTGTTGTATAATACCCTTTTTATCCCGCCATGGTTTGAATGATCTTAGTTCCTACTAAAAACTGTCAAATCGGAATCAGCAATATTACAGTAAAGTAAAGTTTTAAAAAGAATTGTAATTGAGATTGTGATATTTCTTTGGACAAATTGTATAATTCCTTATCTGAAATATTGTAGGGAGTGTTAAGGTAGTACTCAGTAAAGTAATACGTGATCTAGTACTGGTATTTATAAGAGAGCTGTTTGTAACAAAAGAGACACTATCCTAGTATGCATCGCCTTTTATAGAATCTCGCAAGCATAATATCTCGCTTGCACTTATACACATTAACATAAATACCACAAATATAAAAACGTAAAATATTTATGGTATAAAATACAGTAATTAGGAATTTAACTACCTACTCACAAATCTAATGATTTCTAAAGAAATAGTTTTAATTTATTAAATTAGAAAAAAATAGGAACATCCTGTTCGCGGAAATACTAGTAAAAATATTTTTACTGTTCGCGGAAATACTAGTGTAAATATTTTTAGCTACAATTCAACATGATGTCTTTGTGACAGTGCTTTTATCCTTTTTCACGGGAACGATGAATAATGGATCGATTGAATACTTGTCATTATAGGACCAGTTGATCGAAAATGCTCTCAAATACAATCAATCATTATATTAAGAGCTTAACATCTTCCTTTGTCAGCGAAATCTTACTTGTTTGTATTATCCCAACTTTGTCTTCGATAGCTTTCTTTCGCAAAACCACTACATAATTTATCATCGACTAAAGCTCTACTGAAGTTTAGCGGTTGTGGAACTTTTATTTTCACATTAACTGATGCATAGGATACATTTTTAGGTTTTTTGAAGCGAGTAATTTTCTCATTTGAAATATGCTTTAAAAATTGAATTGAATTTTCGAGTTACCTTTCGCCTTTTTGCTCAGCAATTATGGACTTAGAGCTTCATAATTTTGTACTATTTCCTTCAATATTTTCAACCTTGACACAATGTTCAACCTTTTTAAGGTTAGAAATTAATGAATTTTGATTGTGTGCATACTTTTTCGAAAAAGAAGCTAGATATAGTACAGGACCTTTCACTAAGCATACTTATTTAACTTATGTTGAAAGAGAGTCGCCGCGCTAGCTACATGCTGTAAGTATCGACATTTGTCCATCTAACTGTAAGTCAATCGTTCTACCAACTAGCCTGTCGACTGCCTGTTTCAGTGGGTACATACAAACGAACTTACGTAGGTACACCTAATATGCAGATATAAGTTTTATTTTACATGGAATTGGAATATTGAAAGATCACAATGTCACATTAGCGGGTGAAATTTTTATTATTATCACAAAGTAAAAAACAATGAACATTCTTAAAACAATCGACGATATCAAAAGTAATTAACAATGATAAAAACTACGAACACTGCGAAACATAAATAAAAAATGTTGAGCAATGTTAAAACAATGAATAATGTTAAAAAACATTGAATAATGTTAAAAATAATGAATTATTTAAAAAATTTTTAATTATTTTCAAACAATGTTTACGTTTTTAAAACAGTAATAAATATTAACAAAAACAATGTTAAAAAACAATGAACACTGTTAAAAAACAATGAACATCATTAAAAACAATGAACAATGTTAAAAAACAATGAACACTAACTTCTGAAATAATAAACATTGTAAAAAAAGAAGTTAACAACAATGAATAAATGTTAAAAACGAAGAGCAATGAAAAATGTTGAACAGGATTAAATTAAAAGAAATATGTATGATAAATAAAAAGAAAGAATACGTTTTTATTATAGCAGGGGCATATGTGTCGCGAAATGCAAATGCAATCTGAATAATGACCTAACAAGTAGAAGTTTCTCTATAAATTCGCTTGTTAACGTTGGCGTTTCATAATTCATGGGGATCTTGCTTACGCAGAAGTTAGACAATGTTGAGAAACGGGCACATTGTTACCAGAATACATGGAACTATGGAAATATTCAAAAAGGACACTCGGTGAAAAATTAGTAATGCTAATTTATTATAAAACTCTTCAAAATTATTAGTTATCCTGTTAAAAATGGGACTGCAAGCCACTTCCTGATAAAGTGTTAGTAAATTCGTAATAATATCCGAACACGTGTTCACGAACCTGCGTTTGTCTTAATAATAATACAAAGAAAACATAAAAACTCCGACAGTAAATTCAAGCTTTGGACAAAGACACTACCAATACCATGCTATAAAAGCTTTCAACAGTGTAAAACTTGAAATTAAAATTCAGGAAAATAAAAATAAATTCACACACAAAATTACAAAACGGATTAAAGAACAAAAAAGACAATATTACCAAAATGTCATAGCATAAAATAAAAATAAAACCTACACTTAACACACAAAACCAATATAAACACACATCACTCACAAACACACAATATTATATTTTAAATGTATTATTTTCTCTTTAAATGTATTATGTAGATTATATTTTCATATTATAAAATGAAGGCCTCAGCACGGGCAAGCCACCCAGTGAGGCCAACATTACTGGAAAACTTTGAAATGTAATAAATATTGTACCAAATAAAAAAAGAAAAAAAAAAATACATATTTATATCATGACGAAATGCAAGAATGATGAATTTGTTATTATTATAAGGATATGTATAAATTACTTCGTTAGTGGCCTACAATCCCGTTTTTAACAGGAATACAAATAATTTGAAGAGATTCTTAATAAATTTACAATATTTTTTATCAGTAAGTATTTTCCGTGCATGTTTATTCGTTGGATAGCAGTGAGGCGTGGAATTAGCAGAGAAAGGTTTGACAGAAGGCATTGGAAATGAGATTTGGAAGGATATGGGATGTCAAATACTCGTATGTAATAGACGGCCTCTGTGGTCGAGGGGTAAGACTTGGGTAAGACTCTCGATCAAAAACTTGAGGGACTCTTGCGCGGTATACACTTAAAAATCTTTGTTGGTCGGTTCCGATTTATGTCACATATCAATTACTAATGTCTCGCATATCATTTATCAACCTTTTTGTAATCACGACCGTGAGTCAGAAAAAAATTACGTTTCCCAATTTGATTCCATTTCCGAGAGACGTTTTTCTGGCCCGCATTTTCCACTAAAGAATTTTTTCCTGATTACTGAGGAATTTGCGGTCGCCGGTTTTCTTAGCGAGTCACATTTTTTGCGAGCTTAACGATGAATAGAATATAATTTATATCCTGAAAAATGGAAAAGTGATCCGAGCAAAGTAACTTTTGTAATTGTAAACATTTAAATAACAAACAAAAAAATGAATACGATGTCATTAATCTCCGCTGGAAGGAAGGGTTTTGTAATGCATTTGAAATTTCTGTCTGTCAGTAAAAATATTAAAATTTTCCTTCATTTACATAAAAAAAGCTACTTTCAGTTTTGATTTCACGTAATTTAAAGCCTCGCTGAATTTGTATTTCGTTTAAACTCTTTTCTGTTTAATTTTAGTTTGCTATTAAAATGGTTTTGTTTTTGTTTTATAAATAATGTTTGATGGTTTGCGCTTTTAAAATCCGTGTACAACAATAGCTGTCATTTGTCACATGCCGGCGTTGCTCGTGGTAATGAATTGTTTGGTTTGTTGTAAAGTTAATTTAGTTCTCGTTTTTAACGACAGGGTTGAAAAGTTTTCATTTTACAACAGTGGTGAAAGCAGCGCTACTGCACTCTGGCGGTAGAACAACGTACCAAGCATTAAATTAAAAATTATATTATAATGTAGGTAGTTATTATATTATTAACTAACTAACTAACTAACCATCACGCCGTTTCTCCGCAGGAGTAGGCAGAGAGGACAGATCGCCAAACAACTCGGTCTTGGTACACACTCCTTACCTCATTTACATTCATACATCGTCTCTTAAATACTCTTCTATTATTCTGACTCTTGACATGGCCCGACTCAAGTATCTGATTCACTTGGTCGTGCCATGTCTTCCTCGGGCGTCTTCGACATCTGCTATTCACATTTGCATCGTATATTCTCCTTACACTCCTTTCTTCGCTCATTGGCTCTACATGTCCAAACTATCTAAGTGTCCCTTTTTTGATCTTGCTCATTACGCTTACATCAGCCTTGCACTCTACATTTCTCACACGGTCATACATAGTTTTATCACACATACGCATCAGGGATCTCATTTCTACAGCACTCCATAATAAATCTTCATAATCCGTCTAGATCAACCCGATAATCTGATTTATTTTATTTACCCTCGTGTGGAACAAACATTAGAAAAAATTCCCCAATTCCTATTATATGTGCACAATATAATACAAAATTTTACAGCATTGACATATTTGGTAATCACCTAAAGAAATATCGATATGAAGTAATGCGTACGAACGATTATTAATATGAGAGTATGGAATGTATCGGGAGCATCTCCTATCCTTTTCCTATTTTCCTATACCTCTCCCCTTCCTTTAACACAAAATTAATTTTATGATATTAAAACATCATTTCCAATGAACTTTAGTATAAGATACTTCTGCGGCTTGGCTTCAATTAACTTGCATATTTATAGCTATCATTGTATATTATGTAAAAGCTGTTTGTTTCTTACAAATAAATAAATAAATAATTAAAAATATTATTTGATTGTATGCCTCTGATTGTAGTAACATGGTAGTAACTCTGATTCAATGAAATGGGATTTGTTTTGAATTTAACTGTTTGGGGATCAATGGTGGAAGGCACGGAATAAAAGACGTGTCGTGAAGGTCACTGTGTTTATTTATGAGTCAGATAGCCGTGATGACAGTTGACGCATTTCTTCCATCGCAGCCCTCAGGTTGCTGGGAAGGGGGTGTTGTGGCGTCAAGAGGAATCCATATTTATTCATTTAATACTAAGCAGCTCGATCTACTTAGGTACGTACCTTTCTACGAGTACCTACCTTCAGCTCGGATCGTAAAAAACGCGGCCTACCTACGTCGCAGTCGGTCTGGCACACTACGACAACTCGCCAGAAGGTTCGAGTCTACCGCCTATGCATAATTGCCGCGCTGTCGAAGATTCCCGAAACACACAGACTGTGCGAGTGCCTCGGATATAGTTGCAAATCATCTACTTACTGTTGCCACCGGCCGTATAGTATGAATAAGCCCGACGCAGAGAGTCATTAGTCAGTCAGTCATCAATCTGCCGTCTGTGGACAAATCTCACGAGTGACGATCGGTGCGTCCCGCGCCTCTCGCGAAGGACAATACACCCGGCTTCGCCCGTGCCATCATGGACTCCATCGGGACACCATCTTAGCGCTTTGGCCCAGATCGCCGTCCCTGGCCAGCGCTACACGGATTACAGAACCCTGGTTCCAGCGTCTCTGACCAGCGCTTCATCCACGCCACCATGACCACAACGAGGACACGCAGCATCCTCACTGGTCTACGCCGCTCCCGCTCAACCGCCTACAAGGTCCGCCACACCTTCGGCATTCCCGTCAGCACTGGAGTATTGATTCCCCAGATCGCCAGTGCCTGACAGTCAACGAGTCCCGGTCACCAGCGCCCGGCGTCGACTCACTGACCCGCGCTTGACCTGCCAACACAGCCAGCATCCGGTGAATACATCTGTCCTAATTCATCTCTTCATCACGGCAACTGACTCACTCAATAAACACTGTGACCTTCACGACTCACGCCTTTTATTTAGTGCCTCTCACCACCTGTGATCCCCAAAACTGTTATTTTCAAAATTGCAACTGATTGTGTCAAGAATTCATATGCGCTAGTATTATATTATAATATTGAACCCTTACAAATACTATACTTTCGAAAATAATCCGTAAACATAACTGATTAAATTCTCACAAGGAGTTTACTTATAAAGGGTACAAAGCCGTACAACCTTGACTTATACGTACCCCTTTCTCAATTTACAAGAGATACACCCATAATCAGTGTAATATTGTAAATTCCAAAAATTTCCTCGTCGAATAACAGTGCTGGTGGTGAAAATCTGTACCGAATAAATACTAACAAATTGAAGCGTAGGAACTAGAATTTCTCGGCATGACACTATTATACGCGTGAGCAATTCATTAGCGTCTGGCTCCGGTTACCAATTAAATTGTAACGAGTCAAACTTTGTAAATTAGTAGCCGGGACCACACAGTGGAGTTGTTCACATTAATTTATGTTTGGGCTTTCGCGTCATTCCGGAATGTTTCATTATTCAATGTCAACCACTGTGATCCTGGTTTTAAAAAAGATGCCGCTGGTATATAAAATTGCGTCTACGCCTTTAGGGCGTTCTAAGGCCAAGTTATACAACGTTCCAACCGATAATCCAGAGAAGTAATAGTTGCACTTTAATGGGTTTGAAACTTGTACTCTTATACATAACACAAAAACGACGCTATACAAATCATCGAAATATTATTATAATAATAGTAGTTCTGTCAACAGCAGACGCGTAGTCGTTTAATCTTGTTCACTCCAAATTGACAGCTCGCAGATGTCGCAACGCTCACGCACTCTGACGGAATAAAAAGGAACTATCGAACGGCTACCATCGTGACAGGATTGACCGGGCATGGAACACACAATAAAATTGACACACAGGCGAAATGCTTCAAGACAGGACTTCGCAATGCTCGTTCAATTAGGTTTATTAAATTTAAAAAAAATAAAACCTGCTGACAAACTGCCATTAATTATGCCAGTTTGCCAAGACTCCTTATTTGATGTTGCTAAAAGTATTTGAATATAAATGTTTATGACAAACAATGAAATTTGACGACACTGAATTTTTCAAAATTGGAATTGATAGATGAGTTGAGTAAATATATAAAAAAAGAATCCTTTCATATCCAGGGGAGCAGTAAAGTACCTAACCATAGTCAATTATTTTGGAAGGCAATTATTTTAATTCTATATTTGAAATGTGTCTACATTTAGTACAATATTATGATGCCTTACTTTTGCAACTCATTTTGAACAATGGAACTAACGCTTCCCGGGCTAAGTTTTATTTTAAATTTCAAACGATTTGAAATAGCGTTCGCATTGCTTCACTCACTTAAAGCGCAGCGTTAGCAAGTCAAGTTACATCGCATGATTTTAATCTTGTAATTGAATGAATAAAGAAATATTAAATATCTAATACCATATGTAATAAAAAAGCATGTAAATGAATTGAAAGTATAGAGATTTTAAAGACTTTAGCTGGTTTAGAATTCTAGTCCGATTTTAAATTCTTTTTTAAATTAAATAAAAACAGTCATCATTGTTTTCAGTCATTTAAATTTTGGGTCCAACGAACATCGTTCCTCAGGGAAATTTGAAGGGTTCGATTGGGCCAGTGGGTCCTGACGGAAGGTTCGACCATCAACTATCGACTGCTGAATAAGCTTAACGTGAAATGAAGGCTCGATACTGACAGCAAATTCTACTAGAGCCTTATTTTAAAATAGTTTATTTGGGCTAATCCCAGTAGAATATATATCGCACCCGTTTTGTGACAACACGTTGAGAACGGACGATTTTCCTGTCATTTTTTCATTTTAATTCGGCAACTAACCAGAGAGGTGGATAGAAGTTGTCATAATATGACAACTTCTGTCGTTTTAACGATGCTATTTTCTTTTTTTCTATTGACCGGCGTTGATCAGTTTTATAAAAATAAAACATATGATATATCATATCTCGACATGTGGATTCTGGCGTCATGAAATTGGGACTGTTTTCATGCATCTGGAATTTGATTAATTTATTTTGTGACCAGAAATATTGTCTTTTGTCAATTTTTTATTAATTTAACAACAAAATTGATATCGACGTTATTGTTGCATTGAAAGATATTTTTAGTTCTCGTGACTCTATTAGGAACATGAAATTAAATCAATTGCAATAATGCAGGTCTATAAATAAGGTGAATTTGTGATTTAATCATATTGTTTTATTTATATATACCTTTTTAATGATATTGTTACATGTTTTAATAATATTGTTTATATTTAGTTTACTTAACGTTTTAAAACCTTTTTCTGTAATTTTCGATAGTTCCTAAGGTAAATACTTTTCTTATAATATATGTAGCCCAGCTGGGCATAAAATCAAATAAAACAAAATAAAGTATCCATACTCATGATAGAAATTAGAGTGAAAATAGTTTCGCTCGTTAGAATCGCCGTGGAAATTCCATGACGCTAAAGCTAATTTTTCAAGATTATTTTACTGTTATACAAACAGGTATTATACTTTTAACAAAGTTTTATAAATGTGAAAAAAATCGTGCTAGATTTCTGTTTCTTTAATTGCTAATGTAGATCGAAATGACATCGATTGAAATTAAACGATACGTGTACTATTAAAATACATACATTATGATGAACTATGTATATTTGGTCAAACTTAGTACCTACATAGGAAGTTACAGTTGATTCAATGATTAACTAATTATTGTTAACTAGCTGACGTGTGTACCCGGCATTGCTTGACTTTTCTCTATAAACCTTCCGGAAGAAATCCTATCAACCCTATCAAACTCGGTTGCATAGTTTAAAAGAACTAAGCGCACAAACAGAGAGAAGAGGATAGTGATTTTGTTTTATATTATTTAAAGATACCAATATATTGTCACGGTTACGAATTTATTACAAGTTTATCGGGAAACGGTCTGTAATCCCGTTTTTAGTTCTGGGATGTTCCGGAATATTCCTGAACGTTCCAGACTATTCCCGAAGATTCCACAATATTCCATAATGTTACGGAATGTTCTGGAATGTTGTGGAATGCTCTCGAATACTCTTGAATATTCTGGGCTCTTCTAGAAAATACTAGAGGGCGAAACTTCCAGTCCTTATTTCTTCAAAAGCACGCCCTTCAAGTAAAAACGGGAACCTTCTTCATGGATGGGGTATAGAGGGCTACCTCACCATATAACTCCCTTGATCGTACCGGGACTCGTTTCTGAGTTTTAGCGGCACGCACTTTGTACACTTACTTTTATAACATTTATATTGGTTACTCGTATTGATGAAATGGTAAATGGTTGATAAAATCAAAGAGATTTAAGTGGTTGGGTGAGAGTTATACACTTAAAATAATATATAAATATATTTGGGTTACGCAACTGCGTCCCAGGAGGGACGCCAGTGTTACGTCAATGTTTCACCACCGTTACGCTGATCCTTCGTAATCAGGGCCAGTGGGGACCAAAGCACTTATCTCACGTTAATGACTTATCAAAGGTGTAAGAGTTTGGAGGTTTTACTAACCAGAAGTAATTTGATACTTTGAAAGTAGTGTATTTTGAAAGAGATAAAATTGTTTAATAGGATATTACGCTGGGCGCTATTATTGGCCGACAGAATATTGCACTCACCGCTTCATCGTGTAGACACCGAATACATTTTCACAGAATAGAAATTACTGAGCTATGATGTGAAATAGAAAAATTTAATAGATAAGTGGCAAGTATTCTAACCAGAAAACTTTATGGGCTTAACCCCTAAAGCCTCTGGCACATTGACCTTTATATTTCTTAAAGACGCTGTCAGATGTTCGGAGAATTTGATTCTATTTCCGCTTTTCAAAACAATAAAAATAAATGGAATATTTCTAGGCGTATCCGAAAACTAAAAACTGTTTTTGAAAGGAGATAAAATACACTTTCAAATGTTATATAATTTAAATTTTGATGTATTAAAATTTTGAAAGGAAACATAACAAATTTAAAAATGGCTCACTTTAAGTATTTTCATAAAAAAATGAATTTAAATTACTTATTACAAAAAACAAATACTTTATTAGAAAAATATTCAATAAGAAATTCGAAAATTATTGTTCATAATTCTTGTAAAATTATTTTGATGAATGCAATTCACCAAAATGCTCAAAACTGACAAAAATAAGAAATATTCAGAAGATTTACTATGCACTAGCCCAATCAATCAATTCAATAAAAATATTACTGTCACCTCACTTTTATCATTTCATACTAAAGTTTCATAAATTTTTCTCAAATTGCGGTCGGAGCCTTTGGTTTCATATAGTTGTACATATAAATTATTTTGTTGCTTACTTCTATATATGATAAAAACTGTAGTGTTTTTTCTTTCTTACACCATTTAAATAATATTTCTCACCATGACAGTAAGAGAGACACAACGATTTCCATCTTGTGAGCTATTTCCAAAATCGAATAAATTGACTCAACGGATCGTTGAGAACCCAAACCAAAAATGGAGAAGTTAAGAAAATAAACGTTGTTGGAAATAGCTTTAGCTGTGTTTACTTAACCTTCTATTTTTCTTCCAATTTTCTTCAGTCTCACATCATTACCCAAATGACATAGTTCATCTGGTTTCGTTCGGTGTCACAAAATACGTGACAATATGTCTCTTGAAAACTAGATAAACCAGCCTTTCATCCGGCAGGCAATATGTCAATATGGCTTCAACAAAGTTCCGGGTTAAAATTAAAACATTAGTTTACCTTTACAAGGAAGTAGTAGTGAAGATAAAATAATAATTTTTAGCAAAATAAAAACTAAAATCCATGGAATGGGTTAGATTTAATTCGAATTAAAGTTTTAATTGCCAAATAATTAGATGTGTTGATGTATACATCTAAACTAGAATATCGGAAAATATGTAGGTAAATAAATACTTTTCATAAAGAAAGAAATATTCTTATGTTATAATACGGTGTAACGAAATTTAAAAAAAAATTGAAATTCAAAATTTCAAGTTGATAAAAAGTTGTCTCTATGGACACATATAACACAAATATACGCCCAGATGAAAAATATTCAGGTCTCTCGGAAAAAGCCTAAAAAGTTAATGATTTTCTTGAAAATTTGAACATCTCTATTTTTTTATAATGAAGTTCTAAGTAGATAAATTAATAGGGTGTGAATTAAAATTATATTAAAACATATATGCACTTTAATGCAAGGTTTATGTCTACGCACTTGGCCTAAAATCAGGCAATTTTAACATATTTACTTGATTTTCATAAATTAGTGTCAATGTTGAATATAATTTATTTCTTAAATACACTTTTAAAAAAAAAAAATTTTTAATGTAAAAAATATGGAATACTTTGTATTTTTACCTTGCAGTATGCGGGTATTTTTCACTTTGCTCATTATTTGTGGTATATATTTTTTCGATACACCCTAATGTACTTGTATTCATAATATTCATAACACAGCGAATAAAAGGAAATTATTTTTAAGAGGTTGCTAGCTTGATAATTCGCATAAGATTTTATTTTACACATAACCAATGAGTAATATTTGCAAAAGTCATGTTGTGGCCCCGAAATCCAATTTAATAAATGGATAAATCTACCTGTATTAAGATGATTGGCGGTGTTGTGACCTTGATGAGTGTTACGTGGCGACTTGTGTTATGTTTGAATCATGATAAAGATTGGCGGGGCCTTGGTGTCTCCGCGTGACATAAATTCTTGGAGCTAGGATGGCCTGAGGAAACATGGATAGATATCTAAGGAATGAACTCCTCTTTGACGTCAAAGAGATCAGACGACCATTACGAGGATCGACGCGAACAATGAAAGCTTCGTGAAATGAAATGGTTTCTCAGGATAAGACCTGATGTCTCAGAAATCTCCAGAATCGTAATCTGAGAATTGTCAGAGCTTGAAATTTTGTAACGTATATAAATGAATTCAGCTGTTAGATTTTTTTGATGAAGTTACCAACTAACTAGGTCACCAGTAGCTACTGCCCCGTTCCAGTTTGAAGATTGGAATTTCATCTGTGATGTGGTAAAACCCTTAAAACAGCAAAACGAAAACTTTCGTAAAATCGGATTCGTAAAACTAATTTAAAATCTCGTAGTTTATACGAAAGTGTTTATCAAAATTTTGATGTAAAATATTGCAATTGTATTTTAAATTTTGTGAAATTTAAGGGTTGAGTAATTTCATCTACGATTTAAAATTCGAAATAACATAAAAAAATTACAAATAAATTTAGTTTTTTACTAAAGGTAAACTTATGTTTATAAGACAATGTTTTTTTTTATGCAAATCACAAAGGATAACAACCGACGTAGCATAGTGGTTCCGTGCACCTGGCAATCAGAAGGTGCGTTCAATTCCCGTTGACGGTATTTTTTTTTTCTCTCGGAAGATTTTTCCTATTTATGTTTGAGTTTCAGGCTAGTAATTGTTGTTTATAATTATTTGTTATCCTTAATTTTTAATATTAAAAATGCATCAATCAGCAAAAATTACTTTACCATTTTGTACTTTGAAAACTATTGAAAAGTGACAATCCCAAAAAAGTGACTTGGAGGGTTTTGCCAAAGCACAGTCGTCTTCCTTTTTTAACCGTGTGCACATAATATGAACAAAATATATTAGTTTAAATATGTGACAAACAAAGGAATATTATTTTATAATATTTAAAAAATATTTTTATCCGAGACCCTTTCTAGGTTACACATCAATTTGATAAAAAAATTGTGGTTTTATAAATATGAGAAAAAATAATTGCAAGATGATATTGTTAATACTGAATTTGAAATATGGGATCGACAAAAATGACTTATTTTAATTAGGTTCCGATAGTCGAGTGGTTAAAGATGTTGTCCCGGTAAAACAGAGATCCTGGGTTTGATTCCCAGTTGGTACCGTTATCTTTTTTTTCTGTCTTGATCTGTTTCATGTTTCGTTTAGATGTATTAGCACTATCTTCGTTAAGGCGATGCACTACGTCGTGTAATATTTTAAATTTAGCCGCTATCAATAACAACCCTTACGTAGATGGCGATAATGTTTAAATTCCCGCTTAACACCATCTGCCTGTTTTGATTTATGCAAGAAAAAAACATGGCTAAAAAGTGCCTTTTATTTTATTTTGTGGATGTTCAGGCATAAATATTTAATTTTTTTCCTATCATTTTATAAATAACTTAATTTGCCACACTATACAATAAAATCATAACCGAAAATGGGTTCGTAAATAGGAGATTTTGAACTTTAAAGCAGTTTTCATAGGCCTATACATTATTTTTTCTGAGCTTTTAAAAAATACTCGATTATGTCAAAGGTCAAGATGTATTATACTCGCAGTATTTAATTAAAGCATCTGAAACATTTCTAGGCGACCAAATTTTCAAACCAAAAACACATGATTTTGAATTACTGCGTATGGCATCGCCTTAATGAGATAATTTTTTATTTAGAATAACAAAAATAGTTAAAACGGTTTTCTTGAACCACAAAAAGATTAATGTCAAAAATAATTTTTTATGGTGTTTTTGGTTTTTCAGAGCATTTCAAAAGTCTTACCGAAGAAATGTTAAATGCTGTTCAATCTCATCACTTAAAAAAACCTTATAAGAGAAGAAAAACATATCTAAACTATCCACGGTATCTATCCTCGCCACTATACAAGAACATTGAAAGTTTGTTTCGTACTCCGTAATTAATAGTTAACAATGAATTAATTAATTTAACCACCGCCGAGTACACTGTCGTGTAGCTTTTTATTATCTATTTCACCACAGCTAGGTAAAGCTACCCATGAATTCAGTGCTTGTGTTTACCGTAATGTTAATCCCATGATTAATAAATAGTCCAGTAATTACTTGAATACTTAACAGTTTATTCAGAGGTAGTGAAGTATCTCCAAGTGGAACAATTCTACCTAAATAGAAGTGACACATTATACGCAAAACTGTTACCTGTTTTTTTCTTACATTTAAAACATTGCGAATTCACTAAACAAAACAGTCGCATCTTTTTAGAAAACCAAACATTTTTATATACAACTCCAGGGCTTTAAAACATATGTAATATCACAACTTGGTATTTGTTGTAGGAGAAAAGGGTAGAATAGGGTTAATAGGTACTTAAACCTTTGTCCCTTCGAGTTACATCCTTTACCTATGTGCTTATATTCTTGTAAGAATGTATGTGCTTACTCTTACTGGTTCTTTTATGTACCGCCTTACAGGGCCGGACATAGAATATGTGTGCTCTAATTCAGGAAAAACGTTGTTGAAGTGAAAAACTACATAGATCTCCCCATACAAAAAAAACTCGGCCAATAAAATGTATTTCGCTAAGTGTGTGGAAAAGAACTATTTTTAAGTGATACATGTTAAAATTTGTTCTAACTAACCATAACCACATTTCTGTGAAGGAGTAGGCAGAGAGGACGGACCGCCAAAAAACTCGGTTTTGGCACACATTCCTTGTCTCATTCAACTTCATACATCGTCAAATAGATACTCTTCTACTATTCTGACTCTTTCATGGCCTGACAAAAGTATCTGATTCACTTGATCGTGCCATGTCTTCGTCCACGTCATGGCGTCATATATTCTCCTTACATTTTTTTCTTCGTTCATTCGCTCTGCACGTCCAAACCAACTAAGCGTCCCTTTCTTAATCTTACTCATTACGCTTACATCAGTGATGTCCACAATTCTCTCACGATCATACACGGTTTTACCCCATATACGCCTCAGGGATTTCATTTCTACAGAATTCAATATACTTTCATCCTTACTCTGCCAGTTCCAAGCCTCACTGCCATACATCAGGGTAGGTGCCAGCACTCCATTGTGGACTGCTAGCTTCGCTTCTTTGGACATTTTTTATTAGCGCTAACCGCGTTTAGTCCTCCATCAATGGAGTTACCTGCATTTACCCTCCTTTCAATATCTCCGTTAGCCTTCCCATCTCTGGTAAACATCCTTCCTAAATACACAAACTCATCCCGAATCAAAGTTAACATTTTTTACATAAAGTTCACGAATGAAAAAAAATGATGTAGTGAAAATAGCGCATACTGGGTTAAAATTTTGGTAGTTATTAACTGTGATTTTGAATAATCGGCTTTTTATAGAAAAAACGTTTTATAAGGTTAAAATATATAAAATTGGATTTTATATATTATCGTAGAGAAACAATATATATGTGGAACGCTTGAAATATATAATCAGTAAGAGGAGAAGACAATCATAAATATACAGACTACAGTTTACAGGCATACTAATGATAGCTCAGTTTGTATTTCACCATCAATAGATTTATATTTAAGCTCTTGAACAGAGCTCAAGGGGTCTTCGAAACAGCAATTTAATAAAATGTCATGCAATCAGATACTGTGATATCACACAGTTCTTCCACTTGATTGCCTACACTGGCTTCGAGTCACAGAAAGAGGTCAGATTAAAATTGGACCTATAGTGAATAAGGCATCATGTTTGGTGAGGGTGAGGAACAATCTTGCTCAGAAGCAACTCACTCTCAGGCCTGAAACTGATGCAACGAACCAAAACACCTACTTTTAGATCACCCGGCCGGGACACTGAATCAAATTGGCATGCTAACTTGTATGACATCCTACAAACATTATCGTTTCTAGTACACTTTGAAATGTTTTACTTACTTGGGAATATATGCAAAATTCTCATTTTTTGCAGGTTCTATACATGTTAGGAGGCCGATTTGATTCAGTGTCCCAGCCTTGTGACCTAGGAGAAAAACCCCCTCGTAAGAATTTTGAAATTCGAGGACAAAGCTTTCAAAGTATTGAGTCCACTTTCTCGAAATGTGCTGCCATCTAGTTTGAGGACAAGAAACTTTAATTTTAAAATATACTTATTCTGAAAAGGCTACCCACAGTAAAAAAAATTATAGGGCTCTTAAAGTGATTATATTACTAAATGGCGCGATATAAAGTTAACCCAATCCATATAAAGATGGCACCCTTGACGACTTTCCGCCCTAGTGACATGTTTCATCAACGCTCACAGTAAGTCCGGCACTGCCTACTCTTTTCTAACGGGTGACGTATTTCTCGATCTCTAAAGTCGGCCAAACGTGTGTGCCTTAGAAATACGACAGGGCAAGATGTGAGATTACGATACGTAAGAATGGCGGCATCGGATCACACTAACTCCGTATTCGTAGCTACGGGAACTTATCACAGCGAGAGTTAAAAAAATATACTTCGCTTTGGGATGATGAGACTGAGTGAACGAGTGAAAATCAGAGTGACATGGGGAAGATGATGATTGGGAAGTGCTTTTCAGTTTTGAAAATAAAACACAATAAATAAAGAAAAGGTGTATAAAAATATGCGGTGCGGTCGAATTTTAATAAATATACATCCCGTGATGTCTCCTGTTAAGTCATTTCAAGCAACGTTTGATTCTGAATGGCGATCTTTCACCAGGGCGATACTGAAAGTATCTAACAATCTCTAAAAAAACTAGTAAGATATTGGTAAATTTTTTAAAAATATTTTCCGACTTTATGTCCGGGTTAAATCTTCCCCACAAGAAAAACTAAACCCTTCCACACACTTTTCCACAAATGATCATCTAGTCAATCCACATTACGCAAGTGCATTATAAATACAAAATAATACAAAAACAACATGTCAAATCACCAGAGATCAAATAGGAAAATAATTCACCGACTCCAGATATTTTCATATCAGAGGGTTCGGCTCGGTAGAACTTCTAATTGGACCTATAAATCCTACTGATACCTCAGTATAAATATTTAAAAAATCTTTCATATTCTTACATGTATTTAAAATGACTGATTTTTGCATTTTTATGTATAAATTCTTTGACAGATCAAATACGCCTAAATTTTGAATGAAAGAGCTAGGTAAAATGCCAGTAGCCGAAATAACAAATGGTAATGTTTTTATAATCTGAGAATGCCAAATTCTTTTAATTTCATTTCCTAAATCTGTGTATTTTCTTATTTACTAACTAGTTTTATAATTTTTGAAGTATTTCCCATAAATAAATGTGCTTCATGAATTTTTGTTAGTCACGTAACATTTTATAAGGTTGATAAAAGGCTTTAAAGAGATATTCCTCTTTAATATCACCTTAAGTACAGTCACCCATCTCCGTAGTTTGCTGAAAGTAATCAAGTGAGCAACAAGAGAAAACAAGGGATGAAACAGGAGTTACCACAACCCACAGTTTGTACAGGACTGATTAAATGACCAGGGATATACAAACTCAGGGTACAAATGGAAAAGACACGTTGTTTGAGATTTTCACGAGCAAAAGTATTATGGTCATTTAGTTTGGAGTGTAATGCCGCGTTGCGCTCCTTCTTTAGCCAACGCTTCAGACAGCATTACAGTGTCCAGTGTACACCTGTACTGATGATGGACAACATGAATAAATCACGGAAAAATTTATATGTATTGATTTTAAAATAATGGTAGATGAAATGAATAATGAATAATAATATGAATAGTAAGATTATAAAATATGAATAATATGATTTAAAAAAATGAATAATAAGATTTTATATAAGTCCCATTTACTAAAAACTGAATGTTACCCTATCTGTCTTTATTATCTACTTTGCTTTTTTCTTTTGAATAATGATTAATGATTAGTTATGGTTCAAATATTGTTACAATATACTGTCAAATTACCCATCTGGTAACACATCTAATACTTATTTTTTCTTTAATTTTGAAATGTTTTGTGTTTTTATGAAGAATTACTTTATGCTTGTGATTACTCTTAAGTTTGCTTCACTCTAATGTAAATTGATAATCTCGATACAGGCTCAGTCCTAGTGAGGTTGATTTTATATGAGATAAAAAAGTGTTTTATGTATAGTGAGATGCAATAAATAAAATAAAATAAAATCAAATTCCCACTCAGATCGGCTCTCCCTTTTAAGATTGAATCTTAAAAACAGGTTAAGGTTTCAATTTCGCAGGTTAAAATATACACTATTATCTTACTTTTAATTTTACCCGTCGATAGTCTACTTTAAGGTTCATTTTTCCCTTGTGTAAGCCAAACGTGACAAATAAAATTCTTAACAAAAAAAGTTGTAATTTATTGTCTTTTAAATTGTATTTTATAAATGTGGAGAGATTTCAAACATTGCAAAACTACAATTTTTATTATATTAGATGTCCATAACGGGGCTGACATATTACGCTTTACGCATCATGGCTTTGTCTATTTCAGCATATCGCTCGCCATACGTGGAATTGTATCTGAGTTTCGATATGCTGATATAGGCCAAGCCGCGAAAATATAGCGCGCTTATAGCGTGGTCTGTCACAAGCTTAAAGGTGTTCCCCGTGTAACATTAGATATAAAAGACAAAGGCAATGTGTTTAAAAAGGACATCGTGAAATTTAAATAGTTGTTTGTTGTTTATATAATTTTAATTGATAGTAATTATAAAATAATTAAATGAATTAATATTATAAGCATAAGTATATTTATACTTCCCTCCAGTTACTATCTACACCAGATTCTTTAATCAAATTCGCCTGCAAAGAAAGAGTAACGTTACGCATTATAAAAAGCTAAGCTACTATTTATGATAAAATATAAAATTTTGTCTGGTAGGCTTACAGCCATTATACCCCAAGGCGCCTACATGAATGGTCAAATCATGTTATAATATCATGTTGTCCTCGCGAGGGGTTGGGTATGAAAAGAAGAGAGGGATGAAAATGTTTATATAGGTTTATTGGCTTTTACAAGGGTGTTCGCGCTATTCTTGCGTTGTGGAAATTTAGGAAACAAAATTTCGTGTAATTTAATGATTTTGATGTTTGATGAAAATCCTTGGAACATCATTTTTGCTGTAGATCGGCAAGCTTCTTGTATCTGTGCCCAGTGACACGTTAACACGCAGAAAATTACAAAATTATATTAAAAATAGAAAATAAATTAAAAAAGCTTGCTTGGTTATAAATACAAAGTACAAAGTTTAATAATTAATTTTAAATTAGGAGTAATTTATTAAATACTTATATATACTATCCCGGTTTCGCCAGACTTTTGATTTTAAAACAATCTCATTGTTGTTGAATAGAGGAAACATGTTTTTGGACAGATTTATGATTATTCAAAGCTCCATAGCTCGCGATGGAATGATAGCTTCGAACTGTTAACATTTGTGTTGACGTAAAAATTAATAAATAAAGTAAATTTCATAACGCTAGAGCTCACCGTTAGAGAGTTTAGAATGTTTCAGAAAACAAATTTCTGCTTTATAGTTAAGATGTCCGACCTTCCGTCTACCGTCTACTTACACTCTGGAACTAGTGAGAATATTGGAGAATTGGGGTACGTTGTGGGGCTGAAGGTACATAGTGGGAAGGGGAAAAAGATGGGGAAAGGAGGGTGAGAAAGTAGCTGACTATTCAGAGCTGGGCAGCAAGCACGTCTAAAGACATTTCATGTAAATTTCCGCAAGTATATAATATGTATACTATTTTAAATTAATAAATCTGCGACCTCCAGATTCGTAGTCAAGTATCGTAACCATTCCGCAGAGGTCGTCAAAACATATTTTTTTTAAATTATTGCAAAATTTCTCTGTGACCCGAGGAATACATGGCACGACCAAGTGAAACAGATACTTGAGTCGGGCCATGTCAAGAGTCAGAATCATAGAAGAGTATGTATGAGACGATGTATGAATGTGAATGAGGCAAGGAGTGTGTGCCAAGACCGAATTGTTTGGCGGTTCGTCTTCTCTGCCTACCTCTGAGAGGAAACAGCGTGATGGTTAGCTAGTTAGTTACTTTGAGGCTTAATTTAATAAAATGAAAATAACCAACTTGTTGATAATTTTTATTGAAAATAGTGGTGTATAGAAAGTTGGTTATTTTCATTTAATTTAAATAAAAATTTATTGACTAAAGAACGTTGTTAATAATGAGTTTTTAATATTAATAACGTTATAAATAAATTAGCGAGTTCCCCCTGTACAATCGTTCGCCCGGGGCCACTTAAGCAGATCGCATTCCGGTAATACTCTAATATTGTTTAATGATTACAGAAAATACAATGAAGTTTCTTTATTTATGGGGAAATATCTTGTTTACTTGTTTCCCTCAAACTCAAAACCTCAGAGGTGTGGATCACATGCGTGTAGTATTCCAACCACAGCTATTCCGATCATGAATATATATCTATACACAGGGTTTTCCAATAAGAGGTGTTATTTTGATATTCAATCGTAAAAGATCAATGGTTTCGTTGCTTGTGTGGCACGTAGCGTCGTCTTGTTGAAAGAAAACGTTGTCCAGATCAATGCCATCGAATTCCGGCCATAAATAAATATTAATCATCTCTCGATAGCGCAATCCATTCACCGTAACTGTTGATCCAGCCTCATTTTCGAAAAAGTAAGGTCCAATGACTCCGCTAGACCATAAACCGCACCAAACAGTCACACGTTGAAGAAAGAGAGACTTTTCAACAATAAATCTTGGGTTTTCAGAGATCCAGATGCGACAATTTTGCTTGTTGACGAAGCCACCGAGGTGGAAATGGGCCTCATCACTCAAGATGATTTGCATTTGATTCACTCAAGTGAATTTTAATAATTTCAATGCGTTGTTGAAGAGTGTAACGTTCCATTTTTATTAATAGCGTAGTTTCTACTTGTCAAATGTTAAAAAATGACAGCTTCAAAAGTAACATCACCGAAATAGCGGGCTATTCAAAATAACACCTCTTATTGGAAAACCCTCTATAAAGAAGGGTGTCTGTGGCGGGCGGGAGGACACTGGCGGCGCGATAGATTTGTACAAAAAAATCAAATCTACAGTTTCATTCCGAGACTGATCAAATTTTGCACACTTGACCTTCAAAACAAGAGGATGGTCACTGTCTACATTTGATTAAAAAATAACTCTGTGTAATATATGTGACTGATCACGCTATATTCTCATATCTTCGCCTATTTCAGCATATCGCTCGCCATACATTCCCAACGGGAATAGGCCAAGCCAATCCATGAGAGCATAACGCAAGCGTGTCAGCCCCATAAAGTCCGGGCAACGCCGGGACTTCACCTGGTTCACGCTACATTCTTATGGCTTGGCCGATTTCAGCATATCGCTCGCCATCCATTCCCTATGAGATAGGCCAATCCATGAAAGTATAACGCCATATCTTTAGCCACATAATGCTCGAACAACGCCGGGGCTAGTCTATTGTCTATCTATCTATATTTATACATAGAAGAGGGTCTGTGACAACAGGGGAGCGGCGTGGATTTGAATTTTATACAAATCTACAGTTTTCTTCCGATATTGATGAAATTTTGCCCACTTGACCTTCAAAACAACAAAAAGGTTCTGTTTCAAAAAGGTTTAAAAAATTCTGCTTCCAGAATAGTGCATTACGGAATAATCTGTATTCGGAACTTAAATTTTGCGTAATCTTCGTGTGCGGAGTCGTCCTGTACGGAATAATCTGTGGGCAATATTCGTGGTTGGAATAATTACCTATCCGATCAAATTGTAGTAAAAACCAGCACAGGAAAATTACGAATGAAACAACTGGCCATACATCGTGACGATGCCATTTTAATTTAACCCATCAAACTGTTTATTTACTTTGAGAAAATCGTAACATGTCCGTGAAGAAGATTTTATTACTAATAGACATAATTTGTATTCATTTTTGAAGCACTTCAATGTATCAAAAGCTGAAAATATTCTTATATTTTTTTTCTGAATTGGAAATATGACGTTTAATAAATATGTCTCAATAGTCGAGTGACTAAAGGCGCTGTCCCGGTAAGAAAAGAGAAAATATCTTTTATATTTATTGTTCTGTTTTATGTTTCGTTTTAGTATTTGATATTATAGAAACGAACAGTATATGAGTTGCAGTGATGAGACAATTTTACAGGAATTAAATATTTCGTATTGGGTACCTATGATATGTTTCCTTGTAATGTCTTGTAAGTGTCTTGTAATGTCTTAAAATGTCTTGTAATGTCTTGTGTTGTCAATAACATACCTACCCATTCATCCAGTGTGACGTATTTTTATGTCTACATAATTTTATTAATAATCACCAAACAAACCATTAGTGAACTGAGTTTAAAGTGCCCAATTCTTCTAAATTGTAGACCGCGCGTCAAACCAGTGAATTTTTATCGCGTGAAGTGGCTTGTTTTAGTGCTTTTTTACCTACATTTCTAAACTACCTCGAAGTGTCAAACTGCCCTGAAGTGTTATCTCTACCGATTGGAAAAAATCATCGGTTGTGACGCTATAGTGATTAACGATTACTATCTTAAAATATTATTAGCCATTAAAAATCACTTTTTACGTAAAGGCTGTGTCAAACAATATTATAATGAATACAAAGTGCATTATTTGTGAAAAAGACATTGACACTCCATCGGACTTCATAAGCTGTAGTGTCTGTGAAAAAAGCTACCACCTTGGCTGTGCTGACATTACTGAAACGACACGCCGTAGTGCAAGGAGTTTGCAGTGGAAATGCAAAAAATGTATTAAAAATAATAAAAATATCAAATCAAAGCAGGCGAATAATGAAATATCATTGAACAACGAAAAAGAACCGCCATCTATCGCCATACAAGCAAAACAGTTTTCTCAAGTGCCAAAACCTGAACTCGCAATTCAAACAAACACAGAAAGCTTACCAACCTCAAATATAGATGGAGCTAATGATCCATTAACCTCGCAACTATTTTTAAATGAACTCACTGAATTCAAATCAACCATAATGAAATTCGTGGAAGACAAATTTGATTCATATGTAAATAAATATGAAGCTCTCATGTCACAAAATATCGAATTAATAAAAACTATCCAATTTATGGCAGATCAACAAGAAGACTTAAAAAAACGGATAAATACTATCGAAAAAGCACAAGAAATAGTAAATGATGAATTAACTGCACAAAAAAATCATAATAATATACTACTCAATACTATTTCTAAGCAAGAGGAAAAATTGATAAATTGGAGTATTTAAGCCAAATCTGTAACATCGAGATAAGAGGTGTCCCGGAGTCAAACATTGAAAATAATGCAGAAGTTCTCAAAAAAATCTGTAATATCATCAACTACGAAAATAGCGACGTGCATTCTGTAATTACAAAAATAAACAGGATTGGACCGAAGTTCTCCGACAAAAATCCAAGATCTATCGTGGCGACATTCAATACCATAACATCGCGGGACGAGTTCCTATCCAAATTCAAATCTTACAAGAAATCCACTACTAATGTGACAAACCAAATAAATACAAGGGACCTAGGAGTATCGCAAACCGCCAATCACATTTATATATCCGACCAATTAACTCAAAAAGGAAAATTTTTGCTATCACAAACAAAAAAATTTGCTAGAGACCATAATTATAAACATGCTTGGTCCAGAGGAGGGCGCATTCTTTTGAGGAAATCTGATACATCCAAGACAATTCCAATAAATAATATTGCTGATTTGGACCGTGAAAAACGTCAATTACTGTGACTAATGATACAAATTACTGTGCTGCTATACCACTCCACTATATTAGACATTATTGTTTGTTTTATAATATGTTTTTATCCGTTATTCAATAATAGTCAATATGTATTCTCACTTTCCCTATTGGCTACTTTCGACAAGAAAAAACATACTCAATATAATGTACTCGCTCTCTACCTAATATTACTTTTATCTAGATCGAAAGTTTTTTATTTTCGTTTTATGAGTCATAACACCGCCATGATATTGTACACGAGATTTAAATTATTCTTATATTATCTATTAAGTATATACATTAATGTTTGCTTTATAATATGCTTTTATCCAATATTTTATAACACTACATATGTTTTCATACTTTCCCTGTTAGCTACTTTCAAAAAGAAAACACATATTCAATATAATGTACTCGCTCTCTACCTAATATTATTATTAACTAGATCGACTGTTTTTTATTTTTGTTTTATAAGTCATAACACCACCACGATATTGTACACGAGATTTAAATTATTCTTCTATAATCTATCAAGTATATACATTGATGTTTGTTTTATAATATGCTTTTATTCACTATTTTATAACACTATATATGTATTCTTACTTTCACTATTAGCTACATTCGACAAGAAAACATATACTCAAAATAATGTACTCTCTCTCTACTTATCATTATTATTATTATCTAGATCGACTGTTTTTTACTTTTGTTTTATGAGTCATAACACCACCATGATATTGTACACGAGATATAAATTATTCTCCTCTCATCTATCAACTATTTACAGTAATGTTTACTTTATAATATGCTTTTATCCGTTATTTTATAACACTCAATATGTATTCTTACTTTCCCTATTGGCTACTTTCGACTTATTAACTTTCGACAAGATAACACAAACTCAAAATAATGTACTCTCTCTCTATTTATCATTATTATTATTATTTAGATCGACTGTTTCTTCTTTTTGTTCTATGAGTCTTACCACCACCATGATATTGTACACTAGATATAATTTATTCTTCTCTCATCTCTCAAGTATTTACACTAATGTTTGTTTTATAATATGCTCAAACTCCCGCCATGCAAGTATAAATACAGGCCTAATACTCAGTGATCTTATGACAGCACCTCCTAATAAATCTAAATTAAAATGATCTTAAACGCTTACTCGGAGTTAGATAATATTGGGGACCCAAATACTGAAATTATCCTAGAAGGTACTGATGAACTCAAAGAATTTAACTGGAGAAATAATAAATTTAATATTGTACATCAGAATATCCGCACAATGGAAAATCTTGATGATTTTCTTCTATTCTTAGATAATACTAAGATGACTGTGAGATTTCATATAATAATACTGTCGGAATGCAGATTGAATGATTCATATCTCGCAAAACAAATTACAGGTTATCATGAATACCACACAACACAACATTTGAATCAAAACAGTGGAGTGGTAGCCTACATTAGCGATGATATTCACTCTCAAGTTCAAGAAATTCATATCAGTCAATCAAACTGTCTAAAAATAGTAATTAATGGACATCTATGTATTTTAGCCATTTACAGATCACCATCATTCACTGACATTCAGGAATTTCTGGATAATCTCGTATCTGAACTTAAAAAATGTAGTGATTTCAAACAACAAATAGTAATGGGGGATATAAACATCAACACCTACGGAAATATACACAGACAATGTCACGATTACCTATGCGCCATGGCAGAAAACAACTTCGCATTAAATATTAAAGCTCCTACCAGGATTCAAGGTAATAGCAGGTCATGTTTAGACCACATAAATACCAGAAATATTACGGACTCCACCGCATTTATTATCCACAATACAATAACCGATCACTACACAACCGCAATAAGCATTCCGGACACATCCCATAAAAACCAAGTAAAAACTAACCACTGTATATCAACTATCTGTTATGAGGGACTAATTAAAGATCTGAATGGTGAAACATGGCAAGATTTGTGTGAAGTGACTGAAGTTAACAGTGCATTCAATTTATTTATTAGCAAAATCGACAAGTACATAACTAAAAATTCAACAAATAATCTCACTGCACATAAAAAAAAACAACTTACTCCTTGGATCAGCAGGGGTATTGTAAAAGCCATACACAAAAGAAATCACTTACACAGACTGGCGACAAAAGACCCACAGGATACTCTCAAACAACAGATTTACCGTAGGTACCGTAACATTTGTAAAAATGTTATGCGTAACGCTAAAGAACGGTACTATAAGCAACAACTCGACCGAGATACATCTAGCAAAAATATGTGGAAAATCGTTAAACAAATTACATACACTAAACATAAAACTGAACTCAATATTAACGAATTAGAAATTGGGAATACATCCATCATTGATTCGGACATAATTGCGTGCCACACAAACCAATACTTTACGATGGTTGGGTCTAAGCTTGCAGAAAACATCTTAAGTGTCACCAAGGAAACCGAAGACTCACTGGCATTGTCAATAGAATCAAAACAAAATCCTTTTTCATTTAAACTCACACCTACGACAAACGAAGAGGTTTTAAAAATCATTGACAGTCTTAACACTACACACTCTAAAGGTCCTGACAATCTAAACACATTTATACTTAAAATCATTAAACACAATGTAGCAACGCCTCTATCAAACATTATCAATAAAAGCTTTTCCTCTGGGATTTTCCCCGATCATCTTAAAAAATCTATAGTAGTACCAATCCACAAAAGTGGACCCAAAAACCAAGTTAACAATTATAGACCAATATCTCTGTTGAGCGCTATCTCAAAAATTATTGAAAAAATCTTTAAAAATAGATTAAGTAATTACATAGAGAACAGAAAACTTTTAAGCAAAAATCAGTTCGGCTTTCGATCAGGGAGAGGTACGGACGACGCCATAGCACAACTCACAGAACATATTTCTAATAATATAGATCGTGGAAAGAAAAACATCGCAATATTCTTAGACCTAGCCAAAGCTTTTGACACAATTTCTCACAAAATACTCCTCAAAAGACTACAAAATATTGGAATTGTAGGTATGCCATACGAATGGCTAAAGAGTTACCTAGCAGGTAGAAGCCAGCAACTCAAAACTGGTAAAACTTTGAGTAACTCACTAGGCACTAACTTTGGTGTACCACAAGGAAGCACATTGGGACCCCTTCTATTTATAATCTATATCAATGAGTTGTGCGAGCTACCAATCGATGGTAAAATTATTACATTCGCAGACGATACGGTAGCTATCTTTGAAGGAGATGACTGGACTGACACACACAAACTTGCTGAAAGTGGAATTAATATGATAAAACAATGGCTCAACAAAAATCTACTAACACTGAACACTTCTAAAACCAAATACATGAGATTCAGCTCAACCATAAAGGGACAACCTAGTACAACACACACAATAAAAACACATAATCATGACTGTAACTCCTATAATACTGAACCTCACTGCAATTGTGAAGATCTTGAATGTGTGAAAAACATCAAGTACCTAGGTGTTATAATAGACAATCATCTTAAGTGGAATTATCACATTGACAATCTTACAACTAGGGTAAGAAAACTTACTCACATTTTCTTTGCAGTGCGAAACATAATTAGACAAGTAGATCTTAGAAAAATATATTTTGGACTGTGCAACCCCCTCTTAATGTATGGTTGCATTGGCTGGGGAGCATCAGGAAGATCAATTCTAGATCCGCTTATGAAGGCCCAGAAATCAATAATTAAAGTCATAATGCGCAAACCATATAGGTTCTCTAGCGATGAGCTCTTTAAACAATTTAATGTACTTGATGTCCGTCAAAACTATATAAAAAAGGTTATTATCCATGTACATAAAAATCTAGACAATATTAATAAAATTGACCATAAACACATCACAAGAAGCCACACCAGAAATGACCTTATGATCCCAACGAGCAATACGGCAAAGTACCAAAAGACACACACATACTTGGGACCTAAATTGTACAACAAAATCCCCCCTGAATTAAACATTAAAACTTGTAATATTTCATACATAGGCCCAATAATAACTAAATGGTTGATTGGACTGGGCAGAGGAGAATCTGAAAAAATGTTAAAAAACGTCACGTAATAAATAGACATAGACTAATCACACACTATATATATCTTCCATTATTCTAATTATTGTTCATACACAATGGAAACATACACAACAGCTCAAGTTCGACTCTATCATAAGATTGTAACGATTAAACATCACAAATTAAAACATTAATGAGATATATTATAGACATAGACAAATCACACACTTACTTTCATATATTTTTTGGTTTCTTGGAACGGGCAATTTGCCTAGTTAGGAATCAATAATTTCGACCTGATAAGGTACAATAATCAATAATCACAAAATATTTTAATTATATCTTGTATCATATTGTACTGTGTGTAAATTTAAATGAATAAATAAATAAATAAAAATAAATAAATAAGTGGTATGTATATTTCTTAATTACCAGGTGACTTGTAGTGTATGTGTGTGTGTCGATGTGTGTGTGGACATATATGTACGTGCATTTAACAGTTTATATTATTGACATGATGCCACGTTTGAATTTGGGCATTGAGTTTTGGTTTAAGAAAAATATGATATTATTATCTTTTTTTTCTTCAATGTTTAGTAATCAATAATATAATAACCTCAAAACTCTTGTCTCAACAAAATCAGAAGACTTTGATCCTGACTTTCAATTTCCTGCATACGTTAAGATATTGGTCATTATATTACATTTGGGGCACGAGTGGGGTGAGCTTCTGCCATGAGGTGGGTTCGTGTGAGTGGGGAGGCGACGAGTAATAAGATTGGGAGGCAGTTTCCCTCGGATAAGGTGTACATTACCCCGTTCCCACCCCCGGATACTGACAGCAGAAATAGACTCGAGAACGACCTTCACAATCTAAACGGTAAAGTTTGGTTTATTTTTCATACACTAACTGAAAATCACCAAACGCATTTTTTTACTGAAGCAGCTTAACAGTTTCTTGTCTGCTTTATGGTTGATTTTTAGGTTAATTTTGTTATTTCACAGGAATTGAACCATTAAAAATAATAAAGAGTTTATTTGCGGAACATTTCAGCGTGGTTGAAACTTTCAGTACCACTTAGGTGAAAAACCACCATTAAGGATGGAAAAATTGCTTTAAATGGCATTAGCCGTCCTTGGTGACGAGATTTGAATAGCCAGGTACTTTCCAACATTCCTATTTCCATCTTCTTCCCCTCTCCTCCACCTTCCGACTAACACATTACCCTAATGGGGAAGCCATCTTCAATGAACAACTGAATAGATCATTTTTCTTAATTGTGATTTGTAGCGAATGGAAAGAAAATGGTAATTACATTTTACCTTTCACGAAGTAAAGCGTTTAACTTTTTCAAAGTATGTAAAAACCCAATTGCCCAGTATCAGGTGAAACTACCGACAACCCAACGGGCCTGAGTCAGTCCAATTTCGCCACCCCTGGAATACTTGACAAGTAGCAATGTCAGAAGGCTCTATACCGGAGGCTTCATTCGCTTCACTTTCAATAAGATTAAACTGCTGGCGCCCAGTGGCGGTTCGTGGTTATTCTCAATGCGAGATCAAAGAGAAATTCAACCATTCTTCTAAAACCACTTAAAAAATAATTGTAGAAATACGAGAAAATAAAATAAATAAATGGAATTGTCCAAAATGTTTTGTAAAAGTTTAACGATGGACGTTAAGGAACACTGTTCCAAATGGTGAAATGTTAAGCTCTGGGGATAGAAACGCACGTACCTTTCACCATACGAGTCTGAACATTTCTTGTATCTATGAGTATTCCGTAGGAACGGTTTGTCCATAGGTGCATTCTGGATTCCGCTCGAATAGAAAGATAATAATACGGGAGGAGATTTAGAGGCGCGTTGTTCAAAGTATAGTCATATTATAATCCACGTTTATCTTGTTGGGTGCTCACCGCTCATACGCTCCTTAGAGAAAGCCGCCACTGCTGGATTTGAAGTCACTTATTTTCAAGCTAAAATATTTTCAGGTCGAATTGATTCAATGAAGGAGTTGCCATCAGAATTTCAGAATGTTTTGCTAACCTGTAAGGCTCCACGGGCGGTGACATAAGGCGTGAAACTTTTCGTATGTTATATTCTACTTTTTAGGCTATAAAACGTCCCGTGAGTTATTACCGTATCACTTCACACTCCCTCTCGGGCGGAGATGGGTTTTGGGACGGAGTCTGATATGTAATATAGGAATAAGGCGGGAGAGGGAATGATGACAAAGGAATGGAGATAACGAATAAAAGCAGATAAGAAAACTGATATTCACCCCTTAGATGTTAGAGTTTTCTTTTAAGAATCGGCAGCCATTGCAGATGAAACGGATTTGGATCTGTTAGGGTGCTTTGTGTGTTGAAAATTGAGATACTCGTATAAGAGCTATTAAAAATGAAATCCACTACATTATAGATACATCCAAAAATGGTGTTCTTCGGTGAATTTCGTCTTATTTTCGCAAGTTTCTAAAACAATTTGTGCTAAGTTAATATTTTTAAACTGATAATGTCTATTTACTTTCATTTTAGAAATTATGCGAGAAACACTCCTGAAAACACATTCAAGGCGGTGGCGGTTAGCGACGTTTTTTCTTGCTGGAGAGCTACATAGGAAAACAACCAATGTATTTATTGTAGTAAAAATATTTAAAAATTAGGATTGGGAGGGGATAGTTGAACATTATCTAGACCTAACTAATCTAGCCCCTTCCTATCCGAATTTAGTGTAGTGCGGCGTTCAAATACATTTAAAAATCATACAAAAAATTACATAAAAAATGTAATTGTAGTACCTATAATTCCTCACTTAAAATATCGAATAGAGGCAACTATTTAAGTAGGGGGTTTAAGTAAACAAGTACAAAATAGGTTTTTAGGGTTTATTAATTAGTGCGTATTTCCTAACCTTAAAACATAAATTTGATTGACTACTTGTTATTATGTTATGTTTGCGTATTATTCGACAAGATTAATTCTTTCTAATACGTTTAAAGAAGGAGTGAAAAACAGCGAAAGAATGTTTTTTTATGCTTATTTTTTTTTATCATATCAAATGTTTGAAAAACGAACATACATATTATGTACCTACATTTCGAGAAGTTACCACTTGAGTAGAGTAAGTTATTCAATAACTCAAACAGTCCATTATCGACATAAAATCTTTACGTTTAACTGTATAGTGGGATTCAGTACCATTGAATCCCACTGATACAGTTAATCGTAATGATATTGAGTAGAATAAGTTATTCAATAACTCAAACAGTCCATTATCCACATAATATCATTAAGTTTAACTGTATCAGCGGGATTTAGTACCATTAAATCCCGCTGATACAGTTAATCGTAATGATATTGAGTAGAGTAAGTTATTCAATAACTCAAACAGTCCATTATCGACACAGTATCATTAAGTTTAACTGTATCAGCGGGATTTAGTACCATTGAATCCCGCTGATACAGTTAATCGTAATGATATTGAGTAGAGTAAGTTATTCAATAACTCAAACAGTCCATTATCGACACAGTATCATTAAGTTTAACTGTATCAGCGGGATTTAGTACCATTGAATCCCGCTGATACAGTTAATCGTAATGATATTGAGTAGAGTAAGTTATTCAATAACTCAAACAGTCCATTATCGACACAGTATCATTAAGTTTAACTGTATCAGCGGGATTTAGTACCATTGAATCCCGCTGATACAGTTAATCGTAATGATATTGAGTAGAGTAAGTTATTCAATAACTCAAACAGTCCATTATCGACATAATATCATTAAGTTTAAGTGTATCAGCGGGATTTAGTATCATTGAGGCCCATATTGATAAAACACGATGTAACCTTTTTCAGTAGATCGCCCCCGATCCTCTCAAAATGATTGATTACATGTCATGTTTGGATGAATCGCTCACTTTGAAAATGTTTTCGAAACATCAAAGGGTTTATCTGTACAGTGTTTTATGACAAAGTGGGTCGTCAGTTAGAATGCTGAACTTAGAACAATGTATAATACACGACATATTAGAAATATTTTCGCTATGCAAAGGAAGTGGGGCTAACAATCAACAATGATGTCTCATACTAATCTTGATATTTGAAAACTAAACGTGAAACCGTCAGAGAATCGAAGAAAATAGAATATCCTCGAGACTTTAAGATGTACTTATGTGTGGAATTAAAATAACGATTTAAGAATTGAAGGCTGATCCAAAAGGAACTTTTGCTCAAAGGTACCATAATATACCATATGTATGCAGGTATACAGCAACAAACTTCCACTACAGACACAGACCATGGCAATAACTAATATTTATTCCTTTAACAAAAATATCACTGAATGGCTAATGAGAAAAGATCACAGGGAAATTAACGACCTTATGAAAAAGAACTTGTTATTCTTTATGCATTGCTTAAGACGGGTTGTTTCACAGATTTTTAACAATTCATCAAACCCATCAAGTTGATTTTCAAGTTCTGTGAAGTTTTTATTCAAGTTCTATCTCTATTTTAAGTTTTGTGAAACAACTGGACAATAACAGTATAGTAACAAAACTTGAATAGACTCTTCGCAAAACTTGAAAATCAACTTTGAAATTTGTCCCATCCCAACAGTCTGTGTCTATGTCTGTGAGGTAGGTAATGTAAAACATAAAATTAATTATGGTTCCTGTTAACATTATTGTTGTTTTTTTATTTATAAAAAATAGTATTTTAATAAACGCCGATTTATTTTACAGGTGCAAAAAAAATAATAAACAGTAATTGTTGATTGAGGCACTAGTACATATTGAATTATTTGGCGTGTTGGAAATAAGCCGACATAGAAAGTACTCAGAAGGTACGGGTTCAATTCCCGTTGGCGGCATTTATTTTTACTCGGGAGATATTTTCAATTTGTATTGATATTTCAAGCGACTAATTATTGCTTATAATTATTTGTTATCCTTTGTGCTATGCATAAAACCTTGTCTTATAAACATTAGTTTATCATGAAAAAATAACACTGTAATGTTAATTATTATTTTTGGCCACTATTGTTTATAACCCCAATGTTAAACAATTGTAAACATTTTAATGTACCCATGTAAAAGCCCCATGGGCGTATATAAAGAGTATAAAAAACATATTATACGGAATTATAAAATGTGATTCATTATCGGATTCAGTATATGATTTTTTAGTAAAAATTGAAAGATTTGAATACTCATTGGCACACAAAAAATTTGTGGAATTTTTTTTTTTAAATTTATGCTTATACAGGGTGTCCGGAAACTCGTAGTACAAGCGGGAAACTGGTGAATCTACATCACATTTGGAGTCGATTTTGTAGTATATATTTTTTGATTTGAGCTTTCGTTATCGAGTAAATCGAGTTAGAAGTTGATTTTTTTTTTTGTTTTATCAAATTCTTATAAATTATTACTGAAGATCAAAGTACCCAACTAATTAAAACTATTTGAAAGTAAAACAAATGAAGAAACTCGGATTTGAAGCATTATTTTGAAATCACCCTTCATTTAATCCGGTGTAATCATAAAATATTTCTGCTCTGCAGGGTTAAAACATCTGTTGTTCAACCCTAAACACCAGAAAAAACTTTAACCCTAAAATAGCCGAAAAATATTTTTTTTTGGTTTTTTTTTTTTTTTTGTGAAAATGCTCAAATCAAAAAACTTTATGTTTTTTTGGGTTCCCCATGTGGTGTAGATTCTCCAGTTTCCCGCTTGTACTACGAGTTTCCGGACACCGTGTATAAGAAATTAAATAATATTTTCATTATCACAGTTTTGTTCGGCAACAATATTGAGTCTGGTACTATTTTGGGTCCAAACAAATTCGTAGATTCTATAATGGTATGTTGTAGTTGTGCATTTAAGAGTTAAAAGAAGAAAAAAAAACTCATTTAAAACTGCTCCCGTAAATATGAAATACTTCTTATAAGAAGCCTTAAGGTCTCCACATGTGAAGTAAACATCATAAAGCTTCACAAGAAAGCTTCTGTCAATCCAAATTTAAAAAAAAAAACTCAATAAACGTGATGTTAAATTCACAAATCGAGGAATCAGCCGCCCTAGGTTTGTTTGGCAAACGTACAAATACCCACGCGGAATGAAATATTTTTCGGAACTGTCTGGATTTTCCTTGACTTGTTTTTTTGGGCAAATATCGACTATATTATTCGTGGGCTTCTCGAGTCGGAAAAAAATAAGCTTCAGGACACATACCATCAATAATACATTTTATTTTTTGTATTTAACATTCTTATTGTCAATGTGTTTTTTATAATGTGAATTGTGCACAAAAGTTACAACTGCTCCCAACTGTCTGGAGCCAGTAGAACTTTGTCATCCCTGGTCGGGATATTTTGTGAGGCTGAGGGAGTGGGGGAGGGAAGGATATATATTTTTTATATTAACGTCACAAAGGAGGCCACCTAATATTTTTTCCTTTTTCACCGGGGCGCAAAGCGATGGGTTGAGAGACCAGTTGGAGAGATTAAATGGTCTCCCCAAACCAGCCTCTCTCAATCTGGCACGCCACGTAACTGGTGGGCAAGCGCATCCTGAATACACCTTATCCGAATCCAGGCACACTTGCTAGATCACAGAACGTAGCGAACCACTTAGGGTGACATATGACAGAGGTATTGGTTACAAACCGGCCTTCCATATTAGAAATGAGAAATGGAGATTGGATATGAGAAAGGGGAGTGTTGGAAAGCACCTGGCCATTCAGATCTAGTCACCAAGCAAGACTAATCCCATTTCAAGCAACTTTTCGATTCTGAACGGTGGTCTTTCACCGTGATGATACTTCTTCTTCTTTATGTGCCGTATCAGGTCCCCCCGACGTTGGCGATCACTCTAGAAAATGTCTCCTTGTCCTTGCACTGCCCGGAATAGCTCCTCCACACTTTTAATGCCGGTCCACTCTCGTATATTTCGCAGCCAAGACATTTGTCTCCTACCACACGATTGAAAATATAATAATAATAATAGTACTGATATTATATTATTATACTGGTTAAATTTTAAACAAACTTTAACGGTTTTCTTTGTGAACCATGCTTAAAATTATCCACATTCCTTTCATCCCCTCTATAGACTAGACGTATTTGATAACCCCACTTTGCCATAATTCGATAGAGGTTTGATAGTCCACGTCACCGAAGGGCTCAGTACAGGCGGGATGGGGTTGAGAGTTTAGAGGGGGTAGTGGGTAGGGGGTGGGGGTAGGTCGTGTGCCACTCAACCGCCCCTGACAAATTTATAGCTCCGTACGAAGGCTTTGATTTAATCAGGGGCTGTAGGCGATATTAGCGCACTAAACACAATTATATTGGAAAGTTAATTTTACTATTTGAAGTGGTATATTTCTTCAGTAAAAACTAATCAATCAGGGGGAAAAATAAGTCATTTGCCCGTGAAGCAATTAATGGCTTAATTCACATATTATTTTTAATGTGAATACTACACAAGAGACCCAACCCCTATTGACTGTCCTATGACTTAAGCGTAGGGTGTTTTGAGAGGCTTAAGATATAGAAATGTAAGGAAATGGGAAAGAAGACAGTTGAGAAGTACCTACCCGGCTATTCAGATATGCTCTAAAGCTAAAGCCATTCCGAGAAATCTTTCACTAAGAAGATGCTGAGAGTATCTACCACTCATAATCATACATACATAATCACACATGTACAAGATTGTGTGTTTTATTTTGTAACAATTTTTTTTTAAAGTTAGACAAACATTCCCGGGTCACAAAGAACCTGATAATATTTGGAAATCTCCTACTACCACCATAGTTAGCGAAAAATGTTGCTTGTGTTGTGATGAAAGACTTAGCCAACCGTGAAATTGAACACTATGCCTGGTTGGGACCCAAACTCGATGTCAACTCAGCCACCGACCGGTCAATTATATTTATAGATCTACAAAAAACGGAACTATCTACTTATTGAATTTTATTTTATTCTATGTTTTTTTGCGACACTGCATTATTTTAACAACTACGTTTTTGATATTATTTTTGATAATATTTACGCTGTACAATCGAGTATGTACACCGTACGGAATGAAACACTTGCAGTAATTTTAAAATATTTTTATTAGCCTGTAATGGAATACTTAGTACATATCATTTATTTATTTTTATTTTTACTAGCTGTCGTGTGCCCGGCGATTCTCGGATACACGTCAATGGTTTCGGATAAAGTTTAAAGATTGTAAATTCAAGTGTGCCTGAAATCGTGCTCTATTTATAAAAATAGAGAACACTATAAAGTGGAAATAATATTATTCTAAGTAATAAAAAAAGCTTATTTTCTATAAAAAAATTCTCTTGATCGTGCCATGTCTTCCTTGGGCGTCTCCGACTTCCACCATTCACCATTGTATACCACATTGTTGCTACCTTCTAAACACTTCGGACACTAATAAACAAAGAAACACTCATTTATGTATAAGAGATTATTATGGAAACAAACAGAATATACATAGATAAAATAAGTGGTAAACAGTTTACAAGGTTTTAGAATTAATTACAAGGATCGGTACCATTAACACGTTTCTATAATATCTGATATATGCTTTTTATATACATTTTACCTGGCGGGGTTAGTACATTAATAGTTGTAAATGCGCATTGATTAAGTCAAGAGTAATATTTTTTTCTTAAATGACGGTAGGGAGTGTAAAAATATGTCGGGAATTGATTTTTTTAAAAATGCTTATTATAAGAGAAATATTTATACATTTGATATAATTTAAGCGACATTTTACACACTGTGGGCTAAAAGATGTACATTTCATAGTAATTTTCTTGACGCGTATGGCTTCCATATTTAATGAGCTCGGGATGCTGTACTGCTCTTAGTTGGTGGAGCTGTAACAAGTTTTTACGAACTTTTAATAAACTTCTAGTCAAGAGAGGCAAAGCTACTTAAGTAATTATTCATACGAAAATTACGCCTTCAACTTTCATAAGACAGGGGAAACTTTTTACTTTGTCCGAGATTCAATTTATTTCTTCGCTCGGGCTTAATTTTTGATCGGCTTTTCCTGGTTATTGTCAGATTATTTTTACAATCTCTCTGAGGTCAATCAAACACCTAACAATGATGAAAAGAATGGAAAATTATGCATCGGCATTGATGTTTTGATATAGCAGTCTTTAGGGTGCATGCGTCAAGTGGGTGCTTGTTCAACCGGCATTTAACCCTTGAGATTTTAAATATTTGTACCTACAAGTCTCACGAAATTTTTCATGTAATTTCGCAATGCTTTTGAGGTATTTTAAATGTGCTATATTGATATTTTTGAAGTTGTGTTTACACAATTTTTAAGACACAATTTTTTGGTCGTGTTCTTTCATCCTCTAACGCGGGTCTCTACCGATCCGAGACCCACTACTCTATTTGCTGAAAAAAATGTTCTCCTTACCATCAGAAAATATGATTTAGATCCTAGAGGAAACCATGGAAGCTCCTGGGTGGAGCTTATTTAAATAAAGCAGACCAGTTATAGTAAGTGCTGGCACAATAATTAATAGAAACAGAAGGGTTGGCGGAGAGGGCATATTTTTTTAAACTGAGAGGCTTGTCTCAAAAACCCAAGAGAAGTAATGCCAAGGGAAAAAAAATGAAAGGATGAATAAGGCGGGCTTTTATTTAGAAAGTTGTAATAAAGGAAAGAAGACCGCGTAAAGATTCCGCTTGCCTCAAAACATGGAAAAAACCATAACATTAAACAACGCCGGGGTTTTTAGGAGTAAAAGTAAGTCTTAAAGATTTTATACACTAGACGCGATAGAAAATATGTCATGATAATATTAAAGACCAGTACATTCATGAAAAGGTTTATTTTTCAATCGTTCGAAGGTTTTCTCTATTCATACAAGCAGTTTCTTGGTGATTCTTGGTCCATCATTCCATATCTCAATTGGTGTTATCTATAAACCAAATTAAAAATATTTCAATACTAATTGGATTTGTCTTTTTGTAGATTAAGTTGATTGACTTTAAGCCTTCGAATTATTGGTATGTTTTTTTTCTGTATAATTTAGTTGACTTTAATGACTATAATTATTTTTTGTTTGTTTTTTGTAGATAATGTTATTTGACTATTATTAAGCCCCCGATATAATTTACTACTTTTTAAACTTACTAGGCATATTCGTATCGTTAAAGTGAAATAATAACTTACAAAACATTGAGTAATATTTAGAAAACTATATTTGATAAGCTGACTATATTTAAATTACCATCAATAATACCAGAAGATGTCGCTTTTGCGATGAAGGGGGACTTAGCTAGAAGAAGAATTGAATCCACACACCTCCATATCCATTAATTCATTCACAGCAAATTTGATTAGCGTTTAATTTAGTCGACCAGCGCATCAGGCGTTTGGTCTTACTCCTCGCTCCACACTTCTCACTCATCACATCTCGCAGCCATTTTCACAAAAGCGACCCATCTGTATATTGCCTAGAGTGTTCTGTTGACGTGAAATAATAATAATAATAGTACCAGCTCGCATTTTCCAATCAAGATATGCAAATGTGATCGTCTCATGCAGCGGTGTAAAGTTCGCCTCGACGAGAAACGAGAAGACGGGATTGATTGCCGTAACAGAATCAGTTACTTGGCTGTATTCTAGTCTATTCTGTAGTTCGATGCAAAGTGTGGCCATGAATATGTGCGTCACAACGTGCACGTACAACGTACATATATCGTATTGCAGGGTCGATACGAACAGCTGAGCGGTGGAGCTCAGTGTTAGTTAGCGTAGACGATATCAGGGGTACAACAGCTCTTTGGGCTTCACACGCAATATTACTATTTTCCTGTATTATGTTTATCTCTCGAAAAAAACTGTTGTTTATAACGGTTTATTAATTAAAGGTAGACAATAAAAATAAAATAAAATTATGTTAAAGGATGAAAAGTTCAGTAATTTTTTTTTACTTTGCCATAAAAGGTTACTAGAAGACATTAAATTAAAAACTTCCGACGAAAGCAAACACTTTGTGGCTTGATATTATGCACATGTAAAGTTCTTTGTTTAAAACCACTTTTTAAAACAAAGAACTGTTTTCATCCTCAATTTATCTCGTTCGCCTCTCTACTCTCTTAAACCTCGTAACATATCCCAATTGGGGATGCCAAAGTCCTACTGGCTTAGGACTGTTGGAACTTTTGTGTGGGGTTCACCTTTAAAGAAAGAGTTTAGTTCGTAAGTATTATTCACTGCCATTACTTCGCGCGCAGTTTTGACAATGGTTCCACCGATCGGTACGTGAATTCAAATCACTATCATTTTAGGTACCCGTCTGTCCACCTATCCACCGCCGCTGCAAATAAACTACGGACATCTCCAAATGGTATAATAGTTTATAAATACACAATTGCACATATATCGATTGTGTTTTGGTACAACCTTACAATTTGGGAGGCGGGTATTGGTACTGACGCCCCGGAAACCATTTATTAATTAACCATAACACCTCTGCCATTACTTTGGTGCCCACCATCTGCGTGGCAGACCAGATCGCCAGAGGCTGGTTGAAGGAGATTTTCTGACCTATTCAGCAGGACAGGGGATGGATTCACACGTCCATCACTCGTAGACAAACTGACCCCACCTCTTACGCTCTTTTCTTTCCCAGAACTTCCTCTCCTTGCTTCCCTAAAAAGACCCTTCACACAGCATCCTCAAAGATGACATAGGTCCTGAGAGGAATTCCTTTCCTCAGGGCTTCCCGTGTGGAGCTAATGCAAAAACAGCCACAAAATTAAAACTTCACAGAACACGATAAAAACTATTTTTTACAAAATTGACAAAACTAACGTGAAAGTGGTTAATTGTTTTTAAATTTTGATGTAAAATATTGCAATTATATTTAAAAATACAAGAAATTTGTGGGATGTGTGATTTTATCTACGGTTTTCTCGAAATAACAAAAAAATTATACGAATAGATTTAGTTTTTAGTATTAAAATGCCTTGATCAGCAGATTTAACCATCTTATACTTTGGAGACTTAAAAGTAACATTCCCAGAAAATGTGGCTTGAAGGGTTTTACAAAAATACACTTGAAGAACTGCAGAAAAGTATTTCATACTTATAATGATTCATAGCTCATCTCTCCTTCTTTTATTTTATTTTTCTATGTATTTAATTAATTTTGCTTGAAGTCAAGTTTAACGGATTCACCGCCAAACATTTATTTTTCTACAAAAACTGTGTGGAAGTTGACAAATGCGATCATTCGGAGCAATGCAAAAGATTATTTTCTCCAGTTTCGTAATATTCCCAATCAAGAGACTTTTAAGTGCCTACAGAATTGTTTTTGTTAAAATTTAAACTTTTTGTATTGAGTGAGATTCTTTTTCAAATAGGGCATACTCTACATTCTGTAAAGAAGAGATTGGGTTTTTCGCTTTTTTGGAGAGAATGATTTATGTAAATTGTTAAACTTTTTCGTTTGTAGCAAATATTCATCGCTCAAAGGAAGTAGGAAGCACCTAAGATTTAAAATTTCTTTCAAAAATGATCCACCTTTCTTTTTCTTAACTGTAAAAGACCGTGGTATTGGCGTCTAGTATGAACAAGATGACAAGGGAAAGCAAAGGACTTTGCAAGAGTATCATTGTTGTCCAACGTCTCTTCATCACATCTTACATGAGATAATACACTTTGTCGTCTCAAGTAACAGATCTATTGACCTCTATTTCGCTAGCCATATTCATATATATATATAAATCGCTCTTTGCGAATCATGATCTTAACACTTATTGCTCTGATAAATAAGCATCCTCATCTCCTTACTTAAGAAATACCAACTGTCCGATAACAGTGAACAACAATATGTAAACATGAAACAATAAGTACATACGTAAAACAACGAGAATAACAAAGAAAACAGAAGACAATAAGATTTGAATTAAGTGAAGACAAGTTAAAACAAGAGATACGAGCATTATAGTAAAGTCGTTATTACTAAAGCCACTTTCCACTACAGTGGACATATAGTCGATATATTCGCCCAAGAAGTTGCAAGAAAGTTACGTTGGATCTTTGGAAAGGAATATGGAAAGTTTCGGGACTTTTTTTGTTAACGGTATGACTTGTGTGTGTCGTGAGGCTAAAGGGGGTGGGGTGGAGAAAGGTGTGAATGAGGAAGTTTGGGAAGCACCTGACTATTCAGAACTGGTCACTAATCATGATTATTATCATTTCAAGCAGCGCTACGTTTCTATCCCGAATAATAGTTTTTCACCGAAGGAATATTGAGAACAGTTGCCCATGGAAAACTCAGCATTATTTACCGACATTACACTGTAAGGGTATCCTTTTTCTATTCGCAGGCTACAGAGTTTGTTAAAAAAATTGAAAATGGCGTAGTGGGGTGCAAATCTTACGATTATTGTGGAATAACAAAGTTGTCTGTTTGATCTCTGAAATGTTAGAGTTAGACGGCAATAGAAAAAGGTTTATACACGGTTGCGTGTGTTCACTCACCCTATTTTGAACCAAAACTCCACTAACTCTCGCAAAATCTATTGTTGCTTATATCGCGTAAATAATAAACATTGTCGTGTACTGAAGACTATTTCTATAATCCTCAAAATAAATAACAATTATTATAAAATGACGTTCAGTCCATTAAGATGAGATGAGCCACTTTTTAATCGATTCATTATAAATGCAAAGAACTAAGTGCAAAATTTCTGGTGCACCGATTTGTATAATCCTCCATTTATATGCAGCGGCAGCCATTTCGCTGCAATCTCGGTAGAGTCGGGTAGCCCACGCGACGCGGATGCTGAGAAGCGTAGTGCCCCTGCAGCTAACTAATCCGTGTCAAGTTTAGCGGCCAAATTGATTTGCACTTGTTATAGTATAGATCTATGTGTCTCCGTCTATCTGAGATATACCGAGGATCTGAAAGTCTAGCACGGACGATCGATAAAGCCCTATGTCAAGAAGATACTGACAAAATAAATCATCTACTTATTTATATACAGGGTTTTCCAATAAGAGGTGTTATTTTGAATAGCCCGCTATTTCGGTAGATGTTACTTTTGAAGCTGTCATTTTTTGACATTTGACAAGTAAAAACTACGCCATTAATAAAAATTAAACGATACACGCTTCAAAAACGCATTGAAATTATTAAAATTCACTTGAGTGAATCAAATGCAAATAATCTTGAGTGATGAGGCCCATTTCCACCTCGGTGGCTTCGTCAACAAGCAAAATTGTCGCATCTGGGACTCGGAAAACCCAAGAGTTATTGTTAAAAAGCCTCTCTATCTTCAAAATGTTACTGTTTGGTGTGGTTTATGGTCCGGCGGAGTCTGGTGCGGTTTATGGACCTTACTTTTTCGAAAATGAAGCTGGAGCAACAGTTACGGTGAATGGATTGCGCTATCGAGAGATGATTAATGATTTGTCATGGCTGGAATTGGATGGTACTGATCTGGACAATGTTTACTTTCAACAAGACGGCGCTACGTGCAACACAAGCAACGAAACCATTGATATTTTACGATTGAATAGCAAAATAACACCTCTTATTGGAAAACCCTGTTCAATATATGTATTTCCGAGCATGGTCAGAATATGATTCCGACTGTCGGTAGACAAAATCCGCTGCTTTTAGCGCGACCTCCGAGGTATCGGATAAGCTGTCAGTAAGCTGTTGGATAAGCATACAAAATAACTGGCTTATAAATTAATGGGGGGTGAACTAATTGAGCTCTTAGAATTGAAAGAAATCGTATAGGTATTCGTTATAGTTATAGGTATTTATTAATTAAATCATTTAAAATCATATTCAGCCCGGAGAAATAAAAGTAGTTACTTATGAGTAAAGACCTCGTGAACTAATTCAAAACCACCTGCCAATGTATATTAAGGATATTTTTTCAATTCGTTATTCGACTTCAATTTTTTACTATTTTAACTTTTAAGTAGCAGTCTGAAGTTTACGAATGTCAATTCTCAGAAAATACCTCAAGTGTTGCCAGCATTTGTCGATATATAATTAATTGCATTATCAATATCGGTCTATCTAGCAACAGCTTATGTCGATATATAATTTATTGCATTATCAGTCGGTCTATCTAGCAACAGCGTATATCGATATATAATTTGTTGCATTATTAATATCGGTATCTCTATCAACAGCGTATGTCGATACAAAATTAATTGCCTAATTAATATCGGTCTCTCTATCAACAGCGTATGTCGATATATAATTTATTGCATTATTAATATCAGTATCTCTATCAACAGCGTATGTCGATATAAAATTAATTGCGTAATTAATATCGGTCTCTCTATCAACAGCGTATGTCGATACATAATTTATTAGTACAAAGCTATCGATTGCTTGATAAATTATGTTGTAAAAGTGTTTGATGGCCTCATTTTATAAGTGAGATCATGAGCCCAATTATAAGTAAATAAAAATGATCTATAATAAAAACACATAAATTTGTTTTTGACCACGATAGTTTTATTTTCACTCTACCGGTTTCGGAAGATCCCTTCCTTCGTCAGGAGAATATTTAAAACTAATCTACTACACAAAATATTGACACATAAATACAAAAATGTTAAGTGTTTGAGGGAGATGTCGACAAAGTGGAAGGGGTAATTACGGGAATTCCAGGAAGAACAGAGCGGTTAACTGGAAATATGTCAAGAATAGGACTATAAGACAGATTAATTTGGTTATTTATTATACTGGAGTTATTATTGATGGATTTTCTGATTTCAAGTGCTTCTAAATTATCTAATTTTTTGCCTTTATTACTACGGTGAAGAATTTTAACCCCTGTATCTTTATTAAAAGTATGATCGGTGGAAATGAGATGATTGGCAAACTCCGAAAAATTATTGTTATTTAAACATCTTAAATGTTCGGTGATTCTAATATTTATATTTCTAGTTGTCTTACCTATGTAGAACGATTGACAATCATTGCAACATAGTTGGTAAATGCCTGAGTGGCTAAATTTGTGATCTTTATCTTTAGTATTTTTAAGTAATTTTCCCAAGTTGTTATCAGTATAGAACGCGGGTTTAATGTGGGTAGGCAAATTTTTTGTACTAAGTGAAGAAAAATTGGATATATATAAGATTTTACGCCATTGAAAGGGATTTATGATTTTATTATTAGTTTCAGGTGTACCAAATAAAAATGTATTCGTCGAAATGAGTTTAAGTTTCTTATTCAGGATTTTATCAATTAAATGTGTCGAGTAACCATTATTTAGAGCAATTTGTTTTATTTTTGACAGTTCAATTTCGAAATTAACAGCTGATAGTGGGATTTTTACTAAGCGGTGTACCATTGAATGATAGGCAGAATGTTTGTGTGATATCGGGTGGTTTGACGTGTTATGTATAGTTATATCCGTGAATGTCGGTTTACGATAGATGTTAAATTCAATTGCATTATTTATTGAAGTTAGTGTTAAATCTAGAAAATTAATCGATGCATTACTGCCTACCTCTACAGTGAATTGAATTTTTTTATGAAATGAATTTATAAGAAGAAGGAATTTAGTTAGTTGCCGCTCTGTTCCCGTCCAGATACAAAATATATCGTCTACATATCGTTTCCAAGTGAGAACATTATTTAAGAGTGATGACTTACAATTAAAAATCTTATTTTCTAAGTTATTCATAAACATATCTGCCAACAGTGGGCTAGTAGGAGCTCCCATAGGTAGCCCTTGGCTCTGTTGGAAGACGCAGTTGTTATACTGGAAATAATTTTGATTAAGGCACATATTGAATAAACGAGACAGGTCATCAATCATATCTTTATCTAAATTAGAGGATTTTAACATATCTACAATTATTTGTTTGCAATCAGTAGTTGGAACATTTGGAAATAAGTTAATTACATCAAACGAAATTAGCTTAGCATTATTGGGAATGAACAAGTCCTTAACTGAATTTATTAAATCAAATGAGTTTTTAATGGTATATTTGGGTGAAAACACATTAAAATTGTTGAAGACATTAGTGATATGAGAAGCTATTATGAAATTCGGGGAAGCACAGCATGACACGACAGGACGAATAGGTTCATTGATTTTATGTATTTTTAAAAACCCGTACAACTTGGGAATTTTAGGATTAGACTGCAAGAATTTATTCTGGTTAGGATAATCATCTTTAAAGATTTGAGATTTGCATGCATTTATTGAATTTTTTATATCTATTTGAAATTTATTAGTCGGATCTTTTTTTATAATAACGAAGTCGTCACTTTTTACGAAGTCTTCCATTTTTTCGTGGTAGGCCATTTTGTTCATTATGATCACAGTGTTTCCTTTGTCTGCCCTAGTAAGCACTAAATCATTTTCAGCCAACGTTTTGCGAATTTTATTAGTGCATAAAATTTCTGGATGGATGACCTTTTTAATTTTATCTTTTGTTATTAGACTTTTAATTGTCTCAGCACTTTTGTAAAGAAACGGTCTAGGTTGGTACGATAGAGCCGTTTCAATGTCCACTGCCACATTTTCAATAGCACTTTGTATGTTATTTTTATTGTAATTTAAATTATATTTTAGTCCTTTAGATAGTAAATTCATCTCTTCCGGGAGGAACACGTGGGAAGAGAGATTCTTCACTCGATCAAAAAATGTATGTTCTGGTTTATCTGGACACTGGTTACTGATGTTAGTTTTACAAAGATTTTGTAGTTTTTTATTTAATTTCACTTGTTTTTTGAACGCCTTTTCCGAGGTATACATCCTTATTTTATCGTCGAATAAAACCCACTCGACTGGATGTAAATCGTGTACTAGTTCAGTGTGTAGTAACATGATTTTAAGTTTAATTTCGTTTCTCTGTTTAAAAGCACCTTTCAAATCTTCTTTTAACCAAGCAACTTTAGCTCGGTAAGCAGAACTATTTGTAGTTGGGGAAGGAACGCACATTTTATTGAATTTATTATTAATATAATTCGGAAACACTTTACACTTTATACATCGCTGGTAGAAATATATGTCTAAACTCAGCATTCTGTATTTAATAGAAAAGTTTTTAAATAATTTTGCTTTGTTGGCCGTACTTGCCGATATTACGTAATTGTAAAAAGCATTCACTTTGTGGCTCATCATAATTTATAATAAAAACACATAAATTTGTTTTTGACCACGATAGTTTTATTTTCACTCTACCGGTTTCGGAAGATCCCTTCCTTCGTCAGGAGAATATTTAAAACTAATCTACTACACAAAATATTGACACATAAATACAAAAATGTTAAGTGTTTGAGGGAGATGTCGACAAAGTGGAAGGGGTAATTACGGGAATTCCAGGAAGAACAGAGCGGTTAACTGGAAATATGTCAAGAATAGGACTATAAGACAGATTAATTTGGTTATTTATTATACTGGAGTTATTATTGATGGATTTTCTGATTTCAAGTGCTTCTAAATTATCTAATTTTTTGCCTTTATTACTACGGTGAAGAATTTTAACCCCTGTATCTTTATTAAAAGTATGATCGGTGGAAATGAGATGATTGGCAAACTCCGAAAAATTATTGTTATTTAAACATCTTAAATGTTCGGTGATTCTAATATTTATATTTCTAGTTGTCTTACCTATGTAGAACGATTGACAATCATTGCAACATAGTTGGTAAATGCCTGAGTGGCTAAATTTGTGATCTTTATCTTTAGTATTTTTAAGTAATTTTCCCAAGTTGTTATCAGTATAGAACGCGGGTTTAATGTGGGTAGGCAAATTTTTTGTACTAAGTGAAGAAAAATTGGATATATATAAGATTTTACGCCATTGAAAGGGATTTATGATTTTATTATTAGTTTCAGGTGTACCAAATAAAAATGTATTCGTCGAAATGAGTTTAAGTTTCTTATTCAGGATTTTATCAATTAAATGTGTCGAGTAACCATTATTTAGAGCAATTTGTTTTATTTTTGACAGTTCAATTTCGAAATTAACAGCTGATAGTGGGATTTTTACTAAGCGGTGTACCATTGAATGATAGGCAGAATGTTTGTGTGATATCGGGTGGTTTGACGTGTTATGTATAGTTATATCCGTGAATGTCGGTTTACGATAGATGTTAAATTCAATTGCATTATTTATTGAAGTTAGTGTTAAATCTAGAAAATTAATCGATGCATTACTGCCTACCTCTACAGTGAATTGAATTTTTTTATGAAATGAATTTATAAGAAGAAGGAATTTAGTTAGTTGCCGCTCTGTTCCCGTCCAGATACAAAATATATCGTCTACATATCGTTTCCAAGTGAGAACATTATTTAAGAGTGATGACTTACAATTAAAAATCTTATTTTCTAAGTTATTCATAAACATATCTGGCTCTATCGTACCAACCTAGACCGTTTCTTTACAAAAGTGCTGAGACAATTAAAAGTCTAATAACAAAAGATAAAATTAAAAAGGTCATCCATCCAGAAATTTTATGCACTAATAAAATTCGCAAAACGTTGGCTGAAAATGATTTAGTGCTTACTAGGGCAGACAAAGGAAACACTGTGATCATAATGAACAAAATGGCCTACCACGAAAAAATGGAAGACTTCGTAAAAAGTGACGACTTCGTTATTATAAAAAAAGATCCGACTAATAAATTTCAAATAGATATAAAAAATTCAATAAATGCATGCAAATCTCAAATCTTTAAAGATGATTATCCTAACCAGAATAAATTCTTGCAGTCTAATCCTAAAATTCCCAAGTTGTACGGGTTTTTAAAAATACATAAAATCAATGAACCTATTCGTCCTGTCGTGTCATGCTGTGCTTCCCCGAATTTCATAATAGCTTCTCATATCACTAATGTCTTCAACAATTTTAATGTGTTTTCACCCAAATATACCATTAAAAACTCATTTGATTTAATAAATTCAGTTAAGGACTTGTTCATTCCCAATAATGCTAAGCTAATTTCGTTTGATGTAATTAACTTATTTCCAAATGTTCCAACTACTGATTGCAAACAAATAATTGTAGATATGTTAAAATCCTCTAATTTAGATAAAGATATGATTGATGACCTGTCTCGTTTATTCAATATGTGCCTTAATCAAAATTATTTCCAGTATAACAACTGCGTCTTCCAACAGAGCCAAGGGCTACCTATGGGAGCTCCTACTAGCCCACTGTTGGCAGATATGTTTATGAATAACTTAGAAAATAAGATTTTTAATTGTAAGTCATCACTCTTAAATAATGTTCTCACTTGGAAACGATATGTAGACGATATATTTTGTATCTGGACGGGAACAGAGCGGCAACTAACTAAATTCCTTCTTCTTATAAATTCATTTCATAAAAAAATTCAATTCACTGTAGAGGTAGGCAGTAATGCATCGATTAATTTTCTAGATTTAACACTAACTTCAATAAATAATGCAATTGAATTTAACATCTATCGTAAACCGACATTCACGGATATAACTATACATAACACGTCAAACCACCCGATATCACACAAACATTCTGCCTATCATTCAATGGTACACCGCTTAGTAAAAATCCCACTATCAGCTGTTAATTTCGAAATTGAACTGTCAAAAATAAAACAAATTGCTCTAAATAATGGTTACTCGACACATTTAATTGATAAAATCCTGAATAAGAAACTTAAACTCATTTCGACGAATACATTTTTATTTGGTACACCTGAAACTAATAATAAAATCATAAATCCCTTTCAATGGCGTAAAATCTTATATATATCCAATTTTTCTTCACTTAGTACAAAAAATTTGCCTACCCACATTAAACCCGCGTTCTATACTGATAACAACTTGGGAAAATTACTTAAAAATACTAAAGATAAAGATCACAAATTTAGCCACTCAGGCATTTACCAACTATGTTGCAATGATTGTCAATCGTTCTACATAGGTAAGACAACTAGAAATATAAATATTAGAATCACCGAACATTTAAGATGTTTAAATAACAATAATTTTTCGGAGTTTGCCAATCATCTCATTTCCACCGATCATACTTTTAATAAAGATACAGGGGTTAAAATTCTTCACCGTAGTAATAAAGGCAAAAAATTAGATAATTTAGAAGCACTTGAAATCAGAAAATCCATCAATAATAACTCCAGTATAATAAATAACCAAATTAATCTGTCTTATAGTCCTATTCTTGACATATTTCCAGTTAACCGCTCTGTTCTTCCTGGAATTCCCGTAATTACCCCTTCCACTTTGTCGACATCTCCCTCAAACACTTAACATTTTTGTATTTATGTGTCAATATTTTGTGTAGTAGATTAGTTTTAAATATTCTCCTGACGAAGGAAGGGATCTTCCGAAACCGGTAGAGTGAAAATAAAACTATCGTGGTCAAAAACAAATTTATGTGTTTTTATTATAAATTATGATGAGCCACAAAGTGAATGCTTTTTACAATTACGTAAAAATGATCTAATCTTTGGGTAATCTGCTTTGTCAAAATTGTGGGGTCAATTACCTCAACATAAATATTGTGGTAAGAGAAAAAACAAACTTCTTCTAATCAACCATGGAGTACCGAAAGGAAACTAACTAGGACCGATATTATTATTAATATATATCAATGATATCTGTAACTTAGGACTTAAGGGAAAAATCGTTAGTTTTGCTGAGGATACAGTAATTTCATTTAAAAAAATTGGATAAGTACTTACAACGAAGCGGAACATAGACTTGGTCTCCTGCAAAACTGGCTTAAGAGAAATTCCCTCACATTTAATGTCAAAAAAACAAAATATCTATCAACATAATCAAGGTTTATCAATAGGGTGGTATTTATCGATTGGAATAATTATTTCATCATAGGCATAAAAGACATTAATTCTAGAAAATTTTGGAAAAAAAAAGATCAAGAAGACGAGAATTGATGTTGTACACATAGAATTTCTATTTTCACTTTCGCTCTAAAATTTTATTCGTAACCTTCTGATTAATAAATTATTAAACGTGGAAGTTTCTTTCATTACTCCGAATCAATGACCCCGCAGCACCGAGTAAGTATCCTGGCGAACCACGACTCCTGCAACATGAAACTTCCACATCTGGTATAAAAAGGAAGACATTTCTATAATTTCAAGGGAGCCATGATTAATGTTGTCCGGGCTCGAAGTTGTTATATTATTGACGTCCCATACAACATTTGGTAAGTTGTAGTCACCCAATAGAATAAATGTAACATCAGGAAATTTTCTTCACAGGGATTCAGCTTCGAGATACATATAATGTACATATAATCAAAATACATATAATGTATCTAGGAATCGTAATTGACCATAACCTTAGATGGATACCTCACATCAAACAAATCACAAATAAACTCCTCAAAACAATACACATTTTCATAAACATATGTAAAATAAAACAATTGGAAACAATATGCACTTTTGCACTTTGCCAATTAATTAAAGAATATGGAATTATTGCTTGGGGAGGAGCAATTAACTCGGCTATCAATTACATAGAAATCGCTCAGAAAACGATCTTAAAGGTAATACTAAAAAAACATAGACCGACTGATACATACCAAATATTCAACAGCTGTGACGTACTAGATATACGCCAATTATACGTTAAAATACTACTAATCTACATTATTGACAAAAAAACAAGTTTCAATAAAAAATATCACTAACAGACCAGTTAGACAAGCGTACAAAGAAAACATAAAAACTCCGCCAGTAAATACAAACTTTGGACAAAGACACTATCAATACCATGCTAGAAAAGCATTCAACAGTCTAACACTTGAAAATAAAATTGAGGAAAACAAAAATAAATTCAGACACAATATTACAAAATTGATTAAATAACAAAATAGACAATATTACCAAAATTTCATAAACACAAGTAACACACAAAAGCAATTTAAAACAAACATCACTTACAAACACACAAGATTATATTTTAAATGTATTATTTTCTATTTAAATGTTTTATGTGTATTATATTTTTATATTATAAAATGAAGGCCTCAGCACGGGTAAGCCACCCAGTGAGGCCAATATTACTGGATAACTGAAATGTAAAAAATATTGTACCAAAATAAAAAAAATGTTTTAACAGAAAATTATTTAAGTTGTCTTTTTTCACATCTGGAATTATAATATCCCGTGACATTTCACAGGTTTTCAATAGTCTGTTATACGTTCAGTAAACAATACGTTAAAATGAATAAGATTAGAAACACTGGCTTAGGTTGTTTGGATGTCGGGAGAATGAACGGAGTAAGGAATGTGAGGAGAATATTTTGAAGCTTAAGGCGATGCACTACGTTGTGTAATATTTTAAATTGAGCCACTATCAATAACAACCCTTACGTAGATGGCAATAAGGTTTAAATTCCCGCTTAACACCATCCGCCTGTTTTGATTTATGCAAGAAAGAAACATGGCCAAAAAGTGCCTTTTATTTTATTTTGTGGATGTTCATGCATAAATATTTATTTTTTTTTCGATCATTTTATAAATAACTTAATTTGCCACATTATACAATAAAATTAAAACCGAAAATGGGTTTGTAAGTAGGAGATTTTGAACTTTAAAGCAGTTTTCATAGGCCTTATACATTATTTTGTTCTGGGCTTATAAAAAGACTTATCTAAAAAATACTCGATTATTTCAAAGGCCAAGATGTATTCTACTCGCAGTATTTAATTAAAGCATCTAAAACATTTCTAGGTGACAAAATTTTCAAACCAAAAACACATGATTTTGCATTACTACGTATGGCATCGCCTTAAATGAATTGCAGTAAAACTGGTGGAAACCCAAAACGCATCGATGACGGGGATAAGCTTAATAGTTTTTTATATCCGGTACTTGAGGGCTACACCAAAACTAAACGCAAAAAATCATATTTATTAACTGATTTTTACTAAAATACCGGCCCTAAGAGGATTAACGCGCGTAGCACAGTTTCACTTCTACATACATGAACACACACTTCAATAGAATCTACACATCTGCCCTGATGATGGACACTACGTTGTCCGAAACGTTGGCCAAGGAATGAGGGAGCGCAACACTGAATAATAGCCCAATAATTATTACTAATTCATGAATGTGGGTAAGATTTATGGTTCCATGATAACTCAACACATTGACAATTCAACACACTTTTAAAAAGTGATATAAAGTCATTAGAAACGAGGAAATTTTTTTTTCTTTTAACCTTACCTAACCTAACCTAACCTACTTAACCCAGTTAATAAAGTTTTTATTTCATCTCTTTCCGTGACTTTATATAACTTTTTAAAGATTTGAAAAATTATCATTGTGATGATTTATCCGGTCACCAGATTTATATGTGAACACAATAAACACACAACTGCTCCCAACCGTTTAGAGCCAAATATAGTAGAGAGAGGAAGGAGATGAGTGAGATGAAGGTGAGGAAGTACCTGGATATCCAGATCTGGTCACAAAACACAGCAAGATCCATTTCAAGCAAGGTTTCAATTCTGAATGGTGGGCTTACGTGACTGCATATCTACTACATAATAATAAGAATAAAGATATGAAAATTGAGAATATGCGCGTATATTGAGTATATGTGTGGTAAAACCATGTATGATCGTGTGAGAAATGTGAAGATCCGCAAAGAATGCAAGGCGTTTAGGCGTAATGAGTAAGATTAAGAAAGGGACGCTCAGATGGTTTCAGAATGAACGAATAAAGAGTGTAAGGAAAATATATCATGCAAATGTGAATGGCAGAATAAGTCAGAGACGCCTGAGGAAGACATGGCATGATCAAGTGAATCAGATGCCGGAGTCGATGTATGAGACGATGTATGAATGTGAAAAAGGAAAGGAGTGTGTGCCAAGACATTATTGTTTGGCGGTCCGTCCTTTCTGCCCACACCTGCGTTGAAACGGAGTGGTGCAACTTTGGAGTGGTGGTAATTGAGTTAGTTAATCAGTTAAATTGAGAATTTGATATAATTTCTGAAGGTAACAAAATATACATATTTTTATTTATTTTTTATATTCTCTTACATAAACAATCACATTACAACAATAAAAAAATAATAAATATTTCGAGGCTGATGAAATGATTTTAACGAAACTGCCCAACTCAATTGAGAAATTATTTCTCGTGTTTGAATTGGTAAGTGGCGTCATTTAGTTAATAAGGTGTAAAATTTGATAAAGGCGATACCATACGTAGTAATGCAAAATCATGTGTTTTTGGTTTGAAAATTTGGTCGCCTAGAAATGTTTCAGATGCTTTAATTAAATACTGCGAGTAGAATACATCTTGACCTTTGAAATAATCAAGTATTTTTTAGATAAGATAAGCTTACTTACGAACCCATTTTCAGTTATGATTTTATTGTATAATGTGGAAAATTAAGTTATTTATAAAATGATCGAAAAAAAAATATTTATGCCAGAACATCCACAAAACAAAATAAAAGGCACTTTTTGGCCATGTCTTTTTCTTGCATAAATCAAAACAGGCGGATGGTGTTAAGCGGGAATTTAAACCTTATCGCCATCTACGTAAGGGTTGTTATTGATAGCGGCTCATTTTAAAATATTACACGACGTAGTGCATCGCCTTAATTGATATACATAAAAATTAACAAATAGTTTTAAACCTAGAGATAAATTTAAATAAAATAGTAAAATTATTAAAATAAGAAAGATAATCATAAACTTAAAAAATATACTTATATGTAAATATATATACATAAGTTATATATATATAAATATAACTTATATAATAGTTATTTAACTTAGAAAACATAAGATATATAAGTCAAGGCATAAGGCAAGGGTCTTCAATAATTAAAAAGTAGGTACATTTATTTTTATTTATTTATTTATTTATTTAAATAAATAAATAAATAAATAAATAAATAAAAATAAATGTACCTACTTTTTAATTATTGAAGACCCTTGCCTTATGCCTTGACAAGGCTGGGTTCGAGTCCTAGATGTGACCGAATCCTTTTCTGATTTTTCTGTTTCACATTTTCGTTTAGGAATCGCTAATATTGTCTTCAATAATTAAATATTTCAATTTAAGGTTTTACTCACTAAGCTATTCCAAAAATAAATAAATGTACTTATTAGGTAAGAAATAATAGAAAGTATGTACAGAGATGGTTTTAAATTTTTCAAAGACAGAGCTAGCAATATTGTATGAAATGGGTACTTAATAAATACAACAACAATAAACTCATACTAATAAATCAATCAATCTCTAACATTCTTAGAAATGTCATAAAGAAATCTAAATAAAGGAAACACCACGAAATCGTTCATCTTTTGTGGGTGCTTTAAAAATTTTTAGTAGTACCTATATTTCTTTCAATGGGGGACGGAATTCACGAAAACTGTAAATATATAATGATTCCAAAAATAAAGTCTTCGAACAAAAGCAGTAAGTATTTTCAGCAGCAAGTTCCGCGGTTAATAGGTCTCCGGAAAGACATCGGATAAGTTAGATAATTATCCCGCTGCGAAAGCACTCGAGACAGAAAGCTCCCCTGTCCTCCGAAGGAAGTGCGGAAAATGTCTCTAGTCGATTATTCTGAAAGCTCGAGACTTTATTCAGAATATTGATCTGAAAATCATAAAAAGATACTGTTTCGCTTGAACAGACAATGGTAACGTTCGGATCCATTGAGCTAAAGTTACCACAGTTATTAAGGCTCTGTAGAAACCGTTCAAAAAGAAGAACAAGATGCTTTGAAAAGGAGATACGAAATACGGATGTTAGGGAAAGCGCGCTAATAAAAAACGTTATTAATTAAGCGAATGATTGTGAAAATATTTAATAAAACACGACTCGTTTGAAATAGAATATAAATCTCTCGACAAATGCCCAAGTCACATTTAAGAATACACTGTGATTTTTTCAAACCCATAAATATAATAATAATAACAGAACAAAATGTGTTCTTAATAATTTTTCCTATCAAGGGATTTTATGTAATTACCGTTTAGGCTTTAAAAATGTATTGATATTATCAAAAAATAACATATATATTTTTAGGACCTTAAATGTTTTTTAAATATGTTATAAATATGTAGGAATTCGGAACGCGGGGTAACTTTCAAATGTGTAAAGTACTTAAGAGTGTTATTGATTGTCGTTGTATAAATTATATTATTTATGTAAAAAATTTGAAGTGGCTGAACATATAATTGTTCAGAAAATTTGTTAAGGCTGATGTGCAAAGAGAGATCTAATTAGGCACTAATTGAATAGGTAGAGGTACTTACGGACACTGAATGATTATTTATACCCACCAACAGGAATATTTACTCTCCCCGTTTGTTCCATGTATGCTAGAATATATGCGAAGTGTATACTAATTTAATTTTCTGTCTTGTTCAGTTTCATGTTTCGTTTAGATTTATTAATACTATATTCATCTTCAATGATACCATTATGAGGTTTTACTCATTAAGTTATTCCAAAAATAAACAATTATAATATAATAATTAGAATAAAATAACTTTGTTAGAAGGCACGAAATGAAAGACGTGTCGTGAAGGTCACAGTGTTTTATTTGTGAGTCAGTGAAGAGAGTGGACGTAGGACATATGTAGTATTCTCCGGATGCAGGCTGTGATGGCTGGTCAAGCGCGGGTCAGAGAGTCGACGCCGGGCGCTGGTGACCGGACTCGTTGACTGTCAGGCACTGGCGATCTTGGGAATCAGTACTCCAGTGCTGACGGGAAGGCCGAAGGTGCGGTGGACCTTGTAGGCGGTTGAGCGGGAGCTGCGTAGACCAGTGAAGATGCTGCGTGTTCTCATGGTGGTCATGGTGCGTAGATGAAGCGCTGGTCAGAGGCGCTGGAACCAGGGCGCTGTAATCCGTTGTAGCGCTGGCCAGGGATGGTGGCCAAGGCGTTATGTCCCGATGGAGTCCATAGTTGAAACCGGGCGGAGCCAGGAATATTGTCCTTCGCGCAAAGGTGCGCAGATTATCACTCGCAAGACTTGTAAATTGTTGACGGCAGATTGATGACTGACTGACTGCTCGCTGCGTCGGGCTTATTTATACTGTACAGCCGACGGAAACAGTAGGTAGATGAATTCGCAAATAAATCGGAGTCACTCGCTCAGTCTGGGCCTTTCGGGAACTTTCGGCGGCGCTGCGTTAACGCATAGGCGATCGGCTAGAACCTTCTAGCGAGTTGGCGTGATGTACCAGACTTGCTCGCAACGTATTGTCGTAGGTAGGTCGCGTTGTTTACGATCAATTCTTGGTAGTAATTTGTAAGTACCTAAGTAGATCGAGCTGTTTACTATTAATTAATTAGTCTGGATTATTCTCTCAACGCCACAATTATAATTATGTTTATCCACAAAGTATTTGCTTGACGCGAAAATTTTTAATACATATTACATTGATCGGTATGACCATAAAAATTATTTCTTTTAATCGAATATAAACAATATTTAGAACTGAACACTTAGTGTAGGTTTTGTAAATATCTTCAAGGGCGTATCACAAAATTAAATTAGAACGTGATACTAAAAAGTTATAGCAAATCTTATAAGTAATCACTAATCACAAAAATTTAACACTGGAATTTTAATATTTTTACCATAATCACAGCCTATGAAAATTTTTCGAGATACATTGTAAAAATCCGGCTTGTAAAGATTCGGATACATTGTCAAGATGTCAGAGTATAAGTAAGAATACCCACTTTGAGACATGTTCTCGGAACTTTGCGTCAGGACATCTTTGGTTACTTTAATTTTCTACAGCTGGCTACAGTTAACTGTCATAAATTAGAATCTTTAGGGATACTCTGTTCGTGAAGACGTAAAAAAAACTAATTTTATATTTATATTTAAGATATTTAGATTTAGGGACACCAAGAGAACTTAAAAACATTAAGATTTTTTTAATTGCAAGACCTTTTTAAATTGTTAGTACTATCCATTAAAGAGAAATCGATAGAAAAATTTTGCGGACTTATCCGTGTGCCCGAACTAAGCGCAGTTTTTCCTTACTTCTTGAGAAATTACCTGACTTTTTCAAATACGAATTTCTTTCGAAAAGAGTGGTAGATTGTATATCGGTATCGGTATTATATTTATATTTTGGTATCGCACCGGTGAAAGACCGCCATTCAATTCCCCTCCTTCTCCTCTCCATCTTATTTTTTCTCCACAACACAGCCCCGTTGGACATGCCATAGTGTCACGGGTTCCGAACTATTTCGGCTCTTTTACGGTATTTACGTTCAAAATAATACTAATAACCTGGTGCGTCTGAAGTCTAGTAGTCGAAAGGTCTTATGTAAATCGGTGACAACCGTTTTAAATCGGTATATATGTATCTCTAATACCTATGATATTAGTGGAAGAGCTAACCCATAGATGGAACTAGTAGTAGTCTATTAGATTACCCACAAATGGCGTTTAGCTGTGGAGTATTGCAGAGACGACTTGTAAGATAAATAAGGTGGGAACCTCCAGGTCGGGGTCCATTTTGCCAGCTAACTAAGATATTAGGGCTCATTGTCAATCTATTATGTTAAAAATCTTGGTGTTTTATTGATCAGAAGTTTTATTTAATTAAAGAGTTAGTAAGGAGACCACGGAGATCAAACATATCACAGGGATCTACAAATCTAGCGACCAAATGACTGTTCAGTGACTACCTATCGAATGTCTGTAAATATAAATAATGTTAAACTAACATTGTCCTTCCATGCAACGCTCTATTTGTGTTAGAAATTTTCTCTAGAAATCTCTATCTCAAAGGTAAAGTTAGGTTGCCTTAAAGACTTAAGACAAAATTTTAAATTGCGCTCAGAAGATAATAATATTTTAATATCGCTTGTATTTCAGGCGAGATTTTCAAGTGCACTTTGCCGAGGAGAAAATTCACACTTGAAATAAAGCTGAGTGATTCTCTCTCGTGCTATATCTCTCTATCTATTTTGTCTCTCGTGTATCTACCGTCTCTCTGATCCACTTTACTCCCCCCCTGCTGATCAAGAGATTGGACATGCATTAATAGATTATATCATTACGTATAATCGTATAAAGATAATACATTATGTGTTTGCGAGCAATTCATCACCGTTTTCATCATGACGTGATATATACGTAACGGATTTTTTTTTGCTGCGTCAACAGTGAGATATCCGATCCAAAATGATAGATTGTTTTAATTCAAAGGATTCAAACATTGCGTTTCTTTAAATAAGCCTTTCGAATTCAATGATGAAATTGAAGTTCAAAATTTCGCTAGAAAATTTCGTTTAAAATAAAAATGAATGATATTTGAAAACTGCTCGAAATAGTCCAAGTGCTCCATACTGCATGGTGCCAGTAAGACCATCGAATCCCCAATGGGGTATTTTCGCAATGTTTGAATACTGTTAAGAATGTGTGGAAGATTTAAAGTTTCTTTTTCTGATTCTGATCATCGCACTAAAAATGTTCAATTTGAATATTTTCATTCTTAATTATTGGTTTTAAAAACAATCTAACACAAATTCCGAATCTGTTCCAACTGCTTAAACGTCATTATGATACAGATTACGCCAATGTCTGGTAAGACGACTGTCACCAACGTCGCTCGGCGTGACGTCAATGGCGTGAATTTACAAATAAAAATGAACATGTCGTTTTAGTGGCAAATCTAAAATGGCACACTTTAGATCGTTACAGTAGATTTATTCGTTAACGTTTTTCGAGAATAAAAATAAGGGTGAAAATACCCTATTGGGGTACGTTATGAGGCTGAAGGGGGTCGGGAAGGGAAAGAGGTGAGATAGAGGGAGGTTGAGAAGTATTTGGCTATTCTATCTGGTTGATCACCAAAAAAGCGTAAATCCATTTTAGGCAACGTTTCGATTCTTATTTGTGGACTGTAACAATGGAAATAAGGAGACCTTGTGCCTCACCTAAAAATCCACATATTATCTGTGGCAACGAGCTCATTAGCTCTTGATCAGGATTTAAAACTTGGGGCAGGTACAAATTTATACTATATAGCTATTTTTAAATAGGAATAATACACACAAAAAAATGAAAAACAATATTTGAAAATCTCCTACTACCTTCATAGTAAGCGGAAATGCTTTTTTCGTGATGGAAGACTTATTCCACTGAGTCGAGGGATTGAACTCACGATGTCAACTCATCCACTGACCAGTTGAAATTAAAAACAAAACATTCCTCGAGCTGGTATTAACTCTTGATCTGACTTGCCATCTGGACCCCACTTACCAACCATTCTCTTTCTCCAGCTTCTTTCAACCTCAAAACATTCCTTAAATAGGAATGCCATAGCCTGATTGATCGTTAGATTGACTGTTTCAGATTCTGAGCAAAACATTGGCCCCTGAAAAATGGCCTTTAGGAGTTACTTTTAAGCTAAACACGCCCGAAATGGCCCCGCGCCGAGCTAAAACTAATCGTTCGTTGGGAGACTGGTAAAACTCAGATGGCTCGGCATGACTCGGCATGCTTTGCTTGATATTCTGCGAGTTAAAAATCCACAAAACCGAGTCGACGAGTCGTCGTTCTGCGCGGTCGTGTGCAAAACTCATCGCCGATAGTTCGCCCATGGAAAATTCCTAACCGGCACGAAATCTTCAAGTGGACGAGATATTTTTCTGGATGTTGTATAAAAGTGTATACATATTTTATGTATCTATCTATATTATTTCAAACAACTAATTTAAAACAAACCTTTGTTAAAGATTTCTGAAAAAAGTGCTTCTCAATTTTAAATAAACTTAAAAAAGACTTTAAAGAAATACAAAAAAAACTTATTTAAAGAATATTTTTTAATTCTTCCTTGGCCTGGACTGGCTCGCTGTGGCTCGCCGTGGTTCTGCTGGGACGTGTGTGTCCAGTTTTATAACGCTACAACTTGTAGGCTGCCTTGAAGGATACAAGTTGAAGAATTTAACCGATTGATCCTGTTTGGTAAATATCTAAAGGTGTACCTGATTGATTGAATGTCAATGATTTGCAACATCTTTGAGAGATCGTTATCTTCTTCTTTCGTTTGTTTGCTTTATTTTCGTAACAACTTTGGGTCAGCAGAAAAGGGACCCCTTTTTGTTTGGCACTGGATAGTCTGATTTAGATAAATACAATGAACTTAATATAAACACACATAAAATATATTTGTATATCGAAACTCTTTATAATATCATTTTTTGACTACCCGGCTTACGAAAAACCTGATAATGTTTGAAAACCACTACCATCGTTATAAGCGGAACATGTTGTTTGTGCTACAATGGAGGACTTAGCTTTATTCATAGAGGACTTTAAAAAATAGTATTTCTGCGAATAATAAAAAAACGTCGAAAAAAGTGTGTTCTAAAACCAAAAGTTCCCCTGAAATTATAAGATTTGTAAATAGGTACTTAAATACCTACCTACTGGATAATTATAAACCATACATTTTTTAAAATTTCAAATAGAGAATTACACAATTTATCCAATGAAACTGTCTATTTTGATGGCAATTCTTTTTTCAAACTTTCTTTTGGCATGTAGGTTACCATAATCTTGAAACAAAACTCCAATAGAAAATACACATAAACACGATCATTTGACACTTTTTTCTGAATTTTTTCTAAAAAAAATCATTTCTGCATCATTAAAACGGCCACCATCTTGAAACGGAAACGGAACGTACACACAAATTTACAGACTGACGAAATGCAAAACTTCGATTTTAAAAACGATTGCGTTACGCTCAGTCAATTTGATATTTAACTTCGTGCAAAAAACCATCAAAAAAAATATTTTTACTTTTATGTAATAGTTAAAAATAATTAACTCATTTCATAATTTTTTTTATATGATAAACATCCTAATATGAATAGTGAATTAATGACCCCTCGCACCGTCTTCATCCTGACTTTGAGACAACCCAAAGTTTGAAAGTTGAGAACGTAAATGATATAAGTATATGAAAAAGACTGGACTTTGAGAAGCAGATTTCTTGAGTTCTGCTGTTAGTATGACATCTCCGGATATGCCTACCAATACCTAGATACCCAAATTCTTCAGCGATCAATAAATATCCCCGTCAGAATATTTAAAGCATATTTAAAATTTTATCATTAAAATGGCTCAAGAAAAAAACTTTGTGTATATAAAATAATCAGGGAATAAATTTGGTAATATAAAACTTGTATTATTTTCTTCATTTTTTAATTCTATTTTTTTATAGTATGTAGGTACCTACGAGTAAAACAATTTCATTGTTTTCTATTTTACTGGTTTGCAATAAACATCAATAATTGTATGCATATGTGCAAGTACATACTAATTTTTATATTTTATGCTTAGCTTTATTTACAATATCAGGCCTTATTAGTTAGATTAATCATAGTAGTAGAATTTGGAATTTTTTTATATAGCTATACTATGTGCATTACACAATATATAATATATCCATGTATCCAGTTATAATAACATGCTGTAATGGAACTGTGAATTTCCTTGTAAAAGTCCGAAAGGGCCTTGATAAATAAAATATAACTCATGTAATGTTAGAATCATCTCAATTTAATTACGTGTTGGTATGTTATTTATTTATTTAAAAAACATACGGCACAACATGTGCCATTAACATAGATATAAAGGTATAAAGTTACAAGTAAAAAGTGAAAGAAAATATAAAAATACAAAAGGTAACAGAAAATATTGATGGAATATAGTGAATTATTTTCTATTTATGCCAATCTGTACAAACCCATATATAACGGTTATTATCAAATTACGGGTGACTTGAGTAGCGTAGCTGTCTGTTTGTTGTCAGAATAATCTTTTTTTTATGGTTCAAGAAACGACAAAAAGAAAAAAAAAACATATTTGTGAGAAAATCAATAATCTCTCAATCAAGTGAGAACTTTAGTAAGGACAATATAAATGTAACACTATCAAATATTGATAATTTACTTATACTTGTACATAATAATGTACTTCATGCCGAAATAACAGAAACTCACAAAGGAATGAACTTATTTTATCATAACCATAAAAAGTCAAACTTTACGCAACCATATTGTAGTCTATATTAATATAATATTACATTTAATTCGGTTCTTCAAGGTGGGTATGAATTCTAAAGAATGTATTGAATGTATTTTTGCCATTATTTGATGGAACATGTCGTCGATAAAAAAGCGATAAACTTCAAAGTAGAATCGTGGAATGAAATGTACTTATTGAAGTTAGCGGGGACCTACTGTATTTATCAATAGACTCTATTTGTACCAAACCCACAGTCAGCGGAAATGTACCAACATTTCTTAGGTGTAAAAGGATGCAGAAAATCTTTCAAATAAGTATTTTTTTTTTATTACGAATACTAAGTAGATAATTGTCAATTTTTTTTTAAGGATTATTTTTTAAAATTTTTATTTCATTGTGGAAACTATGATCCTTAGTTATTTGTGTTTTCAAATGAATGTGAACCATTTTATACCTACCAATTTGTTGAAACCTAAGATAATGTGCAATGTTGCCAATAATTGCTGAATTTTAATCAACGTAGCATTTTATCCGTGTCTTTCTCCTTCTTCAGCCAACATTTCGGACAGCATTACATCATGTCCATCATCAGGTTACATTTTCCTTCTCATATCCCTTGATGATGGACACCGTAACGCTGTCCAAAACGTTGGATAAAGAAGGAGGAGAGCAACACGGTGTACTAACGCAAAACTAAATCACGATAGTAATCTTATCCCTGAAAATCTAAAATCATGTCACGGGACCTTTGTTAAATTATTTTTTTTTTAAATTCAAAAAAAATTCTTTCAAAAATAATTAGTACTAAAGTTACATAATAATGTTAACTGTTAAAATTTTTTATATTTTTTTATTTGTTCCAGTTCACTTTAAGTTTTACGCTTTCGCAACTTTTGAAGGATCTGTTTTCTCCGCGGTCGAATATTTTCTTAAAGCTTCACTTGACAAACATTTGTGATTTTTACAGCGAATTGTTTGTTGTTCCTTTGTTCTTTTTTGCTTTTGTGCTGTTATAATTCCTTAACGTTATTGGAATAAAACCATTTCTTGTAATATTTTTTTAACATGTAAATAATTTTTTTTTCATATAATATAGCCCAAAATAATGCTAAATATATCATTTAACTATTATCAGTATAACCTTATTAACATGCCCTAGACATGGCGCTTTTAAGATTTTTAATTAGCGATTAAAAAAAGGTACATTTTTCTGCAGAAACGTATTATTTAGCCAACTTTCAACCTTCCAAACAGTTCACAGTAAAATTTGGCAACAGCGAAAGTTTTACTAGACACTTTGTAACTAAACTTGAGATAAAGATATTTTTACGATCGTTGTTACGTAATACAAGTCACCCTATAAAAAAGATGCATAATTTAGCCTCGCTTTCCCCATGCAAACGATCGTGGCGTACGTGACAAAACGCAGCTAGCCGCCGCGTGATGGCACAGACCACCCAGGGAGCGTTCTCGGCTCAACACTGCCCGCCACCGCCGAGCCCCGCCAGTCGAGAGCGGACCTCGGGCATTGCAACAGTGTGTTTCTCGCAGAGCGAACCACAAACGCTCACAATGTTCGAGCGCGCGGAATTACGTAATAATAGAAACAGACGCGATCTCGTGCCAGTTTCCTACTAGATGCATTTCGCCATCAAACTTACAATCATGTTTATTATTACGGTTCGGGCTTACTCAATGGAGTCCCGTTCCCGCGTAAAATCCCGAGTGCACTTCACCGCCTCAACTGACCCGCCTGTGAGCGCGGGTACCTCTGGCTCAACATGATGCCCCTTACCTCATCGAGACGATTCGTAAGCTTTCAACCTTCCCCTTTTTCTTGTGTTCAATTCTCGTAAATTTCATGTAGAATCCACGCTTTATCTGGTCGTCATAAATTAGTAGAGAGAGTTAGTAGGGAGATCCATGTTAACCTGTATTTCTCGAGACATTTAATATACCTTGTGCCTTTTACTTATGTGTTATTATTGTGATGTCCTTTTCCAACCTCCTGACCGATGGACGAGCTGCTGATCAAAGAACTGCCCACCCCTGATTGTACACGAGTCGCCTGCTCTACCATTTTATCTGAGCTTAGCCAATTTAATAACCAGGTTCGAGTCCCGGTTTATCCATATCTTAGCACTGGCCCCTTCAACGTGGATTTTTTTCTTTGGTTATTAGTAGTCCATCGGGAGGTCAAATTGGAAATAATCTTGAACTCTTTCACTGTGTTTTATGTCTTGCTTTGTATTAACAATTGAATAACTATGTTTTCTTCCAATAAATCATAGCTGTTCTACAAACCATCGCGTCAAATCTAAAACAACCGTGTCACATTAAAACTATTCTGTGTTAAATTACAAGTTCTACGAATCGTCACTCGACAAAATTTAATTACCGGTATTCTATCACAAGGTGCGCAACCAACATTTACTTCTTTTCGGACATCTCAAACATCACATAGTGATCTTTAACCATGAAGGTTTACTTTCCGAGTACAACTATTAGAGGAAACGAGCTACATTAAACTACAATTCAACAATTTCAAATCTTGTACATGATACAAAATAAATTCCTTGTTAGTGGAGCCATAAGCCAGCATCGTTCTGCAAAATTCATAGACAAGGAAAACTAACGCCCTTCTGTCATCTGATAATTTCGCTTTATATGTAATAAAGGTGGGTAGAGTATCCTTTTTGAAAGAAAAGTCTTGAAAGCCGACTTACCCTTTACATATAATTGAGATTCGCGATTGACGTAAATCCCCGACTCTCGGCCCTTCTCCGCCTCGAGCCTGTCGTGTCCAGGGAAAGGGATGCTTGCGTGTAAATAACCAAAAGCTGGTTCTGCCTAAATTCAGACAATTGGTCACGAATCACAAACAACCCTCCATTAATTGTTGAAAGAAAAAACAATACTTCCTCGAAATCTGTATTCGGAAATTTTTCGGAATTTTGAAAATTTTTTCGGAAATTTGGTTTTTTCGGAAATTTTTCAAAAACGCACAATCTCAGGGACTTTTCCATCAAAATCCCAGGGTAACCCCTGGCCATTTTTTTCAAAAATCAAGGACTTCGAAATTTTTCGGAAATTTTAATTTTTTCGGAAATCTGTTTTTTGGAAATTTTTTTTTCAAAACGCACACCTCAGGGACTTTTCCATCAAAATCCCAGGGTAATCCCTGGCCGTTTTTTTTTTCAAATCAAAGACTTGGAAATTTTTCAAAAATTTCCTTCACTCATCTAGGACTTTGAAATTTTTCGAAAATTTTTTTCAAAACGCACAATCTCAGGGACTTTTCCACTAAAATTGCAAGGAGACCCCTGGCCGTTTTTTTTTTCCAAATCAAAGACTTGGAAATTTTTCAAAAATTTCCTTCACTCATCTAGGACTTTGAAATTTTTCGAAAATTTTTTTCAAAACGCACAATCTCAGGGACTTTTCCACTAAAATTGCAAGGAGACCCCTGGCCGTTTTTTTTTCAAATCAAAGACTTGGAAATTTTTCAAAAAATTTCCTTCACTCATCTAGGACTTTGAAATTTTTCGAATTTTTTTTTCAAAACGCACAATCTCAGGGACCTTCCCATTAAAAACACAAGGAGACCGCTGGCCATTTTTTTTTCCATACTGGGACTTCAAAAATTTCACAAAATTCTTCACCTACCATCACAAGTAAACCCCTGGTTTTTTTTTTTTGAAAAACAACTCAGCCACAACACTCTGACAATTCTTTTTTCTTTTCACAATGTCTAACTCAACTAGCCACAAAATGAATCCTCGAAACAACACCTTAGGCATAATAGCCAACATCTGCTCTCGAAGTACGCAAAGTTTAGAAAAGGAATTGAAAGACAGGAATATTTCTCCTTTCAACAAAACCAAAAACGTCCTGATCAAACACGCAACATTTTACAACAGGAAATACATAAAAGGGCTGCAATTTCAACCCGGCAGTATAATTGCTGACACAAACAGATATAATTTACGCAGGAAACATGTTACCTTTAAGGAAAACGACATAGTTTGGAGACACAACAACACACTCTCACAAGGTGCTCTGTATTTCTCTGCAAAACTAGCTCCTCGCTTTGTTAAAGCAAAAGTCCTGAGAAAAATCTCCGATGTAGTGTACACCCTATCGGATGCCTCTGGGAAACACATCGGCAACTATCACGTAAAAGATATTGTCAAACTAGGAAGTGTGGACACAACAGACACCACCTTCACTAGGTCACACTCACATAACTAACAAACTTTTGGCTCTACCTTTGTCCCACGAGATTTGGCCCTCGTGCAGACAAACAGCATGTCTTAACGCGTTAGTTTCATATAAAAACTCGCATTTTCGACCTCTGCAAGGTAACCTTTTTTTTCTAAAACACAGAAGTGTCAACTGTGGTTTTAAATCATTTCTCACCAATACTCGTACTATTATGCTCTTTTGTATAAACCCTTTGTTATTTTTGTTTCTTTGTCACACCTCACCGTGTAATGTTCATAAATTATACTAATATTTTGTACGTATCTTCTCTGGAACTGATATCATTCCAGTCAAGAGACTTTTTCCACTTCCCGAACAATTTATGCTCCCGGAGTCGACCCTGGACATCATTTGTTAGTCGTTACCATTCTGACACTTACGACACTAAATACATAACTATTTTTTGTCATAAATACCACAAAAAGTCACGTACAACATTGTTTTGTAAATATTTTTTCTGTTCTTTGTTCTTCACATTGTTCTTTCACTTTGTTCTTCACATTGTTCTTTCACATTTGTTCTTCACATTTGTTCCAATGGGTTCCATCGTACATAAAACAATGGCCCCTTTGCAACATACACCCAATTGAGGTGAATACTCTACCCCTGTAACTTGTAATCATAATGCGTGTGTAAATTCCAGTTTGGTATCGTCATTTGATTCAAGTTTACATAGGTGTAACAAATAAAAAGTTACAATAACTTTGTTTTAAAGTTTTTTCAGTTTTTTCTAAAAAAATTGAATGGCGCTCAACATTCCCATTTGCTCTAATTTGTTGTTTTTTCAGAATTTGATATTGACACGTCAATTCTGAAAAAGGTTGTTGTAAAGGAGAACAAACGCCGATTTGTCCTCCTCATCAATAACAATGTTACATACATAACACCTTTCGGTCACATTGAGTATGTAAAATCTTAAGATCTCAACTTCCTGACCCCAATTTGTTATATTATGTACTATATTTTGACTTAAATAAGCATTAATTTGCCTTGTCAAATACACCGAGCCAGGTCACTCATATTAAGTCATCCTGTGTCTCTAGGTGCCTTCTGTATCAAATTTGTAACATAAAGTTCACAACATTCGTGTTTGTGGCAATTTTGGTAACACCAAGTGTGTTTCCTTGTTTTTGTTTGGTCATTTTAAGTAAGTAAAACCCAATCAGGTCTTAAATAAACCACTACAAACCTTTTTTGTAAGCAAAGAGTAAGTAAAACCGATTAGGTCTCTTTTGCTATATTTGTGTCTTGTTTAAGACATCCTTGTAGGCATATGTTTTGTATTATTGCCAACTTAAAGCATAAACCCAACCAAAGGTTATGCCATCACAACATTTTGTAAGCAAAGAGTTAGTAAAACCAAATAGGTCTCTTTTGCTATATTTGTGTCTTGTTTAAGACATCCTTGTTGGCATATGTCTTGTATTATTGCCAACTTAACGCATAAACCCAACCAAAGGTTATGCCGTTGTCATTTTTTGATAATACCAATAGCCACTACTTGATTGTTTTTGACATTGTGTATGTATCTTTTTTCCGGTATTGAAATGGTACTTTTTTATTATTGAACGTTGATATATTATTTTCATGATACATGAGAATGTTACAATATCCACCATGAGACGAGGGATCGTTATAAAATCTAACACTATACATGAGAATGTTATAATATCTACCATGATACGAGAAGTTCGTTATAAGTACTTTTTTTTACTGGCTTACATACACTGTGGCCAAAGAGATAATTTGTTCCATTAAATGGTTATAAATATCTATGTTGTACCTTTCCTTTCAATACTAGGGTTCTTTCGTAATTCGTTCAATTTCTACATGAGACGTGGAGACGTTATAATACTTACCATGATTCGTGCGAACGATACAATATCTTGTTGTTGTCTTCTTTAAATAAGTTGACACTATGTACTTGTTCTACCGGACGTAGATCATTTTACCCTGACTTGTCGCCCTTAATTGGGACCCTTTTGTATTACTCATGACACTGAGGGAAATGTCCTTCACTGTAGTGAGAATTTTTTTTGTTCTCTTCAAACAAACATGAAGCTGTGCATTCAGCAATTTTTTTACGCTAACTGATACCTGTGGACTTCTTGTCAGCGGACCCAAGAACCATCCACTATCCATTGACCATGGACTAGCCATCAGCTTCACTGTTGGTTATGAGGTATCGTGTCGTGGGAGTTAATTGAGACAGTGACACAAAACCACCTAACTCGTTGTCTGGGAGACGAATAAGAAAAACTCCCAGGTTTGTGAAGCTTGAGCAAGGGTCTGTCATGTTCTCACAAACTGTAGAGGATTAAATACGACCCCTAATCTTTCACCAAATACACGTGAAAGATTAGATTGTTATTACTGTGTATTCTCCTTCACCTTTTCATCAAATTCATGCATATTTGTGTAAAGAGTTAGGAAATTTGCTGGTTGATATATTTCGTCCTCACATAGAGATCGAATTGGGAATTAGCTCAGTCACTATCAATTTTCGCTACTCAATCCTCCATCCTTCTCCCCTCCATCAAACTCTTGTACATTTGTAAAAGCTAGGAAATCTGCTGGTTGACCACATTTCGTTCTCTGAAAGAGATCGAACGGAGAATCAGCTCCATCACCAGCAGACCTTCTCGCTCATCGCCATTTTTTTTTCTCCCTCATTATCCTTGAGGTTAATTTCATGAATCTGGAAGGTGTACCCTACGCACATAGCGTATCGTCTGTCTATAAGACAATCTTTATCCATGAAATTTGCTTCAAATCTCTCCTTTTCACCCTATTCCTAGGTAATCAACACATTTCTTGTAATTTTGAAAGTCGTAAGTTGTTATCGCTCAAGCGCTAACACCGGCCATGGAAGGCCAACTTCTTTCAGAAACTTGGTGTTACTACTGTACAACCACCTACCTATACCTTGTATATCAAATAGGTAACCTCACGCCAGTCGTGATAGTTTTTTGTCTCCCCAATCTCGGGATACTCATGGTATAGTCAGCATATTGGATCTCTCTCTACTCTCTCTCTACTCTCTCTAACCAACGACATTTTTTTGTCTTTTTGTCTTTTCTCTTGAACACAATTTGTTTCTCTCCAAACGTTTTGCATCATTGGTCTACTAGGCAGGTAAACTTCAAGAATTTTGGCTCTAATAATAACCTGTCCCTGGATTAAAAAGAAGACCAGCAGCCCTTCTCATCACCTGCAAGCTGAGCTTCTCTTCTTTGCCGCCTTCACTTCCATCACTCACATCCCTCCAATCTCTGCGTACCAAAAACACCCGACCGCACCCAAATTAGGTGTGAGTCGTGCGTGCAGTTGCAAATCAAGTTGTCTCATCATTCAAACCACATTCAAAAGAACCAACCTCAGAACATGCCAGCTCAAGGTTAATTATGTTCCTGCAATCAACCACTTGCCGTTTGTGCAAATCAACCACTTGCCGTTTGTGCAAATCAACCACTTGCCGTTTGTGCAAATCAACCACCTGCCGTTTGTGCAAATCAACCACTTGCCGTTTGTGCAAATCAACCACTTGCCGTTGTGCAATCAACCACTTGCCGTTGTGCAATCAACCACTTGCCGTTTGTGCAAATCAACTACTGGCAGTCATACAAACCAACCACTTGCCATTTGTACAAACCAACCACTTGCCGATGCGCAAACTCAACATAATAACCATTACACGCATCAACCATCAATCAACTTATTGGTATTACTCCTTGTTATTACCAACTCCATTTCACCTTGACAACCACTGCTCCACCGCATCAGCATAATGGAATTCACGCTGGTACAACAACACAACCCGGATACTTCTGGCCCTCCGCATCACCATCTCTCAACCACAACCAAGAAGCACAGTTCAATTTCTATGGCCCTAGTGATACTTGAGTGCAATCTCAAATGGGTCAAGTTACAGTGAAAATGTAACTTTATAACTTCAGTGAAATTACGTCTACTTGGTACTCTACGAAAACACTACGCTCTTCAAACTTAGCTTACAGACCAATGAAATTTTAGAGTCCTTTTTGTTCTTTTCATCACTGCATAACCTTGTATGTTGTTCTTTTCATCACTGCATAACCTTGTATGTTTGTTCTTTTCATCACTGCATAACCTTGTAGGTTGTTCTTTTCATCACTGCATAACCTTGTATGTTGTTCTTGTCATCACTGCATAACCTTGTATGTTGTTCTTGTCATCACTGCATAACCTTGTATGTTGTTCTTGTCATCACTGCATAACCTTGTATGTTGTCTTTTCACCATTGCATAACCATGTATTTTTTTCTTTGTTTTTTTTGTAAATCAACACTGTTTTTTCTTCTCTCTCTACTTCCCTCACGACAAGGTGAAGAGGATTTTTAGCGCCTAAAGCTTCATTACCACGTCGCCTTTTACTGGCGGAGGGGGAATGTGTTACGTAATACAAGTCACCCTATAAAAAAGATGCATAATTTAGCCTCGCTTTCCCCATGCAAACGATCGTGGCGTACGTGACAAAACGCAGCTAGCCGCCGCGTGATGGCACAGACCACCCAGGGAGCGTTCTCGGCTCAACACTGCCCGCCACCGCCGAGCCCCGCCAGTCGAGAGCGGACCTCGGGCATTGCAACAGTGTGTTTCTCGCAGAGCGAACCACAAACGCTCACAATGTTCGAGCGCGCGGAATTACGTAATAATAGAAACAGACGCGATCTCGTGCCAGTTTCCTACTAGATGCATTTCGCCATCAAACTTACAATCATGTTTATTATTACGGTTCGGGCTTACTCAATGGAGTCCCGTTCCCGCGTAAAATCCCGAGTGCACTTCACCGCCTCAACTGACCCGCCTGTGAGCGCGGGTACCTCTGGCTCAACATGATGCCCCTTACCTCATCGAGACGATTCGTAAGCTTTCAACCTTCCCCTTTTTCTTGTGTTCAATTCTCGTAAATTTCATGTAGAATCCACGCTTTATCTGGTCGTCATAAATTAGTAGAGAGAGTTAGTAGGGAGATCCATGTTAACCTGTATTTCTCGAGACATTTAATATACCTTGTGCCTTTTACTTATGTGTTATTATTGTGATGTCCTTTTCCAACCTCCTGACCGATGGACGAGCTGCTGATCAAAGAACTGCCCACCCCTGATTGTACACGAGTCGCCTGCTCTACCATTTTATCTGAGCTTAGCCAATTTAATAACCAGGTTCGAGTCCCGGTTTATCCATATCTTAGCATCGTTTAAACCGAATGAATTTAGTCTTATGACCCCACTGTATGAAAATTGGTCATAGGTCTGCTGCAGATAAGAGCGTTCAAAAGTTTTATCTTCCAAAAACTATCAAGAAAAAGACTTTACACTAATAATAAAATGCATCCATTCCGACTACCATAATACCGTTGTAGTGCTGTTACTGTACAAGTTCAAAACACGTTTGCGTTATACCAGGCAATATGTATTTTCTGTAGCATTAAGTAATGCATAATCATTTGTATTTGGTTTGAATTTGAAGCTTTGATGCTTTAATTAAATACTGCGAGTAGAACACAGCTTGGCCTCTAAAATAATCGTGTATTTATTTGACAAGTCTTTTTCTAAGCCCATAAAAAATACAGTATTAGGCCAACAAAAACTGCTTTAAAGTTCAAAATCTTTTCTGTTATGGTTTTATTGTATAATGTATCAAATCAGGTTCTTTAAAAAATGTTAGTAAAAAAAAATTGTTTGGGCCTGAATTTTGCAAAATAAAATAAAACACACTTTTTGGATGTTTTTTTCTTGCACAAACAGAAACCGGCGGCTGGCGTTATGCGGAATTTGAACTTTATCGTCATTACTGAAGTGTTTTTGGTAGTGGTCGGATTCAAAATGTTACGCGACGGTGTATCGGGGCATCACCTCATCTCGGATACAGAGTTATATATACTTTCAGTATCGCCCTGGTAAAATACCTCCATTCTGAATCGTAACTTTGCATGAGATAGCTTTAACCAAGTTTGATGACCAGATCTGAAATATAATGATAGTTCGCCACCTTCACTCTTCCTCTTCACCATCTGGATCTCCTCCCCACTATTCTCAGCCTCAAATCATACCTACCCCAATAGGGGATGCCATAATCCCCCTGCTTTCAGACGGTTGAGAGCAGTTGGGACTCGCATAAAAACTCGTGCGGTATTCACATAAAAAACGTACGTTAAGGAACGAAGATATCTACAACAAATGTGACTTTTATAAGACACTAGCTGAAGTACCCGGCGTTGGCCGGGATTTCTAAATACAGATAGTGAACTTCCTCTTGGTTTGAAGGTCATGTGTGCAAAATTTCATAAATCTTAGAATAAATAAGTTTAAATTATGCTTTGAGATTTTCATGGTTAAAAGTATTATTTTAAACATTTTTCCACTTGTTTAAAAAAAAAAAAATAAAAAAAAAAAATAAAAAAAAAATAAAAAAAAATAAAACAAGTGGAAAAAAAAAGAGTTTAAAATTGTGTTCTTTATATATATTTATAATGGAATTCCACCACGAAATAACAGTTTCAAACATTAAAATATTAAAAAGTATTATTGGTTTTATTTTTGGCGTATTATTGAGAGCATTGATTACACATCTGCCCTGATGATCAACACTGCGATGCTGTCTGAAACGTTGGCTAAAGAAGGAGGTTGCGCAACACGGCATAATACCCCAAAAACAAATTACTATATTGTATATAAATTGTTTATAAAAAAATAATTAATTTTGATGTTTTTAGAACATAATTCTCACCCTGAATTGTGATGGCAGAATATAAGTCAATATACTGTAATAAACGCAATGTATTACCTCTAGGGACAATGAAGAGACATTGGACAAGCGTTCAAACTCTTTTATAGCCCTTTCTTCTCGCTCTCTCGTGCTATCAGTTGCACGGTCGTTTCAGTTCCTAATATCATAGTTTGAAAATATGCTAAATGTAAAAATTCTACGGATGTATAAATATTTCAATTAAATATAAAAAAAAATAATAAAAGATTTGTTTGAAGTGTTCAACAAAATAAGATATTACAGTTACTTTATCATTGGCCCCTTTCCGGTACCAAGATACCATTCAGTGGTAGTGGTCAGTGGGCAGGGGAGATATGATTTATGCTGTGGGCATTCGAACAATAAGCTTTTATGGTGCGGTGACCGATAGCTTTCAGGCAAACACTCGTTCCGGAGCTTTGTCTCCAAATGGGGCCCGGGAAGTTGCCGGGTTTGGCCGGGGTACGAATTACTCTGACGTCACAAGATACACACATTCAATTGCTTTGTGCTATTATTAGATGAATTAACATCGACACAATTCAAGTAGAAAATTATTGTACAAACATGAGTTTTTTCCTTACATTTGTGGCAACCTCATAGTGGTAAAGTAATACCAGTAATAAATCAGTTTTAAACTCTAACATTTTACTCTGACGTCACAAGATACAAATATTTAGTTGCTATGTGCTATTATTAGATGAATTAACACAGACACAATTCAAGAAGAAAATTATTGTATAAACATGAGTTTTTTCCTTACATTTGTGACAACCTCATAGTGGTAAAGGAATATCGGTTAATTAATTATATTATATACTATCATCTATATTATATTATATATAGATGATAGTTTATATCATCTATATTATATATACATGTCTTTTCTCTCTGCCTACCCCGCAAACAACTCGGTCTTGGCACACACTTCTTGCCTCATTCACATTCATGCATCGTCTCATACATACTCTTATATTATTCTGACTCTTGATATGGCACGACTCGAGTATCTGATTCACTTGGTCGTGCCATGTCTTCCTCGGGCGTCCCCGATTTCTGCTGCTATTCGCATTTGCATCATATTTCCTCCTTACACTCCTTTCTTGGCTCATTTTCTCTACACGCCCAAACTATCTAAGCGTCCCTTTCTTAATCTTACGCGGATCTCCACATTCCTCACACTATCATACATGGTTTTACCACTTTTCATTTCTACAGCATTCAGTCTACTTTCATCCCTTCTCTGCCAGTTCCATGCCTCACTTCCATACATCAGGGTAGGTACCAGCACTACATTGTGGACTGCTAACTTCGTTTCTTTGGACAATTTTTTGTTAGCTCCAACTGGCCGAACTATATATATCAGTATATTAGTATATAGTATATATCAATATCAGTATACATCAGTAGCAATATGCGTTTGTGTAAAGGAATATCGATGATAGATCAGTTTAAACCTCCTCCTTCTTTTTCATAAATCCCACATAAAGAAAGATTTCACAACTGGTTTTTCAAACAAAGTATAATAAGTTTTTTTTAAAGTAGCTATGTTTATGAAGACATTCCGCGTGAAAGCGAATCTTGCTCTTTCTCATATGTAGGTATGTATGCAACGGATAGCGGTTACAATTTTCAATTCGATTCAATCATTTTATTGATTTTAAAAACATTACAAAAACAAAATTTCATTTCGTTTTGAAGATAACTGAAGAATAAAAATAAAGCAGCATCATAGCTTGTTGTTTAAACTCTATTTCATCGATATTAAATTTATAAATATCCGAAGTGATTCTATTTAACAATAAGATTGCAACTCGCCACCGACCATTGGCAAATTAGTCCTGCAGGCCGGGAGATAAAAAAGTCTACGCCGTTAATGATGGAGATAATCATTGGAAACACAGAATGGTCCATTATGTTCTCTCAATGGTAGAACCGTGTAATTCATAGCCAAATTCTAATATTGTTTACTTTGTCTTTTGTTTCAGATACGTGCCATAATAGTGTGGAGAACGCGAGGTTTAGCCAATTAAAGTTTTCAGTGAATAGTTAAATAAATATTGAGATAATCATTTTTTTATGTAATCTGGATTGTATACATTTCGTAGCTAAACGAAGATGGATTTTCAATCAGAACGAACGACGCGTCAAAAGAGAAATAAATTCAGATAAATATTTAAATGATTGTTTAAATGTCAGCGTAATGAGTAAATCAAAGAGCAGAGTCATGGGTCGGTCAAGTGTATATTTGCTCTCCTGCGTGGCAATACTCTCCGTAGTGGATCCCGCCAGCGGGGGGTCACGATTCAATGACTCTTCAGAAATCGCCCCGCAATCCCCTTTAAATAACACCCGCCAGTGGTCTCCCTCTTTAGTTTCCGCCGCTAATCCGATCGAGGAGGGTATCCTCAAATCTGAGAGGAACCGAGAGACCTCCGTGTCTGACCTCAGCCAACTCGCCAAACAAAACGCGCAAAACGCCCCAATCATCCCAAACGATGGAGTCATCTTTGAACTTACAGATGAGTCTTACGAAAGTCCAGACAATGACGAATCTCCTCCCTTTGAAGAAGATATAGTTGGCGTGGAAACAAATAGTAGAGACGTCATTGCGAGTGACAATTCAGACACCCTACCTTTTCAAGAACCATCCGATACATTCTTCCAAAGTAAAGGAGCCAAAGAATACACGAACACCGACATAGAAAAACAGATCAATGCCACATCTACACTTGGAAACAGTCCAGTGGAAGAAGGAATATTAGACGCAGAGAGAGACAGAGATGAAACTCTCTCTGATATATTCCAGTCCAGCGGTTCAAATGACCAAAAGAAAGATTACGGAGCTGAATACAAAACAGATTTAACCGACAGAGAGACTCAGGGTGCAGACGAACCAAAATTTGAGTTTTTGATTGGTCTTCCTTTAGAGAACTTCACTGGAAAATCAATAAACAAAGATGGGTCACTTGACACTCAAACGAGAAAGCCATTTATCCCGCCAAAGTCTGCGTGGCCAGTTCCCAGGACCCAGTCATTGTCCACTGATCCTAGACTGAATCAGACTGGTTTAGCAGGAGCGGATAAAGGGGAGCAGGCTGGAGAGGTATTGGAGGATTATGTGGAGCTAGTGGAAATAGGGAAGAATGGGAACGCTGCAATAGACCTACTTGGAAACAGGAATGGATCAGCTGGTGGTGTTCACAACAGGACGGGGTTCTTTTTGGAAAATGATGCCCCTGAATCAAGTTAGTAAAATATTATTTAATATAATAACATTTTAGAGTATTTGAATATCATACTAATATTACGTTCATAATTTCTGACTGCTCAGAGCAAGTAGAACTGAACTAGGGGTGGGAGGATAAAATAAATACTGAATTTTATGTGACTATCATACATGGGTCTCAACTACTTGGTGCAATTACGACTAAGGCAGCCGTTCGTGTTTATGTTGAGAGGCTGAACGAGTGAGAAAGAAGTACCTGGCTCGTTAAATCTGGTAATTATTGACATTACAGTATTTTAATTTATTTTTAAATAATATTCATTATAAATAGGTCCCGCTTAAATGCCAAAGCGGTTTGTCAACGGGTTTATTAAATAATTTTATCAATAAAACATATTTGTATCATATATTTTTTTCTAAGTTATTCTAAACGGTTATCACTTTGTGGTGGCATTATTTATCTATTAAAAAAGACAAGTAACTTAGTTTGCATCGCTTTATTTTTTATACTAACGATTTACATATTTTGCGAACATAATTCACTTCATCAGGAGTAAATGTACACTAAAGCTAAACATACCGATCACATTTGGAGATTTGTGAAAGAGGAAGGGAGTATAAGTAAGATTGTGGATTTATTGGAATTAGGAAGTAAAATGTCATTTAAAAAAAAATACTGAAATAGTTGATAAATAATGTACGTACAAGATAAGTGACTTTTTGTTGCTGGTAATTTTTGTAATGGTCGTGCAATCACTCTGACTAAATCTTGTGTTATAATAATAATAATACTTGGATGACTTGTATAGCGCCGTTTTTGTGCAAAAACACCTCAAGGGCGCTGTACAAACTTATAATACATTTCTACAGTGATCTATGTTATTACTCAACTATTTATGTAGATCTACTTATGGTAAGATCTGCTTTTTCTACATAATATGGAATCAAGCAGTAGGTTTTGGCACACAATTTTAAAGCATAATTAACAAATGATGTAATACTTCTCTTCTTTGTTCGTAAAAACTTTTGTTTACTAACACCCTTAGTCGTCGAATAGATTGTTTGAATATAACTTATATTTGTCTTGCACAAACTTCCCCAAGAAGTTAAACCATACTGGTTAGTAGGTTACACTAGTAACAAATAAATTATATTGCGCTTGTAGGCTTGAAGTATTTAATATTGTTAATTCGTTCGTTGCCCGGCTCATAGAAATTTGCAGATATTGCTTTTATGAATATCTCATTTCATGTGCGTATCTGCAGATATCCTCAAATATACATGCGTTTTTACCGGTTGATTCATATTAGTTAAATAATTAAAATAAAAAAAAAATGCACATGTTGGACTTCGAACAAGCGATACGTTTTTTAGCTCTTATACAGAGGTCATCTTTAAATTAAAAACCACAAAACATTCAATCATACAAATGGAAATGAGATCCATGAAAAATCAATATTTTAGATAATTTATCAAACGTACTAATAAATCCGTTTTCATTTTACGGGAGACGCAAACGTACGTGCTTTATCGAATTAATCAATAATAAAGTTATTAGTATATTTGTTGAAGAGCTTCTGAAAAGGACTGGATTCGAATGAATTTATACAATACACTTACTGTAGGTAAGTTATGACTTGTTAATTAATGATTTGCATAACATGTATTAGAACAAAAGACTCGATGAGCTCAGTTATCAGCCTGTTTTTGCCGTGAAAATTAACAGGGAGAAATATCGCATTCCGCCTAAAAATCAATTAAGTAACTAGCTGCTTATTAAATGACGTTTTCTTGCTAGGATTAGGCAGAGATATTGCTAGGATAATATGCCGCAAAACTCTTTCTTATCAAACATTCTTCATTGCTTCTGTCACATTAATAGTTGCATTTCATCACTGTAATTGCATCGGAATCTATTACAAATAGGGGTTTCTAAAATTAATACGTTTGTGACGCAATAAGCGTTTTCTTATAAAAAAAACTAGACAAGTTTTTCAGATGCGTTTAGTAGACATATATGCTTCATTGATAGAAATACAATAAAACGTCTATATAACGAAAACAACCTAAGATACTGGAACATCTAGGCAGGTTTATATAACCCTTGTAACGTAGAACGTAGAAAGCTACTTTGGTAGGCATCGGGAAGTATCGCATTAAATGCAAAAGTGGGGTGAAATATAAATATAGGGGTAGCGGCGCCAGGGGGGCGGCTAGCAACCCACTGCAACTGGAGGCATCCTTCCGGAATATTATTTAAAAAGGGTGGGAATGGGATGGAATTTTCACACGACTTGAGTGGTTTTAAAGTCTTCGCGGTGAGGGTATTATTCGATATCTTTTGCGTGCAGCGGGCTACTGTATTTTTCCGTCAACTTTCGATGGGGGGTGCTGTTGAGACTGTACCTGAAAACGTGACGCCAAGCGGAGATAATGTTTATGCAATTTGGGTATTTTAAATAAATATTTTTCATGTAAGAAATATTTGAAAAGCCTAGTAGATTTTTTCCTGATTTATTTTCCTGACCATATAAATAATGTAGAAAAAGTTCTATTTTTCTGCTTGATTTTGCAATTAGTTTATTTTATGTTTGTTCTGATGATAGGATGATAATAATAATAGAAGAACGTAAACATAATGTACTTACTCATACGGAAGGGTATTCATGTTGTGAATATTGAAGTTACCAGTGTCTATTTGATTCTTTGTATCTCTTGGGCGTTCTGTAATAATTTCTAAACATTTGTTTTTGAAGAGTTTTGTTTAAAATTTAACCGTCTTCACAGATTGGTTGGTACAATATGTACAAAATCCAGTTACAACCTTAGTGCACCAAGGTTTCAACATTATTTTTTCGAAAAATGCGTCTTGTCTTATTTGTTGAAAGCTAAGGATGGGTTGTTTCAGATAATTAGAACATTTAAACAAATTTTGAAGTTGATTTTCAAGTTCTGTGAAGGTTTTATTTAAGTTCTGTTATTATGTCATTATCGGCCAGCTGTTTCACAAAACTGAAATTTGATGAATTGTTCAAATTCCCTGAAACAATCTATCACAAATTACTTTAAAATTTCAAAGCTGTGTAGCCAGTAAACGTAGGGAAGTTAAGGGCTACAGATAAAAGTATATGTTCAAATTTAATGACGCTAGAGCTCACCATTCAAGGGAAATTAGAGAGACAAACATCTCGATTGTGCGGAGAAATTTTGTAAACCATTCTGTTGAATTTTAGTTCTGATAATTAGGAGATAAATATAATAATTTAGAAGACGCATCTACATAAATATATCTCTGCTCACCACTGCTGAATAGAGAGTGCACGCTAGAAATGCCTTCCATGTAGATTTGAATGGTAACCAAAATTACCGCTGATTTAGTATCTTTTCATTCTATCCCATTTAGCACGGGCTCTGTTTCTCTTACACTTGTCCGACGTCGTATATCGCCAACCCATTTGAATTTCACAATGAAGATGAAACACAGTTTTGTAATGAAAATTTAAGGCAGGTCGGATGACTTTCCGATCACGAAATACGCCCATATCGTGTTTCTTGTATTCTTTTTTCATTCTGTGTCGTTATTTTAATCTACTTTTCTTATTGGATTTGCATTATTCAAAATCTGTCTTATACCGAGGGACGAATCACATTTCAACAATCAGGAAACTGAATTCTGATCAAAACCTTGTACCTACTGTAGTACCGCCCAGCATAATATTTGCTTTTCCCTTCCCAAACACGTTCATTAAAGAACATAAATGTATATTATTAAAATAAATACCGGTAAGTTTTATTATGTTCAATTTTCCTATTATGTCCTAAATCCTGTATCTAAATTTCGCTAATAAACAATTAGTTAATGTTAATTAAGTGTTAACCTCAAGTGACCTACCAGATAAGTATGGTATTGTATATTATCTCCATATATAGTTGGTAATAACATAGATCATTGTAGAAATATATTATATATTTGTACAGCGCCTTTGAGGTGATTTTGTACAAAAAACGGCGCTATACAAGTCATCTAAATATTGGTATTATTATTATGGCTTCCAGAGAACCCCGCGTTTGTGTTGTATTCATATTTAATGACTTAAGGGCCCACTATTCGAATTTCATCCAATTTCCGAGATATTTTCCTTAAAAGTTTGAAGTTTTTAAGCTCTTAAAAAAATATATGTTATTCTTTAAGATAGTATCTATTTGTTCCAAAAGCCGAAACGGTAATTATTTGAAATTCCCTCGATAGAAATAAATCGCAAAGTATGCTCCGAAAAATATTATTAACACTTTTATTTCTGTTATTTTACAAGTTATATGTATGAAAAAAATCACAATGCTTCTTTTAATGCTACTCAATAGACCCCATAAGTAATTTTTGCTATTTTTGAAATACGCCGTGATTTATTAAACATTTTCACAACTGTCGCTTACGCCTATTGCTTTTAAATCATATTTATTATAGCGCGCTCGCTCCGACTTGCAGATTAAACTATCTTTCTTTGAGAAGTTCATTCGCCAACTCGAGGGCTTTGGGGGCAGACGTGTCGTTCATCGTTCTATGATCTACAGACGTGCGATTACGTGCAAATATTTGAATTTATAAAGATAATTTTTACGCGTGTAAAGTTTATGAGTTAATAAATATTGTTTTTTCAAAGATGGGAAATACACGAAAGATATCCCGTATTTCAAAGAAAAAATGTTATCTCATAAAATTATATCCTATCTAATAGGTGAGAAGAAAAAAATACAATTTTTGATTTGTAAGCTTATATTTATTATAAACGATAATTTACTATAAAAATTAATAATTCATATTTTTATTTATGTATTGTGTAGTAAAAAGTTATTATTTTTTTTTCAGAATAGGTACTTTGGGAAATAAAACTAATTCCAATGCATTAGAAATTACGGGGTAAATTTTTATTAATTTAGTTTTCTTGTTGTCTTGTCTCTTTTCTTGTTCCTATACGATCGTGATTTATTTGCGAATTAACTTTCTACGTACACAAATACACACGTCACTTTACATCTGCTCCTTAGAGTAATATTACTCTAAGATCTGCTCTAATGATTCACAAATCAACGATGTCCGAAATATAATATAATATGTAATAATAATATGGGCCACCTGTTTCAAATAACAATACTCGAACGTGGAATCCAGAAAAATAATGAACGGGCCAGCGAAAAAAGCTATCGAAAGTTCTGAAACTGTGGGGAATATAATTTAATAAAATAAAATACTTCTTTGTTTTAAAACCACGATATTTATTAATTTAAGAACCGACCGGTTTCGCTTTACTTAAGCATCATCAGGGTACAAATTAATACTAAACAAGAAGTACATAATGTGTGCATATATATAACAAAATATAGAGGGAGACAACATGATACAAATATAAGCAACACAAAGACGGTCATAAAATACATTAACATAAGTGCACAAGTAATGGAAAAACCGCTAGATAATTATGTAGACTAATGGGTTATACGAATAAATCGGGAGAAACAAAACATCAACTGGCAAGGTGGTAAGGAGGTAAGGAGAACTGGGAATTTTTTATGGGTTTATTGGAAACAGACTTAATATTGGACTACTTGATATGTCTAATTGATTATTAAGTATCTGACTTTTGGTTTTTACAGCTTTTTTAATTTCTAGTGCCTCTAAATTGTTTAGTCTGTTACCATGCCCGTTTTTATGTAAGATGTTAGCACCGGTGCTATGACAGAATGTATGATCTTTATCGATCAAATGATTTGCAAATTCGGAAAAACCGTTATTATTGAGGTTTTATTGATGTTTTGTTTTTCCCGATTTATTCGTATAACCCATTAGTCTACATAATTATCTAGCGGTTTTCCATTACTTGTACACTTATGTTAATGTATTTTATGACCGTCTTTGTGTTGCTTATATTTGTATCATGTTGTCTCCCTCTATAATATATTTGTATCATGTTGTCTCCCTCTATATTTTGTTATATATATGCACACATTATGTACTTCTTGTTTAGTATTAATTTGTACCCTGATGATGCTTAAGTAAAGCGAAACCGGTCGGTTCTTAAATTAATAAATATCGTGGTTTTAAAACAAAAAAGTATTTTATTTTATTAAATATGTCAAACCACAAAGTGATTGCTTTCTACAATAATATAATTTAGTTCAGTGATGTTATTTTTTATGTCGGAAGGAGGCCCTGAAGAAAATAATTTCTCTCAGAGCCTGTGTCATCTTTGAGAATGCTGTATAGAGGGTCTTTTTTGAGGAGGAGGGAGTGAACCTGTCCTGAATGTCAACTGTACAATTTCTTCCCAGAATTAACTTTATTGTACGTTTTTTGACTAACCGTACCTTGGTGTTCTATTTTCAATAAACTCTTTAATTATGTTTCAGATGTGAAATCTATACTCTGCTACAGAATGTTTTGCCCAAGTCTTGTAAAGATGCAAAGGCACGGACGTAACAATAAAATCATTTGAGCCCTTTACTGTTATTTAAAAGGTCACTTGAAGTGCAGTTATAATCAATGATTTTATTTTTTTCTAGCTTCCACGAATAATTTGAAAAGGCATTATCTAAGGATTATACTCTTAAGGAGAATATAGAAAATGTAGAAAGGTGAAACGGATTTAAGATTTTCGATGAAATTATTGTGTTGTGAAATATTTGTTTTGTTATTTATTACTTTATTTTTTTTTACAGTTTTACCGTACGCGGTCTTGTTGTAGAGTGGTACATCTAACTGTCATGGAAAGTTTTTTTCTGAGCTTTAAGAGAAAGGTTTCTTAAAGATACTGGAGTTATTCTAGGGCTATGTTAGATTTTTAACATCGATCACCGTAATGCTTGCCTTCCTGAATAAATCTAATTTTATTTAATCATTTACGGCCAAGATGTTTTTGACAATGGTGTGTTTTTATCTTTCTGTATTCCAATCATTTAGCTTTGCTTCTAGGGTTGTGCCCCAGTATTGCTTTTTGGAGACTGTAAACGGATCTCTCGGCATTTAATGAAACTGCAGCAGAACAAAGGCTGTTGCTATATTGACGTTCATGGTATGTTTTGCTCAGATTGACGATAAGGTTTCCAGATCCGCATTTCGCTCGAAGCATGTTTAGGGTAATAAGTTTATAGTTTAGGGTTCTTTCACCGTATTTATGGGAACATTTCAGAACCACCAATCTTTCATTTTGAGTGAATCTTGTGCTTGTGATTAAATTATATTTGACAATTTAAACAAATAATATTTAGAGAAGTTAAAAATAAAATTGAAAGTTCACTGAAAGCTTAAACTATTAAAAGTAGTAATTTCATAAAAATGTAAATAAATAGAGCCCCTTTCACATTTTAGAATGTAATTTTATGTTGCTTACATGTTTTATTACTCTTTATAATTATTGAATTGTTTAAATGAATAAATAAATAATACAAAAAAGTCTTCTGATTTGTAAGTCCTCAGGAAGCACTAAGGATCTTTCTATCTCTCTTTATAATATAATAAATTTGATGAGCATAAAAATGTAAACGTGTATATAATTTATATAAATGTACAAAAGTAGATATTACACGTGTATAAATATTATATTGCGCATATTATACAAGATGTCGGGGGTAAAGTGCACAAACTTCGGGAGGTGATTCTAATTGATAGTACAAGTAAAAAAGAAAAAAAACTTTTTTTGGAATTCCAACGTTTTAAGATAGTTTTCGAGTAAAAAAGTTTAATTTTTTGTATAGAAAAAAAAACAATTTCTTCTACGGAAAATAAATTTTTGTGGAAAAAATTTGGAAATTCGAATAATTTCCATTTCATTTTTACTTCTTCTAGCATTTAGAATAACCTCCTGAAGTTTGAGCACTTTACCCCCGGACACCCTATAAAGATAACCATATAAGAAAAACCTTATTGATGTAAAAATATATTTATTGATTTTATAAAAGTTATAAATTACTTTTATAAAAGTGAGAATAGTATTTTAGTAAAGTAAAGTAATTTTTATACCTATACAAATAACTTTCGTAAATGTTTTTTGTAAAATTAAAAAAAATAATAATTAATTAAATCCGTAATAAAACCCATATTTTGAGAACCATCTTCATTTCGACTCGGTTCTCATTTGCTCGCTGCTAACTAAAAATGGTTCTGTTTTTCTAAAATTGCAATAGATGTCGGTAATTTAATTTCATAATCCCCAAAATTATTCCTAATACGAATTCAGACACCTCTGTCGGATTCTTTTAACACTAAATTTTGTGGGTGTTGCCCAAATCTAAATTCTTTACGCGGAAAGCGGGCCCTTAAAGCGGTTATCTACGTGCGCGAGAGAATGAAGATATTATAGATTGTCGCCGGTGTTATCGAGCGCAGTTACTCGTACCACCGTAAAGTGTGGGTAGTGATAAATGTTGTACAAGTTGGTTCCAGGAACTCAATAACAGTAATACTGAGAGTTATTGTTTTAATATCCATGATCACGTAAACTATGTCCCGTACTATATTCCTGGAGAGACGAGTGAACTCTTTCAGAGCCCTTCTCCGCCATCCCATGGAAAGCTTATGGCGCAGAATACCCCATCCAAGAATACCATGATTTCTGCCATGGCTACCCGGATGAGGTCTCCCTTAATGGCATCTGAAAAAAGGGGCTCTCAAAATATCCCCATAAATGATTTTTTCACTAAATTTGGCATTTCTTGTTACTACGCTAATGATTTTTAAAATTTTATTTTTAACTTTAATTAATCTTTTTAAAATTTATTTATTTTGTAAACCTTATAAATAGCTGTACCCCGCCACGTATTGCTGTGGCTCAGTCTGTCTGTGTAGATAGAGAAACAATAGTGAGTATTGATTTTACGTCCAACATATGGTGTTTTTTTTTTTAAAAAAACATGTTTGTCCAGCAGATGGCGGGGTTTTTTAATAAGCATGATTTTACCTGTCTTTTTAATATAGATATATAAAAACACAATCGTATTCGATTGCAACGTTGTGCCAAAATTTCAAAGCAATCGGTGAAGAGCTTTCGGAGATTTAAGATTTTGAAGAAAACTAATATAATTTAGTTTAATTTATATAGATAGATACAGAGATAGACTAGCTGAAATTCCCGGCTTTGCCCGAGATTTACAGAGAGTTATTCTAAATCAGATTTAGGGGGTAAATTTCCTCTTATTTTGAAAGTCAAGTGTGAAAAATATCATTAAGAAGTGTCGATACTCTGCTTTAATTGATAAGAAAAGGAGAAGTGGTGGTTTTTCAAAATATCATGCAGACCTTCCTTTTTTATTTATTGATTCACGCCTAGAAGGCTTTTACACGTATGCAATGATATTGGTAGGTTGATCTGGAGTACAATATTAAATGAATAGTACATAACACAGTAAAATAAGTATGAATGATGTAAGTAGGTGCATCCATTGACGAAATTACATCAATGGGTGCAATAAAAGATATCACAGAGAGTTCTGTCAATTATGAATTGTATATTTTTAAACTCCTATAAGTAGGTACTTAGGGTACTACAAAAGTAGTTTCTTTGATGATATTTATAAAAATATTAACAGTTTGTTGTAAAGCAAGTTTGTATTTAGCAAACCTTTATTACGGCAGGTTGTCTGTTTACGAAGGTCTTTTGAAGGTTGCTTTCCAAATATAGATAATGAACTTCCTCTTGGCTTAAAGCCCAAGTGAGCAAAATTTCATCAATTTCGGAATAAAATTGTAGATTTGAATAAAAATCAAATTCACGCCTCTCGCCCGTCACAGATACTGTTCTCTGTGTAAGCAGATATGTAGATTATTCATTACACTGCTCCCCCGCATACCTTGTGAAATAAATAATAATAATACTTGTTATTATTATAACAACATATTCTCACCCTAATCTCGAAGATACTTAAAATAAAAATTACAAAGAAATCTATTTTAATTTTATTTTTTGGAAGAACTAAGTGAGTAAAACCTCAAATTGTAATATTTAATTATTGAAGACAATATTAGCGATTCCTAAACGAAAATCTGAAAAAGAAAAATCAGCAAAAGATACGGTCACATCTAGGACTCGAACCCAGGACCCTTGCCTTGCCGGGGCACTTCCTAGATGTGACCGTATCTTTTTCTGATTTTTCTGTTTCAGATTTTCGTTTAGGAATCGCTAATATTGTCTTCAATAATTAAAAATCTAGTTTTGTTGTTATGAACAGTATTTTTAGAAACGTCCTATGGTTTTGATGTGTTTTGTAATAGATTGTAGAATAGTTTTTGTAAAAAATCACCTCAAGGATATGCATTTTTATCACAATGTGTTTGATAATCTTTTTTATTTACACAAATTTAGAGGTTATGCTGAAAGTTTAATACTTGCCAGTGTAAAAGCTAAAAAAATGTACAAGATTCATTTTATTTATTTAAAACTAACGGCACACGGAGCATTTACGTACCCGATAGTTATCGACAGTCATAAAAAAAGATTAAATAAACAAGAAAACATAATATACATTAGTACAAAGTTAGTGAAAGAAATGAAAAAGAAACAGAAACTATAACACCTGTTTTGCAGTAACTTCGTTAATATATGCAAAAAAATGTTTAATCAGTATTATTATTTATTTAAATTGGTATTAATTTTTGTCCGATTGCGACGTGTCTTCCACTCTGAAAAGAGTTACAAACAATTAATTATGAATTTATCTAAAAACAACATAAATTTTTAGAATTTTCTTTTCTTCTCGCTTAATTTTGAATCTGCTAGAACCATTCATTAAACTAAAAATAGATTAACCAACTTAGGATTATAACATGCACATGATGTTAGTTACATGAATGCTAATCGTTTGAAGATTACAGCTTTAAATAATATTCTGATCCCCTTTCTTCAAACTGTTTACACCGTGAAGATTAAAGTTACCCCAATAATATAATCTAAGCGTTACAGCACTAAACTTAAGTTAAATTCGGTTACCAACTTTTATCACGTCTCGTAATTGTAATCTTATTTCATATTCCATCTCCACAATTTAGCATAAAGCCTGTGTTCTGTACCTATGTATGTACGTTATGTATTTACGTAGATACTTAGTTGTGTGAATAGTTTTACAATGGTAGTGTAACCATTTATTGTTAGGTTTAACTGTTTCTCGATACACTGAATATGTCTACTGATTTTTGCTTAGTTTAATTTCTCAGATACTTCGGTAAGGATGGGCTTGATTTTTAAAGTGGTTTGAATATTTCCCATATTCTTTTCTCGATTTAATTATCATTATTGGCCAGTTGTATTACTGTTATATCTCTGTTTTACTTGCAGATTTAGTGTTGGAAACTCTTGTAAAAAGTAAAAGGTTCTTTACAATAATGTTTATTTACGGTTCTTTACAATAACGTTTATTTACGTTACAATAAATTAGTCTGGATTTAGCTACACTGTTCATTACCCGAGGGTTGGTAATTTTCTGTTTCTAGAAGCTTGTTGTCTGGCAATAATATCCCACAGGCAATTGCTACACTCTAGCGACATCTGTCGGACTCTGAAGTAAGCTTTATGACTGGTGCCATCTATCGCTTGAAAACCCAACTTATTACCGAACATCACAATTACCAAACTGAAAAAATGACAGAACTTGAAAATCAACTTTGAAATTTGATGAATTGTTCAAATTCTGTGAAACAACCCGTCCTTAAAGTCTGATTTAATCAGAAATAATTACGAAAATTAGTACTTAACTAGCGCATAACCGTGAAAATCACGGGATATCGTAGAATGTGTGAAGATGAAAGTATTTTAAAAATATTTTCCTCAGGATGATTGCCTTTCAAAAACGAATATTCAAACTTTTTTGTTAACAGATTAGACAGACATCAGAAATTTACTTTTCGAATGAACACCGCTAGTAAACTTGGACAAATAAAGATATTTTACATGTTAATGTTGCGATCATACATAAAGATAGTTGCCAATAAAAATGTGCGGTGAAAAAATGAAGACAATGTTAGTAGTTCTTATTCGAAGTATGATACAGTTAAAAGTGACCGAGGGGAATAGGGTCCCATTAGCTCAGTTGGTAGAGCACTGTCCCGAAAAGACAAGGGTCCTGGGTTCGAGTCCCAGATGTGACCGTTTCCTTTTCTGATTTTTCTGTTTCAGATTTTCGTTTAGAAATCACTAATATTGTCTTCAATATTTAAATATTACAATTTGAGGTTTTACTCAATAAAGTTATTCCGAAAAATAAATATATATTTTTAAATGACAAGATACTATATAGCTCCTTCAACATTTCTTTGACTTTCGTATGTTTCTTCAGCACATTTCTCATAGCTATACTATTATAATTTGTTTCATTAATCCATCGTTGGCTAAGAATAGAATGCCTCTACGGTAATTAGCTGTAATAATAGATAATTAATGGTATTCACATTAAAAGAAAATAGAGAGAGAAACTAGTCTTAGTAACATTTTACAAAGTTAACTGAAAATCCAAGAAAAAAATGATTGAAGATATGACAAGCGAAGGAAAACGCCACACATTATGGCTGTAGTCTGCAGGCTGATGAATACTAAGATGATTTCCAACCTCTTATAGGAGAAAGCATCAGAAGAGGGCTAATTTATCAGATCGAGATTCTTCCACATTTTACTAATGCTCCAATTTTCAATCAATGGTAGGCAAAACGGAGGTAAATCAATCGTAGAATGGAGACTGTTAAGATATAAAATGAATCGGTAAGTCCTTTGCACATCTCAATGATAAGTATAGCAGAACTAAGACTAAGACTGAACATTTGAAACACTCGCTTGTACCTAGATTACATGAAATTAGTAATAGGTATGCAGATGTAGCGGATCTGTTTAACTGCACAGAAGCTAGGTAAAAAAAATCTTTAATATCATATCTTTTAAATCATGGCCAATTAAATGTAAGTCTACTCATACTTACGTAAAAATTCAAATAAATATGTATATAAAATGAACTGCCTGGGGCAACTGAGGAAACTTGAGTCAGTAAAAATAGTCAATAAGGTGAATCAACAGCTTGATTGGCACTTACCTACTTTCAACCAAAACCTGAATATAAATGCATACATTTTAGCTATTGTAATATATTATACTCGTATCATGTATCTATACTATCATATATTTCAATCAATACTAATCTAACCTAGTCTACCTATAAGTTTTGCATGTACTTGTATCTCTAACTTTTTATATCCATCCAGAGTTTCTGTTAATTGTATATTTTCTGATGTCACTGTTTATAATTTACTGTATATGGTATATTTTATACCGTTGACATTATAATAAATAAATAAAGAACTAAATGTCAAAACCAAGTTAGCAGTGTTTGAGTAGTGTATCGTCCCACCCCTACTTACTGACATCAATCCTGGATGATTAATGAGGGTGCTTCAGAGTCCTAGATACCGAAATGAGACACTTTAGAGGGGTGATTAGAGTGACACTGTGAGACCAAGTGAGAATCTCTACCATTCATGAAGTGCAAATCAAATCCTTGCTGCTCTTTATATTATAATAGTTTTGAATGAAGTGACTGTTGTGTATGCCGTTCGGTTGGAAGTTTTTTACAAACGCCACACTTATCGTATTTTGATAAGGTTGACACTACTGGTGCATCACTTGACACGAGCCCTTGAATCTGTATAACAAGTAAAAAGATTAAAGAATAAACGTCTCAAAAAAGTGTTTTTTATAAAAAATTTCAAACGTATTAGTGATTTAGCCACATCAGAGGGAAGACGCGCACAGTCGCTCTATACAAAATTAGTATATAAAACATAAGCAATGGCTGTGTGTGGCTCAGTGGCTCTGAATTCCTGAAGGCATGTACGCCAGGAAAGCCTGAAAGTTTCTATAGCAAAGGGTCGAAATTTACAGTAGGAACTTATAATAATAATAATAATAAATTCTTCATTCCAGGATGTGGGGAAGTTAGTGCAATCCCACACATCCCATAGAGGATATAAGTACAGATGGTATTTACATATAGTAAAAGAGATTAAAAAATTAAATTGAAAATTAAATTAAATTAAAGCAGAGAAGCACAGGGATCCATCGGATCTAAGATTATGGGAGCAAGTATCTTTCTCCAATGGTCTTCAATGCTCGATCCTGAAGTCAGACGGGATTCTATGATAAAAATGTTTCTGGAATGGTTTATCCTTTCCCTCTGTCCTGCAATCCTGGTTCTTAACAGAGCTGTAAATCCTGGATCTCGCCCTTCTGTAAACATTGAGGAGGCACTGCAGTACCTGGGGAGTCCGAACATCAATCGGTAAGCGTTGTTATATTGCACCCGAAGCCTTTCCATTGTTCTTTTCTTGAAATTAGCCCAGAGCTCGCATGTGTACAGGGTGGTGCAAAAGGCTAAGAAGAGCGTCCTTTTCACTCGTGGACTACAGAGCCGAAATCTTCTACTGAGCATGTTACATTTTATACTCAGTACACGCCTCTGCCTATCAATATCTTCATCATCCGTTAACTTGTTGTTGATGACATGTCCTAGATATTTTGTGGTTTCTACTGTTTTCAGAATCTCACCATGCAATGCTTGCACAGCACCCTTGAGGTGATTTTGCACAAAACGGCGCCATAAAAATCATCCAAATATTATTATTACCTACTATCCAAAAAATAAAGCAATACTCAATTATTTTTCTACCTTTTAGAATATTTAATTTTTATTTATTTACTATTTATTTACTTGTATTGACATTTGTAATTTATGATGTACTTCACACTGGGATTTCCCATGCTGGGTAATATTTTATTCCTTTGTGAGTTTTTTGTAGGAGAGTGGAAATCTGTTTTAAATATTTATACCGTAGTAAATGAAATTTCTCTGTCCAAATGTTGTATTCGCTTTTGTTTGTTGGATGTAACTTTGATTGAAGGATCTAGCAATGTTGCTATATATTTTTTAAGTATAAATTTTTTTTGAGTAAAATAAATATGGTTTTGTCATAGAGTTATTTAAGCGACATTATTGATAATTTGGTCTAAGCAAGTTATGATAGGTACTTTGAGAAGTATTTTCAAGATGGCTTTTTGCGTTATAGTCAGGGAATTTTAAGTGGCTGTCCAATTATTTTATACTACAATAATGACTGATAGTGTAGATTCTAATAAGTTTTCCTTTGTCAAGAACATTTCTAATTGTTTTAAAAAACTATGTAAGTTTTAATTTTTTTTATTTGTTAGTTGTACAGTTTATGTGTTCTATCAATTAAAGATTTTTTTTCGATTTGATGTTATTATTAATAGATATGCCTGGTTACCTTATTAAAAAAAAAGAAAAAATTCAATGACATTCATTTTGGACATCATGCCTATTTTTTGTACTGAAATTAACAAAAAAATTTAGGAGGGTGAAAAAAAAGGGTTTCATTTAGTAATGTTTCACCACAAAGTTACTAATTTAAAAAATAATATATTTTTTAAAAATTAAACAATAACTTTGTAAACATCACTTATAGGTAAATACTTAATGCCGACCGGGTTTCGCTACAACCGTAGCTTCATCAGGGCAGTATAACACTGTTTAATAACACATTTAAGTATTTACCTATAAGTGATGTTTACAAAGTTATTGTTTAATTTTAAATTATAATGTCACATCACAAAGTAACCGCATCATATGAAGAAATATATTTTTTGTTTATCCAATATTTTAAGACGGTATAATTTTTTTTTCATTTTCATTCATTTGTTTTTTAACACAGGTCTTACAAAACTAAGTAGTAATGAGTTAGCTTGTAAGAAATCTCCTATTTTTACATAAATTTTACGTATTGTTATATATTAAATTAATAAACTCATAATACACCTACGCCCCACGCTTTATATTCTTTGCTCTAATTGTGAACTACCCTTGAGTAACGGAACTCGGCGCAATAAATAATTAGTTTAAATTGGTATCGCGTTAAAATCCAAATTCAAAATTGACTGCGATAGCTCTTCCACGACGCAGCTCTGCCTGTCTGCGGAGGTGTTATTCAATTACCCGGCGTTGCCAGGGCTCGAAGATTCTACCCCCATTTAATTTTCAATTAGTATTGCGTTTATGCGCCGCCCTTCTCGGGGAAACACTACGAGGGTGGGCCTCTTAATAAATTAGTACGTTTTCAATTAGTGGCACTCCACGTGAGTTCTTATTCGACGAATGTTTGTTTAGGGTAGACGATAATAAATCAAATATAATATAATATGTACAGTGATTCCTCTTAATTAGCGATTTTTTCTACACGGGTTAGTTTATTGCTTTTATCTAAGACGAAAACAAATTAAAGATCGACAAATTTATCTCTGCAATCGGTAAAACAGACTAATTTTGACAGCAATGCCAACATTGACCACACAAAAGTAATTTATCTTCTGAAATCAATACTTGGATGTTTATTTATCTTTATGTTGTATAATCATCTGTATATTTATAAACTCCCATTTGCTGAATTTGTTTATAAGTTTGTCTATTTCATAGTTCTGTTTTTTTTTTAAATTCTACCGTTTTGGAAAGATCTGTTTATGTTAAATAAATACACAAGTTCCTCTTTTTACAATTTCGTAATTACCTATTGTTACCAGCTCTGTACTGTTTATGTTATGTTATGTTAAGTTACGTTATTTGTAAATTTATTTATTTATTACAAAATAATACAAGATTTCAAATTATAACAGTTTGCAAAATTTGATATGTATTTTTTCCTAATTATTCTACTACTCCATAAGTGACCTACATTAGCTCGTGTTTATGGGAGAAGTAATTATATACAAAAAGAAAATAATGTTTAAAAGGTGGTAAAAGTTAGCCCATTATACAGGGTTTTCCAATAATATGTGTTATTTTGAATAGCCCGTTATTTCGGTAGATGTTACTTTTGAAGCTGTCATTTTTTGACATTTCACAAGTATAAACTACTTCATTAATAAAAGTGGAACGATAACCCTTCAACAATGCATTGAAATTATTAAAATTCACTTGAGTGAATCAAATTCAAATCATCTTGAGTGATGAGGCCCATTTCCACCTCGGTGGCTTCGTCAACAAGCAAAATTGTCGCATCTGGGGCACGGAAAACCCAAGAGTTATTGTTGAAAAGCCTCTCTATCCTCAACCTGTGACTGTTTGGTGCGGTTTATGGTCCGGCGGAGTCATTGGACCTTATTTTTCGAAAATGAGGCTGGAGCAACAGTTACGGTGAATGGATTGCGCTATCGGGAGATGATTAATGATTTTTTATGGCCGGAATTGGATGGTATTGATTTGGACAACGTTTACTTTCAACAAGACGGCGCTACGTGCCACACAAGCAACGAAATTATTGATCTTTTACGATTGAATATCAAAATAACAACTCTTATTGGAAAACTCTGTACAAACATTATTTAATATACACAATTTTAGAGAATTAGTATTATAACAATAGTCAAAGTTTTTTTTTAATGCTGGATAGTATAGATTGTATTAAGGGTACAATATAACACTAAACAATTTCAGGGAGTTCATTTGTTTTTTGAATTGTTCATATTTCAAAGTTACCTTTTGTTTTTGGACAATAATATATTGTACTATTTAACAGCAAAATACAAGTAGTGGTGCTGAGCCGTGGTATTCTTAGTATTGGGATGTCTATTAGACCCTTTGTTTTGAATTTATGTTTATGTTGTATTATCATGTGTATATTTATAAACTCTCATATGCTGTATTTGTTTATAAGAAAAACATGTAAATTGGGTATGGGAAAAGTGACACTTATTGAAATCCGTGATATAAAATCACTTGTTTCTATTCGTTTCATTTTCGAGTCTCATTATCCACGGCTTCACTATTCGCGCTGAACTGAAGGAAACTTGCGCGGGACTGTTGTTTTTTTTGACTTGCAGTGATGTAACAGTAATATTTATTCATGTCTGGTCCTAGATAGGCATTTCAAAAAGACTTGCGCCCGGTACATTCATTGGTACAAAATATGAACACCATGTTACAAATACAAAAACATAAACTTCCTTGGTCACTTTTCTTTTCCTGATGAATTTTACATATATGCATTTTTGACCACGAAAGTAAAAGTAAAGCGATATCACCTTTGATTTTACCGAGCCAAACTCCCGTATGGGCACAATGTATAAAATAACGAGATTAATATATTTATTTGTTAACGAAGTTTGACTATTCCATTGAATTAACGATATTAATTTTATAAGCTGAAGGCTGAAGGTAGTGGAGATAAAGAAAAGAGGGTTGAGGAGATATGTAATACTGAAAGCTGAAGGTAGTGAAGATGAAGACAAGAGGGTTGAGGAGATATGTAATACTGAAAGCTGAACGTAGTGAAGATGAAGACAAGAGGGTTGAGGAGATATGTAATACTGAAAGCTGAAGGTAGTGGAGATGAAGACAAGAGGGTTGAGGAGATATGTAATACTGATAGCTAAAGGTAGTGGAGATGAAGACAAGAGGGTTGAGGAGATATGTAATACTGATAGCTAAAGGTAGTGGAGATGAAGACAAGAGGGTTGAGGAGATATGTAATACTAAAAGCTGAAGGTAATGAAGATGAAGACAAGAGGGTTGAGGAGATATGTAATACTGAAAGCTGAAGGTAGTGGAGATGAAGACAAGAGGGTTGAGGAGATATGTAATACTGATAGCTGAAGGTAGTGGAGATGAAGACAAGAGGGTTGAGGAGATATGTAATACTAAAAGCTGAAGGCAATGAAGATAAGAGGGTTGAGGAGATATTTAATACTAAAAGCTGAAGGTAATGAAGATGAAGACAAGAGGGTTGAGGAGATATGTAATACTGAAAGCTGAAGGTAGTGGAGATGAAGACAAGAGGGTTGAGGAGATATGTAATACTAAAAGCTGAAGGTAATGAAGATAAGAGGGTTGAGGAGATATGTAATACTGAAAGCTGAAGGTAGTGGAGATGAAGACAAGAGGGTTGAGGAGATATGTAATACTGATAGCTAAAGGTAGTGGAGATGAAGACAAGAGGGTTGAGGAGATATGTAATACTGATAGCTAAAGGTAGTGGAGATGAAGACAAGAGGGTTGAGGAGATATGTTATACTAAAAGCTGAAGGTAATGAAGATGAAGACAAGAGGGTTGAGGAGATATGTAATACTGAAAGCTGAAGGTAGTGGAGATGAAGACAAGAGGGTTGAGGAGATATGTAAGACTGAAGGCTGAAGGTAGTGGAAGACAAGAGAGTTGGTTCTAATGATGTCTGGTTCTATACAATAAACATCGCTCTAGAACTTTAAAAAAGAAGAAGATTGTATTGGTCTATTCATCATCTTTTTTTAAAGTTACTGCGGAGTTTTTTTAAAGTTACTCGATAAAACTAATTTTCCCACGTGATTTTTTTCCTCATCTTAACAAAAGTTCACCAACTCAACGCATCTCCGGAAATAAATTGGATCTTTGATAAAATTTGGCTTATAATGGGGGAAGTATTTGCAAGTGCGAAGCAAAATACATTTTTTAATACATTTCATGTTTTAATATTACCAGAAGAACGAAGTGGCATCTATTATAAAAGCAAGATCCCGAACAAAATAAGATTACTAGAACGTTTCACCAAATAAATTTTGTGTGGGAAGAAAATTCAGTATAAAAGGTTCTTTCAGCTTGAATTCTTTTTATTTGATATAAAATCGAGAATCCACTGGGAGTTTTAAAGTGAGGGTGGGGGTGGAGTGATGGAAAACTTCGTTCCTGTGAAGATACTTTAATTTAATACTTAGAGTATTAATAATTTAAGAGGAAACCTTATACAACCAGCTCTGTCCATTTGTACCTGGTCATCATACATGCCCTAATAATCTCCAATACACAAACAATATGAAATAAGTGCATATATTCAAAACTTCAACAAAAAATTCAACTGAAAATATATCTATAGCAATCGGCTAATACGCCGATTTTATATGTGGATTTATCGTTTCAATGTTTGACATAATGAGTTCGAATTTTTCCAGTTTGTAAATTTCTTCTTTTGAAAGACAATAATCCTCAAGTAAGACACCACTTTATTTTTGAATCAATAACGATAGCCAACCGGGTTTCGCTTGTCCCAAGCTTCATCAGGGCTAAATATCAACAGTTGATATTTAGCCCTGATGAAGCTTGGGACAAGCGAAACCCGGTTGGCTATCGTTATTGATTCAAAAATAAAGTGGTGTCTTACTAAGTGTATGTTTTTTCATTCAATATGTCACACCCCAAAGTATTTGCTTCCTTCGAAAATACAATAATCCTCTATCAATTGTTTTAATAAATGCTTACAGCATCGAAAATCCTACATTATTTTTTTTTGTGAACGGAAATATGTACATTGTTAACATATTTTTACATAAATTTTTTTAAATTTTTTTTAATCAAATTAAAATATGTAATATATGTTTCATGATGTTAATTAATACCTCCCTAATTGAGAATAACTCGTGTTTATAGAGGAGTGTTCGTTATGAGTTGTATACAATAAATAATATCGGGACTACTACCGTAAATATAGACATTAAAATTAATTAACATACAGGTACAAAAAAACAAAATTATGACTAATTAAATTAATATCCCCTGATTTTTTACGGGTCTGTCATAGTATTGTGTAATATTGTACATTATAGGTAGGTACTTAAATTTCTTTATCATAAAAACTATGCATAATATGTTAGCAAGAAAAAACTGGAAATTAGTCCGAATTATCACCGTTAAATGTGAAATATGGCGCTAGCGTCCAAAACTATGCGAATATAATGGAGGGTGTGATTGCATGCCCTGTGACGTGAAGTGAAAATAATCGGTTTCTCAAAATATATTTTTTTTTGTATTTGCATTCTGTACATTTAGTACATAACATTTTTGAATTGATTTTTCTCTTCCATGTCATTGCTCGCTTCCGTTGCCATAAAAATAACACATTTAAAAATTTATCCCTGACACGGCAAAGGAATGGTAATTTTAAAATTGTTCCAACTTCAAGGTTATGAAAGTAAGTTTCCGACTCAATGAATTTGTATGGAAACGGGAATTTACTCGTTCGGTGCAGGCGTCGAATATTTTTCACAGCTTTGACGGAAGCTTTCTTCCGCTTTGCTGGTTTGTGCTTTAAAAAAGACAAGTCATCTAAAATAATCACGGTGAAAATTCCCCTGCAAGTAAACTATTCATTTTATGAGTTGAAGTAAATAAATGAAGCATTATTCTAAAGATTTTGGTTTTCATAGAATCGAAAATATAAAAAAAGTCTTGAAAGTTCCAGTAATTACGTCAGTTTTAGTTATGTAGCTTTGCGGAAGTTGATTAGTTATCTAGTTTTGAATAACGTCAACATTTACACCAATGTTGTGCATTAATAAAATTATGATTTCTAGTGTTTTTAGAGAGTGTCTGTGCCCTGTGGCGGGCGGGCGGGTTGTTGCGTGGCGGAAACTGGGCAGGCGGCCTGGATTTTATTTGCATACAAATCTATAGTTGAGATATTCATGAAGTTTTGCATACTTCACATTTAAAACAAGGGGAGATCACTGACAACATTAGATTTCTAAAAACTTTACGTGAAGCCCGAGCAACGCCGGGAAAATCAGGTAAATACTATTTTAAATTTTTTTTTAAATGAAATTTGAAAATTTGTAAAGAAGTCTAGGGATGGTAGGTATATTTTGCACTGGTATCCTCAGTACTTATTCATAACCCAACGACTGTACAGATAAATGTGTTGATCTGTTCAGCACTTCAAGTTAGTATAACTTTTAGTATCGTCCTGATGAAAGACCCCATCTAAAAACGAAACCGAAACTTGAAATAACTAGCCATGTTTGGCCATTGGCCAGGTCCTCTCCACCTTTCCTCCAACTCTCTCCAGCCTTTCAACGTACCCCAATATTTGGATATGTCTTAGTTCCACAGACTCCGCGCAATCGTGACTCTTATTTAGTATTCATATAAAAAAATCACACTCTAAAGAATTACAGAAAACCATTTAATGAGTGACAAGATGACCATTGCAACATATTACATAATATAATATTTGATTTATTGATTTCTTGTAAGTTGTAAAGACCTTTAACCCTTGCTGTATCTAATAATATTTGTAGATACCATCAATAATTCATTATCCTCAACCCAATATTCTGGAAACGTTCTGTCTACTAATATATTCTATCTATGTATATGATTCTAATCTTCTTCTGATTTACAATCAAAAACCATAAACATCAAAGCATATATTATAATATTCAGCATTTAATCGTCTTAGGATACCTACTTTGAATCAAATATATTTTCAGTAGCAGTTCAATAAAAAACATGAATTGATAATACAATATGCTGTGTACTAATAAAGGTATTAAACAAAAAATGTATGTTTTAACCAAATACAATCTTCCTAGGTAAACAAACCGTAGTTAAAATGGCTGTCGTCTATTTATAAGTTGGCATTGGTGATTTTCTGGAATTTCTAATAAAGCTTATACCGAGGAGCACATTTTTTTATGACAAATTCGTTGTTACCACTGAATATTTAAACCGGTAGAAGCGGGCTGTGGACATGTCCGCATACCCGAAGTAAGCTCAAATTTTCTTTACTACTGGTAGGTTTGAAAAGTCCTTCATAAATACCAACTTTCTTCCTAGAACAGAAAATCAATTTCATTTGCTTGTTTGTTGCCTGCGAGTTGAAAGATTTTATGTAAATTAGCGACTTCGTTGTTTTCGGTTCCATGACAAATTAGAAGTTTGATAAATCAGAATACTTTTGTAAGTGATATAAGATCATTGAAGTCCAAATTACATCTGCCGAGTTCTCGGTCGAGACAGTGCTTTCGGCTAATATGATCGGTACAGTCGGTACTCGACCTAGTAGCTGGCAAGACATTAGATAGAAGCGAGACACAATGACTCGGTCGTATAAGTACCCTCTTCATCTATATACTCAACTCGGCGCTTCACTCGCTCTCCATTTGGTCAGTGCGATCAGCCGAGTCAGTAAGTGAAAGAAAAAATTCTAAACTTTTTAAGAGAGCTTGACGTTTGTTGTTGTAAAATCTGTTATATTTTTCTTTTTCCTCCATCGCGAAACCATGTTAAGAGCAATTTAAACTATTCTCAATGAACAGACTCGCCCACCTCTACTCTCCAATACGTTGTTTGACCGAATACTCGGTAGGTTTAATTCGGCCTTAAAAAAGATAAAAAACATGCCTTAAAACTTTACCTAAAGCAACATATATCACACGTCTATTGATTTTAGGTTCGGTGGTTGTTACGAATATAATGTCGTATGTCGTCATGTCTTGCTCGAATTCACTTTTAATTTTATCGTGTTGATAAAAATATATTTTATGAAATGTTTTAATAGTACCTAAGTAATAAATTAGGTATTTATATTTAGATTCAGTCTACCCATGTCATAAATGAAATTGGTCCTAGGGGCAATACTTTGTTTTTACATTTTCCCCACATAGGAAGCCCTGGGGAAAATAATTTCCCTCAGGCCATATTTCATCTTTGGGGATGCTGTATGGAGAGTCTTTTTAGGGAAAAGAATGAGATAAAGTTTAGGAGCGGTAAAAAGCATGTGGGGTGTGTAGGAATCTAGAGGTCAGTGTGTGGAGGAGTGACTGAGGGATGAATCCACCCGCCCCATCATCCGCCGCTAAGACCTGAACACATCTCACCCAATAAACCCGGACACTCCTGCTGAGTCACCAAACGTACCGAACCACTTGGGGTGACCTATGGCAGAGATTTTAGTTATCCACTAAATGGTTCCCGGGGCGGCGGTACCCACACCCGCCTCCCAAATTGAAAATTACTGGTTGACGTTTCACATTTTGAAAGATAGTAAAAACATGAGATATGACATGGAAGCGTTCCGACAGTCGCCAATCGATGAGCAGACTGCACGGGGTATCAAAGCAGCGGATCCAATGACAGATATGCGTTTATCTAATGAAAGTTATTATGATAAAATTTCACAGAGAATTGACCTATTTTAGAATTTCATGCGTGTTTCTATTATCTATGATGTCTATTATTAACTCATGACAGGCTGTGATGTATGGTAATAAGTTAGGTATTCAAGCGATAGATGGCACTAGTCAGAAAGCTTACTCCAGAGTCCGACAGATGTCGCTAGAGTGTAGCAATTGCCTGTGGGGTATCATTGTCAGACTTCAAGCTTCTAGAACCAGAGAATTACCAACCCTCGGGTAATGAACAGTGTAGCTAAATTTAGACTTATTTATTGTAACGTAAATACATGCAATTATTGTAAAGAACCTTTTACTTTATCAAAAGTTCCCAACACACTAAATCTGCAAGTAAAGGCAGAGATATAACACAGGCCAAGATCTTATGAGCTTTTAAAAAATAGAAATCCCAATTATTCAGTCAATTATTAATGGTAACTTATGTATTTGCGCAGGAATACATAAAATTCTAAAATGATACGACAAGTATTTAAGCTAATATAAGGAGGATAGTAATTTTGGGTACTACCTACTCCCCCACTTGGCTGCGGGATAGTTAAAATACAAAATCATTAATTTGTAGTCGAAAATGCAAACTAACACTACTAAAACGGACTTGACCCCGTCCACTGAGACAAATAATGGGGGATCTTATAATAAGTACAACACGGCTAACCTAAATTTGTGAGAGAGGCCTATAAAAGAGCACACGCCATGAATACATAACACACGAAATAGCTATATTATATGATGGAAACGAATGGGTCATAGAAGCCTTAATAAGGAAGTTTTAATATTCTGCTTGACTGTATCCTAAATACAGGGTTTTCCAATAAGAGGTGTTATTTTTATATTCAATCGTAAAAGATCAATAGTTTCGTTGCTTGTGTGGCACGTAGCTCCGTCTTGTTGAAAGTAAACGTTGTCCAAATCAATACCATCCAATTCCGGCCATAAAAAATCATCAATCATCTCTCGATAGCGCAATCCATTAACCGTAACTGTTGCTCCAGCCTCATTTTCGAAAAAATAAGGTCCAATGACTCCGCCGGACCATAAACCGCACCAAACAGTCACACGTTGAGGATAGAGAGGCTTTTCAACAATAACTCTTGGGTTTTCCGAGCCCCAGATGCGACAATTTTGCTTGTTGACGAAGCCACCGAGGTGGAAATGGGCCTCATCACTCAAGATGATTTGCATTTGATTCACTCAAGTGAATTTTAATAATTTCAATGCGTTGTTAAAGCGTGTATCGTTCCATTTTTATTAATGACGTAGTTTCTACTTGTCAAATGTCAAAAAATGACAGCTTCAAAAGTAACATTTACCGAAATAACGGGCTATTCAAAATAACACCTATTATTGGAAAACCCTGTATAATGGGTTAACTTTTATTTCATGTAAGTTGGAATTAAAATAAATTGTATATTAGTAGTCCTATTAATAGTAAGACCACGCGTCCAAAAAAGTATGATTCTTATTTACTTTTATTTAATAAATCTTTATAATAAAATTTTCTCAGAAATCACAAGATTTGTAAGTAGGTGCTTAAATATCTACCTATCTACTCAATTATAAATAATAATAGTATATTTTTTTAAATTTTCAAATAAGTAATACTTTATCATTGAGAGAGATCAGAAAGGAGTTAATGAATAATAACATGCTCAATTTAGGCATAATAAGAATGACAGTTGTTTAAATAAATGAAATTTTACGTATTTGTGATGGATTATTTCAAATGAAACACTATTATTGACTAAATGTCTACAACTGATATTAACTGTTATCGTACCTAATATAATTTGCTCATAGGAGACTTGCAGTGCTTAAATATGTGTTACAGCCGTCAATGTCTATAAGTTGAATCAATATCGTATAGTTTGTCACAAAAATTAAATATCGTATTACATGTGGCGATTCTATTTCAGTATGAAATCGTGTCTTAATTTTTAATGTATAATTTTTTTGGATCCGGTCGCCTGCAAACCGAAATGAACCTTACGGTTGCTTAAAATTGAGGGGCAGAGTGGTATTTTTTTGCCTGCAGACCCCCTATGCAGAATTTATCCGTAACACACAATTTTAATTTGACCAATCAGAGGGCCTACATCGTTCAGACGCTAGGACAATAATACTATCAGATACCTTATTCTTCATTGATATATTACATTGATGGTATAACCTTTTAAATAAGTTAATTAAAAAGGCTGTTCCTAAATAGTAATTTGTCCACAGAACCCCCCCACTAGGGTACCTACTCATGTGTATGCTGTAGTAAACTTACCCTTTTAAACTGTCATACCCTTAAATTAAATATACCATTCCCGAGAAAAAGTCCAATTATGTCCAATTTTCCAATTATGTCCCAAATCCAGTATCTAAATTTTGCTAAAAAAATTAGTTGATGTTAATTAAGTGTTATGTTAATTAATTATATATTACAATGAATTAAAAGACAGACGAAATGCAAAACGGTCGAGTTAATACAGAAGTTCGCTACACACAGTCAAATATTTTGAATCTAATATCTTTCTTCCTTTGGAGGTTTTGGGTTAAAAACCGAGTATGAATAATATATGTATGTTTGTTTGTATGTCTGTTTGTTTGTGTGTTTGTTTGCATGTTTAGTTTATGTTTTTGTATGTATGTTTGTTTGTATGTTTTTTGTAAGTTTGTTTGTATGTTTTATCCCTATTAGATTGAGAATAAAGCGCACTTGATGTGAAATGACACTAAACTGCGCTATATAAATGCTATGTTATTAATAATTGTGTAGGTGAGCGACTAATCCCTCGCAGTTTTCTCCCTGTTTGCAGGTTTCACTGATTTGCAAACGCTATTCCTGGCCTGCTTCGCGACACTCGTACCCCTGCTCGTCGCCCTGTTCCTAGCCTGCGGACTTAGGTAAGTAAACACTTTTTTACTATTTTAACCTAAATAATGTAATTCATTTAAACCAAAACTAGGCTTTCATAACGTACTACAGAGTATTTTTTAGGCTTCTGGGGAATATTTTATATTATTTCATGTTTAGGAAATAAACAATTATTTACAAAGATTTAAATTGTTAAATCGTTATATTATGTTGTATATAATATAAAAATATATATATATACAGTATATGATAAGTGTATAAGTTCCTTTAATTATCTTGATATAAAAACTAACAATTATACACATTTAGATACTCAACGATATTTGGTCGATGTATATACGACAATATAAACAAAAACCAATCAGATAAATAACAGGAACAGTAAAAACAATAATAATAATTGTGCGTGTGTATGCGTGATTGCCAAAACGTCCCTCTAGTTCGTTTTTGTCCAACAGAACATTTTTGGCGAAATTGAGTTAAGTATGCAGTTGTTCTTAGAAAGCATTTATTTATACGATACAAATGATTTTTTTAAATTTGTTTTCAAGATGCAGTTTGTCTTAGTCCGCCAAAATTAAAAAAAACATTCCGAGTGTGTCACTTTGAATCATTAAAGTAAGCTAATTTCATTATATATGCATTTTTCGTAAAAAAACTTTAAAGCGCTATTTTTCCCGATTTACGTTTTGGTCTGTTGGATAAAAACAAACTAGAGCGATGAAAAGTTGATGCATTGTCATCAATAACGAGTCTTTCTGAGTTTGAGCTCGATGGGACCTCGGGAGGTGGGTTAATTTCCACTTCGATGACTTGCATTCATTCATTAACAAAAACTCAATCGAAATTCAAATTCATGTATTAAAAAAAACCGAAAAGTATTGGATGAAACACAGACTATATTTCGCATCCGTCACAACAAATTCAATATTACAATTGCGATAAGTTTGAACATGTCTAGTCTATTGCGTTGAAATATTTCGCTATAGTTTAATTTTCTTTAATTGGTCAATGTTTGTGGACACCATATGAATACTTGGAGCAAATGCATGAGTTTGTGTATTTGGGAAGTATGTTTAGCTGAAAAGGATATTGAATTAAGACGCGAATGGTAGAAAAATTCGGGAAGCCCAAGGACGACATGGCACGATCATGTGAATTAAATTACACATAGAAAAAACTGTCAATAAACTGAGGCATCTAATTTACATATTCAAACTCATGAGCAAAATCGTTATCATAAGAACCATGAGACTTTTTTATGATGCATTGGTACTTTCATCCATTTCCTACGGAATAATCGCCTGGGGAGAAACACCAATAACCATGCGAAACCTCTAAAAATTGTTCAGAAGTCTATCATTAAGATAATTCACCAGAAGACCAAGACATATCCCACCGATCAATTGTTTCAGGAAACTGACATTATGGAATTAAGGCGGATCCACTGTGTCCAATGTCTTAAATTTATATTCACTCGTCCTTACAATTTCTGTAAAAACCCAAATCGTTCTAGCCAGAGACAACATATGCGTGTACACACTGTACACAGTGCCTCACTGCAAAACTAGGCTAGCCCAAAGACTATAACTATATTAGCCCTAAATTGTTTAATTTCTTGCCGAGTTCCATCAAGATGTGCCAGAACCTAAACTCGTATAAAATAAATGTTTAAAGAAAAAATCTGGAAGTGAGAAATTTTTTTCTATAATTTTTATTACGAATATCATACCTAAAATATGCCATTACCGTCTACATTAAAAAAAACTAATTTCTATTCAACTTCAACTTTAACTGTTTAATTTATAGTTTATTAACTTTTATTAATTACGCAAGTAAAATCATATTAATCTAATTATAGGTACTATATATATATTTTTTATTTTTATTTAACCACCACTGTTTTGAATTCATAACTTATAATGCCCACGCACAGGCTTCGCCTTTGTGGGATTTTTTTTTACTGTTTTATGTTTTGTATGATATATACAGTATGATATATACAGTGTATAATATATACAATTATATATGTATCAAAAAAATTTGCCAATTACAAAAAAATAATAATAATAAATACTTGTAGTAAAATGAGGCGTATGTAATAAATGGAAAGAGGGATGTAAAGAATATGTATGACATGGAAGTGAATGGTAGAAGAAATCAGGGATGCCCGAGGAAGACAAGGCAGGATGACTGAATCAAATACTTTAAAATATAAACTTTTTCATTACATAACAACAATATTATTTCCACCTTAAGACTACCCCACTATAAAGTCACTATAATTCAAAACTTCAACACTTTATTCCAAACCATTAATTACAGCGAGCAACGTTGGGTACACTTCAGCTAGTTATAATATATACCTATAATGAACCACCTTCTGAATTAGAGTAGCGAAGTCTTATAATTATGCATTTTTGCGCAAAATTAATTAATGGGACGTATCCACAAAACATTCAACTACATCTCGTAGATGTACACATGTTCAACGCATAAAATCAAACGGCTCAATCAAAATGCAAAAATTTTAGAGAGGTACACATTTCTCCAGATTTGGATACAATTACAGCGGTTAATATATGAAATAAATGTCAGTCCTACTTAATCGGGAATCGACTCAGTGATTGATTCCAGTCCCTGCGGATGTAGGTTCAATCCACACTCAAACAATTTTTGTTGTTGTTGTTGATAAAGTTTTAAAAGACATTTTAAACATTCAGAGCAGAGAACCAGTCCCTGGGGAAGATGGTTCAATCCTCAGTCAAACCATTTTTCTTCTTCTTTGAAATTGGCTACCAGTTGGTCCAAAAGATGGCGCAACTAGGTCGAAAATTAAAATTGTATTATTGTAAGAAGACATTTTTTTAACGGGCTGATTTTTTACTTTATCGGAATTGGACATAAAAAAATGGTTTCTTCTTTTTTTTCCGGCCTCTTGCAAGGCTAGCATTAGTGATTAAAAAAAACGATTTAAGGACAATTTTTGACTGTTTATTGATATTGTAACAATTAACTTGATGAGAAAGTCATCAAAATTGTTTAATGTTTAATTATACGAAAACATTATTTCAAAATGTAGTTAGGTACTCGGTGAAGATTTGAATTCATTAAAAGCCAAAGGGTTTCCGTCCACTTAGAATAGAGCCTTTAATTAATTTACCTGTAAAACGTTGACAAATTCAGGAAAAGGTGTATTCAGTGACCCGTGGAGATGACAGTTCTAAATTCCAATCGGGTTCCGTTCCACGTTCCCTTTTACGGATTTAGGTACGAGAGGGTGGAACCCAGTTACATCTAACGTATTAGTTACACCATTTTAGGTACGTACACGAGTTCAGAATCCAGTTACACCGGTACGCGAGATACATCACTTGGTGGAATCCATTTATATAGATTAGATGCACTACGTTAGATGGATATAAGCCAGGTGCGGTTATAGACTTTTCTCATTACACCGGATAGATCAGATACACCAAAACTGGAAACAAGTTGCACCGGGTACACTAGATACTTCACTGTTTAGGTACATTCATGAAGTTTTCATCTGGAATTCAGTTACACCGGTTAAGGGATTTATATTACGGCGTCTGAGGCGTATCGTAATAAAACTATAACCATAATTCAGAATGTGATTAATTATAGGTAAATACAGGGTTTTCCAATAAGAGGTGTTATTTTGATATTCAATCGTAAAAGATCAATGGTTTCGTTATTTGTATGGATTGTATCGCAGTCTTGTTAAAAGTAAACGCTGTCCAAATCAGTATCATCCAATTCCGGCCATAAAAAATCATTAATCATCTCTCATTCACCGTAACTGTTGCTCCAGCCTCATTTTCGAAAAAGTAAGGTCCAATGACTCCGCCTGACCATAAACCGCACTAAACAGTCACACGTTGAGGATAAAAAGGCTTTTCATCAATAACTCTTGGTTTTCCGAGCCCCAGATGCGACAATTTTGCTTGTTGACGAAGCCACCGAGGTGGAAATGGGCCTCATCACTCAAGATAATTTGCATTTGATTCACTCAAGTGAATTTTAATAATTTCAATGCGTTGTTGAAGCGTGTATCGTTTCATTTTTATTAGTGAAATAGTTTTTACTTGTCAAATGTCAAAAAATGACAGCTTCAAAAGTAACATCTACCGAAATAGCGGGCTATTCAAAATAACACCTCTTATTGGAAAACCCTGTATATTACATTTGACAATAAAGATCCAGATGTAGATAAACGATACACGTGAAAGCGAGCAGAGTGAAGTGATATGGCCCGTCCAAGTCGAATGTCGCGAATGCCGGTGTTTTTTCAGAGACCCGTCCGGGATAATTTTTTCCGTAAATGGCTCAAATGTATTGTTAGATGTTTACGTCCGTAGCCAGCAGTGGCTACACCAGCTTCACTAGATACACCACTTTAGGTACTACGACAGGGTGAGTCTCAGTTACAGCGCAAATACCCAGGTTATAACCATACTAGTTACGTCGGCTATATGAGATACGTCGGTAACACTTGGTAAAGGCTGTGTTCTTTACAAACCTCTGGCATTATTTTAAACGTTGGTACTTAATGTTCTGTGTAAATAGCTTCCAAGCTGACGCATCATGTGAACGTATATAGTAGACTTGACTGAAATCAGTTTTATTATCAGATTTATTGAACAATTATTTAAAATTCACAAATCGAGACATGCATACTCATTTGTGTAGAATGTAGACTCTGATAATATATTGTCTTCATAATCACATTTATGCCAAGGTTTTTGAATTTATGTTGGTATGTTATATTTGACATCGCCTTAGCAAAAAGGGTCTATTAAAAAAAATATAGTTTTCACACTAAAAAACGGGACTGTTAACCATCGATTATCAACCCGTGTCAGCCATTGGACAAATTGACGGTTATTGTAATGGCTGATTAAAAAAAATTAAGACCTAAAATAAAAATAGTACAATTTACTTAAAAGTGCAACACCGGTCTATGTAACAAAATTTTTCATGTTATGTTATTATAAGAATCACTCGTTAATTTCACAGAACTTGAAAATTAACTTCAAAATTTCATGAATTGTTCAAATTCTGTGAAACAACTGGCCATAAATATTTTTACGTTAGCAGTTGTTTCGTGTTTGATAGGGCAGAACTGGCTTAGTTCGGCCACTTTTGTATGCTGGCAACTCTGAACCCGCACTAAATAAATAGTAAAACTATTTTTAACTATATATTTATTTTTATTTAGTATAATGCAATATCCCACAAAATCGAATGGTAAACCTATAAACTTATGATATTAAAAGCAGCCCGTGTATTACTATATAGAAATAATTCAATCAATTGCTTGTGTAAAAGCGGTCTAACTGAAAAGGGGCATAAGAGGAGAAAATTCACATGAGTTTTTAAAATATATAGACCCCTTTAAGTACTTGATACAAACAGCCTTACTAAATAAAAAAAATAATTTACATTCGTTAAACGGTGTTTTTGTTACACAGTGTATAAAGTAAGTGAAAGTTAAGATTCGGGTTGGTATCAATAAAAAAATATCTTTCACTTTTTTAAATGTGGCAACAATATTTTTTGCGGCTTCACGCATGCGCATTAAAATATTCTTCAAGCGTCAAAGCCGCGGTTGACAGCTGTTTTTATGTCTATTGAAATATCTCCACAGATCGTGTTTTGTTCATACAATTATCAATTTACTATTATATTCGTATTATTGAATATATTTTCAACTTATTTGTATTATTTTTTTTTTCAGTTTTAGACAAACAATCGTATAACAATAGCATTTGTCAAATATACTTTCCTGTTGTGTCTAAAGTTAGGTTGAAAAGGTTATGCCACTATTCAAATTGAATTTTATGGTCTATATTTTACAAGAACTTCTTTAAAGTGATGATTTTTTAGAACATAAATTCCTAATGCACGTGTTGGTAACCATGTATCGAAGAAATAAACGTTTTAAAATGTACAAGCAAAGCGTTACACATTTCAGTGTTTCAGAAAATGAAAAACCAGTTCAAAATTTGTTCTTATATTTTTTGTATGAATGAGATGAAAAACGAGAAAACAGTTTTCTTGCAAACTCCATAAATAAAACGACAGTGTTTTTTGAATTTTGATTTATCTGACATTTTACGATGTTTTGATCAAAAATGTTTGTAAGGAGCTTTTTTTTTCAACCTTTTTCACGTTTGAAATGAAAATTTTGCACTTTTTAAGTAATAAAGTATAATTATTTAAAGTTTACACAATAGATAATATATACATATATAAGAGGTTCTGCCCCGGGTTTTGATGGAATAACAGTTAATATTTTAAAAAATATTAAAAATCAAATTTCTAAACCGTTAAAACACATAATAAATGTAAGTTTCCAAAGCGGAGTGTTTCCATCAATCTACAAACAAACTACCATTACTCCAATATTTAAATCTGCTAACCCAGAAGAAGTTAGCAATTACCGACCCATATCAGTAATCTCGAACATAGCAAAAATTTTTGAAAAGATAGTTAAAAAAAGGATAAACCAATTTGTAAAATGTAATAAATTAATTAATGAAAATCAGTTCGGTTTTATGGAAGGTAGAAGCACTCAGGATGCAATTGCAAAATTAACTAGTCTTGTTCATAATTCATTAGATAAATCATTAAAATGCATTGGAATTTTCATAGATCTTAAAAAAGCTTTTGATAGCATATCACACGACAAACTTATAAGTAAATTAAGAAACATTGGATTAAGTGGTACAGCTATAGAATGGATAAAAAGCTACCTTTTCAAACGCCCTCAAGTCGTAAAAATCAACGATGTACTTAGTCAACAAAAAACAAGTCACTTCGGCATACCTCAAGGTACAGTCCTGGGACCGTTACTGTTTATCATTTATGTAAATGACATATTCAATCAAAGATTAAATGGAAAAATAATATCTTATGCTGATGACACTGTCATAATAATTGAAGGTACTGATTGGAATAATGTTAATAGCTTAGCAAATACTGATATTAATATACTGAAAAATTGGTTCGATAAAAACCTCCTCTCATTAAATACTGAAAAAACAAAATGTATCCCATTCTCTATCAACAAATTAAAATCAATACCAGAATTAAAAATTATAATACATCAACTTAAATGTAACAGAACTACTTGCAATCAAGAATGTTCTATACTTAGTCTAACTTCTGAAATTAAATATCTTGGTATATATATAGATCAACATTTTAAATGGAAAAAACAAATTTGTGAACTTGTCAAAAGAATTAGAAAATGTATTTATATATTTATAAGACTTAGAAATATTCTTAGACTAGAAAACCTAAAAAGAGTGTACTATGCAATTGTACAATCTATATTACAATATGGTATTATTGGCTGGGGAGGAACTTATAACAATATATTAAATCCACTTAAAATAGTTCAAAGATTGATAATTAAAGTAATATTGAAAAAACCATCCAAATTTTCTACTGAGATTCTCTTTTCAATATTCAATGTACCCACAATAGACAATATATATAAAAAATATTCAATTCTACAAATTTATAAAGAAATACAGTTAAATAACTTACAATTCAATTTATCAGCAAGATATCAAAAAACTATCAAAATCCCAAAACTTAATACAAAGCACACACAAAATACCTATCTCTATCTAGGTATAACATATTTTAACATCCTTCCATTATATCTAAAAAATATTGAAGATATTCAGGAATTTAAAATAAAATTAAAAAATTACCTAAAACTACTATAAAAGTCCATATCTTACTCTTATTATTATTTCCATCAAATCTTGAAACTGTATTATTGATAAATGTTGCCTATTTCTTACTTATCCCTTTGGTTTTGCAAATATATTATTTACTTACTTACATGATTCCATATAATTGAGCTAGGATTCACTCACCAAACACAAGAGCCTCGTCTCTTTATGGTGAGGAAAAGCTATTATTATTTACCTTTATAAAACTGTATAATATGTATAATTGTATATTTATTGTAAAAAACATACAAATATTAAATAAATAAAAAAAAAAAAAAAAAAAAAACCTTATGTTACTGCATAAGCAATGTATATATCTTATGTATCTTTCCATGAACTATTTTATGGCAGTTTCTATTTTACGTTTCCGTTAGTAAGGTTTTCAAATACACAGTCGTTTATCGATTTAATAAATTTTTCACTACGTTTTTTAAGTAAGACCGTAAATTTACATTTTTTTTGTTACCTGTCAAAATACATCACTAATAAATTTTGCATAATTATTTAAGTGCCCATTATACTAAAAAGTTACATTTTTACACTTAGGCCGGTGTTGCCTTCTATTCCTCAATTATAACTCACCACGTACGATGTTCAAACAATTAGTTTCCCGGAAGTGAGTCCAGTCTACTTCAACGAAGGCTGTAATCCTACCCCATTAGCTCGGCGTCCATGACCCTATGGGCGGGGGTAGGGGGCGATCGGCGGCAGGGCGGTTACTCGGTTAGACGGTAGAGCACGGAGGTTGTACTTGACGATGACCTTAGCCAGTGATCTAAATAACTACCGTACGATGAGCTTAATCGAAATCACGGGAGATGCAACGCAAAAGCTTTAGTGGGATTTCATTATTCATTTTTGTCACGTTGAAACACGATATAAGGGTTGATCGTGTAAGGTCGTTTTATCTTCGACTAGTTATATCTTGAGTAGTAAAAATATAATTATGATTATGTCACTACTTTTTCAATGCTATGGATGGGAAGGGCGTGATTTTTAATCAGTTATTGAGTAATGTTTTTTTTAATACGAATACGGCACAGGGTTACCAACTGCTCCCAACCGTATGGATCCAGTGAGATTATGGCATCCCCAATTGGGGTATGTTGTGAGGCTGAAGGTAGTTGGGAGGGGAAAGAGATGGGGAAAAGGAGGGTGGGAAGTGCCTGCCAATCGATCTAGATCTGGTCACCAAACACGGCGGAAGCCATTATGTGCAACTTTTCAAGTCAGAATGGTGATCTTACAGCAGGGCGATACTGAGAATATCTTCTACTCTGGAATGTGCCGCAAGTATACTAAATATTATTTTAAATGAAAAAAATGTGAAATAACACAAATTTATTTAAAAAAAATACTTTCACAAGCCAGAATCGAGATCGTCGGATTGCTGGTTGAGAGCCTTGCCCTTCGACCATGGAGGTCGTGAAAACGTTAATGCCGCACAAGAGTCTGAGGCTAAAGGGAGTGGGGATGGGGAAAAGATGGGGAGAGGGAGGTAGGGAAGTATCTCAGTATTCAAACCTTTCACCAAGGCGATACTGAGAATATATTTACCATCTGGGGTCACTTTCACTGGGTTACCCATGTTCATGGTTTTTGGTGTCCTATAATCTTGCATTATTTCTTTAATTTTTAGAACCAACAGATCCCATTGATCGTTTGTTGTTCAAAAGTGTTCTGAAGTTTTTAGCTCTGTAGCATCTATTTCAAATTAGAAGGGTGGGGTTATTACACTAATTTCCGAAAATTATATTAATCGTAAATAAATATCATTAAAATACTGTTAATGATCAGTAAATATTTTAAAATTTATACATGGAGAGTGTTTTCATTTCACAAAATAGAACATCAGATAATAAAAATTAAACATTTCAAAATCACTGAGGAAAAATATTTTCTACAAAAAATGTCAAGGAATTGCGTAGTTCAAAGCCCAATAATAATAACTTGCTTAAGAGAAGAGCGACCAATTGAATAAAGTGGGATTAAATTTCAAAGATATTTCTTAATTAAATGATTTAGTTAATGACTATTTACGGGAATGGAATAACTCGTCCAATTGGGGTTATGGCCTAAATGCGGAATGTATAAACTGAAATTAAACCACCCGCGATAAAACAACCCCTAAAGATTGTTTTTAATTATTTTTCCCTTGAGAAGGATTTTAATGTTAGACCATCCAATATTTCAATTGATGATTCGATTTCTGTTTTTTATTCTATCCCACTAAAATAATCTTTGAAAAGCAAACCGATATGAATTATGTACTCGCAAATATGTATTCGCAGTTAGGTAATATAAAGGTTAACAAATTATTATAAACCTGAAACACAAAAATAAATTCCGCCGACGGGAATTGAACCAGCACTTTCTGATGGTCAGGTGCACGGAACTACTGTGCTACGTCGGCATATTTTTAACCGCCAAATAATCAATAAATACTAGTGTTTCATTAAAAAATTATTGATTTTTATTTTTTTACACCTGGAAACAAGCCACTTTATGTTTGTAGGAAAGGTATTGTTAAATACTTAATTTCTCAGTAGATGGCGTCGAGAAATGTTATATCTTCATTAAACGGTGAAATAATATTTTGCTTATAATAATTTGTTATCCTTTGTGCTTTTCTTTTTATAACCTTGTCTTGTCAAAACATAATTTTACCTCTAATAAAAAATAATAATATAAAAGTATTTACAGCATTCTGTAAAACACCCAATCGGGCGTAATAAAGGTTTGCTTATAATTTGTTTATTTATTTAGAATTAATGGCACAAGTGCAATTTACATACATAATATTTAGTGACAGTCATGGTACAAAAATGATGTAAAACAAATAAAGAAGAAAGAAAAGACTAATTATAAGTTTGATTATTTTAAGTAAACAAAACAAAAGAAAAATAGATATACTCGTACATACATTAGTGCAAAGCAAATGAAATCAATGAAGAAGAAAAACAAAAACAAAAAACCCTATAGTACAAAACAAACAAACTAGGTAATTTAAAAATTTATTGAATAGCTACATACCTTTATATAGAGTCCATTAAAATATCATTTTATTTGGAAAGCAAGACACAACAATGAAGATAGGAAAATTCAAATAATTTGAATAAACCCATTGCATGAAACCCCCTGTTACCTACTCCCCAAATGTAGTGTATTATATATTGTATTAAAAAATATTTGTACCAGTCTGAAGATGGCCTCTACAGGGTGAAGCTGGTTACGGTAAAAAATAAAATACATTGGAAAAAAGTTTTAAAACCTTTTATTATATTATTATAATGGAATTCGACAGCGAATTGTTAGTATCAAAAATAGAAATAACAAAAAAACTTGTTATGCGGTGACCTTGTTAGAATAAGCTGTGCTAAAGTGTTTGACAAGTTCAGCTTTCAATAGAGGCATATTAAAAATTAATGTTTTCGCAAAGAGGAATACTCGGAACGATTTTTCTTTGTTTTTTTTTATTCTTATTCTCCACGTAGGTGTCTACGAAATGGCTACACAATTTTTTCAAAATCAATATATTAAGCTACTTTAAATAGAAAATGATAAATTTTCACAAAGTGAAACATCTAAATACCTATATCTATATGAAAGTGAAATGACTAGGTAGGCATACAATATAAAAGAGCCTTTATCATCTTGTTTCAATGAATCTATAGTTATATATAAAATGTATTTTTTTAAAGGACTTATCAACGGTAGGTGTTATACAGGGTTTTCCAATAAGAGGTGTTATTTTGAATAGCCCGTTATTTCGGTAGATGTTACTTTTAAAGCTGTCATTTTTTGACATTTGGCAAGTAAAAACTACGTCGTTAATAAAAATGGAACAATACACGCTTCAACAACGTATTGAAATTATTAAAATTCACTTGAGTGAATCAAATGCAAATGATCTTGAGTGATGAGGCCCATTTCCACCTCGGTGGCTTCGTCAACAATCAAAATTGTCGAATTTGAGGCTCGGAAAACCCAAGAACTATTGTTGAAAAGCCTCTCTTTCCTCAACATGTGACTGCTTGGTGCGGTTTATAGTCCGGCGGAGTCATTGGACCTTACTTTTTCGAAAATGAGGCTGGAGCAACAGTTACCGTGAATGGATTGCGCTATCGAGAGATGATTAATCATTTTTTATAGCCGGAATTGGATGGTACTGATCTGGACAACGTTTACTTTCAACAAGACGGCGCTACGTGCCACACAAGCAACGAAACCATTGATCTTTTACGATTGAATATGAAAATAACACCTCTTATTGGAAAATCCTGTATATTAATAAAAGGTGTTACATAATTTAATTTTTATTTTAGAATTTTTATGGTGGAATCAGGAACTTGAAAGAACTTTTTTTTAATATGAATACCGCAGAAGAGTACCAACTGCTCCCAACCGTCTGGATTCAGTGAGACTATGTTAACCCCAATTGGGGTATGTTGTGAGGCTGAAGGAAGTGGGCAGGGGAACGAGATAGGGAAGTGCCTGGCTATTTAGATCTGGCCACCAAATATGGCTAAATGCATTTCAAGATTCAGTTCTCAATGGTGGTCTTACAATAAGGCGATACTAAGAGTATCTTTCACCCTCGAAGGTGCTGCAAGTATACTATATATTATTTGAATTGAATAAATTGTGAAATGACACAAAATAATTAAATAAAATTTACTTGTGCACGCTGTGATGGTTTGAACACTTACATAATATAAACGAGACGAACGTACTACAATTTTTTTTGTTTGTTTAGATTAACAACATAAAAACAACAGGCAGGCCCTTCAAAGAGAGTTATCAGTTCTTTACCACGGGATTGTAGACCTTTGTAGCTTGTTTGATTACAAGATGAACTCTTTTAGACGTGAGTTGAGAGAATTGATTGAAGTGCTTTAAAATAAACACATTCCCACGGGAAGGAATGCTGAGGAAGAAGATCGCAGGACGAGGACAGTCGGGTTTTAGACTTGAATAGCGAGAGAGCTCGGGGAATCAACTAAAATCAGTGGTGATATGCGCAAGTCAGTTATTGAATTTTGGGACTTGTAAAATTTCATAATAAAAATTAGTGAAATATTATTGAACCGGTGTTTGTGTGAAGTGAAAGTGTTTGGACTCAGTGAGGATACAATTAAGTGTTGCGATAGCGAATTATATTATAAAATATGTTAAATTAAACGTGATTTCGTAAACAGTTCAAACTAAATTACTTATCTTAAAAACATAGAAATAATAATAATAATAATTGCGTTTTAAAATAAAGTGAACGTATTTAGTAGCAAGAAGTGTTTACCATATCGGTTAATCGAGCTAGGGAGGAATTAATAATTAGCGAGATGGCGTTCTATCCACAGAGACCGTAAACCAAAGAATCAAACAATTCATAAGACTGCGGGTTCGAATCCTGATAGAGGTTTTAGGGAGGTACAATTTTATTTACAGAATTATTTAATTACCCTTCTATAGACATAGGGAGGGGACCAAAAACTGAACAAATTGCGAGGACTTTGCTAAAAGGAGGAAGGAATGCAGAGAGAGAAGTTAAACTAAATTGATTTAGCTATGTAGGGAGGTGGCTAACAGGGTGAGTTTTTTTAATATTATTTATTAAATTCCAGAAGACCCTTTAAAAGACGGATGCAACCGAAGAACAGGAACCAGGTTTACAACACCTGCCACCCAAATGATGTTTTCATTAAAGGAATGTGCCAGACAAGATTATCTATCAGCTGTAAGAAGGAGACGGGCCAATGACCTTTTTTATATGTACGTCGATAACATTTGTATTAGGGAATGCCTCGGTCCGGGGTTCATATTAAAAATTTACCTATCTACCGATCTGTTATTCTTTTAAAAACATTACTAATCATATCATGACGTTGTCCCTGCGATAGGTATTGAATCGCCGACGAGACATTAAATACCAATTACAAATTAGGCCATCCAATATAAATTCGCAGTATAAAAATACCTATCTACAGAGTACCTGCCACAACACTGGCGTACAATGGAAACAGCGAACACCACCAGCCGGGACAAGACGCAGGGTACACTCAGTCGAATAGGGAAGGAGGTTTTGCTAGCGTATGACCGCCCGAATAGAAAGCGATCGGATGCAACCAAACAGAACAAAAATAAATACTTATCATCTGTTATTTGACTTTCTAATTTACAAATTGGGATACACAAGAACAAATCTAGAGTCAAAAAGGGGAGATGGTAATCTCCGAAATAAAACTACCAACCGAACAACTTTTCTCAACAGGTTCCCTTTCGAGAGGTAGGCAGCCTCATAAAATTAAATGCCAAAATCAAACCAATTATCCGTTTATACCTACCTGAGAGGAAAGGTATTCAATAGAAGATACCCATACCTAATACACGAGGGAGCTAGTAACCTCATAAAATAGTTACTGGAACTAAATATCAAATACAGACAGTCCTCATCCTAAAATTTGGCATTTCGAGTAAACCTTACATATATCTCACATGATAATTGGCTGAATGGGTAAGCACACAACTTATCGATAGAAGCTGACCTAATGTCCACAAGATCGTGTGTTATCTGTGTTATTGACCAAGAAAGGGATGTAAGTTGCCGACGGCGTGGAGTTTACAGCGTTTTCTGGAGGTGGCATGTAACTTGAGACCTTACGTGTCACATTTTTGCGACTAGATTCGTGACAAGGGATTTCATGGTTTTCTCCTTCTACATTCAGTAAAGTAGATTTTCCTGGAGGTTTAATGAAGTTGGGGCATTTCTGAAATTGGTAAGAAGACCTGGTTTTCTTTATTCTGGCGTGAAGGTTGCCAATTTGGAAAAAGGGGAGACCCCGCAAAAGCCCCTCAGACCCGGCCGGTTCGGATATCCAGACACGTAGATATCGATTGCCTTGTTCTAATTATCATCCATCAGATTTGTTTGGTAAAGCGGAGGAGCCAACTTTAGCTTGAACAAATTCATTTCCGTGTCTCTTTCCCCTTCCAAAATATACATATGGATGGCGCCGACAACTAACACCATAAATTTATCGTACGTATATCACATGTGTATAAAATCTAACACTTTATCATACTCACATATTACCCTACGACAGGTAGAATCACGTAGCTAGTTGGAGAGCAGGCGAGACAGAAAATAAGGTTTATGAAATGGTTTTAAAACACAGCGGCAATGGATTCAACTCACTCTATCTCAAAAGAACCGAGGGATACCACATACATAGATAATCAGGTTTCTATACCGAGAAACAAAAAACCAACACAACGTTCGGTGGAACCTTTTTATACTGAACCGTCACGTGAAATAATTACGTTCAAGGTCGTAAAACACGTAGACAAACTAGGATGCACACATTGAAAGGGGTGTGTAATAAAGAGAGAGAAGCAAAGGCTTGTACAGACGGCAGGGAGGATATTCCTACCCCGGATATATACATAATCAAAGCCTTATGGAAAAGTTACCTATGGAACTTAAAGAAAATTCATTGCAGAAAGAAATGTTTGAAAAGTGTAGATCATTACAACGCCAGGATTTGAGCCCGCGACCTCCGGCTTGCTAGTCGAGATCCTTACCCCTCGACCCCTCGTCATTTAAAGTAGAACTAAAATGTATTGATATTTCGCAATGTGAAACCCGTTTTTTAAATACGTAGATATTTCTCTTTTGTCAAAATTCGCAACATTCAACTTCTTTTTAAATAAAGATGGCTTTTCACAAATTAGTCTAGTTTTCTTATTATCCATAAAGCCTAACGTTTAACTCAATTTGCATTTAAAGATAAGTATAAAATATTAACCTCAAGTGATTATTCAATTAAAACTGAGTAAAAAAAAAGCTTTTGTAGATATTTCCCTTTTTGAAAACGCTCCGCATCAGCTGCAATTGCAAAAAGGTGGCGAATTATATGTAATCAGGGCCAGCCCTGAGCCAACGCGGCGCCTGGCGCTAGTGAAATTTCAGCGCCCTTTGTCAAAACCAGTAGACGCCCCACCTATGTGAACAATGTAATCAAAACCATAGACGTTCCACCTTTGTGAACACTGTAATCAAAACCAGTAGACGCCCCACCTATGTGAACACTGTAATTAAAACCATAGACGTCCTACGTATGTGAACACTGTAATAAAAACCAGTAGACGTCCTACCTATGTGAACACTGTAATCAAAACCAGTAGACGTCCCACCTATGTGAATACTGTAATCAAAACTATAGACGTCCAACGTATGTGAACACTGTAATAAAAACCAGTAGACGTCCCACCTATGTGAACACTGTAATCAAAACCAGTAGACGTCCCACCTATGTGAACACTGTAATCAAAACCATAGACGTCCAACGTATGTGAACACTGTAATCAAAACCAGTAGACGTCCCACCTATGTGAACACTGTAATCAAAACCAGTAGACGTCCCACCTATGTGAACACTGTAATCAAAACCAGTAGACGTCCCACCTATGTGAACACTGTAATCAAAACCATAGACGTCCTACGTATGTGAATACTGTAATAAAAACCAGTAGACGTCCTACCTATGTGAACACTGTAATAAAAAACCAGTAGACGTCCCACCTATGTGAACACTGTAATCAAAACCAGTAGACGTCCCACCTATGTGAACACTGTAATCAAAACCAGTAGACGTCTCACCTATGTGAACACTGTAATCAAAACCATAGACGTCCTACGTATGTGAACACTGTAATAAAAACCAGTAGACGTCCTACCTATGTGAACACTGTAATCAAAACCAGTAGACGTCCCACCTATGTGAATACTGTAATCAAAACCATAGACGTCCAACGTATGTGAACACTGTAATAAAAACCAGTAGACGTCCCACCTATGTGAACACTGTAATCAAAACCAGTAGACGTCCCACCTATGTGAACACTGTAATCAAAACCAGTAGACGTCCCACCTATGTGAACACTGTAATCAATAATATTCGGATTATTTCTATTTTTATAAAAGAAAAATAATTACTAGGGCAATGTGTTAGGACTGTTGAAAGTATAATGTATTATCAGAGTCTTAGCGCTCTGGAAACTCGGCGCCCGGAGCGAACTGCTCCAATTGCACCCTTAAAGGGCCGGCCCTATGTGTAATCTATTTATGACAGAAGTGTAGCCTGAAACCATAGTAGAATTGTCACAGTAATACGTACGTACTGGGGAACCTTGATCTAATGGCAGGAACATTAAAGTGGAAAACATTAATATTTCAAGGCTGTGCAACTGATAATTTACAATTTTGTATAAAAAAATATAAGAAGATTTTTTTCTTAATTGTAAATATGCTTTACATGCTTTCATGCCATACTCTCTTTAGTTTTGTTATATATGTTCCCTCTAATATTTTATTTATTTATTGTATTCATTTAACGCTCGTAGAGATTTTACATAGGTATAAGTGGTATAATTTTTATGTGATGCATAATTTAGAACGAATCGAAGAAATAATAAATATTTATTAAATTTACGAAAAAAGTTTTTTTTCGTATTCGTTCAATGTCATTAATAGTTCCTAATTAATAGTATTATAATATTTGAATAGCTTTTAATTAGGTGATATTCAAATGCACTAGCTATTTCAGTAGAGGTAATTAAAGTAATATTTAGTTTAGTATTCTGTCTGTTGTTCTAGAAAAGTTCCTACTTCTGTTATAGAAAAGTCCCGGAAAGTTTTGATCGAATTATTTCTCATAAATTATTCGGAACAATGGCGTCGTTTCCGGGAGCTTCTGAATCTAAGGGAGTGTTATTATAAAATCGTATTTTGAGTAAGTGGAATGTTTGAATAGTGAAGTAAGTCCAGGAAACGTAGCGGAAGTCACGCGCTTTGAAAATCAAAATAGATTCTTATTTGTCTGATAAAGTTATTTCATTTACTGTTTGTCGGTAGAATACAGCCTTTGCATTAAAACGAGACAATATCCTTAAATAAAGTCGGAATCTTGAGGCCAGGTAGTAAACGTTCAAAGATGGTTTGAAAGGGAGACATGATAATACGAATGTTAGAGGGAGTGCGCTTATGTTAAAGAAGGATAATAATTTAGCGAAAATGGTGAAAATATTCAATAAAACACGACTCGTTTGAAATAAAGCAAAATTCTCTAGACGGATTCTTTAGTTGCATTTAAAGATACACTGTGAATTTTTTCATGACTATAACATATAAAATAACGGAGCAAAACGTGTTTTAAATCATTTTCGGAGCTTAATTTGCGATTTTTTTCTATCGAGGGAATTTCATATAGTTGACGTTCCGGCATAACAAATGTATATATTATAATCTTCAAAAATAACATAAATATTTTTTGGCACTAAAAAACTTAGAGCGTTAACGATAAACTTGTTATAAATCGGTAGAAATTGGGATGCAGGACTTTAAGGACATAAGTAAAGAAGCCACGCATACAAATATGCGTGTATTGGACAGACCTACTGTTGAATTTTTCCATTTTTTCTGTTTTGTATAGCAAACCCTTAAATAAAGTAGGAATCTTAACGAAATAAGTGAAGAAGTTGTGTAAAAAAATTTCCGTGCGCGGCCAGGCATAATGGACGTACCTATGGTTGAATTTGCCCTAGCGGGTCTAGAAAATTAATCTTTTCGTGGAGTTTGTTTTAATTATTTCTGATGAACGTATTACTAAAAACTCAGATGTTTCTACATGAATACCTCGGGAAGTTACTAACTCATCTTCTAGAAAAATAAAATCTGGTGTTTTAAATGTTTCTTTCCTTACATGTCATTTCATCCGATTGAATAATTGATCTATTGAATTAGTCAAGATTTTAAACTTCGGATCACTTGTCACATAATGGAGTTTTCGCCACAAAAACTCAGACACGTTCTGCCAAGGTGCCACCAAATGAAACATCCTCACGTCCTAAAACTCGTTTTATCTTAATTTCTATTATGATTAGACATATGACATAAAGAATTTCAGAAAGAAAAAAAAAACAATTTTTCTCTTTACATTTAAAAATTTACCATAGTTACGTTAAAAATGTCAAAAATGAATGCCAAGCGGGAATCTCTAATCTGACAGATAATCTTTATAACTAACATGATAAGTACTATATGGTCTAGCCTCGAGGGGTGTAGTTTAAATTGCCTACTAAAGAATATGAAATTTCAAGTATAAAAAAAGAATACTGTATTATATTCCAAAGCTAGAATTCTTTTACGTAACCACATTCTCGTATATTCAAATCGTCCTACAGACCTGCGACCTCGCAATGGCCAGTCACGTAATGAAAAACGTGATCGCCCTCCCGACAAATAGCTTCTTCCGAGTACCTACTAGATAATACATAAACGTGAATCCATAGAAGCTTTTTCTACTGGAGAGCATTGGTGTGAGACTCACAGAAATTACATTTGAAATATAACAAAAACCGTGGAATTAAATTGCCCTTGCGCAAGAAAGGTATTAATTTATTAAAAATGCTAATTTACATTGTGCCTCTGCCTGTAACACTGGTTCATTGAATTTTAAAACTTTTGCTTTGAATTTAACTTTCGTCTTATAAATTGGAAGTGTTTGTTTGTACAATTCAGAAAAGCGATAAAGTACCCACCCAAAGAATTATTTTGATTGCTTTTTTCAATTGTAACTGATTTGTCGAGAATCCAGACTATTTCCATTGATGTATTATATAAAGATGAGACAATTGACTGATTTGATGTGTATGGATAAGGCAATTTTTCACCTCCAATTAGTCCAACTTGACTGTCAACGCTCCATCCCTTAGTGACCGGATACTACCGAATCCGGTCCGCGCACACCACGTTTCGACGAGATATTAGAATGGTGGTTTGATGGCCTCCGTGGTCGAGGGTTAAGGCTCTCAACTAACACGCTTATTATCTTACGCTTACTCATCCAAAATAAAATAGTTATTTGTGACACTTTCCAGATTGAAATATATTCTCAGTATCGCCCTGGTGTAAGACAACCATTCAGAATTGAAACGTTGCTTGAAATGGCTTTGGCCGTGTTTAGTGACCAGATCTGAATTGCCAGGTGCTTCCCCACCTTCATCCTTTACGTTTACCTTCAGCCTCGCAACAAACCCCAATTGGGGATGCCATAGTTTCACTGGCTCCAAACGATTGGGAGCAGTTGGGACTCTTGTGCGGTTTCACATAAAAAAAGAAAAGAAATAAAAAATAATGTTATCCCGTGGTTTGGGATAGTATATTATGTATATATTTAAATATATAAATATTTTTTTTTTACATAAAACCAATAGTCCTGCAAAGCTGCCACGTGCTTGCTTGTCTGCAGGAAGTTTTAAGTACATTCATATTTTACGCATTAAAATAATGTAATTATTGACCAACTTGATGTTACTTGAGTATCGTATTATGTTTTCACCAATAGAAAAAGGAAAAAAAAGAACTCCTTCGAGAATTAGTTTCACGAAAATATTGTTCAATATTTTTTTTTCTGTTATCCTTGTTTAAAGTTTTATAGTTATAATAGCTGACGTGTACCCGGCGTTGCTCGGAGACTTATAAATAGTTGGGGTAAAGTTTGGAAGTTGTTTCTAGAGTACCTGACTGGGTGTATTTTAAAGGTGTAAATAATATTATTGTATTGTAATTAGTATTTGTTTGTCTTGATCGTACTATGTCTTCCTCGGGTGTTTTTAACTTATTCAACCATTCACTTCTAGATCATACATTCTCCTTACACCTCTTTCTTCATTCATTACTTACGTCTCATTTCATAACATGACTTCCTCGAGCATCCTCGACTTCTTTTACCATTCAGTTCATGTAGTTTTATGAAATCCACACTGTTACTATTAAAACTACATTAAGTTGACTTTAATTCGATTCCGTATCTCATTCTAGTGCAGATATATTGCGTTACGTCTTTCTCAAGCGTCCCCGACTTCTTATACCATCCAAACCATTCTATAAACCCTCCTGGCACAAAAAAAATAAACAAATCTTGAAATTTTCAGTGAAATCGTACGAATTATATAGGAACGCTTATGGTACAAACGAAGAACCATTAATTTTGATATATTTACATACCTAGATAGATAATAATAATTCCCTTTAACTCTGTGTGACAGGGAAGCAAGATGGTTGAACAGGGATGATCAACTCTAAATAATAAGTAATATTTTATGCGCTGCTTCCATTTAGAATTTGACCTCCAAAAGCAATGAAAATGGGGGCTGACATATAACATGACTGCTTCAACCATTCTCTCTGTGATTTTATTACTTCTGTTTTTAATTCGCCTTTCCGTCTCCATGTCAGCCCCCTGAGTTGGCAGCGGAAGCCGGCTGGAAAATTGGATGTCACTAAATGCAGTAATGTCTCTGGCTAGTGACTTTGCCAATATCTGTTTTACCTAACCTGACAATCCTTAGATTGGTACTTTTACGATATGAATTAAATGAATTATTTCAGTTGTTTTTGGCAAGTAAAACTGTTTTATTTCAAGATGGTTAAATTTTGTAATATTTTGTTATTTTTTTTGACATCAGTTGTCATATACAGGGTGTATCGGCACGTACCCGACAAACTTTAACCAGCTATTCCTTAGCACATTTGGAGTAAAAAATGTTATGGGCACTTTGCTGTCCGGTAACATTTTTTTTCTTTTAAAAACAAAAAATAAATAAAATTTCCACACTCCGTTACTGCCCCCAGTATAGGGGTAAAGTACTTGGCAACGCCGCGCTACTGTCATCTTTTTCACAAGTATTCTGTCTCAAGTCCCGTGTGGGCTTTTATAAGCAAGTGTGTCGAAAACCATCTTCGCTCTTTCCTACACACTAAATAATAATAGTTAAAAATGAGACGAATGATGCCATACCATTGTGATTGTAAAGCGCGCCAATACGTAAGTATACAACGAAACTCGAATAAGAATTGCCAGGTGGGTTTTTTAATCGCTTTAATCTGACTTCAAACAATAATTAAACACGTAAAAATTATTTAATATAATATTACAGTACAGTACTTTGAACCTTCGCAATAAATTTATTTGATTTTAACTTTAGTTTGTAGAACTCCATTTCAATTTAGAGATTTTTTTTAATTTTTAACAGTCTTATTATTAAATTAATAAAAACAGTGTGTTTATAAACAAGTTTTGCTAGTTGTAATTATTATTACGCGTGACAGCTGTTTCACCTTCTGATGGCATTATCAAACTGTGGTGAAGCCACTCACAGACAACGTAAGTGATAACTTTCTATTTTTATTATCCTGGCTTTATTGATTTCCGAGTAAATTGTCGTAAATTATTATTTGCTAATTCCTATTATTGCATTGCTTAAAATTTCACTTAATGTCGTTGGTATTTCCAACTGATGACTCAGGGGTTTATTTCCCTGAATAATTAAGTATTTTGGGGTCTAATTATCATGCATTTCATAACATCCGATATATCTACACAATTTTTATGTTGAATTGGGGAAAGTTTTATGGCTAAGGGAAGGAGTGGAAGGTGAGGAAGTACCTGGATATTCAGATCTAGTCACCAAATACGGCTAGTCATTTCAAGCAACGTTTAAATTCTGAACCTGGATATTCAGATCTGGTCACCAAATACGGCTAGTTATTTCAAGCATTGTTTAAATTCTGAACCTGGATATTCAGATCTGGTCACCAAATACGGCTTGTTATTTCAAGCATTGTTTAAATTCTGATCCTGGATATTCAGATCTGGTCACCAAATACGGCTAGTTATTTCAAGCATTGTTTAAATTCTAAACCTGGATATTCAGATCTGGTCACCAAATACGGCTAGTTATTTCAAGCATTGTTTAAATTCTAAACCTGGATATTCAGATCTGGTCACCAAATACGGCTAGTTATTTCAAGCATTGTTTAAATTCTAAGCCTGGATATTCAGATTTGGTCACCAAATACGGCTAGTTATTTCAAGCAACGTTTAAATTCTGAATTAATTAATTAATTACGAAAAAGCATGGGGTTAAGAATATTTTTTTAAATTATAGTTGTAATTTATTGTCGATTTTTAAAAAAATTTGCGATATTTTAAATAAAATTTAATAATTATTATGTAAATAAATTAGCAATCTGGCAGCATTCATTTGCAGGTGGTCAATCCAATGCAGTCATGACGTTTGTGTGAGTGCTTTCCTTTGTGTGAGTGTGTTGCGCAGCAGTTTTATATAAACCGTTTTTTGATTCATCGGGATTGTTTTTAAAACTATACATTCTTTGTACCTTCAAATTAGTGGAAATAAACTTAAGTGTGTCAAGCTGCTCGTTATATTCCGGTAATTCTGGAAGGCTTTTAACATAATCAATAATATTCATAAATCACATTCCGCGAAGTTGTAAATAACTAAATTTATTAAAAAATATACGTTGTAGGATAGCCTAGCAAGTAACATTTTGACAGAGCACTTACGGTGATTTAAAAAACAACGGCGCTGTTCAAATAATCCAATTATTATTATTGATAAGTACCTAAGTGAGGAAAATTGTTTTTAAAAGTGCTCAGAATTATTGGACTTCGATTATAAATTCAGGAAATCTACTAATTAGTTTCTTAGTTTCAAAATTAGACTATTTAATACGTGAAACGCGTAAGAGGTGAAACCAGAGCATTCCAGAGGTGAAACAATTTAGAAACAAAAATAAAACTGATGTGTACAATACAAGAAGACAATCAGTGATTCGCATACGAAAAATGTGAATAATCATTATTGTTAAATAAAATATTTATTTTCTGGTACTGGATTATGTAATACGGGCTTTGTTCGCAGCGACACGCGAGTTAAGTTGCGATGTTGCTTTCAAATTTTGACAAAGGATAAAACAGTGGTGACATGTGGTGAAAATATGTTTAATTAATTTTTTATTAAAAAAAAACGTTACCGGACAGCAAAGTGCACATAACATTTTTTACTCCAAATGTGCTAAGGAATAGCTGGTTAAAGTTTGTCGGGTTAGTGCCGATACACCCTGTATATACAATTTAACAATATCAATATTCTTAATAATACCCTTGTGAAATACCGAAACGAAGTCAAGCGTACGACCACAAATGTTAATTAAATTAATGCACAGTTATAGAAAAGGTACAACATGAGCATCTCCTGTCCCCATCCCATCTTCCTCTGCCTCTTGCCCTTTCCTATTCCTTCTTCCTTCTAATATATTTTTATAATTTTTTTTCTTTTTTGTTAATTTCATTTTCAGTTAATGGTTATAACCAATTACAATTTTGTATTATATCATATTAACCAACATTGGCATAAGAAACTATTTTGGCTTACCTCATATTTAACCTCTTGCATAACTCATCCTGTATAAAATTGCTGTTTGTTTCTTACAATAAATAAATATATATATTATTCTGTTGAAATCTTTAAAATATTTTGAAATCTTTTGTCAGATTTTGTTATCTTTTATAAGTACCTAATCCGACGGTCGCGGGCTCAAATTCCAGCGCAACTAAATTTGGTGACCCTAATGGGACCGAGGGGAATAGGGTCCCATTAGCTCAGTCGGTAGAGCACTGTCCCGGAAAGACAAGGGTCCTGGGTTCGAGTCCCAGATGTGACCGTTTCCTTTTCTGATTTTTCTGTTCAGATTTTCGTTTAGAAATCGCTAATATTGTCTTCAATATTTAAATATTACAATTTGAGGTTTTACTCAATAAAGTTATTCCGAAAAATAAATAAATTTGGTGGTTTAATTTGTGTTATTCGACAATTTAATCTTTTAAAATAATAAATGTCATATTTGCGGCATGTTTCAGAGTGGAATATATACCCGATATGAATAGCCAAGAACTTTCCCACCTTCTTCTTCCCAATCTCCTTCCTCTCCCACTACCTCTAGTCTTACAAGATACCCAAATTGTGCGGTATTACCCTTTTTTAGGTTGGAATTTCATTATGATGATATTACATTGAAAGAATTTAAATCATTTTCCACTTTTTATTTCTATATGGCGGGAAAACCTATATTACTTTAATAAGATCACTGTTTTCCACCGCTGATACCCCCTCCCCAAATGTTGTCCATATATACCAAAGTTTAAGGATACATTGTACCAGTTTGAAGATGGCCGTGATAGGATGAAACCGTTAACGGTCATAAATAAAAATGCAAGAAAGTATTAAAATGTTTTAAAACATCAACGTAAATGTTCAAGTACCCAAAAAGTTAAATGGAAACACGGAAAATCAGAGACAGGTTTCTTTTTCGCTTTTCTGTCGAGAAATGAGAATGAGTGGTGAGATCACTAACCCATCTCCTATCTGGACTGCAGCTTCCGGAACTTCACAAGAACACCACCAGTTACACAACAAAGATACCATTTCCGACTTGTTTTCAAGCAATTGACGCTGTCAACATTCACGAACTGAACAACACTGAAGGGAATCCAGAAGAGTTTCTCAGAACAAATTTTATTGCAGTCAATACCGTCGTATTTTATGGACATTTTGGCGATTTACTTACGTCCTAGAAATACGCTTTAGGAATGAGATTGTGATTTACGAATGGTCATTTCGCTTTAGTGCAGTATCAAATAAAGAAAACAATAGTGTTAACTATAATGGTAATCTCAATTGATTCAAAACATTCGAACCACTTTCACCTGAAATATATACAAACATTCTATCCCTCGTCTCTTTACCACAGATATTATTTTTTGTATGGAATCATTAATTTTTCTGTTTAAAAAAAATATATATTGATGTAGATCAATGAACGGTGATTCTGAATACATTTTAGTTTTATTATATATTATTATACGTAGAATTAATAAATCGCCATTTAAAAATCAATAAATTACCATCACGTCAAAACACACCGTTTGGTTGGTATGACTGAATCTGCTGATTCAGACTCGTTCTGACATCACAACCAGTTTACGTGAGTAATATATCTATGGTCTTAAATGTATTTTTATTTAGTAGTAATTCGGGTTTTTAATCACCGATAAATTGTTCATCAGGTCCATTCCCTTTAGCGTCGCAACATATCCAAATGAGAGTGCCGTAGTTCCACCAGCTCCGGAGAGTTGGGGGAGTCGGGACTCAAGTGCAGTAAAATAACAAAATATAATAGAGAAACACGTTTTTCTCAAATTTTGCCATTGTAAATATTAAATAATGCTATTTAGAAGCCCGTCAATAACGACACGGTAAAATAAGAATATTTTAATGACGTTACAAAGCTTGGGAGCTTAAAAATTTAAGTACAAAATTTATAAATGCTCTTGAAAATAATAATTGGTCTCCGGAAATTCAAAATTATTTTCATACCTTTCAATTTAATTATAACAATGTCAACCCGTGTGTGACCCACGGACAAAGGGAAATATTTGTTTATTTAAAGTAGTTGATAATAATCGGTCAATAGTGACGAGGAAAAATACCAAGAAATTCAAATTCAAAGAGGGGGGTTTGGGTATCGCCGCCCCGGGAACCATTTATTGGATAACCAACACCTCAGTCACAGGTCAACACTAGTGATTTGCTACATTTGGTAATTTAGCAGGAGTGCCCGGGTTCATCGGGTGAGGAATTTTCAGGATATGTGCCAGATCGAGAGACTCGTTTGGGAAAACCCTTTGATCTCTCCAACTGGTCTCTCGACCCATCTCCTTGAGCCGCAGTAGTATATATATATTCATATGTCTATCACTCCTGGACACACTGATCCCTAGAGTCCTATCCAACCCTCATACCTTTTACCTTCCCAGCACTCTTCGTCCTTTCCTTAAAAAAGACCCTCCAAGACATCCCAAAAGATGGCATATGTCCAAAGGAAATTATTTTCCTCAGAGCCTCCTGTGTGAGGTTAGTGTAAAAAAAAAACCTGTGAAAATTCTTACGAAATTGGTAAATGATTTTTTCCGTAAATTCTTGTAGTTTCGTTTAAAAATCCAACACCGAAATCGAAAAATTTGCCATGGGAAAATTCATAACAGTCGAAATATTAACGTTATTTCTGATAAGTTATGTGTTCTTTGCTGCACATTTAATTATTTTTCAGAAAATTGTTTACATTTTGTTGCGAAAACCAATAGTCTCTGATTTACGCAAAAGACCATTTAATATTAATATAGACCGGTCGGTGGCCGAGTTGACATCGCGTTTGGGTCCCACCCAGGCGTAGTGTGTTCAATTCCTCGGCTGGCTAATTCCTCCATCACAACACAAGCGACATTTTCCGCTTACTGTGGTGGTAGTAGGAGATTTTCAAATATTGTCAGGTTATTCGTAACCCGGGAATGTTTTGTCTTTCTTTTAAAAAAAAAATAATAAAAATATTTCGTGTAACTCTCCAAATTATTATTTACTTGATCCTTGTTTGCGAATTTGTCTTCTGCATACCGCGGGAGCATTAATGAAAATAAGTATATTTAGATTTTAGATGGCCCTGTGTTCTATGCTAAATATAAATATAAGAGAAAATAAATTATTTAGTGGGGCAGGTCGCTCCTGTCAGACCTTTTCTCTGACATTTGGATAAAATATGCTTATACATGTAAACCGCGAACTTGGTATAAACACAAATATTACCTTTTTGTTTACAACGCTTCCGTTAATCTTTTCTTTCTCTTCCTTTTACAGCGCTAAACGGAATACGGTTATCAAAATGACCAGACCAAACAATTAGGGTTGTAGATAATATTACTCTGGTGAAGGACCACAAGTCCGAATCCAATCCAATGGCTTTAACCGTGTTTGGTGACAGGATGAATAGCCAGGTACATCTAAACATTCCTGTTCCCCATCTTCGTCCCATCCCACTCCCTTCAGCCTAACGACACAGGGACGTAATAGTTCGTTACAATTTCGTTTTAAACGAATTCAAATACTAAGGCCCGATTGTTTCGTACAAATTGAAATGTGATATTAATAGCCACTTACCACTAGTTTGTTTTTTGACAGTCAAAAGGTTCTAGTTAAATGCTAATTCTAAGTCCGCTTCAGCTTTTGAACAAATTGCGATCAACAAAATAAGACAACTATTATATGATTAAACTTGTCAGCTTATTAAAATTTGATAGAAAGCTGAAACGCTTCTAGAATCGGCGTTTAACGGGAACCTTTCAAATGTCAAAAAAACATTTTGTATCTGTGCGGGCCTCAGAAACAACTTATTTTAATAATATTTTAAAAGGACCTTTAATTTTACAAACCAGTAATACATATACACAGGTAAGATTCACTGCAATATTTTCCGTAAAAAAAAAAAAAAATCCTTTTTTTTTGCCATTTGACAAATGATTTTGAAATATCACTATTATCAAAGGCGGGAATATAAAACAAAGATTTTTTTATACGCAGTTTTTACCTTGTAAAATAAGTTGAATATTCGACAAAAATATATGATATAAAAAACCGTTAATTTTATATCTATGAAACTATTGACCAAACTGTCAATTGACCTTCATCATTATAATACATAGATGCAGTTTGAAAAAATCACCATGTTACATAGAAAATATAATAATATTTGGATTTTTTTTATTTTTTTTTATGAGACACCTCACAAGAGTGTCCCTGCCTGTGCAGTGTACAGACAGGGGAACTATGTCACCACCCGGTTGGGCGGCGTTGTGAGGCGGAATAAGGTAGGGGCTGTAGGAAGGGATTTGTTAATGCGGGCCTTGAAGAGGCTCGGATTATAGGAGGGAGGAAAAACAGATGCTGGTAGCTCGTTCCACATACGAGCCGACTTACACAAAAACGAGTCGTAAAAACGGCCCGTTCTATTGAAGCCAACGTCAACCGTGAACGGGTGTTCAGTTAGTGTCCGTCGAGTTTCGCGCACGTGCACCGGTGCATCAGGAATCAATGCTGCTAGGTCCTTGGAGCAGGCTCCATTGAAATACCTGTAGAACAGACACAGCATGCCTACATTGCGCCTATGCATTAGAGAAGGCAATCGGTCTGTTAACAACGGATTGTCAATCAGACGGATCGCTCTCCTTTGCACAGATTCAAGCAGGTTTATTAAGTATTTTGGGGCACCAGCCCAAAGGTGGCTCCAAATTCAATAGTTGGGCGGACTTGAGACTTGTTGGATGATTTGTATAGCCCTGTTTTTGTGCAAAATCATCTCAACGGCGCTGTAAAAATATATAATACATTTCTTAAATGATCTATGTTATTACTAACTATATTTGAAGATAATATAAAGTACCATACTTACCTGGTAGGTCACTTAAGATTAACACTTAATTAATATTAACTAATTGTTTATTGACAAAATTTAGATACAGGATTTTGGACGGAATTTTTTGGAATAGTTGGACTTTCTTTCAGGAATGGTATATTTAATTTAAGGGAATGACAGCTTAAAAAGGTAAGTTTTTAGTTTAGACCTGAATTCTGTTGGACTTGTCATGGATCTTAGTTCCGGAGGGAGTTTATTCCAAGCCTTCTCCCCAAATGATCCGAAAGCGCGATCACTAAATTTAGTATTTGGCTTGTGCTTAGGTTCCATGGTTCCATCAGTCTGCCTAAAGCTGATGATGTTGCTGATCTAAGGTACCTGCTGACAATCTAAAAAATCCGCGTCGCGACATATAAAGAAAAGGGTTAACATTATTGTGGGAGAAACTATAATGAGGAACCTTTTTTGTTTTTTTATTATTTTTATATTCAGTAGTCTGTGAGTATACCTAAAGGTAAAGTCGCTCGTAGAACTGTACTGTCCAATTTCTTGTATGAGTTCATTTTTAAGTCTGGGTGATTTGTTAAAACGTTCAGTCAGTCTGTGTGAATTCGTATAAAGAAGGTATTTGTTCTCGGTCGTGTAGTTTCTTTAAGTTGGTCCTGAGTCTCGTGTTTTATGTAGATGAAAAGATTTTGAAGCGCCTGTAGTCTCGTGTGGTCCGTGTATGATATGCTACTCCATGCATGAATTGGATAAGTCAGTATCGGGCGGATAAGCGAGTAGCAGATGAAGAGTTTTGTTCTGGGAAGTAGCAGGCTTCGTCTGTTGAAAATATCGCACTTTCGCGTGCGCACGTGTATCTTTGCTTGGTGAAACTTCCAGTTAATTCAATCACATATCCTCCTATTTCGATGTTGAAGTCAGGTGTTTTCGTCTGTTTCCTCGTGTACATGATGGTTTCGGTTTTCTCATCATTTCGCTTCAGTCGCCATTTCTTGTAGGACTCTACGACCTCTGTAGGTATATTGCGGCCATGTTTGCTTTGAGCCAGGAAACGTAGAGTTTGACGTCATCTGCATAAATTGATAAGTTGCATCTCTCGTCTCGCGAATAGGATGAAGAGAAAGGGTCCCAGCAGACTTCCTTGTAGCGATGAAGACTTTCAAGGATCTATTATTTAGGTATTCCTGTACCAGTCTCGTTATGTATATGGGCGTGTTAGTGCGGTGCGACTTGTGCACGAGCCCGTCTATCCAAAAGGTGTCAAATGCCTTCTTTAGGTGTAGGAGCGCTGCGACGATGAAGCGGTATTCGTTGAATTTTCTTGCGATGATTTCCGCTACTCTAGAGGAATGCCTCTTTCTGAAGCCAAACTGCTCGTCTGGTAAATTCTTGTTGTTACCGTGGTGTGGGACAAGCCTGTTGAGTATAAATTGTCCAAATACCTTGCTCAACATAGAGAGAGTAGACTGATGAGTCGGTAGTTCGTCGGTTGGTTTGTTCGCCTTTTCGAAGGACAAATTGTCGCCGATTTCCACTTCTGGAGAAAGTGACTGGTTATGAGACAAGCATTGAACAGTTATGATGGCTTCTTTTTGCGGGAGATGTTTGAGTAATATGTTGTGTATTTGATCGCTTTCCGGCGCTTTATTCGTTATTTATCGCTTGATTCTAACAGCAATCTTGCTTGGCGTAGCAAAATTAATATCAACAACGTTTGTCTGCTCTGATTGGCTCAGTTCTCTTAGAGATTCAGCAACGAGTTGGTCCGTTACCGGGTCACAAAGGTCGTCCGTGGTTGCGTACGGTCTCTCAAAACCGTCGGCGAGCGCGTCATCTTTTTCTTGTAGCGACAGCGCCGTTCTTGTGCTGTTTAACTTTGCTATCGTTTATCTCTCAGCGCGCTTGCCATTTTCAATAGGAAATTGTCCCTTGGCGTGAGCGATGCAACTTTTTTCTTCCTAAGTTCGAGCTTGAGATCTGCAATTTCACTCTTGATTTCCCTCTGCAGGAAGATGTAGATGCGCCGCAGGCGATTTTATTCTTAATGAGTATGGATTACCGACATATCTGCTGAGGTTTTTCTAGGTCCTGGCGGCGAATGCGTCTGACAGGTTTTTTTTTTTTTTTACAGTAATACTGCACAAGAGTCCCAACTGCTCCCGTCTGGAGCCAGTGAGACTATGGCATCCCCAATTGGGGTATGTTGTGAGGCTGAGGGTATTGGGGAGGGGAGGAAGATGGGGAAGAGGAAGGTGGGGAAGTACCTGGCTATTCAGATCTGGTCACCAAACACGGCTAAAGCCATTTCAAGCAACGTTTCAATTCTGAATGGTGGTCTTACACCAGGGCGATACTGAGAGTATCTTCCACTCTGGAACGTGCCGCAAATATACTATATATTATTTAAATTAATTAATTGTGAAATAACACAAATCAAATAAAATTTATTTGCGCACGCCGGGTTCGAACCCGCGACCTTCGGATCTATTACTGCGTGGCGGGCTGGATCGGGAGAGACAGGTTGAGGGAGGCCATTTGACCTCTCTAGCAGGACTCTCTCGGCCCATCGCCTTGCACCGCATTGAGAAGGATATATTCACACGTCCGTCGCTCCTGGACACTCTGATCCCTAGATTCCTACCCAACTAACATACATTTTTTTTTCCATAAACTTCATCTGCATCTTTTCCTTGAAAATACCCACCAAACAGCACCCTCAAATATAACATAGGCCTTTTTTTAAGGGATTTTTTTTCTGCTCTTCCTGGCCGTGGCCTTTTGGGCCTCCAGTGAAAATATAAAAAAATTCAAAGATGACACAAAGTAGTCCAACCATATTATATTACGAACATTTATTTACTACACGGATTAAACTTACTCATATAAAATACGAGCACTATTAATTTACTAAGAATCTGATCAAGTTATTCGTTTTATTAAAACGGGACTGCAGGCATTTAACGAATGAATTGGCGGTGTTCCTAACAAAGTACCAGTCAAATGCGGATGTTTAATGAGGACGGCAGAACACGTGTTCCAATAAATACTGATTTCGACATACTGATATTGTCCTAATACGTCAAGATATTTATTAGAAAAAGAACACGTGTTCTCGATATATTCTGAATTACCAATATTTTTTTCATGCAGTCGCTTTTTTAACAAGAACATTTTTCTCCGTGTACCAGCTTGTTCTTGGTATCGAAAATGTTACTGTTGAAAATACTGTTTGTTTGTGAATATAATTTTTTTTAAGAGATCAGTTAAGAGTTTCGCTCTGAATTCCTTTATTTATGTTTGAGTCATGTATTCATAATACGTAGTTTATGATTAATACCGAGAAAGCGCAATCTCCGAACTTATTAACTATTACATAATACTTGGAATACGCTTTGTTTCCTTCTACTTTCAGACAGTAAGGCTTTTACTCATCATTACTCTGTAATATGAAATGATTTTTATAATACTATGATAAATCCCAGTTATTTGATACTTACTGATTTGGATCATAATATCTCTGTCAAACATAATAATGGTTTCAACTCTGCGTCGTATTAGTAGCGTAAAGGATTACATGAGAGATTACTGATTGGACTGAATTCAGCTCTAGTACAAACACGTATTTCGGGTAAAATAATTATAGTCGTGGAAGATTAATGGTTTCCATTCAAAAATTAACATCGTGATAACATCAAGATATTTTGGCAAGGACAATCTTGGTATTAATAATATCAAGGAACTAACCATCACGCCATTTATCCACATGGATTGGCAAATATGGGTTCTAGATAATAGTGTTCCTGATAGCAATGTTCCCTGTCAAAATGTTGCCAATAAAAATATCCCGAGTTGAGATGTTCCCTGCCAAAATGTTCCCAGTAATAATCTCAGTGAGGATATCATTTTTTTTTTTTTTTAACAAAAAAGAAACACAATAAAACATGTATTATTATTATTAATGTTTCTTGCCTAAATGTTCGTAACCTAACTTCGCCTAACTTTTTAATAAATTTATTTATTATTATTGTGTTATCTATTCGAGTTATTTACACTGTGCGACTATTAATTGCAACTAGAAATATTTTGGCGTTTGACTTATACCGAGGACATTTTGGTACGGAACATTTTAACTGGGGAATATTTTGACAGGGAACATTATTACCGGTCACGGAAATATGATGAATCACCACACAACTCTGTTTCAGCACACACTTCTTGCTTCATTCACATTCATTCATTAACTCTTATGTTTCTGCTGTTCTGACTTATTGACATAATCCGAATTAAGTATTTGATTGACTTATTCTTGCCTTGACTTCCTGGAGCGTTGCCAACTACGTTTACCATTTCTTCTTCTCTAACTTAAGTACCTATTTTAAAATGAAGTTTTGATTTTTATTCTGACATTTTTAACCCCACATATTCAAATGAAATAACGTGAATATCACATGAGAGTTCCACTTGTCAAAATCGGCTGAGAAATCGGATCCCAGAGAATGTTTCTAAGTGGAAGTAAATTGGGGAGGGAGAGGTTAAGGATATTGTGAGGCTTAGATTTTTAATTAATAGAATCAAATAGTAGCCAGAAAATCATAAGAACGATAAACCACATTTTCATAGCTAGCCCGTTAATAAAAAAACAATTAAATTAATTAATTTCTTAGCCCGAATTAGTCAAACCCTAAAACTTTTCGCAGCCCGCGTTATTTATAAAAAAATTGAACTTTATTGTCATTTTGAATACTGTGGAAAACTGAACAAAATGAACATGTGGTCGAATCTGCTACCAACGACCACAAACCTTTTTTTTTGTTAACTGAAATTTCCGGATGACTAGTTGTGTTAAAAATGTACGAAACCTTCATAGAAATTTTATGTGTATATATTTTTGCTACGAAATTAGAATAAGTCCTGAAAGGCATACATTTCAAATAAAAAAATGGCTACTAAATTATTAAATCCTAAAAATCATCTCAAAAATAGCTCCCTAGACAACAACAGTAATTTGTAAATAATAATGTAATGATTATACGATCCTATATCCCACACATCCCATATAGCATATTCTATAATATACACACGTAAAAAGAAAGAATGTACAAGCAAGTTAATAATAAATGTGTTTTAAATCTCTTATATTAAAGAATATACAAGCAAGTTACTAATAAACGTGTTTTAAATTTTACACAACTGATAATCAACCATTAATGTACGATAAATGGTTGTTTATCAGTAGTGTAAAATTACTTAAATAAAGGGGGTACATGTATATAAGCTGGTTAGGAGTTTTTCAAGAATTTTAGCACGAGTTTTCAAACTTTGTTTAGCAGGCTTGAAGCACAAAAATGGTAACATAGAATTTAGCCAAGTTTTATAATAATTATCTTTTAAAACATCTCACTTGTGGTTTGTCACCTTGGCGATAATAAAAGTTCATTCTGAAAGTAAAAATGTAATAATAATATAACTTGGCCTACGTGGTCGAATGGTAAGGCTCTCGACTAGCTAGCTGAAGGTCACGTGTTTGAATCCAGGCGTGCGCAATTAAACCTTATTTATTTATTCGAAGAAAATTTCTTCTGAAAGCTTATCACTTTGTGATGTCATTATTTATTAGAATAATACACAAATAACTTTGTTTACATCACTTTAATATATATAACCTCTACATATTTCATGAACAATGTTCACATCATCAGGAGCAAGTATGTACTTAAGTCAAAAATTAAATATAGATTACAATTGAACAGTGGAAGAAGTGAGGTAAAAGTGGGCGGAGTTTTTCAGAATTGGGAATTACAATCATTCAATAATATTGTAATTCCCAATTCTGAAAAACTCCGCCCACTTTTACCCCTCCCCACTTCTTTCACTATTCAATTGTAATCTATATTTAAATTTTGACTTCAGTATATACTTGCTCCTGATGATGTGAACATTGTTCATGAAACATGTAGAGGTTATATATATTAAAGTGATGTAAAAAAAGTTATTTGGGTATTATTCTAATAAATCTTATTTGTTTAATTTGTGTTATTTCACAAATTGCTCATTCAAAATAATATATATATAGTATATTTGTGGGACGTTGGAGATATTCTCAGTATCGCCCTTGTGTAAGATCACCATTCAGAATTGAAACATTGCTTGCTGGCTTTAGCCGTGTTTGGCGACCAGATCTAAACAGCCAGGTGCTACTTTCCGATTTCCTTCCCCTCCCCGCTACCTTCAGCCTCAAAACATTCTACAGTCTCACTGGCTTCAGACGGTTGGGAGCAGTTTAGACTCTTGTGCGGTTTCACAATAAAACTACTTAAAATTCAATTGATACTCGAAGGATCCTGGTCAATTTATTACAATATTAAGTCTTTTACGTTCAAGGTTAAGGATATCTCCTTTCTGTCACGTTAATCGTAATGCCACTAGTTCGAATTGAAAATATATGGTGATCGTGAGATTGAAAAAACAGTTTTTGATTCACGGAGCACCAACGTTTAACGTATGTACATACGTTATATCGGTAGCTGCGACGACTTACTCCGGGGATAGTAAGCCTACATTATGTGGGTTGTCGCTTTAGATAAAAAAATCCCCGGACGTCATAGGAAATATCAATATTATTTATTATGTAAGCCAGTTGATAAAAAATTCCAAACCCCACTTGGTACGCGGCCAAATAAAATAAGAACAATTTAATATAAATTTACTTTAGTTGAGGAGGGTGAAAAAAACAGTGTATAAATAAATATCATTAGAATTGGCATAGGGAAATTTGATGAAAAATATGTTGAACTTATGAAATGATTTTGTGATATTTTTAACCACGAAATTATTTCAAAACGTTTTGCACAGGGAAATAAGTTTATATGAATGGGTGGTTTTTTTTAAATGTTAATAATTATCCATAAATTAATATCAGTGTGTTTCTTCTGAAGCACCAAAAACTATCAAGGGATGGACTCTGATGTCTTTAAATTTCCACAGATTTTCTGAAATGATTTGTTTTAATTTGTATAACAGACTGCGTTCATTTACTATAATGTAAAGTGGGTGAATATGGAACTAATTTCTTTCAGCGATGTTAGCTCTACCAATACGAATATTCGATATAAAATTATTTATGTAAAATATAGTACATATCTTTCAAGTGAATAATTCATATCAAAATACGTTGTAACATCAAATGTCATATTACCACAGGCTCTCGAGAATATGACAACATTAAATATAGAACCAATTTTTTTTTATCCTCAAGACAAGGGCGATCTTGTGAGGTCACATACAAAATTTTTATTGTTGTCTGTAACTAAAGGATTGAAAAAAAATTTTGGAGCCGGGTAAAAAATTACAATTTACCCAATTAACACGAAAACGAAAGCTCAAATCAAAAAAGTTTTACCGTAAAATCGACCACAAATTTGATGTATATTCACCAGTTTCTCACATATTCTACGAGTTTCCGGACACCATGTATAAAAATAAAGGAATATATAAACCCCACTACTACGTAATCAATGTTTTAAATTTTACACAACTGATAAACAATTATTTATCCAATATTGATGGTCTTGTATCAATTGTGTAAAATTTAAAACACGTTTATAAGTAAGGCCCAATGTATGTAACATCTAATTTACAGTTCGTGTTTGTCATGTTTAGGGTTGCCTGGCGGCGGTACGTGAGGGGTCGCCGCGGACTGGGGTACGGTGGCGGCCTCAGGGGGTGCGGGGGTAGCTCGGACCCCCTCGCCATTAAGCGCCTTCACAACAACAGCAATCAGGTACGTAGCAATATATCTACATACTGAGCATTCTCACCAAAGTTTGTACATGTTTTTATCACTTGTATGTATTGCATTTCCGTTACTTTTACGTTTCATTGTATGTTTCCACCAATACTAATAATTACTAGAAGTCGGGATTTTTTCTTAGCGTACAAATTCTGGGACTTACTTCTATAATTTTACGTAGTCCTCATTGCCTACAATCCCTTTGCCGAGTCAGTGGATATCTCCAATTTATCACTTAAAAATAAAAAATGTAAGATTGTTGAATTGAAGCAGTTAAGTATATATTCAGTTTTGTATGAAAATAAACTATTCCTTCGTAAAAGTTCGCAAAAGGCGTTATTATATATATTATATATCAGAAAACGTTTTTTTTTTTTAAATGTTAGACTAATTTTAGATAAAATTGGTTTATTTTCCAAAATATATAATGTAATGTATTTAAGACACCACAAATTTTATCTTACACACCAAAAATTAATTACGAAATAAGACTTTGTTTAATTGAATGTATAAGTGAGATATAATAAAAAACGGTTGAGTGCTAACTTAACACAATGACAATTCAACACACCTTTAAAAAGTGTCTTAGAAAACGAACTTATAAACCTAACCTATTATACCCTTTTTTGTTTCATCACTTTTCATGACTTTATGCCACTTTTTAAATGTGTGTTAAGTTGTCGTTATTATTTAAATAATAAGAAACTAAATATGTAATAATAAATTATGAGTGTAATGCCAATTAAACTGGGGACTCGTTTATAGATAAAATTTCAGCTGTGGACTCATCTCGTGACGCATTTCGAAGGAAACCGTTTAAACGTTCCGAGTGGAGTTTAATATTCTAGTTTCACACCATATGCTGCAAAATTCAGAGGAAAAAGGCTTGTTCCGCGTGTAACGATTATTTAAGCTCGTGGATTTTTATGCCGATTTTCTCTTAAAAGCAGTCTTGTGTTTTGAACGCAACTTAAAATTCGATTTGCGAACTCATCTGTAGACGCAGCTCAAGGGAAACCACTCTCGTGTTCTAAGTGCAGTTATAAATTTCTAGTGGTAGAATCATCTGGGAATATGACATTTCGTTATGCATTTTCCATTTTTTTTATTAAAAGAATTATAGTCAGGTGTGATATAAAATAAAATTGGTACTTTGTAAAATGAGGTTATAATAACATTTTGAAGATTTAACGTGTAGTTAGTTTTTAGTTATGTTACACTATCTGCCGATGTGCCAATTATGTAATTATCTTGGCGTCCTGAAGAAAAAACTTGTCCTGCTAAGTCTATTAATTTCATGGTCCCGTTGCCATTATGATTTGTGCCATAAGCCCCGGGAAAGGAATAGGCCCAGACATAAATACTTTGACAAATTCGCTTATACATAAAATAAGATATTATACAAAGTTGGGATCTGCCTTCGGGTTCAAAGTTTTATGTGTCGTTAAAAGTTAACTGTCTGGGAAATGAGTTCCATTTATTTCAATTCCACAGCCATGTTGTTTACGAGGACTAAATATTAATTCTATGGTTACTCAATGAAAATGTAAGAGAATTCTGCTGTTTATGGCTTAAGATTTGAACTATGGCCCAAGGACTAATTTTGTATTTTACTCATGTAGAAAATTATCTACTTGTGTATGGCAATGTCAAACAATGGATATTCTAATTAATGATTTTTTTTAAATACTTCGAAGCTCTATAGATTATCATGAAAATGTCGTTGTGAGCTAAAGCTAGACCTGTTAAACTGTAAATTAAATACAGAAATAGCTGTGCATTAAGGAACTTGAGTGAAATCTAAAACTTATATTCAAAGATCAACAAACGCTGATTCTGACTGTATATAGGTTTTATTTTATATCTTCGTAAAATTAATAAATCGTGATTTAAAAACAATTAAAACCGTAACGGGCATAAACGCCCTGTGATTGTTCGGTGGGTTCTAAAAGGTCTTCGTAGGTTCTATAATATTATTACTTGCAACGCGCATCACATTGGAGCCATGTAGAAGCAGTTCTATAACAATTAGAACACGAAAAATGATACAAAGTCATTTAAAAAACTAGCCTAAAAACCTTACTTAAAATAACATACTTAAAAATTTCAAAGAATTAAGATTAATCTAGTTAGTTGGAGTTGTTTTGGGTTAGAGAGAGCCTGCTTTGCCTTGTTTCGTGAGGGTCTACAAGGTCGAGGAGTAAGGCTCTCGACTAGCAAGATAGAGATCGCGGGTTCAGATTACTGCTTGCGCAATTTTTTTGTTCGTTATTTGATTAATTTGTGTTATTTCACTACATAGGGAGAGTATGGTATATCATACCGGTCGGTAAATCGTACCACCTCGATATTTTTGCTACGGGTCACTATTTTTTAATCCTGATAATATTCTGCCAACCGTTAGAAGCGTCATAGTTGTCCCGCCATTTTTATTTAGTGTTGGATCGTGCGTGCGCTGACAGTGGAGTATTTTTGTTTTTTCACAATTTTCATCTAATTTTTACGGCTCCTGCGGAAGGTGATTTCGTGTTCAAAGGTAGGTATGTTAGTTTTTCTCAAATTAAGTTCACTTAGCATGTTTGTATTCTGCAAATTACGATTGCAAAATAATATTGTCACCTGTCGTTTACATGTTTTGTTGTCATTTTTTCATAAAAACTCAGAGTTTGTTTAATCGTACCACAAGTGGTTTGGTAAATCGTACCGGTACGATATACCGTAATTTGTTAGTTGTTTTTTAAGGAAATTATTTTCTAGTTTTAAATTAAAGTGTTCAGTACAACAAACACCAGAGATCCCGTCAGAGCCTTTGTTGCGACTACCACCACCAGTGACCTCGTCAGAGTCTTCCTTTTCACCACCAGATGCAGCTCAGAAAGTTGAATTGGGGCAAACGAATTCAAACGCGTCGACATCTTTTCAACTATCAATTCTTGAGATTTCTCCATTACCAAAGAACCAAGGAAAAAAGAACACGCGCACGGCACAAAAGGCTGCTGAAATAACAGCAGGTCGGTATCAAAAAGGACTAGAGGTTGCTGCTGGTAGACGCTTAGCTGTCAAAATGCCCAAATTAAAAATTGAAAAAAAGAAAAATAAGATTATTAAAACTGATAAAAAGCCCATTAAGGGTAAGAAGTGTGCTCGACGAAAGAAGGCCAATTGCAGAAGTAGTGATAGTTAAGATGCTGACAGTATTGTCGTTTTGAATGATTCGGATACGGATATTGATGATGATGATAAAGAAAACGTATGCCACCTATGCTTTGGCAATTATTTTGAAAAGGCAGGACCCAAAGAAGACTGGATCCAGTGCGGTAGTTGCCATAAATGGGTGCATGAAGCTTGCACCAGTAACCCAGACATTTGCGACATATGCATGCCTAAAAAATGTCCATGTTTTCTTCGATGTAAATTGGAATAATGGTCTAGGTATGATTTACCATAGCGGTGGTACGATTAACCGAACCGGTTCGTTAAATCGTACCGAAAACCATTTTTTATAAAACGTTTAATTTTAAAACATTCCAGATGCCTGTAAAATATGATTTAAATAAAGATCGTACCCAATAAAATAAGTATTTATTTGAACCTAACTCCAATTCTCTAACCCATTTCGATCATACAGTATTGAGTTTTAAGTGCGAAGTGGTACGATATACCATACTCTCCCTACTCATTTAAAATAGTATATTTGCGGCACGTTCCAGAGTGGAAGATAATCTCAGTATCGAACTGGGGTAAGAACACCATTCAGAATTGAAACGATGCTTGAAATGGCTCTGGACATGTTTGGTGACCAGATCTGAATAGCCAGGTACTTCCCCACCTTCCTCTCTCCCATCTCCTTCCCCTCTTTACTATCTCCAGCCTCACAACATGCCCAATTGGGGATGCCTTAGTCTCACTGGCTCCAGGCGGTTGGAAGTTTGGGGAAAAAGTGATTAGCCAGGTCCTCCCAAAAATCCTCTTCTCCATCTCTTTCCGTTTCCACCCCTTTAAACGGTTTTTTTAAACTATAAACCTTGAGAGTGGCAAACGTTAATCCTTTAAGCACTTCTGAAATATCATAGATAAGGGTTTATGTCTTAACCCCGAACCAACGTTATGAATCTTAAAACCTGAAGCGTAGCGAGAGATTTAAAGCCTGGATCAAAACTTTACCTCCCATGATTTTATTCTATGAAATCTTATGATACCTATTTTTATTATCAAATAGCCGTATTTGAGGTAGAAATAATTAGCGAAATTATATTTCGTTTTGATTGTGTTTTCTAAAATATTGACCGACAGACAAGAGTCTTCGTAAGAACAAACAATGCTCACACCGAATTAGAAGTGAGACGCCACGAGACAGAGGCATAACAAAGACCACCACGATGAGACTTGCCCGGGCGCTGATTTTCCACATATTTCTATACGGTATGGAAACATGGACACTTAGAGACAGCGAAATAATAACGATAGACCCCCCTCGAAATGTGGCGCTCCCTCGGGAAACATTTGAGATTTTAGTAATACGTTTATCAGAAAGAATTAAAATAAACTTCACGGAAAGATCGATTTTTTAGGCCTGCTAGGGCAAAGTCGACCGTAGGTTCATCCATAATGCTGCCCCGCGCGCTGAATATTATTCATCACTTATGTCGTTAAGATTCCCACTTTATTTTAAAGATTTGATTGGGCGAATTCATCCTCAAGTGTGTCCAATACACATGGCCACGCATCGCATATTTTTGTGCACGGCTGCTTCACTTACGTCGTTAAGATTCTGGGTTTACTTTAGGGTATTGTCTCGTCTTAAAAATAATGATTGCATGTGCACTTTTTTTTCTTTTGTACGAGTGTGATGGCATTTAATCGGAAGATGATGGTAAAGAGAAACTGAAAAACGTTGCACTCTCTTATTACTATACATAGTAACTCGCTTATACCTGGATTCCATGCAGTTGGCAATGTTTTCTCAGAAGAAGTAGATGTGTTCAAATGCACGGAATATAGTTATAAGAAGGCTATAATAACATATCGCAATCACAATAATCAATGTCAGGAAAGATAATATTCTTCTGCGTGGCTCCTATATCATATTTTATTACATCTAAACTATTTACTTCAGATATCTTACAGTGTCAACTAACATATGTATTATTTTATTAAAAAATATTATTTTTTATCCATAAGTATCATTGAATTGCTGACAGCCCTGAATTTTTAATGTTCAAAATTGTTCACACAAAAACGGCTGGAACCATTTCAATTCTGGTGGTCATTCACCAGGGCGATACTGCGAGTATCTACCTCTCTGGAACTTTCCGCGAATATATTGTTAGCATTTTTATGGTTATAAATATTTATATATTTTAATGTAAGCCACACAAGAGTCCCAACTGCTCCCAACTGTCTGGAGCCAGAGTTTCTATAGGATCTGCAATTGGGCATATTGTGAGGATGGAGATAGTAGAAAGGGGAAGGCGATGGGGAAGGAAGGTGGGGGAAGGAAGGTGGGGGAAGGAAGGTGGGGGAAGGAAGGTGGGAAAGTACCTGGCTATTCAGATTTGGTCACGAAATGCGGCCAAATCTATTTCAAGCAACGTTTAAATTCCGAATGGTGGTCTTACACTAGGGCAATTCTCAGTGTATATTTCACTCTGGAACGTGCCACAAATGTACTAAAAAAAACTCAAATTAATCAAATAAAATTTAATTGGGCACACTGGGATTTACTAGTCGGGAGCCTTACCCCTCGACCACGGAGGTCGTCAATGTAACGTTTGAATTAACAGATAATATTTAAATAAAATTAACTACGCATGTCGGTATGTGAAGCCGCGACCCTTTCGTTCTGCTTTATAATTAAGATATTTCATGAATACCCCTTACTTCCGAATAATAATTTTCCTCCCCCAAAAAATACTTAGCTATAATTTAATTAAAAGCCGAGAGGTGTATTTAGGGGTGCCAATCTGCATTATTTCAACTCACAACCCTTAGCCTGCTGCTGACAAAAAGGCTCCGAGGGTTGAAAAGAGAACCTTTTGATCCCTTCATTGCCATTTGTCCAACGGAATATAAACGATTTCTGAATATTCTTATGTTTAAATCAAACTGGATTGGTGAGGTTTTAAAGGTTTTTCGTGTTTGCGTTTTCTCAGTAATATAAAATCATAGACGGTCTCTTTGGTTGGCTGATTTAAAAGGCTTTTTCTTTCATGACTGGTATTCAAATTACTGATTTTAATTTCGAATACCTTTTATGAAGCTCAATTTTTTCAAGAGGAAGTCCTAATAGTTTTTTTGCAATATTCAATGATTAATTTGAATGCTAAATTTTTTCTGTATTTAAATCACGATTTCATATAATACAGTAAAATTTTTATTGAAAAATTTGAATTTCGTAAGCATCTGTCCAATTTTAAGTGAGTGCTTAGTACAATTTGGAATCAGATGACGTCACAATAGTAATTTTCAATCCCCAAAACATTCTCTGCAATAGCATTGCAATCGGCATAAAATGTCAGGAGCGTTTTGATGTGTATGTTTTTTAAGCATTTTTCAAATGTGGGATTTCCCTTACTGATGATATCATTTTCATATTATCAAAATGTAATAATATGAAGTAATAGTAAATATATTATGTTGAGTTTTTTTTCTGTAATTGTAAATATGTAACATCAACATGATGTTTTTATAGTGCAGTTGAGTGGTTTCGGTTTCAGTCTGTTTTTGGTATCAGTATATATTTCTACTTCGGATATCCCTATGTTTAACATCCATCTTTTTATTTGAGATGTAACGTTATAAAATTGTTGTGATTTCTAAATTAGAATGAGATTTGGTTGTAGAGTTTAGTACCATGATAAAGGAAGATATTTAACATTTTTTTGTATTTGTTTTTGCTTAGATATTTGCTACAAATTTTGATTAATTTTTTTTTTGTTTGGTTAGGTATTTTGATATCAAATCCAAATTTATGTTTTGTATGAAAAGGGCCGCGCAACCGTTCCCCTAAGTGAAGCCATAGAATTTAGGGTTAGTTGTCAATCGATCGGCATGGCATCGCGATTGGGAAAGAATGACGTCAAAGGCGTTTAGTGTAAGTTGTCGGTTTCTTAAACATTTTCTCAATCGATTTATTAATATTAGCACAGTAAAACAATAAACTTAGAATCGACGATTTGTTAATCTTTAATACGATTATTTAACTTTTTTTTAAAAATTAACTGTTCCTTATTTACTTTTATATTACTTATATTGCGTTTAACTATAATAAACTACAAAATTAATGATTTTGTGACCATTCTGGGGTCATGATCTTAAAATAATTACTCTGTAAGGTAAATTAGAGGGAGTTTACATCTCCCGAAAATAATAACAACATTATTTTTACATACATTCATGTGAGACTGGTATCACTGTAAGCCTGCGCGCGATACCTCGCACGGCAATTAATTCTTTCTTTCCCCAGTGATCTAGCCGCCGGTTTAGCCCTAAAGCTCCTCTAACGCACGCGATCTGTTTTGTTCATAAAATTATTGTAACGTGAGCTTGGTTAAAATAAAAACTAAATTAAAAAAAATATCCAAAATCTCATTTTTACACACCGAGAGTAATCACGCAACCTTAGATTCTGCGGATTGGAGGGCCACAGAATCATTCAGCCAACTACCCATTTAAATTGGTGATAATCACAATCCTACAAAACTCTTATAGTGCTCCTTTTTATAGTGAATACATCCGGCTATGCCAAATGTTTTATAGTTAAACTGTCTTAGATATCCGGACCTAGATTATACGGAACTATATCTCACACCATTTATCTTCATAATAAAAGTAAGACTCTCTGATGAGCCAGATCAAATAACTGAAAAATATCCATTAAAATTTATGAACAGTAAATTTTCATGAAAGAATAATATTAGCCATCTTTCTCTTTGACGCTTTTCTGATAAATGGCCGGCAGTATCAAATTCAAAAGAATTCATTTTGAAAAGTATCGCGTCCCAGATAATAATCTATAAATTATAAGGTTGTTGTTGATGAGGGGGGTCGACAACAATGGATTTTTCTGAAGTTATTGAAAAAATGTCAAAGTGATTTATAAAATTCATTATATTTTCTACTTTATTTCAGGCGCCTCGAGAATCTCAAATATCAATTTGAAAGATAAATTATGATTCGTTTATTCAAAGATTTTGACGGTGAAATGGTTCGTCATTATTTCGAGTTCTCGGCTTTGTAAGGCACTCTTCACTGAGCATTTTGTATATAACTTGGATTGCTAAGCAATCACAATTTGTTTACTTACTCCGCTAATTTCCATAGTGCCAGTTTGATACAGAGGGACATAATATTGTGAAAAGCGTTTGTGATTTTAAGGACCTGTTATTATGGGGAATTTCAGGGAAAAATATTTTGATATACTGAACACTGTGACGTCATCTAATGCAAATACATAAACCCCACAATTGGACCAATTTTTACGAGTTAAAAAGTTTCTATAAAAAAATTTAATTTATTGAAATTCGTCTTTTTCGTTGATATCTCATTTAATATTGTTGATTTAAATGAAAATAAGGTGCACACACTTAATTTCCTCTATATGGACGGACGGAACGGACGGGACGGATGGATGATTGAATTACTAGAGATCTCGGATTATTATTTATGTGCCTCGGACGGAACGGACGGATGTTTGAATTACTGGAGACTACGGATTATTATTTAAGTGTAAAGTAATACCGCAGATAGGGAGGATTAATGTGTAATATAGAGGAGACCCGCTGATTAAATTTTGTAAATTTAACAAATAACTAGCAAACCATCTGTAAGCTAGCATATTTTGGACCCTTTTTCCCCTATACTCCAATCTGCACTTATATTATTTTCCAGAAGCCCAGATATAAAACATCGAGGAAAACTATCCATCTTGTTTAGCGGATGCATATAATTTAAATATCTCAAATAACATAATTGCAGATGACATAGTTTTGGGCTGGTCCTTCTAGTGTGTCGCATACGACTTATCCCAGCAACACCTTCAAACACTAACAAATACAGTGGAGTCGCAGTTTCGCAACATCATGTGATGTGACCAACCGATAAAACAAATACTCGCACAGTCATTAAATTGTTTAGTTGCAACCGAAATTTTTCGTGCAGTGCTCACTTCATCAAGGCTAACTTCAATAAAACACTATTAGTAAAACACCAATTAATTGTCACGATGTTGGAACACGTATTCTCGCATTTCATTCACTGCGTTGGCTTAGTAATTATATATTATTAAAACAAACGCAGGTGTATGGACACGTGTTCCGATGTTACTACGTATTTAATAAAAGTTAATCAAGAAGTGGCCGGCTTATTAAATTGTAAAATGGGGGCCTCAGCACGGACAAAGCACCCACTGAGGCCCACATCGCCAAATAATGTTTAACAATTCATTATGTTATTGTGTCAATAATAAAAAATGAAGCTTTTGCTTGCTTGAATTTATCTTTCATCATGTCCCATTGACCGCTTTGTGACTTGTTGAACAATGCAAGTATTGTTGGATATCCTCGTTTGTTTTCACACTCTGGATTATTTGACACGGTATGACAAAGCTTTCGTTTCAAATTTTCAACCTTCGTTATTTATCTTTGAAAATCAAAGCTTTGCCCATGGTTGAAATAAGTAGCAGTAAGGTAGGCCTTTTGATTTTAGAGAAAAATTATTTTTAATAAAAAAATATTTGTTAGATAAAACATTTTCATTGCATTGTTCTCCCAAAAGTTAAAACATTAATTGTACAGTATACAATATATGAAAAAAATAAGTAAAACATTTTCATTGCAATGTTCTCCCAAGAGTTAATAAACTAATTGTATTGTATACAGTGCAGTTTATTACACTACGAAGACACATTACATATTCAATATTCATGGTTGAGATATTCTTTCACAGCAAAAACACGACTAAAGCCGTTTTAAGCGCGGTTTAGATTTTGAATTGTGGTCTCTCAGGCGGCGCACGGCCAAACTGAAATTTCCTGAAAAATTCAAACAAAAAATCTAAATTTCGAAATAAAATAAGAATCGTTTTCAGCTACAACAACGTCAATAATGCCATTTTTGTAATATTAGCAGTCTAGTATACCCAAAAGTCACGAGCCGCCACTGTCTTTCACCAGGGCGATACTAAGAGTATCTTCCACCTATGCTATTTACAAAGAGAAACCTCCTTACAGTAATTTTTAACTATACAGATGGGGAAATTCTAACTAGGTATCACATACAAAAGTATTCCTTTACTAATCATTGAAACATTACCAACAACGGGTACCGACATACTCCCCTATTAAAAGAAAATGCTTACTGAAATCATTTGTACTATGATATGGTAGGGTGTAACTTATGTAGTCTGATAAAAATATTAGTTTTTTTTTTCTTTGTTACTCTTGATGAATTTATTGTAAAAACAATTTACCTAACAGAGGTACCATTGGTTTTCAACGTTTAACAATTTCCTTTGCTCAAAGCATTCCCATTGTAGAATATTTGACCTAAATCAACCCAGAAACAAATTAATACGACCTCAAAAACGTAACACTTGTACGTTTACCCTAAGCGAGCATGAAAAGGCGTTGGTTCGGGTGTTTGTGTACGTCTTAAATGAATACACTGAAACAGAGAGAACGTTTAATAGAATCGCTACCTGGTTAGCAATTAACATTAATTTGCTAGAAGTAACCTTGTAGTACCTATCACAAATTATTGTGCTAGGTACAATAATTGGGTGCCCCGAGTTGAAGATATATTCAACAAAAATGCTATTGTCCAAATTTAGACGGCCGGCATAGTCCAGTGGTAACGCATTGGACTGCCATTCCGAAGGTCGCGGGTTCGAACCCGGCGTGCGCAAATAAATTTTATTTGATTAATTTGTGTTATTTCACAATTAATTAATTAAAATAATATATAGTATATTTGCGGCACGTTCCAGAGTGGAAGATACTACCAGTATCGCCCTGGTGTAAGACCACCATTCAGAATTGAAACGTTGCTCCAAATGGCTTTAGCCGTGTTTAGTGACTAGATCTGAATAGCCAGGTACTTCCCCACCTTCCTCTTTCCCTTCCCCACTTACCTTCAGCCTCACAACATCCCCCAATTGGGGATGCCATAGTCTCACTGGCTCCAGACGGGAGCAGTTGGGACTCTTGTGAGGTATTCACTATAAAAAAAAAAAAAAAAAATAAAGATAATATAATCAAAAAATTTGAAACCCACTTATCTAAAAGATATCAATACAATATCAAAATTCCAAAATGTAATACCAAACAAATGCAAAATAACTATAAATATTTAGGAATAAAGTATTTCAACAACCTTCCGATTGAAATAAAGAAATTAAAGGATATTAACATACTTAAACTAAAACTGAAGTTACTCTTTCAGAAATAATTAACTAAATAATTACATGTTTTTCCCTTCATTGATATTTATTATCAGTCTATACTCATCTCCACTGTATTTAGATTTTGTCTCTTTATATATTGTTCCTATCATATATATACTTACTTATAGCACAATGATTCTATTTTTCTTATAATTAGTGTAACTCTCTCACCAAGCACAAGAACCAGTTTCATCATTGGTGAGATTGCGAACATAAATATATTTTGTAATGTAAATTTATTTTTTATGTACTCACATTATATATATTTTAAATAAATAAAAAATAATGTAGGAACACGTGTTCATGAAAATCCTAATATTTTCGCATTTCGTCATTAAGGCAATTGTATTAAGGCAAGTGCAAGATATATTAGGAATTTAGTTACTTTAAAAAAAGATTATCAGGACACGGCCTGCAATCCCGTTGCTAACCGAATTTTAATAATGCGAAGAGATTATTTAAATTACAATACTTATTTTTCTCTGTTTGAATTTATACTCTATAATATTTATAAATTTAATAGCTATTAATGAATTTATACATAGGTTTAGATCTTCGAAAGTATATAATGCGTAAATATCTCTACATGAAAAGTATTTCTCCGGCAACCTTATTCGCATATTATAATACATGAGCTCAGAAAAAAATATTTACCTGATATTTGTTGTGTTTATCATTTGTAATTTCTCTTCAGGTCGCCGCGGGATAAAGCTTGGCGTAATCCGATGAATATTTCCGTTCCTGGAATATTAGATTGGGCGGAACCGGATAGCAAGCCTCCTTTACCCGGAACACGTTTTTCAGGAAATTTCGGAATTCCTGAAAGCGGTATAATATGAAATACGGTTAACTCGAATTTAATGCGTGTATTTAATATTACGCAAGATGTAACGAGGGGATTTGTTTTTTAAGTTTGGAGAATGTTTTTAACGTGAATCAACGGACCGTTAGGCTATATTTCAGGAATTTCATGTTAATTGAAATGTAAAATGGTTACACGTTAATTCAATACTAATTAGACGGTTAGAACACTGTTATTGGAGTTCACAATAAGCTTTTTAAAAGAATCGATAGAGCTATAAAGAAAACCCTACACAAAATTCTCGATATCTATGTGAAATATTTGGTTTTAATTTTAATAATTTTAAATAATTTATTTTCAAGTTAGATTATTATTAAGTGTAGAGGTCAGTCACAAATCCTCAAATATAAATGTTTATGTTTATTTGAGCACAATTCTTTAAACAAAAACTGATACCTTTTAGTACATATTCGAAATTATTTTGCATAGCTTAGGTTAAGTTAAGTTTTCGAAACTACTCCAAATAATGCGTAAGAAGCAGAGTTAAAGATACTCGAAGTATTGTCCTTGTGAAAGACCAATATTCGAAGTATTGTCCTTGTGAAAGACCAACATTCGAAGTATTGTCCTTGTGAAAGACCAACATTCAAAGTATTGTCTTTGTGAAAGACCAACATTCAAAATATTGTCCTTGTGAAAGACCAACATTCGAAGTATCGTCCTTGTGAACGACCAAAATCGAAACAAAATCGTTGTTTGAAACGGTTTTGCCATGTTGTTTGGTGATCAATGGTGGAGTGGGTTAATACCTTTTTAAATTTTTTTTTCCAATCTCATTCTTCTCCATAATTTCCCCTTCCCACTCTTTTCAGCCTCAAAACATACCCCGATTGAGGTTGCCATGGTCCCATCGACTCTGGATAATCAGAAGCGGTTGGGACTCTTATGCGGTACCCAATTGATATTATAAAGCTAACGTAACCTAACCTAACTGTTGTGTTCCCAAAAACAGTTCTCCAACTCGTCGTGGAAGGAGATTTTAAATAATAGGTTCTTTGTGTTAAATCAGGGATTTATTAATACTTCGCGTATTACAATGATGACTCGATAATCGACCTAAGTAGAAGCTGGCTAAATGAGATCTGAAACACCAAGTTTATCTGGGAGTATTCTAACTGGTCCTGGCGACTACTGGCTACTAGCTGCCATCTTGCGGACTTCCAAGCAAGCTCTATGCACTGCCCACTATGAGTGTATCTGTGAAGCTCTTACTTCCCAAAAATAACCGTAGATATTTTTTTAACGCAAGTACCACAGAAGGTTTCCAAGTCCCAATTGCTTTCAACCGATTGTTGTGAGGCTGAAGGAAGCTGGGAGGGGAAGGAGATGGGAAAGAGGAAGGTGGAAAAGTACCTGGCTATTCAGACCTGAATATGATGCACTGATAACGCCATTGCTTCGATTCTGAATGGCGGCTTTTTACTAGGGCGAAACTAAAAGTAAATCTCTGAAACGTGCTGCAAATATGTTATTTTAAATGAATTAATTCTGAAACAACCTAAAGCTAATCAAATAAAATTTACTTGCTCACAACCGGATTTGAACTCGCGACTACCGTAGCCATTTACCGAAATGGTGCTTCAAAACTTAGAAAAAAGCTTTAAATCGCTTCTATTATGGACTTTTACAAATTGTGCTAAGTTTTACGGCCAACACCAAAAATATCCCAATTTTAATAACTTGATATTTTCAAGAAAGATAATCGAACGGTCGAACTGCTCATCTTTATATTTCATGCACGAATTCCGCATTATTTCGATAGCTTCGTAACAGTTATAGACTTCAGGTGAACAAGTTCCGGGAGCGCAGAGAATAAAGGAGGTATGAAACACCTGTGACGTTTCCTAAAAATCCGTAGGCCTCAATTGAGCGCCTTTTCCAGGTCACCTGTGCTACCTTCGCCCTCTGAGACCTGCCTCGGGTTCAAATTATAAGTCTACCTTTTAAAATATGGAAATACTATGGGGGTTGCATACGGATAAGGTGGACAAAGTTATATTATATCTGTCTGTTGGATTTCGCATACTTAATTTATTATGATTGCCTAGCGTGAGAATTTTCTTTAGATTTTTAGAATGAAAAGTTGAATTTCTTATGATCAAATTATATTTTTAACCATATAACCCGAATCATGTTATAAAACATAGATAACGTTTGGATAGGTTATTTTTGGTTAGGTTAGGATACGCTACGCTTAAAATTTAGATTAGGATAGGTTAGAAGCGGTTTTTTTTTGTGAATATCACGCACATAGGTTCTTATTGCTTTCAATCGTCGGTAGCAAGCGGTATGGAATTCCAAATATGTAATTCCAGTCAATATAAACATAAATAAATATCCTCACATAAAAGTATTTATCATGTTTTAAATTTTATTTATTTATATATACGCCTAAAAAGGCTTTTACATAGAAGTGATACATGATGCAGTGTACATAGGAGAATATCTGTATTATACAAGAAATACTGACAGTAAAAAGATGTAATCCATTGTAAAGTAGGTACAAAATACGCAATTGTAAAATTGTGATTACAAGTATAATGAGAAAATATTAAGAAATAATAAAAAAAAAGAAAACCAAATTAAAAAAAACTAAATATGAAGCAATATTAGTAAAACGTAAGAGTAACATAGAGTAAAAAATGAATTTCAACAACACTATGTATAAGACAAAACATTAAAACTAATTTACCAACGCTACTCTAATTTGTAGGATTCGACAAAGTGTTGGTATAGATTATGCTTAGTTCTATAAATGAAGTCAATAAATAAACCAATAGCACCACTATACTTGTTGCCCAGATCATGCATCCTATTGGTCAGTGAGTGTGTCTGATAGTTAGTCGTGTATGTATTGCAGAAGAATGTTATGGAATTTCACAGTTTTGCATTTTTAAAGCCTGCTAAAACGATCAAAATCTTACGGGATACGCGTGACGTTATTACGTTATTATGTTATTACGTTATTAAGTCACTTCACAGTAAAGTCAAATTCCACTCGGTCGGTATGAAATCAACAAATCGCTTTTTAAATGTTCAAAAAGATTCTAAAAACTACGAATTATTATATAATTATTAAAAAAATTACGAAAACTATGAAATTATTAGTACCCAGCAATGGTAAGCCGTGTGGGATTCTATGCAGCGCAACTTTTCAAGTTCTGCCAGGGCGTTTAAGTATCTTACGATTGTAATCGTTTTTAAATGACTATTTATTAATCCCACGTTTATACATAATAAAACTTACTTAAATATTTAGAATCATCGTGGGTTGTTGCACATATGTTTATAATGTTATAGTATTTTTCACTCAAGTTCTTCTTGCAGTAAGTGGTGAGGCTGAAGGGAGTAGAAAGGGGAAGGAGATGGGAGAGAGAAAGTTTGGTAAGTGCCTGACTCTTTGGATCCGTCACCAAACAAGTTTACTTTGTAAAATATGCTTTTTCACCAAACGATACTGAGAGAAATTCTTGTGAATACGAAAACCGTTCATTATCCGTTTGTGCTGTCTAAATATTTGTTCGGGCAATATTCAAAATCAACAACGAACAATAATCGAATGTGACGGAATTCGATTATTGATGGCGGTTGGTTGATTAGAGAACCGCTGTACCAGTTTTCAGCGTTCCGATACTAATTCCATTATACTCGGCGGCAGAGTGGTTAAAAGCACCGACCTTGGATTGAGAAAATTCGATTTCAAGTAAAAATACTCAATTTAGTATCCTTATCATCCACCGCCAGTCTGAGACAAAGATGGAAATAATACCAATTGAATATTGGCCAATGTTAATTTACGTATTTTTTTTCTAACCAATTTTCACGGACTTATGTAACTTAATTGTGTGATATATTTTATGGAAAACATAATAAAGCAATTCAGTCCATTTTTTAAAAATCTTTTGCGGTTGATTCTTCTTTAAATATCAATATTTTTACTGTTATGGTAAGTTTTAATAGTTTATACTTATCAAATTTTTTATTTAACACGTCTCCCAAAATTGCACCAAATCTATGGACATGACATGTGACGTCACAAGTCACCAGTCTCAAAAAGCCTACTTTTTCTGAAAACCTGTTACTTGTTGTAAAAAATATTCATATAAACATTTAAAAAATACATACATTTTTTCTTTTAAAAAAATTGTAAATTCACTTCACGGCATCATTTTTATTAAACGAAAAATGAAACTTTGTTTACACCACTATTTAATAAAAACATATTTACATATTTTGAAAACCAAAGGTTCCTTCAACCTTGCATACTTTCTAGATTGTGAAGACATTTATAACCCGGACAAACGTCTTTTTACAACACATACGCCTCAGGAATCTTATTTATTTAGCCTTCAGTCTACTTTCATCCTTCTTCTACCAGTTATTGCCTTACTGCTACACATCGGAGATAGTATCTGCACTCCATTGTGAACGAAGATAAGATACACTGTTACAAGATGCTGAAAGTTCACAGCAAGGCATTTGATGAGTTTAAAACACACAAGGGCCAGCAAATGAAACCTGCATAAAACTATTTCGCTTGTACATTCGTCGACCCTTATGAAATTACCTACAGGCCGAGAGCGCTCCGCTACCCGACGTCCTTAGAAATCTTCCCTTACCACCCTTTCCCCTCCCCAAACCAACCGCCATCCCCGCAAGGGGTGGGAAACCTACATTCTACAACCCCTTGAGATTTTTCTCCTGACAGAAAAAAATAGTAAAAAAAAACCGAGATTGCTTAAAGGTAGAGAGTGCCTACGAACATCTCCTGAGATTTATTTTAGAAATCGAAAAGTTTTTTTCCCAACTAACTATTTAGGGGTTGGCAGAGAGACCACCAACATTTTTTTCTTCGCACAAACTCTATTCACATTCATGCATCGTATCAAATATACTCTTCAGTTTTTCAGACTCTGTTAATGTAACTATGGTGCAGAAAATTATTCTGTGTGATATTTGAAACTGAAAAAGTTATCACGACAGAAAGCAATTAATTTTAGTTTGCAATACTCTTTTCATAATTTGCAGTAAAGTACAATATAATTTAATTGTAGCTGAATTTGGGGACGTCCGAGGAAAACATGGTATAACCAAGTGAATCATATACTTGCGTCGGGCCATGTCAAGAGTTAGAATAATAGAAGAGTATGTATGAGACGATGTATGAATGTGAATGAGGCAAGGAGTGTGTGTCTAGACCGAGTTGTTTGGCGGTCCGTCCCCTCTGCCTACCCCTGCGGGGGAACGGCGTGATGGTTGGTTAGTTACTCTCAGTATCGCTCTGATGAAATATCGCTATTCAAAATGGAAACCAATTGGGACACTTGTGTCCACATAAAACAAATAAAATTTAAAAAAAAATGAATGTGGCTGAGCCAGAGCTCAAACCCAAAGCTTTTTCCTTCCGGGCAACTGGTCTATCAATTGAGTTAGTAGGTTTTCTGTTATCCCGTTAACTAAACAAAAATCTAAATTTTTAAATAAAGTCGTGTTTTTTTCATAACTCCTGTTTAGTCAATTTTTTGCATCAAGTCACTATCGAATAACTCTTGTTTACCTTCAACGTGCATAAGAATCTACGAAAACACAAAATAATTTAATATTTTATCTCTCTCAATGCCACAATTCAAGGTCCAAAAAGGAAAGAATGTATTTAAATATTTTTGAAATGATCAACTTTTTCATGAAATATTGGAACTACATAGTAGTATGTGTATGATATCAAAGAAAATATTGGAACTACATATGTAGTACCTAGTATGTGTATGATATTAAAGAAAATATTGGAACTACATATGTAGTACCTAGTATGCGTATGATATCAAAGAAAATATTCGAACTACATAGTAGTATGTGTATGATATCCAAAAAAACAAGAAAAAGTGTATATACAAAAATTTATTGAATATTTTTTTGTTCTTACGTCTAAAATGTTGGAATCTTTTCCTATGGAATACTTCAAAAAATACTAAATTCGTTTAAAAATGATTGCCTGGTGGAATATAAACATAGAAAATCATTCCCTTTCTCTCATTTGATTTACGTGGTTGGTTTACGTGATACTCGAATATAAAGTGTTTATTACTGTATTAGCATTGTATTATATAAGATATACAAATGAACAAGATGTCAGAATAAGTGGTTTAAACCATTAAAGAATATAATATCAACAACCATAGAATAAACAATATAACACTGCCTTCTATACAAATTTAAATGGAAACTTAAATGTTCCATTTATCCCAAACACACAGCGTTCCGTCTCACTTACACTCACTTGAAATCGTAGATAGCCATCACATTTGAATTTGGAATGGAAATAAAGACTTAAGTTGGGTAAATATTTGGATCACGAAACACGCCCATAAGGCACTTCTTGTGTTATTCTTTATACTATGGTGACAACTCTCAATGAAAACGTGAAACTGATAAATTGAAAAGGTAGCAGTCGTAACTGGGACTCAAATCCAGATATTTTGGTCTCAGGGATCGGCGTCTCTACCAATTGAGCGTCCCTCTTTAAAAATATATCCTCACTTCTATCAAGCCTTATCTAAAATTGCCTCGCCTGCATTCAACAACTTATCTCTTATATGTCTGAACTCTATTCAAATCTTCCATATTCTCGTATTTTGAAATTTGCCCATTTAAACAAAATTAATATGTATATTCACCTTCCCTATCTCCATAATTTAAAATGATGGCCTAAAACACCATTGAAGGGTGAAAAAAAAATCTAAATTGGTAGAAACGCCAGTCCCGGTAAAACTAGAGGATGTAGGTTCGAGTCCCCTAGCGACCGTTAATTTTTTAAATTTATGTGGTTCATTTTTCATTGAGAGTTGTTGATAATATCGAAATATTATTATCTTCTACAATCATTAAATATTACGACGAGGTTTATAAGTTGCAATAAGCTTTCCTTAATAAATTGAATAATTCAAACCATTTTCGTTATTTTAAAACCCATATATATATATATATATATATATATATTATTTAGTAGTTATTAGAAACAATAACGGTACACCGAGCTACTTTAAACTAAATAAATCCTTATTCTTAGGGTTGTTGCAGACATTTTTAAGGCGAATCCGTTGTCACTTTAAGGCGATGCCATACGTAGTAATGAAAAATCATGTGTTTTTGGTTTGAAAATTTGGTCGCCTAGAAATGTTTCAGATGCTTTAATTAAATACTGCGAGTAGAATACATCTTGGCCTTTGAAAAAATCAAGTATTTTTTAGATAAGTCTTTTTATAAGCCCAGAAAAAAATAATGTAAAGGCCTATCAAAACTGCTTTAAAGTTCAAAATATCCTACTTACGAACACATTTTCGGTTATTATTTTATTGTATCATGTGGAAAATTAAGATATTTATAAAATGATCGAAAAAAAAAATTAATATTTATGCCTGAACATCCAAAAAAATAAAATAAAATACACTTTTTGGCCATGTTTTTTTCTTGCATAAATCAAAACAGGCGGATGGTGTTAAGCGGGAATTTAAACCTTATCGCCATCTACGTAAGGGTTGTTATTGATAGCGGCTCAATTTAAAATATTACACGACGTAGTGCATCGCCTTATTTAATTATTTATTGATCTGCATATTATTTATTTTCATACATACATACTTACTTATACTCTAATCGTACAACAGCAATGGGCGTAATGCAAATAAGCAACTGTTTTTAAATATATGAATGAATCAATGTATGAATAAAGTGGAATCTTGGAAGTGGAAATTAACCCACTTCCTGACATCTGATCAATCTGAAACTCAGCAGAAAAACTCTTTGTCGATGACGATGCATTCTATAAACTTTTGGTTGGAATCACGCATACACACGCGGACATATGTATTTCTCTGAAATTCGATAAGATTAGAACGGTTAACATACGAAATAAATTACGGTCCCACCCAATCGAAATTTGGCCCAGTTGTTAAAATTAATTAATTACAGTCCCTGGGTAGGAGGGAGCAATCCTCCATCAAACCAAAAAAATATTATTAAATATATATATTAATAAAAAGAGATTGTAGTAAAAATACTTTGATAAAATAAAATACTTTTTTGTTTTAAAACCACGATATTTATTAATTTAAGAACCGACCGGTTTAATACAAATTAATTTAATTTAATTAATTTAATTTAATACTAGTATTAATTTTACAAATTAATACTAGTATTAATTTGTACCCTGATGATGCTTAAGTAAAGCGAAACCGGTCGGTTCTTAAATTAATAAATATCGTGGTTTTGAAACAAAAAAGTATTTTATTTTATTAAATATGTCAAACCACAAAGTGATTGCTTTCTACAATAATAATAAAAATACTTTGTTTTGTGGGAGATGATTTTTTTTCAATTCTGTTATAATCTAATGATCTTTCGAATAATTAATCGTTCAAATGCAGACTATTACCATGCTGTTTTTTATTTATTTAAAAAAATTATAATAATTTGAAATTTTCTTTAATAAAATAACAACGACTAGATTTTTACCCACCATTATCACAGAGCATCGTCATATTTGTAGGCGTCAAGGTAACTCGATGTTATTATTAATTAATCGATTACTTTGTACAGGAATGTTTTTTCGGTACATTTTTTTCAAACAATATTTTTTTTTTAAATTATAAGTTTTTAAATAATATTACTATTACATTAAATAGTATTCTGTACTTCCTTACATTTTAATGTGTGTTAATTTGAGTTTGTTGCGTTAAAAAAACGTCATTCTTCGCAATACAATGTCTCCGAATAAATGTATTTGTAAATTTGTAACAAAAGTAATTCCTCAAGATATTGTACAAGTAATGGTATTATAATATTCACAAAAATACAGTATATAATAGTTTCTTACTTTAAAAGACTTGAATTGAATTAGAATACATGAGTTAGCAAATTGATTACTTATTTATTCATCTTGCTAGAAATATCAACACAAGCAGATACCTTATTACTTCAGAGCCCCAAAAGGTTCAAGCTTTTTAAATTAATTACAAAAGAACACGCCACAAGAAAATAAACCTTGTGCCGTTTTTTTGATATTTATTAACCCCCAGAGCAATTATTTTGGTAGATATTTCTCCTAGACGTCAGACACCCGTAAAGAATTTTTGTGAGATATTTCTCACAGACATCAAACACCCGTTGAGTCTTTTCGGGAGACATTTCTCACAGCCTGACACGGACTCGTGCTATCTCATTTTATTTTACGTTGAAATAAGCGATTTAAAAAGTGTTGAAAGAAATAATACCACGCTTTCAGTTTGCTTACAAAAGTTTACAATTACTCTACGGAAAGCTTTGACATCATTCTATGAAAACCAAATTTACTAGAAGAATTTGAAAAATGTTTATTAAGGCTTGCATTTATTTTAAATATAAAACGAAAAAAGTGAAGTGACGATAATTTTTTTAATACATTTGTCTAATTAAATACGTTTTTATTTGTTTCGTGTGAAGTAATTACATCATAGGAAAGCGACTGTATCTACTCGTGCGACTGCATTAAAAAATTAAATAAAATTAATTAATTGCGTATGTCAATTTTTCATCTGCTTTCACAAACAGTATTTTACATCAAAATACTTTCGTACACAGAGAATTTATCTGGAATCAAATGTAATGCGAAATACTTGCGCACACAGAGAATTTGTTTGGAAACATATGTAATGTGAAATACTTTCGCACTCGGATAATTTTTCTGGAAACATATGTAATGTGAAATACTTTCGCACTCGGATAATTTTTCTGGAAACATATGTAATGTGAAATACTTTCGCACTCGGATAATTTTTCTGGAAACATATGTAATGTGAAATACTTTCGCACTCAGAGAATTTATCTGGAATCAAATGTAATGCGAAATACTTTCGCCCACAGAGAATTTATCTGGAATCAAATGTAATGCGAAATACTTTCGCCTATAGAGAATTTATCTGGAATCAAATGTAATGCAAAAATATTTCCCTTCGCAATATATCAGAGAATCTAGATTTTAAGATAATTACAAATACAAATTTAATACTGCCGTGAATTGAAATAACTTTGTCACATTTCCTGATGCGAAAGTGTTAATTAATAATTATTGAATAGTCTCCAAATTATTAAGAATTAATATTTATTGCTGAAAGGTGGAAGCTACCCATCAAAACAGTCGACTTTTGAAACAAGCCCGGAAGTTCGATGGAAGTTATTCCCTTCTACAAATGTTGGGGTTGTTTTACTTGGAAATACTTCAAATCAATACTTTAGATAAATATTGTTTTATTATTCAATCACAACCGAAGATTTTATACCATGAAAATACCGAATATTTTCTCTGAAATGTTTTGATAATAATATTATTAAAATGAGAGAAATTTTTACTATCAAGAAAAAAATTAACAATTTCAACGGTTCCTTCAAAGTCAAAGCTTTTGCAATTTCGTTTAACATCAAATTGACAGATCTGTTTTTGTTCTATACCGTCATAGGAATTTCGTTAAAATATGCTTCATATTGACATTCTTATTATCGAGCTATTATTGAAAACGGATTATCTATAAATGTTTCCGTCAGTTATATCGTTATTTGTAAAACACTATTTTTTGAAGTATCGTGGTTAAGAATAGCAAAATTGACGTTTATCATGATAAATATGCAATTTGATTTCTAAAAGTGACACCTTACCTTTTTTTTTTAATTTCAATTTTTGAAAAGAAAGACAAACATTCCCAGGTTACGAATAACCTTACAATATTTGAAAATCTCCTACTATCATCACGGTAAGCGGAAAAACTTGCTTGTGTCATAGGTTGCACTACGCCTGGGTGGGACCAAGGCGCGATGCAAACTCAGCCACCAACCGAAATTGTTTTGATTGTTGAGTCTAATGGATATTGTAAAGCTTCATAGCTCATGATGTAAATTCTGTTAAGAATATAATGAATAACATTGATTAATTATTGTATTAATTGCAAAATGCTTTCGTCGGTGTATATCAATAGGTAGGTATAGACTTTCTTTGATTTCTAAATATTTATATTTTTTAAATATTACATTTTTTTACTAATGTTACATAATTACAACGAAGTCGTGTTAAACTGCAGTTTTTCGACGAATTCTTATTATTTTTTAAATTTAAATTGAAAATTTTTTAAATTCAGAATCTATGTTACTCTACAGTATAATTATTTTGAAATCATAGACAAAAATAATACATAGTAAATAATATAAAATAACAATAACAACAAAAATGAATACAGAATCAGAAAAAAGGACAAAACAAAGAGAAAATGAGTAAAAATTGTCTTTGTCACATAAAATATCCCTGTCGAAGACTTAAAATACAATTTCTTATTAAATACTCTAAAAATACATACATTAGAAGATATACGTAAAATAAACGATTTAACGTTCTTATTCAAAATACTTAACTCTAAATTCGACTGTTGTGAATTCCTGCAACTTATAAACATGACATACACGACAAAATACAATATTCTACAGCAGCACACATAAGCGTAACTACATTGCCCACTCTCCGATACAACGACTTCACACCATGGGAAATCATTACTTGGGTGATGTTGACATTCAATACCAACTTGGCAAGTTTTGTGGATCATTTAAAATATTTATTTCAACGATACTCCTAAACACATCATGTAAACCTACAAATAGCTGTAACTTTCTGTTTTTGTTTCTTGTGTTTGTATGACTTGTTGCATAGCTTTTATCAAATGTAATTTTATTCTTATATTTTATGTTTCAAAGTATCTGTCAAATTAAAATTATGCTACCAACCATGTAAAAGCCCTCTGGGCGTTAAATAAAAATAAAATAAAATAACCATTTATGCAACATTGTTATATTCAGATTGAGAGCTGACTCACAATTTTAAGCCACAATATTGTACGAACATTTAATAAATTTACAAAATTGTTTAACAATTTAATTTAATTTGTTTACATTCACCTTTGTTTAAGAGTAATTTGTCTATGGAATATTGTATTTTGTAATATATTTGTTGAACTAAATTAAAGATTTGTTTTTGTTAAATGTCCCCCGTAGAAACCTACAATTTTTTTCGAATTATTATTTCCTAATGAATTTGTTTTGAACACAACACCTATTTATTGTCAAACTGAAAATTGAACTAATAGAATCAAGATTGCATGGATATAGTTTCTGAGAATGTAACTTGTTGTAATTATATCACATTTCAACCAAATACAACTTATTCCAGGAAATCGTCTTCAAGTTAAACATGGGGATAGTGTAACATCTGTAATAGTAACAGATGTATGTTGAGACAACTAGTTTCTGGAAGATTAAGATCTTGTTATTATTTTGTTGATTGAAAGATTGTTTTGAAGTTTATCAACAATCAACAATGTCAATAATAGTTCTAAACGTTTTCAATACGTGATTTGTAAAGCTTTGAGATTGATTTTTGAGGTTACAGGAATTGTACAATAATATAAACCTTTGACGCTTGAATTATCTTAAAAATAACATATGTATGTCATTAATTTTCCATAAGTGACAATTTATTATCCAAATATGTACCTATATACATAATATTATGTTTTATTTATATTTTATAATACGTTATAGCTCTTAGTAAACATTTATTTCGCATTTATCAAACATTTTTGACCGGTCAGTGGCCGAGTTGTCGTGGAACCCTTATATATTTATTACCTACCTAAGAATGTTATGTCGTAAATTTAGCTATATAAAATGTACCATTAACTTTAGATACAACGTTTGGTATATAAACACATTTTTCCTTTTGACAGGATGACAGAAAAGTCGTTTTTCCCGTGAGTTAAATTTATTTTGCAATGTGCACGCTGTCGCCACCTAGGGAGATTCGCAGTAATGAAAAAATCGATGTCTGAAATTAGTTCACGTTTCTACCGACAGATGGATTTATGGAAATTTGTTCTCCAATCCAGCTTTTTGAAAAAAAAAATATTTTACCGTGAAAAGCTTTTTGTTAGAATAACTAAAACATTTACATCATAGGTTTGAATTAAATCTCAAGCATAAGTACAATGAACTTTGAGAAAAAAAACTTGCAACTCTTTCGGAATATATCCTTTATTTAATGAAACGCTTTCGGCCATCGTATTCGATAAAGTGTTTCACAAGAGTAGGCAGAGAGGATGGTCTTAAAAACAACTCGGTCTTGACTTATTTAATTTCACACAATTGTTATTGAGTTGTTTTGAGTTATTTAAGCACACAACCCTTGCTTCAAAGAAACTAACTAACCATAACGCCGTTTCCGCAGGGGTAGGCAGAGAGGACGGACCGCCAAACTCGGTTTTGGCACACACTCCTTGTCTCATTAACATTCATACATCGTTTCATACATACTCTTCTATTATTCTAATTCTTGACATGGCTCGACACAAGTATATGATTCACTTGGTCGTGCCATGTCTTCCTCGGGCGTCCCCGAATTCAGATACCATTACATTTGCTTCTTATATTATCCTTGCGCTCCTTTCTTCGCTCATTCGTTCTACATGCCCAAACCATCTAAGCGTCCCTTTCTTAATCTTACTAATTACGCTTACATCAGACTTGCACTCTTTCCGGATTTCCAAATTTCTCACAAGATCATAGATGGTTTTACCGCCCAAAATCATAAATCTTTCTTTCAAAATCTAATAATATTGACGAAAGTGTCTACTGTGTCGGTATACGTGGGAAAAATAGTAAAATCGATTATCATGGCAGCATGGTTTACACATTTGACTTTGATTTGGCAGAATTACCTTTATTATTAGTAATTCAGTAGGCAAATGCATCGGGTTTCTAACCAGAAGCGCGCTGTAGGTTCAATCTCTCTGCTGGATTATTCCCCCGTGGAGGCAGAAGCATCATTTTTCGCATTTAATGATTCCAGTAGGAGTTTTCAATATATTTTCAGATTATTTGTAACCCAGTTTCATTGAAAATAACAAAATTAGTATGTATAATTGTTTAACTCTCTAAAACATACTTATAACAAATAATATATTAATAACAAACAAATCAATGAACCCCGCGGTATTATATGTTCTCCTAGTAAAATTTCACGTAAATTACAAAAGTAATGTACACGTACGGCAGTGTAGGATGGACTCGTCTATTTTAATTACAAACTAAATATAAGCCCTACATTTATAAACAGACGCTAACCTAAAATCATAATGGACCTAATTTATTTAAAGCTTGGTGTAGTTTGCTGGTCAACATTATTACAATAGGGGTGCTATAAACAGAATTAAATAGTTTTAGACCGGGGCACCGCGCGATGAAACCATGACAATGGACAAATGCAACGAACATTTCAACGGAATTACTCTGTATTTTATGTTACTATTCTAAAGTCATGGTGTTTTCAAGATAGAGAACGAAAAAAGTATTCAATATATTTGTAAATATGAATAACTTCGAGCAGGTGGATGAGTTTGCGTATTTGGGAAGTATGTTTACAAGGGATGGAAAGGCTAATCGAGATATTGGAAGAAGGGTAAATCCAGGTAGCTCCATTAATGGAGACGCAGTTGGCACTAACAAAAATTGTGCAATGATTCGTAGGTAACAGCCCACAATGGAGTGCTGGTACCACCCTGATGAATGGCAGTGAGGCATGGAAGGATAACAGTAGACTGAATGCTGTAAAAATGAGATCCCTGAGGAGTATGGGGGTAAAACTATGTAAGATTGAGTGAGAAATGTAGTAATCCGCAAAGAAATCGTTACTGATGTAAGCGTCGTGAGTAAGATTAAGAAAGGGACGCTTAGATGACCTGGGTATGTAGAGTGAATGAAGGAAGAAACGAATGCAAGGATTATTAATGACGCAAATGTGAATGGCACGATCAAGTGAATCAGATACTTAAGTTAGGCCATGTCAAGAGTCAGAATAATAGAAGAGTATGTATGAGACGATGTATGAATGTGAACGAGGCAAAGAGTGTGAGCCAAGACCGAGTTGTTTGGCGGTTCTTCCTCTTTGCCTACCCCTGCAGGAAACAGCATGTTGGTTACATAGTTAATTATGCTATCGAGTTGCAGTTTGTTGTTTGCAAAAGTTACAATAGTTGTTCAGATACTGACGCTTTTCTACTAAGGTCTGAAATATACTAGCACCGTGACTAGGGGCAGTTTAAATGTTATATGAGGTATAAGTGGAATTTGTAACCTGACCAAGTGCTAAATTTTGCACATTAAAATTATAAGCTGACATTATCCATAATTTAAAGCGCTTCTGCGCAAATAATTGGTGAGGGTAGAACACTACAAACCTCTGTTGTAACATATAATTTTGACGAAAGGTAAATTTCTGATCTTCCTTTGAAAGGAAGTTTTTGATTTACTCTATCGTTTCTTTCTGGGACGTCCGCTACATATTATTTCGTTCGCTTGTGCTTCATAACAAAACATATTACCTTAGTAGAAAAGGCTTGTAGTGATTCTGGGACGTCCGCGACATCTTATTTCGTTCGCTTGGGCTTCATAACAAAACATATTACATTTCTGGGACGTCCGCGACATCTTATTTCGTTCGCTTGTGCTTCATAACAAAACATACTACCGGTAGTAGTTTATAATAGTGACTAAAAGATAGCCAGAAATACAGCAATAAGTGTCTGAGATCCAAATATTCTGTAAACAAAAAAAAATGAGACTTCTGTGGACTCCGGCCTATGCGGGCGCAATTGGAGCAGTCTAATTGCCAAGGCGTTGCTAATACCTAACACACAACAGTCCTAACACAACACTCTTGAGACTATTTTTCATAAAAACGGTGCTACACACAAAAATACAAATGTTGCGAATCTTATTGATTACAGTGATCATATACCTGGGCGTCTAATTGTTTTAACAAGGGACGCCAAAATTCTATCGCGCCAGGTGCCATTTGGATCAGGGCCAGCCCTGACTATGGCTTTACGTTTACCTTTGAATGGAGCATTTATTTAGCAATTTGGACCTTAGTTAGATTGTATGATTATCCTAGTAGACACTATTTAGACAGGCTATGGGAAATGAGAAAAATTTCTGATATGAAAATCTAATCAAATTATTCGTTTTCCTGTTAAAAATGCGACTGCAGGCCTATTACTAATGAATTGATAGAGTTACTAACAATGTATCAGTCAAATGTAAATGTTTTATGAGGACGGCGGAACACGTGCTCTTACAAATACTGATATTGCTACTGACACACTATTATGAAAACTGTTTTCGATATATTATGAATGACTAATATTTTATCATGAAGTTATACGTATAACATGACATCATTTACTCAGTTAATCTAATCCTTATGCATGTATTTTTCTATTATCTACTTTCTATTTAAGTCTTCAATTCAATTTTCAGCATTTTCATATATTTGATTCATATTTTTACTCTAGACTTCATACAAAATAACTATGTTCCATTGGTCACCATGAAACAGGCAGCAGCCTAGTGTGGTTATTTTATATATATTATCTTTAAATGTATATGTCAAATATCCTGTATTTATGAATAAAAATAAATATATATAAATAAAAATGTAAGGACGGGTTGTTTCGGAGAATTTGAACAATTCATCAAATTTCAACGTTCATTTTCGGGTTCTGTGAAAGACTTATTCAAGTTCTGTTTTTATATCATTGTAGGCTAGTTGCTTGACAAAACTGAAATAAAAACAGAACTTGAAAAAATCTTTCACAGAACTTGAAAATGAACGTTGAAATTTGATGAATTGTTCAGATTCTCCGAAACAACCCGTCCTAAGTGTTCCTTTATTCAAAATCTTACATTTCCGAAAGTTTTTCACCGATTGCTTTGAAATTTTGACACAACGTTGCATTCGTATACGCGTGTGTTTTTATTTACGTAAAAAAACATGCGTTTTTTTTAATAGCGCCATCTGTTGTACGTACACGCAACACACGCTATCGTTTTTATATCTGCTCAGACATACTGAACCACAACAACGCGTGGCGGAGTACAGCTAGTCTATATAAATAAAAATGTAAATGTTCGTTTCTTCAAAATGTTAAATTTCCGAAAGTTCTTCACCGATTGCTTTGAAATTTCGACTGTATATATATATATATGTACTATTTAATTATATAGATGTCACCTGTGGCAGGTAAATACATGTTTTTTTTAAGAACAGCGCCATCTGTGTGATGTAAAAGCAAAACGCGCTATTGTTTCTCTATCGGCACAGAAAGACTAAGCCCCAGCAATGTGTGGCAGGGTAAAACAGGTAAATTAATAAAAAGTTATATATAGTCGTTATTTAAGTTTCATTATTCAAATCTTGCATTTATTTTAGAAATATTTCCACATCTAATTAATTCATTTTAACATTTATTTAGCGCAGGCTCTAAACGAGTAACGATGTATGCAACATTTGGTCCAGGCAGGGAGAGGGTGAGATATCCGGGTGGCAGGTGGGTGGGGTGGGTGGGTTAGGGTGGCTTGCTATGTTTTCCTCCCAGAGTCCCAGAGTGCAATTGAACCAAATTTAGAACGGATGGCATTTCGTAAAATACACAAATTTATCGTCAAAACGGGGTAAAGTTGTCAGACTGTTTTGCGCATGGACAGAATAACGTTAAATTACTTGATATGTGTTTTGTATGGATCGGTAAAAGGGTTTAGGATTATATTAGGCAATGAATTAAATGCCAAATAAGAGTTCGTGGTTGTCACTGATACAGAACTCGCCATAACTCCACAGTATTAATAATGTATGTGTCTATAGCATTCCCTATGGAATGTTATTAGACTGAAAGAAGAGGGAAAGGAAACATGATATGATGCACTTGGCTATTTATATCTGGTCATCAAACACGGCTAAAACCATTTCAAGCAACGTTGCGATTCTGAAATATTGTAGTCTTTCGATATTGCCATACTAAGACTGTCTAATACATCGGTCTTATTGGCAAAAACTAATAGCCTCCATAAGCTTTTACGTGGTATACACATTACAGACGGAGACTCGATGTTTGCGACCACGCGAATTTTTAGGCATAATTCGCAATTTTTGGGCGAATAACGAAAATTTTCGTATATTTTTCAAATCTAAAAATAAAAAAAATGAATATTATACATTTCCAATATTTCTTTGTTTATGGTTTGGATGAGCTTCAACAGCCATAAAGACGAAAACGTTCGAAAATATATGTACTTATTTATCTAATATTTTCAATTTGATGAATTCAAAGGTTTCCGCCTATCTGTTTGACAGATTGCAGTGGTCCCGCGACTCTCATACACACAGTACGCGTCAAAGAAACCACTTACTCGTTCTCCCCAAACATAAGTACCAAAACTACTGTGTTTGAGGGTAGTTATAGCTATTCTTCGTCAAAGCTTTATCGACATCGTTGTATTGCTTCAAAAAGCTCTGCTGCGAATTGTTGCTATCATTACAATGAAGGGAATACTTAGCTATATGTGGTTGCGATTTTGTGTATTGTTTATTTTGAATTTTTGTTGACTATATTATTAATTTGCACTGATTTGTATAGCTACTATTTCTATTTGTTTGTATTGATTTGAGTTTTTATTGTTAATATTATTTCATTGTTCATTATTATACCTAAATATGTATATATTATTATTATTATATTGGAGGCACTACTGAAAACCAGCTGCATTCCCGTAGAGATGCGGAATGCATAACTGAGCAGTGACTTTTTTGTTAATAGAATATATATGTAAAATTTATCTATTTAATAAATAAAAATAAATATTATTTTCCGAATTTATGTCCGGGTTAAATCTTCCCCACAGGAAAAACTAAACCCTTTCACATACTTTTCCACAAATAATCATCTAGTCAATCCACAATATGCAATTGCATTATATAAGCATTATAATTACAAAATAATACAAGAGCAACACGTCAAATCACCAGGATCAAATGGGAAAATAATTCACCGACTCCAGATATTTTCATATCAGAGGGTTCGGCTCGGTAGAGCTTCTAATTGGACCTATAAATCCTACTGATGCCTCAATATAAATATTTCGTAATCCTACATGTTTTTAAAATGACTGATTTTTGCATTTTTATACGTAAATTCTTTGACAGACCTAATACACCTAAATTTTGAATGAGAGAGCTAGGCATAATGCCAGTAGCCGAAATAACAAATGGAATTATTATTATTAATATATAAAAATATATATATTTATTATTATCCTACTTGTAGATGTATTACGCTGTAGACACATGTGCTCTTTAATTGTGATTTTTGTTCGATAATTATTATTTTACGTTATTTGCACGAGCTTTGCTCTTCTAAAAGTTGTAGTATGTTCAATAAAAATAAAAATTCAATTTTTCTAGCATTTTTTTTTTTATATTTTTGATGAATAATGAAAAAATAACAGAAAACGTCGCGTACTGTCATTAATTTTTCAATTACGAAAAAAAATTCCTCTTAAATTTAAGGCTAAATTCTCCCATATTCCCAAAAAATAAAGCGAATTTCGCTTAAATAACGTGAATTTCGCCAAAATATCGCGAATTTTACCAGAATACAATAGATACCTACATAGGTACAATTATCTGATTATTATTGTCCCACCGTCTGGACGATGTAGGCCCTCTGATTGGTCAAATTTAATTTGTCTGTTTCGGTTAAATTCCGCTAACTTGAAAATTAAGACACGATTTCATACTAAAATAAGATCACCAGATTTCTTCAAAAGCATCGTTTCTGCTCATATAATTTTTGGATAATATCGAAGAAAATATGTTTTAGAAAGTTAAAAATCCATTGGATTCATTACATTACAATAAAAATTATCCACAATTACGTTTTATACATTTGACGTCTGTCAAGAATCAAACATTCCAAGGTTCCTTAAAAATGTCAATCCCTCCTTTACCGGCCGTTGGAGTAGTTTCTCTATTGGCCGACAGAGCGCATAAGAGCGATATACAAATACGTACAAATTCATTTATTCAAACAACGGTAATTATTTACGTGAAACTACCGTTTTAATACGCATTTACAAATAAAACAAACATTTGATTCAATTTAATGACCATAAACAACAACTCTTTGCATGTACGATTTTGAAAAATATTGATATTTAATATTATTTACGTAAATAATAATTTCGGACTATTTTGACAAAACACCGATATGATATACGCGGAAGTATAGGCACTGCCAACCCAATAAAATAACACGTAAGACAATCGGAAGATAGAAACGCTTCGTTGATTGTAAAATTAGCCAACAAATCTCTAATCTGACATGTACTTATATGTAGGTATAATAAAACAATCATTTTGCCAGGTATATAATATATATTAAGGTATTATTCGAAATCGCTGGACAAGGATAATACGGAATATTTTTAAATAAAACCTTCGGATTTACCTTAATTAATATAAAAGTAATCTGAATGCATTTGGGATTTTTTTAATTTTAGCATTTTAATTTTTAATTACGTAAAATTAAAATTCTCTTTCGTTGTATTGGATGACAGCCGGAATAATTTCTATTGATGACATTTTCATTTTTTGGTATTCCTGATATGAGTGGCTAGAATTTTTACCATTTACTCCATGCAAATACTAGGTAGGTGGTACTATTTTAGCTAAGCTCGAAAAATAAAATAAAGGTATTTTGGTTTCTTTTAAAAGTAAGGAAATATTAAAAAAAAGGTTATTATAGGTTAGGATAGGTTAGGTTGGGTTATGCTAGGTTAGGTTAGGTTAGGTTGGATTAGTATAGTTCAAGTTAGTTTATAGGTTAGGTTAGATTAAGTTGGATTATTATAGGTTAGGATAAGTCAGGTTATGTTAGGTTAGGTAACGTTAGTTTGGGTTATTATGGGTTAGGTAAGGTTGGGTTATTATAGGTTAGGTTGGATTTTTATAGGTTAGGTTAGGTTAGGATAGGTTAGATTAGGATTGGTTTGGTTAGGTTAGGTTGGGTTAGGTTAGATTGGATTATTATAGGTTAGGTTGGATTATTATAGGTGAGGTTAGGTTAGGTCAGGTTAGATTATTATAGGTTAGGATAGGATATAGGTTAGGTTGGATTATTATAGGTTAGGTTAGGACATAGGTTAGGTTGGATTATTATAGGTTAGGTTAGGTTATTATAGGTGAGGTTAAATAAAATAATAATGATAATAATAGCCAAATAAATCATTTGTTCTTTTTAAGTAGGCACTATTTTGCCGGAATATTGTATTACATTATATTTTTTTAATTACGTTTTTCAATTGTCTCTAGCCGCTCATTTCAGGAACACCGACAAAAGAAAATGTTATCAACAGAAATTATTCAGGCTGTCATCCCATACAGCGAAAGCGAATTTTCATTTTACGTAATTAAAAATTAAAAAGCTAAAATTAAAAATTTCCCAAATGCTGTTCGATTCCTTTTATAGTAATTAAGGTAAATCAGAAGGTATTATTTAAACATATTTCATATTTTCCGTGTCCAGCGATTCCGAATATTTACCTATATTAATTTACCTTTAGCCATTTAGGCAATTATTCGGGAAAGGTAAAGTTTTACCCGAACAACTGTCATTCTTATTATGCCTAAACTCCTTCCTGTTTTAACAATATATACTCACCCTCTCTCTGTGAATGACCTAATATCTACCTATTAAATGTAACTGTTGTTAGTATCACTTAAACTGGGCGAAGCGCAACCAAGTGCCGCCCGCAGGGCCTAGCAAAAAAACCCGCGGAGCGGGTTTTTAACTGCTAGTCATGATAAATACGCGTTCTTGTGTACTTTTATTACAAGTTTTCAATTACCGCAATACCACATTTGGGATGTTTTTATTTTATGGAAGTTTCTCGTCGGAGTCAGAACAAAATGGAAGATATTTGGCGCTTGAAGAAAGCATGTTACGCGGAGAAAGTTGTTTAAAGCCTAAAATAACATAAGCCATGTACATTAGGGTGGGCAGTCAGCGTAAAGCGGATTTTTTTATTGTTGTGACATTATCACGGCCAGTGCAAAGAACACAGACTTTTCTAGATATTTTTCACGGTTTCGCTCAAATTTTCTAATCATTGAAAGGTATCACATATAAAATAACACCATTTTTGACTGTGAAGGATATTATCAATAATATGATATAACTGTGGTTTTGTGCCTAAACGTCTTACTGATTAGATTTTTAGTTGGTATGGCAAAGCCGGCCTTGAGCTTAGTTGACAGTTTTAACCAAAAAAAACACCATGGTAATAAGTCAAGTTTTTCACTGTTCTGACCTTAAGCTCCGCGTCATATTTACACCACCTTAAGTAAGGCTGTTCATATCTAACACTGAACGTAAGCTAAATTTCAAAGATTTAAGAATCATACCTTTTTGCTATGATTCTTAAATCTTTGAAATCTGATACATTTTATTTTTTTAAATTAACCTCACGCAGGATGCTTTAAGGAAAATAGTTTCTTTCAGGGCCTTTGTCATCTTTGGGGATGCGGTGTGAGGATCTTCTTCTTAAATAAAGGAAGGAGAGGAAGATCTGGAAACAGGTCCGAGGGGTGGGTTGGAATCTAGGGGCCAGTGGGTCCAGGAGTGACAGACGTACAAATACATCTCATGAGAGAGACCAGCTGGAGAGGTCAAAGGGTCTCTCCAAACGCTCCCTATCCGGCCCGCCACGCAGCTGGTGGGCAGGCGCATCAGCTAAATTTATTGGCTGAGCGTAGTGAATTCCTGTTTTAACGCAATCATTTAGCATTTAATCTGTAAGTAAATTTGTTTCTTACGTTCCGGTTTCGGTTCAAGATGGTGATGTAACGTATTCTATTACACATAAAATGAACCGTAAATCAAATCTATAATAAAATACGACAGTAAAGAGCTCATTCAATTGGTTTTGAATAAATCACGGGACAAGTGAAATGAAGGAAACAGCCTACCTGGAATTCCCATGAATCCGGATAGGGCTATCGATGCACTTGCACTGTTCGGGTGAAATTTCCTCCACAACGAGAAAAACGAGAGAATTTTGATATTTAGCACAAAGCATGTGAATAATACAACGACGATACTAAGATTGCACCTTCTTGCTATACGACACGAATTCGACTGAATTGCGACAATTTACCGTGCAACATAAATCTTCTTATTTTCTCCAATGTGGGTAAGGCTGTTTTTAGGGAAGGAGATGGATAGTATATGATGGGAAAAATGGTAGGTATTATACAAAAAACTGTTTCAATACTAAATTTTTATTTTATTTATTTATTGGATGATTTGTATAGCGCTGCTTTTGTGAGATATCACCTCAGGGGCGCTTTACAATCAATGCAGATATTACAGAAAAAATATAAATATTACAAATTGAAATTGAAATTAAGTTAACTAAAATGAAGTACAGAAACAGGTGACACGGAGATGGAGAATCTGCTGCAAGAATCCTAGGTGGTGAAACTAAACAAGTGGCTTTGTTGAATACTTCCTTTTTTATCCCGCCAGAGTTTGCATGATCGTAGTTTAAGCTGTCAAATCGGGATAGTTACGTGATCTCAGCACAAAATCTGTGTGCTATAGAAGCAAATACTCTCTATTTGGGAGCTCTGGCGCTATGAAATTGGGAAAGTATTTTTCAAACTGAAATAGCTAGGACGATGCAATAATTAGAAGAAATTAACCTCGGAGCATTGAAATATCCATTCAACTTTAGAAATAAGACAAAACTCGACAATAAACCTCTTTCTAAAACATAAATATAGAAATCTACAGAAATAGAAAATTTCTGGTGATGCCGGGGTAGAAAATATAGTAATAAATATAAGTACATAAATGGGTGAGTTCATGTTTATTGCTAGACGTTGCTTGCTTAATCCACAATTATACATGAAAAAATTCATTCGTTCATTTAAAATTATGAATTTTCAAGTAAAATTGTGTGGAAAAAAATATTAGTAATTATTTTTTCGAATATTTCATGCATAAATTATAATGCTTGTTGTTAGTAATATCATTTCGGGGCACCTATAATCAATTAGTTAAATAACACAAATCTAAAGCTCACTAAGCAATCATAAAACCAAAATAATTCCAAAATTATAAGCTTGAATATATTATAATAACTTTGATTCAAAAACAAGCAGACTCGTAGAGCTTAATTAGGGAAAGCTCGCAATCCTAATGATGATTATTCGAGGCCCGGGGGCGTGTGGTGGTGTGATTGCCTCTCTTCCACGAAGCCCATGTTCAGTCCCCGTGGCGGGTCTGCCTTATTGTTAAGTAATAAACCTGCAACCACCGTTATCCGCCCTTTGAATAACTGCATGCAATAAGTATCATATTATATGGTGGAAGTTGTATAAGGCAGGGCTCGACAATCTTATTCAACTGGTATATATTATCAAAAATACTCTTACTTATCAGATTCCTACTTGTCGGTTTAGCTTTGGTATAGTTACGCCATCCTTAATCCAGGTTTAAGATCGATTTAACTATACCAACGCGCTTGTGGTACATCGTCAAAATGTTAACTTTTCCGTTCAGTATACAAATTGGGTTGAAAAACACTACGCCAGTATTTTTTTCGCTGTGTTTGAGGAAATAGCTTGAAAACTCAATACAATGACAATTCAAGGCATTTTAACTACTGGAATGTCTTTCGGCATATTATGCTAAGTTTGCAATGCTTCTTGGGTGATCGTATGCCATAATATGTCATTTTTGACTTGCGGAATTCGCGCACTTACGATTTTTTAATATTTTTTTTATAAATCCAAAAAATATAAGATACAAGTTAAATATAGTTGAATTTATTGTGAATTTATTGGCTTTATAGCAATGTAACCAGTTTATATGTTTTTTTTATTAAAATTCAGAGGTATGATTTATTAAATGGGGGCGAGAAATTTCCAACTCGAACGCCAATCATTCAACTCATTTTCCAGTTATTGACGTGAGCACTCGATTGGTTAAAAAGCGATGTAATGTCATAGAAAGTGTCTAAAATTGGTTAAATAGGTTACGTAGGTTATGTTAAGAAGTTAGTTTTTTCATAGCTTTTAATGACTTTTAAAGTGGTGTTGAATTGTCATTGTGTTGAGTTTTCATGTAAACCGTTTTTAAACTTTTTTATCTCCATAGTATTTTTAATATCATTTCGAAGTCATCATAAAGTTTTGTAGTGTATGATTTGATTGAATTCGTTCTTTCTAAACGGATAATAAGATGTAAAGGGATGGTCAACTTGACCGTGGTTTACTTGTTTTCTTGATGAATCCTCTGGTCCTCTTGTTCCCGGATGCTGGTTCTTGATATGGCTTCGACGCGATTCCGTCGATTGATTTTTCTTTAAAAATCGCGCACTCCGATTGTATTTTGCTATCCGGCTCGAAGGACCAAATGTTTAAAGTTAAGACTTAAGAACAAAAGGGTAGATTCCTCTTTAAAAATAAAACACTTTGTAGAAGTTGAAATTACACCGATTTATTGTTGTTTTTTCCAAAGTTCATATTGCTACCGACACTCTGTGGAGTTCACTCCACCAACGGAGAGCGAAATATAATTGTCACTTTGCGTTCCTTTAACTAGAAACTATAGAAGAGAAGTGAGTTCCCTAATCAAAATTGGAACTTAAATAACACAATTTCGCTTCCTTTAAAGAAGGAGTAAACTAGCGCCATCTATATTCTAAATCATTTACTCTATATTAATTATAATTGGTTTGAAACTCGGAGCAAATTCCAACAATGGTAATTATGTTTTTTTTTCTGATCATAAGATTTATTTAATTTTGTGATGTTCAGAAGATTTGAGGTTTTCATCCTTGTAGTGTGGGTGTGTTGGTCAGTAGGGTCCTCATTTTTTCCTTCAAATTTGAGTAGAGCATTTTTTGAGTAGAGTTTTATAATACCGAAAGCATATAAGTTTTTGAAAATATACAATGGAAAGTGCATTTATTTAAAGATTAATACAGCAGCTATGTTTTTTTACTCGTATATTTATAATAGTGAAAATTTTATACTAGTAACTTAATTCATAATACAGTTGATTATATTATTGTCACCTAGGTACTGTGATAATATTTTCTAAATCCTTTGAGAAAAAACATAATTTTCATATTAGGTACACAAAGTACCTCCACGAACAACGGAACGTGAAACCATGGTGTAATAAACTAAACCACTAAAACGCTTCATACACTATATACCATTGGCGTTCGTTAGTCGCGGGTTACCGACCGCTGACATGAGAAGAAATAAACCACTTTTATGTATGCACAAAGGCAATGCAATGTGAATGCATTTGCACCGTTGTTGTATAAGACGGAGGCTTACAGGGGAATTCGGAATACCAGCGCTGAGATTATGCCACCGTGTAAAAATAGCACTGGTCGTATAAACGAAATACTAGACATTTTAATAAAATCGAGTCCAATTATAAAATTATAATTAAATAAAAATTTCTGGATGTGTTAGTTAAATTGCCTTAAAAACTATAATGATCGTTGTGTAAAATATGGCTCAAATTAAGCCATGCATTTAATAACCCATGTCATGTAAAAAAAAATTGTCTAAATATATACAAAACGCGAAATCTTGTAAAAATGCATGTTAAAAAAAAACACATGTGGTGTAATAAAACAAATACCTTGTTAAAACACATGCTTATCGGATAAAAAACTTGTAAAATAACTAATGACTTGTAAAAATATAGTTTGCAATGGAAAACAAATGACGTGCAAAAACATGGCGTCGAAGTAAAATTATAATATTTTTTAAGAATGGCAGCAGATAGCTAATAAAGAATCTTTAAAGAAAATAAAGAATCTTTATAGATAATAAAGAATCTTCGGTTAGTTTATAAAAAAATCCATAAAACTAGCCATGTACCTAACGAGACTCATAAATAGCACAGATTGTGTAAAAATCGCACAAGACACGTAAAAATAGCACAAGATGTGTAAAAATAGCGTAAAACGTGTACATATAGCACAATATGTGTAAAAATAGCACAAGACGTGTAAAAATACCACAAGACGTGTAAAAATCAGCTGATGCGACGTGTTAAGCAAAATCGCATTATAGGAAATTGCATACGAAGGTTGGAATTAACCGTAGTTCGTACTTGGTATTCTAATGAAATTGGTTACCACAAGAAGTGGGTGCATTGAATCTGCATGGGAAGCGTTAGCGAATAAACTTTCAGTACTAACTTATTCGTATATGTATTCTTTTTGAAACCGCAAAAATGCAGATCTTTAAATTGAATGGGGTATTTTTAAATTTTTATTTATTAATTTTACATTTTACTGAGCAAATTAATAATTCACACAAATAACCATGTAAAATGTGACCCTACAACGGGGTATTCCAGTAAGGTCACATTCTTTTCAATAGTTGTAAAAAATTATAACATATAAATAAATATATACCTGGTTCATTTACATCGTCGTCATAAGTGTCGAAAAATAACTCACCATCAATTGATATGCCGCTGTCGTCATCAATAGAATCACCACCATCACCATCACTATCGGAATCTCAACTATCGGATTCACGCTATTTACATTAATTTCTTCAGAATCACTGTCCGATTCAAAAATGTCGTATCCTCTGGTTCTCTTCATGATGATAAAAAGTAGTCAGTATTGATAAAAAGTAGTAAATTAACTCAAATATTTTTTTTAATACTAACATGCACTAACAAAACTTTAACAAACTTAGATTTTTGCGTTGAAATTTTGACGAACCAACAGAGCACAACGCAAAGCGCAAAACCTTATTTTTGGAATAGTTCAAAAGATCTAGTAGTTATCAAATACCGTAAGCAATGACGAAAATAAGTATGCCTCGATCGCGCTTCTAAATAGTAACAATATGTAAGTTTGAAGTGTAAACAGGCATAAAACGAGTAATACTGTTTTTCTCAATCAGTGACGTCAAGTAGAAGTCCTCAATTCTGTATTTCAGAAACTAATAAATTCTGTTTTACCGACAAACTCAATAATGCTTTCGGAAATCAATTTATTATTTTCTATTATTTAGTGACATGATAATTAGTACAGATAATATATGACCTCCCTACCGTGATAAGGGAACTCCCGAAAACACGTATTTTTATTTTGCCTTAAATATTGATTGACTTCTGTGTGTATTTGAGAAGGATTCTTACGGTCTTACTAAAAAAACGTGGTGAAAATTTTATTCAATTGATAAACGACCGTGTATGTGAAAACCTTACTAATTGAAACGTAAAAAAGAAACTGACATAAAATAGTTCATGGATACATCAAATATATACCTACATTGCTTATCCAGTCACAGGGGATTGTTTATCAGTTGTGTAAACTTGAAATAATAATAATTTCCATCGAATTAATTTTGAAGATATCTTAAAAATGAAAACAATTTCAGAAACGAAATAAAATTACCTATTAGATTTTTGTATTCGAAATATACTTTAATACTTAAAAAGCGCCAATTTATTTTCAAACGTGAAAAAAGTTGAAAAAAAACTTACAAACACTCTTGATCAAAACGTCGCAAAATTTCGGAGAAATCAACATTTTAGAATCACAGTCTTTTTATTTAGGAAGCTTGCAAGAACCTGTCACCTTGTAACCTCACTTTTATCTTGTTCATACTAAAAAATACAAAAGAAAATTGAACTTGCTTATAATATCCCGGAAACAATATAAATAATAACTGAAATATTTAACGCATTGCTTGCACATTTTAAAACGTTTATTTCTTCGATACATGCATTAAGAATTTATGTTATAAAAAAACATAACTTTAAAGAAGTTCTTGTAAAATATAGACCATAAAATTCAATTTGTATAATGGCAAATACGTTTTAACCTAACTTTATAACATAACATGGAAGTATATCTTAAAAATGCTATTATTATATAATTACTTGTCTAAAACTGACGAAAAATTACATAATTAAGTTGTAAATATTTTGAATAACATTGACATAAAATTTATCATTTTATGAACGAAACACGATCTGTGAAGATATTTCAGTAAACATAAAAAACAGCTGTCAACCACGGGTTCCGCGCTTGAAGAATATTTGATAAATACTGTTACAAAAAAAAAAGAGATAAAGATATTTTTTATTGGTACTAACTCGGATATTAACTTTCACATTCATAGCGTATATTTGTAAAAAAAAACACCGTTTAACGAATGTGAAGTGGTTTTTCTTTAGTAAGGTGTTTAGTGAGCAAGATTGAACCCCAAACACTTTTTCTGCTATTAAACAGATGTCGTAAAAATAATTAAAAAAAAATTTACTCTCTAATTCGATGACCGGAGATCGAGTCACCATGGATGCCATAGTCTCACTGGTTCCAGACGGTTGAGAGCAGATGGAACTCTTACGCATTACTCACATAAAATTAATAGCTTGAAATAGATAATTGATAATTAGCAGAAGTAATCAACTCGTTGTAAACGCATTAAAAATAGGCTTATAAATCCAAAAACATCTGACAAAACATAAATTGGATGAATAATTTATGTTGCTACCCCCATTAAAGAGAACGCTCAATTTTATATATCAGTAGATATGTTTTTATTTTTCCCACTTGACTTTCATTTGACTTTATTTTGAAAAAAAAAACCCAAATTGGAAGAAACAAATTACTTTTTCTGAATCCAATCAATTCCTATTGACATTTTTTATCGAAACGCAATGTCAATGCGCGTCCTTTGTAAATTTAATTTCTGTTTTCAATCATTTTTCAGAACACTGATTTTCGATAGATAGCATGTATAATTTATGTATTTATGTAAAAGCGTTAGATCCGAAAATTGTTAAGGATACACGGGTAGTTTTGTAGTTTTCTTCAAAGTTTCCTTTTAATTATTGCCTTATTGTGTTGGCTATAGACTCGGACATCCTGGAACGTGGATTGTAATTATTGGGCAGGTAACACGATGAACTTCCTGAAATGATGTCCAGTTTATTAGCAGAGAATAAATTGCAAAGGTTTTTAGAGCACTCGTATTACTAGCAACAATTATCTACTTTATTAAAGCCCGCGAGGTTGAAGGTAATGCCGTAAAAAACGGTTACTGGTTGTACCTCGAAGCTTGCTTATTCAAAGTTCTTAGAAAATAAGAGTGTCGTTTAATTGCTTTGAATTTGCATTAGTATTTTATTTAGTGTCTTTCTAATAATAAGTGGCCATCGCGGAAAGAACCATGGAATGAGTCATGGTAGTAACAAGTGTATCAGGGAAGTATTTCTTAGTTTGCTAGAAGGACGAATGAGTGGAAATAGAGTGATAAAATTACTGATATTACTGTCACAATCCCCACACGCAAGAATAACACGCAAGAATAGAAGTAAAATGCAATCATTCAGAATCGAAACGTTGTGACCCATTGTTTGAAATGGCTTCAGCCATGTTTGATTACCATATCTGAATAGCCAGATACTTCCCAACCTTCCTCTTAACCAGATTTTTTTCTTCTCCATTCCTTTCAACCTCAAAAATGCTTAATTCTATGATTCAGAACCATGGGGACGACATAGTTCTACTGGATGCAGACCGTCGGGAGGAGTTGGAAAAAAATACTGGATGACCGTTGGAATTAGAAAATGATATTCTTGATGTTATTCTTGGTCGGAAAAGAGAAACAGAGGTGTTCGTCGTACATATGGGCTAGTGACCTAACAGCTGATTCGAAAAGAAGGCACTGAGAATAGACAAAGCTGGAGACATTTAAGGATGGTTCGTGTCTATAGCTGAACGTTCGAATAATAAATACATAGTAAACACGGTCGGTGGCTAAGTTGACATCGTGTTTGGGTCCTACCAAGGCGTAGTGTGTTCAATTCCTCAGTTGGCTACGTCCTCCATCACAACACAAGCAACATTTTTCGCTTACTGTGGTGGTAGTAGGAGATTTTCAAGTATTGTCAGGTTATTTGTAACCCGGGAATGTTTGTCATTCTTTAAAAAAAATCTTTTTAATAAAATGGCATGGAAGTCGCTGAACTACGATTAAACCGCACAGAATATCAAAGCGGCTTTGCGATTAAAGTAACGCATTTGGTGTGTAGGTAGAAACAAAGTGCGTCCATGCGATTAGCATTAGTATGGGTGAACGATGATGCATATGGCCAGAATGCTTTTGAAAAAGTACGATAATAGTTTTTGTCATATTTTGAATAAATATATTTTCTTATCTACTTGTGTAAGATATCCACCATATTTTTCGTAAATTTGGTTGGTAGTTATTTGTTCAACTATAAATTATTGAAATTTGTATATTGCGAGCATTTGTCACAATTAATGGTCGGAGTAAAATAACTGTTATAATGAATCAGATTTATATCAGATGGCTTATAAATATAGACGGGTGGCTTAAATTAGCATATTTGTAGTGATAAATCATAAACTATACATTTTAATCCAATTTATTATCAGAAATAAATAAACAAAAAGGTAATTTATTTATTTGTTCAGAAAAATTAAGGGGATCTTTATATCTCGATTGGACACTTATTTGTGATGTTTTCAAACAAATATAATTGACTTTACTGCCGGATTTCACTCGACATATACTACCAAAACTCTTTTTACTACGAACGAATGAAAGATGTTAAAAATTGGCTTCCTTTCTGCGCAAGGTCTGGTTATGTTAATTTGCGCTCTTCGGTGGTGTATTACGACTGATCTCGTAGTTTATTCAAAGCATTCTGCTGCCAAGCTCCTGGTGCAAAAATATGGTCACGTGGTTTGCCTACAGCTCGTCGAAATGATATCCAGATTACATGTTAGGGCAAGTCTATTAATTTGAACTAGCAGTTAAAAACCCGCTCCGCGGGTTTTTTTCTGCTAGGCCCTGCGGGCGGCTCTTAGTTGGACTTCGCCCATTTTAAGTGATATTAACAACAGTTACATTTAATAGATAGATATTAGGACATTCACAGAGAGAGGGTGAGTATATATATTGTTAAAACACGGAACAGGAAGGAGTTAATTAATAATAACATGCTAAATTTATGCATAATAAGAATGACAGTTGTTTGAATAAATGAAATTTTACGTATTTGTGATGGATTATTTCAAATGAAACACTATTATTGACTACATGTCTACAACTGATATTAACTGTTATCGTACCTAATATAATTCGCTTATAGGAGACTTGCAGTGCTTAAATATGTGTTACAACCGTCAATGTCTATAAGTTTAATCAATATCGTTTAGTTTGTCACAATTAAAGATAGTTATAACAAAGTTGACTTAAATTATAGATTATTACATATTGATTAATTGTACCCGTGTTTATGAATAAAAGGAGGGTAATCATTTTCGGTAATCATTTGGTAATTCTTTACCTACAACTGTTACTGTATCTAATAAAGTTTAAAGTTAGATTATATTTACACCTTCATCAGGAGAGTGAAAATCTATATACAAAGGTAGATTATTACAATATAGCGCCCCTGAGGTGATATCTCACAAAAGCGGCGCTATGCAAATTGTCCAATAAATAAATAAATATAATGTTTACATTTTATTGTGTATACACCGAAGTCAAAAATTAAATATAGATTGCAATTGGGAAAGAGGAAGTGGAAAGAGGGGGGAGGGGTAAGAGTAGGCTGGGTTTATAATAATTAGGAATTACAATATCGTTAGACGGGAAAGATCAGTTAAGTGGGAAAATATTTAAAAGAGAGTTTGTAAAAAAATTCTTGTTAATTATATCTGCTTTTATATTAACATTTTTCCTCATTTCTAAAATTTCAAAATTATTTATAGTTAAGTATTTTAAGACCTGAAAAAAACAAATAGAATATAACCATAAAACAATATATTCATAAGACAAATGGCATTTGATAACGGTTATTCTAATAAATTGATAGTTGAAATACTAAATAAAAAAAATTAAACATATTCTCTTCAAACGGTCTTTCTAAAGATAGAAATAAACAATGGCTTAGAATTCTGCTTGTGGATAACGATTCTTCTAAAATTATATATAAAAACAATTCTGGTACTATTCAACTGGCGTTTTACACTAAAAACAATGAAGAAATATATTCTTAATAATAAAGATAGCAAAATTCAAACAAAAAAATAAGGAGTTTAAAAACTCAATTGGAATGATTGTAATTTCTTTTACAAAGGTAGAACCAATAGAAACTTTGAAGTCAGAACTAAAGAATATCGCAGGGCTCTAAATGGAAATAGTGAATTTGAGTTTGCAAATCACCTTTTGAATAATGATCACACTTTCGATAAAAATTCAGGTCTTAAAATACTTCACTCAGGATATAAAGCATCGCAAATAAATAATTTTGAAATTTTAAAAATTAGAAAACATGTCAATATAAAATCAGATATAATTAAAAAGCAAAAAAAATATAAATAATAATGAAAAATGCCATTACAAAGTGATAAGCTTCCAGAAGAAATCTTCTTATTAAATGCTTGTTAATCGTAAGTAGTCAAATATTGTGAGCTGCATATTTAAATATTCGCGCCATTCATTTGGTTCGTTTTTAAACCGCCAGAGGTGCGCTCTGTCGGCCATCTATAGCCGTGAGTATCGGCCATATTGAATAAGGAACGCGTGATTTTTTATAAACGTCAAACATAATCACGTAACTGTGGATAATTTTCATTGTAATGTAATTAATCCAATGGATTATGAACTTTCTAAAACATATTTTCTTCGATATTATCCAAAAATTATATGAGCAGAAACGATGCTTTTGAAGAAATCTCGTATTATTATGAGGCGATCCTATTTTAGTATGAAATCATGTCTTAATTTTCAAGTTAGCTGAATTTACCCGAAACAGACAATTTTAATTCGACCAATCAGAGGGCCTAGATCGTCCAGACGCTGGCGTAATAATACTATCAGATGTCCACGGATTTTTCAAAGCTACATAGCTCATGATGAATATATCGTTGTGCACTGTAAATGATTGGATACACAATAAATTAGACCAAAAGCCAAGCTAATTTAATGACGTATTGTATGATTTAACTAAAAATTATTAGTATATTAGATCTGTCAGTGATGCACATTACATGTATAGGTGGTTATTTAAACCAGATTTTTGCATTTTGTTTCATAACAAAAAGGTATTGGGCTGTGAATTTACACCCATAAGAAAAAGTTATACTTATCTATATTTAAAAATATTATCTCTTCTTAGAATAAGATATTCTGACAAGTGGTTATAAAAGTTTTGTGTAAATAACATTTCTAAATCATTTGAATATCTCTCCTGCACATTTGGGAATATTTCTACTCATATATTCTAATATCAAGTCTACGGATTATTGGCAGTGTATCAACAACAGAACAGAAAATACCTAGAAGTAATGTAGTCTATACATTTTTTATATATTTAAAAATATTATTATTAGATTTATAAAAACAGTTTATTTTTAAACAAGTTCTGCTGTGTAATTATCAGTGATGTACAGTTAATAATAATTACACAGCAGAACTTGTTTAAAAATTTAGTTTTTTAATTTTATATAAATCTAATAATAATATTGTTGAATATATAAAAAATAAAAATTAAAATGGAGTTCTACAAATTAAACTTGATAACAATAAATAAAAAAAAATAGTCTATACAAATTTGAAAAAGGAATGTCGCCATCTTACATAAAAAATTTTGACTTCTTTGCCGCTTTGACGATTCAATGAAATTGAATGTCTTTCTAACTAACTAACCACCATGCCGTTTCTCCGCAGGCGTAGGCAGAGAAGATGGACTGCCAAACAACTCGGTCCTGGCACACACCCCTTGTTTCATTCGCATTCATACACGTATAATACATACCCTTCTGTTATTTTGACTCTTGACATGGCCCAACTTAAGTATGTATTTGGTTCACCTTATCGTGTCATGTCTTCCCCCATTCACATTCGAGTCTTATATTCTCTTATAACTCCTTTCTTTGTTCATTAGCTCTACATTCCCCAACCATCTGAGCGTCCCTTCCTTCTCAACAGTCTCGCGTTCTACATATCTATACTTTTCTTCCACGATCGAGCATGGTTTTACAACCCCAACGCCTCAAGGACCTCATTTCAACATCATTCAATCTACTTTCATCCTTCTTTTGCCTAACTGCCATACAGGTTAGGTACCAGCACTCCATTGTGGACTGTTAGTTTAAATTTTTTTTTTGGACAATCAAAGTAACAAATTGTACATTTGAGAATGTGTGATGATTTACATTTAAAGTGTCTCTTCAGTAATATCAATAAGTATGCGAAGTCTATATCTGCCAAAAGATGTAACCACAAATTTAGGTTTTTTGAGTTTGCGATGATTTTAATGTTTACTTATTATAATCTATGTCTGGAATATGTTTGGGTCCCCTCTCAAGCCGTTATGTAGGTTTTTAGCTACTGCTTTTTTTTATAAAACTTTGAAACTTTTTTTTTATAATTGATAGACAAGAAAAATGTCATTAAAGTACTTACAAAAATAAGCATGTTTGTCTAATAAACATCACTAACATTATCATTCCCAAAACCCTGACTTCATAATGAAGATGAAACTTTAAAATTTAGTTAACTCCAAAACAAGCTTTTGTAAGTTACCAATTTTTGCCAGTAATCCCACATGTTTCGTGCAAGCTTTCGTCTTTCAAACCCCAGAAGGTAAAAAATACTAGATTATTATCTGTTCTAAAAAGAATTTCGATATTTCATTCGAAGCACCATAAAAGTGACACTATTTAGAGCACAAAGACACGCCTACAACATAATTCTGTCAGTTTTGTTATTCAGTGACCATCGAATATGAGAAGTGTGTATAATGACATTATATACGCGTGTGGGTAGGTAGTGTAATGTGAATAGCGTGCGCACCGTGTTTGAAATAAAATACAATATTTTCTGCTTATTTAAGTAATCAGTATTTCTGCTTAATTTGTATCTCAAAGTAAAGAAAATCCTCAGAGAACAAATGAGGGTTAATTAGATTGAAGTTAATGAGACAATAAGAATAGGGTGAGAGCTGTTACATCAGTGGAGAGTTGTGTTGGTGGAAACATGCAGCGATGGTTTTTAAGGTAAAGTTACATTTGAGCAATAAAGACTTTCTCTTCACGCTAAACAAGAAAAGTTATTTGAGTCGTCGAAACAAAAAAAGTCGAATCGCAAAATGTGGACCAAAGTCAAAAATAAAATACTTTACGCAATATCTCTGCACCGGAATGAGAGTTGAATCAAAGTCAATGTAATGTAGTTTTTAAACAGTCATATTGTGGTATACAGTAGTGAATGGTGGAAGAAGTTGGAGACACCCGAGAGGGACTTTACCAATAGCGAAGCATTGCAGGGTCAACTAGTTAATTATACAGGGTTTTCCAATAAGAGGTGTTATTTTGAATAGCCCGCTATTTCGGTAGATGTTACTTTTGAAGCTGTCATTTTTTGACATTCATCAATTAAAAACTACGCCATTAATAAAAATGGAACGATACACGCTTCAACAACGCATTGAAATTATTAAAATTCACTTGAGTGAATCAAATGCAAATCATTTTGAGTGATGAGGCCCATTTCCACCTCGGTGGCTTCGTCAACAAGCAAAATTTTCGAATTTGGGGTTCGTAAAACCCAAGAGTTATTGTTGAAAAGCCTCTCTATCTACAACGTGTGACTGTTTGGTGCGGTTTATGGTCCGGCGGAGTCATTGGACCTTACTTTTTTGAAAATGAGGCTGGAGCAACAGTTACGGTGAATGGATTGCGCTATCGAGAGATGATTAATATTTTTTATGGCCGGAATTGGGTATTATTGATCTGGACAACGTTTACTTTCAACAAGACGGCGCTACGTGCCATACAAACAACGAAACCATTGATCTTTTACGATTGATTATCAAAATAACACCTCTTATTGGAAAACCCTGTACATTTATGAAATTTTTTTATGAATCACTACGAAACAATGAATATATTTTAAAATATTATTAAAATACCTCACCAAGACGAGCTATCTCACCTATTTTACATTATTCTTTTATGTTCATCGTTTTCAGATCCGAGACTGTAATTTCCCGCGGGCCTTCTCCGTTTTAATATTAGTTCCGTCGCAACGGTAAACTAGAGTCATTCAGTATAATCCAATCAGTACAGTATATATTCCAGCAGACTTTCGGGGAACTCTTTTGTATATGTCTCAACTCTTTGTCTGCTCTGAGGAATACTCAGAGAGCTCTCTGAAGACATTCAAGTGTTCTAATTCTGCAGTAAGAAATTATCTTAGCGGCTAATAACTACACCCTAGTAAATAAAAATAGAAGTGTAAATTATTCGATGTTCTTTTTTACGTGTGAATACCGCACAGGTGAGAGTTTGAGTCTCAACTGCACCCAACCATCTGGAGCCAGTGAGACTACGGCATCCCTAATTGGAGTATGTTGTGAGGCTGAATATAGTGGTGAGGGGAAGAAAACGAGGAAGAGGAAGGTAAAGCAGTATCTTGCTATTCAGATATGGTTACCAAACACATTAAAGCAATTTCCAGCGATTTAAATTCTGAATGGTGGTCTTACACCAGGGCAATACTGAGAGTTTCTCCATCTCTGGAACGTGCCGCAAGTATGTACTATATATTTTTTTTAAATTAATAAATTTTAAAAATAACACAAATTCATCAAATAAAATTCGCCATTGCTAGTCGTGAACCACGGAGGCCGTAAAATTTAATTGCTTTCGCAACATTTTGTTTGTGAAATGGCCGTAGAGAGAAAATCTGTTCCCTTTTAAATTGTATGACTTTATCTGTGAAATAAACAAATACATGATACGTGATGTATGGTAAGTAGATTGAGTAGTTAATCGGTAGATGGCGGTAGACATAAAGCCTATGCCAACGCCGCCAGATGACGCTAGTGGTATTATATAGATATTATCGGCAAGGCAAGTATCTGCGCGCCCAGAGAATTACCTACCCTCGGGTAACGAACAGTTGTAGCTAGCCAGACAGGTTATTCCAACGTAAATAAACAGTACTATATTAAGAATCTTTTACTGATTATAAGAGTTCCCAACACCCGAAGTCTGCTTAAGTAAAGGCAGATATAACAATAATAAGGTTTCAAATCCATTCAAGTAAAAATAATTGACCTACAATAAAATATTACAGAATGTCAAGCGGATAACCTTTTTTAACCGTTCAAAGCATTCGTTAGTTAAATTAGGTGGTTTTTACGTCCACTGTGGTCGATGGGTAATGTTCTCGATTACGAATCCGGACGTCGTGGGTTCGAATTCCGGCGTGCGAAAGAAATTTAAAAAAGAATCTTATTGTGTTATTTGACATTTTGATTCATAGTATACTTGGGGCACATCCTTGAACGGGAGATACTCTCAGTACCGCCCGGGTTCTGATTCTCGATGAAGTCATTCCACTCGAACAACGAGTGGTTCGACCCACTCGTTGTTCGAATAGAATGACTTTAAACGTTTGGCATATGTAAGTATGTACCATCGACGAGACTTAAGAATAAGAACGTATGTAATTTCAACAGCGATTGCGAGCGGCCTGGATTGGAGAATCGATAGCCAGGTGACAGACCACCAATTGTGATCATTATAATTGAATAATGAAAATTATAATTATTAAAACGTTGGTTCAGATGACTTTGGTCGTGTTTGGTGACCAGATATGATTAGCCAGATACTATTCCACCTTCCTATTCCCAATATCGTTCTCCTTCCTAAGCCCTTCAGCCTCACGACATATCACAATCGGGAACTCTTGGTCGGGACTCTTTTACTAACATAATACAGGGTTTTCCAATAAGAGGTATTATTTTGATATTCAATCGTAAAAGATCAATGGTTTCGTTGCTTGTGTGGCACGTAGCGCCGTCTTGTTAGTAAAAAAAAACGTTGTCCAGATCAATAACATCCAATTCCGGCCATAAAAAAATATTAATCATCTCTCGATAGCGCAATCCATTCACCGTAACTGTTGCTTCAGCCTCATTTTCGAAAAAGTAAGGTCCAATGACTCCGCCGGACCATAAACCGCACCAATCAGTTACACGTTGAGAATAAAGAGGCTTTTCAACAATTTGACGACTTTTTGACGAAGCCACCGAGGTGGAAATGGGCCTCATCACTCAAGATGATTTGTATTTGATTCACTCAAGTGAATTTTAATAATTTCAGTGCGTTGTTGAAGCGTGTATCGTTCCATTTTTATTAATGGCGTAGTTTCTACTTGTCAAATGTCAAAAATGACAGCTTCAAAAGTAACATCTACCGAAATAGCGGGCTATTCAAAATAACACCTCTTATTGGAAAATCCTGTAGATAGAGAAAATATTTTTAAAAATGAACAGAAAAAAACAATAGCAAAACATTAAAAAAACAAGACATGCTAAAACAAACCGAAGTAGTTGTTTATTCATTCAAATATTATTAACTTGTTTTTATCGTCCTCTCTTTTTTCAAGGTTGATATTTTGAGGTTTAAATTTTTGATTTTTTAGGTTTTTTTATTGGAATATCGCGTACTATTAAAGCAAAATAACGCAAATCGCACCAATAGTTAACTTTTCAGGTTTTAAAATATGTTTACCAAGAAATTCCAACGACATGGTGAATTTTCTTGGAATTTCGGAATGCTCCCTAGGTATCTAAAATGAGCTACTTATTACTTATTTTTGAAGTTGTAGTTAAAAGAAATACTATTTTAGAAATAAGATAAAATTATCTTTTAACTATCTGCATTTAAAAAAATATTGACTTAATAAAAAATAAATTCTTAATATCAAACATGAAAATGTTAATAAAAAAAACTTACAAGTATATTTTCACTCGGAACGTACGTAATTTTGAAAGAATTACATATTTGTAAAACATATTCCTTTTGTGTAGGTAATTATTAATAAAACTGTAACTTCACTTTTTATGCCGTTTATGCAATAAAAAAATATAAATCATTTTTTAACTTTCGACTGTCGATGAAAAACTGCCGCTAATTCGTACAATTTTAAAAAATTTTATTCGTGTAATAATGTATAAATATTTAACAAACTGTGAAGAATAATTATTTATCTTTCCAATGACGAACATATCTCATATCTACGTATTATAGAAAAAAAGTTGAAAAAATACTTTTATAATGTATTGACGTCCCGGTCAGATCTGTCCTTCAGAGGCTATAATGGAATATGATGTTTGTGGCTATTAATGTCCCTAGAGGCCCGAAAGGTTAATAACTTATTAAGATTTTTTATTAAAAATCCATCATTTGAATTAATGTTTTTGTGCATTTGTACAAAAGCGACAGCATTATAAACATACCTGTTAAAAAAACATAACGTGTTGTCTCAATGCATTCGGAGTAACTCTGCAGTTAGTTTGTATTATTTGATGGTGAAAGGTAACATCAAACGAAAGGTGAATTACAACTTACGACGGGAGCTTTTCTCTACATCTGGGTCATACAACGGAACGTTTGGACAAAAGTTTAACACCAATAATTTGTTTAACCACCGAGGCTAAAGAATTACATCAATAGTATACGTCTTGCACAATACGGGACAATGATAAAAACGCCCTTTTCTCGGAGATTTTCTGATTCTAATAAACTTTATTTTAGTTTTCGAATATCACTATCACTTATACGATGAAAGCTTTTCATGGAAAATGCAGATTCAAAAATACATAAGTAATATTCATTTTTATTTATTGCTTTTATTTTAGCCAATTTTATTATTTTACATAAATATATTATTACTTTTTTCTTTTGATTAATTGGCTCCTCCTACAATTCAGCTAAAATCTATGAATTGGTGCAGACTTTATGGTTTCCTTCAGCGCACTATAATAATTTAATACATTCTTTCGTACGGTAAACTATTTTGTGTATTGACTTTGTCCTTTTTTGTTAGCCTAATTTCATTGCACTTTCTCATGTTATGTCTGTGAATGTACTTGTTGGATACCATTTTCTTCTCAAATTATTTTGGTAATAGGTTGTTTATTTTTTTATGTATAAATATCATCGCGTTCAATCTGTTTGACTGTTAACCGAATTAAGTTCATGTAACATTTTAGTTACTTTCCAAACCTATTTCGTCTAAGTATTATTATTGAATTTGAGAATTTGCAACTTATTTTGTTCTCTGTCATTATATACGAAAAGAATCGTTGAGCAGTATTTAAAATAAATTATTATTATGCTACCTAAATAATATATGGGCTAAATTGTCTCAATTTACCACTCTAAATTTAAGATGAATCTATGGAGCCATACAATTGTTGTCTTGTGGATAAATAATTGAGAATATCCCCTTAGCCTGATTGTAAGTTGCTAACTGACAAACAACGATAATAAAGGCAAATACAGTAATCAACCCATAATAAGTAATCATATTTTTTATTATCAACCCTCTTTCGCCTAAATATGAAAGTAGAATATAATACATATATTTGTATATTCCACTCGGATCTAAATATTTTTCTCGGTCATATATTTTTGGTTTGATTATATATTTTACACAAATATATCATCAAACCACAACTTTTGAAATATATTACCAATCTACCTGTAAGATTTTAAAGAAACATATTTTTTAAAGCATTGAAGACAATATTAGCGACTCTCGAATGAAAATTTAAAACAGATAAACAAGAAAACGATTCGGTCGCATATAGGAATTGAAAATAGGACTTCAACTTTACTGGGGCTTTGATCTACCACTCTCCCCTTTGGCCATATATAAGTGTATCATACTTCGACTAAGAACTGCCAACATCATCTTAATTTTCTTAATGCATCTTTTTATTGGCAGCTATCTTTAAGTACGATTTCAAGATTCTTCCCGAACTAAATGCAATCTAGATAGTGTCTATTCTGCATATTAAATATCTGCGACATCTATTGACTTTTCTACAAGTCTGTGATAAATATTTCTTTAATTAGTTTTGGAAAAACTTAATTGGTAAAACCACAAATTGGAATACTTAATTATTGAAGACAAAGATTCAAACAAAAATTTGAAACAGAAAAATCGGAAGAAGAAGAAATAGATGCGAACGAATCTTTTTCTGATGTTTGAGAGTTTCTTATATTGTCTTAAATGATTAAATATAACAATTTGAGATTTTACTAATTAGTTATTACAATAAATAAATAAATAAAAACATATGTTTTAATTGACCACACCGCAGTCCGTAGATCTACTAAGCTCTTGAGAGAAATCATCACGTTCAAATGAAGACATAATCTTAACACCTGAAAAGAGAGAGCTTATAAAACACACACTAACAAATTTGTGAAAACCTGTTTCATTCCAAGAGAATAATAGGTAGTCTCGAAGAAAGTCCGTTTGGTAAAACCACAAACAAATTATTCCTGAGCCCACCACGCAAAAGCACGAGTTCATCACAATATTTTAAATAATATAATCCATTTTTATGTAAAGTTATCATCATAACATTTTTATTAAAGTTAACCGCTGAGGAAGTGATATGAAAGTTAATATTAATGAAGGTCGAGTGGTGTTGCGTGATTTTTATAACGCATAAAGGTGGATTATATCTCGTAAGCCACTGATCTCAACACCTGTGTGGCTGAAGTCGATGTGAAGTGAACGATCAATGAAATAGATGCATAAGGTAAATCGCACCGGTAAATTAAGGATAAATTATCAGGTGAATGGAATTTAAAAGTGGTGTGAAGGCAATACCAGTGGAATATCCGGATGACGTAGTTTATTCAGATATTTGTTTATTTAACCCATAGAGTGCTTTTAAATGTAAGTTGTACATCTTTAAGATGACAGATAATTTTGAAACATAAAAAAATTACTATACATAAAAATAAAATTACGGTGATCAAATAGATTTACAAAAATACAACAGATGGTTTAAGAGTAGTGTTGGAAAACATATTTTATGTGATCCACAAAATTCGCCAAGTTAATAATACTTAAGCAACTCTACGCTAAAACCATACAAATTTATACTTAAAAAATAATACATTTGTTCTTCTAACAAACATACCTAACAAAATCACTAGTTCGTTTAATCGAAAATACATCCAATAAGCGAAAACGAAGACAACATTTGGACTGAGAAATTTTATTTACTACGGCATAAAACTTTACAACAAATTACCACTCTCCTACAAAATAACTAATCAAATAAAAAAAACTGTCAATATATTCAAAGCATTCATAAAACAATGGATCTGGGTCACAGGGAGACACGAAATTGATAGAATATTGGAACCAAACACGGACTGATTTAAAACACGACCTGTGTAATATAAGTTTTAGATCTACATTGTATATTTGTTATTAAATAAAAAATAAATTGTAGGCACATTCTAACTAGTGAAATAGATTATATTAAAGTGAAAATAAAATAAAATAAAATAAAATAAGGAAAATGTAAAATGTTTTCCCCAGCACGGGAAATCCCAGAGGGGAAAAACATTATCAAATTAAAATGTCTCAATACGGTTATTGGTAAATAAATTTAAAATATAAAATTAAATATGTCAATTTCAATTAAGTAATGGTTTCCCATAGTGCGAAGCTGCTGTATAGGGGGATAGCAATATAGTTGCTTTTGGGTATGCTGTAGTAGAATAGTGTATTTTGTCGTGTTGTTATTGTGGGTAAGTGTTGGTTTTTGTGTTGCAGGAGTTCCCAACAGTCGATAATAAAGAGAATACTCTACCATATCGATACTAAAAGTTTACCAAAAAACGGCCTGCAATCCCGTTTTTGACGGGATTTGAATAATTTGAAGAGATTCTCATTTTTCTCCTTCAAACTTCAGTTACAAAAAGAAAAGAAAAAAAGTTCACGTTTTGTAATATTAAGGGTAAAGGTTAAATGTAAATTAATTTAAATATATGACACTCATTTTCTTCTTTTATTACTTTGTAATAATGAAATAGTATAATTTATATTTAATTTACATTATTATTATAAAATTTTATTTATTATTCTTTGTAAAAAAAAGTCTTAGAGTTTTAAGTAGCACAATAATAACTAATTAAACATACTAATTTTGGATGTCTGTGATGTGAAGTATTCCTAAAATTTTAAATTTTCTTAATTTATTTATTTGTTTATAGTTTCTTTAGATTGTATCTTTTTTTACATTAGAATTTTTAACCTCACTAGGACAAGCCTGTGTTGAGGTTCATAATTTAACAAAATAATAAAAATAAAAAATAGCACAAAGATTATTTATTGAGAACAATATTGTTACATTAACGTTTCTACAAATTGGGTACATACACGGTACCTATTAATCTAATTCCAGCCAATTCATTACAGTATAATGTAGTAAACATGTAGGGTGACCATGATATACATTGATATTTAATTGCAAAAAAATATATAATATACTCTTATTATTATTAGAACTGATGATTGTGTAAATTCAGACAAAGGATGAATAAGGAAAAAAAAATTATTTATGAAATGTGTATGAAAAATATTTTTGGCAACTTTCGTTATTTTTCAAGTTTACTAACGGTGTTCATTCGAAAGGTGTATTCTGGCGTCTCTCTAATTTACCAAAATAAATAAAATATATTTATAATAAAGTAAATTCGCAATATTTATTTGTTTTTGAAAGGCAATGTGATCCTGAGGAAAATGATTTATAAATACTTTCAGCTTCACAAATTCTACAATTATGATATGTCTGTGCTAATAAAAAAAAATCAATCACATTCACTTTTTAGATTACAAATCAGAATCAGTTGGCTCGGAGAATTACCTTAACCCCTCCAGAGTTTGATGGTCATATATGGCCGGGGGTCCATATTTTATAAAAGTATTTTTATCTTTTTTTATCATACGGTAATATATATATATATATATTTTTTAACACAAGAAAGAAAAATAATGATTCTTTCCTGTTTGCTTCAAACAAATATTTGAGGCAACTATAAATATACTGGAATCCTTTGATAAAATTCTAAAAATAGCCAAAATTAATAATTCATATTTTGCGCCGCTATCGTAACAATCGATTAACTTTACTTAAAAATTATTTCTTATTTTTTATTATATGAACAAGATAAAAGTGAAGGTAAACTTTTCTTATAAATTCCCCAAAAAAACCAACGAGTTTTCTAAATATCGAGTTTTGTCATTTTTTATGATTGTAGTGAAAATGTGGTTAACCTTTTTGATAATATTTTTCACGTTCGATATTAAAATTTAATATTTAAAAATAGTAATTTTTATTTTATGTACATACACCAGAAAGAGAATTTTATCTAGTTTATAAAACAGTATTTGTTTTTAGGGAACATTAAAAATTAAGGTTTATGTAGCGCATTTGAAATACACAGAAAACATTGCAAACTGTACAAAAGTAATAAAAGTACTAAATGGGTTGAATGTTAAAAACCTTACCGTGTACCACTGTAAAGTATATATAAGGGGTGATTTTTCTCAAAAATGGCGCTATATAAATTATAAAATTATTATTACTATTAGAAACAGTTTTTTTTGAAAAGTTACCTCACAAGATCTACCCTACACGTGTTTTCTATACAATTTGATGGCATTGAGAGGAGGGTAAATAAAGTACTTGCTGGAGTATAAAGTTTGCTCTATAATTTTATTTATTTATTACATTATCATAAAATGTTCAAAGCACATCCTGTAGTATTCGCTTTTTGATTGTGTTGACAATTTTCCTTTCTTTGAACAGTCTTGACAGGATTTCTATACTGGTTTCTCTACTGTTTGTCCAGGGAATTCTGAGCACTCAAGAATATGCCCAAAGTTCAAAGGCTTCTATTTACTTCCCTGATGCTTAAGTCAGGGTCCATGTTTTACTCCATATAAGGGAATTACAGAATGCCTGTTTTCCAATAATATTTTACGCACATATTTGTAAGGCTATGCTATTTCACAAATAAAGCTGTTCGGGATGTAGAAGCACTCTAGAATTCCGCACAGAACCTGATCCATATTATCAGGCTGGTCATTTTGTCAACCTTATGCAAATTAATGAAATAATTTTTTTTATTTTTAAATGATAATATTTTCTTGATGGTCAAAAAGGAGTTTTAAAATTCATAAAATGTCCCACACTTTGATCGTTTTTGTGATAAAATTTAAATAAAAAAATCTATTTTCGGTTGCTTCTATAACTCTGGTTCAATGAACTCTTGAACTCGAATTTGCTTTGAAGTTAAGTGTCATTCATAAAATCGGAACTATCGTATGTAAAATTCAGAAAAGCAAAAAAGTACACTTACCTAAAATGACATAATTCTTTAAAAGCCTTTTACAAACTCGCAGTATGCCATGATTTTCTACCAGTGTGCGCAAGGTATTTCCATATAGTGTATAAAAATTAATGTTTCTTATGCGAATGCCTTCCTATACAATTCATCCAACTGCGATAAAATGTTCAAAGTTTGTTCTTATTAGTGCCAGGAGTTTTTAGAGATTGGTTTGAATGTTAAAAGAAGTCGGGAACGCCTGTGGAAGACTCAAGGCATTATGTCTCCATTGGAATGAGACTCGGAGTCGAATTAAATTCGACATTATATCGTTTTTTAATTGTAACAATATGGTATACAGTAGTGAACGGTAGAAAAAGTCGGGGACTCCCGAGGATGATATGAATATCATGTCAATAATTTAAACTGTTCAATTCGCATATATACAGACACACACACACACAAACACTCACACATATATTAAACACAAACCTATATACCACAAACGTCACCTGGTAATTAAGGAATAAACATACCACTTAGCAGACATTACTAGGAAACATATCATAGGTACCAAACATGAAGTATCTTATTCCTGTATATTGTTTCATCACTGTAAATCATGAACTGTTTTTTTCTATAATATAATATAAAATAAAAAAAATTATTTGTGTTAAAGTGCGGCGTACGGATTGAAGTAAGAAAGAAGTGAAAAGAGAATATATGACATCGGGAACGCACAAGGTTGAAATGACGTTCATGTGAAATAAATACTTTTAAAAACACAATAATGTTATTATTATTAATTTAATTGTTTTGGAATAAAGCAGTAAATTTGTGGTTTGACGTAAATTCTGGGTTATAAACGAAGTAATTGTTTTATTTTCATCATTAATAACAATACAATTTCAATTCTCCCAGTTTTCAGGAACATTAGAATACACATCCCCAAAACTTTACTCCAAACCATACATAACCCCGGGTACATGTCAGCAGCTAGTTGAAATAAATGAAAATAAACGTCAACACGTGAACCTTTCGACAGGCACAAAATACCGGTAGCACGGAAATGTCATAGGGTAATTTGAATTAATTTCCGCAATTGCGCTAATGTCACACTCTTTTCCATGATAACTAAAAACAGTGACAATTCAACACACTTTTAAAAAGTGATATAGTCATTAAAAACGATGAATTTTTTTTTTAACCTAACCTAACCTAACCTAACCTAGTTAACCTAGTTAATAAAGTTTTTGTTTCATCACTTTCCATGACTTTATATAACTTTTAAAAGATGTGATGAATTATCATTGTGATGATTTATCCGGTCACCGTCCCAATCATGCATAAAAATATGCAAAATAATTATAAATGTCATAATGTTAACCTGCCGAAAGAAACCAAATATCAGGAGCACAGAAACGTTAAATGGGTATTTCCATTTGGTTATTATTATTAACATTTATCGCACAGCTATAAGTAATTGTTAAAAATCTTAAAACAAGGAAACCATTGATATTTTTCAATTTTCCAAAAATTAGTTTTTTTTTTCAACGCTAAGCTAACCTGATGTCAATCTGTATGTTTCTATACGTTCTTTTTATTATTTAAAAACATATTTTTTCATTGTCATTGGAATTTTCTCTTCTCAAGTTGAATAATCAGTTTGAATCGTGCAGTTTTCAAACAATGCATCATCGATCTACTCAAAATTGATTGCGGTTCGTAAAACAAAATAGACAATCAGAATATTAAAAAAAAAATCGCAATAAAACTTTAATAATGTAGCGATGGTTTAAACAACTGGGCCTTAATGGCGGAATGCACCCATTTTGGTACCTATTTAATTTAATGGCTGACCAATTTGGAAACATTTATGAAATCGTTCAATCTACTTCGCCAAATATTTCGGTTCCAATCATTCTCATAAATAATGCATGAATTAAAGTCCAGGAAAGCGTTATACGATAATATACAGCCGGAGTGAGTCTTACAAGTTAAATGAAATTATTTTGTAAAAAGTTGCCCTTTTCAAAATTGAACAAACATTACGGGCGGCGAGCTTTGGAGGCCATTGACTCATGTTTCAAAAATGGCGAACCATAACTTTCAGAGCTCCATTCGCCCTAAGGGTACTGTAACCATTTGAAAGTATTTTCTGGATGAGTTTTAAAAATAAATATGTATCTTTCTTGCGAAAAGCTTGCAGGGTGTTACTACATTACACGGAGATAGGACAAGAACCATTATAAGTAAATCCTTAACCGATATTGCTGCAATTGTATGCAATCTGTATAAAATCTAATGAGGTTTTGCTTCCAGACGAGAGAATTGTAGTCAATTTGACTTCCAACAAAGGCAAAACATAACATTTTAATATATAATTAATATTTATATATTAAAAGGTATAAAATCTAAGGAGGTTTTGCTTCCAGACGAGAGAATTGTAGTCAATTTGACTTCCAACAAAGGCAAAACATAACATTTTAATATATAATTAATATTAGAGAAAATTTTAATAAATTTATATAAAGCCATAAAAACTATCGAATTAAATGAAATTTAATCATCGCAGACAATACTAACGACTCTCAAACAAAAAAATTGAAGCAGAAAGATTTAGTCGCATCTAGAAATTGAAATCCAGAACCTCTTACTTGCCGGGGAAGTGTTCTGACCACTGATATAATTCGACATTCTCAACTGACGTCATTTTTAACTATACCATTCATCTTCATTTTCTGAACCCAAATTTGCTGCTATCTTTTTATGTACTTTTGGAAGATTCTACCTGTACTATATACAATTTAGATAGCGTCATGGATAAATATTAATTTTTTTATTTTAATGATCGACATCTATTGACTTTTCTGAATGAAATTTGCCCAGCCTCTTCTGTTTTGCAGTTCAAGTCAATTCAAAGGAATTTCCACGGAGTTATGAAATGTACTTCTGCAACATATAGATATTAAAGACAAGATTTTTTATTGATTTTTCGATAAGAAAAAATATTTCCAAAAAACATAGTTAAAAGTCGGGCAATGCCGATATCATATCTACTATACAATCCGCATTTCAGATAAAAGTACATTTTTTTACCAACATTTGTTACTTGCGAAGGAACGTGAGGAACATTTGTTAGTGGACAGGTGATGTGGTGTAGGGAACCATTCTGATTGGTTAAAAGGACCGGAAGAAGTTTGGAAAGATGTTCGAGAACACTATTTGAAAAATATTACACCAATCGGAAAAGGAAGCAATCTTGAATAATAATAAACTTGTTTTATGGAACGTTATAAAATATTTTATAAAGCTCCACGTATACAAAGAGAACACTCTTTGCATTTATCGAGGGAGTCGATAGCCCAGTGGGTAGAACGCTCAGCGAGTGTTCGAAACTATCTCGGATAAAATTTTATAAATGTGCAGGTGGTTGGAATAATATGAACCACGACCTTGAGGTTACCTACAATACTCGACAGCTAAATGCCATCTACGGATAACCCATTCGATTTTAGATAGTGCCATCTATGAGTGAGTTCTTACGCTAATATCAATGATAGTACAACAATAAGGATCTCTCTACATCTCTATACGTTTAGATTAAATATATATTTGATTGTATGGGTGGTACGTCATCAATAGTGATAATGGTCGGCCATATTTTGGTTTATATCCTGCTGTTTTCCACAAGATAACCATAATCTAAATTAAATATTTTTAACTTCACAAAAGATCCACCTACTCATGCTATTCTTTCACTGTCTGAAGTGTAATTTTATTTAATATAATGAACAATTTTATCTTTTCATTTTTTTGGTTTCTGATATTTTAATGTACTTCTCGCAAATTTGATCCTTTTCGCAGCGTGATAGCCCCCCATATCCGTTAAAATATTGTGTATTTTGCATTTCAATGCCTAAACTATATGGATTTATTGGCTATCGTGCATATTATCACAATACTTATGTTTATTTAAAGAAGTTATGCATTAGAATTATGTGTTTTTAAAATTATAATTTAATTAATTACATTTTTACGTTAGCAATATATGAACGCTTAGGAAACAACTTTAACAAAGTAAAATTTTATGGCTAAGATTATTGACAGTTTCCTTTAATTAACTTTTTTCTTTCTTATAAAATTATTCACAAAATAAATAAAACATCAATTTTGCGGTACAATCGTTCGTTTCCAGAGTCAGTTTGCCATGCGATTTTCATACCTGAACCTGCATTCGTGATATAAGACAAACTGAGAATTTCTACTTTTTTTACTTGTGTATTCCTTTTGTAAGCCGTTAAGAGTAATAACACATAGGTTTACGGTTTTACTAAGTCTAAATATAAATACCTAATAGTTTGCAGGGGGAGATTTATTTATTATATCGAGCTCTTCAGTAGTTACTTAGATTTTCTGGAATTGAATTTTGTAAAATATGTATTTTTTTGCTTTTATTTCTGGAGGGTTAAGGTTTCGGAGCGAGGATTAACGCCTCCAGAGTGAAGATTTAAGAGACAACGCCTTCCCTTAAATATGTCCTTTTGTCGGCCAGAGGTTTGGGGAATCTCCCAGATCCTTGGGGAGAAATCGGGTGGCGATTTCGGTTCTACTTAAGGACAAGAAATTGCTCTTAACCTTAAAATTAACGACTTTTTCGCTGTCACCCGAGAGGACTGGAATCGCAGTGAACGAAAGAGTAGTTAATTTTAAGGTTAAACACAATTCTACTGTCATCCGAGAGAACTGGAATCGGAGTTAATGTAAATAAAAGTAGTTAATAATTTTGAGGGTAGCCGATTCAGTGCCAATCACGCCCATGGGCGGACAAATCGTAGTAAGTACTTTTAAGTAACAAAAGCTCCTGGCTGCAAATGTGTTAAGGACAATTCTTTATTTTTAAGAGGAGCCGGAATCTCCGCCCAAGATTAAGTAGGTCATTATCAATAAGGAAGTTGAGTAAAAAATATTTTGACTTATAAAAAATATGTTCATGTAGATCAAAAAATATCGATTCTAAATATATAAATATATTTCTATATTATTATTCTTAGAATTAGTTAAACGTTCTTGAAAAAGCATTGAATAGCAATTGACTATATACGCTCCACGATTGGTCGAAAGAATTCTGACGTCACATGTGTCGTGATTGTACGTACAACAGATCACCTATGGTGCATCTCTTTCTATTACATGAGAGATGGTCGGTTTAGATGAGAGAGGTGTATAGGCCAAAGATTTATTTGGGTTTGTCAAATATATGTACGTATTTGTTGTTATTATTATATGAAATGGATTTCTAAAGATACATATTCGTAGAGTGCTTTATAATAATATGTTGTTTATTGCATAACTTAGAAGTTTTTATTATTATTCATGTCACATAGCATGTGATACACTTCAGGCCGCCGGCCGCACAGAAAAGTCAAACAGTGAACTGGGCTGTAAACCGTTATTTTACTATTGGTCTTTACTTTTCTGCGCGGTGGTCCTGAATTCGCGCGGGGAACGTCAACAAGTAGCGACGGCAATACCGTACAAGTACCGTACTGGGCGAGAAAAGCAAATATTCTAACTTAAAATATTAATTTAACTATGAAATCTTAATCAATTTTCTTTTTTTTTTAAAAACATCAATTCTAATAGACGGTTAACATTGGTAAAAAAATTACTGGAATTCCTTGTTGAAGAATTACAAATTTTTCGATACAAAATGCTTATGCGACGTGGTTTTCACAGTTCTAATGACGTCACACCACACCCCGCCTCTTACCGCTCGGATTCCGCTCGTTTTGGCGGGCTTAATAAAATTTAAACTTTGAGAATTAATTTAATTATGAAAACAAACTTTAAAAAAAAAAAAAAAAATACCAGTATTTAAGTTTGAATGCGAACATTGATAAAAAAAAATAAAAAAAATGGACTCAACTTCCTTATTCTCAGATTGAATATGGAATTCATTAATTTTATGAAAACGTGACATTAAATGAATTTTATACTATATGGGTTATAAGTTCAGAGATCCTTTAGCCACTGGAGCGACCACGCGAAATAAAAAAAAATTGTCAACATTAAAAAAACCATAACTCAGAATTTTTACATAGAGTCATACAAACTTGTTATGGTGCAATATAGCCAATGAGTTAACCTGTATTTTACGTTTTTTAATTTTTGTAGGATTTGAGATCACGAGATAAATTGCAATTTTTTTCAATAAAGCAACCGGAGGCATTTATATTACCAAAAGCAATCCAGTGGTTATCCACCTGCAAAGATATTTCGCTTCTCTATATAACCTTGCATAAAAGAGAAGCGTAATATTTTAATTGAATTACGTATGTAATCAATTTAAATAAATAATTATGTTTATAAAACTCTAAAATTTGATGTTTCCCATTTGAAATTGCCCCACAAAAATCTTTTAACACGAAGCACAACTTATCTTTACATTCACCAGTAAAGAGTAGCCTATTGAGGGACCACAGTTTTGCATTTTCCATACATAATGCAGATCGTATGACCCACGTTTACCGTTGCATTTAGCTTCGCACAAAAGACTCTCGAGACAAAGACAATGAAACAAGGACAGCGATACAAAAACATCGATAAAAAACTCATTTTAGTTGAACCCATTTAATGCATTCTTTCTTTAAAATCTGCAAGCTTTACTACTCGGCTTCGCCTAAGATTGAAAATATCTCCAGAGTAAAAATAAATGCCGCCAACGGAAATTGAACCCATACCTTCTGATGTATGGTCAGGTGCTCTGGACCACTGAGCTATGTCGGCTTATTTCCAATACGCCAAATAATTCAATATGTACTAGTACCTCGATAAACAATTACTGCTTATTATATTTTTTCACCTGTAAACAACCAACTTTATTTTTGTTTATACAAAGGAGAGTCAAAACTTTCCGCAAAGTTAATTTTTATATTCAGAAATGTGCTATGAATAAACAAAGTAGATTTTCATTTTAAAAACGCAGCATTATGTGGCTGCGATTTTTCAACTTCCTGAAGCTTTTAAATCGTCATTATTTCCATCTCTACCAGGATGAAGATGAATGCAAACTTCCGTCCTGGGAAAACTGGGCTAGTGGAGAACGGAAGTTAGTTGAACAGCAACGTATTCCTATCCGTGAACTGTGAACGTTCTCGTTTACATATGTATATGTGAGACTGTTTCTAGTGAATAATAAGTGTTTTTTTCATTCATTTTTGTTCAATTTATTTCAATTATCCCATTAATTTTCATTATTGAATTAATTTCCTTTATTCCGTTAATTTCCATTATTCGATTAATTTCTATTATTCCATTTTTCCATTAATTTCCATAATTGCATTAATTTCCGTTATTCCGTTAATTTCCATTTTTATGCTTCCGATTTTGTTGTCCGGGTTAAATCTTCACCATAGGAAAAACTAAACCCTTCCACTCACTTTTCCACAAATGATCAGCTAGTCAATCAACACTATGCAAGTGCATTATATAAGTAAAATAAAAAACAACACGTCAACTCACCAGAGATCAAATGGGAAAAAAAATTAATTAAAAAATTAAAATTAAAATTAAAATTAAAATTAAAATTAAAATTAAAATTAAAATTAAAATTAAAATTAAAATTAAAATTAAAATTAAAATTAAAATTAAAATTAAAATTAAAATTAAAATTAAAATTAAAATTAAAATTAAAATTAAAATTAAAATTAAGAATTAAAATTAAAATTAAAATTAAAATTAAAATTAAAATTAAAATTAAAATTAAAATTAAAATTAAAATTAAAATTAAAATTAAAATTAATTTAATTAAAATTAATTTAATTAATTTAAAAAATTAAAAATTAAAATTAATTTAATTAATTTAAATTAATTTAATTAATTTAAAATAAAATTAATTTAATTAAAATTAATTTTAATTTTAATTTTAATTTTAATTTTAATTTTAATTTTAATTTTAATTTTAATTTTAATTTTAATTTTAATTTTAATTTTAATTTTAATTTTAATTTTAATTTTAATTTTAATTTTATTTTAATTTTAATTTTAATTTTAATTTTAATTTTAATTTTAATTTTAATTTTAATTTTAATTTTAATTTTAATTTTAATTTTAATTTTAATTTTAATTTTAATTTTAATTTTAATTTTAATTTTAATTTTAATTTTAATTTTAATTTTAATTATAATTTTAAGTTTAATTTTAATTTTAATTTTAATTTTAATTTTAATTTTAATTTTAATTTTAATTTTAATTTTAATTTTAATTTTAATTTTAATTTTAATTTTAATTTTAATTTTAATTTTAATTTTAATTTTAATTTTAATTTTAATTTTAATTTTAATTTTAATTTTAATTTTAATTAAAATTAAAATTAAAATTAAAATTAAAATGAAAATTAAAATTAAAATTAAAATTAAAATTAAAATTAAAATTAAAATTAAAATTAAAATTAAAATTAAAATTAAAATTAAAATTAAAATTAAAATTAAAATTAAAATTAAAATTAAAATTAAAATTAAAATTAAAATTAAAATTAAAATTAAAATTAAAATTAAAATTAAAATTTAAAATTAAAAAATTTAATTCGATTATTTTCTATTATTCGATTGATTTCCATTATTCCATTAATTCCCATTATTCCATTAATTCCCATTATTCCATTAATTTCCATTATTCCATTAATTTTCATTATTCCATTATTTTTTAGATATTGTTTTGATTAAATACAATATTAAAAGAAATCTAGCATTTAGATTCAATTCAATTATGAAATTCGACTATATATATATAGTCGAATTGAATATCATATAGTTGAATTAATATCAATGTCTAACAATAGTCCCAACTGCTTCCGACTATCCGGAGCCAGTCTGACTATGGCATCCCCCATTGGGGTAAGTTGAAGATGGAGGAGTACTGGCTATTTAGATCTGGTCGCTAAACACGGCCAAAGCCATTTAAAGGAACGTTTCGATTCTGAATGGCGGTCTTTCTTCAGAGCGGTGCTGATAGTATCTACCACTCTATGGGATTGTGAGAGTGATATCATCTATTTTTGTCATAATTTTATCATTCTTAATTTATTTTCAGTTTCTATCCACATTTTTATTTTTTACTTCCGAATTATATGTTAAAAAAAAAATACTAACGTAGGTGATCTTCTAAGCATGGAGTGCATTGCTATTTGAGTTTTAATGCTTGTAAAATACTTAGTGAAATGTCACAGGTTTGCTAGAGTAGGATTCGTTTTACCAGTCGATAAACTTTGCGGGCCTGAGGACTCATAAAGCTTTGATTCCAGAGAACTCTCTAACAAGGCTAGCAGCAAAGAGCTAGTTTTGAGATATTGATGGTAAACTTTTGAAATTCTCTGCATGCAATTTAAGAAGTTCGGACTTAGTAATTAGAAGTCAAATACCATGATGATATCATCTAAAGAGTTACATTGGTCTAACTCTTATATTAAACTGCTTATGATTTTTTAAGTTTTTTATTGTTTTTTTATGCTTTAAAATCTATTTATATATTGAACACATTGTGAAAATTTTATTCTTTCTCCCCCTATGGACAAAACTCATTTGCAAACTGTAGTAAGTATGTAGTGAGAAAGACAAACACCCAGTCGTTATAATAATAGTATAGGGTTTTCCAATGAGAGGTGTTATTTTGAATATTAATTAAGGAATTGATGATTTTTTATGGCCGGAATTGGATGGTATTGATCTGGACAACGTTAACTTTCAACAATACGGTGCTACGTGCCACACAAGAAAACGAAACCATTGATTTTTTACGGGAAAAGTTTCCGGACCGTGTTATCTCTCGAAGAGGTGATCACAATTGGCCACCGAGATCTTGTGATTTAACACCTTGCGACTTCTACCTTTGAAGTCACGTGAAAGAAAAGGTCTACGCCAACAGCCCAGCGTCGATTCAAGACCTCAAATATGGAATTCGTGAGGCTTTCGAGGACATAAGGCAGCCACTTTGCGATTTGGTTATGGAAATTTACATGAAAAGGATATGGTCCTGTAGGCGTGGTCGTGGTGGTCATTTGAATGATATTATTTTTCGCTATTAACGGCATACCTTCCTCTTTATAATGAAATAAACATTCGATCATTTATATTAAAAAATAGCATTTTTCTTTGAATATCAAAATAACACCTCTTATTGGAAAACCCTGTAGTTCATAGTGGATTAATTATTTTAATTAAGGTTTTGTGATATCCTAAATAGTAGTTTAAGAGTGTACCAATAAATGTGCACATAGCTGTAGATAATGCAGGGATTTTGACTTAGATAAATACGATTGCAAACCAGGATCGAGGCTCTGAATAATTTTACCGCCCTCTAATAAAGCTATGCGAGCTCATTGTAATCTATCACTAAATAAACGTTTTGTTGGACGTACCAACAAACCACGGAGGAAAAGAGGTGTGACACCAAAGTTTTTATTTCTTTAAAGGGTTTGTGAGAAAAACCGGAGTAACAACAGTTCTCTTTGTTATATCTCACACAAATATAAAATTTTCGAAGAATTTTAATTTTTAATGTAAACATAATAAGTTTAAAAAATGGCTCACCGTACGTTTTTTAGTCTAACGATGAACTGAAATTACGGACAACTAATAAAAATACACCTTTGAAAAATAGATTATAAACATAAGTGTCACCTTACTTTTTATCGTTTCATATAAAATAAATGATTCTGAAGTCTCATAGCTGTTCGCAAAACCGAACAAATTAGCCTGAATATCTCTTCACATGAAGAGAAAAAGACAAAAGGAACAAACTTACTCTTGTTTGCCTTATGACATAACGTATAGATATATTAATACAATGATAAAAAAAATCGTAAAAGTAGATACCGATGAATATTCTAAAACAAATTTTAAAACTCAACTAAAGAAATATTTAATAGCAGCTACGAAAAATCACATTTAAAATACATATACCTGATTCCAAACCTCAAAGTTTGAAATTTTTATTCATTACTTTGAAAAGAGTAACAAATTATTTATTTTGTTCTGTAAACCTCACTAAGTATTTTACCTGTTCTGAGGTCTACGTATAACAATCGTGTCTCAATTTGAACCTCCAATATAAAAATCTAAATCTAACAGTGTTACTTTTGATAGTTGTATTGTGTTTCTGGTTCGTGTATATGTTATGCTTCATTTGCCAGTTTTTTACGAAATCTCTTCCTATGAAGACGAGTTTTTTATTTGTTTTTGAAAGCTAGAATGTTTTTTCGTTGTTTTAATGTTAGTACAACATAAGTTAAACATAATTACAGCCAAAGATTATGCATTATTACCAGTTCATTAACCTTTAAAAAGAAAACTTCTTAGGTTTTTGTTTGGGTTGCATATTTGATGTCACTATTAAATTTTTGCACATTCCTGGTGCCTGTTTACAGAGAGAGGTTTTTTTTATACCCGGATTCCTCAAATTCAAATGCCAAATGAAGGAATGCGGAAACAAAGGCATTATAACCCAACTCAAAGCATTTCTTCGAGAGTCGAGAAGTGGTCTGTTTTTATTACCTCTGGTCCATTTGGACGCGTTGGCTGTGGACGGCTGATGTCGAGATGTGGAGATGGGGAGATGTGAAGTGAGGAGAAGTGGAGATGGGGAGATGAGTGATGCCTGTTTGTTTCGACAGCCTGACCGCAATGGAGGAACTCGTCAATTCGATAAACTGGCCGCCTGGCCATCTCGCCAAATCTCAATGGATATTGTCTTAAACTTGTGAGGAGGCAGCAAGATATGCAAAAACAGGAAATTTTATTTATGTTTCGACTTATGGAATATAATGAGTTGCCTTGCATCATCTTGAAACTAATCAAATTCATTTCATTTTTGAACTTACTTATTAAAAATAAAACGTATAATATCTTCCGTTAACGTCTCTTTCTACTCTGATATCACCCATGATATTATTTGTCAGGAATTTACTGATATATCAATTAAAAAATACTGGTAAATCAACGTTGTTATATTTTTCGGTCGTTTCTGGCTATTATACCTTCTCTAAAAAAATAATGATAAATGTTGAAAACGGAAACATCGTCAAATTTTAGTTCAAGTTGTTTGGAGTTTCTAGTAACACGCCAATATCCGTGCATAACCTTCCGTGTAGATTTCAGTAAGCATTTTGATTCTCATAATCAAAAAAATATATATTTCATGCAAAAAATAAATTGTACAGAAGATACACTTTTTAGTATTATTTGACGCGCTGTGCCAGGGATGTCCCTTTGTTATGGCGGGTGAAGTTTTTCATAGTATGCATATTTATAGTAATTGTTATTAAATTAAACATTTCAGGTGTAATTATAAATATTTTAAACGATAATTAAATTGAGAAAATTGCATAAGGAATGTGATAGATATATGGAGGGAGATTAAGTACTTAGAGTATAGAATGTATGGTTTTTATGATTGAAATGTGTTGCCGATGTAAGAATCCATAATATTTGTATTTTGAAAGTATGGAGATGGGTTTCGGTTTTTAGGATATCAGTAAGAAGGTTGATGGTTTTAGAAGCTTCTAAATGAACGCCAAAAAGGCACCTTTGCACGCCTTGAAGAAGGAACCTCTCTACATAGATATCTCCGAACTCCAAACCTAGACGGTTTAAACTCTTTAAAGATACATGTTATTACGAAGCAATTTACAATAGCCATGAATTATTTGTAATAATATCCTCACTAAAATTGTTATCTATATTTATTTGTGTCCATCCTCCATAGTTTTTAAATCGTAAGTTAGTTTGAATCAAGCTCGGCTGCGGCGGCACAGGGAACTGAGCACAACGTATCAGCGCTGTGGTCGTGCAGAATGTGCTTTCACAAATTACAAATTGTAGCTTCGTCAAATAAGGGAATAACCGTCTTCAAACCAAACCAATTCAATCCTATACGTGAAACAATGAACGCGATGCTTACTGTGTTTAACTGTCCTCTTGAATGTCTCTCTACTTACTTTCCTGTGTTTTATTTTAAAAGAAAGACAAACATTCTCGGGTTACGGATAGCACAAAAAAGATAACGGTCGCAACTAGGACTCAAACCGAAGTCGGGATTATTAGTCTAAATAGTCATTGTACCATTTGAGCTACCAAAACCTTATAAAATTCCATAAAAATAGAATAGATAGATGATTTGGGTTTTTTTTTTGTGTGTTAATTAATCTATTTTAAAATGTTCTTTGAGAGTTGTTATTATTTTCTTCGATTAAATCTTACAGTGAGACAATAAAAATAAGTTAATTCTATGTATATAATATTTTTGATTACTTACGTAAAAGTTTAATAAAACACACTTGTGTTATATGTATCACATCCGCTCAACCGAATTGTCAACATACTTGTGTTATTTCATTCCTTCCCGTTCAAAAACTTAACATAATTAGCGTGAAGGTTTTTCTCACAAGTAAAGCACTTAAAATTTGTTGAAGTTTTGTAGTAGAACTAAAAGCTTTCATTCATTTAACCTCCGTCTTCGTTAGTCTGGTTGCGTCGCGTCTTCACAAGTTTCACCTGACTAATTCAAAGTAACAAACCCACCCTAAACGACTATAGTTTTCAGTTACTTGCAATGGAGGTCGGTGACGGTGGTGGAGTTTACTCCTATAAGGGTTATCAAAGTGCGGGTAAGGCAACTGGAAGTTAGCGGAAAGTCCCCTGAAGAGTTGTCGAGTGTTGAGGGTTGGGAGTTTAGGGCTGAGGGTAGTGAATTATTCAGGGTTGCGTGTTGAACGCGTGCAAGAGGTTAATGTTCATCTTGCAAATGCTTGATAAAGGCAGTTGACATTCAAAAGCTTTGTTCATGATTATAACTAAGTTTAAAAGTGATAAATTATTTCTAGCCGACCTTCGTGCAGGGTTTGCAGCTACATGGTTTTGAATCTAGAAGCCATGAGTTCAAAATTCGACGTTTCTTTATTTAATTCTTTCTTCAAAACCTATTTCATCTCTGGAAATTCTGTGTTGATGGTGAGCATGAGCTAATAATTGAGAAAAGTTTTAATTTTTTAAATTATTTTTTTGGTGCACTTATTTATCGGAGATTGACTATCTCTCTTATGTTTTTTCTTCATCCTACGGTGTTCTTGTGAGGTGTCAAAAAAAGTTTTTTTTTTAAATTCAAGTTTGAGATTTATTAGGAATTCTTACTAAGTACCTACTTTCCAAACAAAAAAAAGTTGGGTACTATAGAAAAGTTGGGTACTACGAGTATGTATCTACTAGTAAAAAATTATAAAGATCTTTGCGAATGAAAATCTAATTGTTTACAATGCTTATATTGTTAATAAATAGCTGCATTTTGGAGAGCCAAATTCATTTGCGTGATCAATTAATCAATCAATTAGTATACATATTTTGAATGTATTTCCGTTCAGTTGCTCCGAAAGTTAAATTATTAAGGCTTTGCTGCATTAAAAGCCGATGAAATACATACATAAAAAGGAAATACAACCTTAAAACGGCAAACAGCACACCTCGCGACCGATCATAAAACTCTCCCAACATTAACTGGAACGACTCGCAGTGATGCTGTGAAATGAGCTAAGATATATAATTCCAGGGAGTATGCGAGATTTTCTTTTATAATGTATACCATACAAAATATCCACTATCGGAAGTCAGGGGTTCTATGATACTTACAAGTATGGAATTTGTGAGCAATGTGCTAGATGTAAAATCTATATTATGTTTAAAGGGTTTATAGTACGTTCAAAGTGTCTATATTATTATGCATTATTGTATTAACTGGTGACACCTGACATAGATCTATATTTTAAGTGTCTAGAATATATGCAAAGGGTCTATATTATGTTGAAAGTGTCTTTATTATTTTGTATTATTATATTAACTGGAGAGATTGGATAAAGGTCTATGATCTAAATATCTTTATTATTTTCAAATGGTCTACATTTGGTTCAATGTGTCTTTATTATTATGTCCATATTAATACATAGAAATGTTTTAAAAATATTGTAATACCCACGCACAGGCTTGACCTTTTTGTTTTATTTATTATGTTTTTATTAAACATTTTTTTTAATACAGTTTTGTATTTTGTCGTTTTTGTGTTGTCATTATATAGATACTACATTGAATTTTATGACTGTTTAAATTTATTAACAACTTTCAAAAAAAAAATAAGAAAAGATGCCAGGAGGCTTGTGATGAAGAAGAGATGAGAAATTGTGGGGAAAATAAAAGGAGAAAGAGAAAAGTTAGATAGCACAAAGTTTATAAAACTTGTTAATAAACAAACATATTAAAGCTACTTGAAGCAACTTGGCGATTCTCAGAAACACGATACTGTAACTATCAATCACTTTAAAACGAAGCGCAGATATTATAAGTCATTTTTAATCCTCACACAAGAGATACTTACGAGAAAATTAATAATAATTACAAATATTGGCTTCGTAGGTACCGCGTTTTAAACCCACGTCCAAAATATCCATGAATCTTATTACTGACTTATATAAGTATATATTGAATTACCTTCTTATGTAAACGAAGGATATTTCGTTTTCATAATGTATATTGTATATTTCTTTGACGATCAACAGACAAAAGATGCGCACTTTCTTTTAAAACATATTTAAATATGTACTCTCGTCAAAGGTCGCCAACTCAAAGACTTTCTGCAATTAAGCTGATACATTTAAATTTTCTAAGCTGCCTTCTATAGAGACTTTGCAAAGCAAAAATATTCAATAAAAATTCTATATTATTACTAGTTAAATAATTTTAAATCGCGATATAGAAATGTAATAAGGGTGCCAATATTGGGTAGGTATTTAAGTAAAATCTATCAAATAGATTAATTGTGTTAATGGAATCCTCGAGGCGCGTATGTGGTAAAACCATGTTTATTACGTATGTGGTAAAACCATGTATAACCTTGTATATATAAATATTTGTGAAAATAAGGTTCTATCTGCCATGTGTATGAGACTAATATATTGATGTTTAAAGTTTGAATCACGAGCAAAGTGATTATGATGAACGTATTGTAATTATATTTTCTTCATTTAAGAATATTCTACGCAAAAACAGGTGGCATTTACCCAAAAAAAATATCCCTATTGCTTTGAAAGTCAGCTAAACTTAAAGAAACAAGGTTACATATGAATATTTTTAATTAGTGTTTTGGCTAAGCGCCATGGTTTTTGCTTAGAATGTTTTTAAACCTTAATTTTGCACATTTATTCACTTCTTCATGAATGCCATTTTTTTTTCGATTTAGACGGAAACTTTTTTTTTTTTTTATTCTAAGAAACTTGGTGCAAAACAGTCAATTTTAGCCAAAATGTCAGGAAATCCGGAAATATTGCAAGGCTGACGTAACCGTCAAGAACAATTTAAAGAATGGGACACTTCAAAGGTTTGGACAGGTGGACGGATGAATGAATAAAGGACCATAAGGAGAATATAATTAATTATTAATTTGGGAGGCGGGTATGGGTCTTGGAAACCATTCATTCGATAACCAACAGCTCTGCCATAGGTCACCCCAAGAGCTTCGCTACGTTTGGTGACTTAGCAGGGGTGCCCGGGTTTATGGAGTGAGATTTATCCATATAGTGGTGGCTTATATAATGGGAAAGCGGGTGGTAGAAAAGGGCGGGGACGCCTTAGGGTACATGACACGAACAAATGAATTTTATTCGGGCTATGTCGTCGGTAAGAATATCAGGAGAGTATCCATGATATATTTACGATCTATCTACGATTTATCTACGATGTGTCTACGATGTATCTACGATTTATTTACGATCTACCTACGATCTATCTACGATCTATCTACGATGTGTCTACGATGTATTTACGATGTATCTACTATCTACCTACGATCTATCTACGATCTATCTACGATGTGTCTACGATATATCTACGATGTATCTACGATCTACCTACGATCTATCTACGATCTATCTACGATGTGCCTACGATGTATCTACGATTTATCTACGATCTACCTACGATCTATCTACGATCTATCTACGATGTATATACGATTTATCTACAATGTATCTACGATGTATCTACGATGTATCTACGATGTATCCATGAAGTATCTATGACGTATCTACGATGAATCTACGATGTATCTACGATATATCTACGATGTATATACGATGTATCTATGATAGATCTTTGATGTATCTACGATGTGTCAATGATGCATCAATGATGTATATATGATGTATCTATGATATATATAAGTTGTATGATGTGAATAAAGCAAAATGTGTATACGAGACGGGGTTTCCTGGCGGTCCATCCTCTTTGCCCACCCTGTGAGTTAGTTACTTAAAAACAACATAATTTTTTTGTACATGTTCACTCTCCTTCTAAAATCCGTGAAAATAAAGTAATATTTCTATGTTGCCTAACTGCCGCGCTGCTGAAATGTGGCCTTGGAAAAGTTTTTATTGGGCTTTTAGATATTTAGGAGGCTTTTAGTATTTAGAAGCGTTCGTATAAACTTTTTCTGATACTGTCTGGCGTCTTCTGTATAGTACGAAAAAAATTTAAAACGACAGGTTAATGTGAACACCTTTTTTTTTAAAGTGTAGATACGTTTTTGTGGGATTAGGAGTAATGAAACGGTCATTTTTTTCATCTAATCCCTGATCAGTGTACCCTGCATATGTTCGCATAACCCTGTCGATAATACTAGCAGGTTGATTAGATGAATATGAAACATACAATATGTGGGTCGAAGTAGCAACAACTGAAGACCTTAGTGGTCGATCGGCTAATATCATATCCTTGACTGCAAATCCCGGCGTGAATAATTAAAATTTTGTTTAATTAATTTGTGATATTTCACATTTAATTGATGTCCTTTCCTTGAAACGTGATTAATAATTAAGAAGAAGCTAAAGCTGAAAATTTGTATATTCTTGGTAAACTTTATATTGTAGGTAATAGGCATTAAAATCGCTTGACAAACGGAGTCTAGAAACGTTCGATTTCAAGCACAAAACTAGTTTTTATTTATTTTGTAAATAATTTTATAAGAAAGGAAAAAAAGTTAATCAAGTGAAACTGTCACAGATAATCTTAGCTATAATACTATTTTTTAAAAGTTGTTTCCTTTACGCGTTCATACATTTCTATTGAAAAAAAAAATTTTTTAGTAGTTTACAGTTGTATTTTTTAATGAGTAATTTATTATTTTATTTGTATTCTACTCAAGCGAAACGATAGGAAAACCTTCAATTTATCTAAATCATATTTTTTGGTATTCATAATGTACACCAATTCGTTATAAAGATTAATCGAAATAGTGATTTGACATTAAGCTTCGCCTTAAGACCACTCAGATCTTCATTATCCAGTTTGCTTGATATACGTATCGCATTTGTACATACTAATATCAATGTTGAAATAGATAAAAAAAACTACGCCTTAAGTGTGACTCTTTCTCTTAATTTGATTAATACCTATGCCTATTTTGCTCTCCCAGTATTAAGTTAGATAATATATCCAATGGATTATTTATTTATTACATTGAAATTCTTGAAAAGAAAAATTGCGCGTCTTAAGTCTAATTTTTTCTCATTGAATGCTTTTTCTATAAACGTGGGTTACATAATGTGTTCATTTTGTTTTCCAGTACTAAGTCTAACTGATATGACTGTCGGACTTGTATATTGAATTTCTGGAAAAAAATTAAGTGTTTTTCAATAAAGTAACTAAAATGTTTGTCTATTTTGCTCTCCAGTTTTAAGCCCACTTATATTGTCGGAATTGTTTGCTTGTGAATAGAATTTAATGTTTGAATGTACGCTTAAGGCGGTGCACTACATCGTGTTAAATTTTAAATCAAGCCGCCATCAATAACACCCCTTACGTAGATGGCGATAAGGTTTATATTCCCGCTTAACACCATCCGCCTGTTTTGATTTATGCAAGAAAAAAACATGGCCAAAAAGTGCCTTTTATTTTATTTTGTGGATGTTCAGGCATAAACATTTAATTTGTTTCTGATCATTTTATAAATAACTTAATTTGCCACATTTTACAATAGAATCATAACCGAAAATGGGTTCGTAAGTAGGAGATTTTGAACTTTAAAGCAGTTTTCATAGGCCTTATAAATATTTTTTTTCTGGGCTTATAAAAAGACTTATATAAAAAATACTCGATTATTTCAAAGGCCAAGATGTATTCTACTCGCAGTATTTAATTAAAGCATCTGAAACATTTCTAGGCGACCAAATTTTCAAACCAAAAACACATGATTTTGCATTACTACGTGCATTGCCTTAAGTGAAACTTTTTCAATGAACATATATGAATCTGTGTGAATTTTGTTCTACGGAATAAAATTCTTGAAAAAAATACACACCTAAAGTGTGACTTTTTATATAGACGCGACTATTTTTTATTTTCATTTTGTTTCCAGAATATAACTGAAACTTGTATTTTATTGGTACTTGCCGTGTCTTTGGTCGCCGCCATTAACTGACTTTATTTAAGGGAATGTCTTTGTTTCCTCCGATGAAGACGATAATGGCCGGCATCAAGTTGGGAATAAAAGCTACAGCTCATTATTTGTAAACAGCTTAATAAAATTTATACCTTTCTTCCCATTATTGGTTGAGATGCTGTTTACTTGTGAACCGGGCTAAAGTGGACCTGAGACAATGTACTATCATTGTAAGCATGAACATAACATTTTATGCGAATGAAATTAAAATGTTTAAAATTTGGTTATATTTAGTTTCACAGCAAATAATGTACAAAAAATATATTTTGTGTCACAGAAGAAGTTAATTTGTATTTTTAGTGAGATTTAAGACCTCGTTCAAACAACAAAAAATTTCTTTAATTGTAAATAGTTACCACATAATTGTCCCAGCTGCTTCCAGCTCTCTGGAATTAGTAAAATTATGGTATTCCCAATTGGGTTATGTTGTGAGGCTGAAGTGAGTGGGAGGGGACGGAGATGGGAAAGATAAAGGTTGGGAAGTAAGTGGCTATTTAGATCTGGTCACCAAACATGAGTAAAGCCATTTCAAGCAACGTTTCAATACAAATCAGGACGATAATAATATATCCACCACCAGCCTAAACCTAACATTTTAATGTATCCATTATTTCTCTGCCTACTCCAATTTTTACTCTTAAAATAAAATTAGTTTTATTAAACAGTGGACTTCGCCTCCAAAAAGTATTTTTTGATTTTCTCTTATTTAAATCAAAACCAAAATTTTCTCTAAAATCATAAGATTAGATAGTTTTACCAAAATATCTGCTTTCTTTATTATAACTTTATAATATTTTTTTAAAATTTCGAATAATGAATTATACATTTTGTCCAAAGAAACGTCATAATCTCAATGAAAATTCCTTTTTCAAACTTTCTTCGGATAGGTAGGTACTATAATATTGTAAAGATCAATGAACGTTAGCCACCTATTTAAATTATTATTTTTTTTGGCAAACTAATGATTAAGACAAGATTTTTTATGCATAGCACAAAGGGTAACAATTATTTTACAAGCAATAATTATACGCCTGAAACACTCATTCACATTGAAAAATCTCCTGATAAAAGATACATGACGCCAACAGGCGTTGAATTGAATTATTATGCATATTGAATTGAATATGCATTAATGCATATTGAATTATTTCGCGGATAAGAGATAAGCCGCCATAGCTCAGTGGTCAGAGCTGTCGACCGGAAATCGAAGGGACACGGGTTCGAGTCCCGTTGGCGCCATGTATCTTTTATCAGGAGATTTTTCAATGTGGATGAGTGTTTCAGGCGAATAATTATTGCTTGTAAAATAATTGTTACCTATTTAAAGTTAGTCATCTAGTCAAAGAAATACTTGGATAATAAAGTAAATGCCACAGATTTTCAAAAACGCATATCAGTCAACGATATAGTTAAAGTTAACCATTTAGTCAAAGTAAGGATTGCTTGCATCATAAAGAAGATGAGGCGGATTTTCGAAACCGGAAACGGAACACAAAAATAAATTTACGGACTGATGAAATGACGAACGGTCGAGGTTCAATTTCTTTTGAACCTTGCCGACGACCTTTAGTAGTAAGTAGTTCAAGCCATCGACAATCTCTTATCTCTTTCCGTATTTTTGTTTAGCTTCGGAGTCTGCATTACAATTGATACTTGACACGTGCATTGAAATACGCGAAATTCGTGAGAAACCACCCAGCGTTAGACATCACGTGAAGAGGTTGTTTTGTGATGCATCGAGAGTCGAGAGGCTGCGTCTCTGGAGGAACACTGTCAAACGGGATCTCTCCAGAGATAAGGCTGGGGGGGAGGTGGACCAGGGGACGTAAAAAGGGGTTCGGTGACCGGACACTGACCCGCCAATTCGGGGACAGGGACTGCCAATCACATTTCAAAAATAAACTATTTGATTTTTGCGACAATAGATTTTCAGGTTTAAAAAGTTTGGCGTGTTTGTGTAGGGCGCAAATTTTAAGAGAATTAATACTATCAAAAATACTTATTTCAGTTGTTCTTCTGTCCTGCGTAACTGTGGTTCAATGAACTCCAATCTCTTTTGAATGTAAGAGTCTATTTCAAAATTGAAACTCTTTGTGTGAAGAATTTAGACGAGTAATAACATATAATATACCTCCTGTAAAGTATTATTTTTGATAGAAAATGACATATGTCTATTATATTAATTTGGGACGGTCTGATGCTCTGTAGGGAACCCGCTTGCACAGCCCGGGTATAAACTGTGCGCTCTAATGTTTATATTTAGACTTAAGGAATTCAATACTTCGCTTGAGTCAAAAAGAGTCATGCAGTCTAACACTACATCACTTTCGTTTTGAGATGAAAAATTCTACCGCACGCTAGTTCTACTATAAAAGTGCCACTTGAATAATATTAATCGGTTAGTAACTGAGTGGACAGTGCGTCGGGTTCCCACTTGAGCGTCATGAATTAAATGCCGCTGCTGGCTAGGTAATATTGATGGTAGTAGTAATAATAAACATATTTTTATGTGTATACTATAACCACCAACCATCTCGAGCCAGTGAGACTATGGCATTCCCAATTATGGTATGATGTCAGGCTGCAGGTAGTGGGGAGGGGAGATGGGGTAGAGGAATGGATTAGTACCTGGCTATTCCATTCTAGATCTGGTCACCAAACACGGCTAAAGCCATTTAAAGCAATGTTTAATTCTGAATTGTGGTTTTACACCAGGGCGATTCTGAGAGTGTCTTGAACTCTGAAACAACTATAAATAGTGAAATAACTCAAATTAATCAAATAAAATTTACTTGCGCACGCCGAAATTTGAACCCGCGACCTTCTGCTTGCCAGTCAAAAGCCTTACACCTCGACCGTGGAGGCCGTCTGGTTATTAAAATTTTTCATTATACATTTTTCTTGGCATCAATGCTCACCGTTAGAGAGTTTTTACTGCTTCAAATTTTCTCCTTTAAAGTTAAGGTGACTGTGCTAATAAAAGCTCAGTATGAAATAATAGTCGTAGACAAAAAATTATTTAACCCTAGGGGTTTAAGCCTAGAGCTTCTACATTAAGCAATGTATTTCTCTTAAGCCAGCTGTAAAATTGCACAGGAAATATTGTCTCATTGCATTCGATTCCAGATTTACTTTCTTTAACGTATTTCATACCTTTAGAAAAAAAGTTTCTTTCAGAACTTTGTATTATACCTTTGTATTAATTACCACTTTACACGAAACTAAAAACATATTTATTTAATTAGAAAAGGGTATTATAAAAGTCACTGTCACTTCGCTTTAAATAAAACTAGCCGGCGATGCTCGGAGACTTTTCTCTACTTTTTAGAAATAAAATTTTCATGAATTATATATTTAAACTTCCCGGAAAAAAATGTCTAAATTATAGTGAAAATCCTATTAAAATCCGTTGCGTAGTTTAGAAGAACTAAGCGCATAAACAGATGGTTTTATAAACGCTGAATGCGATGTGTTTTATACTATTTAGAGATTAGAGATTAGAAAAGAGATATTTTGTTTGACATAAAACAAATATTTGCTAAATAATTTCAAACCTTGACTAATGTTTTTCATGCGCTAAATGTTGTTTCGTGGAATTAAATAAAATGGCTACATGGTAAACTTTTAAATTGACATACATAGTACGGTGTTCTCTCTTTCCAACACTGTTTAACTTATAATACAAAATGACATAGTACGATTTTTACGAGTTCATGCCAGGCTGGCAGAAATATCTCCCAAAATTGCTCTAGGGGTTAAATATTTAATATTTTTTTCCACCATTAAATTTACTGAAACCTGGGTGAGATAAAAATATATTTTAATAACCTATTAACATCTTTTTTATATGAATATCACTCAAGCACATAGGAACTATGGCATCCTTTACAGGGGTATGTTGTGAGATTGTATTATAGGCGGGAAGAAGTGAGTTATAGTAGGTGACATGATGGTATCATGATAAGCATAGTACGATGCCAATAAATAGCTTACGTTGTATAATTTATATTGAAGACAGTATCGGCTGCTTGCCAAAAGTTTCCTTGTTTATTTTGGAAAAAGAAATGCGATATTTATCTCTGTTTTCAGTGGCGAAAAAGCACACCCAACTCGTAAATATTTAAAAGATACGTTCGAATTTGCCTATTTGAATTCTAAATTTACTGGCAAAGGGAGTGCATATTATTGGGTCGTATTTTGCGTGAACTTTTGTTCTTCGTGGTTATTTTTTCTGCTACCAAACAAATATCTGAAAAAAGGGATGTTTTTCGAAACCAAATCTATAGACTTAACTCCCTTAGAGATCACAGGTTTCACTTTCACGGAACTATCAGTAAAATCAGTAAACTTTGTTTGTATTCCATTTTTTATTGATTTACAGGCGGATCATTTATTGTGAAGTAGCGTAAACTAGCCTATGATTGCCCACAGTTAGTAGTTGTCCACTCTCACTTTGATTGTCCTTTCCTCAATAATGTATGTAAATACATTAACAGATGTCTTTGCTAGTTACGTCGGCATAAACAGCCACTTTTGTTGATGAGTGAAATATACATATACTTATTTTGTTCAATGCTTTAGGTACCTAATAATATGATTGTTAATTTAACAAAACAAATAAGTGTGTACCATCTTCGGTTCCATGATAACTCAACACAGTGACAATTCAACACACTTTTAAAAAGTGATATAAAGTCATTAGTAACGATGACTACATGAAACCTAACCTAACCTACTTAACCTACTTTATCAATCACTTACAGACTACCATTAACGAACATACAAACATAATTATTAAACATATACCAAATAATATTTTACCAATTAAGCCATGGATTAACCACACTATTATTAAATCTATCCGTAAACGTAACAAACTCCACAAAAACGTTATTAACAATCCTTATGATATACAACTTCGAAACTTTTATAAAAGATATAGAAACATTTGTACCCAAATAATAAGAAAGGCTAAAGAGATATATTACAAACAGAAAATAGAAAACTGTAATAATGATCCTAAAAAACTTTGGAAAACACTTAAAGAAGCCACCCACTCTCAACCTAATCCTACGAATGACTTAAAACAACTAAAAGTAAATGATAAAATATTTAGTTTTTCTAGTAATCCCGATATTATTGTTAATCATGCAAATAAATACTTCTCAAAAATAGGTGAACAACTCGCAAAAAATATCGATGTAAACCATACCAACTCCAGTTCACTAAGCTGTAATACAAATTTGCCCAACAACTTGCATTTTAGTCTAAAACAAATTTCAAATGAAGATACTAGATTGATCATAAACTCATTAAAAAACTCGTCTTCAACTGGCTTGGACGATATATCAAATATTGCCTTAAAAAAACTTGTATCAGAAATAACCACTCCCTTAACATATCTTATTAACCTAAGCATCCTAAAAGGCCGATTCCCTGACAAACTAAAACACGGAATCATAATCCCAATACATAAAGGAGGCTCTAGAGCGGACATAACTAACTATCGTCCAATTACATTACTAAATTCACTATCTAAAGTCTTTGAAAAAACTATTAATAATCAACTAATCGAATACCTTGAACAAAATAACATACTATCACTCAACCAGTTTGGATTCAGGAAAAATAAAGGCACCTCCGAAGCCCTGGCAACAGTTACCGATTTTCTAAATGAAAACTTAGACAAGGGATCAAAATGCATATCAATATTCTTAGACCTGTGCAAAGCATTCGATACTATCTCTCACTCTAAACTTTTACAAAAACTATCTAATATTGGTATAAATGGTGATGAACTTACTATTATTAGCGATTACCTGTCAAACCGAAAGCAAAGTGTGAAAATCAACAACTGCAATAGCAATCAATTACCAATTAGCTACGGCGTGCCTCAAGGAAGTGTTTTAGGTCCTACCCTGTTCTTAATATACATAAATGAATTATGTAATCTTCAAATAGATGCCAAAATTGTAAGTTTCGCTGATGATACGATTCTCCTATTCAAATCAAGCAATTGGAATGATGTATACATAAAAGCTAACAAGGGCATAACTGTGGTTAAAAGATGGTTAAACAATAATACACTAACAATGAATGTGACCAAAACTAAATACATTGAACTTAGTATTAATCCTTCCTTAAGAAACCCAGAAAATCAAATTAAAATATGTGCTTGCAACCTGACAAATACGATAATATGTGATTGCCCTTATTTAGAACAGGTAACTAAAATTAAATACTTAGGTATTATTTTTGACAGCAATTTAAAGTGGAAACAACATATTACCACTACAGCAAACAAACTTAGAAAATTCATTTACTTTTATAGACAAACTCGCAACTTTCTCAACCTAAGCCAGCTCAAAACAATCTACTATGCACTTTGTCAATCTTTAATAGAATATGGTATTATAGCATGGGGAGGAGCAAACGCTGCCGCCATTGATCCAATCTCTAAAGCTCAGAAACTTATAATAAAGATTATCCTCAAACTACCAATCACAAGCAGTTCGGATGAAATCTTTAGGAAAATCTGTGTTATGGACATTAGGCAACTTTATGCCAAAAACATACTAACATACCTCTTCAAACACAAAACTACTTTTGACAATATCCAAACTGCTCGTGATACTAGAACCAAAGGACATAATTTCTTACAAATCCCTTTCGCTAAAACAACTTTTGGCCAGAGAAATTTTAGATACTTTGCAACAAGGCTATATAATGCTCTCCCACTAGCCATTAGACTGAACGAATTTTTTTTGAAATATAAAACAGACATCAAGTCTTGGATCAACAGCCAAGACAGATCCATGATCAAAAATTTTATAAAAATCCCTACATAAGTATGTACTCCAACTAGATGCTGGTTAACAAATTTATCATTTATTATTATTAATTATTATTTTTTATCTTTTTCACAATGTCATTGAATGTAATGAAATATTTTATGTATCAAAAAATATGTAAACATTAATTCATGTATCAAATACGTCTGTCTCGACACAGGTTTATCCTAGTGAGACAGACATCGAAAAAAAAAACCTGTAAAAAAACTTTATATTGATAATAAAAAAAAAAAAAAAAAAAAAAAACCCAGTTAATAAAGTTTTTGTTTCATCACTTTATATAACTTTTTAAAGATGTGATGAATTATCATTGTGATGATTTATCCGGTCACCACCATCTTCAAGTTGTTTCGTTCAGGATTTTTATCGAATCACTTAATTACTGGCAATCACTGTCATTATCATGGGAATCATTATGAACCAGTGGGCAAACATTGTATTTTTTGTTCATTTAAAAAAAAAATTAATTTAATTATATAGGTAATTAATGATATATTTGGTAACCATTTATTGTTTTGTAATATGGTAGGTAGGACCAAACCTACATCCATATAAAGTTGTTAAAAAAAAAATGCGGGCAATCATTACCTACCACGTTTTTATGAAGTTTTGTCTTTAGATGTATGTGTATATAGATTAAAAATAACCAGAGAATATTCTACGACCATCATAATTGGAAAACGGTGTTTTTAAAATGATGGAGGAATAACGAAGAATTGAACTCGCAACGTCAGGGTAGGAAACCGAAGAACGGACCATTAGGCCACTATGGCAGGAGCTAGTTGATCTATATATAGCTCAAAATGTTAAGTGTAATCATTATTAAGCGAATTCATACCTGTCACGAGTGTAATATTTAACTTATTTTCGTACTTCAAGGATTATAATTTTTGCAGGAATAAGTGTTTAGTAGGTAACATACACTTTAGAAAAGTGTTCTAAAACCGTTATAAGTTTAATGATTAAAAATACAAGTAGGCAAAATAATAAACTTAGAAAAGCGGTTAGATAATAATAAGAACGGTTTGATTATGGCTTAGAATATAAATTAATAAATGTATAATCATAATAAATAAAAATAAAAGCTTATAATACGTAACATAAATAAATTTCAGAAATTATAATAGGTAACATCATTAAATTTGCAGAACTTATAATGGGAAACATAATTAAATTTGATTGACTTTAAAAAAATACAGAAAACCTTTGTGCGGTGTTACAAAAAAGGATGCAAAACGGTCACATATTTATCAACGGGCGTTTTTTTAGAAACGTATTTGAAATTTCTAAGCTGTGAAAGATTGATAACACCTGCCTTACGATCTAAGAAGATAAATCGTGAAGACTCAAATTCCGTTGCCAAGCTCCCGAGAATACTTCATACACTTACAAAATTAAAGCGCATTTATCAAAGCTCCGAATTTGTACATCAAAACTTGTATTCCTTAAAAATACACCAGCCTGAGAAAACGCCAAATTAATCTAACGGTAGTTAAAGGTTTTAAATTGACAAATCTTCTAGATTTACTCTGATGCTAAGCCTACGTTTATCCGAGAAATATTCCCGAGTTCATCCCGCGATAAATATGGGGATCAAGATCTGTTCAACTTTCTTAATCGAAGATTTATCATCAAAGTGTGCAGCCTTGAAGGAGGTTGTAGGGCTATGTAAAAAAGATAAATTGTATTTAACAAATTATAATTTATAATATTTACGTGGTCAAAAAGGATTACATAAGTTATTATTGTCCTGACAAAGTAAATTGAAATTTCGTTTTTGAAGAGTGAACTACGCTTCTAAAAAAGTACGAATTCTAATTTTCTCCTATTCAATATATAACATAAAAATAACTTATTTTTTTTCGTAAACCATTTTTAAGAAGGTACTTAAATACCTACCTACTTAATTATAAATCATGCATCGTATTTAAGATTTAAAAAAAATTAAATGAGGAATTATATAATTTGTCTAAAGAATTCTTAGAAGACATCATTGAACAAAACAACGACATCAAAATGATATGTGAAAAATACCAAGACAAAGAAATATTACAAGTTAAGGCCATCATTACAAACAAAAAAACTAACAGCAAAAACTTAATACTACAAACAAATCCCGAAATGAGACTACATCTTGTTAATAAAAAAAAAATTCATCTAGGATTCATGAGAATCTATGTAGAAGACTGCAGTCCTCTTACCCAATGTTTCCACTGTCAAAGATTTGGACACACAGCACAAAAATGCTACAATAGAATGAATAAACCAACATGCAAGCACTGTTCAGAAGATCATCCCATCTCCGAGTGTAAATCCCTGGAACTGCCACCCAAATGCGCTAACTGCAACTCAGCTAACAAGAAGAAAGAAATAAACTCCTTGAACAGTAAAATGAATGAAGTAGACCACCGAACAAACAGCGAAACATGTAAGTTCCGATCTTACATGCTTAAATTAGCCAAAGAAAGAATTAACTACGACATTGAATAAAAACCTTATAAATAATTTTGTAAAATACAACCGAAAATGCATTAAATGGATGATTTCTTAAGTAACGAATTAGAGTTAAATATTAAAATTCAAGAATATGAATGTATATGTACCGATTCGTGTAACAAAATTATTTCTAAAAACATCAATGATATAATTATTATGCACATAAACATCCGTAGCGTTCAAAAAAATTTAGATGAATTAATTCTAAAAATAAATAATTTAATTAAAAAACCGGACTTTATAGTGTTAACCGAAACATTTACGAACGCTGAGTCACCGTCTTACCACTTACCTGAGTACAACTATATTTCTACCAAAGTAGACATCAATAAAAATTCGGGAATAATAATATTTGCAAGCAATAAATTTAGTATTGTTAACATATTAGAACATCCAATACACTTAGTAAACTGCATCGAAGTACATTTCAAACTCGGCAAATCCATATACCATCTAATAGCTATCTATAGAACGCATGGCTCGAGTATTATTACATTTATTAATGACCTCAAATACATATTATTAAAATTAAAAAATAAACTTTGCTTCGTCGTAGGAGATTTTAACGTTAATATTAATGAAAAAATAGAAAATAATAACAAAAATGAATACATCAATTGTATGACTGAACAAAATTTTATATCTTGCATAAATAAAAATACTAGGGAAATAAAAGAACATACTCCATCTTGTTTAGACCACATTTGGACAAATATAAACATTAAAGATCTTCACAAAATAAAATCAATTGTTTGGAAAACTAACATAACTGATCATCACTCATGCTTACTTCTGTATAATAATAATATTAAACATAAAAAACATAATTTATTAACCAAAAAATCAACAATAGATATGACTATTCTCTCTGAAAAATTAAAAAAGGAAGATTGGAATAATGTTTTAAACAGTGATGATACTGAAATTTGTTCGACTAACTTCGAAAATATTATGTCACAACACATTAAAAATTCGACAACTGAGATAACAACACACATAAAATCAAAATTAAGATGTTTAAAACCTTGGATTACCAAAGGACTTATTATATCTATCAGAAATAAAGAAAAACTTTACAAAATAACTTTAAAAAATCCCCAAGATGAAAAAGCATATATTTTCTATAAAAAATATAAAAATAAATTAACATCTTATATTAAAAAAAGTAAAGAAGAGTATTTTAAAAATAAAATATTATCTTCAGAAAATAACCATAAACAAATGTGGAAAACTGTTAATTTCGCCATAGAAAATACAAAAAAAACACAAAACATTAAGTACATTGAACATGATAAAAAAATTATAGATGCCAATATACAGCCTAAACAATGTGCAAACATATTTAATTCCTTCTTTGCAAATGTTGGGAAAAATCTTGCGAAAAATATTCATAAGCCTTCAAACCAAGAAAACCATAAAAATAAAAATATACAGAAACGTAATATACTTTCAATGTTTGAAACAACAACAGAATGTGAAATCTCGAAAATAATAGAAAATATGAAAGGAGGTTCGTCCCCCGGTTTTGATTCTATTACGACACACATGTTAAAAACTATGAAACCTCACTTAATAAAACCTATCACTCATTTAATAAACTTAAGTTTAACAAATGGAATTTTTCCAATGAACTACAAAACCACAATAATCTCACCTATTTACAAATCTGGAGATCCACATCAAGCAACGAATTATCGCCCAATATGTCTAATTTCTAATATAGGAAAGATCTTTGAAAAAATAGTTAAAAAACAATTGGTAAATTTTCTAGATAATAATAAAATATTACACAAAAACCAGTTTGGCTTTATAAAATCACTCAGCACACAAGATGCTATTGCTAACGTAACTTCATACATTTACGAATCACTAGATAAAAGTAAAAAATGTGCGGGTATATTTATTGACCTTAGAAAGGCATTCGATAGCATATCCCATGAGATGCTATTAAAAAAATTGAATAATATCGGCATAAAAGGCAACGCGATTAAATGGATCACCGACTACTTAAAAAACCGTCCTCAATTAGTAAAAATCAATGGTGTTAATAGTGATCAAGAGATTACAAGCTTTGGAATCCCCCAAGGTACAGTGCTTGGACCAATTCTATTTACTATATATGTAAACGATATTTTTTTTCAACCTTTACACGGTCAAATTACGTCATACGCCGATGATACAGTATTAATAATAAGTGATAAGACTTGGGAAAATGTAGAATTAAAGGCCACGGAAGACATCAACACGCTCAAGAATTTTTTCGACACTAATTTACTGTCACTTAATAATGAAAAGACATTTGTAATTCCATTTGCAATACATACAAATGATACTCCTAAAAATTTTAACATTGTCATACATAATAATACTAAAATTCACAGCCAAAACTATTGCAAATCAAACTGTACAGTACTAAAAACAACAAATAAAATTAAATATCTAGGAGTAATTATTGATAAAAATCTGAAATGGAAAGAACAAATAAGTCAAGTAGTAAACAAAATTAGAAAATTAATATATATATTTTTAAGAATTAGAAACTTTCTGTCGATAAAAAATCTATATTTAATTTACTATGCCTTAGTTCAATCCACTTTACAATACGCTATTATTAGTTGGGGATCCGCGTATAAATGTAACCTTCTTCCAATTGAAATTATACAAAGAACAATTATTAAAATTATATTAAAAAAATCCTTTGACTACCCAACAGAACGCCTGTTTGAAGAATTTCAAGTACCTACATTTAAAGACCTATATATTAAAAACTCATTAATCCAAATTATAAAAGAAAAAGATAAATATCAATTTTTAAATGAAAACAGAACGCGACTTAGACATGTTTTTCTATGCCCAAAACTAAATACGTCTTTTGCACAACATCATTATACTTACCAGGGAAGAACTTTTTTCAATCGTTTACCAGAAGAAATCAGAAGCATTAATGATAAAACCCGAATACTGCTCTCTGTCAAGAGACACTTTAAAAATATTCTGAAAAAAAAAAAACTACTGTCACTTAATTAATCTCACAAATATCCTTAGTTTTCCATAGCTTCCTTTCTTTTTAAAAATTTAATAAATAATATATTATCCTTCACTACTTTCCAAAGAAATATTACAGCAAACATACATTTATGTACAATGAATTATTTAAGTACTAACTAACAACAACATTTATGTACACTCCCCTTCCATACACAAGCAAATGCTTTCAATGGAAGAGTAGTAAAAAACCAATGATGTAAAATGAATTATGTCCCATGTAAAACATATTATTAAAAATAAAAAATAATTATAAAAAAAAAAAAAAAAAAAAAAAATGTCACCATCTCAATAACAATTATTTTTCAAACTTTCTTCAGGTAGATCGGTACCTTAATATTGAAAAAAAGTAAGTTAGAAAGTCTGAATAATCACGACGATTTCACATTTGAAAAAACAATCTTTACTGAACCTGGTCAAAGTAAGCCATCTAGTAAAAGTAAGGCTGTGCTTCCAAAAGGGCTGATTTGCAGGTTCTATATTTTTATTTAATTTAATACATATATATATAATTCATAGTAAAATTATGTCAATAAGGCAGTTGTACATACTACAGGCTCTCTGTAAATTTTTCAACAACATTGTATACTGCAAAAGATAACAACAAGTGCGCAACACTAGATTGGGTTCTTATTTAATGTATCAGCCGGTGAATACCAGAACATCCTTTGGACAAATGAGTTTTTCTTATAAAGCTTCGTTGCTTCATAATATGCTTGGTGAAAATATAAAAAATATGGGTTCGTTGAATCTATTCAAGAAAATGGAATTAAATAAAATCGTTTCGTGGAATTAAATAAAATGGCTACTTGGTAAACTTTTAAATTGACATACAAAGTACAGTTTTCTCTCTTTGCAACACTGTTTATCTCATAACACAAAATGACATAGTACGATTTTAAATATAAAAAAATATGGGTTCGTTGAATCTATTCAAGAAAATGATTGTCCATGTATTGGCTTTTGTCATGAATCACCTTAGGAGCCCCATATTCGATGTGATCCATCTGTGTATGTGTTATGTGATTTACTTATTTGATTGAATATAATTGTAAAGCTGCTCATTTCGACATAAGAATTCCACAGTGAGATGAGCAGCGAAGGAAAAAATAATAAATAAATAAAATCGTTTTAGTAAGTGATGCCACAAAGTAATTTTGCAACTATTGAAGAATATAATCATTTTGTTCGCAAATTTAGTCATATTTAATTTCACGCGACATCACAATTTCACATTTCATCTGTAAAACACTGGTCTCTTAAATAATAAAATGGATACAACATATTTTACGAAACGGAAACGGAACGTACAAACAAATTTATAGTGAAATCAAATGTATATACTTCGCGATAACAATTCCACATATTTCAAGAATAAAATATACACTACAATCCATAATAACTAATACTAACCTAGCAATCATTTTCAGAATCTAGAATCAAGATTCCAAGATGAACTTGGAATCATCTTACCATTCCAGGGCTACCGCGGAATCTAGTAAAGTTGGATCCGGGGATTATAGGAGACGTGTTGGAGAGTAATGAGAGTTGAGAGAGAGTTGGAAGTTGGCGGAACCTTGGGTTTGCTCCCGGATAACTGAAACTCGCCGCATCTAATCGCACCTCGTCGCAGAGATGAACCTATTTGGTAATTCCCAAATGGAAGCTTAACTATGTACACCATTAAAAGGTTATTGGATAAACGATTAAACAAAATATTTTAAAAAATGGATATATTGATATATGTAGGTTTTTAATTTCAGATAAATTCCGTTTTAATTACTTAATTAGGTGCCCTGATACGTTGTAGTACCCAAGAATATGAATAATATATCCAACTCCAGTGAAATAGTGGTATTATCAACAATGCTGGCCGCTAGAGGCGCTAGTGCAGGATATTGACTTTGACATTCCTTTCAATAGCGACAAATTGAATTTATTTAGTACTTGGTGGTGGTGTTTTGTGCTTTCTAATTTGTATTTTGATTAATATTGATAAAAATGTCACACAAAGTAGCTTGTGGGTGTGCAGTTTACGGATGTAATAATTACAAACAACAAAAACAAGTCGTTTTTAGGATCCAAAAAACGTTTACAGGTTAGTTGGTGAAATATAATACGAGTTAGTTAAATCCTAGCAAATAAAGTTTTCTTGATTACATAAAGAAATTTACAAAAAAAAAATCTTACAATTATGTAAGTATTTTATAACATTCCTAGATGATAAATAAATATTTTATATGTTTGAACAAAAAGTGGTAAAGTCGTACGTAGGTTTACTATTTTTAATTTTTTTTTCGGGTTTTCGAGAATAATGAGAATAATGAAATAATTATATGCACATAAAATCCATTAAAACCTACGAAGAAAGCCAAGACGCACAACTCACGCCGCTAGTATAACAAATGTTTTCTTTTTCACATTGCAAAGCATCTCATTTAATATCATAAAAAAATACGAAGAACCTTTTCAATAACATAAATAGTTTTACTAGACGATTTGCTTTATATGACCGAGGTACTATACTATATTATATAATGGTTGTGTCAGACGACAATAATAAAAACTGAAATACATAATGAACTTAAAAATACTTTTAACAATGGATTTCCACGAATTAAACATACAATAACACAATCATTGTTCTATCCTATCCCTATAGGCGTAAAAACATTTCTTTGTATACCAACGGGTAAGTTTATTGAACCAAAGTTCATATATACAAGTAGTTATGTACTAATTGGGAGTTCTCGGACCCAAGTTCAAAGTTGGGATCAGGGCATTCAAGCCCCTGGTTCAAATTCAGGTTTGAGGCTTACAGCTTTCAGACCTGACGTACCATTACTCACAATGATGCATGGTGTATCAAATTTAGGGCTTTATCCATCGGAATTTTGATATCACGCCCTGGTGCGCTGCTCGTATATGTACGAAGTTATTTGATTGGGGATTTCACAAACGCCATTGTGGTATAAACTTCCATCAGGTATTCGCATGCCGTGGTTTATGACTTTGTCATCTTTGTCAGCGACATTTTCCGAGTGGCAGATTGAACGTTGGATGCTTAATGGCGCTGTTTATGGATAGGAATGAATATAAAAAATCTTTACTGACTTTTGTACTAAAATTCAGTATTTTTAATGGTGATTTTATCGTTGAGCTCTTCATTTTCAATCGTTTACTACCCGGCTTCTCCTGATTTTAAAAACTACTTGTTTTGCATTTTGTTTTTTTTTTATTGAATAGCTGACGTCCCTGGCATTACCCGGGATTTACGCGAAGTTTTTTTGGAATAAGATAGATTAGTAGGTTGTAAGTGTGCAAAATTTCATCAGTAAGTGTAAACATTTGCTTTAAGTCGTTGGAAAAGGGGTTGGGGCTGGATTTTGTTAAACCTCATGTGACATTGATCTTTTTTATTGTTTTGAAGATCAAGTGTTCAAAATTTCACTAAATCTCGAAATAATAATGTACCTTTGTATAAAAAGCAGACTCACCTACAAACGCTCTATGTACACATAAATATTGTTTGCTCCAATAAAGGCGAATGGTTGTTGCTTATCGGCGATCGACATTGTTCCTTAGTCCCCTCTCTCTCTCTCTCTCTCTTCACTTCTTCCCCTTGGAGACAGTTCGTAATCGGTCGTAGTGGAATATGGTTCACGCACTACTTATTATCTATAAGTCGCATTAATTGATTCGTAACATTACGGAGTTAACCCTTTCAGCCCCAGTGTTAATTCAAATTAACATGAACTTTGTGAATTTTTTTACCGTAACGGTAGCGACTTAAAAAAGCCATGTTTTTGTTTTCTCATAGCTTGTAGTCTTTTTTGTGGCGTCTATTTTTTCCGCTCTGTTAAAATCCTTATTTCCGCCACAACAACGATAAATATTTTGACATCTGCTGATTGTGAGTTTCATCGAATTTCTGCCGTCATTGAGTACTTAATTTAAGGTGAGATATCAATATTTTCTACTCGAATTACAAATATTTTAATGCATTAAGATGTGTTCTATAATAATAACTTCAGTTCAATTAACTGGTCACAGTCATTTGCCAGAATATTGTTAATGAATTTCAATGTTCATTCAAATTAACACTGGTAGTGACGGACATTTATGGACGGAATAATTTCTAAAAAAAAAAAATAATACGAAAAAGTTTCAAATAATTTTCTGAGGTATTATCAAGCATTACATATTTTATATATATGGAAACAATATTGCGGGTGTGAAAGGGTTAACGATTATTTCAGTGGAATCTCTAAAACAGATTGAAAAATACAGCAGAGAAGACCTTCAATTCACCTTTACCTATACATAAATATATTCACAGATAATTTGTTGCCAATGTAACGATTTCGATAAATACGTAAATTATTTTTCCATATAAAACCTCGCCGATATATATATTTATAGAGATGAATCGATCAATACATACTTTAGATTTTATTGGTGATTGTATAAATTGGTAACCGGATAAATCATCACAATGATAATTCATCACATCTTTAAAAAAGTTATATAAAGTCATGGAAAGTGATGAAACAAAAACTTTATTAACTGAGTTATTTAGGTTAGGTTAGGTTAGGTTAGGTTAAAAAAAAATTTCATAGTTTGTAATGACTTTATATAACTTTTTAAAAGTGTGTTGAATTGTCACTGTGTTGAGTTATCATGGAACTGTATAAATTCACTTCTGACCGTGACACAGTGTACAAGCTGTGTAAATACTGAATTTGTTTCGACTGTGGTTGCGATGCCAACAAACTCCATATCTTTTAATTGAAATAACGTTGTCACCAGAAAATATTTGTACTGCACAACAAAAATCTAGGAGGTTTTTCGTTTTTTACCGCAGATTCTCGAATAGAAATTCTCGAATCGTTTGTTCAAATTTTGATGACCACAACATTATAAGTAAGTAGCTTAATATGTATTTTTTTTCAGCAAGACTGAGAGAGTAGTGTACACACACATATATATATATATATATATATATATATTTTTTTTTTTATTGCCGGGAACCCGGGCGTTTATTGCAATAACATGATAAAAATTACAAACATGAAAGTAACCCGCTTCACTAGAAGATTTCTGTTCTGAGGCGGGTATATATATACAAGAGAGACATAAGAACGATGACAAACAAAAATAAGATGATACAAAAACTTACTAAATAGGTACCTAATGATGGCATACAAAGCATTATATGAAAAACATAAATTAAAGTTAAATGATCGTCCATTAGGGAGCTGGTCGCCGCATCGTCTTCATCCATCCCTTATTAAGTTGTGAGCTGAGCCACTCGTAAGCAGCCATGACGTTGACGTTTGTTGATTTTAGTGTCCTGCCCCAGAAGCTAGCTAGTCGGTGGCGAAGTAAGGCGGGGCATTAGTGCACCTCCCTTCTGTGAACATCGTGGAGGCACCGCAGAACCTTGGTAGTTGCATAAGTTGCCTGTATACGATGTTGTAGATCACCCTCAGCTTGTTCCGCTACTGGATATTGTGTCCACAGTTCTGACATGTTTAGGGCAGTGCAGTACGTCTTAAAGAGCATTTTTTAACATTTTCGCTACAGTGGTAGAACCACCTTGAGAGCATTCCGTCCCTTATACTGATTGCTCACCTTTATCGTTCCATATCTTGACAATTTTGAAAACATTTTTATGTCGCTAGTATCACTTGAGTCCTCTAAATGAAATTGATTTTCTCTTTAGTTCGTCGTCTAAACCAAAATTTCCCCGTGGTACCACTATAGTGCGACCGAAACAATACAACCTGCATACTTTGTAAGCTGTATACTGTAGTTTTATGCATAATAAAAGTGCACCGAAAGATTCCAAGCACACTGACATGGGAGGGATGCGATTTGCATATTGATAATGTCTTGGAGAAAAGAAATCGTGCTCCCGGTCGCAGAGACACAATATTTTTATTTCTTCCTCTGTGTACACCACCGGTTTCTTTTGTAAACTTTTTTGAAGTTTTGTATGTATGTACATTTATTTAGTTTTTACTATGTTTACCACCAATCTGACAAGGAAAAGTATAGAGTTGACCACGCAAAGTTCTTCTTCAGAACAAAATATAAATGGCTCTTTTAAAAATGGTAAATATGTCAATGATGGTATTTTTAAAACATATTGTTACATATTTATGCGGTAGATAATTTGAGTATCGCCCCGGTGAAAGACCACTATTCAGAATGGAAAAGTTGCTTGAAATGGATTTAACCACTTTTGGTAACTAAATATGAATAGTTAGGTACTTTCTAATCTTCCAATTCCATATCTCCGTCTATTTGTCACTCCCCCAGCTTCAAAATATACCTGAATTGATGATGATGATAAAGTTTTACTGGCTTCGGACAGTCGTGAGCAGTTTGAGCTCTTGTGCGGTATTCATATAAAATAAATATTGACGGAACGAAGGTCATAAAGATATTAATAATGAGGTATCTAAGATACAATTAAAGACTATTTGTTCAATATAAAATATGGTAAAAATAGTAATATGAGATAATTTTATATTTATAATTAAAAATTTATAAATATAAAATTATAATTATAAATAAACAAAAAAATATACAAATGTACCCGTAAATTTTGAAAATGTACCGTTGTTATATATCATTTTAAATAAACATGTGTATATATACATATCATAAATGTATATATAAATATATACTGATGATGCGGTGCTGATTGCTAACAGTATGAAAGATCTACAGTCTCTCGTGTCTAGGATGAACGAAGTATGTATGAAGAATGAGTTAATGATGAATGTAAGTAAGTGTAAAGTAATGGTGTTTGAAAGAGAGAGTACGAAAACAGTGTGCAATATAGTTGTGAAAGAGGAATACTTGGAGCAGGTGGATGAGTTTGTGTATTTAGGAAGTATGTTCTAGAGAGATGGGAAGGCTGACAGAGATATTGAAAGAAGGGTAAATGCAGGTAACTTCATTAATAGAGGACTGAACGCAGTAGACGCTAACAAAAAATTGTCCAAAGAAGCGAAGTTAGCACTCCATTGTGGTCGGGGACGCACGAGGAAGACATGGCACGATCAAGTGAATCAGACACTCGAGTCGGGCCATGTCAAGAGTCAGAATAATAGAAGAGTATGTATGAGACGATGTATGAATGTGAATGAGGCAAGGAGTGTGTGCCAAGACCGAGTTGTTTGGCGGTCCGTCCTCTCTGCCTACTCCTGCGGGGAAACGGCGTGATGGTTAGTTGCCCGATTTAGATGCCCGTAAGTGTATCAACGGTTACATTTTTTTTTAAATATGCTTTTTACATAGATATATATACATATCATAATAAAAAAATGCTAATACTATGTCTTATTTACTTGATTAGTAATCGTACATAATTCGAAGACCATTCGTTGCAGACTCGTAGACGAATTGCAGATAACTCGTAGACAAAACGTAATCGACTCGTAGACAAATAGTAGGTTATTCGTAAATCTTTTACTGCCAATTCGTAGATAAGTCATAGCTTCTCATTAATCTGATGGGAAGGAATAAAAATGAGTTCTGAATTATTATAAATTGTTTTATTGTTCTAATATATTTATTTTTACTTTTAAGGCGATGCCATACGTAGTAATGCAAAATCATGTGGTTTTGGTTTGAAAATTTGGTCACCTAGAAATATTTTAGATGCTTTAATTAAATACTGCGAGTAGAATACATCTAGGACTTTAAAATTATCGAGTATTTTTTAGATAAGTCTTTTTATAAGCCCAGAAAAAAATAATGTATAAGGCCTATGAAAACTGCTTTAAAGTTCAAAATCTCCTACTTACGAACCCATTTTCGGTTATGATTTTATTGTATAATGTGGAAAATTAAGTTATTTATAAAATGATCGAAAAAAAATTAAATATTATGCATGAACATCCACAAAATAAAATAAAAGGCACTTTTGGCCATGTTTCTTTCTTGCATAAATCAAAACAGGCGGATGGTGTTAAGCGGGAATTTAAACCTTATCGCCATCTACGTAAGGGTTGTTATTGATAGCGGCTCAATTTAAAATATTTACGACGTAGGGCATCGCCTTAACAAATGACTTTCAAACTTTTGACTTTCAAAATCAGAAATTGACTTAATATGCCTTCGTTTTATTTTTATCAACGAGAATAAAGTTTAAAGTTATGCGTCAATAAATTAAAAAATTTAAATGACAAATATATTTTATTATTTTTATTTCATACCTAGTAAATAAACAAAATGTGTTAGTTGCAATAGTGGAAGTAAGCGTGCCTTTGAATTGCTTATCTGGCAAAATTTAGTAAAACATAATATTGAACATTTAACCAGTTTATTTTTCAGTTGCTTATATTTCAATATTGAAAACAACTTGTCCCTAACATCTTTAGAATAAGAAAAGGATCCTTTTTAGTAAAACAGACACCAAGAAATACTTATTTTTAGTACATCTCTTTTAGGTATAATTTTTTTTTATATCTAGCATTTAACTTTCACAATAATATATAACCTATGTACTAAAATTTGGACTTCTAAGTATTGTGACATAACACATAACCGGACAGAAGCTTTGAAAAATTTCAAGACTTATTGTTCCATTTACATGTAAAAGGAGAAACATTAAACATTTTAAAACTTTGATAAAACATATTATTTTGTGTTCCCGATGAATTTCTTTTCGGAAGTATAAAATCGTTGCGACTTCTCGTGGGGTAGCCATAAACAATAAAATCATTTTTTAGCATGTAGTCGAGTAACAGTTTATTCTCTTATAAATAAATACTAGGATATTACAGGCTGAACTTTGCCACACACTGACAAACAGCATATTTAGTTGGTGTTGCATTATTCTTATTTTCGTAAACTTGCTACAGCATAATGGCATGTCTTTTTTCAGAATTATTTCTTGTCTTTAAAATTTTTGTTGTTGCTTAAAAAATGCACTTGTGTTTTAGACCAATTTCTTTGTTCCAAGATCTAATCAGCAGTAAACAAAGTTAGTAGTTAGTTTTTTTTTTTAATTCCATGACTTTGAAAAGTGATATAAAAACTATTAAAAGTGAAGAAATAGGTTTATTTGCTTAGGTTAGGTTAAGTAAGGTTTTATGCAAAAAAAAATTCATTCACTTTTTTGACTTTATACTTTTATTACTTTCAAAAAGTTTCGATTTGACCGGCTACCAACTGAAAACGTTTTCGCGGGTGCTGTACAATTCTTTGTTTGTATTTATATTTCAGAATATTCTTGCTTTAAACGCAGACGGTAGGAAGGACGAGGCAGAGATAAGCCATCTCGAGGTGTTTTGTCTAATTGAATGGGATTCTGAAGATAATTTGGGTTTCACAGTCTGCTAAATAAGTTGATTTGTAGAAATCGCCGCGGGGTCGTTGACCGGCGCATAGCAACACCGGACCCCGCCACTTCCTGTGTTCCTCCTGGGAGTAAATACTTACAGGATGCAGATAAGTGATGAAATATCATGATTATTTTTCCACACTGAAGGACTTGAGGAAAACGATTTTCCTCATGGCCTATGTCATCTTTGGGAAGGAAAACGGTATTAGGGGTGGGAAGAATTGACGTGCGTACCAGGAGTGACGGGCGTATCAATCTATCCCTTCTACTACGGTGCAGTCGTTAATAAGACCCATCTTCTTTCAAGATCTGCACAAACCTCACACCATGAACCTAGGCACCCTTGCTACGTAACTGCAACGAATACCAAACGTAGCGATCCACTTAGGGTGACCTATTGCTATAATCTATGAGTTAAGTTTTTTCTTGATTTCATGTTACACTATAAGGAAAACGACACAGACAAAAAATGCTTAAATATGGTACCCACACAAATGCATTGCTTGCACGGAAAAAATGGTTATTGCTGATTTATTAAAATCCTGTTAAAAAGGTGACAGCAGGCCATTTCCTAATGAACTATTAGTACTTTCATAATATATCGGATTACGTGTTCATGCAGCAGCGTTCATCGAGTTTTTATATAATGACGAACTGCAAAAATATTTGAACTTTTATGAACACGTGTTCTGACATCACCAAAAAACATTAGTGTTTAAAACAAGTAAAATTTACTGATAGTTTTTATTAGGAAATCTTAGTACTTATTTTTAATTATAAAAAGAACACTCTGTAAGACTTTTTGAAAAGATACTCAAATTCTATGACCGTGTACATTTTTTTATTTATTTTTTTTATTGTTGATACATTATTTTACAATTATTTCATATTTTAATTCAGTAATGTTGGCCTCACTGGGTTGTTTACCCGTGCTGAGGCCCCCATTTTATAATATAAGAGTTTAAACATTTAAAAAAAAGGAAAACAACATTAAAATAAAGATAAATTTAAACTGAAAATAAAGATTCAAAATTAAAATATAATTATCACACTAAAAGAAGAATATTAAAAGAGAATGTAAATCGGCATTTATAATGATTTATGTGTTTGTGCGTGTTGCGTGTTTTATATATTTTTTTGTGTTGCGTGTATATGTTTTATTATTTACATTATTTGCCGTCTCTTTTTCGAGAGTAACAAGAAGTAGTCGTAAACAAGAAAACAGGCTGTTTCTCAGTGACGTTTGGGGAGATCTTTGTCGGAAGTGAGTACATATTCACCGATGTACACAAATCTAAAAGTGTGTGTGTTGTTCATGTCACCTGTAAATTATTAAAAAATACCTGTATTTTAATCGTTATCTAATTATGTACAATTTATCTTCTATTCATAATCTAATTATAATGATTTTTAATTTATCCATTTTTCGATTTTCGATAATTTTTGGAAAAAAAATATTTCTTTCCAGACTACTGAATCCGATCACAAAACAATATAAATCAAAAATATTCCCCTTAATACTTTTCTTAAAACTGTCGAAACACCAACACACAAAATCTCTTGCTTCATTGTTGCTTCCACCCTCTCCTCTCCATTCCTTTCCCCGCCCATCCGCTCTACCATTGCGCCCGAAACTAATTTGGCGATACAACATTCTACGGTTGCCGGCTGTAGCTCAATTGAAGCGGAGTTTGCGAAAAAACCTCGCGGTCGTCTATTGAATAAGTAGGTTGAGCTTAAATACTGTGGTTAATTTGATTTCCACGGAAGTTTTTCCTTTTTGTAAAGTATTATAATGGTTTTGTAATAACTGGTTTGACTACAAAACTTCCACAGAATATTTGAATTTAAAATATGGTAAAAACTTTTATTAAAAGTGAATCAATTCCAGTTTCCTAACTTTTATTTATGAAAAAAAAACACAGACAATATATAACATTAGCATGAATTATTTGAGTATCATTAATTAATTATGGAAAATGATGTTAAGCAAATAGCGCATTTGAAATATACAGAAAACATTGCAAACTGAACAAAAGTGATGACGGTTCTAAAGGGTTAAAAAATTTGCAACTATAACTAATAATACATGAAGTATCCATAGTGTATATTTGTTTATAAATAGAATTGATAACGGAAAAAATAATATAAAAACAATAGGTAAAGTGTGTAACAAATAGAAAAAAGTTGAGGCCCCTCATAACCTTGTTGTGTTGAGGCAGTCATTTTAAAAGTTTATTTACATACATATGAATATACCTTACTTATATTACATATGAATACAACTTACTTTAATTATGAAATAATCGCTCAATATTATTATTAGATCAATAATATAGAAAGCTTAAATTGGATCACAATTATCTACTGTATTTGTAATTATGTATGAATTGTATTGTATATTTCGAATCCGAAGGTTCTAATCTACATTTTTTTGCTTTCGCTGTTTACGCTTTCCTGTAAAAAATAAATGTACATACATACAAATTAGTCTGACATGCAATAGTTTACCTCTTGGCCTTAGATATAGAAGTTTTAATATTTCATGAGCAACTTTTCTGTTGTTTATACCTATAATTATTTGTTTTATGTTCATCCTATCTCTTTATCATCCTATCATTATTACAACGAATAAAACATTAATGTTTTGTTTCTGAATTATTATTGTCATGAGTGATAAATTGTTGTTGTTTTATATCTTGTCTTATTTTCATAATATAATATCTTGTCTTAATATGAAATATGACATCTTCAATTACCACTAGAATAAGTTCCATTAAATAAACCCTTTTCTTACTTGTCATGATTGTATAAATTTTACCTTTTTTATTTTTCATGCGTTGTCTTATTAGGGGTGAAGTCACAAGAAGGTAATCGATAATAGGTTTCATTTAGGCTAAATCCGGTTCCATAGCCAGTGGGACTATGCCAGCCCCATTAAGAACATGTCGTGAGGCTGAGGGGAGTGGGAAATGGAAGGAGATGGGGTAGAAGAAAGTGTCTGGATATTCAGATATGATCATCGGACATGGCTAAAGACATTTAGATTCTAACTCGTTGTCTTTTACCAAGATGATACTGAGATATATATCTACCACTCTGAAATCATATTACATCAAATATAACATATAAAATGAACATTAATTTTGTGGGAATAAAAAAAGTTTATAATTTGTTGTTATTTACACGATTTTTAACACTGTTTTTAAAATTCGTGCATATATTGCTTTTAATTTTTTTCATTAAAAGCTGTTGTTTAATTGAAAAAATGTTAGAACGGGTTGTTTCGGAGAATTCGAACAATTCTTCAAATTTCAACGTTCATTTTCGAGTTATGTTATTATATCATTATAGGCTAGTTGCTTGACAGAACTGAAATAATAACAGAACTTGAAAAAATCTTTCACAGAACTTGATAATTAGCTTTGAAATTTGAAGGATTGTTCAAATTCTCCGAAACAACCCGTCCTTAGTGTTTTAATTTTATCTTTGGCTTTGCTAGTTAAAGAAAAATACACAACTCTTCAAGATCAACAAAATCAATCCAAATAAAATAATATATTGTACTACATGTACTGCTTGAATTTGTATTAATTATAAGAATTTTTGAAATTAATTAGAGTTCCCTGACTTATTTGTAGAGCATTACCCAAAAACATTCAGATGAATAACTCATGATCCTATCGGTGGAAACTGGAAGTTATTAAACAAGTGCTTCTCTCAGGGAAAAGAGAAACATGAATATTAAAATAAAACGAGAAATATTTGTAGACTTTGAATACAAAAACGCTATTTAACCATAAAAAACTTGCTCTAATTTAAATTTGTTTTCATGAAAATTTATGTAAATTATACAGAAAAGTTTAATTCCAAAATCGTGGGCAGTGGCCAAAAATAGCATGATGAACAAAAAGGTATTTTGAATTATTTTCTAACTTCAAGATTATAAATATGAAAAAAAAGCATTATTATAATACGTTACTGCAAATTGGACATTACGATGCTTCATAGGTCTTGATGAAAATACTGTGTGGAAAGGAACGCCCTTGCAATCGATGAAAACATTTCATCTAGAAATTTCAATCTACGCAAATTTTACATTTCTTTTTCATTAGTTTCCAACCGTAGCTTTATACGTCAACCGATTAAATATCCTCTAAAAGAAACGGCAATTATTAAAATACTTTGAATTATTATTCAGAAAATGATATTATGCTTAGACGAACAAAATTTGCTACAACACAAGTAACATTATTACTCGGGAACACCTGTCGATGATTTGTCGAATATACGCAGCTGATAATTTCTGTAAAAAAATGTATAAAATAAAAATATAAGTAACAACTTTATGGAAAAAATAATTCAGTTCCATGTTCTTATATCTCCTTCCTAAATATTAACTAACGCCGTTTTTATGCTTTAGATGGGAATAAATAACATTATTGTTATTTATTCATTTAAACGTAAGGAACTTGTCCCGGCAACAATCGTTTGTATTCATTTGGTGATGAATTGAAGATGTCCACTGATTCGGTATAACCATTTCCTTCCATTAGTATTCAGGGCAATTAAGAGTTCATGATAATGGCCGCTAGTAACATAATTTCTTCATTAAAATTAATCCCGATTTGAGTAAAGATCCTTCTGTCTGACAAATGTACCAAGTGCGTGAAAATCATTCTATCGGACAGAAATACCATGTGAGTGAAGATCCTTCTGTCTGACAAAAATATCAAGTGAGTGAAGATCCTTCTGTCTGACAGAAATTCCAGTGAGTGAAGATACTTCTGTCTGATAAAAATACCAAGTGAGTGAAGATACTTCTGTCTAACAGAAATTCCAAGTGAGTGAAGACTCTTCTGTCGGACAATTTAAGCATATTCAGATCGTTTAGTTGGGTGTTGCCGGAATATCCATTTTAAAACATAGAAAAGGTGAAAAATTATCGTGTAATATTTCAATTGCTTTACAGTGATTTATTTTTGGAGTATTGTGCCGTGTTGCGCTGCCTCCTACTTCTTCTCTGACAATGGACACTGTTATGCTGTCCAAAACGTTGGCTAAAGAAGGAGGTAGCTCAACACGGCATAATATCCCAAAAATAAATCACCATAATACTTATTGCCGTGAAAATCTCAAATCATCCCTTTCAATAGTTTGTTCATGAATATCGTAATGTGTAATCAGACTGAAGAATTGTACTCAAGTTGCTTGCAACAGACTTGGGCATAAATCGTTGAATTTTCTCGATAACCTCATTATAATCCCAAAATTTATAAGCCTCTGTTAGAGATATACGTTGTAGTTTACAAATGGAAGATTTGATTTAAAAGTGTGATTTGAGTCTTGGGGTTAGTTGTTTTACAGATTTTGAACAATTCATCAAACTTCAAAGTTCTTTAATGGTTCTTTTCATTGGCCAGTCGTTTCATATAGCTGAATTAATAGCGGAACTTGAATACGAGTAGAACTTCCACAGAAGTTTAAAAAAGTTAACTTGTGGAATTGCTAAAATTCTGCGAATCAACTAGACCTTAGATTATTAAAGTCTTTATTTTGTTTATTGATAACAATAATAGTGATTCTTAAACGAACATTTGAAACAGTACAATCATAAAAAGATACGGTCGCATCTAAGACCCAGGACCTTAGTCTTGCCGGGGCGCTGTTCTATCAACTAGAGGAGGGTCCTGTGAGTTCTTTTCGTTACTGGGTACAATGAGTACAGGTACAAAGAAAAATACCCGTCAAAAATACCCAACAAAAATACCTATTAAAAATACCCATCAAAAATACCCGTCAAAAATATCCATCAAAAATACCTATTACAAATACCCATCAAAAACACCCATCGAAAATACCCATCAAAAATACCCGTCAAAAATACCCATCAAAAATACCCATCAAAAATACCCGTCAAAAATACCCATCAAAAATACCCATCAAAAATACCCATCAAAAATACCTATTAAAAATACCCATCAAAATACCTATTAAAAATACCTCAAAAATACCTGGTAAAAAATACCTATTAAAAATATTTCCCAGTATAAAATACTTGTGAGTATTTTGGAACCAGGTATTTTGGAGATTTGTCACAAGTACAAAGTGTCGCATGAAAATACCCGGTACTTTTACGGGGTACGATAAATACGCCTCACCTCTACTATCAACTACTAAGTCATATTTAACTGCATCATACTTCGAATACCAACCTTACAAGAAAGAAGAGAAAGGGGTGACTTGATCGAGACTTTCAAAATTTTATCTGGACATTGCAGTTGCCCTAGCCTCCAAGAAATCTTCACTACTAATAAAAATATAAATCTCCGTGGACACTCAAAAAAAATTACCAAAACGCCTTTTGCATCTAATCCTAGAAAACACTTCTTTGCAAATAGAGTAGTGGATGCTTGGAACAAACTCCCACAACATGTCATCGATTCAACAAATATAAATCAATTCAAAGCTCTATTGGATTCACATTTGGAGAGAAGAAAGGACTTAGTTCAAACTTAAAACAACTCAATTGCTGTCAAACTTGTTGTGAAATCAGATATGAGCGCATCAGCAGAATGCTGCCTGCTCATTACATAATAATAATAAACTATCAACATTATCTTCATTTTTCTTAACTCATATTTTATTGGCTGCTATCTTTATGTATGATCGCAAAATTCATCTCGAACTAAATGCAATCTAGAAAGTGTATTGGAAAAATAAATCCTATTTTAATTTAATGTGCGTTATTATTCTTATTATTCAAATTTTCGTATGAGAATCCCTAATAATAAAATATTGCAATTTGAGGTTTTACTCATTACGTTAGTCCTAAAATAAATAAAAATCTGTAATTTGTTTTATTGTTTCGAAAGTGTTGTTATATAATTAAATATCACTGGATTTTTATTCTAAAAGATCTAACTAGGTATTTGACATTTTCCTCTTATTTTATTGACATTTCTCTCCAATAATAAATTATTCAGGCTTTAGTTCAGTAGAAATACCCTTGCCTTAAATCCCTACACGAACAAAATATGTTAGTTTCATGTATTTATCAGCATCAACTACTAGAAGATAATTGTATTGACATATTGCAGGTAATATTATTATTATGGCTGTATCCATGTCCATCGGGACAAATGGCAGTACGCAGATTTTCCGACAAATAATTTAAAATATTCTGATAAATGCGATATTTATGGATAACATAATATATTTATATATATTGGATTACAGTGGAACACAACACGTATAATACTACCGCAGTCTAATGAAAAATCAAGGGATATTATGTTAGTAGATTTTAAACTAGTTAGTAAATAACGCTATCTTGAAAATTAAAAAAAAACGCTGGCATTTGAAAAATCACAAGATCTGACTTAACGTTTCAAGATTGTTCTTAATAAATTTAAACAAAACAAATTCACATCTCAAATATAAAAACAAAATAATTTTCTGGTAAAAAATATTATATTGTAGGTAGGTACTTTGGCGCTTGTCTTAATTTTTGATATTTCAGTTACAATTTTTTGAATGAAAACTTATATTCAATATTTATATTTCACTATTTATACAATCACTCACAGACACACCCTCAATCGAAATTAATATGTGTGATTATTATTTTTAGTTTATCATGTCGTATTTATGTGACTTATCTTCTAACTGCCCAGATCTAGTGGGACTATGGCATCCCCACTCTGGAGTAAGTCCTTGGCTATTCAGATCTGGTCATCAAACACAGCTAACGCCATTTCAAGCAACGTTTCGAATTTGAATGGTGGCTTTTTACCGGGGCGATACCGGGAGTATCTACCAATCTGAAATCTGTCGATGATTGGGCAATTTTCATCCTCAGACATCAGCTCCGAACATCAGAGATTTTTCCACAGGTTTGTGTACAGTATTCGTGGTTTAAGCCTAGTGGGAAAATACTCATAAATAAATTTGGACAGTTGTTCACATCAGCATAGCAAATCAGGTAAGGCCTACCAACTATAAGATGAACCGCAAATCCCTTAATTAGATAATATATTATTTAGATGGGCCTTGTCTGGTCTGGATATCGTTGGGTCCATTGTGTATTCATACATACAAAGCTACGAATGTTTACAGATAAGTCTGCATTGTTAATGTAGTGAAAAGTACAATATCGTCTGTAGACAATTCTCAATTGACCCAAATTCGGGATTTTTTTTTATTTTACGTTAATTGTACTTAACTTACGAATGAATTGATTACAGTAAAATGCCTTGGAATATTCCTAGATCTTGCAAAGGTGTTCGAAAGAATTCACCACCAAAACCTGTTCAATAAACTAAAATATATGGGAAATACGGGAACAGAACTCAAATTAATTGAAAGCTACATGGAAAATCGCACCCAATATACCTCAATAGAAAACACATGTAGTGACAAGTATCAAGGATAAGTATCCTACGGAGTATCCCAAGGCAGCGTACTTGGCCCAATCCTATTCCTTATTTATATAAACAATCTATATCACCTCCAAATAGACGAGGAAATTAAAAGCTTTGCTGATGACACTGTGTTACTTTGTAAGGCCACTAACTAACACACTAATCACCAAAGCAGAAGTTGGCCTAAATATTACTAAAAAATTGCTTGACTCTAACTTATTAACTTTAAATATAGATAAGACTAAATCCATAACCTTCAGCATAAACCCGAGAGGCCAACCCTCCAAAAACATCTACCTTAAAATACATTCCTGTCACTCTGCGAGGACAGTCCTGTCCTCCAAGCACACAAACGGAAAATATCAAATATATACTTCGACCGTTATTTAAAATGGGACCGACATACAGAGTCGGTTAAAGGAAAAGTAAACAAACTGATTTTTCAAAAACGTGAGAAATATACTAAACATAAATGAAATAAAGAATATATACCTCGCAATAGCACAATCCATAATGGAATACGGCATTATTGCCTGGGGATGTGCCAGTAAAAAATACATTGACTCACTGTATTAAGCTCAGAAAACCGAAATAAAAGTAATACTTAAAGTACCAATACTAGCACCCACTTCAACCATATTCAAAAAATTCCCAGTGTTGAAGATTGAAAAATTATATTCAAAACAAATACTAACTTTCCTTTACAAGAACCTAAACACATTGAAAACTTCACAAATTTCTCGCAATACTAGAACAAGACACTTACACTACTAATACCAAAAACCAACATATTTTTTGGACTAAAACACTACAGATTCCAGCCTATAAAACTATACAATTCATTTAAATCACAATATAAAATATCTAATCTTACAGAATACAAAAAAACACATATGGAACTGGCTAAAATCCTTTTAATGTTTAATTTTTTTTTTAATTATGTAAAACTATATAAAAATCGATTTTATATTTTAATTTTTTATTGTTTCTTTGTGTAACTAACTTCACTGTATTATTTTCTATTATATAACTTTACAATTGAAAAAGTCCTCCACAACACAGGTGAACTCCTAGGATGGAGGACAATATACTATACCTTTGTAATACAAATATATTTGAGAATAAAAAAGAAGAAAAAAGAAAATTTAAGAAAATTTAAAATTTAAAATTTAAGAACTACACTAACAAAATTTAATTGCGATCATCCAAATTCAGCTATAGAACGAGTTAATTTACCTAGAAATTTAGGAGGTAGAGGCATAGTCAAAATAACTTCTTTGAAACATAATCAGGTAGAAATGCTAAGAACTTTTTTCCTTAGGAAAGCTCATAGCTCAGAAATGCACAAAATAATTTGCAAGGCAGATAGAAATATTACACCTTTAAATTTATACGATGAGAATGCCAATATTTTTATAAATCCCAACCAGGAACTATTAGATTCCTGGTCAAATAAAATTTTACACGCAAAACACTTCAATTATCTCAACCAAACGTATGTTGACAAATTTTCGTCAAACAAATGGTTGAGTATTGGAGAGTTGAGCGCAGAAATAGAAGGATTTATGCTTGCCATTCAGGATAGAGTCATTAATACTAAAAATTATAGAAAGCATATAATCAAAGATACAAATCAAATTGATGATATGTGTAGAAAATGTTTGGCTTTTCCGGAAACTATAGAACATATTATATAGGGATGTTCTATATTAGCACCGTCCGAGTATACATTTAGGCACAATCAAGTTTTAAAAATAATTCACCAAAGTTTGGTAATTAAACATAACTTGATTGACTGCCGTAATATATGTAGTACCATATTATGAATACGAACCAAATTCATTTTTAGAAAACGAATTTTATAAAATATATTATGATAAAACTATACTGACAGATCGAACGATTAGTCATAATAGACCCGATATAGTTTTTCATGACAAAATTAAAAAAATAACATAAATCATTGATGTCGCTATTCTAAATTCCTGTAAAATTCAAAAATCTGTTAATGAAAAAATAAGAAAATACACAGATTTAGGAAATGAAATAAAAAGAATTTGGCATTCTCAGACTATAAAAATATTACCATTCGTTATTTCGGCTACTGGCATTATACCTAGCTCTCTCATTAAAAATTTAGGCGTATTAGATCTATCAAAAAATTTATATATAAAGATGCAAAAGTCGGTCATTTTGAATACATGTAGGATAACGAAAGATTTTTTAAATATTTATGTTGAGGGATCAGTAGGATTTATAGGCCCTGTTAGAAGTTCTACCGAGCCGAACCCTCTGATATGAAAATATCTGGAGTCGGTGAATTTTTTTTCCCATTTGATCTCTGGTGAGTTGACGTGTTGTTGTTCTTGTATTGTTTTGTATTTATTTTACTTATGTAATGCACTTGCATAGTGTTGATTGACTAGCTGATCATTTGTGGAAAAGTGAGTGGAAGGGTTTAGTTTTTCCTATGGGGAAGATTTAACCCGGACAACAAAATCGGAAGCATAAAAAAAAAATATTTATAAAATGTGTTGTCTATTAATTGAAATACCTCGTATATTTATTTTAGTGCAGAAATTCTGGGATTAACGGCGGTTGTTTCCAATATTTCGAACGATCAATCTCAGGGTCCGATCAGCCAAGTGATTAGTTCAGTAACGCTCGATTCACCTGTTTCCAAACATCTTTACTGTTGATTATCTTAAGTGACTCCCCGCCCACTTTCATAGACATTAAAAAGACATCAAAGTAAAAACTTTCAAATACAAATTAATATTGAGTCAAAGAAAACATGACATGACTCAAAGGTAATGACTTTTATTTCGGATATAAATGTTTAGGTTTAGGAATAACTAATTAAACATACTGAAATATTCTCTCCTTTCTTACATGGCATAAACTTCTAAATGCAACTTTATATATGAACATCATAAAATTCTCATTGTCTTTGTATCGTGCAGTAAATCATCTAAAATATAAAACCACCTAAAAACCCATGAGGGGGTTTATAATTGGCAAAATAAAATAAAATTGTTTCTTCTATTGTCTGAGGTGAGCTAATGGACTCTTCAAATTTGATGCCAGAATAATTTAGGTACCATTCCAAACCTGTTCATGAAGGATTATTAACCACATTTGATGCCAGGTTCAAAGAACTCTACAACACAAAAAAACAATACTGTGTATTAAATGAAAGTATGAAAGGAATCTACTTATTTTAAATACTCGTACCTACCATTATTTGGAAATTCCGTTGGCAGAAAAATAAGTTATATTGATTCAATGGATCTAAATAGTGAATAAGAACGTGTTTTCGTTTTCTACAAATTAAAAAATATACATTTTAGTCATATTCATCAATATATTTTAAAGATGGTATCAACACGCACACGAAGAAAAACCAGCGATTCCTCAGCATATTTGGAGTAAAAAATGAAGATTTAATTTTTGAGAAAAAAATGCACCACACGTCGGAATGGATCACGTGATACAAGCTGTCTCGTCTGTGAGGGCTGCTGGAAGGAGGTGGACTGCATATCACGTGACGCACTTGGTTATACCCAGTGGCGATACATGATGGATTCTGATTCTGAAATATGATATCGACAAATAAGACGTTTAATAAATAAGTCCCAACGGTCGAGTGGTTTAAGACGCCTGTAAGAGAAGATATCCTGAGTTCAATTCCTAGTTGTGACCGTTTTTTTCTGTGTCTTGTTCTATTTCACATTTTGTTTAGATTTATTAGTATTATCTTAATATAAAATGGAGTACTTCAAATTAATCTCGATGACAATAAATAAATACGAGTACTTAGTAGAAATTAAGCGCTATTCAAATTCAAGCTCCATTCCGTTAACATAGATTAGACCGCAGCGTCAGATCGTTATCATAAGATATCAAACGTTCAACTATAATTTAACTTTATTTGTAAGCAAAAGCTAGAGTGTTCAATTAAATTACAAAGCGTCTGGTTCAGCTATCCGATGAATACTGGTCATTATAAACCTCTATCGTCCCAAACCAACTACTCCGCAGAGAGCTTTAGCAAGCATATATCTCACTGTCCTGGTTACACCGCCCTAGGTTCTACGTACTGCATACTACCAGCTGGCATCAAAGCTTAAATTAAACGCCCCCTAGCTGACAAAGCTCCCCTGTAAAACTGCGCCACTCGACAAAAATCCATTTTTATCAAATCCTTTCATTGCTTGGATGTAGGGTGATTAAAACACACTTTTGCACATGTTTAGGACTACTGGTTTTACTCTCGTAGTTTTTGCGGCCCGGGTAAAGTTTGGTAGGAAATTCACCAAGAGGGGGAGATCTTTTTACTCTTTTTTGGAAGATTTTTTTTGTTGTTTCGTAAAGCTAGTACCTGCCTGTTTTATTAAGTGAAACGACGTCTCTAGACCAAATAATAAATGCCCCCATCGAGTTTCTTCCAAGGCTTCGTTAGTTGGATCCCAACCTCACCTCATTTCGCCTTTGTTTAACAATCCAATTTAAATTCATTAAGCTAAGTAATTCTTTATTGAAATTAACTTATCATGGAGCAAAATTTGGAGAGAATAGGAGCGTCTATTTCCTGTGGCAATATTTGGTAGCGAATTTCGATAGTCTCAGTTTATTAATTTGGCGTGGAATAAGTTTTGGTTATTCCGAAAGCTTTGTTTAGCGAAAGTTTGGGCGTATTTATCAATTTATTGTTTTGATGAAGAAATTCATTTTGAAAGAATGTTTATGGTGCTAAATATTATACAGTATTATACTTGCTGGAATGAAAAATAAACTGCGCACAGTTATGTATTTGTAAACAGTTTTTAAGTATGATTGCTTATCCACATTTTTTTCATCAGATGTTTTGATTCTATAAATAACGCTAAACAAATATTTTGGTCGGTGTTATAAAGTGTATTAACCTATTTCTGTCCGTACAATACGATAAAGAGTATTATATAATTAATATATTTTTTAATTATTTTTTTTACTGAAAACATAAGCAGTATTTATTTTATAAAGCTTAATTTGGCAATGTGGGCTTCAGTGGGTGCTTACTGGAGCTTCCCATTTTACAATTATATAAGACAAAATATGTATGTACATAAAATTAACTGCAATGAAATCGAGTAAATTAAAAAACTTAAATAAAATAAAATGAAAAGCAAAAGAGTTAAAAATAATTCATTTTTATACGTGTAATATGTACTTATTTTTCATGTTCTTAATCCTTATCTTAATTTTGTTTATAATTTTTTTTTGATTCTTTCATTTTTGTGTCGAGTGTCAGAGTGTGAATTCTTTTATTACCCGGTATTTGTGGTGTCTTTGTCCGTTGACGGAGTTTTTATGTTTTGTTTGTATGCTTGTCTAACTGATCTTTTAATGTTAGTTTGTGGGTGTTGATTTTTTTTTACCAAAAATATACTTTAGTAGGATTTTTTATGTATATTTAGGGTATATTTAGTACGCAAAACATGTTGAATATTAGATTAGTGTCAGTAATTCTATGTTTTTAAGTAAAACCTTTAATTTTTTTAAATAAATTTAAGATAAATCAAATTTAATAATGTTATAATAATTATTAAGTTCTGCAAGTATTTCTGTTATTTTTACAGTTTTTAATGTGACAGCTGTTTCGGCTTTTGAGGCCATTATCAAACTGTGGATATGTCTACACGGTGACCACTTATTTATATGATTTTATTTATCCCCACCCATTTAAATTTCTATAATGTTCAAAAATGATTCATCAAGAATTGGAATAACCAAAATATTTGGAAATGCAGCAGTGTTTATACACCTGTTAGAATTAATGACCTAAAGGTTTTCTTAATTGTTGGTACGTGGGTGATTATATTAAGGAATTATATTTTTTGGGTTTTTTGAAAATATTAAGCAGGGGAGAATTGATCATTTTTGTTTGATTATTAATTAGGGTTATGTTTGGATCATTAGTTCTTTTATTTATCTCTAATTGTTCTAGTAAATTTAGTCTAAAACCCTTTCTTTCTATGTGTAAAGGTTTAGGCTCGTTGTTGTCAAGCGGGACGTGGTTTTTCTCCAAGAGGTGAGCTGCGAATTTTGAATCAATTTGGAATTTTTTCGAATTTTTTTTTGCGAATTTTGAATCAATTTGGACAGACTGGGAGAGCCTTTTCAACTAGATTCAAAGAACATATGCGTTGCTTTAAAAATAATAAAATTGATTCAAAATTCGCAGCTCACCTCTTGGAGAAAAACCACGTCCCGCTTGACAACAACCAGCCTAAACCTTTACACATAGAAAGAAAGGGTTTTAGACTAAATTTACTAGAACAATTAGAGATAAATAAAAGAACTAATGATCCAAACATAACCCTAATTAATAATCAAACAAAAATGATCAATTCTCCCCTGCTAATATTTTCAAAAAACCCAAAAAATATAATTCCTTAATATAATCACCCACGTACCAACAATTAAGAAAACCCTTAGGTCATTAATTCTAAAAGGTGTATAAACACTGCTGCATTTCCAAATATTTTGGTTATTCCAATTCTTGATGAATCATTTTTGAACATTATAGAAATTTAAATGGGTGGGGATAAATAAAATCATATAAATAAGTGGTCACCGTGTGGACATATCCACAGTTTGATAATGGCCTCAAAAGCCGAAACAGCTGTCACATTAAAAACTGTAAAAATAACAGAAATACTTGCAGAACTTAATAATTATTATAACATTATTAAATTTGATTTATCTTTAATTTATTTAAAAAAATTAAAGGTTTTACTTAAAAACATAGAATTACTGACACTAATCTAATATTCAACATGTTTTGCGTACTAAATATACCCTAAATATACATAAAAAATCCTACTAAAGTATATTTTTGGTAAAAAAAAATCAACACCCACAAACTAACATTAAAAGATCAGTTAGACAAGCATACAAACAAAACATAAAAACTCCGTCAACGGACAAAGACACCACAAATACCGGGTAATAAAAGAATTCAGCACTCTGACACTCGACACAAAAATGAAAGAATCAAAAAAAATTCATAAACAAAATTAAGATAAGGATTAAGAACATGAAAAATAAGTACATATTACAAGTATAAAAATGAATTATTTTTAACTTTTTTGCTTTTTATTTTATATTATTTAAGTTTTTTAATTTACTCGATTTCATTGCAGTTAATTTTATGTACATACATATTTTGTCTTATATAATGAATCATTTTTGAACATTATAGAAATTTAAATGGGTGGGGATAAATAAAATCATATAAATAAGTCGTCGCCGTGTGAACATATCCACAGTTTGATAATGGCCTCAAAAGCCGAAACAGCTGTCACATTAAAAACTGTAAAAATAACAGAAATACTTGCAGAACTTAATAATTATTATAACATTATTAAATTTGATTTATCTTAAATTTATTTAAAAAAATTAAATGGAGTTCTACAAATTAAACACCAAAACAATAAATATAACCTTTAAGATAGTTTTCTGTGTAATTTCCATATAGCCGACAGCTGAGTTTGTTGCTTCTCCCCAAGCCTTGATAATACCCTATTCTGTAATGGATTGACAAAGTGCATAATATATTTGATTTTTTTTAAAGGTAAAAGTAAACATGAGAAAAAAAAAAAATAAACATAAACATAACAAGACAAGATTTTATGCAAAGCACAAAGGATAACATTTTTTTATAAGCAGTCATTATCAGCCTGAAACACAAATATAAATTTATAAAATCTTCCAAGAAAAGCAATAATTGTACAATAGCTAGCAAAAAAAATCTAATTTTATATTAACAAGTGAAAGTTGGTAAAATCCGTACAAGTACTATTATGTCTTTTCAGATCGATATTAGTTCCTCGCTAAGCAGATTGCCTGTTTTAAGGAACCGAATTCTCCAGTAATGAAATTATACATACATAGTGTGGAATTCTAAAATTTTTGTGATTCTTCGAACAACTCTGTACAGTAAGCAGATATTTGCATCAAACGGCTGTTTTTAACACATAATACATTGAAAATGTGTTTTATTCCTTGTTACATTAAATAGTATAGTGGTAACACCTGTTTATATTCCACAAAAAGCATCAAAAAGCTGGATTTTTACCCATAAAACCCCTTTTCATGTAATATTGCAAACAGCTTTTCTCATTCCCTCGAATGGTTCTAAATTTATAAAAAGACTTCGATGGAAAAAGTTTTCCTATTCCTTGGAAAAATCTGTTCAGAGGAGTGATCGGGGTAATCGCTCCACATCTGACGTGGCACTAAATCCAATCGACGGAACCAAAAATACGCTGACCGATTAAAAGGGTTTAATCTTGTCGGATTAAAATGTCAGTATTTTAAATGATCATTAAATTATTTTTGGTCGATTTGGAATTATTTTATAACGAAAGTGAAAAAAACTTTTTCTACTTATAATGGCTGTATTTGTAAACATTATAAACATTCAGAGAGTTAGATACTCTCAGTATCGCCCCGATGAAAGACTACCATAAAGAATTGAAACATTGCTTGAAAAGTATTTTGTCGTTTTTGGTGACAAGATCTGAAAAGACAGGTACTTCCCAAGCATCCACTTCACCAATTCCGCCAGCCTCACAAATTGGGAATGCTCCTAGCTCCGGATAGTTGGGACTCTATATGTTAATCATGTTAAAAATATATACAGGGTGTTAAAATACATACTTGATCAACTTTGACCATTGAGTTACGAATCACGAAGTTATTTGGAGTAAAACATGTGAACGAAAGTTTTTCGTTTTTTCAACTAAAAACGTTCTTAGCAGTAGGTATTGGACAGTTAAGTTCAGGGTTAAGGGTTTGAGCAATTACTCGATTGACACGTGGAAGAGATGTTTTTTGTTCGTTTTAAAAAAAAACATAAGTGAGGTAAATTTTCATTTACATTTTTAAATCCAAATAATGTCACGAACCACTGGTTAATAATATAAGTATTTTTTTCCGTTAACGCCCTGAATATTTGTAGTCCGTGATACGCGAGTGTTTAAATAAGAAATAAAAATGCAAGTGTTTTATTAAACTGGACGTCTTTGTAATTGTCTATTAATTGTACCACATAATATTAATGTTTTGGCTGTACGATTTAAGGGTTAATAACCAGTGGAATTGAAACCTAACTGAAATTGATTCTTAACTTCGAGTCACCATTAAGCATGAAATCTAAAAATAACCTTTTTCCTAACTTTCTCTTGTTCAGTGCTTCCTTAAGACGACCTTTACCACCCGACACTTCCCACGGCACCTTCATCCATTATTCCACCCTACCAGCCACCACCCACCAGCCAACAGCCAGCCCTTTGGAAGCAGAGATTTGTAGATGTGCGCCGGTTTAATTTTATGTACATATCGCGAAGCGGTTTGAAGGTGTCAGCTTTACAAGTATTACGATGTACAATGTGTATGGTCTGTCCCGGTAAACATATCTATTATTAATTATGTCAATCAATGTTGAACACGTCGTGGGTGTTAGATTGGAAGGGCGGATATCCATTTTAAGATACCCTTTTGATATATTTCCAACGCTATCAGTAAAAATATTGATGGTATATACACCAAGCGTCTTGAAGGTGTTATTTATGATGTTCTATCTGGGGGTCATTATCCGTGATTATCTAAAAAAAAAGCCTTGTAAAGTTTTTTTAAATAAAGCAGTTTTTATTTATTTTTTTATTTTAAAAGCAAGACAAACATTCCCGAGTTACGAATAACCTGACAATATTTGATAATTTCCTACTACCACCACAGTAAGCTGAAAATGTTGCTTGTGTTGTGATGGAGGAATTGAACACACTACGCCTGATGTCAACTCGGCCACCGACCGGTCAAATTAAATTATTTATTAAATTGTAATATCAATATTGTTAATGCAGGGATCACACGACGACAGTACAATACAATCTTGTCCCAGCTCCAGACGCATTGTCCTAGTGTGAACGCTAGTTTGGAGGACACGATAATGAACCAAGACATTGTCTCAGAGATTAAATTGTAATATCAATATTGTTAATGCAGGGATCACACGAGGACAGTACAATACAATCTTGTCCCAGCTCCAGACGCATTGTCCTAGTGTGAACAGTAGTTTGGAGCACACGATAATGAACCAAGACATTGTTCCAGAGATGGACGGTCATGCAATCTCCACAGGATGGTGTCTTACCCCCACCAGCAGGTGACAAGACAGCAGGACAATAGCCCTTCGCTCCGCGAGTACGTATGTCGGCTCTCGGCGCTCGGATCGCGTATTTCAGCTTAAAAATATCAAAACATCTTGGTATAAAAGGCCGAATATTTTTCGTGAACTTGCTGGTTAGGCCCGTCGTCATATATCCATTTTCACAGCGTTCCGCGTTTGAACTACGGTAGAATTGTCGTATTCTCCCGTTATTCTGCGCGGTCGAAGCAGAGAGAACAATATTGTATTGTCTCGTGTGATCCTGGCTTAGTGTATTGTAGCTTTATCGAGTCGAATACTGAGAGGCATTAGGTTAATGCCTAGTAACAGCGTTTATTCATTTGGAAACATGTTAAAAAACACACATGTTTGTGTGCATTCAAAATCAATGTAATTTAATGAACGGCTGACCAGAAAGAATACACACCTCCCAAAGTTTCGCGGTACGAGCGTGCACCACGATGTTTATATACGTATTACGATGACTAGTAGATTGACTGAAATGGTGTGTCTCGGTAAACAGACATGTAATCACAATCGAATCGCCATTTTATTGTCTTATTTCCGATGATATCTTTCTAATACTGAAACCTGTTAGTCACAACTTGTTACGTACTTCAGTCACGTGTTAATTAACCATTATTGTACAACACACAAGTACATTGCTTCATCAATACCAGATTACGAGTCGGAATTAGAGTGGGATTTCCTCGGAGGCTCTACAAATGCTTCATTTCACCATAATTCTTTGTTTGCTGTGAGATATTTATTTCACTATTCACCGCCAACAGAAAAATAACACCCACAGACCTAATTAATTCGCAGTTCACTTCAATCAATTGTTCGCCCGCGTTTTATAACAATTATTGTTATTTTTTTTTTGGGGTTGGTTATTATCGCTAAGAATATTCGACAAAACAAAGATGTTTCTATACACGGTGTCCGGAAACTTGCAGTACAAGCGGAATCACAAAGAGATCCAAAAAAAAAAATTTCCCATTTTTTTCGGCAGTATAATTCCGAAATAGAAAATTATTCGTCAATTAAATACATTATTAAATCTTTCTATTTGTTTCTTTTCCAGGTGAAATCCGCGGAGTCTGGTTTTTCTGAGGTGGAGCGAGGAGAGGATAAGGAGTCGGGCGGCAGAGGCAGCCCGACCCTCAACCATCCAGCCAACGGATCCATCATCACCATGACCCTCAAGAACAACCACCTTATCGTGGAGACGGAACAAAGGAATGTTAGTATTCAACACTTTATAATTTATGTTTCTCGTATAAACGATATTATCATTTAATATCGTTTGTGCAAATTTAAAGTAATAATAGGGATTATTTAACTTGGTTTAACCCTTAAGTATTAACAATTAATTTCGCCAAACATCAATACTTCATTGGGTTCATACGTATACGTGATTTTTATGTTAATTAAAGTACATACGAAAATATTTTTCTCAATTCTTTTGTTATCAATGTTTATGCAGTGGACTTTGCTCTAAATGAAAATAAAAAAAAAACAAGTGCTTTTTGCCATTTTGGAGTTAATCTTACACCAAAAAGACAAGACCCCGAAGTAAGGCAGTTAATTTATTGATATGAAAAACTACGGCAAACGCATAAAAACAATTTATTATAAATTTAAAAAAATATATTTTTCAATGATAAACTAAAGTTTATATGAAAAGGTTTTTTTATGCGTAGCACAAAGGATAACAAATTATTAAAAGCAATAATTACTCGCCTGAAATATCCATACAAATTTAAAATAAATGCCGCCGACGGGAATTGAACCCGCACCTTCTGATATCCGATCAGGAGCCTTGGACCACTGAGCTACGTCGGCTTATTCTCAACCAGTCAAATAATTCAATATGTACTAGTACTTAAATCAACAATTACTGCTTATTATATTTTTTCACCTGTAAACAATCAACTTTATTTTTATAGAAAAGGCTTTATTAGTGCTGAATTTTCCGCTAGATGGTGTCAAGACATATTATATCTACATTTGTTTGTGAAATAAGTTGGCTAAATGTAGGCGAATAATTATTGCTTATAATAATTTAGTAGATTTTAAATTACAAATTATCAAAGCATTAAAAAACGAGTGTTCAAATTCAAAAACAAACGTAGAGGCATGTACGCAAAATAAGCCTAATATAGACATTCCCCATTCATTGCAATATAGTTTCCCCTATTTTGTAATATGCTATATTTTATAGGTGCCTACTAGCGATTGAGTCATTCATGAACGAGCAGCACAATTCAGTTCTTTTCGATGATCCGCATTCGTACAATTCCCGGTATACCGTACCACGACTCAATTGAACGCTTACTTTTTTTATCAGGAGATGTTTTCGAAAAACAGTTCCATTGAAATTATCCTAGTATTAATTGTTATTACACACTCAGAGACGTAAACGACTACCTAAAGCCAAAACAACGGAAACAGAATTATATTTGCCAACAGCAAACGAATTGCTTCTGCATTATATTACCTCAAATTTATTACTGCGTCTCCTTCAGACTGTACTTAGTTATACTACAATCATACATAATAATATTATAACAATCATACACGGTTTTATGGCAATTTGTACTATGCGCAAAAGAGATATTTCTCCAGATACAAATTAAAACTTTGGATAACTATTCATGTAATTTACAAAAATGCTGTAATATAGAACGTTTAGATAAACATACCAATTCATTTATTTATTGTTTCTTCACGTTTCTTCTCACTAGGAACTAGCTTGTGCTATTGCACGTGCCATTATTTGCCATTTTGTAGAGTTTTCAATAATATATTAAGCCGAAGAGCACCCAAAACAAATTAAATAACATATTTTATCATTGAAGAAAATGGTTATACTAACAAATCTAAACGAAACATGAAATACTACAAGTCACAGAAAATAAATTAAAGATAACGGTCACAAATAGGAATCGAACACAGGATCTCTTGTCTTACCGGGACAGCGTCTTAACCACTCAACCATTGGGATCTAGTTATTAAACATCATATTTGTCGATCTCTAACGTAGATAACTTACTGATATGAAATATTGTTAATTTATTAAAAATCTGGTGAAATTGTTAGTTTTCTTGGTAAAAATGGGACTGCAGGCTTATAGCTAATGAATTCACAAGTTTCATAGCAAAATGTCAGTAAAGCACAAATATGTTATCAGGAAGTTGAAACACGTGTTCTGCAAAATAATAATACTTTCAAATATCGTCCATGATATTTATTCGGACAAGCCACCTGCCTTGGCCACGTGATCAGATATCTTAGGAAAGACTGATATATTATCAGGAAGTCGTCCGGCAATATATTACATTGATAGGTATAACCTTCACCATTACTATAACTCCAAAATTTACATTATTTGTACCTATAATTAGCATTATTTGAACCTGTAATTTACATTACTTGTACCTGTAATTTACGTTATTTGTACATGTAATTTACATTATTTGTACTTAATATTTCAATCATGAAACATTAAGTTTCATTTCTCAATATTAATATTCATTATTATATTTCAACATTTCTCAATATTACTTTTCCGAATCTTTAAAATTTACATTACACTGATTGATGTTGTATTTTAGAATTTAAGTTTGCTTAAAAAGTTTAATTCTATTCTTATTTTATTAGTATCTTTATATTACGCACGTACAGACAGTATCTTTCGTGGTACCCTTGACTTACCTTTTTAAACATTTTTATGGGTTTGTAATTTTTTATTCTTAAATGTGTATCTAACTTACGTGTAAAAAAATACTGGGGAAAAAAAAGGAAAAAAAACCTTCAAAACTTACAGAAAGGTTGTTTCAATAAAACATGGACATAGTTTTCACTTATTTAAAATAATCCGTTGGCAGTTTTAGCAAGTTGGTTTATCTATTTGATGAATATTTGAGTCGGGTCATGCCAAGAGTTGGTACAAAAGAAGACTATGCATGAATGTGAACGCAGCAAAGAGTGTGTTAAAATGGTGTGATGGCATAAATTGAAGATGTGTGTATTTTCTCTTCAGTGTGTGGTGGTTAATAGGTAGTTAATATATGTGAGTCGAATTTTAAGTGCAATCCCCATTGTTCAACATCGAACTGTTAATAATTGCTTTTCAACAATGTTTCAGGACATAGCTCGTGGCTCCAGGGAGACCAAGATGAAGTATTCCGCTAACAATGACGGTGTCTTCGTAGTAGAGGTGCAGCAGAGCAACACTCAACCTGGTGCCAACAACGGGTCTCCGGGGCGGAGGGCCTTGGTCCACCATTCTCCCATAACAGCCACCAGCAACTATTGCACTGACCAAGAACAAGATACCCCCGACAGTCCTAAAAACAACCGGCAACAGGCCAAGAAGTCTCTTGGAAGCACCAATACTGGACTTTCCACTTCAGATTTGAGCATTTCTTCATCAGACAACCCAAGCTATGCATACGGCAACCAAGTAGGATACGAACAAGGACACTATGGTTATCCACTATATTCTGGTTATGCAACTAATTCTGTTACTACTATCCCTTGCGAGTCATCCCGCGAACCTTTACTGAGCAAAACACCTACTGACCCTGATAAACCAATCATCACAGCTGCAATCTTCAAACAAGACTCAATCATCGCAGGAGACGATGCAATGAAATCCACAGGATACAACATTGAAGGTTCAACAGATGGACCACTACTATCAGACATTCAAGCAAGAGAAGTAAGCCTCCATAAGCTGCAAGACAAGATAGAACATGGAGCAATGAACAGAGTCAGTTCAAACAATGAAAGTGTCCACAATTCAGACAATGAAGAAGAAAGGCACCAAGAACAACAAAGACAGCTAGGTAATGGAACTGTAAAGAAAGAACAGACTGTAGTCGAAATCAACCACGACAAAACTAATCAATGTCTGCACAGAGCTGATAGCCTGCCTCCGAGACTGCACGAAGACGATATGCAAAAGAATGGAAAAATTTCAGACGGGCAAAAAAATGGTAATGATGACAATTTTGATACAATTGAAGAAGAATCTAGTATCGATTGCTATCCTGGTGACATTGCATCCGGATCACCGTTGCTTTGCCACAACGCTGGACTTGTAGCAGCTGGTGCAAGAAGCAAGCGAGCTTCATTGCCTATAATAACTCCAGATCTGTACTCATCATTGAAGCAATCAACTAAGATCATGATGCCGAGTCTCTCGCCAAAGTTTAACAAGTTCAACAACGAGAACTCTCTCATTGAAGGGCTGGAGAGGCCATCTCTTCCGCCTCCCCTCATCACGGTCACAGAAGAAGCTGAAAGTCCCATGTGTTCCGACGAGAATGATTCTACGCAAAGTTAAAGTGATTTAGAATTTTAACTTTATGACTGTAAACTAATATTCAACTAGAATAAATTAATTAATCATCAATTTAAACTAAAGAAAAATACGAAATTCAGACCTGCTCTTCATCAGGATAATAACATTTAAATTATTCATTAAATAAATCTTAATTAATTGGTATTAGGTGATAGCAAATATAAGATAATATATTTTTATCAATACATAATATTGTATAGTTTGTGCCGTAAAAATAAAATAAAATTCTCTTATTATTTGCGCTTTGCGTGATTTGATAGCTAATATATGATAATAAGAATGATGATTAACGTAATTGGTTCGATTGATTGATTGAATAAGGCAGTAAGCTGACATTTGGCAAACGTATGTATATAAATATTAAGTAAATACGCATGGTTCTTCAAACATATTTGTGCAGTCGGGGGTCGTCACTACTATGGATATTGTGGAAACAAAATATAATTTATTTAAAATTGTGGGTTATACAAGCGAAATAGTTTTCTCCGATATCTCCTAAAGCTAAAAGGATTTTATGGCATTACCAACTAAAAACTAAATATTTTCTGTGTGGAAATGTTAACATAAATTTAATAACTATATAACCATATCAGAACCTCGAAAGTTGTCATTGTCGTATGAATTACTGGCAGAGAAGTATAAAGTCAGTACTCAAAACATTGCCAAACATTTATGGTCCATATGAACATAAAAAAACTGTTCCAAGATAAAAATGATCCTGTTAAAAAGAAATATCAGGCCAATTTCCTGATAAAATATTAGTCATTCAGAATATATCGGGAAAATGGGTTCTTTTCCTTATAAATATCATGACGAAATACGACATTATCAGTATGTCAATATAAATTTCAGGATTTGTATGAACATATGTTCCGCCGTTCTCATAAAACTGATACTTTGTTAGGAACTCAATCAATTCATTCGTTACAGTGCCGTTTTTAACAGGAAAACGAATAATTTGACCAGATTTTTAATAAATTAACAGTATTATATATAAGTAAGTGTTCTCCGTGTATACCCAAAGAAAAAAGAATAAATCAAAAGATAATAGAAAAATGTAAATTTTTTTGATCAATACGTTTTTTTCCATGATTTTGGTTCATTTATTCAATTGGTCAAAACAAACAGTGGATATGTTATAACTTAATTTTTTGAAATATTGTTACGGAAGTATTTATAATTATTTGCAGTTGGTTGATTCAGTTAGTGTCTCCTTTGTCTTGCACAGATCAGTTTGTAGACGAGTGCAAAAGGATCTTCGATTTGCGCAACTATATAACTGTCTCTCGAAGTTCCTTTTCAAATTCCCTGATTAAATTTCCTTTGGTGTGTAGAATTGTGAGAGCGCTGTGAATTTGAAGTAAATATACTAAATAAATGCCTAAAATAAACAAGTCGAGATGAAATAAGGTAAACTCCTACATACATAGCGATATACTATAATTATATAGAGATAGCGTAAAGATATCCTAAAATGTTTTAGCGTAAATAAACAAATATTTCATTCAAACCAAAAAAAAAAAAATTTTTTTAACACAATTTAAAATGAAATCATTTCAAAATAAGTTCGTATTTGATTATAAATGTAATAATTTTTAACTAGTAATTTTTCAGTCACCATCTACGAGTATTCAGAAAAAAACTACCAACATTAAGATAATATAGCACCCATGATGAGATTTTATCACTAAACGGCGCTATACAAAGTAGTAAACTTTATTATTATTAGATATAAATGCCACTGGATAACCAACACGTACATTTGAAGGCGCTATTGCTTAGAATAATTTTGTTAAAAATTGTGTTTAGCACATTTTTCAGACGGATTCAACAACATTATTACTAAATCCTTGATTTTATAATTTTTTAACTTTTAACACATTCAATATTCAATGTACAATGGTTCTCCGTAATTTATTTTCAATCAATTTTTTTAAGGCAAACCAGATTTTATTGCCGTTAAAAATTAACTATATTTTTACTGTTCAAGTATTATTCAACATTCCACAAATTATTGAATATTATATCATACATTTGATATAAGCATTTTGAAGAATTATTTTTATACTGAAAACATCGAAAATTTCATTAAAGCAATATTTAATTTAAAAATAATAATATTACTTATTATGACTATAAAACTATCTTCTTTGCAAATACAGGCAGAGAGAATAGATCCCCACACAGCCTTGTTTATTTTACCAGAGAAAAAATCTTGTTTCTTTGACATTCGTACAATTTTTAATATTACTCGGCTATCATACCATCTTTCAAATTGAGACGCCTAAGAATTGGATTCACTTGATAGTGTCACGTTTTTCCTGATGAAATTTATTCCATCTTCTATGTAATATATATTCCACAAAAACCTTTACCCCAGCCTTTCAAATTGTTGCAACAAAAATCGTTGAAATGAATATTGCTGTGTTTTACGTAACTATTACAATTTTTCTACTGATGGGTTCCTTTGTTTTGTTTTTAAGGTAAATTTTAACACTTTCGTGTAAATTATGAATAATTATGTTTTAATTTGACAAACTAGTATATTTCTTCTCTCATTAATATTAAAAATTATCAAATATGAAAAATGCAATTATCTTCAATATTATATTGCCTTCGAAGCTTTTAATGTGTAAATTAAATTGTATTTATTTAACAACTGATTACTTCAAGTAATAATACTAAGTATTGTGTAAGAAGTTGGTAATTTAGTAATGTATCAATTAGGTGTCCTATAAAACAATATTTTGTGAACAATTATTTTACGAATAGTACCTATAATGTTATGTACCTACCTTAACTTATAAATATTATTGTAAGAATAACTAATATGGAACAATAAATTACTTATCACCACAATTTCTTTTATTGAAACAAACATTTGAATTAATAGTTTGCAGGCAAACTTATTCGAAATCACATTTATAATTCGAAAAACTTTTAAATGTTTGTTGCTAAAATGTAGAAAACTTTTGAGCACCGCCCATCAAAATGTGTAATTACCAATGACGTTACAATATATCTAGACTTGTTATTCTCTCAAAAAATTAAGATAAAATGTAACAAGTAAGAAACGCTCTTATATATGTTTCCAGTGAATTCTTAATTCAAACGTTGTTCGTGTATGACGAAGATAGACATTTAAAAAATATTTGTGTTGTATGAAATAAAAGATAGGACCGTGCGGTGTTTTCCCATTCAAAAGTTGCGTTCAATACTAGCTCAAGGCCAACTAGAGTATCTACAGGCCTCGGCACCTGGTGAATTTGAAGGTGTCAAGTGATCAATTCAGTGCAGTGCCATAATAGAGCAACAACAGTTTGCAAATGGCGGCGATTAGTATTCGATTATTATTATTATTACTAGGAATTTTACTGTGTGGTGGTGTACTGGATGGATCAAAAAATAATTTCATTCAATAATAATTTTGTTTTTATTGGGAAGATGAAGAATAAAATTAAAAAAACGAAAGCATAAAAAGAACATTGTCAAATTTGAACAGCAATTCTTTGTGCTATTGCAGGGTAAGAGGGTGGTGTCCCGAAACTGCTACTCCACTATATTTGTTGGTGTTGCTTGAATAATCCCTACGCAACACACCTGAAGGACCAGTGCCAGAACTATGTTAATTGCAATGTTATATTGGACAATTCATTTTTAATACATCCACTAAACTTGATAAACAGTATTCCTCAATGTAGAAACAGGGGTTTTGGAACATAAGGTCATAAAAAGGAACATAAAAGTCCAGATTGGATTATAGGATAAAAAGGAATTCACACGTTACCGTTGGAGCCAGTCTGCCGAATTCTGGATGCACTCGAAATATGAATATTATTCACAATAATTTATTCTACAATTGTGGTTATATTAAACGTTTATCCTCCCTGTCTGGGGTGCCATTTTATACTAAGCTCCATAAATAAAAGAGCTCCAAATGAGCATAATATCACTTTATTGACATCTTGGTCATGGTGACATTTTGGGATGGGTACATTGGGTAGATAGGACTATTGCAGGATTTGAGATTACCTATCCACCAAGTCTTTGCAAATGCATTCCTACCAACCACATATATGTATTGCGTAAACAAGGGGACTGCGAGTGATCCAAACTAGCTTTAAAAACTTTCGAAAGAAGTGCACGAATACATTCGAATGTGTCCTCTTTAAAATGATTGTCTTAAATTAAAATAGTAATGTTATGATATCTATTCGAGTAGCTAGGATACTATCCCTAAATAGAGACATCTATCAATCGTAAGAAGAAAACGTTGATTCCCTAACGGTATTATGTATTTTCACATGGGAAGACTCTACGCTATTACCGCCATCTATTGACATTTTCTGGAACGAAAGGAAAATGGAATGCCTTCATTAATATAAACGAAACTTTCCCATTTTACTGAAAAGTTACTGTGAAATGACGCCAGATTTCTCATTTATTTTATTTAACTTATGGTTTCAATAAAATGAAAACGCTCAATTCTTAATATCACTGGCCACTAATGATGATCAAACAAAAATATATATTTGTCAGGTGGCATTTCAATCTAAAAGCAAATGCTTAAAGTGAAAGACTAGCTGACGTGTACCCGGCGTTGCTCGACTTTCCTCTACTTTTTATAAATAAAATTTGCATGTATTATATATAAAAACCTTCCGGAAGAAATTCTTTAAATGATAGTGAAAACCCTAACAAAATTTAGAAGAACTGTGCACACAAACAGAAGTACCCCGCCACGCATTTCCGTGGCTCAGTCCATCTGTGTAGATAAAGAAACAACTGCGCGTGTTGTTTTAACATCCAACAGATAGCACTGTTCAAAAAACATGTTCTTCCAACAGATGGGGATGTTTTATTAAAAAAAGGATGATTTTACCCATAACATGTGAAATATATATAATATAGGTACATAAAAACACACGCGTATTTGAATGCAACGTTTTGTCAAATTTTCTAAGCAATCAGTGAAGAACTTTCCGAGATTTAAGATTTTTAACAAACGAACATTTTTTTTTAATATAGATAGAGAGATAATAGAGAAAACATAAAATCTTAAATGTAAAATAACAGTATTGTGAAATCAAATTTGTGTGTACGTTAAAGTTACATTGATAAAAACATGTGTGTACGTTAAAGTTTCATTGATAAAAACATGTGTGTACGTTAAAGTTACATTGATAAAAACTTGTGTGTACGTTAAAGTTACATTGATAAAAACTTGTGTGTACTTTAAAGTTGCATTGATAAAAACTTGTGTGTACGTTAAAGTTACATTGATAAAAACTTGTGTGTATGTTAAAGTTGCATTGATAAAAACTTGTGTGTACGTTAAAGTTACATTGATAAAAACTTGTGTGTACGTTAAAGTTATTGATAAAAACTAAAATAAAAATGATTTTTTTCAATTTCTCCACACTTATTAGTTCCGCTTTTAAAAATGCATCCAATTTTGTTTGCAAATAGCAAAATTCCGTTATTAATTAAAATATTGTTTACAAAACACTCGTTGTTTGAGAAAATAAGAAATGTAATCTATATGAGTAAGGCCATTTATTTTTAAAATACCAGGTTAACATAATAATTGAAAGGTGTATTTATTAAAGAACTCATAAATATCAAAGAACTTCGTAGGTTTTGATTAATGAATCTAAATAATACAATTACATTTTTATCGCAAATAAGATCTCAAATTTTATCAGCTCTTTGATGTAATTGTAAATATTTTATTTGGAGTCTTATTTTATGGTAATAAAATCAATCATTAAAATAAAATAGAAACATACATTTTAAATAATTTAAAAAAAATCTTATATTATATTTTTCTAACTGGCATTTTATTTAATACATTTTTAATTTATTCTCGTAGAAATTTTCCCAGATATAGACATGTTATGATGGAGTCTACTTCTGTACCTGTTAAGACGAGACAATTCCCTAAAATAATGTCAGAATCTAAACGATTCAAGTAAAAAGCGTTGCATAAAAATATGGGACGAGCGGTCCTGTGGATTGAACAGATCTACGGTTGAATTAGCGCTAGCAAATGCCTAAAGTAAAGTGGGAATTTGACGACACAAGTGAAGTCGAGAAAAACAATATTCAGCGCGCGGGCCGGCGTAATGGACATATATAGGGTCGAATTTGCCCTGTCAGACCTAGATAATTTATCTTTCCCTGGGTTTTTTCAAAAATTGTTCATGATAAACGTAAAACGTAAAGAATCTTTCGGCAAGTTACTAATTCATGATTTAGTAAAATAAAATCTGGTAATTACAGCTAATTTTATAGTTCAAAAACGTTTCATAAAATTTTAAACCGTTTTGAATAAAAAAATTTGATGGCAAGAAACTGTTTTTATAAATAACCTACGCCCACAAAAACCACTAGATCTGTCAAATTATTGTAATTTACACTATTTACCTATCTTAAAATACATGGCAATATTTTATCTAAATGTGATTAACAGGTGTTTTAATAAGTACCGTTGTTAAATTAGTACTTTATTTAATTAGCACCGATTTTTATTACGAATCTCTGACAGTATGAACAGACAATATGCTTAACTGAGTCTAATCACCTTTAACATGGCAACTACAACTACTCGATCGAAAATTATTTTTAATTGCCACTACTTTTACTCGCTTGTACCTAGATTGCATGCAGTTGGTAATACTTTAGCAGGAATTGTAGATGTGTTCAACTGCTCGGAATATAGTAACAAGAAGGCTATAATAACATGCCTCAGTAATATGAAAGATTAAGGTTAGCATGATACTATTCATCTTCATGGGTTCTATATAATTTTAAATGTATATTTTTCTTTTGATTAGTGTTCCATTGAATTCTTATGTACAAATTATCACATGTTTGTAAAACCCCATTTGGGCGTATAATATACAAATAAATAAAACAATCACGTTATGTAGTACTTGTTGACGACAATGGTTATATTTTGCATGTATTATAACTAATCATTCACTTCTTATTCTTAAGAAACTGTTGGTCGGGTAGCAATAGCTTACATTTTATTTATAGAATATTTACTTCTTAATATCAAATTACACAATTGATTAAAAGAAAATTAAGAATTCACGTTTTATAAATCGCTGGAAACGTGGAAAGAAAACCACAACGGTTTAAACTTGTATCCTTTGGATTAATCAGGTGCTTAATATTTTGCGAAGTAAATCTAGGATGATGATGTTTTGTTTGTAAAAACAAACAGCGAATTAGAAAATACTATCAAAACTTTGTTATTGTTCTACCTTTTTGTGTTTACCATAATAAAATGAAACGAAAATATGAAACGGGCGCTTCAAAATTTCAACATTTCCGAGGGTTTCATAAAATAGATACATAGTTGGAAAAGGCGGGCATAAAATGCCGTGTAAATAAATTTAATTGCGTTATAAACAGAATGTGCTGTACACACGTTAAAAATGTCCCTCTGCGCCTAAAAATGCTGTTATAACTTTATATCCCTGTTTGACCGGTGGATCCATGGATTCATAATACTCTGGATACTCTATGTAAACTGAATGATTAACTTTGAAGAGGAACCATCAGAATTGAGAGACTTTTTGATAGAGCATTGCTCTGGTAAGGCTGAGATAATGGATTTAATTATAAATTAGCTCAGTGGTAGAGCAAAACCGCGGCAAAGCTGAGGTTCTGGGTTCAATTCATAGATGTTACCGAATCTTCTTCTGTTTTTTGATTAATATTGTCTTCATTGATTAAAAAAAATCATTTTTTTAATTATTGTAATTTTCCGACCGTGCCAATCTGTAGTGATTTTTCTGCACTATACTGTGAAGGACTGGATCCTCTCTATAAATATTTGGTATTCTCCTGGTAGATGATTTCGGTTATAAAGTGATGGTAGGTGTCTAATAATAGTCGAGTGTATGTACACTTTTTACACTTTATTTTCGCATCACTGGTAGAATGTGACTTGGAAGGAAGCTACTGATAAAGAGATTAGAAACACAAGAAGACATACCATTCGTCCTAATCATGCTATCTCTTTCATACACGAATATCTCTTCCATACATTTAGACATACGTTCATTATAATATAGTTCCAACTTTATGTCCGGGTTAAATCTTCCCGACAGGAAAAAACTAAACCCTTCCACACACTTTTCCACAAATGATAATCTAGTCAATCCATATTATGCAAGTGCATTATATAAGCATAATAAATACAAAACAATACAAGAAGAACACGTCAACTCACCAGAGATCAAATAGGAGAATAATTCACCGACTCCAGATATTTTCCTATCAGTGGTTCGGCTGGGTAGAACATCTAACTGGACCTATAAATCCTACTGATCCCTCAATACAAATATTTAAAAAATCTTTCCTAATTCTACATGTATTTAAAATTACTGATTTTTGCATTTTTATACATAAATTCTTTGACAGATCTAATACGCCTAAATTTTGAATGAGAGAGCAAGGTATAATATTGTTTCATTACCATTACATATTATTAGTATCATCACATATTACCTCTTGGGTGGGTTTAAATATAGCTTAGCATAATATAAAAACAATAATTGACTATTACTTATTTTCCCAAGGACGGAATAAAATTGAAAATTTTTAATAACGGTTTTTGATTATTTTTAAAATTCCACAGCTAGATTAAAAGATAAGAATAAACGAGAAACGGTATTCACAGAGCATTTTTGCGACGCCTGACTTGAAAAGATTTAAATTTGTGGAATAATCTGTCCGACATAAAATAATATTCTAATTTACACTAAAGTAAAGAAAATAATTTCGAATTGGTAAAACTCTTTGAAATCTGACCAAGCTAAAACTTTTGCATCGGTAACGTAAAAAAAACTGTAGGTATCGTCCCGATGAAAAACCACCTTTCACAATGGAAACGTTGCATGAGATGTTTGATGACCAGATCTGATCCAGACCGGATTCCTCTTATCGGTCTCCTTCAACATAAACCTATAGGGGAATGCCGTTATTCCAATGAATCTGGAAAGTTGGGAGCAGTTAAAACTCTCGTGCGGTATCAGTCTGTTATGTTAGGTTTCCTTTATTTTTTGAACAATGACGCTGGACCAAAACAGAGTGATACTCTCAGTCAACCATTCAGATTCGAAACATTGCTTGAGGTGGCTACAGCCACGTTTGATTAGCAACGTTTGGATTCTGAGTGATAGTCTTTCACCAGGGTGATACTGAGAGTATATACGACCTGTTGTAATTGACTGAGCGTAGAGTAGTCCTGTTTTAACGCAACCATTTGTTTGTTATGTTCCGGTTTGGGTTCACGATGGTGGCCGTGTTGAATACTACATTTTTATCCCGCCAGAGTTTGCGTGATCGTGGTACGTACTACGAGCTGTCAAAACGGAATAATAAATATTATGGTAGGTATCTACACATCTGAAGAATGTTTGAAAAAAGAATTTTCATTGAGATTGAGGTGTCATTTCTTTGGATTGTATAATTCCTCATTTGAAATAAAATAAATGTTACTTGAAATATTTATTGTTTATAATTAAGTAGGTAGGTACCAAAGTATTTAAGTATCTACTTAAAAATCTTTTGATTTCAAAGGAAGTTTTGGATTTGATTTACTAAACAAGATAAAAGTAGGAACATATTAAATGTTTACGGAATTACTTGTTATGTGTAGCAAGGGCAATTAGAATAACGTGTGCGGCGTAGTGTTTATCAGATAGACTCAATCCATCGTATCAGCTTTCCTGTTCCGACCAGTGGTCAGTGTACACCTGCTTTGTCGTGCTTGTGTTAGTGAGTTTTCCGTAGTCGGGTATATTCGCACACATTTCCCTCTTCTGGTTTACTGTATTAGTTAATACGGGACGTTCGGTATTCGCTTATATGATTAGCGTGTGCTGTGTGCGTGCGGATGGGTGTTGTATGTACATGACAAAAAACATGGCAAAAAGTAAATAAAAGGGTAAATTAAACATTACATAGCGGATATGGAATGTGTGTGGGCGGGGGGAGGGGAGAGGGAGAGGGTTGCGGTCGGGCTGAGTGTACACCCATTCTAACTGAGTTACGCAGCATCGCCGTGAGGTCGTAGATATTTTACTCACTGTAACCTTAAATAATGAAAAATAACGTGTTTTACGCTCATACAACGAAAATTTAGGCACAAAAGTTATAAATTCATCAAATTTCACGAAAATCGAAATTATTATTTTTTTGTTTTATATTCAAAGAATTAAAATATGTTTATTTTATTAGCCTCCGTTTGACTAAAAGTTTTTACAAATAATGTGTCTCAATCTTTTTTTTACTTGTGCACAAGAGTCTTAAAGGCTCCCAATACTGTCTGGAGCCAGTGAGATTAAGGCATCACCAATCGGGAAGGGTTGTGAGTCTGAAAGTAGTGGGAAGGGAGAAGGAAGGTGGAAAAGTACCTGGCTATGCAGATCTGATCAACAAATTCAGCTTAAGCCATTGAAAGCAATGTGTCTGATCTGAATAGCTGTTTCAACAAAGTGATACTTAAAGTATCATATATGCTATATAACTATCACTCACACGCGTAACCTTAGTAAGTAATGCTAGGTTCACAAGCATATTTCTTCTCCTTTTTTCTGGTGCCATTTTCTATCGGACGTTAGGTAACATGATGGAAATCTTCACGAGAAGAACTTGCTCATACCAATCACGTAAGTTTCGACATCAAGAAGCGCCACGTCTTCAATCAATGTTCCCCTGTAATATCAATTAGGTAGTCTTAAATTTGTAAACAGCATAACGTGACTAAGCTTTTGAATCTTGCTTTCTTTCAAATAGTTATAAGATCACCTACCGAATAATTTAAGATCCTTAACTACAAGAAAAATTATTTTTAATATTGAAAATCAAATTTGTTTTTAATTGAATCTAAAGTATCAATAAATAGTTTAATTAAACCAATAAACGCTAAATTACCGATCGTTGATAGTAGAATCAAAATAAATTGAGTCGATAAATTGTTGAATTTCGTCTATTGTTCAAAATTTATTTAGTGGGTATTTAATCTGGTATCGGAGATTACTTAACAGTAAAGTATTTATTTAGCTTCGAAATAAAGTAAGTTTTTTATTTAAATTATTTCTTAGATAATTTGATAAATTAAAATGAACACAATCTTCGATACAATGCATAAAGCCAAGCCTTTTGACTCGTTTACTATTTGAGTAACAAAAAATAATTGATTCTTCAAAAATCTATGTAAATAAGTGAGGAATCGTTTCGAAGCATTTTTTTAAATCACCACAGCTAAGGATGAAATTGACATTGCAATCACTTAACAATTTAAGTAATTATTGGTGCTTTTTTCTAACTTCAGAACTATTGTTATAAGTATTTATCTTCGAAGTATAGTAGGTTATATATTTTGACTGAATAGTCTAATTTACTAATAGAGTGGCCAAAAATGATTGATTCTTCGAAAATCTATGTAAATAAGCGAGGAATCCTTTCGAAACATTTTTCAAAGCACCACAGATAATGACGAAATTGACATTATAATCAGAAAATTCCAGAAATTTTAGAAATAAAAAAGCTGTGTAAATTGTTGATGCCAGAGCTCAATGTATTTGGATCAATCAATGATTGGAATCAAATTTATTCGTTAAAGTTGTATTCGGTGTGTAAATTGAAAGTATATTTTCTGATGTCGTAGAAAGCTATAAATCTAAAACCTCTAATAAAGTTAATTTCAACATACTAGCTGTTTGCTTCTTCTTTTATGAAAACTAATGAAATCACGATTTCGCGTTTAGTCACAAATTGCAAAATTTAAAAGATTTCAGCGGCGGGAGAGATTGCCACACACCAGTTCCCACGGGTTATCCACTGTCACAATAAAATTGTACAAATAAATAATATATAAAATAAAACAGGCCGCGGCCCCCGGGCCTTTTGACCCTCCCCCCCCCCCCCCTCCTTCACTCCTCCCTCTGAACCGCCACTGTACACAACAAACAGAAATAATAAGCAAAAAGAGGAAATCTACAAAAGTTCACAATTATGTACGACAATACATAGGCTCGCTCGCAGTATATTTCATCTGGTGTAGCTCCGACCCCCCCCCCCCCCCCCTCACAGGGAAACATATAATTTTCAACTCCGGGAGGGAAGGTACCTCTTTTCATTCGCACCTCACCCCATCGCCGAAAAACTAGGTTTAAAACATAAAAGCTCCGGCTCCTTCCCCTCCCCCCCACCACCCCCTTCCGCGTGGATTCTAAATCCATCCCGCTCTCGTTAAAAATCCCACCCCACGGCAGGGTGGGTGAGATTTTTACCCACCCCGCGCACTAACACTACCGAAGAGAGCGCAAATTCTGCGCAAAACCCATGCAGATTAGCTAAAACTACGCATTTTTTACTAGCGCCCCCCTCTCCACCCACCCATGCCAGGGGGTGGGGAACCCACCCTTGCGCGGGAAGCTGCGCTATAGGGTGGATTTATTTTTAAATTAATATTCCGAATATTATTTGCATTCATTTGTTTTGAATAAAGGGAATATTTAGGAAATCTTATCTACTGCAGCCCTCACAGTGGAGTGTTCGGGGAACTTGATGTTTGAAAAGCTTCCGCGTTTCGTTTGATGTTGTCCTTACGGGAACTGGTACTGGTGACGGTGAGAGATACGTCTTGAGAATGAACCAAATGATAACGGTGAAATCGTATTTCATTTAATTCCATTTCGTTTCGGAAACGGTACCTACGTCCTGTTAGGTACATGTAGTACTGGGCTGTTGCTGAGTCGTATTTTGGTAATAATAAAAAAGTACTTAATTCAATGATTAATTTGGTATCGGGTCGGGATGTTGAACATTGAAATTCAAAAAATATCTTCATTTCGATGTTTCTTCAGCGGAAAATATGTATGTTTGATAAAAAAATGTTCCGCTACAAATTCTCAAGCCGCGAGCTTCTGACGTCGTGAAATTTGCATTGTCAATAATTTCTCTCCACATTTTTTAAATAAGAGAGTTATTTTAAGCATGCATCGTCATTTTCATCATGAGCAATGGAGTAAGCAAGTAATATAACTAACAACGTGTACGCAACATATACTGTCTACTAACACTGTATGCCTGGACATGTAGGTCCAGAGTCATCTTTATAAAAAATACCTTCCTTTATAACTAAAAAAATAGATTCTTGACGTGTACGGTGAAGGAGGAAACAATCTGTTTCCTAAGAACGTCGATGAAAAGTGGTGTTATTATTTATTATTTTTATTATGTCTATTCTTGAATACACATTTTACAAATGATTACAGTGGTTTATATTGTAGTACAGAAAAAAGGTATAAAAAATAAAGAACATAGGTTGACATAGGTAAAACTATGTGTGGGTGATATTGTATGTTACGTGAACACCTCACTAGGAGAACCTGTGCTGAGGTGTTTACGTGTTAGTGATTAAGTGTGACAGGTATTTATGTGTTGTAGTAGAAATATATATATATTTTTTTTTTCACAGACATATATTGAAACATGAAAACACACATTTATATGTGCGTTTTATGGTAATGTTTTTTATTAAAAATTATTAAAAAAATTATAATTCTCCGGTGTGCAATGGAGTTTTAATGTTTTATGTTAAGTAAGTTGTTTTATAAAAAGTTCAAGGAGTTTGTCCAGACGTTTTTGATGGCGGATGCGTCTTAGATCCTTTCACCTCTCCAGCCGGTCTTTTTTTACACAATGATGACCGCGGTTTGAGGAATGGATTCATACGCACGTCACTCCAGGATAGACTGACCCCCAGATTCCTACTCACATCGCATAACTTGTTTCTTCCCACAACCTCCTCTTCTTCATTTCATTAAAATAACCTCCACACAGCATTCCCAAAGATAACATTTCCCTGAGAGAAATTATTCTCATTATGGCTATGTGTTTTTTTGTAATTTTTACAGAAATTTTTTTTTCGATAAAGAAGTGTTAAGTGAGGTAAATAGGTACCGATAAAAAATAAGATGGAATATGATTTTCAACATTCATGGTTTACAAGACTGTTTCAAGGGAAGTTTTTAAATAGATTGTTAGTCGGCATAATAACGTAGGGTGCCGCTTTGAACGTTAATTGAAGGCCGGTTACGAAGGAACCTAGTTGAAAAACCAACCCTTAAAAATAATATTTATATACTATAATACATCTTTTATAAAATGTTTTTTAAAACATAAAAAAAGGATTCACTGAGGATTAAACTTTCCTCCCCAGAAACTGGAGGTAATATCTCTACCAACATCACCAAATGCCGATAGGGTAGGATCATGGAGGAAAGATCTTTTCACCATTGATAGGACTGTCATTTATTTCGTATATTAACCGCTGTAATGTTATCCGATTTCAGAGAAATGCGTATATGTTGTTGACAGAATGCATTCTTATCGATATCGATCGGATATTGGGAAGTGGGCTGATTTCCACTTCCAAGATTTGCATGAATTAATTGCCGAAAAGAAAATTCAACATTCAGTTTAAAAATATGCGATGACCTTTAAATGTGGTCTTCATATTGAATGATTTGCATCACGCATAATTTGTATTATTTATAAATAAATATGTATGTAACAAAAATTTATTGTAATATACCGCACGTGATTATCAGAGCCCGTGAAATTAAAGTATAGTTGTGTTGTAAGTAAGGGGAAAGGGGTAGTGTAAGGGTAATAGAACGTTTGGGAAGTAGCCTGGCCATTCAGATATGATAAATAAAAAATAAAGTCAATTCTATTATCGAAAGTGGCTTCTCACTGTGAGATAGGTACTACGATATATTTTACTCTATATCGAATTGCGAATATATAAACTCATAAAAATAAACAAAACTTGATTTTTCGTTTAGAATCACAAAGCTCATAGTTTTTCTACGAAGGTTGTAAGTAAAAAATAACCAATGAAAACTTTGTGTACCTTTTGATGTTCATATTCAATGAAAATTTTGTGTACCTTTTAATGTTCATATTCAATGAAAATTTTGTGTACCTTTTAATGTTCATATTCAATGTAAATTTTGTGTACCTTTTGATGTTCATATTCAATGTAAAATTTGTGAACTTTTGATGTTCATATTCAATGTAAATTTTGTGTACCTTTTGATGTTCATATTCAATGTAAATTTTGTGTACCTTTTGATGTTCATATTCAATGAAAATTTTGAATATTAGAATAAATATAATATGAAGCATTTTATTAATTATAGCTGACGTGTACCCGGCGTTGAAGGGGATTATCTTTGGAAGGCCTTTTTAAAATATACAATTCTTTAGTACATTATTTTGATGTACCTCATAAGGTTTAGCCAGCGATAGCAATGTAGTGCCGAAAATATAATTTTTCGACTTGATTACAAAACATCGACTTTTCTCTACTTTCTATAAATATAATATGTATGTATTATACATGTAAACCTTTCGGAAAAAAATTTCTAAGTGATTGTGAAAATTCTATTAAAATCCGTTGCGTAGTTTAGAAGAAATAAGCGCACAAACAGACAGACGCGGATGGCGACATTATTTTATACTACAGGGTTTTCCAATAAGAGGTGTTATTTTGATATTCAATCGTAAAAGATCAATGGTTTCGTTGCTTGTGTGGCACGTAATGCCGTCTTGTTAAAAGTAAACGTTGTCCAGATTAATACCATCTAATTCCGGCCATAAAAATCATTAATCATCTCTCGATAGCGCAATCCATTCACCGTAACTGTTGCTCCAGCCTCATTTTCGAAAAAGTAAGGTCCAATGACTCCGCCGGACCATAAACCGCACAAAACAGTCACACGTTGAGGATAGAGAGGCTTTTCAACAATAACTCTTGGGTTTTTCATCTCATCACTCAAGATGATTTGCATTTTATTCACTCAAGTGAATTTTAATAATTTCAGTGCGTTGTCGAAGCGTGTATCGTTCCATTTTTATTAATAAAGTAGTTTCTAATTGACAAATGTCAAAAAATGACAGCTTCAAAAGTAACATCTACCGAAATAGCGGGCTATTCAAAATAACACCTCTTATTGGAAAAACAATCAGAGTTAATTGTATTTAGAGATGTAGGAAACTGTATTATAAAGAAATATGAATGTACTTCATTTTTCTAAACTTAAAACTTTTCATTTTCTTTTTAAAGTTGCTTACTTTGCTTACAACATTGCTCAACAGATGTCTCTAATCAATTACCTATTCACTCTTTATTATTATGTTCTCATTACGATGTATTTAATTTAACAAAATATGGGTAAATATTTCCAAATGCGAGAGCATTTTCCGCTTCTCTAAACGCAAATGTAAATATTTTATAAATATAAATACTCATCCTAAACCACATTAGATTCGAATTAAACCCACATTAAAGCAATTTCATAAAAGGCATTCGCAACAAATCGGCCTTTTGCCATTTTTCTGTATAGGCAAAACTGCGTATGACGTCATCAAACGGGGTCCTGTCGGCCTGTTATTTTCCAATTCTCATCCGGAAAAGATATATAAAGAGCCACAACCGTGGATAAAAAGGGAGGCCTTTTATGGAAGGCGTTTTTGTGGAATTGTGAGTAGTTTTAACCCTTTTCTTGAGGGGTGCAGATTTGCCACGTGCTAGAGGGTCGGATTAAAAGAATTCAAAACGTTTTATACATTCACAGGCCATCGTCCTGTTAATCTTCTAATCGTTAGTACCCAACGAGACTGCAGGACCGGACTTTATTGTCCCTACTCTTCACAACACTTTAAACTAACACATTATTACAGAACATAATCAGAATAACCGGACTTTGTAGGTATTTTAAAAAAATATATCGATCAAATCAAATATTCATATTTTTTTTAAAATGTGACAACTATCAACCTATTTTTTTTTTTATTTAACTTCACATAGGAGGAGGCCCTGAGAAAATTATTTCTCTCGGAACCTATGTTATCTTTGGGGATGCTGTGTAGAGGGTCTTTATAAGGAAAAGAAGGAGAGGAAGTTATGGGAAGGAAAAAATAATGAGGGGTGGGAAAGAATCTAGGGATCACTGTGTCCAGGAGTGACAGACGAATATCTATGTCTCCCGCTGCGGCGCAAACCGATGGGTCAAGGAGACCAGTTGAAGAGGTCAAAGGGTCTCACCAAACCTGCCTCTCCCGATCCGGCACGCCACGCAGCTGATGGCTAGGCATATCTTGAACCCGGGCACCCCTGCCAAATCACCTAACGTGGCGAAGCACTTGGGATGACCTATGACAGAGGTGTTTATTATCCAATAAATGGACCCCGATTCCGCTTCCCAAATAGATTTTTAAATAGCTTATTGAATAAAGCTATATTAAATGATAATAATGTCATGAAAAGAATTTAATTTGCATCGAATTTTGAATAAAATAGACAAAAAGTGGACATGTTATTATTATATCTGATTTAAACATGTTAATTCATTTATTTCTTTCAAAGCTCAAATATACAGTTTTCAGTTAAAGATATGATAAGGTCAAGTAATAAAAATGTTTTTAATATAACACATAACTATAGAGTGTAAAATAATCAGTAATTGTATGTTAATATTTTGTAAACACGTTATTGAGAGAACTTATGCTGAGGTGTTTGCATGTTTCATTCACAATAGTTATACAGTCGACTCTCGATAATTCGAAACTCGGGGGACTCTTAAAATATTACGAATTATCGAGTGTTTGAAATATCAAATGGTTCGAAATTTGTGAGAGTAAATAAATAAAACTTCGAATTCTTAAGTGTTGATCAATTATTATTTATTAACTCCTATTCTATAACAATGACAAAAGTTTATAGGTACATACGTGTACATACATGTAATCATAATGTGAATTAATTAATCTTTAGAAATAAAGAACTCTGTTATACTGGTTTGCTTCAAAGCACATTGCTGCTGCTCAGACTTCTCAATATTTTTTTTAAGAGAAAAAGTGCCTGAAATGCTTTTTCATCACTTTCGTTTTGTATACAGAAGGTTTGTAAGGTATCGAATGAGAGTGTGTGTCACAAACTAATCATAACAAAAACAATACACGTTTGAACTTGTCGCAAAATTGTATTTGTACTAACGTGTGTGTAACAATCTTTCCGCCTCTTTCTCTCTGCAACTTTGAATTGTCGAATGTTGAACGCCGATGAGTTCGAATTAACGCGTCGTTTTGTTATATAGCAATGATTTTTTCGTTTGAATTACCAAGTGTACAAAAATGTATGGATTTAGTTCGAAATATAAAGAGATTTCGTAGGGAACTCGTGATAACTTTGAATTATAGAGAGGTTCGAATTATCACAGGTTTGAATTAACGAGAGTCGACTGTAGTTTATTAGTTTCAGATAATGAAGTATGTAGGTCCGTGATAGAATAATTTTATTAGCTATGTGAAAGTTTATATTTTTAAAGTGAATACTGTACAAGTGTCTCATTTATCCTGAGCCTGTTGGACTATAGCATCAAAATCGGGGTATGTTGTAAGGTTGAAGATAGTGGGTAGATTGGGAAGGAAAGGAACTAGAAATAAAATGGCTGGTAACAGGGGCACTGGAGGCGGCGTGATGGTCTTATTTTCTATGATTTGCCAACAAATGAATCTGAGAGTATTCAGGCAAATCGCATTGTAATATTTCTATTCAGTTCAGTTTAATAAAAGTTGCTTACGAATTACTATTCCTTTTTAAAATGGCACATAAATTGCTGGCTACGTAAATAACTTTACAACAAATCCAAGTCGGGTAAAAAAAGTTCTAGCTTGTTTCCATTACAATTTTTTATTACACTTTTACAAACGTGTTATAATTTACCCACCTCACTCATTTTTGGCGTCACTGCGCAAGGCGGTTCATTAAAAAACGATCATTCAGCATTCCCGCGCAGAACATCCCACAGTGCGCTGCAAACATTTGCCTTATTGCAAACATTACTTTTCTGCGCAGGATACGACTGATGTCATAGTTCATTCAAAGCATTCTCGAACCCTCCTGGTGCCAAAAATATGATCACACGGCTTGTCACTCCTCAAAACGATACTCATATTTCATATTAGGACAAGTCTATCAAATTGAATGTCTATTACTAAACTCCATTTTGGGCAGCGTCAACATTTGGAAATTTCTTTCTAATAATGGTTATATCGATCGAAATTCGAGAGATTTTAAACTTTTGGTAAAAAAAAAATTTGCGGGGTTAAGATTTTTTCGGATCTTGAAACAGATGATATTCATAAGAAAAAAAAAAAAATAATGATGTTTTTTTTCTTGTTAATCTGCAATTCGAGATTCCTCACAGAGTAAAAGTCCCTACCCTCCAATCATTTTCTCTCCGCTTTGTTATTAGTGCGTAGTCGGGAAGGTAACTAGAAAATCTTCGTCAAATTTCACGTCGCAAAGGTCAAACGCAAAGTAAATGAAGAACCGCGCTATCGAAAGACGAAGTTCCGTTATAATTTTACTAACCAAGGCCGAAGGAATTGTGGATCTTGGAATATTTTAATGATGCTATTATTAACACCTTTTGCTCGTAATGATTGTAGAATTAGCGGACATTTTTCAGTAAGGGTGTTTTAAAAGAAACGGCGGAGATATTTGATTCGTAATACAGATAAAAACCATTTTGAAAAAATATTATAATTGTTTTGGATTTATTTCACCTTAGCGGCGACGTTTTTGCTTTCTTTGCTACTTGATTCCCTTGTTCTTGTTTTGCTTGATCGGATGATACCGCACAAGAGTTGCAACTGCTCCTAACCGTCTGAGGCAAGTGAGATTATGGCATCCTCAATCGCGGTATGTGGCAAAAGATAGAGGGTTTTTTTACACAGGCTGGTCGAGGAAAATAATTTCCCTCGGGGCCTACGTCATCTTTTGGGATGCAGAATAAGAGATTTTTGAAGGAAAGGAAGGAGAGGAAGGTATGAGGATTGTGTATGAATCTAGGGATCAGAGTGTCCAGGAGTGATGGACATACGAATATATCCTTCCCACTGCAGCGCAAGGCGATTGGTTAAGAGACCAGTTGGGGCTACCAAAACAGCCTCTCAACAACAACAGTTGGGGAAGTAGTACCTGGCTTTTCGCATTTGGTTACCAAACACGACTAAAGCCAATTCATGTAACGTTTTGGTTCTGAATGGCAGTCTTTCACCAGGGTGATTTTAAAATTAATAAGCCCTCTGTCATATGCCGCAAATTTACTTTATATATTTTTGTAATTTGTAAATTGTGAAATAACAAAAATTAAACAAAATTTACTAGCGTACCTCAGATTTTCAACCCGCTCCTTTCAGATTACTATCCTAGGTTCGTAACCACTGAAGTACGGAAGCCATCAGGAGGTAGATTTTGACGACATTTATTATATTTTGACAGCTACAGGAATTGTCCTTAAATTGAATTTAGATTGCTAAAGCTCCATAAGTTGTGATGGAAAAGTTTACGAGAGCTCATTAAAGCTTTTTGATGTACTTAAATAATATCATAGTTATGATTTAGGTATGGCCTTTAATTGGATTTAACAAAATCTATTCTATTTGTAACCCATCTGCCTCTGCTTACATGCGATATAAAAGTATGACGCCCCTCCCAACTGCCGAATAAAACCGGCCGTAGGTATTTGGACATCCGTTTGATACCCTTTAAATACACACACACTCCTACCTCGCAACACCCATACCACCGCACCCCCCTCTACTCGGGGGTCGGCAGACCGTGGCTAGCGAGCCGCATATGAATTTTTTCATATGCACTTGCTACTCTTTACTCCAATCTTCAATTTCAGCTTCACTTTCAATGCGTAGACTCATCAGAAACGCACGGCACACGCCTAATTAACTCAAATGATAAAATCGCAATGCATATTTTCTACCCGCGTGTTCGGACTAGAATTCAGAAATTCCAGTGAAATATATTTTAGTTTAAAAATATATATTCATGTAAATCAATAAACTCCAAATTGTGTATAGATAAGTTTAACTTTATAATATTATACGTAGAATTAATAAATAGCAATTTAAAAACGAATAAAATTAAAACATACCGTTTGGGTGGTACGACTGAATCTGCTGATTCTGACATAATCTGGCATCACAACCAGTCTACGTGAATAATATATCTATGATCACCGTCCTAATCTGTACCAATTTTACACCATTTCTTTCGTATTAATGCAGCTTTTTAAAGACCGGTAAATTATTTATCAGATACCGTCATGGATATATGTTTGCTCTTTCGTTCAGTACAATAACATTATTAACGAGATGCTTATATTTTATTAAGTATTCTTCAATGTTAAGAACGGGTAATTTTAAGAATAAAAAATGTCTCGAATCCCACACATATACTTTTTGAGTCTGTTAATTGGTGACGTCACAGGTCACGTCCATAAATTTGGTGCGATTTTGGGAGCCCAAAAAATTAAAACTTAAAAAACGGTAACTTAATTTCCTTACTGTACCCAAATAAGATAACCAACCTTTGGAAATAAAAGCTAGATGCCGTCAAAGCCCAACGCTATTAACGAAAATTAACCTCCACATTAAGACATAATTATTGATAACATCAGAAACTACTTACTAATTTTTATCATACTTAAAACATTGAATAGTTTGACCAAATAACTCAATAAAATAACAAATATATGGCACTCTCTCACTCTTTCACTGTACCTACCTATTTACGTAAAAAAACGTTCTTTTCCATGAATCAAGTAAAAAAATAAGCAAATCTATAATGCCTCCGTTTTCCAGAAGGTCATCGGGGTCAGGAGGTCATGATGGTATTCTTAGGTTGGCGTAGTGGCGAAAAAGTTAGCACGAGGAACAATTTCGTCGCGCTGGAGTATTTCGGAAGGTGGTATAGTTGACAATGAGCATTAATTTAGGTGACTTAGCTTATAAGCCATTGGGATGCAGTGTAATCTATATTTGGTTTTATTATTTTACATGTAGTGCATTGAGCTACTGAAGATTAGAACTTCCATAATGTTTCTAAGAAGCCTAAGATTTTATTGTGATTTTTCTATAATAATTGTATGATTCTGTTAATATTTGGCTTTTTATAAAGGAAAGTCTGCCGACCCCTGCATACTACCCTTCACGATCGCTTATTTATGGTCATGCGTGTAAAGAGACATACCTATAGGCTGTTAGTACAAACGCCTACGTAGGTACCCATAAGGTATGGTACTGTAGCCTCCGTACCTATTCGCTACCCCTTTTATGTTTTTATTAAGGGTGTTTTATTGTTGGGTGAAAATTCTACTATTGATTGATTGAACGGAACCGTGGAAAACCATGACAGACATTTTTAAATAAATTATGCTTTCTGTGTGGTATCCAAAAGCATTTTATTATTAAAGTGTTGATTATTTAGTTTGTATTTTGTACGAAATGCAATAAATATTAATGTGTTCATATTTATCTAATAATATTGCAAGACTAGGAAATCTCGAAATGCTCGAAAAGTATTTTTCTAATTAGTCAGTACATAATATGTTTACACATAATTATCATTTTGATAGCTATATAGTTAGATATTAATTTTAAATATAAAGTGTCAAGGATCCCTAGTAAATATTATTGTAATAATTACGCTATAGTTTCAGGCTACAATTCTGTTATACATAGATTATAGACTATTAATAACTCTAATGATCTGTTAGCTGATGCTCTTAATATGCCCCTATTGAAGTATAAAGCTGTACTAATTAAACATTTATTTAGCAGTACATATTTTAACGGGGTTTTTCGTTTCTTCTTTATTTCTTTTATTATCTTTGTAGTAATGCATATAATAATTTAGTCAATAACTATCATGTATGTAAATGGAACCTGTGCCAGTAAATCAAAATAAATAAAATTAAGCACAAAATTAAACAATTTACTAATCACCCATGTGTGCACGATTGTATGAATAATGACACGAAGAACTAACAGCGGAATTTTCTTGCAATCCATTTTATTTTGGATTAAAAGATTTTACAATAGCGATGTCCCCTACTGTACAGTAAGAATTGCAAACCAGTAATCCATATTGCCATGATGTACTTAATAAAAATCCATATTTAAAAAAAATATTATTAATTGTTGTGAATTTCTGCAATCAATTAAATCAATAATACAGGGTTTTCCAATAAGAGGTGATATTTTTCCCGTAAAAGATCAATGGTTTCGTTGCTTGTGTGGCACGTAGCGCCGTTTTTTTTTAAATAAACGTTGTCCAAATCAATACATCCAATTCCGGCCATAAAAAATCTCTAATCATCTCTCGATAGCGCAATCCATTCACCGTAACTGTTGCTTAAGCCTCATTTTCGAAAAAGTAAGGTCCAATGACTCCGCCGGACCATAAACCGCACTAAACAGTCACACGTTGAGGATAGAGAGGCTTTTCAACAATAACTTTTGGGTTTTCCGAGCCCCAGATGCGACAATTTTGCTTGTTGACGAAGCCACCGAGGTGATTTTTCGATGAAATTCCGGATTATTTTCACGCATTTCAAGGACCCAATCAGCAAAGACACGACGTTGTTGATGATCAGCCGCCTTGTCAACTGAACTTTATAAGCCTTAAGACACAAATCTTTATGCAAAATACGGTGTAATGACGTTTGTGGAATGCCTAATTCTAAATAAGGACGAGGAATGGACAAACCTGGGTTTTCTTCAACACTTTCGGCTACAGCAGCAATATTTTCGGCTGTTCTTGAGCGACGTGCACGGGTTTTATTCTTCACATCACTAAGTTGTCCCAACAGCTCGAATTTTTCCACCAATTTCTGTATTGCGGTCCGACAAGGTGCTTCACGACGACCCAAAAATGTTCGAGTTTTACGAACCGTCTCTGCCAAATTTTCACCATTTATATAGTGAATTTTAAAATTTTCAATGCGTTGTTGAAGCGTGTATTGTTCCATTTTTATTAATGGCGTAGTTTCTACTTGTCAAATGTCAAAAAATGACAGGTTCAAAAGTAACATCTACCGAAATAGCGGGCTATTCAAAATAACACCTCTTATTGGAAAACCCTATATAATTAATAAATATATTACTCATTAATTTAAAAAATGAATTTATCAAATATTAGACCAGTGTGTTAAAGATAGACACTATCGTGAAATTAAATTTAACTAAATTTACAGCAAAATGATTATGCGTTATGTTTATTAAATTAGTAAATGATAGAACTTGCAGACAAGCTGCCTTGTGGCAGCCTTGCGTCACTACCTTTTTTGTTATTATTTAAATTCTAGTAAAATAAACGTTTTATAATAAAACCAATAAACTTAATTTACAGAATTAAGTACAATTAATCTACGTATGCTATTATTGAATTAATGAATTTATACGATTAAAATACTTTGTTATTTTAATATCTTGAAAAAGTACGTCACTATTGTTTATAACGAATATTTTTTAAATTGTTTAAAAAAATATATGTTTTTTTTATGCGACCCTTAATTTGTATTTGAGCAGCCTTTTCATTTTAAAACGCATCCCCCGCGAATAATAATTTCAGTGGAGACTTCATAATATATCCTAATAGACACGTAGACCGGAAGGCATACAGCGTCCTGGAACAAACAGAAATCCTTCCCCATCCCCTCCCCAACCCTCCCACATAGGGATGGAAAAATCTTTATGAAAAAGCAGCACCAAATGAAACAAAAAGTGAATCTGCCCGTGGTTGTTCAAAGCGAAAGGCACTATACCTACTGGAGAGGTGAGCTTATTAATTTGTGTGGATGCAGCTGAATAATGTCTTTAAAGGAAGATTATAATATGTTGTTCGATTCGGGAGAGAGCTTATACAAAATATACTGTTGCACACACAGCACAAGATTTACTAAAATAAGAGTTCGGAAAATTCGACAAATCTCAAGTGAGTATGGAGGCTATTTGCTTGAATATATGGTACCAGTGTTTTTAAAAAAACTTAATATAAATTAGAGTTTCTGCGTCAAAATAATAAAGCTGTGTCTAGTAAATGAACAATCCGTGTATCTTGGAATATCTATCCATATATTTTTTTAATTAAATTTATTCACAATATTCTATGTACCTACAATAGACAAAATATTCAATACTACAATTGCACAAAGAAAAAAATATAGATAAATTACAATTTAATATCTCAGCAAGATATCAGATTAATATTAATATCCCAAAAATGAATACCAAGCATATTTAAAATCTTTTAACTAGGAAAACTTATTTTAAGTTTAAATGTAACGTACGTTATAATCTTCGTACCCACATGTGGAATATGTATATGAATACATAGATTCGTCCGTATAAAAAATCAATTCTTTCAAGAAAAGCTTATAAACACAATAATCTATCAGTGATTTAATCCAAAATTGTATTTGAATGTTTTTATTGAAATAATTGAGATGTTATATAGACAAAAGAATTTATTCATTATCAGATTGCTTATGTACGGGCACAAACAAATAATTAGTCTTAATATTTTAAAGAATAACTTGCCAAAAGTGTATTTTAATAAAATAATTTAATTAACGCCATCTATGAATCCGTAGATAAGAACGTACGTCACGTTAACCCTTAATCAACCTTCCTTAAAATGCAAAAAAAATCAAAATTTTCTTTCAGCTTTATTTGGAAAATTACTTTAATAAGATATTATTTTTCCGTTAATAGAAAATCTTGCGTTTTTCTTGTGTAGTTTTTAATTTTATTTATTTATTACATTTTATGTTTTAATGCTTACATGACTTTATATAATTGAGGTAGAATTCTATCACCAAACACACGAGTCTTGTCTCTTTATGTTAAGGAAAGTCAATTTTTATTTTCCTTTACAACACTGTATATTGAAAAAAAATTGTAGGTATATCTATTGTAAAAAAAACAAATATTAAATAATAATAAAAAATATATGTCTGATTATAGAAATTTACATGTTTTACAGAAATCTACAAAAAAATGATTTGGTAGAACTTGCAGACAAGCTGTTATTTAAAAGTTTTGTATAAACAAACACCACAACAAATTTTTTGGAATTATGTTTTTACAATAATAAAAATACGAAATAAAATAAAGTTGTTGTATTTGGGGGTGTTACGTTGCTTCTTCCTTTTGGAATCTTGATTTTTGACAGCCTTTATTGTCTAGTATTATATACTGATGGCATCTGTTGATATAATGGATATTGCAAGGTTGTTCGAATCTTTGCTTCAATGGGATGATCAATGTATTGTTAAATGCCTAAATCCCAAAAAGAATGCGATAATATAATAATAATAGGTTTTCATGATAAATTATCGTTGGACCTACTCGCTTATTACTTATTTCAGTTTAAGAACACCTTCACATTCAAAGCTAAATAAGATTAATTTTTAATTTTTAACATGTTGGTGTAATTGTAATAATCGTTGTTTAATTACCTGTTTATATTATGGTGGTATTTCGGCAATAATCATAAAATAAAGAATAACACAAGAAATGAAAAAAATAAGAGCATGTGTCGTGATCCAAATATTTGCCTAATAGATACTTAAATTTCAAACACAAAACTGTGCTCACGAAATTCAATTTGAATGGAGATCTACGATGTCAGGCGAGTATAAGTAAGACAGATCGTTGGGCATTTGGACAAAATGGAAGATTTTTTTACATTCATATTTGTATGGAAAACACTTTCCTCTTTATTCTCATGTAAAGATAATCATATAATTGTCTATGTCTACTTATAAAGGTACATGATTGTCTTTGTAGCATAACCTTTTTCTGTTATTTTTACTTGTTAAACGATTGTCGACTAGAGTGGTCAATATAAAAATATTGCATCATTATAATTGTGTTCTAAATCATCACTAAAATTCAACAGATACTTAAGTTGTTTTTTTGATAAGTAATATTAATTAGCATTTGGGCGCTTCCAAGTCAGCATGTTTGATTCTTTAGTTTGATAGATCGCAGAATAACGACTGAACAGCTGTCACAAACAATAAATTTACAATAATTTCCCCGTTCAATTATTTCAATTAATCTTACAATTTTCACGGTAACATTTTATTGAGAAGATCTCATTGGCTTACATGGTATCCAAAATCAGTGATTGAAATATTCTGTCAAATATCAAATATCACAATGGAAAATACGCATATATACATCTTTAAACAAATTATCAATACATCAATTCCCTTTCGACATAAAATACAAATCCTCCAACATATATTCTTTCTCCTCACTGCTTGTTACAAAAGCACCCTCCAGTACAAGCGGGCTAACTAGTAAACAAGGGCTGGAGCATATGGTGCTGGTGGTAGGTAGGCACTAGGCAGTAGCAGTAGGCTGTTGGTTGAAGGCTCTAGGTAGGCTTCGCGGCTACTGGGAACAAGGTACAACTCGGGGGGTAGGACCTCGCATTTTCCACTACCCACTCACCCACAAAGGGGTGACTTTCTCTCTTATTTGCGGGGCGGTTCTTCAACGGTTTTTGTAGTTCCGAATTTACTTCCAGTATAGCAACAGGCGGAAGTTGTTACCACATTGTTAAATACATTCATGTAGGATAGTAATTAAATTGTAGACATATTCAAATTATATTATTGATGAAAATCTTAAAATAATTTAACAATATATTGAAATCAACGAAATTATAATAAATGAAAATGAAACAGAAAAACAAAACAAAACCTAAAGGATGCGGCTGAAACTTGAATTTGGAACCTCAACTCCAAATGAAAGTAAAGAATTAACCAATAGGATATAAATAGAAAAAAAATTACGATGTTGAAAATATTTTTTTTGTGTCATTTTTGATTTGCCACCAAAACGACATGTTGGTTTTTATTCTTGAATTCGGCGTTGACGTCACGCCGGTCAACGTTGGTGACGGTCGTCTTACCAACAAGTGGCGTTTTCTACATCATAATGACGTTGAAGCCATTTTGAACAGTTTCGTAATGTGCTAGATCATTTTTGAAATCGATAATTATGAATGAAAATACAGGGTTTTCCAATAAGAGGTGTTATTTTGATATTCAATCGTAAAAGATCGATGGTTTCGTTGCTTGTGTGGCACGTATCGCCATTTTGTTGAAAGTAAACGTTGTCCAGATCAATACCATCCAATTCCGGCCATAAAAAATCATTAATCATCTCTCGATAGCGCAATCAATCCAGCTATTGCTCCAGCCTCATTTTCGAAAAAGTAAGGTCCAATGACTCCGCCGGACCATAAACCGCCCCAAACAGTCACACGTTGAGGATAAAGAGGCTTTTCAACAATAACTCTTGGGTTTTCCGAGCCCCAGATGCCCTCATCACTCAAGATGATTTTTCGATGGAATTCCGGATTATTTTCACGCATTTCAAGGACCCATTCAGCAAAGACACGACGTTGTTGATGATCGGTCGCCTTGAATTCTTGTGTTAACTGAACTTTATAAGCCTTAAGACACAAATCTTTATGCAATGCATCTTTAGCGCCGTCTTGTTGTCCAGATCAATACCATCCAATTTCGGCTATAAAAAATCATTAATCATCTCTCGATAGCGCCATCCATTCACCGTAACTGTTGCTCCAGCCTCATTTTCGAAAAAGTAAGGTCCAATGACTCCGCCGGACCATCAACCGCACCAAACAGTCACACGTTGAGGATATAGAGGCTTTTCAACAATAATTCTTGGGTTTTCCGAGCCCCAGATGTGACAATTTTGCTTGTTGACGAAGCCACCGAGGTGGAAATGGGCCTCATCACTCAAGATGATTTGCATTTGATTCACTCAAGTGAATTTTAATAATTTCAATGTATTGTTGAAGCTTGTATCGTTCCATTTTTATTAATGGCGTAGTTTCTACTTGTCAAATGTTAAACAATGACAGCTTCGAAAGTAACATCTACCGAAATAGCGGGCTATTCAAAATAACATATCTTATTGGAAAATCCTGTATAAAAATGACATAATTTTAGTACGATAGTCACAATGAGAAAAATAAACTTTAAAACATTGACAGTTTTTTAACGGTATTCACAGTTTATGAAAATACTTCATTGTGCTATCGAAAAATTTGAATTCTGTCATTCTGATCAATTTCACATTAAATGAAAATTATTAATTTTTTTTAATCATTTTTTTTCGGATACTGGCAACCTTAATTTCCTTTCATCTTCCCCTTCCCACTACCTTTAGCCTCATAAAATAGCCTAATTGGGGATGCAATAGCCCCACTGGCTCTTGACGGAGCAGTCAGGACAGTTGTGCGGTATATACATTAAAAAAATGTATTTTGCGAAATAACTTCAAATGAAATTATGCGCTAATAAGGAGGGAAGTTTATCGATACCAACTTACTGTATTTTAATATAATTTACTCAATGTTAAAATAAAACTCCATAACCATTTAAGCCTCCGGCAAAATATGTAATTATTCCTTTATCTATACACAAAAGATTTGCGCCCACGCTAATTCAACACGCGCGGTTATGTCGGATTAGCGAGAACATTTCAAATATAATATTTAGGTGCCTACCATAAACCAGTAAATAAATTCGAAAGATTCCTGTAAAATCCCAAAATCGGTTTCGTTAATGGCCTGCAATTGATATTAATATTATTACGGTTGCGTGTCTGTATTTATTATAATTTTTAAAATTGGAACTGTTTGTTGGAAGAATTCAAAAAAGCGATAACATACCCACCATAAATCGGGGATACTTTGTATCTTAAGAGGAAGATACAATCCAAAAATGTGTATTTTCTTGGTATATCTTATATTGTAGGTAATAGGCATTGAAATTGCTTGACAAACGGAGTCTAGAAACGTTCAATTTTAACCACAAAACTGGTTTTTATTTATTTTATAAATAATTTTATAAGAAAGCACAAAAAGTTAATCAAATGAAATTGTCACAGATAATCTTATCTATAATACTGTATTTTTCAAGTTGTTTCCATTATGCTTCCATATATTTCTATTGAAAAAATATATTTTTTAGTAGTTTACAGTTGTATTTTTTACTGAGTAATTTATTATTTTATTTGTATTCTACTCAAACGAAACGATAGGAAAACCTTCAATTTATCTAAATCATATTTTTTGGTATTCATAATATACACCAATTCGTTATAAAGATTAATCAAAATAGTGATTTGGCATCAAGCTTCGCCTTAAGAGGGGACTTATATACTTGCATATATAAGGACTCCTAGGGGTTCCTTAATATGTTTTATGGCATTACACCAATATGCGATGATAAGAAAATACAAAAGTTATGCAAAGTCACCCATACGTAGAAATGACTTCACACGATTTTTTTCAAAGTATAACTAATTTGTAGAATCACTAAGTACACATAACAACAAAAAGATTTTGTTCTCATCTCATATTAGTAACCTTCTCATAGAATTTAAAATAGTAATATTCGAGTAATAGTTTAAATATAAAAATTAATTCAATGTAACTTTAGCATATTTATTGATTATTTAAAACACAAAAAAAATGCTTTTGAGTTGTTTGTGCAAGATGTTTTGCTATGGTGACCGGATAAATCATCACAATGATAATTTATCACATCTTTAAAAAGATATATAAAGTCATGAAAAGTGATGAAAAAAAAAAAAAAAACTGGGTTAAGTAGGTTAGGTTAGGTTAGATTAGGTTAGGTTAGGTTTATTTTTTTTTTCATCATTTCTAATGACTTTATATCACTTTTTAAAGGTGTGTTGTCACTGTGTTGAGTTATCATGGAACCCTTTGCTATATATGTCCTTTGATTATACAAAAAGTAATTCAGCTTTGTTGGGTATTTTTGCCCTCAATTCCAAAATTAAGTTTTATGTGATATAAAATATATATAGCGTTTTTTAAGGAAACTTGGTTCAAAATTATCACTTAGGAAAAGTTTTCCACAGTTTGACAATCGCCTACCTTTAACCTAAGCTAGTATGGGCGCTGATTACGCATTACACACTTAAAATGCGGCCTCTCGTTTCGCGCGTATTCAAAAAATAAGTGTGGACTGGTCCTGGAGGGGGGACTTTGGTTGTCCGGGGGGTGGGGGGTTGGTCCACGGCCGGGGGGAATTGGGAAATGAGGTGGGGGAGGGGGACAGCGGGGCCGGGTGATCATCTGACGTATGACGGAAAAGCGCGGAAAGTCAGTGAGCATCGCGGTCAACGGATACGATTTCCGGGTTGTGTATTTGACTGGAACGTTGTTTGGTGGATAGTTTTTTTTTACATTTATGTTTTTTTAAACACCTATATAGATATTTATCAATAACTACATGGAAAATAGATTAAAAGATCTGTAGATGCGATAACAAATCGAAATTATTGAAATAATAAATATTACATTTTTTTTAAATTTTCAACTTAAGGTTGTACATATCATTTAGGCTTTACATTAGTTTTCACTTATCGAGAGATTAATACTACTCTTTCACGGAAGCGTTTGTTTGTGGTTGGTAGAGGAGTTTGCACAACTACAGTAATTAATAATATTGGTACATGTACTGCAATAAGTACATTGCAGTTAGAAAGAAATGAAAAAAGTGTAAGCCAAAACTAACTAATATCGCATAAAAGTCCCAACTCCTTTGAACCGTGTGCACGGAGAAAAATGAGTATTGCTAATGTATCGAAGCACGTGTTCATCACCTGCGTTTTTGCCTTGATAATATATAATGACGAAATGCGAAAATATTAGGATTTTTATGAACACGTGTTCCGACATCGTGATAATATTATCGTGTTTTACTAAAAGTTTGTTAGGAAATCTATCTATTCATTCGTTAATGTCTTGAATTCGGACATTTTAACCGGATTACAAACAATTTGAAGAGATTATTTATTAATAAATTAGCAATACTCGTTTTTCTCCGTTCGGAGCCAGTGGAGTTGGGGTGTGAGGCTGAAGGTCGTGGGGAGCGGAAGGAGAAGGGGAAGAAAAAAGTGGGGAAGTAACTGGCTATTCAGATCTGGTCACACGGCTAATTTAATTTTTTTAAGAAAGAAAAACATATCCGTTTCGAAAAACCTGACATATTTGAAAACTTCTACTAACACCACCGTAAGCGGAAAATGTTGATTGTGTTATGATGGAGGTCGCAATGCCAATTTAGCCACTGACCGGATTATATTAATATTTCAATTCTGAATAGTAGTCTTACACTAAGGCGATACTGAAAATATCTTCCACCCTGGAACGTGCCCCCAAATATACCATATATTATATTATATTAATAAATTGTGAAATACACAAATTAATCAAATAAATTTGATTGCGCACCCCGGTATTTGAATCTGTGACCTCCGGGTTACTAGTCGAGAGCATTACCCCTCAACCACGGAGGCCGTCAATTATAATGCATTAAGAAGCAAATAAAATACTTATGGAAAATAAATGAGATATAATAAGATTATTTTAAGCGGAAATAGTATTTTTTTTTAAATGTCTTTAAAATATTTGTTGCCAATATTTGAATTTTTAACGTCAGAATATCTTCTATGGTAAGTTTAATGTTGTTGTGTAAATGAAATATCTTCTGTGGTAAGTATAATGTTATTGTGTAAATGGCATATCTTCTATGGTAAGCTTAATGTTGTTGTGTGAATGAAATATCTTCTATCGTAAGTTTAATGTTGTTTTGTAAATGAAATATTTTCTATTGTAAGTTTAATGTTGTTGTGTAAATGAAATATCTTCTATGGTAAGTATAATGTTATTATGTAAATGACATATCTTATATGGTTATCTTGATGTTGTAGTCTAAATGAAATATCTGCTATGGTAAGTTTAATGTTGTTTTGTAAATGAAATATCGTATATTGTAAGTTTAATGTTGTTGTGTAAATGAAATATTTAAGTCAAAATTTTTGTCTTTTTTCTTTAGTGATTTGAATTAAATTTTTAGAAGTTTTTAGTTAAAAAAATGTCTAATACTATTTTCAAAACTAAAATAAAGAAACTAAAGCTGCGAAAAAAACTCTTGAACTCGCCTCATAAGTCATGAAATATGAACAGCTTATAATATTCTTCTTTTTAGATAAATGCAATGATATTCAATATTCAGTTCTCAACGTCATTTTCATCATGAGCTATAAAGCATAGACATAGTCTTTAACTGTCAAAAAACCACTATAATAGATTATTACTAAACAAAAATTTGTAAAAGAGATATTTGAAATCAACAAAGACAAATAAATTACCGGGCTACCATGAAATAACCATTTGACATAAATTACAAAAAAAAAACATAATGTCCTATCGAATTATTAGTATTAATTTTTACTATAAACTTTGCGTTTATAAATAAAATTCAACGCACGGGTAAACAGCACCTTTAGGCAGACAGGTATATAGCACATGTTTAACACATTCGACCCTTCATTACCATGAATCTTAGGGATCAAAATCTACATGTAATAATATATGATACGTTGAAGGTGTTAAATATTCTCAAGGAATTTAAAAATAATTGAATCTTGTGGAAGATAAATAAGTAGGTACCTAAAATATTATAAGACCCGGTGCACCTTACGGATGAGTTGGAAGCCACCTCTGGGCTGGAATCCATAGACAACCGAAAACAGCTCTTGGCTGAATGTAATAACGGGTATATCATTTAATAAATTCCCCAAATTAAGTTTAACTTCATTTACTTTATTAATTTAAGTTTAAGTTTAAAGTTGTTGTGTTATTATATCGGTATTTTCATAGAAGCTACTCTGTATACCCAATAAGAATTTTTTCAAACAATCTTTTTTTACGAATTCCCCTTCTAACTTAAATTAAAACTTATCAGTTTTTTTGTATGATTGAAATTTGGCAGGGTAGGCGTGACGTCATAATGGCAAACTTTTGTCGTTTAACAGTAAGGTCACTCGCACACGGGTCGGTATGAAATCAACAACATTACTCACAAAATAAATAATTAACAAGAAATCAAAATACACGAATAATTTTGAAATAAATTGTGTGCTAATCCACACAGCGTGAAATCGCGCAAAATTGCACTCATTCTTAATTCTTGCGGCCGACCAATCACAGGGCGTTTAAGTTGAGTAAACTTAAACTTTAACTTTAATCGTTGACATGTTTTATCGTTTTATTTATTTTATATACAATTATATAGAATTTTTAATCCATAATACCTTTAACTTGACATACTTTTTAATGTATATTAGTACTTTTGCAGATCCAGCAAGTACAATAATCACATCACAGTCACGTTATTGTGTTTAACGGCTTGGCTGCGTAACTCGAAAGGAGAAGGTGGGGAAGGTTATGCAGTTCTGGTCAGCAAACAAAGCTAAAGCCATCTAAAGCAACGTTACGATTTTAAATTGCGGTCTTTCACCAGGGGGATACTAAAAGTATATACCTCTTAATGTTTGAAAAAATTTGAATTACGCACGCCGGGTTTTGAACCCACGAACACCGGAATTGGAGCCAAGGATCTTAACCACTCATCCACGGAGGGCGCTAAATTTAGATTAAATGTTTTACTTGCGTATGATGAATTCATAGTACATGAATTGATTTTTAGGTTCTCCTAACATAGAAATCTACTTCGATTGCTAGACTACCTCTTGTATGAGGTTAAATTAAATTAATTAATACAAATTGTAAAAAAAACTGAATATATGACACATATTCTCAGAGATGATTTTCACATAAATGCGGAAATAAAGCCAGTAAGATAATGTAGTAAATACAAATCGAAAAATTTCATAATATCCATTCTCAACAGTGGTGCATTTAAAATGGTTTCGTCCAAAGCGCCTGGAGAAAGTGGCGCGATCCTAGTCCTGTTCTAGTGGGAGACTAAAACTGCCGCGGAAAAACCGCCTCAAATATAATGATATAAATAATACCGGGACAGAATCTAACAGTACCAATGTTACAGGGGCTGATGAGGGGAGAGCGGGGGCGCCGGGGGGTGGAGGGTGCATCACCCCCTCCACCCCTCCCCCATTCCCACACCCGGGGGAGAAGAGGCAAATTGCGCTAGTGTTAAAAAGTGCCGATCGATAAGGAAGTGCCTCTCCGGTGATGCTGTTTAAAATTGTGTGAGTAAGATTTTATTTCAAAACTCCGTCTGTCTGTATTGGTGCGTAATGAGAGGGCTATAGGCGGGGGGAGGTTTGGGGGGAGGGGGCGCATCAGCAAAACGCGAGGTTATTATATTCCAAGTGTATTTATATATAGACATTATGTGTTTGTGTTCGTGTCCCCCCCCCCCCTGGCGCGCAGCCCTAATATTATTATTTTGTATTGATGTACGTTCAATAATGCCGTGTATTTTTCCGCATGCTGTTCGGGGGTCGAGGGGGAAGTGAGGAAACGAAGCGATTTTTAAAGGGGCGGGGGTATGTGCGCATACTCATTTGCGATTCATTAGAAAAATGGGCGAATTATATCGACTGTTCGTGGCTTGGTACGAATGTGCCGCATCGATTACATTGTAATGGTAATAATTACGCGTAGACACGTGCCAAAATATCCTTCTGCTCTTGTTTTACAAAGAAAATTACTCAAAATATTAATGCCTTGCATATTAATTAATCAAAACACTCATTACTGGAAACCATTATTTTTAACCCCGAGAGCCTCTGATATTGACTGACGAACCGGAATATTAGTTACGCGGGAAATATTACATTCGATTCCAGATAAATTGGTTGTTTTTGAACGTATTTCGAAATAAAATACTATTTTGATAGCAAATGAAAGACTCTCTGAAATTTAGTATAATAAATCGATTTATTCAATTAAAAATATAAAAGTTCTAAACGCAACGTTTTTATCATTTTTAATATTAATTTTTTTTTTATATATTATTATTGAGGTTGTTATTTTTTATACTGTTTTTGTTTTTATATTATGTTCTTATTTGGTCTATGTTACCACCGTGATACGGGCATTAGCCTAGTTTCAGTTATTTAATTTTTTTTTTAAATTATGGATGCTGTTTTCAACGATGGTTTTTATTGCATAAACTGTTATTAAAAAGCATATTTAATTAGACCAAGGTATTATAAAAGTTATCGTTACTTTTTCGTTTAAAAGAAAAATATTTATTAAAATTTTGCAAACCTTAACGAATATTTTTCAAATGCCTTAACATTGTTTCATAGAAATATATAAAAATTTTTGAGAGCGTGGTAAACTTTTGTATGCAACTTGAAAGTGTGGTATTTTCTCTTTCTAATACTATTTAAGTCATATATCTCTTATTATCTTATCTCTTAGTTATTGTCTTATCAGGCCAGTAGAACTATCTGTTAAAAAGGCTCTAATGTCTCGTGGTCTAACCGTACGCGGTGGGAAAGTTTACGCGGCGATTTTAGCGACAAATTTGTGCTTGATTCACCTGCAATTATTTCTCAATTGTGTAGTGCTTTATCCAGGTTGCCTTGGATCATTTTGGGTGTACAGTGAGCCCTACGTAAAAAAATTGTGCAACGAATTGTGTCAGAAAGGAATGGTCCATGACAATTTTTATTAAAATAGTATTGTTAGTTTCACGGTTACAAAAAGGCTGTTCTCGTAATGATTTGCCTGTTTTTTTAAGTTGACATAATTTTAATATTATTTGGAAGGTGTGCGGGGTAAACGTGCGCAGTTTTGTGGGTGCGTAAATTTATTCCTTTTTGTACAAATTATTTAAACATTCACATATTTCATCTAATGTTTGATTCTTGTAGAGAAATATTTCCTGAGTGAGGAGGCATCCGGATAGGTCATTTTGCATCCAAGAGTAGCTTGAAAATAGAGCGTGAACATTTACAGTGCGGTATGAGTATACTTATCCTGAATACGGGTCAAGTATACGCAATCGACACGCATGTGAATTTTTTAATTCAACCTTTTGACCTTTAACCATACGCGGTTTTTGTTTTAGTTTCAGATACCTTAATAATCAGTCTTATTAATAAACCAAAAAACGAATAAAATATCTTATGATTTTTAATACAAAAATCCAAATGTAAAAATTGTGTACAGTTACTCGTCTGGGAGAAATATCATCTAAAATTGCTCTAGGGGTTAAACAGGAAATCTAGTAGGCAAGCAGTAAGAAGCAAAAAAACAAACCCACAGTTATTACTCCACATGAGTCTACGAGTGTTTGACGTCTTGGAGAAATATCATCTAAAATTGCTCTAGGGGTTAAACAGGAAATCTAGTAGGCAAGCAGTAAGAAGCAAAAAAACAAACCCACTTATTACTCTACATGAGTCTACGAGTGTTTGACGTCTGGGAGAAATATCATCTAAAATTGCTCTAGGGGTTAAACAGGAAATCTAGTAGGCAAGCAGTAAGAAGCAAAAAAACAAACCCACAGTTATTACTCCACATGAGTCTACGAGTGTTTGACGTCTGGGAGAAATATCATCTAAAATTGCTCTAGGGGTTAAACAGGAAATCTAGTAGGCAAGCAGTAAGAAGCAAAAAAACAAACCCACAGTTATTACTCCACATGAGTCTACGAGTGTTTGACGTCTGGGAGAAATATCATCTAAAATTGCTCTAGGGGTTAAACAGGAAATCTAGTAGGCAAGCAGTAAGAAGCAAAAAAACAAACCCACAGTTATTACTCCACATGAGTCTACGAGTGTTTGACGTCTGGGAGAAATATCATCTAAAATTGCTCTAGGGGTTAAACAGGAAATCTAGTAGGCAAGCAGTAAGAAGCAAAAAAACAAACCCACAGTTATTACTCCACATGAGTCTACGAGTGTTTGACGTCTGGGAGAAATATCATCTAAAATTGCTCTAGGGGTTAAACAGGAAATCTAGTAGGCAAGCAGTAAGAAGCAAAAAAACAAACCCACAGTTATTACTCCACATGAGTCTACGAGTGTTTGACGTCTGGGAGAAATATCATCTAAAATTGCTCTAGGGGTTAAACAGGAAATCTAGTAGGCAAGCAGTAAGAAGCAAAAAAACAAACCCACAGTTATTACTCCACATGAGTCTACGAGTGTTTGACGTCTTGGAGAAATATCATCTAAAATTGCTCTAGGGGTTAAACAGGAAATCTAGTAGGCAAGCAGTAAGAAGCAAAAAAACAAACCCACAGTTATTACTCCACATGAGTCTACGGGTGTTTGACGTCTGGGAGAAATATCATCTAAAATTGCTCTAGGGGTTAAACAGGAAATCTAGTAGGCAATCAGTAAGAAGCAAAAACCAAACCCACAGTTATTTTGCATTCTTGGTAATACCAAATTTTAGTTCACAGAACCCACATTTAAATGAATAAATCTGATACTTTGGTTAACGATTATGAAGAAAAATATTATTTTTCTTCGAAAAACTTCTACTTTCAGTATGGTTCAATGAGTTATCAAATAGACGCCATCTTTGGATCCTGGAAAAATTTACTTGGATATTATTTAGACTTAGTACCACAGGGCCTACCATACGCGGGCGCAATTGGAGCAGTCCGCTCCGGGCGCTACACGAAATCCCAAATCATTCAAATATTGTTGATCACAGTGATCTTTTATGTAAGAGTCTACTGGTTTTGACAAGGGGAGCCAAAATGTTACTTGCGCCAGGCGCCGTTTGGCTCAGGACCGGCCCTGTAAAGTACCAACATTATTTCTTTACCTACCTATTTTATTAATTCTATTAATTAGCGTAGAAATACATTAAAAATATATATAATGCACACCCACCTACTATTTTAGCCCCTTGAAAAGAATGTAGTTTTAAAATATTTGGCCAAGGATAGAAATATTGTCAATGTTCTGAATATATATATTTTTTACAATTAATTAATTTACCCTTCAAATTAAACTTAATAAATCACAAAATATTTATTCAGAACGATAAATAAATCAATTATTATTAATATTCTGATTTTAGGTACCTTAAAATTATCTTAAACATTTGTTTACAAAACGCCCGGTGTACGTAAGATGTACAAGATAAACGTAAGTCGTCTAAACTGGCCTAAGATTTTTAAAATTATTGCTGCAAATGAACTGCTCCTAACCGTCTGGATCCATTGAAACAATAGCATCCCAAATTGGGTTGTGAGGCTGAAGTAGGAGATGGGAAAGAGGAAGATGTGGAAGTGCGTATCTATTCAGACCTGGTCACCAAACAGGGCTAAAGTCATTTCAAGCAATGTTTCGATTCTGAATTGTGGTCTTTCACCAGGGCGACGCTCAGAGTATTTACATATGTATATATATATATATATATATATATATACATATGTAAATACTATAATTTTTTTTTTTTTTTAAATGAATTTGAGGGATAGTAATTTGATTTAATTAAACAAAATTTATTTGCACTCACCGGGATTTGAACATTGTGACAAAGCTTTTTTCATTACTATATTCTTATAACTCAATGCTATTTTTCATTATTAAATATTTGTATTTTTTACAATGAATATACAATTTTTACACATTATACACTATACAGATTTATAAATGAAAATAAAAATAGACTTATCTCACCACAAAGAGACTATGTTGTTGTGTTTGGTGGGGGAATTCTAGCTCAATTATACATGGTGTCCGGAAACTCGTAGTACAAGCCGGAAACTGGAGAATGTATACCACACGGGGAACCCAAATAAACATAAAGTTTTTTGATTTGAGCATTTTTATAAAAAAAAAAAAACCAAAAAAATATATTTTTCGGCTATTTCAGGGTTCAAATTTTTTCGTCATTATTTGTTTTACTTTTAAATTTTTAAATAGTTTCAATTAGTTGGGTACTTTGATCTTCAGTAATAATTTATAAGAATTTGATCAAAAAAAAATCAACTTCTGACTCGATTTACTCGAAAACGAAAGCTCAAATCAAAAAAAATTATACTACAAAATCGACTCCAAATGTGATGTAGATTCACCAGTTTCCCGCTTGTACTACGAGTTTCCGGACACCATGTATAAAGTCATGTAAGCACTTAATTATAAAATATTTTAATAAATAAAAAAAATTATTATCAACAATAAAAAAATAAGAAAACAAAATAATAACAGATACGGACTTTTAGGACGGGTTGTTTCACGTAATTCTATTAATTCATCAAATTAGTATTCGAGTTCTGTGAAAGTTCTATTCGAGTTCTTTTACTATTCAAGTACTATAACAACCCGCCCGTGATAAAATAATGAGAGAACTTGAGTAGAACTTTCACAGAACATACATTTTAACTTTGAAACTTGAACTTGTAACGACTCGTCTATTTAGTAATTTTAGGTCATTTTTCAATTGAAGCTGAAATTCATTGAAGGTTGTTAAAATAGGTTATTCCTGTATAGAGATATTAGGTTATAATATTATTAAATACCTAGTTACATTCTTTAAAATTATTTTTATCCCGTTTTATTAATTAAAACTAACTAACTAACTAATCATCACGCCGTTTCCCCGCAGGGGTAGGTACTGAGGACGGACTGCCAAAAAACTCGGTCTTGGAAAACACTCCTTGCCTCATTCACATTCATGCATTTTCTCATTTTTATTTTTTTATAATTTTGTCGTTTATTATTTTTTTCATAATTTTTTTCATTTCATTAAAAAACTGAACATCTACATACTAAACAGATTTTTTTTGCCAGAATGCAATAATTTTAATCAATTGTAATTAATTATTTTACTTTGGGCGTTTGCTTACTTTTCAGCTTTTGGTTGTAAATTCAATGTATTTTAAATACAAGATTTTGAAAATAGAAATGCAAGGCCTAAGTTTGTTAACCTATTTTGATAACAATAATAATTTCTATCAAACAAGAACTAAGACGTAAATAATAGGAACTAACTGTAAGTTTAGAATCAAGACATTTATTTTTATCATTCATGTACGTAGACGTAAATAATAGTAACTAACTGTAAGTTTAGAATCCAGACATTTATTTTTATCAATCATGTACTTAGACGTAAATAAAAGTAACTAACTGTACGTTTAGAATCCAGACATTTATTTTTATCAATCATGTACTTAAACGTAAATACAAGTAACTAATTGTACGTTTAGAATCCAGGCTTTTATTTTTATCAATCATGTACTTAGCCGTAAATAAAAGTAACTAACTGTACGTTTAGAATCCAGACATTTATTTTTATCAATCATGTACTTAGACGTAAATAAAAGTAACTAACTGTACGTTTAGAATCCAGTCTTTTATTTTTATCAATCATGTACTTACCTAGACGTAAATAAAAGTAACTAACTGTACGTTTAGAATCCAGTCTTTTATTTTTATCAATCATGTACTTAGACGTAAATACAATTAACTAACTGTAAGCTTAGAATCCAGACATTTATTTTTATCAATCATGTACTTAGACGTAAATAAAAGTAACTAACTGTAAGTTTAGAAGCCAGACATTTATTTTTATCAATCATGTACTGAGACGTAAATAAAAGTAACTAACTGTAAGCTTAGAATCCAGACATTTATTTTTATCAATCATGTACTGAGACGTAAATAAAAGTAACTAACTGTAAGCTTAGAATCCAGACATTTATTTTTATCAATCATGTACTGAGACGTAAATAAAAGTAACTAACTGTACGTTTAGAATCCAGGCATTTATTTTTCCACTATTAAATAATAGTAAAATTCCATGCCAATCCATTTGGAAAACAGCCAATGAGACAAAGCTGAAAAATGTATGGCCCGTTGCAAATCTGCCAACATCAGAACACTACTACACACCCTTTACTTCCCGATCTTCTTCTTCTCATCCTCTTTCTTCTCCTCCCTCTTTTTTCTTCTTATCGCATTACCAAATTAAGCGTGCCAAAGACATGATAGCTCCGGGACAACGTGACTTTTGTGCGATATTCAATTTGGGAGGCGGGTTTGCGTACCGCCACCCCGGCAACTATTTATTGGATAATTAACACCTCTCCCATAAGTCACCCTAAGTAGTATGCTACGTTTGGTGATTAGCAGGATTTCCCGGGTTCATCGGGTGTGTTGTGTTCAGGATACGATGCCCACCAGCTGCGCGGCATGCCAGATTGGAAGGGGCTGGTTTTTGGGAGACCTTTTAACCTCTCCAACTAGTCTCTTGACCCATCGCCTTGTGCCGCAGTGATCCCTAGATTCATACCCAACCCTCATACCTCTTACCTTCCTTGAACTTCCTCCCCTTCCTTTCCTAAGAAAGAGCCTTTACACAGCATCTTCTTTAGGGCCTCCCGTGTGAGGTTAAAATGAAAAAAACATTTACAGTAGCAATATACTAAAAATAAACATTAGATAAACTTGTTGAAGTATTGAATATTCACTTGGTTGGAGCAATTAGTAAAATTTACGCTAATACTATGTGAATATATAAATTAATAATAAAACATTTTTTTACAAAATATGAAAAACATAAATAAAAATGAAAAGAAAATTATTAAATAAATAATTTTTAATCATTTTTTTTTTCAATTTAAATTAACCCCGCACATGAGGTTCTGAGGTAATTAATTTCCCTAACGGATTATTTCATCTTTGGGGATGTAGTGTGTAGGGTCTTTTTTAGCAAAGGATAGAATGAACATGGATCTTGAAGAGACCAATGATTTAGGAGGGAGAAAACACAGAGTCCAGCAAATTGTTCCAGGGCCGATATGTTGGGCTCAAGAACGAGTCGTAGTGACTACGCAATATTGTGTGACATATGTCAACCATGTGCAAACATTGACTCAGAAATGAGTGGTCCGTTTGACAGATTCCCTTATCTCAAAAAACGCATTGCAATCTTTAGAGTACAGACGTCATGTAGGTATGGTGTTCCTGTTATACCAGCATTACAGTGGAAGATGCTCCGAAAAACTAGCGTCATTGATCCCTTCGGCACCGGTGCAAACGGGCGCCCAAAACATTTACACGATTGACATTTGTCACATGAGAACGGGTCGCTTCCACGATTTGCCAGCCTCTTGTTTTTCAAGACCCATGTTTACTCCTTTCTCTCCTCAAAAAGACCTTCCACACAGCATCACCAGAGAAGACGTAGTCCCTGTAGCGATGCTACCAGAATATTTGGGAACGTTCACCCTTGCAAACGCATCATAGCTAGAACTCCAGATACGATGCTAGCATTCGGCGCGCCTACCTACACGCCTGAAAATTATCGATGCACCGGGCGCTATAAAACAGGCGCGTCGAGACGTACTCAGTCAGTCATCAAGCAGTATCAGCATTAGCAGTTACAACAGTGACCAACCTGCCGGATTTTATCTCCCGCGCACCTGCCGACCAGGTCAATTATACCTTCGGCTATCCTGCTTCACACTCGATTGCCAGGAAGACACCACGTCTTCACCAATGCTGAACACATCCTAAATTTCAGCCTCCACCAACGTGGTGTCGAGCCACTGACTTTATCGTCTCAACCACTCCACCGCCGTCATCGCCGCTTACACCTGGTTTCATAGTCATCGGTCCGGAGTAATCTCAGAACTGCACCGACTCAAATTATCGCTGTGAATTCACAACCTACCATTTTCATTGTCTCCTCACCACATCCCCAAGCATCAATCTATAAATGATCGGTTAAGATGATGAATATTGCTTATTTTTCCACACAATCTAGCATTTTACAGGTATAAAAGTACATGTACATTTTATATGAATACCGCACAACAGTCTGAACTGCTCCCAACTACCCGGTACCAGTAGGACAATGGTTTCCCCGATTGGGGTACGTTAGTGAGGCTGAAGTGAGTGGGGATGGGAAGGAATGTGAAACATGAAGGTGAAGAAGTACCTGGGTAACCACTTGGTCTTACGCAAGAACGATACTTATGCGATATTTAAAAGAATTTAAGCATTATTTTTAATGAAGTTTTGTCAGCATCCTTAGATATATTTATTCGGATGAATAGAACCATAATAATGAATAAATTTTTTGGACACTATTGAAGTTTTAAGTAGTTTATCATATTTAATAATGTAAATTATTTTGTTTTCTGTAAACCACAGTTTTCTACGTTACTAAAATAAAATAAATACCATAATGAATAATTTATTTATTAATTTTATTTTAGTAATTTGTACATTTAAGTTTACAAATGACTAATTAATTTTTACATATTAATATTATATGTTTTTTTTTTTTATGTGGCTTCTACACAACATCTTGAATTTTTCAATTGGGGCAGACTTTAGGTTTTCCGGCAGCGCGTTATAGTATTTCATCCCTTTATAGAATATACTGTTCTGTGTATTCGCCTTGTCCTTTTTTGGTAGCCTGATTTCATTGCACGTCCTAGTTTTATGTTTGTGTATGTCCTTGTTGTATACAATTTTATTTGAAAAATATTTGGGTAGCAGGTTTACTATTTTGTGTACAAATATCATCGTGTTCAAGGTCAACACCTGTTTCACCGTTAACCAATTTAGTTCGTTTAACATTTAATTTACTTTTGAATATCTATTTCGTCTGAGTATTGTTCTCATTGCCCTATATTGGAGAATTTGAAATTTATTTTGTTCTCGGTCGTTACACAGAAAAAGGATAGTTGAGCAGTAATTAAAATGTGGAGCAATAATGGAGTTATAAATGGTGATTGCAGTCAATGTAATGGCATTTTCAATTATGTCAACTGTATTTTAATTACTCTAATAAACAATAAACATTGTTTATTAAATCTCAAGTGACTTCTCAGGTAAATTTAAGTAGTCCTGTACAGAATATAAATAAATAATAATATATGTGCATTATTACGCAGCTTCACGTTTAATGGTCAAGTTCAAATGTATTGGTGATCGACGAACTGGTGGATACAATTTGTTAACTATATGTTGCTTATAGCTTTTCTTGTCTATAGTTAGTAATAAGAATGTAAACATAAATTTTATATTTGTAGAGTGCTCTTGAGAGAATTTCTCACTAAAATGGCACAATTAAAATCATCCAAATATTATTATTATTATTTATATAACCACAAAAAAATTCAAAATTTTCTCAAAGTACGGTTCTGTTGAAAATTTTCTTTTTCCCTCAATTTTTTTTTACTATAGATGACATTGTCATTGACTCAGATAATTTAAAAAAGAACTCGCCCAATTGTTTTATTTGAATTCGAGATTCAAAATTTATCAAACTGACTCGGAGGAATTTAAAAATTCATAAAAATGGACTCGCCCATGTGTGTTTTAAGGCGATGCACTACATCGTATAATATTTTAAATTAAGCCGCTATCAATAACAACTCTTACATAGATGGCAATAAGGTTTAAATTCCCGCTGAACACCAGCCGCCTGTTTTGATTTATGCAAGAAAAAAACATGGCCAAAAAGTGCCTTTTATTTTATTTTCTGGATGTTCAGGCATAAATATTTAATTTTTTTATATCATTTTATAAATAACTTAATTTGCCACATTATACAATAAAATCATAACCGAAAATGGGTTCGTAAGTAGGAGATTTTGAACTTTAAAGCAGTTTTCATAGGCCTATTCATTATTTTTTTCTGGGCTTATAAAAAGACTTATGTAAAAAATACTCAATTATTTCAAAGGCCAAGATGTATTCTACTCGCAGTATTTAATTAAAGCATCTGAAACATTTCTAGGCGACCAAATTTTCAAATCAAAAACACATGATTTTGCATAACCACGTATGGCATCGCCTTAATTTGAGATACCTTTATTCTACACCTACACCTTATTTAAATATAATCTGAGAAAACTATCAAAATGTTGAACACGAGATATCAGTTTTAGGGAAAATATTCTGCCATGAAAACAAATTATTTACTCAGAAATCTATTTGAATTTAATTCTAATAGGAAAAAGTAGTTATGAATTATGTAGAAATCTTAGTTACCCAAGCTCTTCTTGCAATTCATTACGAAAATGTTATTTTTTCTAATAAATCATTGGTTCATGTAAAATTTTCGATTTGAAATTATTGTCTTCTGTGGTAACAAAAAAATAAGTCAATTGTTGATAATATCACTCTTGTACTTATTTCTAAATTCAATTCCTTCAATTCTGTTTAAAAGATGTTGTAATTTTAATGTATTCCATTTCATTGAATAATATTTGTTCAAATTATTATTTTTGTGGAACGTCTCTGTTAGCTATAGCGCCATTAATGTTTAGTGATATGTTTGGTGTCATGAATTGATTTTTTTTAAATTGTTTAATTTAATTTACCTAGAACTTTCTCTCCTTCGTTCCATAAAAAAACCTCTACACAGCACCCCCAAAGATTACATAGGCCTTGAAGGATTTTTTTTCCTCGCCTCCTGTGCGGAGCTAATGTTAAAAAAACATGGGGAAATTGTGCACAAGATGACATGCTTTTTGTTCTGAGGCAAATATATAAAAATAAAATAACGACACGAATTTTCATGTTAGTTAAATGACACACTATCAGTCTAATTTGACACACAAGGACAATATTCTAATTATCGGTACACAATTCACATTTCAAAGGCTTAGTTCCTGGAACAACACAGACGTATGGAATGTGTGGTACATAGTACATTTAACTGCAGTACCTACATGTTTTTGTCAGTAATGACCCTCTAACCTAAATACCTCTATATTTTTTATTGTTATAGTTAGTTATAATAGTTTCAATAAGTTTCAAAGTTTTAATTTTTAGGGTCTCCTGAAAACGAATCGAATTTATGGACGTGACGAGTGACGTCACCAATGACCAGTCTCAAAAAACAAACTTTTTTTTTCAACCCGCGCTGTATTTTGTATGGGAGTCGAGACGTTTTTTATTCTTAAGCCGCACTTTTAACATCGAAGAACACTAGGTAAAATTTTGGCATCTCGTTACTAATGTCATCGTATTACATCAAAATGTAAAAATGCATCCATGACCGCACCTGATAAACTATTTACCGGTGTTTAAAAACATGTATGAAAACATTTTAATCGGTTTAAATATGAATGTGGACCAGAGTTTGCCAATGTATATGGTCTAAAATGAGAGATGATGAGATTTTCAAATTCCCCACAAGTTCCTTTACCTCCAAAATCAAACAAAATTCTTTTGAATTTACATCGCCAAAAACCTTATTTTTGAAAAAACTTGGAATTTCCTGGTAATTTGGAGTATTCTCCACGAATTGGCAAACCTTGATATGGATTTTGTAGACCATTGATATATTACTCACGTAGACTGGTTGTGATCAATCAGCTGTTCAGTCGTATCAACCAAACGGTGTGTTTTAACGAGATTCTTTAGATTGTTTTAGTCGTTTTTAAATTTTCAGAATCAGGGTTTGTTGATCCATATGAATATAAGCCATAATATTTTTAACTGTAGTTCCTTATTGGTAACGTATCCACTATTATTCCATCTTGCATCTTAAGCCGACGGCTGCTATGTAATTTTACCCAACAGGAAATAAAATGATTGCTGCTTTCTGCGACTAAAAACGAGGTAACTTTTATTATTCTTGAATATGCATAACCCATAATAAGTGCAGACATCTTAAAGTAGTCAAACACATCGAAAGACTTACCTGACACAACTTTTTTACGTTAGGTTAGTTTTAGGTTAGTGCAGCGGCGTCCTCTGTACGCTGATACGTGAAGGTGATGTAAGCACTATATAATCTTACCTGACTATCCTTCGCACAATTCCCTTATGTAGTTTTATTTAGGATGATAATACAGTAACTATGACTCGGAAACAGAGTGTTATCACTTTTCTCCTAAATCAAGTCATAATCTGTAGCAGAAAAGGTCTCAAAGGTGAGCTTTGGCATTACACAAAGTATGCATAGCTTTCTGACAAGAATATTTAATTCAACGCATACTTTCTCCATCAGAGATATTTGAAATAACTGTTAAAATATTACAAAAATCTGGTTTATTATTAATGCTTTATATTTTTTTTAAATTCTGAAATTTTTTTCTAGTCATATACAAGTTTTTTTTCAATGCTTTTTGACTACCACTAAGCACTTGCCCGTATTATGGAAGCCGAATTTATTTATGTAATACCTGTTTATTTTTACATATTCTGTTTTGTTAAATATAATGCATTAGATTCGAAATGGAATTATGAGCAAATCTATAATTGGTTTTTCAACTAAGTAAATTGCAATTGCACGTGTATAAATCAAAATTATTTTTAACTGTTGATTTCTTAAATTAAAATAAATATTAACTTAACTTGTTGAAAGAATGGAAATATAGGTGAGCAACAAAAAATTTAGAACAATTACTTTAGTATGGTGTAGCTATTTTACCAACGCAGAAACCCAGCAATGTTTATTTCCATCATTTTGTCTTTTTACCTTTCCCATTTTACTAATATGGCAATCTATCTGGCAACATTTTTTTTGCTTTAATAATTTACTTTTTTTATTTATTGACGCCCTATTGGGCTTTTAAGTACATAACAATTACAATTTTCATTATTAACAGTAATTAATAACAGTATAAAACAAACAATAGAAAATCGAAATAAAATAATATGTCCATTTAAAAAATTGTGGACTAATTTGGCTTTAAATGAATAAAATATTCCTTAGTACATTTTATATTCCCACAGTATATTTTGGAGGTATATGTAAAGATAGCAAATTTATAGTGTCAGGGCAGTCCAACCTTGAATGAACAATTTCATATAATAAAAGGAGATCAAGTATTTTTCGCCTTTCAGATAATTTCGATAAGTTAAGTTTACTGCGTACATTGACATAATTGATTTCAATAATAGGAATACCAATTTAAAATTAATAAAACGTAAAAAATTATTTTGAATTTTTTCAATTTGTAAACAATGAGAGTTGAAATGAGGACACCAAATGGTTGAATTGTATTCAACCTGACTTTTAACCAGAGACGTGTATAGTAATTTTATAGTTTTTCTGTTATTAAAGTCTTTAGCGATTCTGAGAATAAATCTAAGCATTTGTAATCCCTTACTGGTAATGCTATTAATGTGATTCAAGAAGCGTAATTTGGAGTCAAAGATAACTCCAAGGTCATTGAATTCAAATACTCTTTTTAGGTTGGCATTGTTAATTGAGTAGTCGAATAATAAAGGGGTTTTAGATCTATGGAAACTGATCGTTTGGCATTTGTTGATATTAAGATGTAATTTGTTTACGATGCACCATTCATAAAGTTTATTTGAGTTCATTTGTAGAGTTAAACAATCAGAAGAATTACCGATCGATTTAAACATCTTTAGATCGTCGGCGAAACGAAGAAAGTGAATATTATCGAAAATTAGTGAAATGTCATTAATAAACAGTAGGAAAAGAATTGGTCCTAGGTGGGAACCTTGGGGGACCCCACTTAAGGCAAAAAAAGTGTAAGAAGTTGTGGAGGTAATTTTTACAGATAATTTTCTGTATGATAAGTAACTTCTAAACCATTCAAGAAAGTTTCCGCTTATTCCCAAGTGTTCTAATTTTTCCATTAAAATGCGATGAGAAACAGTATCAAAGGCTTTGCTAAAGTCAGTATAAATTGTATCAACTTGAAGACCCTTGGACGGTGCATTAGAAATAATTTTTTTGTAAAGCAATAAGTTAGATGACGTAGATCTGTCTGGCATAAAACCATGTTGAAATGTTGATATAATTGGTTTAATTTGATGCATGATTTTACTTAATATAATCTTTTCTAAAAGTTTAGGTAGTGATGACATAAAACTTATGGGTCTTTAATTTTCAATTTGACATTTATCTCCTTTTTTTAAAATAGGTGTTATAAAGCTACTTTTCCAAATTTCAGGAAAACAACCTGTAGATAAGGATAAATTGAAAATTATAGTAATAGGATAAGCTAGAACATGAATACAGTTTTTAAGTAATATTGAGGGAATCATATCTGGCCCGAATTCGACCTGATATCCAGCTGTTTGATAAAAGTCAAAACATCATTTACTACCACATAGATGGTATGCAAGTTGAGTGAGCTTTCGGTAAATTGGGGTTTATCAGATAATATGTTGTCATTGTCTTCAACATATACATTCTTGAAGAAACCTGCAAATAAATTTACAATATCGTTTTTGTCATGGCCCACTTTTTTTCCCGTAAAACATTGTACCGGGAAAGTTAGAGTTATTTTTCCGAAAAGAGTTAGCGTAATTCCAAAATGTATTAATATTTGCTAAAATAGAATTTAGAATCTAGAAAAAAGAAATATAAAGAAAAAATCCTCTGTTATTTTGAATTTTTTCAACCTACTCACTTTTTTAAATTAATACCTTAATTAATCGTTATTATCACGGGAATATCGGTTATTGCCTTACACCAAGGTTATTAAAGTCACCGAGGAAATTAAAAAGTAAAGTTCTATTTTTGGTCGGCTGTGTTCTGATTATGCAAGGACATAATGAAGCCATTTAGACAAAGTCCTAAAGCCAAGTTATTATTATAAAAGCTATTGATTTTAAATGACTGAGCGTAGCGTTCTGTTTTATTTCGACCATTTGCATTTCATTTGTTACGTAAATTCGTTTGTTACGTTTCGGTTCCGGTGGAAGATGGTGGACTTGTTGAATACTACTTTATTTATTTATACACCAAAAAGGCTTCTACATAAAAGTTATGCATTAAGCGGTGTACATATGAGAATATCTGTATTATTTAGGAAATAATAACAGTATGTAGATGTAATCCATTATGGTGGTTACAAAATATAACAACAATAATAGTAAAACGTAATGGTAACATAAAATAAAATGTAAACTAGAACAATACTATTTAGGCAAATCACTAAAACTACAATACCAACGCTACTATAATTTGTAGGATTCCATCGGTTATTGAGTGTGTCTGATAGTTGGTTGTGTATGTATTACATAAGAATGTTACATTTTGTCTTGCGTTCGTAGTCGGTGCATGGAATTTTATAGTGGCGACGATGGCAGGGCTGTTAATGAAGTTATTAATAAAAATACTACGATTTCGAATAATCGTGGTTCCTACTACGAGCTGTTAAATGGGAATACGCAATGTTTGTGGTTTATAATTAACTAAGCATGTATACTAACATCTACTTATATATATATAGATTAATATATGATTTCGGAGAAAATTTCGATTTTGATTTATGAATTAAGAGAACATTATGTAGGTACTTAATGCAAAGTCTACTGTTCGCAGAACTAACAGTTATTTTCGGTTCGTCAGTGGGAAAGAAAACATAGCGCTTTTGTGTTGGTTGTAAATTTTAACATAATGCGAATGCTTTTTTTAACCAATTAAGAAATATCTGATTATATTTATGATGATCTATATTATATTTTCTTTTGTTTGGCAGGAACCAATCATTTTTAATTTGCACTTATATAACGTATGTAATTAGTAGCTGCGGTCCGTGACTTTTCTGTGTACTCTTTTATGATTTTCTCAGCTACAATGCTCATGTACGTATTATGGTAGTCGTACTTGATTTATGTAAGAATAATAAAAAAATATTTTTTTGAACAAATAATAAAACATAAGGGAAAGGACATGTTAAACTGAGTGATAAAGAGATATTTTAAAGAAAATAGAAATGAAAATATTAAAAGTAAGATTAAAATTTAATCCAAATTATTTATATCATTATTTTTATCTTTATGTTTTTTTTCTGTTAGAGCGGTAAAATTTAAGCTAGAGCGTTGATATTGATAAATCAGACATTAATGATGTTGTTGTTATTTTTTGTTACATATTTTCAGCTACAACAGCATCTAAAATATCGTATTTTTCAAACTTATCAGTCTAGCTAATAGTCAGTATGACATAGTAATAGTATAATCTTGGCGAGTCCTTAAAAACAAATGTATAATGACAAAATTACATTTTTTATGCGTTTCAAGTTACCAAAATACTTAAGACGAAAGTTTATTGTTATTGTGTGCATTTTTTTTAAACGTGCAGCTGGAAAAATAGATGCCAAAAGCTCGTTCCCCACTCGAGCCGTTTTACACGTAAATTAATCGAAGAGGCTCTTTCTCATGAAGGCAAACTGTAAACGGGTGTTACGCTTGTGTACGTTGAGTTTCACGCAGGTACACCGGTGCACTGGGGATCAATGCTGCTAGCTCCTTCGAGCAAGCTCCATTAAACACTTGTAGAACAGACTTAGCATGCCCACATTGCGTCTGTGTATTAGATATGGCAATCGGTCTGTTAACAATGGATTGTCAATCAGACGGACCGCCCTCCTTTGCACGGAATCAAGTAGGTAATTATTTTAGGGATCCAGCCTGGAGGTGGCTCCCAAATTCAATTGTTCATCGTACTTGAGACTTGTATATGATTAGCAGCTGATCACTATTGACTGCTAAGTCTATATAATACACCCAGTTAGTTATGAAGTTGTGAAAAAAATGTTTTAAAGATAAATTTTTAAAGCTTAAGCTTTTTGTTGTTGATTCGACGGTTGCTGTTAAGCGTGAATATCATCCTTATAATCACCTGCGTAAGTAGTGCATGGTTTTGTTAGTTTTTTACGAATTGGATCGCCTCTGAGTTTATTACAGTCTTTGTTTACAAGTTTATCTAAAGAATGCCATCGCAATGAGAAAAAATGCTTATAAGTAATAATAATAATGTTCATTCATATTGATAAGTTGGTGTTTAAATTTAAAATTAATACCTCATTTTATCATTTAACTTAATGCGTCACTGTTATTCTAAAACTAAATAACATTTTTTTGGTGCAATTTGTTAACTTCTATATAATGTAATTAATTACATTGTCAAAATATAATTGTGTTGAAATTTTTTTTTTTTTAAATTAAACATGAAATAATTAAAAAATAATTACGCTTCTGTATTTGCTTGGAATGAAATAAAACATTTCACTTTTGTTTCCGTAATGTAACATATTACGTAGTCGGTACCTATTAATACGTAATAAGCTGCTCGACCCAGAAGCAACATCCCAAATAAAACATCAAAAACATTTGTAAAAAAAAAAACATAATAAACAACATACATAGGTATAACTTCCACGGCACAGAGAGAGAGAGAATAAAATTAACGTGGAATCCGGAATAAATCCACGACTCCCCCCACAGGTGTGCCCGCGAGATATGTACCGAGCGGGGTTGCCAGCGACCCCAGTTGGGGTACCTACCCGGTTCCCAGTACCTACCACACAACTAGGTAGGTACCTACCCTCCTAGGTTCATCAGCACCCCCGCTAGGGGGCGGAAAGGGAAACACAAGAGGGGAAGAGCGAGGGACGCGGTTTTTTAACAGGGAGGTTTTTTAACCCCACCCCCACCTCCTCCCAATGACGCGAACGAGGTGGTTTTTTAACTCACTCCCCTCTGATGGAATGAAAATGTTTGAAAATGTTGAATCCCCCCTTCCACCCCGTGCGCTAGCTATGGAAATCGTAGTGTATTCGTATAATGGTTCTTATAATGGGGTTAGGAGGTTTTTTCGGGGGGGTCGGGGGTTTTTTAACCCCCCTCGTCCCGTGAACTGGGATGCTGCGCCGAAAATTACAGTGCGTGGGAGGTGCGGGCCGGGAAGTTTTTCGCTTTGTATTGCAAATATACAAAATAGCATTTCCCTGATATGGTTGCTGTCGGGGAAGGGGGGTTCGTGGTAGAAGGGAGGGGGGGGGGTTGAAATGTGATTAATATTTAAAAATGAAATCATTGTCCGTATTGTTTCGATGGAATCACAAGTATATATATTATATTAAATGATTTCTGACCTACAAATACATTTTAATACTATTGTTTTATACTGCATGAAAATGATGAAATATAAATTAAAATATCATGTAGGGTTTTAGAAATGTAATCAAATCATAAAATGAAAATAAAAATGTAGGAAAAAAACATTATTGGACACATCATTTAAAAATAACATCTAATTTTTGTTCGCTTTAGGTTAGGTTAAGTCATTACTTTTACGTGTTACCTTCTCGTAATCAGTAAAAAAACCTTTTTAATATTATTTTACAATGAATATTCTCATACAAAATATAATTAAATCCTACAGTCCAAAAGGCCATAACTGCTGCTCCATATTAATCCATTTTTATCAATTTCTAATTAACCCGCGCCGCCCCTGCCGCTCCAGTTTCAACAGGCTCCCGCCGCCCACAGCACGCACAAGCCGGGGGGGGACGGGACGGGGGAACCCCAACCACTCCCCGCGGCCCCCGTCACCCCGAGTCCCCCCTTGGCACCACCCGTCAGCCCCCCGCGCGGGAAATTAATTTATTGCGTTTCTATGCGTAGCGCGGCTGTTGCTCTACAGACGGTATTGCGTAAGCCACGTGAAATTTTTACTATAAATTTTAATCTATTTTAAAAACGTTAGTTCGAGCACAACTTTTTAAATTTCATCTTTTTTTTTATTTTGGTAAAATATTTTTTTACATTTCATAGTTATCCAGTAATTTTGGCCTCTCTGGGTGGCTTACCTGTGTTGAGGCCTTCATTTTATAATATAAAAAAATATACATAATACATTTAAAAATAAATAAATATAATCTTGTGTGTTTGCGAGTGATGTGTATTTTATATTGCTTTTGTGTGTTACGTGTAGGTTTTATCATGTTATGTTATGAAATTTGGTAATATTGTCTTTTTTGTTCTTTAATCCATTTGTAATTTTGTGTCTGAATTTATTATTGTTTTCCTCAATTTTGTTTTCAAGTGTTAGACTGTTGAATGCTTTTATAGCATGGTATTGATAGTGTCTTTGTCCAAAGCTTGTATTTACTGTCGGATTTTTTGTGTTATTATATATAAAATACTCACATATTATATATATGTTAGTATTTTATGTATGTTTAAATTTGTTTTTTTGGTCAAAAATGTAGAAAATATATTTCTAATTATACAAGGTTTTCAGTGATTATTAATCATAGTGTTATTCATTAGTGATAATCTTACAATTTTTATAGGTTTCATTGTTTAAATTATTAATTTTATAATTTTAAAAAATGTTTGGTTATGAAACGTCTGAAATGTCTGTAAGAGCCGGCAAGAATATTCAACAAATAAAAATATATTTTTGTCAAGGCTAACAATTTTTTTTTGTTTAACAAACCCAGTAGCAGTAATAGGAATATCCAAAGCCAAAATTAATGTAAAAGATCGTCACTGAAATTGCAGTGCTTCTTGTTATGCCTGGTCACAATTCTTTAACACTGCAATTGCAGTGCTCCGGCTTTTAGGCGTTAACTAAAAAAAAAAATCAAAAAGCAAACTGCTCAATTAAGGTAAAGGGAAAATTAGACGTTAAAATCAGGAAATTTGTCAAGAACACCACTGTAGCATCCCACCCGAATTACTGCACAAGTTAATGTTTCTGATTAATAAAGTTCTGAAGTCTTGATATAAATTCGCAGGTAATAGAATAATATTTAAATATTTTAAAATAGATATACATTTGATTTTATACATAAGAAATTTTCAGCTAAATAAAATACGCTTTAAAATTAGTTATATTATCTAAGCTATGTATCTGTATAATAATATAAATGTGATGCATTTTTATAACTAGGTAGGTATGCGTATGTGTATTGCATACACTCTAGCATGGAATGCATTTATATGTATCGAAAATCTTCTTAGTAGGGAGTGACCTCTCAATGATATTGCCGCCCCAAAATGTCACGATGATGACCAAAAACCATGTTTTTCTCCAACAATTTTCAAATCGTTAAATACTTAAATAAATAAAATAAAAACATAAAAATGTATACTTTTTTCCAGATACTCGAGAATTCGCCTCATTCTAAGATCAACATCCAAGATTAATTGTTTCAAAGCAAATATCAAATCATAAAAACAACCAATAAAATTTTACTATTCGGTTCACAATACAGAGATTATGGATTTAAAAGGCGGCGAGTACAAATACAATATAAAAATAAAATAATTTAAAATTTAAATTTAAATTTAAATAAAATAATTTAAAACAAAAGTAGAAATGAATCGTAGATTTAAAACCCTCCTCTACCATGTCCCGATCACTTCTTCCAAAACTTCCAAAAGCCCTCAAAATAATATCGTATTTGAAATGTTTATAAGTTTTAAATCCAGCAGAACTGAGATGGTGTTGTCCAGCCAATCAGTCAAGGTAATACGGAAGCCTAAAATGTCATAATATGTAGTGGTACGCCACTACTCGAGTCGGACCGTGTCAAGTACTACTTAGTAAACAGTGCCAAGTGCTAAGGTACCTAGGCCGTCATTGAACATACTGGAAATTTCGGCAGTTGCTCAGCGATACGGGTGGCAATGTTTGTAGCCATAGCAACCAGAATATTTGGGAACGTTCTTAGGTGCAACTTGAATTGTATTGACATCTTATATAAACGACAGCGGGAAGGTACTCAGTCAGTATAGTAAGCGCTACGTTTTAACGCGCTACTCAAAATAACTTACTCCTTTCGATTTCTTAAATAATCCTTGCTATAATAAATCTATTATAAAATATTACATGGTTTACTTTCAACATCGAACACCTTCAACCTACGCAACAAATATATACAATAATTAAATTTAAAGTGATTTTTTTTAAAAAGATGTCATAGTCACACTAGATCTGAGCAGTTAACTCTTGTGGGATATTACAAACAACAACAAAATTGTGTAAGATAAAAAAAAATCTTCTCAATTACATAGGTATCTAAAAAATAATAAAAGAAAAAAGCTTAGCGTCTTAACGCGTTTTATCAAACATCAATATTTTTTGATAAATTATTCAATTTCCACAACATCCGCTAACCTTTACGCCCTAGAGAACGGCATTATTGGGAGGCAGTTGCCCTGCTTTTTTGTATCCCCCTCGAACCCCCCTCCCAGTTTCTCTCCTTCCACCCCCTTCTTTCCACCCCGCTTCGGGTTTTCCGGCAACAATACTCGGCAAACATATGACAAGAGGATTTTACCGTTTTCTATGTATATTTTTGACGTTAAGAGCGCTATGGATTCGGTTCTTTCAAGGGTAGTTTGGTTTTTTCACTAAGCGGCTTTCACTTTTGGCAGAATGGGCGGGGAAGTAACGTAAGCCCTCGGGTACATACGTGCTGAAATGTGCACATAAATACGTCATTTTTAGCATTAAAAATTAAATACATACGAAAAAAATTACATCAGAAGTAACGAGTTGAAACAATCTTCTGGGTTTCAGATTGAAAATTATAATAGTTTGAATGTACCAAATATATGCTTAAAATATACTATTGAAATTATTCAAAAATCCTGAATCCTCTACTACACCGTGTATTCATTACATTAGGTCATATCACAATGACATAAAAAATATTCTTTTTAGTTTTATAACATTCGGGAGAGAAACTACATTTATTTTACGACAAAACTCAACAACATCCTATCCCCAAATATAAAGCTAATAGAAAAGTTTAATGATTTCATGAATAAAAATCTGGCTGAAAGAGATCAATGAAAAGACTAAATGAAAAAATAAATAGAACTGTTACTGTAACTGTAATAAATAGAAAGTACGGGTCTCCCTAGTGAGGAAGACTAAGATATACAATTTATTTCTATACATATGTTCGCTATCATATTTTGATTAATATTTATAGTAACTATAGGAAATAAAATTTCTGAAACCCAGGAAACATAAATCGATAAAAAGATAGAATAAAAAATCTCTAATTGTTATATGTTTATCTTTATCTAGATATAAATGCATTTTTTTAATGTAATTCGTAAGAACATCACGTGAGATATGTATATTCGTATTAAAATACGCTGACTTAATGTATTTGAGGAACCCTCGTTACAAAAAGTTCTATAAATAGATTACGAAAGTATTCTCACGATGAAAATATTTGATTATTATTTTTTTAAAGAAATGAGATGCTTAAAGATGAATAATATAATATCTTGACAACCTGAAACTTGTTACCAAAAATAAAAAGAGAGATAATGGTTATCTCTCTTTTAGATTATGGTAATCTCTTCACGTGAAAAACTCATTTTTAATTTATTACTTGCTTTCTAGCCGGCTTCGCTCCGGAATGTATCTTTATAGTAGTTGATTTCAACATTTCAACAAATATTATTCATAATCTTTTATCTAATTGAACAAAACTGGAAATTTATGAAATAAACAATATTACAAAATCTTCTCTGATATTTTATACTTACGTGTTACATTCATATGATGCTTGATTCCCCGACACTTGGCCCCCTGACACCTTCCCCCCTGACAATTGTTTCTCCGAATAGTTAACCCCCCGGATAGTAGATCCCTCGAGTAGTAGATCCCTCGGGTAGTAGATTTCTCCGCCAGTTGATCCTTCGGATACTTGATATACCTCCGAATACGATGACATAATTTTATATATCATCTCTGCATACTTACTAATTTAGGGTATCAAGTATCGAAGAGATCAACTAGTGGAAGAATCTACTATCCAGGTCATCAACTATCCGGGAGGTAAACTATCAGGGGGGGTAAACTGTCCGGGGGAGTAACTTTCGGGGGACAATTTTCGGGGGACCAATTTTAGGGTCACCTTAATTACATATGAAAGCTAATGGTGGAGATAATGACGAGAGTTAAAAATAGTTGCGTTGATGTAGAAATTAAAGTCTAGTTTTCATGTAGCCAGAGCTCACCGTTTTTTTATTGTTAAAGCATATAAATTTTCTGCTTTATAGTTATGATTGTCTATGAGAAGACAATAGTATTTTCTTTTGGTACGTCATATTATTAGTGATTTTTATCTAATCTTTTGTTCATTAGCCTAGCTTTAGATGATTTGATCATACTCGAGAGTTAACGTAAAACCAAAGACAGTATAGAAATAATTTTACTTTATGGAGGGTGTTTCCTAGAACTTGAAATATGGATTTCTTAATTAATTTGGTACTGCCAAAAAAAATGGACCCTTAATCGTGGTCAGATCTTGATATTAATTGCCTTAATTTTGTGACAGTAGAAAAACCTTTTAAAAGTTGTAATTCATACACACACTTGGCGAATATACCAATCCATTGCTTGTATTCAATGTAAAATATAGGTAAAGTATGACAATATTAGTTTAAGGGGATATTTCACCATCCTCTTGATAGCTTATCCACAGAATAATGAATATTTTTCATTTACTAATTATTTATTTATTTATTTGAGTATACAATTCGTTACTCGAACCTACGAATAGTGGTTTAAAACCGGAAAATTTTGCTGAGTTATTTATTTATTATATGTATCATGTTAAAGGGTTTTTATATATTATATATGTATAATCATGTATCATGTAAAAGAGTTTTTATATATTATATATGTATAATCATGTATCATGTAAAAGGGTTTTTATATAAAAAATATATGAAAAAAAATATAAAAACCCTTTTAAATGATACACATTCTACAAGATTTACTCTATAATACAGTGAAAACAGAAGTTTTCCAATGTTTAAAACAACAATAATAGAATAAATCACCAAAAACTTAAAAAATGAACATAATAAATGGTAAATATTATTTTCCATTTAAATGTATATAAAATAAGAGAAGAGAAAAAATAATCTCTCCTTCGCGATACTTCGAAATAATTATATAATGCTACATTAAAAAAACCATTCAGGTATGTCTTATATAATGATAAACTCATATTAAATATGTCGATATTTAGGTGAGTTTGTTTCCAAGTGTATGAAGGCGATATGTAGGTGCGTGTGTCACATAGATAGACCCAGAATTATTGTTGTAGAATAGTATATTTTGCCTGGTTGCTCGATTCAAAACAGTCTAGTTTGGAATGCATAATTTTGTACAAATATGTTAAGACATTTATTTTTCTTCTCTTCTCTAGGGTATGCATTTTAAGCGTATTTTATAAGCAATAATTATTAGCCTGAAGCACTCATCCACATTGAAAAATCTCCTGATAAAAGATACATGACGCCAATAAAATAATTGTTACCCTTTGTGCTATGCATAAAAAATCTTGTCTTAAACATTAGTTTACCAAAAGAATAGTATTTATTTTTATTTACTTTTCTTTATTTTGGCTTTCACCCATTAGGGGTGATCTTAGCCATTAGGTGATCTTAGCCATACACAAGTAACTGTTGCTCCAGCCTCATTTTCGAAAAAGTAAGGTCCAATGACTCCGCCGGACCATAAACCGCACCAAACAGTCACACGTTGAGGATAAAGAGGCTTTTCAACAATAATTTTTGAGTTTTCTGAGCCCCAAATGCGACAATTTTGCTTGCTGACGAAGCCACCGAGGTGGAAATGGGCCTCATCACTCAAGATGATTTGCATTTGATTCACTCAAGTGAATTTTAGTCATTTCAATGCGTTGTTGAAGCGTGTATCGTTCCATTTTTATTAATGTCGTAGTTTCTACTTGTCAAATGTCGAAAAATGACAGCTTCAAAAGTAACATCTACCGAAATAGCGGGCTATTCAAAATAACACCTCTTATTGGAAAACCCTGTACTTTCATCTGCCTCAAATCGGTAATCTTCTCAGTAATATATTGGTGCAAAACAGTTTTATGGAGAACCTGAAAATATACATATTTTTATTAAATTACGTACTATTATTAATTGTCCTCGTCTTTCCTCTGTTATTAAACATTCTGTTGAAAAACTGCTTAAATGCAGTTTAGCAGGATAAAACTTTTGAAGAAGAAAATATAAATACAAATGTTGTTCGGGCGTTACACAAATTATTAACGTTGATATCGAAATCAAAGGTTAATCAATGGTAGTGACAATAATTACCTTATGTTATCAATCAAGATATATGTAAATAATACGTAGGGGTGACTTAAAGCCCCGTAAACGTTCAAAGATGGTTTGAAAGGTAAATATGTAAATGCGAATGTTAGAGGGAGCGCGCTAATATTAAAAACGATAATAATTAATCGAAAATGGTTAAAATACTTAATACAACACGACTTGTTTGAAATAAAGCAATAACCCCTCGACAAATGCTTTAGTTGCATTTTAAGATACCCTGTGAATTTTTTCATACCTGTAACATATTAAATATCAGAACAAAACGTGTTTTTAATAATTTTGCGGAGCTTACTTTGCGATTTTTTTCTATGGAGGGAATTTCATATAAATAATGTTTCTGCATAACGGATTTATAGATATTATTTTCAAAAATAACATTATTATTTATGGAACTTAAAAACTTAAAGAGTTAACGAGAAACTTGTTATAAATCGGGTATGCGGGGGCTTACGGTAAAATGGGCAAACGATTAAACGGCATTGCTAAATGTGCTAAAATTTTAACAACTACATAACTGTTGAAATTTTGCTCAATACATTATTACATGAATGGACTGAATATTGATTATTACTTGCACGTAATGGCGATCATGAAATTAGTAAATCATATCAACACTGATTACCTGTATCCATTTCCCAATCAAATAATTACAGGTGATTACTGGTACTGGCAACATCTAGTTTCAGGTTAATTCAATGTGAAATTTCTCCCAAACTGTATTCGAAAAAGGTTAAATTATTTTCATACTCAAAAAACTGCATTTCGTGCATTATTTATCCATGTTCAAACAAGGTTTTGAACGAAAGTTTTATTTCTATATTTATGAGAATTATTTTTTTTTTAATATCCTAATTTTTTTGTATGAAATCGCAGAAGAGTCTCAACTGCTCCATACCATCAGCTAACCAATAAGATCATGGCATCTCCAATAATCTGAGTATTTTGTGAGGCTGAAAGTAAGTGGGGAGGGAAAGAAATGGGTAGGAGAAAGGTGGGGAAGTACCTGGCTATTCGGATTTGGTTATCAAACACTGCCAAAGCTATTTCAAGCAACGTTTCAATTCTAAATGGTGGTCTTACACCAGGGCGACACTAGTATCTTTCACTCTGGAACGTGCCACAAATATGCTATTTATTATTTTTAACGAGTAAATTGTCAAATAACACAAATTAATTAAATATAATTTACTTGCGCACGCCAGGATTTGAACCTGTGACGTATGGCTTGCTAGTCGAGTGCCTTACCCCTCAATCACAGAGGCCTGTGTTTCACGGAACGGATCCCTAATATATTTTTTCCTCTTCTTTTTTTTGATTTGATACCGCATGAGTGCCCAGAGCCAAGAGTAGTAGATACTCTTATTATCGCCTTGGTGATAGACCACCATGCAGAATCTAAACATTGCTTAAAAAAGTTTTAATCTGTTTGGCGACCAGATCTGAATAACTGGGTACTTTCCACCTACTCTTCTCTGTCTCTTTCTCTCTTTCCGACTCTTTCTCTCTTTCCGAGCAGTTGGGAGTCTTGTGTGGTATTCACATTAAAAAAAGTTTGTTATGTAATTTGAAGACATCTGGTAGGTGATCGAAATACCTGAAAAAATTAAATATCATTCGACGCGACGTACGCGCGTACGTAACGGCGAAGACCAGCAATTATGTCGTGTGACCGTCGAACCGCGCGTTTGTCGACTGATCGACATTATCTCTTGCACCTGTACATATCTCACGCCGATTTGGACGATCGATAAAGCCCCATGTCAATACGATAATGATGATATCCGTCATATATGGGTGAACTAGCTAAGCTCATAGAACTGAAAGAAATCGTATACTCGATCCATAGACTTAAATAACTCTCACAACCAAGACGCGATCACTTGGTTCCAACTTCCGTTCCAGCTTCAAGAAACAAAAGTTGATAGTTAGGAGTGTTATGTGTTGTTTTACGTAGCCGTCTGATGTTTGGGAGTGTCAAATCATAGAGAGATGTGCCAGTGTTACCAGCGTATATCGAATTCAGATTTGTTGCGTTCTCAACAACGGTCTGGGTATCAAATCTGGAAATCGGTATAAAATCATCGGTAGTTACGCCCATCGATCCGATATTGTACTGCGCTAGACCCCCCGGACAGCCTAGATTGGCGTAGCGATGGGAGCGTAGGTTTGCGTTGCGTTTGAAAAATACTTTTCTAAAGCATCTATTTCCATAGAAAATGTATGTATTGTATTTAATCCAGATATCTAGTGTACTTCATTTCAGTGTGTTTCTACCTTTAAAAGCTCTTTATTTTGTTACTCACCGCCAACACCCTAACAGACAAAGCAATTTCGACGCTACTATTCAAATGTCATAATCGGTCTGTGTGACCGATGCTTTAGATAGATACAATTTAAACGATGGGGGCGCACTATGTAGATACATTTATAAAACCACTACAAATAGTACAAAATCAGATTATCAAGGTTATATATAATAAAAAGAGGACGTTTTCGACTGATCAATTGTACAAGGAATCTTAACTATTCAATCTCCGTAAACTATTTTTACTTCAAAGCCTGAAATATGTCTTGAAAAACCAAAACAAATTTCAAAAATATGAACCCAAAATCAACTTTAGAAGAAATCATGTAATTCATACCCCACAAACCAATACCAAACTAATGCAAACTAACAGTAGCTTTATTGGACCTCGCACTTTTAATCTATTACCAAAAAAAATTCAAGTAACAACTAAACTAGCGCAATACCAAAAAGAATTAAAGTTGTGGCTGTACAATGCAAATGTTGAAGCATTATTCATTTAATTTTTACTTTTTTCTCTTTTTCTATTTGTTTCTGTATATTTATTATTATTTTATTTTGTGTTCTTTTACTTCATATATATTATCTTACAATCTTTATTTTTACTTTGATCTATTTTTAATATGCACCTCTTGCACAATCTTTTGGACTTTAATTATAATCCTACCGTTTTTCTTTATATGCTTACTGTTATTTTTAGGTACAAAAATATAATGTATACACTTATATTACCCACGCACAGGCTGCGCCTTAGTGGGTTCCCTTTCTTATTATTATAAAACTGTAATGTCAAATGTATAAATTGGGAAAAATAAAGGAAATAAAAAAAATTTAAAAAAACTTTCTGTGCCTTCTCGTTATATTGATTGATATCAATTTTTTTTCATGCACAGCAATATCAAGAATTACTTTTCTCCGTCTTGTGTCAAAAGTGGAAAGTTATTGTTATCTTGTTTTCATAGGTTATAATTTTGGGCAGGTCAGTGTATAATATAAGTGCAGCGTGTTGCACATCCCGTCACGTTGAAGTGCAACCAAAATACAAATGTCGTGCAGAAAAAATCGCAACATCTCCTCCGTACATTCTTCCCATTTGGGCAGCTCTCGACATCAGATAAGCACTATAAAGTATCCAAACACGTTCCTCTGGGGCAAAGACTGCACAAATGGAGAGGATGCAGGATAATTTTATTTTATCAGGCACAAGAGCTCCTCTTTTCTGATAAGGTATACATGACCAATTATGAACCTTAATATTATATTTTGCAAAATATGTATGTATTAATGTAACCCATATGATCTATATTAAAATAATAAAAAAATATATATATATATATATATATATATATTTTCTATTATTGTAGAAAGCAATCACTTTGTGGTTTGACATATTTAATAAAATAAAATACTTTTTTGTTTTAAAACCACGATATTTATTAATTTAAGAACCGACCGGTTTCGCTTTACTTAAGCATCATCAGGGTACAAATTAATACTAAACAAGAAGTACATAATGTGTGCATATATATAACAAAATATAGAGGGAGACAACATGATACAAATATAAGCAACACAAAGACGGGCATAAAATACATTAACATAAGTGCACAAGTAATGGAAAAAACCGCCAGATAATTATGTAGACTAATGGGTTATACAAATAAATCCGGAGAAACAAAGCATCAACTGGCATGGTGGTAAGGAGGTAAGGAGTTTTAGTTAAAAATTTAACTTTGTGATATGATTCATCTTTGAATATTTTAGTTTTACATGCTTGAAGTGTTTGTTTCAGAAAGAAATAGCAAATAGTAAAAATACAAATCGTCCAATAACGGCAGACAAAAATATGAGTAAAATAAAAGAAAAAGTACCGTACTACTAATTTATTTTATTTTTTTAATTGTTACTGTTATTAGTTTGCGAGGAACATAACAATATTAAAAATATATATATGAAAGACATTCATCGCAAAACTAGTTTTGAGGAGATACAGGATATTGACACATCGCACGACGCGCACTATATCTGTCGGCACGTGAAGCTAATACGCCGTAACTTAAGCATCCTGTCTCCCGCATGGTAACGCGCAACGGTGCCCCGTTGGATTGTAATGGCAAAATAGCATATTTGTGGATGTCCTGGCAGATTTTTGCATTTTAAGTTGCATTCTTCTGCTATTGCAGAAGTGTTATTTTTTGTGGTTACAGCATTGTGCTATCGTCAATTCCTTGGAAAGTAACCACAGTAAACAATAAGAGTAAGTTAATATGATAAAACTCGACAGTGGAATTAATTAACTACATAAATACAGTATTGACTAACAGGAAACAGGTAGACTCCATATATACTGATTTTTTCAAGGCTTTCGATAAGGTCTGCAATAAAATACTAATCAATAAACTTGTAAAATTTGGAATAAGGGGACATTTAATGGCATGGTTGATCAGATACTTATCTGATAGATCACTTTTCGTTAAGATTAATGACTTTTTATCCTATGTTTTTATTGCTACCAGTGGAGTTCCACAAGGTTCACACCTGGGACCTTTATTATTTAACCTATTCATTTTCTACAACATTTGAATTTACATTTTACTTTTTGCCGACGATATGAAGTTGTTTAAGGTCATTAATGATGTGTACGACTGCATAATCTTGCAAGAGAACCTTAACAACTTTTTCAAATGGTGTTCTAGTAATAAACTGCAACTAAATATTAACAAATGCCAAGTTGTGAGGTTCCACAAAATCAAACACCCAATAATGTATAATTATTCACTGTATAATGCTGACTTTATCTCTGTAATCGAAATACTTGACCCTAGGCATAATATTTGATCAGAAACTCTGTTTTGTATCTCACATAACTTCTATCACTAACAGGGCTATGAAAATGTTAGGTTTTATTGTAAAATTTTCCAAGGATGTTAAAAATATCAACACATTAAAAATTCTATTCACATCTCTCGTTAGAAGTATTCGAGAATACAACTCTACAATTTAGTCACCTGTCTTTAATAATCACATTAATACCATTGAAAGAGTCCAACGCAAATTTTTGAGGTGTATTAATTTTAGGCTTGGAATTCCTTTAGAAACAATAGATTATGATTTTTTAGTTAAGGCGAAGCTTAATGCTAAATCACTATTTTGAATGGTCTTTATAACGAATTAGTGTACATTATGAATACCAAAATATATTCTTTAGATAAATTTAAGGTATTCCTATCGTTTCGCTTGAGTAGAATAAAAAAAAAAAATTACTCAATAAAAAATATAAACTACTATAAATTTTTTTTTTCAATAGAAATGTATGAACGCGTAAAGGAAACAACTTAAAAAAATACATTATTATAGCTAAGATTATCTGTGACAGTTTTACTTGATTAACTTTTTTACTTTCTTATAAAATTATTTACGAAATAAATAAAAAAAAACAGTTTTGTGCTTGAAATCGAACGCTTCTAGACTCAATTTGTCAAGCGATTTTATTGCCTATTACCTTCAATATAAGGTATAATAAAAATGTACACAGTTTTGGCTTGTAGCTTCCTCTTAAGTGATAGAAGAAAAAAATTTGATCTTATATTTTCATACAAAATTATAAATTATCAGTTGGATAGCCATGATATATTAATGTTGATTCAATTTCATGTACCTACCATTAGATTAAGGCCCTCTAGTATGTATTATTGTGATAATTATACCACAGTCTCAGAATATAATTCAGTTATAAATATATTGCACAAACTTGGGAACTTTCATGCTAAAATCGCAGATACTCTTAATATGTACTTTGTGAAGTATATATGCTATACTAATAACACATTTTAACGCCATTTATTTTAATGAGGTTATGTTTTAATTTAATTCTTTAATTTTTCAGTCACCAAAATTTAATAATGCACTATGTAGGTATGCGTAAAAAAAACTTTTGTATGTAAATGGCAACCATAGATACAGCATATTGCCATAACACAAGCGCAAGGATAGTGGTTTAAAACACTCATGTAGTGAAATCTCATAAAATGCTTCAACTCACATCCTACAAAACTTTTCAATCCTTCCTCTCGGTTCTTATAATAGGATGTTTTTATAGCCCTTATGGAAGGTAGTAATGTGTAGGTATATGCAGACATGGTGGGTATGTGTATAGTGGTGTATAGTGCCTGCGACAAAGGTCGAGAGGCTTTACCGTTACGGCGGTGGAGCCTCGCACAATGCAGCGGGGCGAAACTGCATTTTGAAATTTATTGGGCGTATCTCGCTTTTTCAATGCTTCGTGACGGTCCCAAGACGACTAGAAATTGGGGGATCGTAATAACTTGTCGGTACCTACGGCCAAGTGGAACTGAAAATTGCAGCTTTCTTAACAAGTAACGGTATTGCACCTAAATTATACCGGTCCGTGCAAAGCGAACGAATTTTTGAAGATAACTGATTGTAAAGCCAGATAAAAATACCATAAATGTTAAAAAATCGTGTACCCTAGACATTCGAGCCTGCAAATGTTATTATAAGTCTGCATATAAAAAGTGGCATTATTTTTAGGCATTCATTTTCTCACTTAGACTTGACGTATCAGTATTTTGTAATACATTCAGCAATACAAGTACAGATTCAACAACCGTTATAAAATACTAATTTCGGTTGTCGGTGAATGCATGAATGCGTGATGTTAAATATTTCGAATTCCAGCGTAGTGCGTAAAATTATTACGATTCAAAAACGGCTTAATTTAAAAATTATATTCGATAATTGTTAAATCATGTCAGACAAGCGATAAAGTAGGTACTCACATAAATTTAATTTAATTTAATAATAATAATAATTCGACATTTAAAAGGTTTATTTCTTTTGTTCACATTTTTGACGGAAATAAATCTGAATAATTATTTTTGAAATTAAATAGCGGTGTTCATTCGAATGGTTAATTTCTGATCGTCCCTAATTATTTATTTGGGCAAACTTGTCTTAAAAAAATTATAAATAGCACTTGGTTTCAACTTAATTTTCACAAGAAATAAATAATTACCCTATTTTCTCGTGGGAGATGGTAAAAGTAGCATTAAAGCTCCATTTTTTTCTCAAAGTTAAGTAGTTAGGAAATACGTATAAATTATTAAAATAACCCAAACTAACACCTTAAAAACCTATTTTGTTCATGTTTACTAAAAGCCCCGACTTTAAGATCGAACAGGATGGGTTGTCTCATAGAATTTCAACGTTCTATTGTGAGTTCTGTGAATGTCCTATTCAAGTTCTGTTATTATATCATCATATGCCCGTTACTTGACAGACCTGAAATAATAACAGAATTTAAAAAATTAACTTTGAAATTTGAGACTTTTAAAAATTCTCTGAAACAACTCGTTTATTTATTTATTTATTTATTGGCTCGCCAACAGAATACATCACATAATTTTAACAGTAATTTACATTTATACATGGTTTTAATGATGTTTCTAATTATGGGTGAGCACAACATTCATCTCAATATTATTTGTGTAATAGTAATTGGTTAGTTACAGTAATAATAAATTTAATTACAAGAGTGTATATAAAAACAAGGAGGATCGAAATCAATTATTAGGAAGAAACTTACATACTTATTAATATATTATATATATAATATGTATACGCATACATGCATACATTTAAATACACATACATACATACAAATACACATACATAGATGCGTACATACAAATTTAAATACAAACACACTCATAAGTGTGTACACTGTAGGCATATTCTATGCAAACATATATACACATATGCACGCACGAATCATGTATAGTGGAGCTAATGCATAAGTAGGTGATTGGTAAAGAAAATGAAATAATAAAATGGCTCTAAGTGAGGAGATCATCAGGTATAAGTATGTGTAAGTTCTTTCTGAAGGTATTAATTGAGTTTTAAAATATATCTAAATCTAGAAGATTGCAGTATCTATTATACAATCGAGTCATTCTCGATGTTGGTTTGAAAAAACTTGTATTACTACGACAAGTATCTATCCAAAAGGTTACAGGATTTCTTGTTGATTTCGGTCTTATATTAAGGTTAATTTGATTAATTAAAGATGAATCATATACATTGTTAATGATTTTAAACAGAGAGATTATATCTGATATGTTTCTTCTTTTGGCGAGTGAGACTTCTTTAAAGTGAGTAAGTCTTTCAGCATAGTTACTGAGATTCCGATGTACTCCAGATTTGTAAGCTAGTATTCTTAAGTATTTTTTTTTGAACGGACTCCACTTTCCTGCTATGAATTGCATAATGTGGTGACCAAATCACAGAGCCGTACTCTAAGATGCTTCTTACATATGAGTCGTACAAGATTCTGAAGCTACTGGTGTTTTTAAATGATTTAGTGACTCTGGTGATGAAACCGAGCATTTTATTAGCCTGATTAACAATGTTTTGGTAATGGTTTCTGAAGGTTAGCTTCGAGTCAAGTAAGATTCCCAGATCTCTAATGGAGTCTACTCGTTTTAAGATTTCATCACAGATCGTGTAAGGGAAATCAATTTTAAGGACATTTCTCGTTAAATAAATACTCGTTCTTAAATAGTTATCTCCACTAGATATTTAAGTTGAAATCAAGTCTTGTTTTTTAAAGAGCTCTTTAAATAGCCTTTGCATGCAGCGGAATTTGACAACTTTACCATAATTACTTTCATTTTCAAAAATTTCACAATAATAGTATCCCATGATTTTTCACGGGTGCACTAGTAATAATTATATAAAACTGCCCGTTAAATCACCGTTCACTCTTGACGAATGCAACGCTTGCCTCGGAGACCCGTGTTCATTTTCGAAATTCGTGCTCACTCCATATCCAGGATACAGTAACATAGTTTTTATTCCATCTCCCGAAAGTGCACATCCTGCAATTTTCTTGCCCCTCCAATCTGAGGTTAGCTAATTGCTAAGGCCAATCTTCACCCTGCACACTAATGAACTGAACAATGCTGACTCTCACGTAACTACATAAGTTTCGAAACCACGACGTTTGGCGTCTTAAATTACGGAACTACATATTCTATCAATCTGCTGCTCCTTGATTATTAGTAGGATTATGTTTAACACATTACGACCAAGATATTATTGTATTTATTTTATATCTCTTATAATTTTGCAATTGGGCAATTGATTGGCCTACATAACTGCGTTAGTCACCGGGTTATTTTTTGGATGGGCCCAAAGATATTAGAAGAACGAGATGTGCTATGAGCAGTTCATACTGTGTGGAATTGATTTGCCCAGTGTCGCCGGTTTTGTTCACCAATACTACTGCACACCTACGCTTACGCTAAGGTATCCGCACTAATACATAGAACAGATTTCTGTGCGTACACGTCTCGATACCGTTCAAAGTACCCTAATTAGGTAGTACTCCGCCTACGGTCCGGCGGCCAACATAGCATATCTCGTTCTTCTAATATCTTTGGATGGGCCTGTACAGGTTTTTGAGGGACATACTTGATTTACTTTAACCAGTAATTAAATAGGAAGTTTAAACCTAGATTTGGTGATTAATTGGATCACGAAATACGCCCATAAGGCACTATATGATATTATTTATTCTATGGCTATAGCTATAATATGTCTTTCTTCGCATTCTTTTTGTATTTTACATGTTTTTTATATGGCTATAGCTAGAACATGTCTTTTTCGCATTCCTTTTTACAAGTTTATTCTATCTAGAACATGTCTTTCTTCTCATTCCTTTCGCCTTTTACAAGTTTATTATATGGTTATAGCTAGAACATGTCTTTTTCGCATTTCTTTCTCCTTTCACAAGTTTATTCTATGGCTTTAGCTACAATATGTCTTTCTTCGGATTCCTTTTGCCTTTCACAAGTTTATTCTATGGCTTTAGCTACAATATGTCTTTCTTCGGATCCCTTTTACCTTTTACAAGTTTATTCTATGGTTATAGCTATAATATGTCTTTCATTGTTAGTTATTCTTCTGTAGTTTGAAATTTATTACATTGATTGAAATAGTATTTGCATTACTGTGGAGCGTTTTCGGGTATCTAATTTGTTTTATAAATTATTTGTGTGAGTGATTATATTCATCAATGACCTAAAGCATGAGTTTGTTTTATAAATTATTTGTGTGAGTGATTATATTCATCAATAACCTAAAGCATGAGTTTGAAAATTAGAAAAGTTTTTTTTTTAGTGTTTTTGTCTTGGTTACAATTCATAATAGTCAAATATTTATTGACGTCGACAGGTTATCAACCTGCATATTTTACGAATGACACTAGTGTCTTAAGGCTTTCATTGTTTTAATTATTAAATTATGTCTTGTAAAAAATATTGATTAAATTTTGGTCTCCGGTGATATTTCTTTGAATTTTTTTTAAACGTTTTTTCGTGTCGTTACTGATCACTCAGCGAATCAACCACCCAACCCCTTACCCCGGCCCTAACTGTTTATTGCATTCTGATTTTTTTTGATGAACAAAAAAAATGTCACTAGAGGCTAAAATTTCATTCCTTCAGTATCACTTTTGATCAGTCTGCAATGTTTTCTGTGCATTTAAAATATGCTATATACATCTTCTTTTTTAATTATCCATAAAAAAAATACTGTTTTAGAAATAAGCAAAAATTATCTTTCCGGTGAATGCATTTAAAATAAACATTACTATTTCTCAATAATAAAATTTTGTCTACAACGCTTACCAAATTTTTACTTAATTACTATACTAAATTAAGAGAACTCGATATTTCGAAAACACCTTCGTTTTTTTGAGAATTTGTAAAAAAACTGTATCATCACTTTTATCTTGTTCATATAATAAAAAATAAGAAATATATATTTTTAAAGTTAAACCGATTGTTATGATAGCGGCACGAATATTAATTATTAATTTTGGCTATTTTTAAGATTTTATTAATGGCATCTAGTAATATTTGAGAAAAACAAAAGAATAATCATTTTTCTTTCTAACGCATTTATCGCCCGGTCATTTATGACCCGAAAACACTGGAGGGGTTAACATCATTTATTCCAAATAATGTCGGAAATCATTGGTACATCTGGAACATTACCATTTTCAAAGCTTCTGTCAACTATTTCAGTACTTGGTTTAATATCCAAATTTCCGTTACATTACATACGGAGTAATACTTTGGATACTGTGATGGATTGAATCTTTTTTCATTTGCATTACTTCTATTTCTGCATGAATGTCAAACCCAAATATAAAAATGTGTATTTCTTCAAACGGTTTCAGAGAAATGGCTAACACAGTTATTATTATTTTTGTCAGTTTTCTAACAAACGAAATTAAACAATCTTTCCGGCTTACCAAATCGTTAAAATTCTAAGAAACCATAGAATCAATGTTCTCACGACAAGAAGTTGAATAAAATAAATAAATTATCGTCTTCCCAAGCTGTATAAATATTGCTGCGAAGCAAAAAAGAAAAAAAAATACTACGTTGTTCCATAGAAAAATTTAGTAAGGCATTGCACACTTTTGCGTGAGTGACAAAAAAACATATATATTAAAAAGTCAGCGAAAGGTTCGATACAAATCTATATACATAAAAGACAAGTCCGGATGTGTGCGTACTATTAACTCCAAAACTACTGGATCAATTTTGCTGAAAATAACAAACTGTGTTCTAATTTCTACCAGAAGTGTTTAGAGAGTTTGAACTTAATTTAAAAACAGTACCTTACCATTAAAATATTTTATGTAAAACGATTTGAAAACTTTATAAAACATTTTTTCATCTATAAAGTTAGCGGTAAGCACCATTTTTATTTTTCTAGACGATGAATTATTATCTTCCCTAGGGATTCTTTCAGAATCATATGAGATTTTAGTAAAATTCAAAACTTTACTCCAAACTATCAATATCCCCGAGCAACGTCGGGTACACGTCAACTAGTCGAACATAAAAAAGTGACCAAAGTACTATGTTTTTTGCTTAATAATATTGTTTGAGACTCCGTTTCAAACTACCAACCAGTTTCACGTGCAATAATTCATTCGCACCAATGTTGCAGGCAATCGACGTAATGATTGGAAACTTCATAATGCATAATAATTTTCTCCGCACAGAACGATTACGGCCTAGCGAACAAGGTTTACGATGCATAACTGTCGACAGGGATGGTTGTTCGATGGATTTCTTACGTGCTTAGTAAAACTAAGAAGTTATGCGTCATTTAAAAACGCATGAAGTGTTAATGCAGGAATGCAATATAGTATTTTCATAAACTTACAAATTATCAAGCAAGCACTAACTAAATAATGAAGAATTGGTCCAGTCCTCTTGTTATTTTGTCGCATTTGTATCATATATTCTCCTTACACTCCTTTCTTCGATCTACATGCCCAAACCATCTGATCTTGATCGTCTCTTTCTTAATCTTACTCATTACCCTTACATCATTCAGCCTTGCATTCTTTGCGTACATTCCTCACGCATTCATTAATGGTTTGAACACACATACGCCTCAACGATCTCATTTCTACAGCATTCAGTCAACTTTCATCCTTATTCTACTAGTTCCATGCCTCACTGCCATACCTCAGGGTAGGTCCATTGTGGACTGCTAGCACTTGGACAAATGTTCGTTAGCTCAATATCTCTATTAGCCTTCCCATCTCTCGTTAACATACTACCCAAATACACGAACTCATCTTCCTGCTCTAAGTATTTATCATTCGCAGTTATATTGCACACTGTTTCAGTATTCTCTCTTTCAAACAGCATTTTTTTATATATTAACTCCACACAGGAGGCCCTGAAGAAAATAATTTCCCTCAGGGCCTATGTCATCTTTGTGGATGCTGTGTGGAGGGTCTTTTTGTGGAGAGGAAGGAGTGAACATGGGTCTTGAAGAGTCCCATGTTGTAGGAGGGAGGAAACACAGAGGCCGGCAGTTCGTTCCACAGCCGAGCTGTTGAACTTAAGAACGAATCGTAGAAGCGACCCGTTCTCATGTGACAAATGTCAACCGTGTACAAATGTTGGGCGCGCGTTTGGCGTGTATCCCGACTACGCACCGGTGCCGAAGGGATCAATGACGCTAGTTCCTCAGAGCATCTTCCATTGTAATACCGATAGAACAAGGACATCATACTTACCTGACGCCTGTGCTCTAAAGATTGCAGTCCGTTTGTTAAGATTGGGGAATCTATCAAACGGACCGCCCGTTTCTGCACAGAGTCAAGGGTTTTTTTCAGGTATTTAGGGGCTCCGGACCAGAGATGGCTGCCAAATTCGACAGTAGGGCGCACTTGGAAAGCATGAATTTAGACATATTTTCATTCATCATTAACTCATTCTTCATACATACTTCGTTCATCCTAGATACGAGAGTTTGTAGATCTTTTATACCGTTAGCAAGCAGCGCCGCATCGTTTCATCGTTTCTCTTGCCGCTTGAAGAAAAGGCTTGTTTTATTTATTTTTGTATTAAAAAAAATGTGCTTGTTTATGTAATACGTATTTATAAGTAAATAAAAATAAAAAAATCAACGTAACCCCGATAAGCGTTTCCCCTTTTGATTGGAGTTTCCCCCTTTTAAACGAGTTTACCTGTTGATTCTGGTTCGATTCCAGCAGGTGAACCGCCACGTATCCCAAGTGGAGGCATCCGCGCTTTACAACTCCGTCACGTTTCGTCATATTCGTAGCGGAAGTGATGTTCGCGTATTTTCGCGAAGAAAAAATTCTTGCCAAATGTCAAAACGCAGCACGGACGCATGCGCTGCCTAGCAAAAAACACATTTAACGACTAAACGGCCTGTCGAAACGTCATTAAAATAATATTCATATTAAAACTGAGATGCTGCGCAGAGAAATTGCAGTTACGAGAAAGAATCACAAAAAGATTTCACTCTGGAAATTATTAGGACATTGAAAAAGATAACATTGGATGGGCGTATGTGTAACAATTATGACTCCTTGTTGATTCCATTTTGACGTCTGAGAGCTAAATCTCCGTGGTCGAACTATTAAGAGCCTCTACTACAAATTGGGTGGTCGTGGGTGGGAATCCCAACGTATGCAAAGAAATCTTTTTCTACATTTTGATTAATCTACATATCGATATTTATTGTAAAAATTAATGTTTCTTTATTTGTGCTAAAAATTTCTAGACTTTTACTTTTCGCTGAAAACTTAAAGTTGGTTCTTATAAGTGCCAGTAGTGCTTATAAAGAAGTCGTGCTTATAAAGAAGTGGACGCCCGAGGAAGACTTATTTCTACATTTGAATGAGATGTGTAGTCGAATTATGGTGGATATAATGCAATATTATTCAATAGTAAAATCAATTTCTTTAGAGTGCCGCAAGGTAGTGTGTTTGGGCCAGTATTGTTTCTAATTTATATAAAAGATTAATGCTGTCTGAACATTTTTATATTTGCAGATGATACTGCCTTAATATTTGAGTGTAAAATTTGTGGTGAAACTTTTGAAAAATATGATACAGGTTAAAGAGTAGTTAATAGTTATCTGAATTATAGTATTTTAACTTTAAACACACATAAACCACATACATCACTTTCAGCATTTCTCTTATATGTCAGCCTTCTCCTCTCATAACTTAATTATACACATTTGTGTGCACACGTTTAACTGAAATCTCCTTGAAATGATACCATCAAATACATAGATCTAAAAAGATATCAATTTTATAGATGGAAATATCATGTCAAAATGATGGTGAATAATATTAGGAAACTTCTATATTTTTTAGGATTTCAGACATGTACTAGACAAGGAAAAATTAAAAACTGCTTATTTTGCTATTTTTCAGTCTCTACTCTCTACTAAAATATAGTTCGCTGGGGATCCTGCCTAAGGACTAGTGTAGAACCACTTCATATTACCCAAAAACTGATTCTTAAAGTTATGTACAAACAAAAATTCAGATATCCAACACAGTTACTACATAAGGAATGTTATGTCGTAAATATATCCTAAACATAAGAAACATATATAAAATAAAACAATTGTAAACAATATATTTTGCACTCTGCCAATCAATAATAGAATATGGAATTATTGCTTGGGGATGAGCAACAAACTCGGTTATCAATTACATAGAAACCGCACAGAAAACGATCTTAAAGGTAATACTAAAAAAACATAGACTGACTGATACAGACCAAATATTCAACAGCTGTGACGTACTAGATATACGCCAATTATACGTTAAAACACTACTAAACTACATTTTTGACAAAAAAATAATTTCAACATACACAAAATAACACTAACAGACCAGTTAGACAAGCGTACAAAGAAAACATAAAAACTCCAACAGTAAATTCAAGCTTTGGACAAAGACACTACCAATACCATGCTATAAAAGCTTTCAACAGTCTAAAAATTGAAATTAAAATTGAGGAAAATAAAAATAAATTCACACACAAAATTACAAAATGGATTAAACAACAAAAAAGAAAATATTACCAAAATGTCATAGCATAAAATAAAAATAAAACCTACACGTAACACACAAAACCAATATAAACACACATCACTCACAAACACACAAGATTATATATTAAATGTATTATTTTATCTTATATTGTAGATTGTATTTAGATTATTTTCATATTATAAAATGAAGGCCTCAGCACGGGCAAGCCACCCAGTGAGGCCAACATTACTGGAAAACTTTGAAATGTAAAAAAATATTGTACCAAATAAATAAATAATAATATAAAACAGTCATTTATAACACAAACGCTGTGTAGATTTTTTTATAATATTAGTACTGTAAATTCGTTCCACCAGAATTGGCTGTGATCTGAACTTTGTGGCAATGCACACTAAATCTTCATTTGGTCAAATAAATTATTAGTATCAGGCTTCACTTTTGTTTAATAGTCTTCCAGTACACATTAAGTCATCTAATTCCCTGTGTACTTTTAAAAAGATTGTTAAATTATTTGTGTTAGATGAGGATTGCCAACATTTTTAATCTATATCCCTTTTAAATAATAGTAAAATGCACTGTAGTTTAATGTAAAACAATTCATCTTCCTTTTTTAAATTAATTGTTTAATATGTTTTTTCTAATCAAATTTCAACACGTGTTTACTACATTATATTATAATGATTTATTTGGAAATGGATACCTTCAGATTAGTAGGTACCATGTAGGAATCCATTTTATTGCGGAAACATTGATGTAACAAAATTCTTCTCCAAATATTTTATTTTTATTATTTTTGATTTAGTGATTTTGATCGCTTGTTTAGTGATAGAAAAGACAAGAATCAAATAACTCGTAAAAAAAGTACGTGATGTACGAAAAAAGAAGTATAAGGATGATGTATGACTTGGAAGTGAATTGTTAAAGAATTGTACGAAAAAAGAAGTATAAGGATGATGTCTGACTTGGAAGTGAATTGTTAAAGAATTGTACGAAAAAAGAAGTATAAGGATGATGTATGACTTGGAAGTGAATTGTTAAAGAATTTGAGGACGCCCGAGGAATATATGGCACGGTCAAGTAAAAGAAATGCTTATCATAACAGAATAATAGTATTTCGACTTTTAAAATGAACCCAGTTAACAGGTTCACTAGAATTTACAAAATCAAAAATTTGACGCAAAGCATTCATAAGTTCTCGAGCAACGCCGGGTACACGTCAGCTAGTAATAAGCAGGTTTTGGTGACAGATTTAAATAACCATGTACTTTCCAACTTTTTCTTCCATATTTTATAACCCTCTCTTTCTCTTCAGCTGCAGAACATACCCGAAATGTGGATGGCGTAGTTTCATTGGCCCCGGACAGTTGGAAACAGTTGGGAATCTTGTGCGGTATTCAAATACATATATATTTAATGTGATAAGGTGTGATAATATTAATGATTAATTTTAAAATGTCACCCGGTTAGTGAAAGCTTCCTTCGTGACATATTGATGGTAGAAAAAAAGTTGAAGAAATGAAAATCTGTATGTAGATAATCAAAGTTTAATGGCGGTGACTCCAGAATAATCATAGTCTTTATTTCCTTTCCCCAGATATGTGTCAATAAACTAATATAAAAGACCGTCTAGTTATGTCTTTATCAATGCAGTAGGCACATTTGGTCAGACTACAAAAATTTCGGAAACACGAAATACAACTAAGTCTTAAAAAAAACCTAAATCATCGGACAACCCAACAAAATTCCTGTCATGAACAAAAAAATCAAAAACTTCCTACAAAATTAATAACATTAGCAGTTCCTAAGCTGTCCCTTTCGACGAGGCTCCACTATACTATGTGACCAGTTGTTTGAACGAGAACGCGTATAGGTTTGTTTGGATGGCTGCGGGAAACTTGTAGAGCCTACTGAAAATGCACTTGCGCGTTATTTTAGGTATAATGCCCTCTCTAAAGGTAGACGGGTGTTGGTAAGTGGTTTAGGTGTGTTGTTGCAGCGATCGGCTAACTTCGGCATACGTGTACAAGGCAAAGTATATTAATTTATTAAATTGTTCATATTTCAACACCGTGTTCCACGGTCGTACTTCGAAACCTCTGGGGGTGATTATTCATAAAAAACCTACCAAAAAATGTCGTATTTCCTCCGACCTTGGGGTTTCCCCTTTTTTTATACTAAACCCTCACAAAATAGTTTCCCTCAAGGCCTATGTTGTATGTATTTTTAAGGAGTGGAAGTTCTGGTAAGGAAAAGGTATGATGAGTATGAATCTAGGGATCGGTGCGTAGTGAGTGAGGGACGTATGAATCTATCCGTCCCGCTGCAACGCAAGGAGTCAAAAGAGACCAGTTGGAGAGGTCAAAAGGTCTCCTCAAACAAGCCTCTCCCGGACTGGCACGTCACGCAGCTAGTGGGCAGGTGCATCCTGTACATATCCTGAAACCCGCCTCCCAAATCGACCTCGCCCTTATTTTTAAAACACTCGGTCTCTACAATATAGACATCTGAACGTCTTCAATGGGTAACCTAATAGGCTAATTTTTAGTGCCATCTATGGGTGAGCTCGTACACTAATATCAAGGATATTGCGCTGCCCAAATAAAAAAAAGCTATTATAAATTTCTAATTTTTGTGCGTTTTACAAAACTTTGGATGGAACACGTTTTTATTTTTACTATAGTCAGACGTTCTATTGAAAATATATTAAATTCATTTAGAATTAACACTTTTCTATTTGTTTATATTTTAAACAATAATTGAAGCATGTTTTCAAATGAAAAACCACTGATTCTTTTTTTAATTTTTTTTTATTAGTGTCTATTCAATAAGGTTTGATGAGAGTTACATTATATAAAAATCTATAATATTTCATTCATATGGTTTCTTCTTAGTCCTCCTCACTAGGTAGTCCATGTTATGATTTTTTCCTTAAGCTTATTTATCTGTTCTATCTTTTTCAAACTTGGAGGAAGGATGTTGTAAAGTTTGGTTGCCAGATATATGTGGTTTCTTCTAGGCATGTAACTAACGCCTCTCATGCTATGCTTATCATAACAGGACAAAATTTACGCGAGCCGAGCCGCGAATTATTGGAAGGAACGAAGCAACCGTAAAACAAAATTTAAAAACACTTTACTGTTATCCCATACTTCAATGGTAATGTAATACTTTTTATCGCCCCGTTGAAAGACTACCATTCAGAATCGAAGCGTTGCTTGAAATGGCTTTATCCGTGTTTGGTGACCAGATCTTAGTAGCTAGTTACTTCCCCACCTTCCTCTTTCCCGTATCCTTCGACTCCCCGCTACCTTCAGTTTCACAACGCACAACATACACCGTAATTGAGGATGCCATAGATTCACTGGCCCCAGACAGTAAAGACTCTTGTACGGTGATTACATAAAAAGGTCCACGTATTTCTTCTGTCGACCTCTCATAAATAAAGTCATTTTCGCAAATCTGAAAAGTAAAAAAAAATATATAAAAAACCATTTGTATTTTCCGCAGAAAAGACAATGTTATAAATGTAGATATTCCGGATGAATGCATAATGAAGCCGCAGCTCTGTGAAACCTAAATCTTAGGTTTAAAAAAAAGATCCAATGAACTCAAAATTTGCATTGAATTTAAGTGGCATTTTGAAAATTGTAACTGATTGTGTGAATGAGTCTTATAAGCGATAAAGTGGCAATCTGAATATGTATCTTTTTTATACGTTGAATGCAATTCAGTGAAATGGTAGTTGTGTTTGATAGTAACTTTTTTATTTTGCCACAGCGCGAGTGTTGCGTAGTCAACATTACGCGAAGTCTATTGTTTACAAAACTGCTAATTTATTTTGTTCGTCATGAGCATGGTTGCCGACCCCTGTAATGTGTGACAAACAGGTAGTATCCACACTCCCACGGGCGCGGGTCTCTCTGCAGCTATCTGCGACCGGCCCCGAAACTGCAATTGCCGGTTCCTTGCAACTGCAACTAGTTGCACATAGTTCGCCACATGGGTCTACAGTCAAACTGCAACTAAATGGTGCTCTATCTTTTTATGTAAAACCGCTATCTATCTTATAAAAAACATTTTTTTAAACTGTATATTTGAAACATTAAATCTGATAGAACTACAATGTATCACTATATTGTCTACTAATTTGTTTGGATTCAAAATATCAGCAGACTGTATAGTGTTTCAGAAAAAAAAACGAACACGTATTTTTTTCCCTGCAATGTATTTTAAAAAAAATTTATAATTATTTCCCAACTTTTTTCTTTTATTTGTCGATGGTCACCCATCACAATATTCCAAACTTTATAAAGTTGTTTTTTTTATACTATCTATTAAATCTACTAAAATATACATTTTGACTTTTTTTGGGTAAGACCCTCGACTAGCAAGCCGGAGGTCGCGGGTTCAAATCCCGCCGTACGCTAGTAAATTTTATGTAATTAATTTTCTATATATGTAATTATTTACTGATTTAAAGAAAATACTCTCAGTATCGCCCTGGACCACCATTCAGAATTGAAAAGTTACTTGAAATGTTGCCCGTGTTAAATAGCCAGATACTTTCCCACCCTCCTATTTTCCATCTCTTTCTTCTTCCCACTACCTTCAACCTTACAACATACCCAAATTGGGAATATATTTATCCTACTGGCTGGAGATGGTTGGGAGCATTTGACACTCACGTAAGTTTAAAAAAATACAAATTAATCATACTCGTACAATCTATAACTCCTTTCAATTTTTTAGGTATTAAATTTTTATTATTTATTTCGTTAATATATTTTCCTGATTCTTGTAAAAATTCTTGTGATTCCTGAATTTGAATTTTTAGATTTGAGTCAAAACTACAAGAAAGAAAGACGAACGTCAAAAACATCTTTTGTTTTAAAGCAAAAGTTGTTTAGTGGAGTTGCAACACTATTGAATAATAAACTCTGACATTATAAAAAAGCCTAGATTTTTTAATCCATCACAACTATTTTCAGTTTGCAGTGCTATTTTCATCACTCTATATTAGAAGTGCTTTAAGATATCCATGTATCCATTAAACACTAGGCAAAACCACAAAATGTTTAAACTGTTTTTTTTTGTCAATTGTTCACAAAGAAAAAAACAAAAGTTTATGAAACTGGATCTTAGACAAAGGGCAATATAGATAGAGTCAAGAGATTCAAGAAATTTTGTAAATTTCTGGGGGCTATCACTAAATATTTTATTTTTACTAATAGATATTATATTTACATTTAATTATATTTACTATATTTTCTTATCACATTTATTTATATTTACTCCCCAGCAATGCTTCCATATTTTTAACGTCTTCATATACCGAAATTTTACTGTTAAAAAACTAATTTGCATCAAATTTAATTCGACTTCATATCTCATTACGATGCAGAGATATTGCGTAAGTATTCCTAAGGCGTCCTCGACTTTTTCTACCATTTAAATATTTCTAAATACTCTTGGTACTAATAACAAAAAAAAAGAAATTTTCAGCGATATCGGTTGGCTACTTTTCGGGTTTTGCGACCACAAACATACGCAGCTGCACTTTTATATATTAAGATTAGTTTTAAACCAGTTAGAATTAGTTCTGTGTATTTTTGGTGAAAAAATCTGAAAAAAAAATGTTGGGTACAAAATTATACTATATTTTAAGCTATAACCAAAAAAAACACAAAATTTCAATAAAATCGGTTACGCGGTTTCGGAGATTAGCGTGTACGAAAACAGTGCCACGTGATTTTTATATATACAGGACGAAGTTCCACAGAATATTACACTTTTAAATTTCACAATTTAAAATAATATAATGTCATAATTATAATTTAAATATATATCACAATAATTTCCGCATTATAATTCCGAAGTCCACTTTTCAATTTCCTCTACGGTTTCAACACAGCGGTAAATCGGGGTAGGTACGTGGTAACATGGTGGAACATACGACCGGCATAATATTCAACTAATTTATAGTATGGTGGCAAACCACACTGAAACCAGATTCGGGACCCACTTCAAATAATAATATGGAAAGGAATTCCTGGATCTATTTTACCCCTTATAGGGGGGCGCAAACGGTGCTACGCGAACTGAATTTCAGTCTCCTGAACGATTAATAAATAGTATAATAGCTCTTTCCATCATGTTTATGTTTTCCCTCATCCTGAAAATAAACCTTAATCGAAAAAGTAATCCCGACACGTTAGCATTTCTCATTTATTTTTTGATTTTTAACATTGCTTAATATGCATAAATTTACAGCGGTTTGTACACACACTTGAAAAAGATACATAGATAAAAAAAATCGTTGTGTGAATCTTTTGAAAATTATGTTAAACAAACGCTTTTAAGGTAAAATAACTTTTGGAGATAATTTTTATTCCAGTGGAAGCCACACTTTATAAAATTAAACTTTTATAAAGGGCTTAGTGCCAAAAGGTGTAAAATCGTAGATTATACAATAACAATGGATTAGCCTTCTTATAACTATTTTCAATCTAAAAATAATACTACATAATGCTTATCTGCTTACTGCTTCGCACCTTTCGCGTAATTCGTGGCTAGGCTCAAGTTTTTTTCTCATGTCTATACGCAGCATAAGTGTAATTTCACTATGCAACTCCCCATCGAATTCCGATACCTCGCTATGAAAGAGTATATACAAATGTAAGTTCCCAACAAGACAAAATGGAGCATAAAGCTATTGCTCAAATTCCTTGTTGTAATTTGTTAAATTTATCGGCCAATAGCAAGCCCGAAAGACGTAGCGTCACAATATATGGTGATGAATTTAATAACCCAACACGATGTAAGCTTAAATGTTGTTTTTTACTATTCATAAAGCTGATTAAATTGTTAATGACAAAGTCCGGGAGAGCACCTATCTAAAATATTTGTAACTGCCTCAAATTTATATTTGAAAAATGATCTTCACAAAACTAGTCTGTTAAGCGTTAGGAAGAACTCGCTGTAAGACAAATTTTAAAAAAAAATAGACCAAAAAAAGGTACAAAGAAATGCTTCTTCAGATCTTTCGACTGCGAGATAAAGTAATTTATTTTTCTTAAATCAAAATTTTTGTTTTTGGTGTTATTTTTATTTATTAATTTACGGACAATAAGTCCATTAAAACCATAATATTGACACGAATAAGAAAAACATAGATGACAGTGAATGGAGGGTACATGAATGTGAATGGCAAAGACAATGTAAAATAGAAAATGTTCATATAGAAAATAACTACAAGTCATAGCATCAATAACGATTAAGTTGTGAAAAATTACACATTACGTATCGCTTTTTGAAAGTCATTTAGACTTCCACCAAAAAATTCAATGCTCTGACTTGAGTTTACAAGTCTCGACATTCTAGACAAAGAAGAATGGTACCCATAGTTAGTTGAATGGTGATTGAGGAACAACAATTCATTATTTCGGAGTCTACGGGTTGGGGTGTTGAATTGAATGAGTTGTAGCAGTTCAGGTGAGTCGGTTATACTGTTGATTATTTTAAATATGCAAATTAGATCGGAGTCTTTTCTACGTTTTTCTAATGAAGATAGGTTTAAAGTCTATTCAATTTCCTCATATGAGTAATCACCTCTTTCAAGTCCTAACCTCCAAGCAATTCGCCTTAGGAAGCGATGTTGGACAGATTCGATGTGACTAATGTGGACAGCATAGAAAGGAGACCAAATGACACTGGCATATTCAAGGTGAGGACGAACCAACGAACAATATAGAGTTTTAAGTGTTCTTATATGTTTAAAGTGTGAGGTAATTCTATGAATGAACCCGAGTAGCTTAAGTGATTTATTTACGATGTTATTTATATGATTTCGAAAAGAGAGATTGCAATCAAGAGTGACCCCAAGGTCCTTGATGGATGTGACAGTTGATAGACAAGCACCATTTAGTTTATACTCAAACTGAATAGGTTTATTGGCTCTGTAAAAGGACCAAACTTTACATTTATCAACATTGAGTTCCAAGCAGTTTAGTTTGCACCAATCGTTAAATGAATCAATATCAAGTTGAAATAGTAAACAGTCATGAAAGGATTTAATTATCTTAAGGATCTTATTATCATCAGCAAAAAGCCAGAAGCGTGTGTGCGAAAAAACTTTAGTTAAGTCGTTAATAAAAAGGTTAAAAAGAAGCGGTGCCAAATGGGCTCCTTGGGGAACACCGGACGTTACATCAATGTTAAAGGATTCAAAGTTATTTATTTTAACTCTTTGTTTTCTGTCACTCAAGTAAGATTGAAAAAATGATAACATAGGGTTTCTAATACCTATAGCATAAAGTTTGGCCATGAGTATTGAGTGATTTACTTTGTCAAAGGCTTTAGAGAAGTCGGTGTAAAGGACATCAGCCTGAGAGTTGTCTTCTAAAGCTTTAACAATGATGTTTGTAAAAGACAGTAAATTAGTTGTTGTAGATTTCGATGATCTAAATCCATGCTGTTCCTCAATCAGAACATTTTTGAAAATAGGAGTGATTTTCTTTGTAATTATTGACTCAAATACTTTCGGAATATTAGATAAAATTGATATTGGTCTCTAATTTCCAATATTTGATTTGTTCCCAGACTTGAAAATGGGTCGAATATACGAAATTTTCCATGAGTCTGCAAAAGTTCCAGATGATAGTGATAAGTTGTACAACATACAAATTGGGTTAGATAAAGTATATTTACATTCTTTTAGTAAGATTTCTGGAATGCCATCAGGTCCGGAAGTTTTTTTATGAGAAAGATTATTTAAGGCTTGGTATACCTCTACAAGTGATATTTGGCAATCATTCAAGTCAATATTTTGGTCATAGTTAAGTGGAGGGATGGTGCATGACGCATCAGAATATACAGAGGAGAAATGTTTAGCAAAAAGGTTGGCGATGTCATGACCATTAGTAGCATGAGTTTCATTAAAATACATACTTGAGGGGAGATCATTATCAGCACGCTTTTGCGCAACAAATTGCCAAAATTGTTTAGGATTTTTGAGTAGTTTTGTCTCTGTATCTTCAACAAAGGATTTATAGCACTTGGCTGATTCAATTTTGGACAATTCCCTTAGCTGAGAGAATTTTTGATAAAAGTTTAAGTTTCCAGTCACTTTAAATAACTTATGGGTTTTCTTTTTTTCAATTATTAATTGTTTAAGTGTCGAGCTAAACCAATTAGGAAACTTGGGTTGACAGTATAATCCCTTAGGAATAAACAAATCAATAGCACGTGATAAACATTCATTAAATTTATATACAGCGTCATTAATATCAGAATTTAAAAATAGTGTTGACCAGTTAATCTGAGAAAGATAATTGTTAAAATTTGAATAGTCACCATCGAGAAATTTGTAGTGATATGAGATATTTGGTTTCAATGAAGCTAGTTTGAAAAAATTTGAGATGTTAATCGAGAGAGGTGGATGATATCTATCAATTGGTAATAAGGAGATATCAGCTTCACTTACTATGACATTTTGTATACTAGTGAAAATTAAATCCAGGCAAGAACCCAAACAGTTAGTGACAGCATTTACTTGAAACATATTCAAATAGGCAAAACAATTAACAATTTCAATAGCTTGTGAGGAAAGATTACTAGTTAGAGTGTTGACACCTTTATTGTCATTTAGCCACAATATTTTAGGCAAATTATAATCTCCACAAATAAACAATGAACCAGCGTTTCTAGATACATGCTCAACTAAAGCAGTATGTGACTTGTAGACTTCTAACGAGGAAGACGGGGGAATGTAAACACAACCAAGTACAAGCTTTTTGGTGCCAAATAGAACACACAAGAATAATTGATCACAAACATTGTTGAATGATTCTAGAATATGGCAAGGGTATTTTTTGTTTACACATATCATCACTCCACCTCCTTTTGACTTCCCAGAAGTAGTAGAACGGTCGCTACGAAAAATATTATAATCAAACAGTCCAAGTTCAGCAGATGCGACATTATCAGAGAGCCATGTTTCGGTAAAGAATAAAAAGTCATAATGACATACACTGACGTTACAGCGAAAAGTTTTTAGTTTTGTATTTAGGCCACGGACATTTTGGTAGTACGTCGAGAAAGAATTTTTCACGGAATGATTGTTCAGGTTCAACCTAAAAAATTTGTCCTAGAAAGTTCACACTGACGTTACAGCGAATAGTGTTTAGTTTTGTATTTAGGCCACGGACATTTTGGTAGTACGTCGAGAAAGAATTTTTCACGGAATGATTGTTCAGGTTCAACCTAAAAAATTTTTCCTAGAAAGTTCACGTCTCTCTGCAGCTTGGCGGGCGGGGCAGTCTTGAGCTCCAGTGTTGTGGGAAGCCGGTTTTCTAAAGAAAGTACAGGTGGCACATACAGGAGATTTCTCCTTTTTGGGGCAGGCATCTCGATTGTGGCCAACTTTGGCACAGTGAGGACAGGTGGGTAAGTCTGCTTGGCACTTCGAGGCAATGTGACCATACAGTTGACAGTGGCCACACTTCAAACTATCTACCCAGTCTCTTACCCGGTGTAGCTGCCAGTCAATGGCAAGTTTAGTGCGAGATATCAACGAGTGGCGCACAGATGGAGGAACTCTGAAAATGTGGATGCAATTTCCTGTGCGGGGGCCAGATTTATGAGAAAAGGTCATATTCTCCTTTAAAAGTTCTAAAGATAGACCTTTATCGTTGGTGGATTGATGATGGACGGCACTTATAATTTCATCAGGCGAAATATTTTGAGGAAGGTCGTGGATAGCAATGCGAGGGAGGCGGTTTGGGGCGATGGTTGCTTTTAGGCCCGCTTCAGATAGCGCTGGAGCATTTGCCAATTTTTTCGCTTCGGCTGAAGTGCTAGGGTGGATTAACACCCCACCACTTTTTAACTCACGCAACCCCGTCACTTGAATGCCCAGGGTGGCAGGATTTATGGCAGTTTTCAGTATTTTTAGGGTAGCTTCAGAGGTGGACTGTGAATTTTCAGCTGGAAAAACTAAAACTGAAGGTCTAGCAGGGCCAGGAGGAGCATTGTTCCTGGTTATAGGTGGCAAGCGGGGAAATTGGCTACTTGACTGAGAGTGGGTAGCAGCAACCGTATTCCAGGCACCTTGTGGTCTTTGATCTACTTCCGACAATTTGACTTCCAGGCACTTTATTTGATTGTCCTTTTCGACAAGTGTATTTTTCAGTGACTCAACCAATTTAGTGATGGTTTCCATTTTAGCCATAAGATTGTCATATTGTCTGCTGATAAGATCTCTCGAGTTTCTACTTTCTAGGTTATCATCGTCAATTTTTTTTATAATCGTCAATTTAAAGGCTTCCAGTTTAGTTGACATTTCTTTTTCCATTTTTTCGACTAGCATATCAAATTGAGAAGGTACAACGGTGGTCAAGCTGGTTGACGCGGGCATTGGTCCTTTGCTTAGTGCTGGCTTGGTCTTAATTCCCTGCTTTTGTTGTTTGTCCACTACTTTTTTGCTTTCAGCTCGGGTTTGTATTGGAGACTTAAGTTCTGGGCTGCTATGGCTTCGGATTATTGGTGATCTTGGCGTAGTTCCCGATTTTTTGAAGGGATCTTTAACACCTGGTGGGGTACAAGGGGGGTCTGCCATTTAGGATTTATTGTAGTTTAATATCACTTGGCAGAAGTTGTCAGCTGATGTCTGTGGTATTTGTTTATGAAGATTTATTTTGTAGCGCCTGTTGGTAGGCAATATTAATATCACTTTTACCTCTGACGCCTGTTTGCAGGCAATCTGATATGAAAATATCACTTTAGTCAGTACAACACTAAAACTCGATGAATTAATTTATTTTAATATTGTTTATTTTTGTAGTCTGTACATAGATGGAGTTGTAGTGCACTTTACACTTATGAGAAAAAAAGAAAAAATGTTTTGGTTGGGCTGAGAATTGAACACTGCTTCTCTTGAACTGGCCAAATTTAGTCAACTGCGCTAACCACTACACTATCGCCGGTTATTAGGAACCGGGATTAATTCGTCAATTTAGTCAATTGTTCATAAAAGTGATTTAAAAATATAAATTATTTATAATTTTTTTTTTGTGTTCATTAATTTTATAATCACTTTAGAGGCACTCGACGGTGGGGTCTCGAAAGACAGACACTGAGTTTTATTGAATTCAATGAGTTTTATTGCCATAAAAAGATATTTCAGTTTAGTTATGCACTTATTATTGTCAAAAGTTATCCTCCGTACACTGTCAAATTTTTAGAGATAAATCACTTTTTTTAGCATTTATCGGTAGATATCGCGAAGACAAAGATACCGGGCGACAGCCCGAGAAAAACTCTATACTTCAACACAAATTCGCTTCGATTTTACACTATTATAATGATTTTTTTTCTTAAGAAACGGGAGCAACAGAAAAAGCGACAATTTATCAAAGTTCTTAACCTTGTTGTTTGTGTTAATTTGAAGGTTGACACGCCCTGTCTAGATAGTCCTTTTCGATGTGTAAAATTCTACAAGTAATATGGAAAAAACGGTAAATCAATACTTTTAGATACATGTTTCCAAAAATATGCGTAATAGATTTTCGTAAGGTCTATGTTATTTGAACTGCTATATGTGTATATGTGACATACATACACCAACATATAATAATTTTCTTATTGAATAATAACATAATTGAATTCGATATATAATTTAAGAAAGTTAACGCACCCCTGTCTTAGAATAGAAACGTGATTTGTGTTTCCTATGTGGTGTGGAAGCAATTCAAATGTGGATCCTTTCTCAATCGGTAATTAAATATCTAAGGATTTTCCACCAGGACAAACTATTAACGTGGGTTCAGAGGATTAAATCGGTATTAGCTGTGTTTTGTATTATGACTTACCGGATTAGAATTAGGGTGTCTAATTTTATCCTAACTATTTAGGATGCGGTATATTTATAAGGGTGTATTGGATTTGTTTGTATTCAGAGTGAACAATAGTTTTCTTTAATAATTTATGTAAACACTTTTTTGAATGTATGATTACTTACCCGTTACTAAATAATAGTATAATTTCATATTATTAAACTATTTTGATTGCATGTCAGCGTAATGAGTAAGATTAAGAAAGTGACGATTAGATGGTTTGGAGATGTAGAGCGAAGTAACGACGCCCGACGGAGACAGGGCACGATTAAGTAAACCAAATACTTAAGCCCCCGCATACCCAATTTCCACCGATTTATAACAAGTTTTTCGTTAACTTCGTAAGTTTTTAAGTTTAAAAAAAATGTTAATTTTAAGATTATATCAATACATTTGTTTTGCCAAAACGTTAATTATATGAATTTCCCGAATATAAGTATATAAAAGTGTATCTTTAAATGCAACTAAAGCATTTTTCGACAGACTTTTGCTCTATTATAAATGAGTCGTGTTTTATTAAATATTGTCGCTTAATTATTATCGTTTTTTTGTTTTAATATTAGCGCGCTCCCTCTAACATTTGTATTTACATTTCTCATGCTTATATCTTTGTATCTTTAAACTGCATTCTCGTTTAACGTTGAAGGAGACTAAAACATTAAAATATGAAAACATCAATACATACAATACAAGACAATGCGAGCGCCTTTTCACTGCATGCCGTTTCCACAGCATCGAGTCGAAAATCGCAACTCAAGTGATGAAGCACTCTGTACTTAGCATTTCCCTGAACCCAACACCACACATATATACACCGCATATACACCATACTGCCTGCACTTGTGTTGGTACATCTGTGTATCGCACTAGTAGCACCTGCATGCGCGAATGCCAAAAAAACTAGATGGTAAACTTGCCAAAAACCGCATTCACCTTCGAGCGAAAACCGCCTTTAACCCATCTTAACATACAGCCTAACATCGCCTGAATGACTTGCCGAATTTCGGAAACTCAATATCTCTTCGCGGAGAGTTGCATCAGATTGCTGGTGTATAAAAATTTAGTACACAAAAATGTCGAATGGGAAAGTTTCAATGATTTATGTGGAAATGAATGCCGGCGCCGATTTCTCTATCCTTGTCGGTGTGTGCGTGTGTGTGTAGCGTAAATTATTTTTTCGTGTTGTGTAAATATTTTTTTAAGAGTAATGATGCATAATTGCATACTATTTTCAGAATCTGGGCTGTCCACAATTACATTATTTTAGAATAATGTAATTGTTCATTATGTATCTACTTGTCACTGGGTTTGTTATGCGTTAACAATTTACAAAGAATAATTTATAATGATATTGTGGTATTTGTTATTGATTTATTTCATATCACATTATTCTAGAATAATGTGAATATACTATTATTTATGGGTGGAATGACTTAATTAGTAAAACCTCAAAATGTAATATTTAACCTTTGGAGACAATAAACGACTCTCAAGCGAAACATGAACAAAATGAAGATAATTTGATAGTTTTTATGGTTGAATTAGCTCAATGATAAGAGCATTTCACTGGCAAAGGGAGAGATCCTGGGTTCAATTCTATTTCTAATTCAAATATTTTTGTCTCTTCTGTTTCACATCTTTCGTTTGATAGTACTTAATATTGTTTTCAATGATTAAGTATTGCAAATTTTTTTTTTCGACAAGTGAATACCGCACAAAAGTTCTAAGCTAGTGCGACTATGGAATCCATCATCTGTTTTATGTGGTGAGATTGAAATTCGACGAAGCAAGGTGATTGAGATGTAGTTGATGTATCTAAGATACTGGGAGTATTTATAACTCTGAAACATAACGCTACATGCAAGTTATATTGCTAGATTGAATGCCGTTGGCAATACTTTGACAAAAAATGTATACGCGTTCCACTGCACGGAATATAGTTATTGTAGGAATATATTATAAAACAATTGTCAGTAATGGTAACAATTCAGGTTAGCATAATTTTAATAAATTACTTATTTTACTAATTTTTTTCCTGGATTCTCAAATATCTCCGTCACCTCTAAGCCAAATTTTTAAAAATAAAGATTAAATACATACTATATCCTTCAAAAAGCACAATTTAAACCCTAAACTTTGATCAATTTGTTTGAAAACCTCAGCTTTATCTTTAAACACAAAGTCAATACACGTACATAATGAAGGCAAATAGTAATATTATACCAAACGACTTTCTTGGAAATTTAAACCAAATCGCTGGAAAATGGATGAATCACGAATAAACAATGATATTGTTTATCATTATTTCCAGGAACAGACGAGATGTTTATCTTTTTACACCAATCGGAAAATAAACCTACCTTTTCTGATACATGTATTTGAATTTCTTTTTAATTTCGCGAATTAACCCGCTTCCCAAGAACCGATCAATTTGAAACTTGACAGATAGACTCCTTGTCGATGACAATGCATTCTATCAACATTTGGTGGCAATCACATGTACACACGCAACTATATACATATTTCTCTGAAATTGGGTGACATTACAGCAGTTAATACATGAAATTATTTTCGGTCCAACCCAATCGGGATTCGGCTCAGTTAGTAGCGCGGTTTTCTTTAGTCCCTGGGGAAGAAGGTTCAGCCCTCATTCAAACCTATATATGAATAAATATATACATATTTTTAAAAGACGTATTTATATTCAAAGCACTTAAGAACTAAAGGTTCACTCAGTCAAACCAAATATCTATATATATATATATATAACTAACTACAAGTGCACTTAGAAATACCTGTCTTTTAATATATTTACAAGTGATTTCTCGGACTTTGAACGTCATATTAACATTTTATGTTTTGTCAGATTAATTGATTTTTCCAAGCTCCGAGGAGTGAAGTCAATTCTCGAACAAGATACCAGTAATCTTCTCAGATGATAAAGATATCGTATGAAAAGTTATTTGAAATTCTAAAATGAGGAATTAATTTGTTGTGTGACCACTTATACTAGATGCCACGAATCTCTGACAACCCCGCGGAGCATGAAAAACGTCAAGAACTACCCGCCTTATCTTTTAGTGCCTATCGTATTATTTGGTACCACGTTTACCATTGTAGGTGTGTGCGTCCCTTTAGAATTTGTGAATAGTTGAGTTAGTATTGGTAGGTTGGTAGTTGGTACAGTCTGTCAACAAATTTTCGAAATTAATAAAATGAAACAAATTTTTTACTATGGTATCACCGAGAGACACCTACAACACCAATTTAAAACAACATTTATGTCAAGATTCAAATGTGATGTTATGTTTGACTTCCGAATCTCAATTATTGACAATGGATAGGAAAAATAGCATAACCTAATTTTTGTAAACATTTTTATGAACGGCAAGAGTGCAGGATTCTTTTACAAAGTTTTTTTTTTTAAATGGCCTATTATATATGTACAAATTCAAAAATTCAATAAAAAGTTTTTCCATGCAATTATCTCGCCAAGTGAATACAAAGTAGAATATTTTCAAGCTACTATTTTCTTAACACTGTTTGACATTAATGTGCGGAATATCTACTTGCACCAGGCTGTTTTTTATAGTTACACTATTTTTCCTTTCAACCATCTTGATGTTGCCAATTAAAACCATTTATTGACGATCGCAGCGCCATCCATTTTTGTATATGTTATTTTGACAGACTCTACCCGTCGTATTATTTGGTAAGACGTCCGCCATTGTAGGTGTGTGGGTACCTTTAGAATTTGTGGATAGGTATCGGTAGGTACCTACCGGTATAGGTAGGCTGGTACTATCCAGGTTTTGGCTGGTACCTATGCGGTATGCGCAGTGTGTTCACAGAACTTGTGCGCGGGCGAGGAGCAACTTTCGCGGACCGCTGATGTTTGGCGATGGACGCCATGTTGTTTTTATTTTTTTTCACATTCGAATTTTGAACCCGGCCCAAAGGGCAAGGACCCTCTCGGGTGTGTACATAATTTGAAATCTTCTCTTTTTAGCGCTCCGCGAAGTGTTGTAAGCCGGGAAAAAATGAGAAACGCAACAGCAAAGGCAATAATGCGCGCTTTTTAAACTTTTGTTTGAGGTATGGGCCTTATACTTTGTGGTCGGGGCACTTACCAGTTAAAGAAAGCCAATGGTGCAGAAACATTGCAATCGCATTACCGCAAATATGCCCAAATAATATTCCGTTGGCCTGTTTAAATATCCAACAATCGGTATCTACCTACCAGCAAAATCTTGAAAAAAGGACACGTAATACAAATATTCAGATGAATCATGGTAGAGAGTCAAAGCAAAAATAGACACAGGAAGTCATAGCCATCTTTATAGGTTGACTAGCTGAAGTCCTAGTAATGACGAGGGTAAGGACCCAGGCTTTACACAATGTTTTTTTCCAAATCAAATGTAAACAGTAATCTTTATCTTGTTTTGTCGATCAATGTAAAAAAAATTCATCAATCTCAGAATAACGCTGAAGATTTGTATAAAAAACAAACGCGGTGCAGCGGTAAATTTAAACACGTGTTTGTAGCATGTATGTAGCGTGAATGCACTCAATCATACATATCACCCAAGATAGAGAATAATAGGGATAATTATAGGGTGAAAGTCACCACATGGAGAATAGATCTGATTATAGGGTGAAAGTCACCACATAGAGAATAGATCCGATTATAGGGTGAATGTTGCCACATAGAGAAATGATCTGATTACAGGGCGAAAATCACCACAGGTTGATACCTGCTTTCTACTTTCCCAGCTTTTCAGAAAGGAAGATCTCTGGCTATTTTTATCAATCTGATCTGAAACCATAACATTCCCCAAATTGGGTTGCAATTATCCCACAAACTAGCAGAACATGTTCATACTATTAGTTCTTGAACCTCGTTCACTAGTTACTTAAATGATTTATCCTTAAGGCGATGCACTACGTCGTTTAATATTTTAAATTGAGCCTCTATCAATAACAACCCTTGCGTAGATGGCGATAAGGTTTAAATTCCCGCTTAACACCATCCGCCTGTTTTGATTTATGCAAGAAAGAAACATGGCCAAAAAGTGCCTTTTATTTTATTTTGTGGATGTTCATGCATAAATATTTAATTTTTTTCCGATCATTTTATAAATAACTTAATTTGCCACATTATACAATAAAATTTAACCGAAAATGGGTTCGTAAGTAGGAGATTTTGAACATTAAAGCAGTTTTCATAGGCTCGATATTATACTCGATTATTTTAAAGGCCAAGATGTATTCTACTCGCAGTATTTAATTAAAGCATCTGAAACATTTCTAGGCGACCAAATTTTCAAACCAAAAACACATGATTTTGCATTACTACGTATGGCATCGCCTTGACTAAAAATATAGTCCTTGCAATCTTTAGAGCACAGGCGTCAGGTGGAATTGCCGTCCTTCTTCTACCGGTATTTCAATAGAAGATGCATACAAAAACTATCATTATTGATCCCTTTAGCTCCGGTACACAAACGGGAAATACATTTGTATACGGTTGACATTATTCGTCGCGTGAGAACGGCCCGTTTCTACGACTCTAACAACTAGACTATTTGTCTATGGAACGATATGCCAGCCTGTATTTTTCCGCCCTCCTACAACATGGGTCTCTTCAAAACCCGTTCACTCCTTCCTCTACTCAACCAGACTCTCCACACAGCATTCCCAAAGATGATATAGGCCCTCAGTGAAATTATTTTCCTCAGGCCCTTCTGTATGGAGTTAATGTGAAAAAAAGTAATAAAACTATTTACTAAATATTCACAATAAAATTGTCCTTTCCTTGATTTTTTTTTTAAACTTCCTATTTAGTTTGTTTATAAATAATAATTGTGCGTATCGTGTGAACTCGCTTTCATTTAAAAAATATTACAACAGCAAAAAAATTATTGTGAAGACCACAATTATTTAGATTAATTGCTTCAACTTGATCCAATCAACGGCTATTTTTGGCACTCCTCAAGGGAAGATACAAAAAGCTGTCGGCGAAAAAAAAAAGCTTTTATATCATGTGTATCAAATCGGGAACCTTAAATCTTCGAGCCTATAAGTGCATTCCTTGCAGAAGAAGCCTTACGTGGTATAGAAGTATAGTGTTTGTTCAGGGGATCCAAACCATTGGTCCCGAAAGAAACAATATCTTTAAAAGTTACATGATGCGACAAGTTGAGAGCTAAAAATGGTTTCATTGACCAAGATTTTCAGGCAGAACGTCAGAGATCCCCGCTCATGGTTTTGAACACAAATTTATTACAGAGTCTACAAATAATGATAAAAGTATTAGTAGCGTTTTCTCTCTATGGGGTTCAACCATTTCTAATAAGAATTAAATAAGATTTTGTTTATTGTGAAATCCAACTAAATTCTGTGTAGAAATACGCATATTTGTTCTCAATTTGGGAGGCGGGTTGGGTTCCGTCGAACAACTTACGAACCCGGCGCACTATGGTCCCCTTAGAGGAAACTAGCTAGACAAAAAGATTTCAACGATGTTTTTTTTATGTACAAAAATACTCTCACAACATTGAGAAATGTCCATAGTATTATGTTCACACAATAAAAAAATTAAAACAATACGCGCGATTCGTGGCAACGTTGTAAACACGACACTTTGGATGTTCCAATCGTTTTGGATGTTCCAATCGCTTTCGGGTGTGCACGCTGTTCGATCGTTAGTGTTGTTATTTGAAATCGGAGAGAAATTACGCAAAGCTAGAAATTAAAGTCTATTGTTTGTTTTTTTTTTAAAATAGATTTAATCATTTTATAATTTGCCTATTCAACATTACTTTCATTATTAATTAAAAATCGTGAAAAAAGTATTAATATTTACAATTATTTGCCAAAGTTTGATTTAACTTTCAAAATCGTGTACCGATTTGTACCACCAAAAAAAACTTGTTTCATATAAAACCATTCTTTATGTACAATATCTTATAAAATTTGTTTGCTCAAACTTGCTCTTTTGTCTTTTACAGAACCTCTACCTACAATCTATCGTTTGGATATTTTGGAGATTCTAGAAGTAAAGGGCACGTCAAAGTTGAATTTTGCTGCGATACGGCAGTGTGTTTATGAACATATAAAACATTTATCGAAGAAAAACAGTTTTAAAAGTCTCGAGAATAGTTAAATTAAGAAAAAATCCTTTCGTTTCTATTAATATTTCATAGAAAATGTTTTGAAGTCGGAAGAAGTACTTTAAAATTGAAGTTTAAGCACGCAAAATGGCTTAACACCGTTTTTATTCTTCCTGTAGTGACGCGTGATGAGGGACTACGTGGTAGACCAGAAAAATAATTTGGTTTATGCTCGTCAAAAAGCAAAACAAGAAAAATTAAATGTCTTCTGAACTCTCGAAATGCACAAGAACTCTCTCATACTACTCAAATCAGCTTGAGGTCACATGGAAAACGGGATGCTGCCAAAATATCAACAAAACATTCCAATGTCTTACCTAGTGGTGTCTTAAAATTATTATCGATTCCAGAAGTTCTACCGAAGACAATACAGAAGTCTGTTAAAAAAGCCAATATTGGAACATTAGCATTTAATAATAGTGACGATAGCGACTCGGCCAGTAATTTATAAACAAAAAATGTCATTCTGTTTTGTTTTTATATTATGTTAAAAGAATATTTTTAACTAATAACTTAAAATAAGTATTTCGTTATGACTTAACCGAACCTTTATACTATAGGCATTTTATTAGTAATTAATTTTGTTTTAAAAATTCTGTAACAATGGCTAAAATAAAGGTATATTTTTTAAAAGTATTTTTTTTATTACATTGTGACCCTTTTGCATCAAATGCCATGAAAAAATATGTTTGTCTAGCTAGATCGGGATTTGGGACCACTGTGCGGCGGCGGTGTGCCTCAGCGCTGTCGCGTCCTATATTGTTATAAAAATATATTATAATATAGTCCTCATAAGATTGCAATAGTTTATGGTGGTTGGAAGTTCGAATAACCGCCACGCCACCGTCGTAAGAGCTGCGTTAGACCGGAAAATGACGGAAGCTTCCGAACTTTATCAGTTCCATATCGCTTATGCTTGCCCAGCCGCATTGACAGACCTACGGTCGACTCTTTCCCCTAGCAGGCCTAGAAAAGCAATCTTTTCGTGGGGTTTATTTTAATTATTATTGATTAACTTATTACTAAAATTACAAATGTTTCTAGAGATATCCCTTGAGAAGTTACTAATTCATCGTCTAGAAATATAAAATATGGTACGTACCTAGAGGTTAGAATTTTATAGTTGAAAAACGTTTTATAAAATTTTCAAACCGTTTTACATAACTTATTTTAAATATATAAAAATCACATCCGTAGGGATCCCTCTAGAAACATTTGAGATTTTAGCAATTTATTTATCAGAAATAATTAAAATGCAAGCGTCGAGCAAACCTCCGTTATAAGAGTCTTAAGTCGCCTTTGGGAGAGTATGTCTACCTCAAATATTGATGTTTTGTTTGACATTAAATGTACTTAAGGCGATGCCATACGTCGTGTAATATTTTAAATCGAATCGCCATCAATAACACTCCTTACGTAGATGGCGATAAGGCTTAAATTCCCGCTTAACACCATCCAGCTGTTTTGATTTATGCAAGAAAAAAATATGGCTAAAAAGTGCCTTTTATTTTATTTTGTGGATGTTCAGGCATAAATATTTAAATTTTTTCCGATCATTTTATAAAAAACTTAATTTGCCACATTATATAATAAAACCATAACCGAAAATGGGTTCGTAAGTAGGAAATTTTGAACTTTAAAGCAGTTTTCATAGGCCTTATAAATTATATTTTTCTGGGCTTATAAAAAGACTTATGTAAAAAATACTCAATTATTTCAAAGGCCAAGATGTATTATACTCGCGGTATTTATTTAAAGCATCTGAAACATTTCTAGGCGACCAAATTTTCAAACCAAAAACACATGATTTTGCATTACTACGTATGTCATCGATTGACTCAATGAGACTCAAGAGATACAAAGAGTGATGCATAATATAATCAGTTTCATAATTTGTAGATATTTTAAGCAATATCAGGACATTTTTTCTGAAACTTTTGAAATTATCGATGAAAATGCCTACTTCAGCACATTATATACTTAGTCGACACCATTGGGTCAGAGTGCTAAAATAGGCGATGTTATTTTTAAATGTACGCAGGTGAAACATGCTGTTGTGTCTCAAAAATTAGGAATTGGGAAAATGTATATATAATTTTACTAATTGTCAAAAAAGTTGTTAACCCCCTCGTCAAGTATTAGAGTGAATGCTTTCATTTATCAGTATACGTATGAAATACCAGAGGCTACATCACTACGGGCGAAGAAGTAACGTAATACCTAGGATGCAACTGCAACAGTGGTAGTGTCAGTCCTTTGCAGTATGCAATCTACACTTTACAGCGTACATGTGCAGTTTGCAGTGTGCATGTGCATCCATGCAGTTGAGGACCGGTTTTGTCAAAATTGCAGGCTGGGAATAATAGCGATAAAAGTCTGTGAGTTCATTGCGGCCATTCTCAGCCGTTAGCGTTTAGACTGGTTACTCGGTACTTGCAAAAATAAAGAAAACTTTCTAACCAAGTTTTTACGGTCAGACGTGAAATTTATTTTTTTAAATCCAAGTAATGAACGTATTACGAATGTGAAGATACGAAAATAATACTAGATTTTTTATGTGAATTTCATACAGGAGTCCCACCTGTTCGCAACTGTCTGAAGCCAGCGAGATCATGGCATCCCCAATCAGAATAATAGCCAAGGAGATGAAGAGGAGGAAGGTGCAATCTTAATTAGATGCTTTCTTTATGCACACTCTCTAACTAATATCTCAATTGAATATTTTTATTTAAATCAGTACCACACAAGATTCCCAACAGCTCCCAACGGAATGGAACCGGTGAGACTATAAGCGGTATTTTGTGAGACTAAAAGGAATGGGAAGGATAAAGAGATAGAGAAAGTGGTCACCAAACACGGCTAAAGCCATTTCATGCAACGTTTCGTTTCTGAATAGTGGTCTTTCACCAGGATGAAACTGAGATTATCCACCACTCTGAAAGACTGATGTCAGCAAAATTAATAAGATTTCGGAAAATGACTTTTAGATGGTTTGACTACGTAGATCAAATGCATAGAGCAAGGGGATCAGGTAGATAAATGACACGTAAGTGAATAGAATAAGAATTGGAACTGGACATATGACAATAAAGAGAACCATAATAATTATTATTTTGTGGAGAACAGAAGATTGTCTACGAGTATAAGACAGTGCACAGGTGTAAATGAAGCAATGAAGTTGTACTTGGATGCTTGTGGTAGCCAATCCTCTGTCTATCCTGGAGATAAAATGACTTAATGCTATACACGGGTACATGGATTTCGAAGCCACAAGATACAGTGTCTTCCTTTGCTACTGTTCCATCGATCTTATAATGGATTTTTAGTTGAGTCATCATGAGTCATCGCTCTTCATAGTGCGACCAAGACATTGGAGATAATATTTTTTTGTTGTTTTATGGCTACGATAAAGTATAAAATACTTTACAAAGTATAATTACAAAACATGTAATGCCTCTTCCATAGATAAAAGCTTCTATAAAAAGAATGGTACATACGAATCATAAAAAAATTAAAATATTTTGAAAAGAATTGAGAATATCTGTTTTTAAATCGGTTTAAATTTTAAAAAGATCTTATTAAATTTTGTATTTGAAAAAAAACATAAGTTAGGCTGTATTTTTTTTCATTTAATTCTACTAGGTGTAATTCTGGCAGCGGGTAATTTTGGTACATGATATGCATGCTTTTATAAAGCCTACTTTGGTTAGATGTTTCCTTAGAAATTTACATTACTTATTTCATCTGGAAGGAGCATTGGAAGAGTTGGAGGACAAAAATCGGAACCAATTTTTTTTGCTACATGTCTCATCTAAACATAATACATCAATGGCATAAGTCTCTATCAAGTTATAAGTCTCTCTCTATCTATGAAACCTAGTTATAAACCAAAAGTAATTAAGTCTAAGTGATCAATGCATAAATTAAGTTGATAAGCGCCCTTGAGGTGATTTTCTCACGAAAACGGCGCTATATAAATAATCCAATCATTATTATTATTATGGCACTAAGCCATCGATAATACACTAATGTTATTATGGTCTTGCAGTCATCTGAAATAAATCAAACATAACTATAATAACATGAGAGACCTCATATCAACAATTTTAATATGCAGAGAACATAGTAATAAGTAAAACATGACATATATTATTATTCAGTTGAAGGGAAAATTTTACTTATTGGATTTCACTGAGAGGTATGTTTGTTTTTGTTATAAAACTTTCTTCTTATTTTATTCCGGTATTTTATTTTAAAACACGCGAGATTTCGGCAAACAAAGATGAATGGACTCGCGAATGCCGTATTGAATATTTATAAATGCATCTGAGATGAGATCATTTTTAGTTTGACACGTCGTAGAGTCGGTAGTATAGGTAAGCGATAAATTAGCATTTAAATGCATCGCCGTTGCAGTTTTTACTTAAAATCTTCACAATTCAGTGCCACGTTGAATTATTTCAAATACTGATGTTTTTGCTTCAGGTCGTGATTTGCTTCAGGTCTGCTTATATTGAAGTTAGTTTTTGGAATACCAATTAATTGCCTGAAACGTTTCTTTAATAAATCGAACATTTCGCACGAAGTGTGGAACAGCAAAGACATATTTTTCTGATGGCATTGTCAGTGTAAAATAACGCGTCAAAAGGTCTAATAGACAAACATATAACTTTAGTTACCACTATTGATAAAACTACTAATTTCGGTTGATATTCTGTCTGTAACTCCGATTCAATGAACTCAAAAACTTGGATTTTGCTTTGATTTTAAGTGTAATTTTTTTAAATTTGAACTTTATTTGGAAACATTCGGACAAGCAATAAGATAGCTGGGTACGAAAATTATTTTATTTTAATAAATTAATTAATTAAGAATACTTTTGTTAAAATTTTTGACAGATGTCGTAATTTTTTCAAGTTTGTTGATTCAAAAAAAAAATTGACAATTTTTGCTTTTGATAGGCAATGATCCGGAGAATCTGATATACGAGTATATAAATTTTAGTAAATACTTTCAGCGTCACAAATCCTACAATTATAATATCCCGTGATTTTTCAAGGGTTTGAGCTAGTTTATAATAACGTTGAATTATCAAAACTGTAGTTATTCTTTATCAATTTTGCTGGAGATTTTAAATGAAGGATGTAAAATAAAAAATAAAAAAACAGCACTTTTCTTGAATTTTGACAGTTCAAATCACCGTTATATATATTTTGTTATATACGACGAAATTACATTAGTTAGTGAAGTACTTACTTGTTCACATCATACTATGTTTAACACAAACCCAGCTGTTATTATTAGTACCTACACATGTGTACAGGGTATTAAGAATCATGCCTGACAAACCTTAACTAGCCATTCCTTATTTGGAGTCAACAATATTTAAAAAAAAAACTTAAAATTCTTTTTTAAAAAACTTAAAAATTTGGAGTCAACAATATTTTTAAAAAAACTTAAAATTCTTATTAAAAAAACTTAAAAATTTTAAGTCAACAATATTTTAAAAAAAACTTAAAATTCTTTTTAAAAAAACTTAAAAATTTGGAGTCAACAATATTTTAAAAAAAACTTAAAATTCTGTGAAAGTTATTTTTAAATATTTATCATTTTTAAATATATATATTTTTATTTTTCATTTTTCTATATCTATCAATGCACTGTGAAACAACCGGCCCACAATTAAATAATAACAGAACTTGTAAAGAACTTAAATTTTAACTTTTAATATTAATTAATTATTCAAATTCTGTGGAACAACCCGTCCTTACAGTTTTTGTTCATGTTTTAGGTGAAACAAAACGTCACCAAATCGCTGGTAAAATAATAATAGGTACAGGTAGGAGTATTGTGCCGTGTTGTGCTATCTCTTTATTTAGCCAATGTTTCGGACAACATTACAATGTCCATCATCAGGGCAGATAGTGGCAATATGGCATAATATCCCAAAAATAAATCATTTTAATATTTTTGGCCGTGAAAATTTAAAATCATAAAAGGTAGACGAAGAAAAATTATTATGGCTGATTTATTGAAATCCTGGCAAAAACGTGATTGCAATCCATTTACAAATAAAATATTAGTCTATTCGGAATATATCGGAACACGTGTGCATGCAGGTGTCCTTTTCCTGATGAAACTTTACAATATTAGAATTTGAACACGTGTTTCAACATTATAATAACATAATCATGTTATACCGACAGTTTATTAGAAAACCTGTCAATTCATTCGTTAAAGGCCTACAATCCCGTTTTTACCGAAATATGAATAATTTCACCAGATTTTTAATAAATTAGCAATCATTAGTAAGTTTTTCTCCGTGTAAAATTCATGTTTAGTATAAACCAAACATTTCACTGAAAAACACAAAAAAATTGACATTTCGGGAAAACGAAGCTGAAACAAAGAGCATAATAAATATATAAATCATTGGTGTGTTCCTTTCATATTAAATATCAACTTTCTATACTTAAGAGCGTGTGGGCAGGTACTTGCATTATGAATTAGGTTATGGCGATATTCTCCGCATAGCCTTGGAGAGATTATTTATTTTTGTTGCACCCGAAATTCGCCTCACCGGCCGCCGTGCATCGTACCGCCTAATGCATTTGGCATGCATCTAGGGGCGTCCCACTCGCACCCGTTGCAGAGGCCCGGCTGAGGCTTGGTCATCTCTGTCTCGCAGCAACATGGACTTGTTTATAACCTGAATTCAGTCATTGGTCTCGATCAATGGCGGGGAAGAAATTTTGATGATTTTTTAAGAAAGTAAAAAAAAAACTATATTTTATTTGATTTGTTGGAATTTCTGACATTTTGCCAATGTGCATTACCGACAGATCTTAAAGACGTTTTAATGAAAACCAGTAGTTACTGACCGGTTTCGTTCGAATTTCATTAAATTTCATCACTTTGTTTTACTTGTTTGAAAGCTGATTTACATTTTGAAAGTTAAATTTATATTGAAAATCTCCATAGCTAATACTGGAGACTACTTTAATCGCTAAAAATAGTTAAGTTGACCCGAAAATTCACGTCCTATAAAAAAGCTTTCCAAATTTTATGACGCCAGGCTCAACGTTTCATAGTTCTTGAGACACAGATTTTCTGTTTTGTACTAAGTAGGCACTTATGTTAAAGTCTTTAGCAACAAAAAAGTGTTCTTTTTTGGTAGACATTGATCAAAAAGTATTTTTCAAGTACCAAAAAAATTTGGATTTTCTTTTATAACTCGGCTGTTTTGCATTTCGCCTATCTGTAAACTTGCTTGTACGTTCCGTTTCCGTTACAAGATGGTGTACGTTTTGATGGTTCAGTAAAAATCGTTTTCCAAATGTCCTAAGTCATATTTATTTCGACTTTCTTATTCGCGTTTTACCAATATTATTCTGCTTGAAGAAAGTTTTAAAAATAATTGTCATTGAAATAGTGGCGTTTCTTTGGACAAATCATATAATAACTTTTTTTTAAATAACATAAAAATGCATACATAGGTACCTAAGTACTTGGGTACCTACTTACAAATCGTATGATTTCAGAAGAAATTTTTGATTTTATTTATTAAATAAGAACAATTGAGAAATTTGTTTTTGGACGTGAACGTCTACTAAACAGAACATTGGCTTAAATCACTTAACTCACAACGTACATAAATAATCGAGTTTTTATATCTAATAATTAATTCTGTAATTTTCATTTTGTATTTTACGTAAACTTATAAAATAGGTGCATTTTTAAATGTATTTCTGTGATTTTACTTGATTTCCAAGTGTTTTTTGCAATCATAAACATAACACATATTTATGAAATTTGGTACCTTCATAAAATTTCGCCTCGACCCGGATGAGCGCACATTATTTTTCAGCCCGCCATTTTAAATTTGTCTGGGCCGCTGTATTGATTTTCATTAAAATATACATACATTAAATATTTTTAATGGTCCGCCTTTTGCCCCCTTGTCCCCGCCGCCCCCCAATGCACTAGTGAGCTAGGCCAATGCACTGCCAAAAACAAGTTGCGTGCAATGCACACACTTCATTCTACGGCTACATCCACACTTGCAAATCCGCACGAATACACGCAACCACTTAAAAATCCTACACTTGGAAAAATGCACACGGAAAAATTATACACACACTATTGTAACCAATGATGAAGTAGTTATGGAGGATGTGTTGCAGAAAACAAAAGCTCTTAATCTAACCATCGTGTAGTTTTTTCGTATATAGCGGTTAGTAGAGAGGATGACATTTCCTAAATACGTTATTCTATCATACATAGTCTTCTGTTTTTTAGACTCTTGACATGCCCAGAATTAAGTACTTGATGTCGACCCATGTGGTAGATCATTACTCATAGTTTCAAATGCCGGTGTGCGCAAGTAAATTTTATTTGATTAATTTGTGTTATTTCACATTTAAAATAATATTTAATATATTTGCGGCACGTTCCAGAGTGGTGATACTTTCAGTATCGCATTGGTAAAAGACAACCATTAAGAATAGAAACGTTGTTTTAAATGGCTTTAGCCGGTGACCAGATCTGAATAGCAAGGTACTTCGCTACCTTCTTCTTACCCATATCTTCCCCTCCAACATACCCCGATTGGGGTTGCCATATTCTCACTGACTACAGACAAGAGCAGTTGGTTCACATAGAAAAATGACTATTGCTAATTTACTAAGAATCTCTTCAAATTGTTGTTATTTCTGGTTAAAAACGGGATTGCAGGCCTTAGGAAGGAATTTACGGAATCAGAATATTTTTGCATTTCGTTATGATATATTATCCAGACAAATCGACCTGCGTGTATCATCTTAATACATCTTGACGTAATGTAAAAATGTTAGGATTTTCATGACCACTTGTTCCGACATCACGATAATATATTCATTATTTACTAAAACCTTGTTTATTCGTTCGTAAGGCCTGCAATCCCGATTTTAACCAGAATTATCAATTATTTGATGATATTCTTAATAATGATTATTTAATAGATTGGTATATTTCGTAGGTACCTATATATGACGTTATGGTTTAAATTTGCGAGTTTAGTTAAAAGTTTTTTTGAGCATGAAGTACAAAATGACGTCATTTAAAAAAAATCGGAGGAAATGTTTAGATAGATAATGGAACGCAAAAATTATTTTTTTTCAAAAACTTCTTATTTCATTCTAACATATATATCGTTACATACAAGCGTGTCTATTCTTATGTTAAGGTGACTGTTGATTCAAGTATTATTAATTTGATTAACTTAATGTTGTCATTTCTTCCTAGGGCATCCCTGACTTTTTCATCCATTCACGTTGAACGTCATAAATTATTTGGAGAAACCTTTAAGCGTCCATCTCCTTTACATGTTCACTCCGATTTCTTATGTTTTAAATACAATCTTGTTAATTAGGTACTTACTAGTAGCTCTGTAAACAGTAGACCTGGCGTCCAGTAAAGTATATTTCTATTGTTTTCTTATGTATTAAATAAAAACCAAAATTTCCTCCGAAATCATAAGATTTGTAAGTAGGTACTTAAATACTTATCTACTTAATTTTAAACCATATATATTATGCAAGATTTTTTTAATATTTTAAATAAAGAATTATAAAATTTGTCCAAAGAAACGTCACATCTTCGTTACAATTCTGTTTCCAAGTAGGTACCTAGTTCCTAGGTACTATAATATATATATTTTTCCTATTTAAGGCGATGCCATACGTAGTAATGCAAAATCATTTGTTTTTGGTTTGAAAATTTGGTCGCCTAGAAATGTTTCAGATGCTTTAATTAAATACTGCGAGTAGAATACATCTTGGCCTTTGAAATAATCGAGTATTTTTTAGATAAATCTTTTTATAAGCCCAGAAAAAAATAATGTATAAGGCCTATGAAAACTGCTTTAAAGTTCAAAATCTTGTACTTACGAACCTATTTTCGGTTATGATTTTATTGTATAATGTGGCGAATTAAGTTATTTATAAAATGATTGAAAAAAATTTAAATATTTATGTCGGAACATACACAAAATAAAATAAAAGGCACTTTTTGGCCATGTTTTTTTCTTGCATAAATCAAAACAGGCGGATGGTGTTAAGCAGGAATTTAAACCTTACCGCCATCTACGTAAGGGTTGTTATTGATAGCGGCTCAGTTTAAAATATTACACGACGTAGTGCATCGCCTTAACAGTTCGTAGTAGATTCTAGGCTCGTGCGAACGGACGTATAACACGGCCACCATCTTAAACCGGAAACGAAATGTACAAACAAATACAGATATTTTAAATGCCAAACGGTCTAGTTAAAACAGGGCTTCGCTACGCTCACCCAATAAAATTCTAACCAGTTGTATTAATATAAATAGTTTTTATCAACTGCATTAAACCAGAAAGTATCCAATACCCATTGAAGATAATACGTAAATATCCAAGATATTATTACTGTTTTCATAAAAATTCCGAACGTTTCATAGTAAAAACACTTCTCACACATTTATAAGATCCCACAAATAAAACTCACTCACACTACCACGCGTCACTTACGTCCTCCCGCGCACTAATACACATAAAAATAAAAATCGCAACACAATCTCCAAAAATTACCCACACACTCTCACCGTCTAGTTTCACCCACACACAGACTATTGGTGCATTCGCGGGGTGCAGTCAGAATAATATGGGATAATTTGATAACTATTCTAACTAGTATTTCAAACTAGCTAGATTCTATTAGAGAGGAAATGTAAGAATCTATTTTTTGAAACGGTAGAAAAAAAATTCTCAAGAAATGTTGCTTGCATTTTTATTTCTGTCAGCTGTGATGTAGATATTTAATTATTTCATAAAAATGTCGTCGAAATACGGGTCACAATAAATGATTTTTGATGGCTTTCTTTATTCATAAAATTTTAAATAATTTTCTTTTGGGAATTTAATTTTGGTAAATTAAATGTACCTTCGTTTTAATAAAAACAAAAAAACATTACACAATTTAATATTCTTGAGGCAAGTAAAAATTTTAGCTATGTAATGCTTGCGTTTAATTTTTTAAATATTTAATTGTCTGTTTGTAAAATCAAAATCTAAAAGACGCTCTCATCTGACTTCAAAAAACAGTTCAAATTTAATTTTAATAACAGAGAATCTATTTGTAATTGAATTTTTGTTGTTGAAATTTGTTAAAGGCATAAGTTTATTTTATTTTTCGGTTATTAGTTATTATGCCGCGTTAGCTTCTTTTTCTTCTTTACCTGGGTTTAGAGTTTTAATACGATACCTCGAAGCTCCATAGCTTATGACGGAAATATTTTCCGGAGCTAAAAATTTCTGAGTTCGTCCATTTTTTGTGTGAAAATTATATTTTCACCGGAAAAGATGTGGAAATTTCACTATGCCAGAGCTCACTATACACGAATTAAATAAAAACATAGAAATAGATTCTCTGTACGAAAAGACAAACAACATCGTTAATCTGTGAGAAATAGTTAGGATGTAGGCAAATTCTCCAATTAATGTTTTTTTTCTTGTCATGTTTCTTACTGTCTATATCTTTTTTTTCCAATAAAAAAATACTGGAAGCAACTAGGTACTACGCGCACTTATTTTAAGTTCCACGTTTGTTAAGCTTTGAAAATTGTAAATAGGTACGTAGGTAGGGTGACCGGATAAATCATCACAATGATAATTCATCACTTCTTAAAAAGTTATATAAAGTCATGGGAAGTGATGAAACAAAAACTTTATTAACTGGGTTAAGTAGGTTAGATTAGGTTAGGTTAGGTTAATAAAATTTTTTCATCGTTTCTAATGACTCTATATCACTTTTTAAAAGTGTGTTAAATTGTCACTGTGTTGAGTTATCATGGAACCTAAAAATTGAGTTATCATAGGTTGAAGGACTACTTTTATGTTCCTTATTAAATCTGCCAGGTGTTGAATTAGGTGGGAAACCAAAAATATATATTTAGTATTTAGGAACGCCTAACAGAAGGCTCGCGATCAAAACCGCAAATATGCATAAAATTTGTAAAATCACCACAAAATTCAAGATATTTCTGAATGAAAAAGGTGCACATAAAGGTGGACCCCATTTGATGAGGGGATCCAACTCAAAATAACAGTGATTTAACACATAAGGGGAACAAGATTGATCTCGAATCTGGACCCAGCTTCAACCTAATTGATGCATCAGGTTAGTTTTGGATTGGCAGCGAGCAAAATTAAGTAGATATGGCTATAATTGCTATTGTTTTCTTTTGTGTGTAATTTAAAACACATCAGTCATCTCGTATTTTCCGCTAATGTGATTTAGAACGTATGAGAAATTCTCTTAATAAATCAAATTAAAAATACATCTTTGAACAAATTAATTTATCTTAAAATAAAAGCAAATATTTATATAAGTACTAGCTGATGTGTACCCGGCGTTGCTCGAGGAATAATACAGGGTTTTCCAATAAGAGGTGTTATTTTGAATAGCCCGCTATTTCGGTAGATGTTACTTTTGAAGCTGTCATTTTTTAACATTTGACAAGTAGAAACTACGCCATTAATAAAAATGGAACGATACACGCTTCAACAACGCATTGAAATTATTAAAATTCACTTGAGTGAATCAAATGCAAATCATCTTGAGTGATGAGGCCCATTTCCACCTCTGTGGCTTCGTCAACAAGCGAAATTGTCGCATCTGGGGCTCGGAAAACCCAAGAGTTATTATTGAAAAGCCTTTTTATTCTCAACGTGTGACTGTTTGGTGCGGTTTATGGTCCAGCGGAGTCAATGGACCTTATTTTTTTGAAAATGAGGCTGGAGCAACAGTTACGGTGAATGGATTGCGCTATCGAGAGATAATTAATGATTTTTATGGCCGGAATTGGATGGTATTGATCTGGACAACGTTTAGTTTCAACAAAACGGCGCTACGTGCCACACAAGCAACGAAACCATTGATCTTTTACGATTGAATATCAAAATAACACCTCTTATTGGAAAACCCTGTACATGGTTTGGGGTAAATTTTTGAGGTTTGAGGTCTGTTAAACATATACAATTTAATACATTATTTTGATGTATCTTATGAGGTTTAGCTAGCGTTAGCAATGTAAGCGCCCGTAAATGTTGTTTTTAGGACTTGATTACAAAACATCGATTTTTCTCTAATTTCTATAAATACGAAATGCGTGTATTAAATATATATTTTTTATTTATTTATTTCAAGTAAATTACTTAACATTACAAATGATAACAATTTGCAGACTTATATATTTTTTTCGTTATTATTCTACTACTCCATAAGTTGAGCTCCAGGAGCTCATATATATAAATATTCCGGAAGAAATTTTCTAAATGATGGTAAAAATCCTATCCAAATCTGTTGCGAAAAACTAAGCGCCCAAACAGACAGACACGGATAAATAATTTGTTTTATACTATTATACATATATGAGATAGTCAAATGACGTTCCAGGATGGTACATACTCTCAGTATCACCCTGGTAAATGGTGAAAGACCAACAATCGAGAAGTTGTTGCTTGAAATAGTATGTATTTGTGGCACTTTACAGAATGTAAGATACTCTCAGTATCGCCCTGGTGTAAGACCACTATTAAGAATTGAAACGTTGCTTGGTCGTGTTTTGTGACCAGATCTGAATAGCCGGGCACTTCCTCATCTGCCTCTTCATATCTCCTTACCCGTCTCACTTCCTTCAGCCTAACAACATACCCCAATTGGGGATGCCATATTCTCACTGGCTCCAGACGGGTGGGAGCAGTTGGCACTCTTGTGCTGTATTCACATAGAAAAAATAGCCTCAGCCGTGTTTGGCTACCAGAAAAATCAAGTACCTACTTCTCAACCTTCCTCTTCCCATCTCCTTCCCTTTTCAACCCTTCAGCCTAACAACACACTCCAATTGGGGATACCAGAGTCGCATTGACCCTCGACAGTTGGAAGTAGTTATGTATCTGTGCGTTACTAACATAAAAAAAATGTCACTTAAAAAAGAGTTTTAAAAATTACAAATTTCTACTCAAAAAAATATTTATTTCCGTCTATGTTTGTATTTTATTTCAAACTGAAAGCCCTATTTAAGAAATTCAAAATAAATCTGCGTTCTACATTGCGCACAAAAACCGTATAAACTTCCTCATAAATTACAAATTTTACTACCGTAGCACAAAATTTATAGGCTTATAAATTTATCCCGACCTGAATAGTTCTTAGGGCAAGTGCATTAAAAACCGAGCTAAGGTTTAGACTACAATGAAATAACAAGATTTGTCAATTTCACGCCTCTGAAGTGCAGCGGAGGTGCAAGGGTAATGAGATGCAGTTTCGTTCCTTGCACAACAACCCTTGGTGCGTTATTGCATTTCCATAACCGGTAGGAATGACCGATGGACTGTCCCTAATAAGCAGGGGTCAGGCGAACTGTCAGATAGGTCTTAAGGTCCTCAATGAAGGATTGTTAAACATTTTAAACACGCCGAAAACTTAATAAAAAAAATCTATTTGCTTTTTTAATTTTTGTTTATAAAAAAAAATAATTTAGCATAGAACAACTTAGTAAACACCACATTATTTTTTATATAAAAAAAAATCATAAAATAAATAAACGTGGTGTATACTAAGTTATTGTATTATTTTAAAATATAATGTCACATCACAAAGTTCCTGCTTCATATGAACAAAATGACAAAAAAAAATCAACCAAAAAGCAATTTTAATGTCATTATAAGTACCTATTTGGAAGGAATACAAAAACAGTTTTCCAATATGAGGTGTTATTTTGATATTCAATCGTAAAAGATCAATTGTTTCGTTGCTTGTGTGGCACGCAGCGTCGTCTTGTTGAAAATAAACGTTGTCTAGTTCAATACCATCCAATTCCAGCCATAAAAAATCATTAATCATCTCTCGATAGCGCAATACATTCACCGTAACTGTTGCTCCAGCCTCATTTTCAAAAAAGTATGGTCCTATGACTCCGCTGGACCATAAGCCGCACCAAACAGTCACGCGTTGAGGATAGAGATGCTTTTAAATAATAACTCTTGGGTTTTCCGAGCCCGTGATGCGACAATTTTGCTTGTTGACGAAACCACCGAGGTGGAAATGGGCCTCATCACTCAAGATGATTTGCATTTGATTCACTCAAGTAAATTTTAATAATTTCAATGCGTTAATGAAGCGTGTATCGTTCCATTTTTATTAATGGCGTAGTTTTTACTTGTCAAATATCAAAAAATTACATTCAAAAGTAACATCTACCGAAATAGCGGGCCATTCAAAATAACACCTCTTATTGGAAAACCCTGTAGATCGTCTGTAAGTTACTTTACTACAGATTGTTAATGCCTTCGGAAGGCGAAACAGCTGTCACTCGTGGTAATAATTACATAGCAGAACTTGTTCATTAATAACTGTTTTTTTACAAATTAAATAATACTGTTATATATGATTTAAGATTTTCACGGCCAAAAGTATTTTTGTTATTTGTTTTTGGGGTGTTATGCCGTGTTGCGCTAACTCCTTCTTTAGCCAACGTTTCGGACAGCATTGCAGTGTCCATCATCAGGGCAGATGTGTTATTAATAATAACACATCTGCCCTGATGATGGACACTGCAATGCTGTCCGAAACGTTGGCTAAAGAAGGAGTTAGCGCAACACGGCATAACACCCCAAAAACAAATAACAAAAATACTGTTATAAAATACATATAAAAACTTAAAATTAAAATCGAGTTTTACAAATTAACTTCGACAATTATAAAAAATATTCTTTCTATTTAAAAACTTGAAGTCAGTAATATTAAAGATGAAAATAGATGAATGATGAAAATGAATTCTGTAATTTGCATTATTACATAGTACGCTTACATTATGGAACGATATGATACAATTTAAAAAATATATATGTTTCAGAAAACCAAAAAAAATACCTACTTAGGTACCTGTTTGTAAGGTAACACGTTATACACTATTGCGTGTGAATATATCACAAGATTCCATTGATGTATAAATGCAAGATTCTTATTGCGAACATAACTGATTAGGTTAGTTTAGACATTTATTTAAAAAAAAATGATTAACCCAACCTAAGTTTACCAAAACTCATGCATAGCCTCCGTAACCAAATGGTGATTGGTTTTCATTTGTTTTTATTTTTATTAAGTAAACTTTCCGGCGTTACCCATGCTTACAGAGATTTTCAATGTCAGATGTAGAAAATTTAAATTAACAATTTTTAATTTTTTTTTTACATTTTTATAAACAATTTTCGTCTTTATACCTTAGAAGTAGGCATATTCTTATTTTCTTACAACAGGCTTATACCTACAAACTATTATGATTACATTCGTTTTTCTCTTGCTTTTATATGTCAAATGGTGAAGGTTATATTATTGCTTTACTATTCTATATTTATAATCTTCACAATATTTTTTATATAAACTATGTAAAATATGTAAGTAAAATGGCAGACCGAAGGCCACGACAACCTGTCAAACGCTCTATATTTTGTTAAAAATACCGCCAATAATTATTTCGTTAACTTTCTAATTCAAAGGCCTCATACACTATGTGTCGTATGATATCATGTTACTGCTGCCACTACCTAGTATGTACATATAAACTTTACATTTCTGATTGACTAATTTACGTTTGTATACCTTAGGAGTAGGCATATTCTTATTTTTGTACAACAGGTTTATACCTAATAGGCGTGGTCTAGTGGTATACGCTGTTGACTACAGATCCGAAGGTCGCGGGTTCGAACCCGGCGTACGCAAATAAATTTTATTTGATTAATTTGTGTTATTTCACAATTAATTAATTTAAAATAATATATAGTATATTTGCGGCACGTTCCAGAGTGGAAGATACTCTCAGTATCGCCCTGGTGTAAGACCACCATTCAGAATTGAAACGTTGCTTGAAATGGCTTTAGCCGTGTTTGGTGACCAGATCTGAATAGCCAGGTACTTCCCCACCTTCCTCTTCCCCATCTCCCTCCCCTCCCCAATACCCTCAGCCTCACAACATACCCCAATTGGGGATGCCATAGTCTCACTGGCTCCAGACGGGAGCAGTTGGGACTCTTGTGCGGTATTACTGTAAAAAAAAAAAAAAAAAAAAAAATACCTACAAATAATTATTGTATGCTTTTACTATTTACTTGCTGTTATAATATGTCAAATGGATATGGTTATATGTATTTTTACTGTTACTATTGTGAACTTACAATCTTCAGAATATTTTTTTTTATGAACTAAGTATTTAAAAGCCAAATGGACTTATAAATAAATAAATAAACTAAGAAAGTATTTTTTCTCTACTGAACGTCAAAGTGTGCAAAATTTCATCGAGAAGTATCAAAATTCTGCTTTAAGTAGAGGGAAAAGGTAATGGCGGTAGTTTTCAGAAATATTTTTTAGACAGTGATCTTTCTCTTGTTTTACAGATCAAATCTGTAAAGTTTCATCAATCTTGAAAAAAAAACTGTAGATTTGTATAAAAATCAAATCAATATCGCTCGACCGCCCCAAGACACGATTCTTTTCATAAATAGATAGGTTCCCTTTATTGACACAGCTATTTTACAGTTAGTTTGATTTATAAATAAATAAAAATATTTTAAAACTTTTTTACAATTTGAGAACAACTGGTTTCAAGCTAATGGATTAATATGCTAATTCAGATGAATTAAATGTTATCTCTAGGGCGCTGTCTTGGCTATTCACAAATCCCTACCCTCTAACCTGCAACCCTGGTCCATACACCACGAAGTAGTAACGAAAAGGTATGTTTCCAAATGACCCCTGTTACCTGGACACATTACTGTGACACTTGATTTCATGAATATTATAACAAGAATAACCATTGTCGTCTTTCTCTTTAAAAATGGATACAGTTCCAACAATACGGACCTGGATAAATTGCGTTCATTTATTATTTACGTTGGGCGTTTCAACGTTTTCTGGATAATTATTTTAGATGCAAATAGCGGATTCACTCATAAATATGTTAATTGAAGGACGGATGAGAACTGCATACGAATTTTATATAATTTTTCATGCACAAATACTACGCATGTATCTGGAATGTAGTGAGTAAAAACAACAAACCAAGGCCTACAAAAGACGCTCTGGTTTCTATGCAAGAATATAATGCTGTGCATATATTTAGCCGATGATTAAGTGAAATATATATAGTAAGAATAATAAGGACAATAGAAGATATTTTAGTAGTCTAGTCGGTATGTACAAAATATATTTTTCAGAGATGATTAAGTGAACCATGTTTGAAATGGTAAGGGCAACAGAAGATGCCCTAGTTTGTATCCATGAGATTTAATATTATATCATACGCAGTTCTATCAGTTAAATGAATAATATGATAAGAATAGAAGGCCAACATGAGTGACAATATTTTGGGAGATTTTTTTAAATGAGGGAGTAAAGCTACTACCCGCGGCTCTATGCTAGGGATTTTATTTCGAGGATGAACCATCTCGGGTCAGAAGGGATGTGCACTTTGCTACACATTTCTTCAGAATGATTGTGGATGGTTTTTCTTCTTTTTTCGTATAGTGGGGGGGTTCAGAGGGGGACATATAGGTCTGCGAGCCAGTCTAGGGCCTTAGGCGTCGCCATGTGGACCTCATCAATCCCGCCGGGCAATGAATGGAGCGGGCATTCGTTGACCACATGTTCGGTGGTCTGCACCGCACCACATTCACACATTGCCGACTCTTTAAGGCCCCATCTGTGCATCATGTGGGCACAACGGCTATGGGAGATCCTTAACCTATTGATGGCGGACCAGGTTTTGCGAGGTAATGAGAACCCAGGCTGTCTCTCGGTGGGGTCCTGTATAAGATGGGCATTTCCCACGTGGATGGTTCTAAAATTCGGGTATTATGAAGAGCATTCATTTCTATGTTCCTGGTGGTTAACTCCATCAGCGACAGTATAGACTGTTCTATCTCCCATCTTCAGGACTAAGCTACCAGCGAAGATGCCGGTAGGCAGAGCAATTTTGGTATTTGCTGTTAACAAGTTTAATTTGTAGAACTCTATATTATTTTTTTTATTTTTTATTCAATGACGTTATTGTTCAATTTATAAAAATTGTTTTATTTATAAAAAAAGTTCTGCTGTGTAATTATTATTACGCCTGACAGTTGTATCGCTTTTTTTAAAACAGTGTGACAGTTTGATAATGCCTTTAGAAGGCGAAATAGTATACAACAATACATAAAAGAAGCAGTTAAAACCCAGTTTTTACATTTATGTAATTTTCCTTTACAAATTATTTAAAAACGCATTAAAATTAACAATTTTGTAATGTTTAACTAGAGAATTCTGTAGTCGGTATGTGATGTGATATATTTTTAACGAGGTATTAAAATGGAAAAGACAACCCAAGACATTCCAGTTTACATGCTTTTATTTTTATTTAATGAATACGCAAATCATTGTTTTTGCAACGAACGCAACAAATAGATTCATAAAATAAGATTGTAAAGTAATTACAAGCAACGTATCGCTAATCAATGGTAAATATTATGATATATTACTGGGAATCGAGGTTTGAACCCCAACTTTTGGGCCGACACTGACAGCCATTGATCAAACAGTTCTTGAAACGAACTGATCTTTCTTCCGAATAGTTTAAAAATCAGAATTTGATTTTAAAAGATTTCTAAAATAAAGTTATGGAAATAAATTCATAGACAATGAAAGTAAACATATCAAGACTGAATACAAGAAAGTAAAACTTTATCGGGTGACATTATGAATAAAAATAAAAATCTTATTTTAGTCTCAAATAAAGGGATCAATACCAAAGTTTAAAAATTAAAACCTGGATTCACTTGTACCCATGCCTGGTCAGAGGCTAATCATATAACCTCGACTAACCTTTAGTACCATTGAGTTATATAGATAGAGTCTACATTCCTTACAAAATCGGTGCTGGAAGTAGGAAGGAGGGTATGGCGGCTGTCGATGTCGCCCGAATACTTTCGACCGCGAACGAACTCAACGAAAGGAGACGCCGCCCGGTGGCCGCCCGTCGTTCCACAGCCAATAACACTTGGGTCACTGGTGCGCCAACTTCAAGTGCTCCATCAATTTTTTAACAAAAGCCAATTTATATGACTACTGATAATGGTAAAACCCATTTACCGATGAAAGGTTATAACATCGCTTTTCCAGTACGACTTTTTCTATATCTCAGCGTGCTTATCGGCATTTTGAAGTTATCGCCGGAGACCTGTGCCCAGCGAGCGCTTCTAACTGACTGAAGCCCATAGCATCTCACAGCGGATAATTAACCGATGTTTATGGCACATACTTCGAACGTCAATCTTATCTCAATTTATAAACTTCAATGTTTGATACAGGCATAAACTCTTCTTTATTATTTTATAATGAAATCACAAAAATCAATTGTTTTCCTTTATTTACATTATTATATCCTCTACTAAATCATTTGTAATAATTTGTTCATTCCAACTTTATTCGTGTTTTACGTTATTATTTTCCAAATACCTGAATAAATTAAACATAATCATGTAAACGGCAATTTATTGTCTGCACAATAATATTATTTAAACATGCGGTTTCCTGTTTGATTCACAATAAATAAAACACGCACAATATAAACATGCTTTTGATTTCACTTAACAATATTTCTCTATTCAAACAGCAGACATATTTTTGCAAACATTACCCAGAATGACAACAGACAACCTTCGCCATTGAAATCGAATCTTTGGGAAACTGACTTCTGTAGAAATATATCCCCTAACTGGATATAAAACACAATACAATTTGCTGATATATTAAAAAACACAATGCTTTAAATTCTTCTAACACTACATAAACAGGTTCAGGTCTATCAAGAATAGCAAGTTGCAGCAAAGCTTAGCTCGCAAACCCCGCAAAACATCGTCTAATACTTTGCATAATTTAATTTTGCTGCTTGCCTACTTATTATGCAAGTTCGAGCCAAGGAATGGTGGGCATTTGATGTCTGCATGCGGTAGACAATGTTGCAGCATCTTTCCCCTTTTCCTATCTGGACCAAATAGATCGTAATCCATCATTAATTATCTCCGCTCGTGAGAATTATGTCGAGGACACCATCAGGCGTCGATCTCGCGGAACAAGTTGCAAGGGAGGACAATCCGGATCTCTGGACCATGGGATATGGGACGAACCGTCGATAAAAGACTTGACGTAACGGTCATACATATTTATCTAGCTTTTGGATAAGTCTTTTTCAATCTTTGAGGAATTATAGTGTTCCTTTTATGGAACTTGGAACCAACTACGATGATGGGTTGCTTCTAGGATTCGAACCATAGACCTCAGCCTTTTCAGGGCTTTGTTCTACCACTGATCTAAGTTGACCTAATCCCCTTTGGTCACATTTAACTGTATCGTGCTTCGACTAAGAACTGACAATATTTTCTTCACATTCTTACCGTATATTGACTGCTATGTTTATGTGTGATTGCGAGATTCTTCTCGAACTAAATACAATCTAGATAGTGCCATAGATAATTATGTCCATTTTTTTTTATTTTAATGTGCGACATCTATTGACTTTTTTACAAGTCTATGCTGAATATTTTTCTATTTTTTTGAATAAAGTAATGAACAAAACCTCAAATTGTAATATTGAATCATTGGAGATAATATTAAGCCCAGGCAAGGCAGGAGTCTTTGGTTTATGGCTAGATGCGAACAAATATTTTCTATGACTTCAATGATTACATATATTTATCTTACACTACCTGATGTAAATAATCCTTTTTTATTTGAAAATGTTTTTCCCCAGAAATATTCTAGATTCATAAAAATTAAATACTATCGCTATTTGTCACTGTATTGTATCATATTATATCAGTATTGGTGCTGTAAAATGCTTTGAAATGCTGATTTTCCTACGTATGAAAAAATAGACTCAGAGCTCTACTTGCTAATAGAAGACTTTTTTTGGATTTGAATTGAATTTTTTACTATGTTCGAAATTAACTTCCTTCTTATCTGAGAATATTTAAAATTTTGTGCAAGAAATTCCTTAATTTGTCTATCAGACGCCCGAAGGGATTTTACAAACATAGTAAATGTCGAATAATAATAAGATAAAATGATTAGATTCATACTTTGGTTATTAAACACTACAAAAATAATGCAGAAGGTAAGGCAAGGGTCCTGGGTTTGAGTCCTAGATGTGACCGTATCTTTTGCTGATTTTTCTGTTTCAGTTTTTCGTTTAGGAATCGCTAAATATTGTCTTCAATAATTAAATATTACAATTTGAGGTTTTACTCAATAAGTTATTCCAAATAATAAATATTCATCCTAGATTTGCGGAAAAGTCAATTTCGCTCAATAAAATAAAAATAAAATATGTTTATCTAAAGACACTGTCTATATTGCATTTAGTTTGGGTTGAATCTTGCGATTATACATAAAGATAGTTGCCAATATAAATGTGCGGTGAGAAAAATGAAGACAATGTTGGTAGTTCTTATCCGAAGTATCATACAGTTAAATATTACCGAAGGGGATAGGGTTCCATTAGCTCAGTTGGTAGAGCAGTGCCCCGGCAAGGCAAGGGTCCTGGGTTCGAGTCCTAGATGTGACCTATCTTTTTCTGATTTTTATAATTATCTCTTATTTAATTAATCAAAACCAATATTTCTCCTAACAATCATAACATTTATAAGTAGGTTAATATATGTAAATTATTCATTTTAAATTTCAAGTAAAGAATTTTACAATCTATACAAAGAAACGTCACTATCTCAATCACAATTCTTTTTTCAAACATTCATATTGAAAAAAAATCGAATAAGTAAGTCCATGTAAATGCTACGATTTCACATTTTAAATAAGAATCTTCAACCATCTTTTTTTTTATTTTTTTTATAGTGATTACCTCACAAGAGTCCCAACTGCTCCCGTCTGGAGCCAGTGAGACTATGGCATCCCCAATTGGGGGATGTTGTGAGGCTGAAGGTAAGTGGGGAAGGGAAAGAGGAAGGTGGGGAAGTACCTGGCTATTCAGATCTAGTCACTAAACACGGCTAAAGCCATTTGGAGCAACGTTTCAATTCTGAATGGTGGTCTTACACCAGGGCGATACTGGTAGTATCTTCCACTCTGGAACGTGCCGCAAATATACTATATATTATTTTTATTTAATTAATTGTGAAATAACACAAATTAATCAAATAAAATTTATTTGCGCACGCCGGGTTCGAACCCGCGACCTTCGGAATGGCAGTCCAATGCGTTACCACTGGACTATGCCGGCCGTCAAAATCTACAAACTGAAACGAAACGTACAAAAAAGTTTACAGACATACGAAATTCAAAACGGACGAATTAAATAGGGCTTCGCTATGCTCAGTCAACAAATTCAAAGCACACTATTTACTTGACCAATATTTTCTGTACTTCGATAATATGATTCGATCGAATCTGGTTCACAATATGCATTCTAATTTATATGCGAAGTGTCTAAAATAACTTTCGCAAAATAAAAAAAGTAGTTTAAAATACGTACAATGATATAATTATTATCAATCGACTTTTCATTATCATTGATGTCAATGACTTAATGACGCAATGCAAATTGACAAACAAAACGGTTTTTAAAACCATTGGCCCCAAACAATAAATTAGTCAGCAGCTAATAAAAATATTTGAATCCGGTCCTATTAAATGTAATTTCATATTCACTACTATGCAAATATCGACCCCATCTTCTTGCCAAATATAAAATATATTTTGGAACCTAATAAGAAGTTTGTTTATAAAATAGCTACTAATTTGAATAGAATTGAAACCACAAACGATCGTGATCTGTTTTGTGGGACATACCAAAAATCATTAAACTGTGGAGGATGCGATTGAATAAATGATATTTTTTAAATTATAAAGTTCTAGATCTAGACGTACCCCATTATCAGGGTCGGTCCTGTCCAGGCGCAATTGGAGCAGTACGCTCCGGGCGCCGATTTGCCGAGGCGCCAAGGAGCCAAGGCACTGATAATTCCTAACATCTTGTACATTGCCCCATTATTATTTTTACATTTTGGAATTGGGAGAATTATTTATCTTTGCTTAAGACGTTTGTTACACAGAATTTGAACAATTCATCAAATTTCAAAGTTAGGACGTGTTGTTTCAGAGAATTTGAATAATTCTTCAAAACTTTCAAGATCTGTGAAAGATTTTACGAAGTTCCGTTACTATTTCAGTTTTGTCAAGCAACTAGCTTATAATGATATAATAACAGAACTTGAACAAATATTTCCCCTAATAATTATAACATTGTAAATAGGTACTTTACTACCCACATATTTAAGTATAAACAATATATTTTATAGGTACCACAATATTGAAGAAATGCGAATAAAAAAGTTCAGGTAAATGCATAGGACTTTCATAGAACCCGAAAATGGACGTTGAAATTTGATGAATTATTCAAATTCTGTAACAACCCATCCTTAGTTTTCAAGTTCTGTGAAAGTTCCATTCATTTTTCTCTTTTACTATTTGTTTCTGTATATTTATTATTATTTTAATTTGTGTTATACTTCATATATATTATCTTACATTCTTTATTTTTACTTTGATTTATTTTTAATATGCACCTCTTGCACAATCTTTTAGACTAACTTTAATTATAATCCTACCGTTTTTCTTTATATGCTTACTGTTATTTTTAGGTAAAAAAATATAATATAAACACTTATATTACCCACGCACAGGCTGCGCCTTAGTGGGTTCCCTTTCTTATTATTATAAAACTGTAATGTCAAATGTATAAATTGGGAAAAAATAAAGGAAATAAAAAAAAATAAAAAATTCTGTTTTCATTTCAGTTATGTGAAACAACTGGCCAAAAAGGATATAATAACAGAATATGAATAGATCCTTTAAAGAACTTAACTTTTAAATTCGACGACTTCAAATTCTGTAAAGGAATGGTGTAGTTTTCTTATAATATTATCTATGCAAGTTTGAAGTATTGGATTGTGGAAATATAATGCTTTTTGACTTTAAATCCTTTAAATAAAAGTTCTGATGAATAATATGTATACATGGTTTATTATGTATTGTTTTAATTATTAATTTGTGTGATAAAGTGATTGTGTGTACGTTTTTATAAGTTCCACCCCGTACTGTAATGCAATATTTTATTATTGATTTGGCAAAAGGCAGAGTCATTAAGTTAATCAACGTTTTAATTCCGAATTGTGATCCTTTACCTAGAGTATTTACCTATTAACGGTCCAATAACAATAAGTTATCTGGCGAAAGTATCTCATGCGACTGTAGACTACTTACTGCTATAACTAAAAAATATATCTGAAGAGACTTTTTTGTTACTTCTACTCATGAAACAAATCGATTATTGTCATTTTTTTAGCAAATTTACCAATCTGAAACAAGTCGGTTGTATTTGATTTTAAGTTATTCTTATTATTTTTCTCATTATCGCACATCCTCCAGTGATGCTTTACTATTTGTGGACCGAAATAAATTAAATTTAAGAAGTTCGACAGCTGACTTATAAGATTGATTAAAATTCACCACATACCGAATAAAATTCCATAAAAGGGCAGTCCATCGAACCGCAAATAACTGTTTTGTTTTGAGTTTGCTATATGTCTCATTCAAATATTTCTTAGAATTACATAGACATTTTGTAATTTGAAAATTTCTCGGTTTTTTTCTTAAGGCGAAGCTTAATGCCAAATCACTATTTTGATTAATCTTTATAACAAATTGGTGTACATTATAAATACTAAAAAATATGTTTTAGATTAATTGAAGGTTTTCCTATCGCAATACAAATAAAAATATAAATTACTCAATAAAAAATATAAATGCAAACTGCTAAAAAATTTTTTTTTTAATAGATATGTATGAACGCATAAAGGAAACAACTTTTAAAAAATAGAGTATTATAGGTAAGATTATCTGTGACAGTTTCACTTGATTAACTTTTTTGCTTTCTTATAAAATTATTTACAAAATAAATAAAAACCGGTTTTTTGCTTGAAATCAAACGTTTCTGGACTCCGTTTATCAAGCGATTTTAACGCATATTACCTACCATATAAGCTATACCAAGAATATACACATTTTTGGCTTGTAGCTTCCTCTTAAATAATGTTAATTTTTTGCGAGCGTACAGGTGTTACAACTGCTTAAAAGCAATTCAGAGTGGCAAATACTCTCAGTATTGCCCCGGTGAAGTGCTACTACTCAGAATAGAAAAAGTTGCTTGAAAGCCGTGTTTAACCAGATACTTCCCAACCTTCCTCTTCACGCCTCCATATCCCTGTTCCTTAGCAACCATTTAAACCTTTTTTCGAAAAAATACTATCATAGGTTTTCCATACAGAATTAATGACAAGCTAAACATAACTACACGTAAATATACAACGTTATCTAAAGATAGTTATGTTATATTATAATATTAGTTCTGTTTTCCAATTTACGTTTAATTTATTTCATTGCCTTTGATATCTCATACAAATTTGTAAATGTTTTTGTGAAAGCAGGGCTGCCCTAACACGCCATAAATCTTCCCCTGAATAGCCCCGACTTATCACCAGGAGGGGACACGCGCCGCGTTCAGGACACCCCTCGCCAGTGGCGTCCCCTCCCTTTGGTCAGAACAGTGGCTATTAGTGTGAGATTTATGAAATGGAGAGGACGCTATAAATGGATAAATAGTGCTAATAGTTTTTAGATCACACAGTCTTGTAATCTATAGTCTTATAAGTAGATACTTAAAAAGTTTTAGTAATAAAACAGTTTATTTTTATACTATCGCAGACCGGTGAAAAATCAAGAAAATGTTTGAATGTGAATGAATGAATCAAACATTCTGTTCAATTTTGAAAATGACAATTAAAAAATATATTATACTTTACCATTTGTCTGAATTTTTCACACAATCAATTTGAAATTTGAAAATCACACATTGAAAGAAAATTCGTGTACATTGAACCAAAGTTACTCAACCAACAGAGATAACCGTAATTTATAATTTTTATGATAATTTTTGAGGGGAAATAATGAATCTTTTAATTAATGCAATTTATTCGATGATTATAAATAGATTTTTTTACTCAATTCTAGCATTATAAAACACAAAAAAGTGTTGATTAAAATATAATAATTCAGTTTGGTTGGGTATTTTGGCTTCAAATTCAAATTTAAGTTCTATATGAAAAAGGCCGCGCAGTCATTTCTCTTAAGTAATAAATTATCAAATCAAAAATATTTCTCTATAATTCTTTCATCCTACCTAAATCACGGTACAAGAATCAGTAAGCAACTAGCACAGGTTCAGTTCCCAGTGGGTACCCCGATCTGATTGTAGTTCTGCACTTATACAGACCCGGAGCCCAGCGCAAGAATCCGGCCAACTGACAAATCGAGAGACCCCACGTCTATTTCTGCATAGTAATGATCTTCACCGGGACTCGAGCCCTGCAACCTTGCCCTTCAGGTGACCTCAGATTTGTAGACGATTTCACAGAGGGCATATTCTTATACCAAGGAATCATAGAATGAAGAAGAACCCTAGAAATGCCTTCCAGATAGATTTGAATGTAAACAAATGTCGTCACAGACCAAATAAGTACATTCAAATAAATTTTACGGTGTGATTATAATTTTCTTTTATTCAATAAATCAAAACCTAAATTATAAGATTTGTAAGTGGGTACTTAAATACCTACCAACTTAATTGGGAACCATATATTTCTTTAACATTTTTTTTACTTCAAAGCAGTTGAAACGGCCAGCATCTTGAAATGGAAATGGAAGGTACATACAAAATGCAAAAGGACCGAATTAAAACAGGACTTTGCTTCGCTCAATAGATTACCTATATTTAGCAAAAAAATGTAGTGCATGTTGTATGGTAGATAAATACATATTTCAGTGAATTATCGACGGTTATCACATTCTGTCAATGTATTTACACTTATTTTCACTGTTTTTTTTGTCTCGAAAAAAAAATACGGTAATGGAGGTATTTTAAAAAAAAAATTTATGCTTACGAAAACAAATTTTATAACGATTTAAAATTGGCCATTTTCGATTTGCAGCCAAAACGACGTGTTCGTTTTTATTTGTGAATATGGCGGGGTTGACGTCTCGCCATGCAACGTTGGTGACAGCCGCCTTACCAGCCAGTGGCGTTTTCTACGTCATAAAATGAGTATTCCTGAAATATTCAAATCCTGTTAAAATGGTGACAGCAGGCCATTTCCAAAAAAACTTTTTGTACTTTCATAATAAATCGGAACATGTGTTTATATAGCTGCGTTTATCCTGTTATTATATAATGACGGAAATATTAGATTTTTATGAACACATATTCCGACGTCGATATATAACATTCGTGTTTTACTGATAGTTTATTAGGAAATCTGTTAATTATTTTGTTAAAAGCCTGTCGTCCCGTTTTGAACACAAATACGAATAAGTTTTCTCCGTGTAGCCAGATGGCAGCTGTTAACAGTTTCGGAATGTGTGGTACAGATCGTTTTTAAAATCAAAAAATTTTGGATGAAAATATAAAAATTACACATTTTTATACAAATATCAGAATTAGATAAAAAAACTTTAAATCTTCCACACATTTTTAACAACATTCATAGTTTGTGAAAAAAAAGTTTGTAGTTAGTGCAAAAAGGACTAATTTTAACTGCTGGATAAAGATTTACCTTAGTTTCTTCCAATCTTTTTTATTATAATACGTGAAAAATCACGGGATATTATAATTCAAATTTTAAAAAGATTTTTTTTTTAAATCTGTTTCTAAATGTAATATTATAGGTAGGCACCTACTTCAAAGCTAGTCTAAATTATTTGCATTGAACATGAATAATTTCAATAAACGTATCCAGAGGGTGGGGGGTGACTGTATTTACTTCCGAGTGCAACGGAGTACATAATTTTTTTTTTTTCTAGGAATAAAGAGAAGGGGGTGGTGGTCTTTTTCCGCCGTGGAAAGGTAAACCCTTCACTATACCTTTAGTACTTTCCGTATCAAGCACCGTCCAAAATGGATATTATCTGAACATCTTAACTCAACTAGCGATCATAAATTAGAAATTGACAGCTTAATGTATTCATTTTATTTACTGAACGTAGCATAGTCCTGTTTTAATTCGACCATTTGGCAATATCTGTGAATTTGTTTGTTATGTTCCGGTTCCGGATCAAGATGAGCTTGTCGGATAACACCTTTTTATCCAGAGTTCGCATGATCGTGGTTCAGCTGTCAAATCGTAATGATTAATTTTATTGTAGTCATTGGAATGGTGACATTTCTTTGGATAAATTGTAGAATTCCTTTTGATATCTTTTTTTTAAAGTTACGTTAAATATTTATGGTTTTTGATTGTAGGTAGATATTACGGTTCCATGATAACTCAACACAATGACAATTCAACACACCTTTAAAAAATGATATAAAGTCATTATAAACGATGAAATTATTTTTTTTAATATAATTATTAATATACCCAGTAATATACCCTATAATTATTAATATACCCATTTTAATATACCCAGTTAATATATTTTTTGTTTCATTACTTTCCATGACTTCATATAACTTTTTAAAGATGTGATGAATTATCATTTTGATGATTTATGTACGTCTACTTAACTATTCACAGAACTATCGGTGGTAGCAGGGCTGCATTTTGGATGCTAGGTCTACATAACTGTTCACAGAACTATTGGTGGTAGCAGGGCTGCATTTTGAATGCTAGGTCTACATAACTGTTCACAGAACTATTGGTCGTAGCAGGGCTGCATTTTGGATGCTAAGTCTACATAACTGTTCACAAAATTATTGGTGGTAGCAGGGCTGCATTTTGGATGCTAAGTCTACATAACTGTTCACAGAACTATTGTTGGTAGCAGGGCTGCATTTTGGACGCTAGGTCTACTTCACTGTTCACAGAACTACTAGTGTGGCAGGGCTGCATTTTTGACCGTTGCTTAAATGGTCAATGTTTTGTACAATTTATAATACCCACCATTATAAATTTATCCTTTTCCAGCACTTGTTATCGCTTTCTTCTGTATTTCTTTTGTAAGTTACCATGAGAAAAGCCTAGACTAGACAATTCATCATACCCATCAACAATAGATTATATATTCTCCATAATACAGTAAAGTTAACCCTAGTGCGATATGAATCAAAGAAACATTTTCTGCAAAATTACTTAATACAGAAACAAAATCAGTGAGTTCTTAATTGACAAATATAAAAACCAATCCAATGCACAACCACATCACACAAATAAAAAATACAATAGGTTATTATGATATCTTGTGGGTAAACAACAAAACATAAATACGATATCAAATCATAATAAAGTTCAGACTACCTTGAAACCCCGTCCCACAGTCGAATAGTTGTGATTCACAATGTCTACGAATCTACCTGTCCCGTCCTTTATCCTTTAAGGTTTACCCTTGCCCTAGTGGCATAGGTACACAACCTAGTTCCGGTCAAGGTCAAGGAGGTGAAACCTTTTGTAGCCTTAAACTTCCCTAGTTTCCGGCACAGTGATTCTAGCGAGGGGGAGGTTTAGTAGTGAGTAGTGACGTGTGGGCTGTGGGCTGTGGGGGAGGGTGAGGATGTGGGTATAGCACGATGAGGGATTTATTTATTTTAGTCGGGTATTTGTATCTATATTTACACGAAGGAGGGTAGACTGGGTCAGAAGACTTTGTTCGTTTTCTTTGATTTTCTTGTTCCTCTGAGTGTGTTGTTTATGTTGTGGTCTTTTTGTGCTTTTAGGTGAAATCTTTTTTTTACATTGCACTCATTTTTTTTAATGTGTTTGAATAATAATTTTTTTTTTTTCAAATTACATTATCATATCACCGTAATTTACATTACATTATCATATCACCGTAATTACCGTATCACCCGGTTGGATACCGTCACTCTTCCTCCCATATTGTATACTATTGTAAGATATAGTAATGGCTAGTATACATGGGAGCATTTTATGGAAAATCTCTTCAAGTTATTCTCTAAGTTGATGTTATTTTTCATAGTTGGAATTACTGATCAAGGGAGGAACATAATTATCATTATTATTATGCCAGTTGGACAGTGCCACTCTAATGTTGTCCCTCAAATTTACGATTGTTTAGCAAATATTCGAGGTTACCATGAAAAGGGTTCTTGTTTTACGTGATTCCAACTAACCCGAGCTAGTGGGACTAAAATTTCCTAAATTCTGTTGAATTTTGTCAGACTTTACGAAGTAAAGAGCGGAAGACCAAGGGTGGAGAACTGCCGCGAAGCACGTGGCTATCAGATCTTGTAACTAAAATACTAACTACAAAATAATACTTCTGAAATATTTACTACAACTATAACAAAAAGTATTATCTCTCCAAGATAATTCAAAATATGTAATACCAACGGTGTACCGATGATTGCATCGTTAAGTTTTAAGTTATTGAATTCTGGGTATAGTAATGTTTTCAATCATTTCTACTGAACTTGGCAGATATACTGAGATAATATTTGAACCCCTTCATGTCTGGGGAACGTATCATGTTTAACAATGACATTGATGTGTCAAAACTTGTATCTTTTGTAAGTTCTGTTCTTCTACGAGTAAACCCGTCTGTACCGACACAAAGACTTTCCGCAAACTGCGAAAACATTTCACGGTCAATGTCACACTCTGCGGGTCGTCGGTTTGTGACATTTGACCTCAAACTAGATTCTGAGAGAAACTAGAACGGGTCGGAGATCCAATTACCTACGCTAGGGTGAACAGGACCAAAGGTCTAAGCCTATTGGCCCGGGTCTATCCGTGGGTCACTGTATAAAGAACAAAACTATTTAATCTAATCTGCCAGGCAAAGTACATACGAATCTTTATTTTTAAATGTCTGAATGCTAGAGTAAGCCACTCGAGCTCACTAGATATAAGGACGGATTGTTTCACAGAACTTGAATAATTCATCTAATTTCAAAGTTAATTTTCAAGTTCCGTAAAGGTTTCATTTAAATTCTGTTAGTATATCATTATTGGCCAGTTGTTTCTCATAACTGAAATAATGTTAGAAGTTGAATAGAACTGAACTTGAAATTTAAATTTGATAATTTGATGAATTGTTCAAATTCAGTGAAACAACCTTAGGACGGGTTGTTTTGGAGAATTTTAACAATTCATCAAATTTCAATGCCTATTTTCGGGTTCTGTGAAAGTCCTATTTCAAGTTAAGTTATTATATCATTATAAGCTAGTTACTTGACAGAACTGAAATAATAACAGAACTTGAAAAAATCTTTCACAGAACTTGAAAATTAACTTTGAAATTTGAAGAATTATTCAAATCCTCCGAAACAACCCGTCCTAAGAAATCTTCCGAAAAACAAAACTTCTTGATTTTTTACTGGAATCGAAAAGATAAAGAGAGATTTAGAATTTTCAGGAATAAATTTTCAATTTATTTACAAAGAAACTATTTTTATAGTGGAATATAAAAACTATTAGTTTCCATTAAGAAATTATAAGATAAAGTAGGTAACACAACATGTAAAAAATACTTTAAATATGTATGTATAATAAAATCGTATTTAGTTTATGTAACAGTATTTAATATATTTATGCTTCATTTTAATACGAAAAATATGATTTGCCGATTTTGCAAACAGGTTCAAGAATTGTAAAATTGGTATATTTTAAAAGCTTACCCTAAAATTGAATGAATTTTATTTAATGTAAGCATAGAAGATATATTTCGTGCTTAGATTCATTTGCCTTCATTATTTTATTTAAGAAGTGTAAGTTTTTTAGTAGCAATTTTATTATTATGACTGCTTTTTTGGCGTTTAATCAAACCACATATTATGTATTTGTGTGAATCTGAGATGATTGATTTGAACGCCGAAATAATAAAATATTTCCCACAATAATATCAATTTAATTTCATTTTAACTAGCAGTTCTAAATTACAGTAGATCTCGTGTCTAAAAAGTATGTTTCGAATTTTAGTTTATCGAATACTTAAATCAAAACCAAAATTTCATCTAAAATCTTAAGATTTGTATATAGATACTTAAAAACCTACCTACTTAATTATAAGGCGTAAATATTTTACGTTACACATTTAAAATTTCAAATAAGGAATTATAGGATACAATTTGTTCAAATAAATTTCACCATCTGATGATGTGCCATCAAATTGAATATTTCGATTAGACAGCTTGCAGTAGGAGTAGGAACCGCGATCATGCAATCTCGGGCGGAATTTAAACGTAGTATCCACCAAGGCCACACGGGGAAAAATAGATATTAAGGCCCCGTAGTAAGCGTTCAAAGATTGTTTGAAAGGGAGATATGTCAATACGAATGTTAGAGGGAGCGCGCTAATATTAAAAAAAACGATAATAATTAAGCGAAAATGGTGAAAATATTTAAAAATATTTATTCATTCAAATTGTATTTACCACTGTGAATTATTAAATAACAAAATAAAACGTGTTTTTAATAATTTTTGGGGCTTAGTTTACGATTTTTTTCAATCGAGGGAATTTCATTTATTTACCGTTTCGGCATTATAAATGTACGGATATTATTTTCAAAAATAATATACATTTGTATATATATATATAGAATTAAAGAGAAATTTGTTATAAGTCGGTAGAAATTGGGAATGGGGGGCAGAATCTCCTCAAGTTAATTCCTGATATATCACGAACACATTTTATAATAAAGAAAAGTAAAAATGTTATAATTATTATGAACACGTGTTCGGACATCGGGATAATATATTCGTATTTTGCCAAAAGTTTAACAGAAAACCTATTAAGTCATTCGTTATTCGCCGGCAATTCCATTTTAAGCCGGATTACCAATAATTTGGAGATATTTTTAATAAATTAGCAATACTTGTTTTTCTACTAATTTACAGACAGATGAAATGCCAAATAGTCGACTTAAAACATGACGTCGCTACGCTCAATCAATTTTTATAAACAAATTATTGAAGGGCTAAATCATTTAGTGCGTAAACTGAACCTAATTTAGTTATTAACGATCAATGAATAATGGAGACAATGTTCTCTTCTTAATACTGTCTTATTTACCCCTCAAATTGCACTAGCCGCGAGATGGAATTTTATGGTGATAACAGGTTATCTGCACCGGGATGCTGCAAAGATCGGGAATCTTACTAGAGCAGCTACTGAGAGCTTTCTTGTAGCCTCTCTTTCTGATACGTGCGTATTTTATATGGGGGCGATGTCACGAGGTAGAAGATATCAGCGGTAGAATATTCAGTACCTGAGCTAGTTCTTACAGGCTTTAGTCTAGGCGGTGCGGTGTGGCGAGTGCACACGTGGGAACGGGGGCACATAATCAACTTGAATAATTTAATATGTCAAATAGGACAGGTAAAACAAGGTAGAAGGGATAACATGTTAATTTGATCTATCATCCTTGAAAAGGCAGCAATGAAGTAGGCAGATAGTTTATACTAGTAGTTCTGTTAACAGTAGATATTGAGTCCGTAAAAAATTGGAGCCAGTGAGACTGTGGCATCCCCAATTGAGGTACATTGTGAGGCTGAAGATAGTCGGGAGGGAAACGAGATGGGAAAGAGGAAGATAGTGAAATACCTGGCTATTTAGATCTGGTCACCAAACACGGCCAAAGCCACTTCAAGCAACGTTTCAATTCTGAATGGTGGCCTTACAACAGGGTGATAATAACAATATCTTCCACTCTAAAACGTGCCGCAATACTACTGCATATTATAAATAAATTGTCAAATAAACAAATAAAATTTTCTTGCACACGCTGGGATTTGAACCCGCGACCTTCGTCTTGCTAGTCGAGAGACTTGCCCTTGTATCTCTTATTTTTAATCAAAAATAAAATCTACTTGGAATTCATTATGTTTAAATACATGAGTATTTAAATATATACCTACTTAATTGTAAACCATATATTTTGTGAAACTATTTTTTTCATTTCAAATAAGGAATTATACAATTCTTCCAAAGAAACATCATTATCTCAATGACAATTTTTTAATCCTTCCTCAGGTAAGTAGGTATCTACCATAATATTGACAAATCAAAATTTTAAAGTCTAAATAAACAAGACGATTTCACATTTGAAAAAATAACTTTGGACCGAAAACGGAAGGTTTATACCTAATATATAATTTATATTTGTAGCTAGGTGTTAGATAAGCGTTAAAACAGGACTTCCTCACACTCACTCAATTATAATTATTTTTCTAGGTTTCGAAACATCATTCCAATCATTTTGAATCAATTAATTAAACCGGATATTTCGATTGTGCCCATCACTATATTTGGTACCTACCTGTTGATTCCAGCGTTGTTGGCCTTAGTTGTATTTGAATTTATACCACCATCAGTCTATCTAAATTAATAATAATTCAAACACTGTTTAGATTGACCGAGTTCTAGATTAGATTAGATTTGAATGTAAAAGTTCTAGATGAGCCAAAAATAACCGACCATAACCTTATCCACATTACAGATAACACAAAAAGAACTAATACGAAAACCAGCAAAGTAATAAAATACAGAAATTATAAAAAATATAACAGTGAAAGGTTAATTGAACTTCTGGGTGATATGAATGAACTTCATCAAATGGAATTTAATGAAAAGTCTAAATCATTAATAAATAACCTTCAAGAAGTAATCGACCAGTTAATACCAATCCAAACTACTAAAATAAGAGGAACAAATAAATGGTATAACATAGAACTTCAATCAATACAATATGAAAGAGATAGACTGTACAAAATTGCAAAAATCTCAAGAAACTCACAAGACTGGAAAGCATTCAAAAATGCAAGAAATAAATACTCAAAACAACTGAAAGTTTGTAAGAACGATTACTTCAAAAATAAAATTATCTGTGAAAAAGGAGACACTAAAAAAATGTGGAAAACCATAAAAGTATTAATGCAAATTGAAGATAAAGGGATGAAACATGACATTGAATTTCCACATCAGATACAGGGTAGCATACAGAACTGCTTCAACAAATATTTTGTAAACAGCATAACGGAATTACATCAGAGTATACCAATACTGAAGGAAGACAACCGCGTGAGAAATGTTCCCCTAAACCGAGAAAAACTCGTGTTTAAAGAGATTGATGAAACATATCTTTTACAGATTCTAAACAGCACCAAATCAAAAGAGAGTCCAGATGGAATAAGTTTTACAGTTTTAAGGGATGCAATGCCAGTGATAGGACCTCATCTACTGAACATAATAAATGAATCGTTAAGAAGTTGAAAATTTCCAAACACATGGAAAACATCTATTGTGATCCCGATTCCGAAAGTTGTTAATACCAGAAAATGTGAAGAATTTAGATCTATAAATATGTTACCAAAATACGAACAGGTACTAGAAATTGTAATAAAGAAACAACTCGTTAAGTATTTGGAAAAACATCATATATTATGTGACGAACAATCAGGATTCAGTAATAATAACTCTTGTGAAGCTACAATAAACATTGTGATTGATACATGGAAGAAAGAAACAGATAATAAAAAAATCACCATTGCAGCATTCTTAGATTTTAAAAGAGCCTTTGAAACGATAGAAAGGAAAAAACTTTTGGAAAAATTAGAAGATATAGGTCATTCTGAAGTAGCTCTAAATCTTTTCAAAGAATATCTCCATGAAAGAAAACAAGTAACAAAAGTGGAAAGCTCAGAATCAGAACCGATAGAAAACAACCTCGGTGTTCCACAAGGGTCGGTATTAGGTCCAATTCTATTCATTATTTACATTAATGATATAATTAAAACCATAAAACATTGCAAAATTAGATTATTTGCAGACGATACATTAATCTATATTTCATGTGAAGAGTACATAGATGCAATTAATAAATTAAATGAAGACCTACAAAATATAGCGAAATGGCTGAAATTAAACAAATTAAAACTGAATGTCAACAAAACAAAATATATGGAAATAGGCAACAAAACGCATAACACAGAGTTAAAATTGACAATTAATGGCGAAAAAATTGAAAAAGTAAATGAAATTAAGTACCTGGGTGTGATACTAGATTCAAAACTAACTTTCGCAGCAAATTTTGAATATGTGCTAAAGAAGGTATCTAAAAAAGTCAATTTTCTTAGAAGATTAAGAAATATACTAAATGGAAACACTACAGAGCTGATTTATAAAACTATAGTTGCTTCACATTTAGATTATTGCTCTACTATGTTGTATTTGGCCAATGAAGGAAACTTGAACAAGCTAGATGTTATACAGAATAGAGCTATGAGATGTATACTAGGAAAAGGAAAATACGCAAGCATAGATCAAATGAGAGAACAGCTAAATTGGATTTCTATAAAAAAGAGACTATTATTTAATGTGTTAATTTTTGTACATAAAATCATGAACAACCAAATGCCAAAATATTTTAAGGATGAAATTGTTTTTAATAGAGATGTTCATAATTACGAAATCAGAAATGTAAATAGGATTAGATTGCCACTTATGAAAAAAACAAAATCACAGAACTGCCTAATGTACAAAGGACTAAAAATGTATGATGAAATGCCTGAAAGTCTGAAGAATGAAGGAAAAATGAATGTATTTAAAAAGAAATGTTATATTTATTGTAAAAATATGTAAAATTACAAAATGAAATATGATCTTGTTTATATTAGTTTATATTCAAATGTATAAACTAACTCAATAAATAATAAATTAAATAATAATTAATAAAACACCCTGTTCTATTTTGCGAAGGTGTAAAGTATTTTGATTTAAGCCCATTAACGTTTTGAGTTTAATTTAATCATTCGATGATACGATTTTCATTGCACACATTATTTTACAAGAGAGAGATTAGGCTGGTGTTGTTTTTTTTTCAGTAAGCACAGATTTACAGTAAAAATGACTTATTATTTTTTTAAATACGAGTATATGCTTATTTCGCAAGAGAGAAATGGAATATAGATTAGGCTGGTGTTGTTTTTTTTTCAGTAAGCACAGATTTAAGGTAAAAATGACTTATTATTTTTTTAAATACGAGTATATGCTTATTTCGCAAGAGAGAAATGGAATATAGGTTTGTGAGGAAAGTGGAAGCGAAGCTTCAGGCTTGTTGTAACATAAGGAGCTTGTGTAATTTTTCTTAGTAGCCTACCGATATGCTACTCTTTAAATCTGGTTTCCGTACTCGGCGCTAGCCGAATTATACTTGAAAAAGGATCCTAAGCCAAATAAACAATGTTTAGCCATTATTTATTTTAATTTACAATATGCATTTGTAAATTAAAATAACAATGTCCTTTTCACATCCGTGCCTTCGCATATCAGAGTTTGTTTGAGAATTCTTTGAACTAGAAGTATGCTAGTCCTTCAAACGTTCTCTAGACTCTAGACCATTCACAATAGGGGACCGGGGATAGTCCACGATTGGTGAATAGAACAAACAATACCGAAATAAAAGAGTAATCAGCCCACAATAGTTTATTTATCTTGGAGATTACCCAAAGGAGCCGCCTTGAGGAAGGTTAGAAGTATTTTATTGTGGATAAAGTATTAATTTAAGCAAACGTTCGTATTTTCAGGTAAGAAATATTGATAGTATCTTAGAAAATGTTATTTGCGGATGTATTGTAGTTATATCCTTGACTCTAGACTCAGAGGTCGCGGGTTCAGAACTCAGTGTGAGCAAATAGAAAAGGTTTTTAACATGTTTAAAGATAAAAAAACGTATATGTTTTATACTTGGTTCGGAGTGCATGGTATTCTCAGAAAATCTCTAGACAGACCATTCTTAGAAAATCAAAATTATAATACATGGATAAATTATTTTATACAGTAATTCGGAGTAAATTAATTTGGAGTAAAAAATCTGAATATTATTTTGCGATCCGATGTAATTTCAAAAAATAAAAAATAAAAATATATTTTTCACTTTTCCACTGATCACACTGTTACGTTATCCGTAGTAAGATTCACGGTCTGAAGTGGAATCAAATGATAAAATCTGCACAAAGTTTGTGGAAAAATCATTATTCTTACGGGCATGTATGCAAGGTTTGGGGTCGAGCTTTGATAGCCATTTTCTCAGGCTTTATGGCGCCTAACGAACTGAAACTTTAGAGACGTTCTAAGAATTATCATTCTTACGGGCATAATGTAAGGCTTGGAGTCAAACTTACAAGTCCGAAATAGGTTGAATGTGTAGCAAACATTTATTAGATCAACTGAATTAAATTAATAAAAACTATTGTACTTGCATTAAAATGACCACCGCAACAAAAGCACTTGACCTTGGTGATAAAGGAGCATGTTTCTTATTGGTTGGTTTTCATGGGGTTACACCATGTTCATTGTAGTAATACAGGTGTTGGAACACTGATAAATTCTTTATCATGTATGGTTACTGAGATATTTTAAAACGTCTTTAGAGTAGGTATGATTTAAGATTTTCACGGCCAAAAGTATTATGGTGATTTATTTTTGGGGTATTATACCGTGTTATGTGTTAACACATCTGCCCTGATGATGGACACTGCAATGCTCTCTAAAACGTTGGCTAAAGAAGGAGGTAGCGCAACACGGCATAATACCCCAAAAACCAATCACTATCAAGTCTGTAGAGAGAGGGGAGACCCGAAAAATTAAGATTATGAAAATTATAAAATTAACTAAAATCAACTACAACAAAAATATATGTACATGCTTGCTGACGTGTACCCGGTGTTGCTAGACATCTCTCTACTTTCTTTAAATATAATGTTCATGTGTTTTATTATATTCCGGAAGTAATTAACTAAACTGTATTGAAAACCCAATCAAAATCCGTTGCATAGTTTAGAAGAACTAAGGGCACAAACAGACATTGATAGCGACTTTATATAAGTTAGTAGGTAAATATTGCTTAAAAAAAATAATAGAAAAGTACTTCCTGATTGCAAAAAAAAGATTTGTTTCTGGGCATTAGTAAGAATTTTGGTCTGGGTATTGTAATGATTGGGCATTCCAATGACAATACAGCTTGGTTTGTAACACCCAAATCTGCCATGCCATGGAAGATGTATAGTGTAACCTCATCCAGTAATGAATAATAAAAGAGACATAAAATTTCATGACGTTTTAGAACATATTTTATATTGTCAATCATTGATATGTATTGTAAAGATTATCATTATTGGACTCTCCCACGTTTCAATCATTTCACTGTAATATATTGAAAATAATTATTAATGAATAATGTATGTGAACACCTACATCACGAAAGCAAACATGTGTTAATAATAAAATAATAGTACAATTTACGAGTATTTACTATTCGTAATACAATGATGACGAATTCGAGGATGAATGGAATATATATTAGATTACAAATTTTTTTATGTTTTACCGGTGGGAAAAAATGTGTACAATAAGGATGCGTAATCTTAAGATTATAAATGATAGAAGACAAAATTGATTATCTTTGGTTTTTTATAGCCTCGGAATGCTACTTTATTGATATATCACTAAATTTTTTATTCCGACTTTATGTCCGGGTTAAATCTTCCCCACGGGAAAAACCAAACCTTTCCACACACTTTTCTGCAAATGATCATCTAGTCAATCCACTTTATGCAAGTGCATTATATAAGCATAATAAATACAAAACAACACGTCAAATCCCCAGAGATCAAATGGGAAAATAATTCACCCACTCCAGATATCTTCATATCAGAGGGTTCGACTCGATAGAACTTGTAATTGGACCTATAAACCTACTGATCCCTCAGTATAAATATTTAAAAAAATCTTTGGTAATCCTACATGTATTTAAAATGACTGATGACTGATGACTTATGACTGATTTTGCATTATTATTATAATTAATAATAATATTTTTTATTAGTATTAACATATTTTAAAATAGTTGTTATATTAATAATGTCATAATCATCATTGCATTTTTGTACTAAGGTGGAATAAAACATTTGATTTTATTTATTTTTTATTATTTATCAAAACAAAAAAAACGAATTTCGCAAAAATGTCAGTTAATATGATCTACACCCTAGCAGCTCAATTGTTATTTTTGACTATTCTTATATTTTTTCTTACACGCAAACCTGTGAGAAAAGCACTATTTTTCACTGAGAGGCCTATGTTTTGTAATCATCTAATAACTCTAACTTACAATTTAAAAGGCGTCGTTATATTTTATAAAAAAAGAATCCTAACTCTACCAATAAACTATGATTTTTCATCTACGTTTGAGAAACCTTGTTACTAAGTAATAAAATGTGAGAAAAACAGGACGCGGGTATTTCCGTACTACCCATTATCAAGAATTTTATTGATATTTATATTCTCATAACATAATTGAGTAATTAATGGACAAGTAAAACCACATTATACCTGAATGATACAATTATTAATCTTTAATTAATAATACTGTAAGGACCTTGGAGTCTACGTAGACAGTAAACTTATATTTAATACGCACATTTCTTCAATCACTGCTAAATCTTACAAAATGTTAGGTTTCATACTGCGTCGGAGTAAATTATTTAAAAATCCAGGTACGCCAGTAATGCTTTATTTCTCACTAGTCAGAAGTACACTGGAATATGCATCGCCTGTCTGGAATCCCAAATACACTTACTATGTCAATAATATAGAGCGCATACAAAATAAATTTATTAAGTACCTAGGTTATAAATACAACAATAATTATATCTGCACTCTCCAATCCCTGAAATCCAGGCGAACGGTAGCTGACATGACATTTCTCCATAAAATAATACACAACAAAATAGACTGCTCAGAACTTCTATCCCAAATAAATTTTAACACCCCATCTAAAAGAACTCGACACACCAACCTTTTTTACACAACTAGTAATAATACAAACGCTGCAGCCAATTCCCCTATTTCTCGCATCCTTCAAACATTCAACTCAATTCAAACAAGCACAAATACCCATATATTTTTTGATTCTCTCCCTCTATTTAAGAAAAACTTTTTTAGCACACTGAATTCGCCCACATAACACATACAACCACATACAGGCACACATGCACACGTACACATACACAAACACTCACACACACCTCTCTCCTTCCCCAGCACACTAATTTAACTTAACTTAAAAATGTAACTTAACCGTAAAATGTATAATGTACCTCATATGTATAAATGTCAGCGACATGTCATTGGTACCAATTATTGTACTAACTTTTATAACTTTGTAACTATTGTCATCTATGTAATTATGTACTGTTTGTTTCTGCAATAAACAAAAATAAAATACTGTCCAGACAAAAACAAAACCAAAGAGTTTTTTTGTGTCGTATTTATATTTTTAAAATACATTAATGAATTATAAATAATAGTACCTTATTATGTTTTTAAAGAGCTTGACTCTCATAATTTTCGACAGATTTTCATCTCATTTATTTATTTTAATTACATTCATTTATCGGTTAGCCTTGTTGGTATTGCGGTAAAATGCTAACATGTGGCCCGTAGCTTGCGGGTTCTATTCCCGTTGCTTCGTAAAACAACGCAAATTAGCATTATATTTAGGTTACCAATGCAGATGGTTAACAGGACAAGAATAACGCATATGCTTTTACGAATTTCACACATTTGCAGTAATTTCTTATTCCGTTAACACTCAGTTATTTGTATTAAATTGCTTTTTGCGTGAATTTTTATTATATTTATTTGACTTTCATTATTTTTGTATAGTGTAATGCCAACAATGGCTTCATTAAATCAATGAAATCCTTATTGGCAATAATTTCTAATATTATTATCATCGCATGAACATTTAAATATGACTGGGAAAAAGGGGGAAATTCTTCCAGATTGGAAAGACAAAACCTTTTAGACAATAATTGTTCGCGAACTATGCGTGTATTCGCCAAGACTTGATAGACAGGAAACCTCAGTATTAGATCCTGCAAAATGCAAGAAGAAGATGATGTCAAAACCAACCTTTCTAACTCACAGTATGCTCAGTGTAGATTTAATACCTCAGCCAGGAAAGGATTGATGTGTGATATAAAGAAGACGGCGGAATATAAATTTAGTGAATTTAGTCATCATGAAGCTGGAATTCTTTGTGGCCCTAACTGCGATGGGTGAGTCCCTTTTCTCCTATATCTAATCTGTCCTTATCTAATGTTTCAGCAGCCCAACTCTAAAATATTGACAAAAACTGTCCTTCATGTTCAGCGGATGCGTAGAATATGAATTGTCCTATATAATACTGACTGGTCCTTCGAATGTGTTCCAAAAGGTTTATCCCAGCAGCACCTTCTAACACCAACTCATACAGTGGAGTCGCAGTTTCGCGAAACCAATAATAATTATTGTCAAATATGTTTTCTTATTTTCGTTACACATCACAAGAGCGCTCCTATCTGTACGATGTAAAAAAGGGGTAACTATATCGCCACCATGTTGGGCAGCGTTGTGGGGTGGGGTAAAGAAGGAAATATTTTATTTGTTTATTCATTTATGTATATTTACCCAACTACATTTCAATAATAAATGTACATTAAATTATTTGACGATACTCTTTAATTGATTATTAGTATTTTGATTTTAACGATATTCAATTTGAAAATGTGGACATCGAGTGTGTGAAGTTCATTTAATGAAAGATTGGTTCTGCATCTCGAAACAATCCTCTTGTAAAATTGTGCAGAACTTTGCCTACGTTACTTTAAATTCTCTTATTTATTAGCAAATACCATTTAACTATATTTATTTATTTATTACATCTGTTTACATAAGTAATAATAACCAATAATAATACATCACACAGCTTACAACACGAACTGAGAAAGTGTAGAAATAAAGGAAGGGAATGGTAGCTACCTACAAACTAACTACCACTGAATAAATTAATGACAAATTGCATAAATTATGATTTAAGCTAAATTAAAATTTTTCAAGTTAAAGTTAGACCAGCCCTGATGTAGGCGAGGAAGGTAAGTAATTAGAAATAACTAATTATAAAATATTAGTTTCATTAACTTATTTAAATTTACTATCCGGCTGTCTGATATGGCGAGTGCACCTACTGATCATGCTACACAACCATGATAAAAATATGTTATTTATATTATTAGTTTATAATATTTATGTGCCAGCTCACCAGACGGATATCAGTGCAAGTAGCTGCAATAATTAATGTGCAACAACGCATTATAACGAATTGATTCACGTATTCTTGTAATAACCCAGAAACTGGATATTATTACCATCGCGTGTAAATTATTATTCTGCTTTGAATGATTTGCCTACAGCGTAGAATATACATTAGATGTGTACACTAATAAATTAGAAAAAAAACTCTGATAGGTATTGATGGAAACCTGGAATAACTTTTGAGGAAATGTAACTTAAAAAAACACAAAAAATTTTAGGAACAAGCAACAAGCAATTTAGAAGTTATGGGAAGAAAAAATATATTTTCCAAGATGACACGCCAATAACCATCTTGAAGTAGTAACACAAAAAGGGTGCTAGCCTATTTAAGGATACCAACTCTAAGCTATGCAGCTCTCTCAACGAGGAAAATGAACTGTTTATAAAAACTGCAGTCGATTCAGAGCAATATTAAATTCAACATTACAGGGTAAGGAACAGGGAGAGAGGAATGTAGAGAAAGATAGATCAGTGAACACCACATCTTGCATGGAACAAGTTGAAAAAAGAAACATGTGTCAACGATATCCAAATCAGAAGATAACGTACCCAAATCAGCTAAAGTAGATAATGGGGAAAAGATCGTTCAAGAAAAATTAGATGATAGTGAAAGTAATACTGATAGGTAGGTACTGAGAATGTGGAAATAGATTTATATTTTACATTTATGTCCTTCACCCTTCACAGTTTTGTAGTATTATTATTGATCTTGTTTGCTATGGTAATTAGATGGAAATTGTTATTTTATAAGGTAATTAATGCATTGATCTTATTAAAAGCTTCATGTTTGTTTTCCTAGTGCATTCGACTGATTGACCCGTTGCAACAAGATGCATCCACAAAAGTTATGTTCGTTCTTCGTGATATTTGTGAGTTGAAAACAGTGAAATCGTAGTTTGTCAATAGAGAAGTAAATTAAGAGCTATGATTTCCATTTTAATTTGATTTTGGTTTTTTAAAAATTACATTGTTTTTATGTTATATCTTCAGGTCTTCCACTATTTTAAATTACTTGTATAAAGCTAATTTACACGTTAAAAGTATCCTCCACAACGCATGTGATATCCAAATTTGGAGGACAATATAAAATCTTTATAAATAAGCTCTGAAAGAAGAATAATTAAAAATATAAAGTAAAATTGTGTTTTTTACTGCAAATTGTTAACATAATTGAAAAAGATATTTTGTATCAAATGTGCTAACGTTTGTGTTGAAATTAATAAACATTATTGCGTGGTATGGATGACTGTTGAATTATTAGAATACTGTAAATGATAGCCGATAACAGTAGTGCCGTGACTATAATAAAACAATGCGTGTTGATTGTTCCTAGATGGTGGTGACTCTTGGCGGGACATGGGGCAGACAATGGGAGATGGTGAGCGGTGCGGCTGGGGCGGGCCACCTCACTCACATGGAATATAAAGGTACTGTCACACTTGTCATAAACTACTGATTAATTACTTAGTTTATCATTTGGTGTTCTCATAATTGCTTAAATTTTCAAAAAATTAACTAAAATACTTCTATCCTTCTATCTTTCAATCCTGTAAACCTTCATTACTTCAAACCTTAAATCATCTAAACCTTCAATCCTCAATCGTTCAATCCTTCAATCCTTCAACCCTTCATTCCTTCAATCCTTCAATCTTTCAATCTTTCAATCCTTCAATCCTCAATCCTTCAATCCCTCAATCCTTCAATCATTTGATCCTTCGATCCTTGAATCCTTCAAACCTTAGGTAAAGGGTCCTCAGCAAAACACTCCCAGTGAGGCTCACATTACCAAATAATTTTAAATAAATAATTCTAATATATCAATGAAAAACAAATTAAACCACCAATCAATTCATCAATATAAAATAATAATAATAATTGAGTGACTTGTATAGCGCCGTTTTTGTGCAAAATCACCTCAAGGACCATTAATATCTACCAATTAATCTCAAGTTCATAATACTGTACCTACGCATTTCGTATTTCATATAATAAGACCGTTATTATGTATTTTAATTATTTTTTTTATAATTCGGCAACAAACAAAATCGATTGAATATCGATAAACGATTTACAATATACTATTTTTCAATATTAGGTAGCAAGGTGACCTAATTGGGGTCAAACAACCTGAGGGAATTATGATAATGAGTACATATTTAACAATATACCTACCTCCTGCAGCTAAGGTGTTCATCAAATTAGGATCTACTAGATAATGTAAACCTGTTTGACCTGCTGGCATAGATCCCAAAATGCAATTTGCATTAAAAGGGTGTAACATGGGTCAGAATAAATATTTGATTTATGATGGAGAGATAGCAATATCCTGTTTTTAGAATATTATTTTCCACGTATAAACTTGCCAACTATATACGAGATTATCATGCGAACTTAGACTCAAGGTCATAATGAAAACTATATATTTTTAAATTTTGCAGATGGCTCTCCTGAGCCAGGATCGAAGACAAGACTGGCGGAAAGAGAAACTTCTGATGCAGTTACTGAACCGGCAACTAAACCTAATATTTCTGAAAACGATTTGCCCATAGTTTTAACATTGACCAAAAACCAACAAAATCCAGAAGGAAAAGAGACAGATCCAGCCGTACCTTTAGAAGCAATAGCAGCTAACAAAAAAGCTTCAAATAATAAACAACTTGATGAAACTCATATGGAACAAGTTGATGAAATTAAATATGTGTCAACTATATCCAAATCAGCAGATGACGTAGCAAAATCAGCCAAAATAGATTATGTTCAAGAAACCGGTTTAGCTGAAGAAAAAGAAGATGCTAATGTAAGTAATACTAATGAAGACAGTAGTGGTGGAGGTATTAGTGATGAAACTAGTAGTAACAAAAGAAGTTCTGATACAGGAAGTAATGCAAAAGGTATTAAAGATGAAAGTAATAGTGAAGAAGAGTTGGAACAAGTTACGGAAACAAACCAAGACGAAATACCCGAAACAACTGAAGACGAAAATATTGAATACGAAGATCATACTGAAGATGAAGAGTCATCAGAAAACCACACTGAAAATGAAGATCCATCTGAAGACCACACTGAATCTTCGAAATACACAGGTCAAACAAAATCTGAGAAACAGGAGGGTTTAGAAGAACTGTATAAACAAATCGAAGAAGATGACTTTCATTTGTTAAAATCCCACAGCAAGAGGTGGATAAATGATCAGTTATTAGAGTCCGATGTGGAACTTGGTAGTGGAGAAATCCCCCCTTTTGAAGGTAAATCAGCGAAAGACGAATCGGATGATTTGAACCCTGGAGGTGTTCCAGCTATTCCAGAAGACGATGATGTGTCCGACGAAGCCACTGATTCATGGGATAAACAATTCAATAAACCGAGGAGAGTAGTGCAACAAGGAAAATAATTTGAGGATTATAAAATTAATTAGAAAAGTTATTATATATCACAACAAAAGATGGTGGTGTTCTTATTTTAAAAGAATTAATTTAATTAAATTAATGTGAGTGTAATGTAGTATTAGATATCTAATTCCTTTAATACTCGTATTTAAAACTTTTTATTTTGCAATCAATATTCGATTTTTTTTTTACTTCTGATACATGTTATTTATTATATTTTCAATTTATTATTTTTTAATAATTAATTTGAATTTACAGCGATTATTTGTAAAAAATAGTTATAATTATGCTCTAAATTCTTTTTATTGTTGTTTTTAGACGATATGATCATACTAAAAGATCACGTGATCAGATGTAGCCGTATATGTGTATGTATATGTTTATACATATCAAAATAATCTAAAATATAAAGAAAAAAAAAATGGACACTGAATTAATATTTCTATTTTTTTATTAAAGAAATAAAGTAATTATACATAAAATTGTATTTACGAGTTACATTGGGTTTTTACTCATTACAGATTTGAATACTACTCTTCCATAGAAGCGCTCTGTGTTTGGAAGAGTGCACAGTACATTATTGTAGTAATTTATAAATAATTAATAATATGATAGGTATTACATGTTGTAGTAAGTACATTACAGTGATTAAGTAAAAAAATAGTTACATTATATTTTTTGTAGATGTGATATCAGTGTAAATAGTAAAAGTTAAAAAGTAATATACGAGTACTTTATGCAGAAAATGAGTGGGTTATTTTTAAGAGAAATTCGTGTAAAGAAGTTTGTCTTTAAAATATTTTTTCAGTGTTTAATGTTTGGATTTTATTATTTATTGTTTCTTCCGTTAATCGATTAAAGAAAGCTCTTCCTCGATAAGTATAATAATATTGGGCAAATGAAGTATTTAATTTTTGGCATGGAAAAATATATTTAGGTCGAGTTTGGTTTTCAGTTTAAAATTGGTACTTGTCTTTTTCTTTTATGATTTGAATTTTTAATACAGATCTTTAAATAAAGGGACTTGAAATTCTTCGAAAAAGCGCTTTGTTGGGTACGACTCCTATTGGGAGTAGGTAAGTTTTATATTTATAAGAAATGTTAAAATGATAACATTTTACTTAGATCCCTAGATATAATACATGCAAATGTGAATAAAAACTGAAAAAATGCTATATTATTATGTAAAGAGTTTTTGTTAATACGATACTGAAGTTTCTAATGCCCGGAGCCGGTGAGCCCGTGGCATCCCCATTTAGTGAGTATTTTAAAGATCCAAGTCTGGACACTAAACACGGATTAAAAATACATGAGAATACTAGCTTACAAATTTTGAGTACATCGAGATCAAGGTAACTATTCTGAAAAGCTAACTCAATTTTAAAAAGTCTCACTCACTGAAAGAAGTCATGTAACAGATATAGTTTATTATTTTTTGGTAAACTAATGTTTAAGATTTTTTATGCATAGCACAAAGGGTAACAATTATTTTACAAGCAATAATTATTCGTAAAATGTAACAAGCAGTAATTGTTGAATGAAACACTAGTATATATTGAATTATTTCGCGGATAAGAGATAAGCCGCCATAGCTCAGTGGTCAGAGCTGTCGACCGGACAATCAAATCGAAGGGACACGGGTTCAAGTCCCGTTGGCGTCATGTATCTTTTATCAGGAGATTTTTCAATGTGGATGAGTGTTTCAGGCGAATAATTATTGCTTGTAAAATAAGATATAGTTTCTCTGTTTAAAATCATTCGAGTATGAATCATCTTTAATTACTCAAATTAATCTTAATACAAGGCCGAAATTTACGAGAAGCTCTTAAACGTTTTGGATTGACACTTAATACACGTTTTTTCAACTCGATTATATAATGAAGATTCGGAAATATTTTCGAATTCAATCACAAACCTTTAGAAGGAACTTATTCTTCTATAAACCTGTTGGTCTCATCACTTTATAATTATTATATCATGTTCTTAAGCATACTTACTAATTTTCGATTTTGATCCTCTCTGTTTTACGTATTTGTATCATTTTTTTATATTAACACCACACAAGAGTCCCAACTGCTCCCAACCGTCTGGAGCCAATGAGACTCGATTGGGGTACGTTATGAGGCTGAAGGTTGAGGGGAAGGGAAGGAGATGGGGAAGATAATGGTAGAGGAGTACCTGGCTATTATATACCTGGTCACCAAACACGGCTAAATCCATTTCAAGCAACGTTATATATAGGGTGGTACTGAAAGTATATTCCATTCTAGAACGTGCCGCAAGTATACCATAGAGGGTAAAGTGCGCTAATTTCGGGGTAGGGTGTGATTCTACATGATATTACAAGTAAAAAATAAAACATTTTTTTGAAATTTCAAAGTTTTAAGGTAGTTTTTAGGTTATAAGTTTGTCTCGTTTATATGGAAAAATAAATATTCTTCTTTAGAAAAATATTTTTGTATCGAAAAATAAACATTGGAATTTCGAAAAAAAAAATCGTTTTTCACTTCTACCCTCTTGTAGAATCACCTCTCAAAGTCAGCACTCTTTAACCCCGGACATGTTGTATATTATTTTAAATGAATAAATTGTGAAATAACGCAAAATTAATCAAATAAAATTTACTTGCGCACGCCGGGATTTGAACCCGCGGCCTTCGGCTTGCTAGTCGAGAACTTTACCCCTCAACCACGGAGGCCATCATTATTATTTTAAACATTTCGTTGTACAAAGAATTTTGTAATGAATAGCGTTCTCACACGTAATTGGAATCATCGCTGTGACCATGTTAAAAATTAATTTAATTACTGTAATGATAAATATATATATATATGTAAATATTAAAAGCAAATTCAAGCAATATTTCGATTCTGAATATTTGTTTTTCACCAGGGCGATACTGACAGGATCCGTCACTCTAGAAAGTGACGAAAGCGAAATATGCTTTATACTTGAAAGAGCACAAAAAAAAAACAAATTTCGAACCCGCGACTTATCCATCCGAAGCCAATGATCGGAACCGCTCGTCCACGAAGTAGTACTAAAATGTACTGATGAGAAGCAAACTAATATTCCGTGCAAAACCGGGAATTAGAGCGGCTTTTATATAAATTTTAAATAATTTTTTAAACATTTCGAAAGTTAATTTGGATGCACCTTTGCAACTTGCTATTGAAATATAACGCTTCATATGTTTTGCGAATAATATCATATGTCAACACCCCGTTTTTCAAAAACGACCAAACTGCAAAGTACATTGACCGAACGCTGACAAAATTTGGTTCTGTTAACCCTTCGAGTCAATTTCATTGCGTTGTGTCTATCGAGAACTACACCACGCCAAAAACTAAACAAGAAATCACGCCACAAAGTAAAAAAGTGAAAACACTGTGAGAGTCTTTTAACAAATTATTGAACAGGAATATTCATGAGTCTTACTACATTTTTTTCGGGTTTTGCTCAATCCAAACCGGCCCTACGCGATATTCACACTATCTTAATATGCTATTGAAAATGTCTGCGTTTTGCAAGTGTGCGTGCGGTGTTGCAATTGTGTACATTTTTTAACATGTATTATTATTTAGTGCAGTGACAGAGAACATGCACCTTTTTGGCGAATGACCGCCCGCGGCTGTGGCATGGAAATTATGATGCACGTCAAAGACCAAATAAACATCCCGAAAATGACGAAAGCATCACGCAATTGCAGGATGGCTTTGTTCTGTTTTGTGGAGTAATTTTCAATTACAAATGTATCTAACTAATTCCAAAAAAGACGAAAAAATCAAACGATCATTCATCAGTGGAACTATGGTAAATCGGGTTATTTTATGAGATAGAAGGTAGTGGGAGAGAAGTAAGTAAAAAAGAGGTAACTAACTAACCATCACGCCGTTTCCCCGCAGGGGTAGGCAGAGAGGACGGGCCGCCCAAACAACTCGGTCCCCGACTTCTACTACCATTCAAATTTGCATCGTATATTCTCCTTACACTCCTTTCTTCACTCATTCGCTCTACATGCCCAAACCATCTAAGCGTCCCTTTCTTGATCTTACTCATTACGCTTACATCAGCCTTGCACTCTTTTCGGATCTCCACATTTCTCACACGATCATACATGGTTTTACCACACATACGCCTCAAGGATCTCATTTCTACAGCATTCAGTCTACTTTCACCTTTTCTCTGCCAGTTCCATGCCTCACTTCTGTACATCAGGGTAGGTACCAGTACTCCATTGTGAACTGCTAACTTCGCTACTTTGGACAATTTTTTGTTAGCGCTAATTGCGTTCACTCCTCCATTAATGGAGTTAAAGTTTATACTCATCAATATAATATTAATCGTTGAGGAAGAAGATAATTCTAATAAACCAAAAGGAAACATGAAAAAATACACAGAAAATTAAAAAAGTCACTGTTTTAATACGTCTTACCGGGAATTTATATAATGTTGGAACATCAATGAAACATGGAAAGTACAGGGTTTTCCAATAAGAGGTGTTATTTTGATATTCAATCGTAAATGATCAATAGTTTCGTTGCTTGTGTGGCACGTAGCGCCGTCTTGTTGAAAGTAAACGTTGTCCAAATTAATACCATCCAATTCCGGCCATAAAAAATCATTAATCATCTCTCGATAGCGCAATCCATTCACCGTAACTGTTGCTCCAGCCTCATTTTCGAAAAAGTAAGGTTCAATGACTCCGCCGGACCATAAACCGCGCCAAACAGTCACACGTTGAGAATAAAGAGGCTTTTCAACAATAATTCTTGGGTTTTCCGAGCCCCAGATGCTACAATTTCGCTTGTTGACGAAGCCACCGAGGTGGAAATGGGCCTTATCACCAAAGATGATTTGCATTTTATTCACTCAAGTGAATTTTTATAATTTCAATGCGTTGTTGAAGCGTGTATCATTCCATTTTCATTAATGGCGTAGTTTCTACTTGTCAAATGTCAAAAAATTACAGCTTCAAAAGTAACATCTACCGAAATAGCGGGCTATTCAAAATAACACCTCTTATTGGAAAACCCTGTATTTTTCTTACTCCCTTCCCTATGTGTGGTATGTTCGATTTTTGGTCTGGTTATTGTGATTGTAGAGTAAACCAACCCGCTTAACAAATCCTGGTACTTGACTAAAGAAGTCTTGCAGAAATTATTGACACTCTATAAAGAATTAAAAAAAAACGCTTTCTATATATTGATAGTTCTTCTTAAATAGAGAAAAGTTAACATTTATCCTATTACTCAAAAAATCAAAATTTTACTCCAAATAATTCACAACCCCGAGCAATACCGGTAACACGTTGACAATATAAAGCAAAAAAAATTTAACCCATATTAAGATAGTGTGAAGTCATATATCACCATGAGAACTTTCTACTTACATAAAGACTTTTAGAAAATAGACTCTTCTCGAACTTTGATCGGTTAGTGTCTAAGTTGACAAATGTATCTGTTTATTATATATATATGGGAAAGTACCTGGCTATTCAGATCTAGTCACCAAACACGGATAAAGCCATTTCAAGCAACTTACACCATAGCGATACTGGCAGTATCTTCCACTCTAGAACGCTCTGGAAATATAATATTTGTTATTGAAAATTGATAAATTGTGAAATAACACAAATGAAAGAAAAAAATTTACTTGCGCACTTCCGGATTGCTAGTTGAGAGTTTTACCCTCGACCACGAAGGTACAGTAAAAAGGGTGACGGTGTAAATCACCAAAATGATAATTCATCACATCTTTAAAAAGTTATATAAAGTCATGGAAAGTGATGAAACAACAATTTACAACAATCTAGGTTTATATTATTTAAAATATATAGTTAGCAACTTCTTATATCAACCAAGAAAACTTTTCAAATTATTTATAAAGAGCAATAATTAAGTAAAAGTCAATACACTAGACAAAACAAGAATCGCATATAATAAATCTGCCTATTTCTGACTGTCCTAAAACAGGTTAATCTCCTAGTTGGACAGCCAAAGATCACTGTAATATGTAATATGTCATGTTTTTTAAAAAATTAATAAAATAAAATAAAACAACTTTATTAACTGGGTTAAGTAGGTTAGGTTAGATTAGGTTAATTTTTTTTTCATCGTTTCTAATGACTTTATGTCACTTTTTAAAGGTGTGTTGAATTATCGATGTGTTGATTTATCATGGAACCGTAAAAATTTTCATCATTGTACATCTTCCATGATTTGGCTGCATTTCGCCATCGCATTAGTTTAGTCGCCGATAAGGCGCGACATTTGATTTAAGTACTCGTATGTGTCTATGGTGTCATTGTACGTTGTACAGTACGTCTAACGGACGTTATGACGATTGTCCAACGTGCAATTTGTTGACAGCGACTTTATTCGGGAAGGAAGGCCGTTCACACACGCAGATGAATGACACCGAGATTGGTTATTGAACAAGGAAAAAATTCCCGAACATACAATGACCTGACTTTTTGGCTAAGTCAATACACTAAGGAAATTAGTTCCAACGCGTTCAAGGTTTTCAAATTTGAAAATCATCAGTAATCCACTATGAATTATTCAAGTTATATATAATAATACGGTTTGCCAGGTTTGCCATATTGTGAACAAGTGTGACGATTAACTACAAGGATTTCAGTGATAATTAGTATGTAAATAAAAAAAATAACTTACCTTACAATAAGAATCATACAATATATAACGATCTGGCTACTTGAAATTTGGCCAGTTTTCCCAACGCCATCATGAGCTGTGAAGCTTAAAAATACTTATTAACTGAGCGAAGAGAAGTCTCGTTTTGACTTGACGTTTCCGTTTCAAGATAGTGGCCGTTTTAATCGTTCAGGAAATCTGAATGTTGTCAAAAGTGAAATCGTCGTGTTTATTTGGTGATTATTATTCGCTTTTTTTCAGTATTATTATACCTACACAGAGAAAAAATAGTATTGCTAAATTATTAAGGTTAAAAATTCGATTTTTGCAAGTTATGCTTTACAATATTAAGATGAATTAATACATACGCAATATGAATATTAATAAATAGTTTTTTTCGCAAAAATACTCAATTCTTTCAAGAAAGGCATACAAATTCAATATTGTACAGGTGATAACAAATAATTCATATTAATATTTTAAAGAATAACTTGCAAAACGTGTATATTAAATTAGCGCCATCTATAAAAGCGCAGATTATGAATTATTTTAAGTTTACCCTTAACGATCTCTTAAAATTATTGGTAAACCGGTTAAACGGGATCGACAAATGCACGAGCATTTTTCGACAAAAAATAATTTCATTGAGATAATGACGTTTCTGTTTAAAGTACATGGTATATAATTAAGTAGGTAAGTATTTAAGAACCAACATACAAATCTTATGATTCAGAGAAAAATTTGGATTTGTTTTATTAAATGAGAGAAAATAAGAAACACAACTCTTTGGATGTGAGGTATTCTAATTGTTCACAGAACTACGACTAGATCCAAAATTTTTAAAAATGAGACTAGAATGCATGTGAATGTTATTTCCGCGTTATTTGTGTTGAAACAATGGCGAAACCGGGTAGCAATTATTAGTATTCACATAAAATTAAAATATTTATGTGTTTTAACTGTGGCTCATTTTTGAGGTAAACATTTTTTTATCTGACTTGTAAATGCAGGCGTTCAATTTTCTCAGTGGTTTTGTTAACACTTAATTCTTGTTATCAGGAATCCGACTGAAGAATGGAGTATTGGATTTTATGACGTGTAGAAGTAAAAATAAAGCAGTTTCCATTATTGTTAACGGCACGGACCTCCATTGTTTCGGGTCCTCTGAAAGGAACGCCAAATTTGTTGCAAACTACTCCACTGCAGGGCCGTCAAAAATAAATATCAAAAAACTATAATCAAATATTTGATTTTTAAACGAGTCTGTTCACCCACCGATAAATTGAAAAAAATACAGTGTGTGGCAAGCCTACGCACGACGGAAGTGAAACTTTTAGTATTCTTCTCTCTCTCTTTTCATTTCATTCTCTCTTTTTTCTCACTTCTATCTCTTCACTACTCATTTTTGACAGTAAAACTCTGTTCCAAATCGAATAAACCACAATCAATTACGTATTTCACTCGTATTACACTCACCGCGCAGTACACGAAGCAAGCAGCTGATGCCTGGCGTGGCGTCGTTGGCTAGAGAGAGAGGAGAAGAGAGAAGAGAGAGAGAGAGAGAACGTTCGTCAGTGGCTCCCTCACCTCAGTAAGCGACTACGGTGAGAGAGCGACAGTGAACGGTGAGCGGTGGTGGGGGTCCCGTACCCCCACCACCAAATGATCACGGTTTTTCGTGACGGTCATGAGTCGGTTTTACTCCGGTCCTCAAAAATGCAAGACGCGCGTAAAGAAGTTTCACTTCAAAAAAAGTTTTCCAATAATAGGCAAATTATTCTGCTGCTCTCTCCTATCATATAAGTTGCCTGGATGTACCTGGCTATAATCCAACCTTACGTAACCTAAACTTCTAACTAATCAAATTTTAAAACAGTAGCTACCTAGTGAGTGGTAAATACTATCAGTATTGCCCTGGTTAACGATCCGTGTTTTGTTATCAGATCGGAATAGCTAGGAACTTTCAAACCTTCCTCCTCCAATCTCTTTCCTTTCCCCAATCATGTCAGTCTCACAACATAGCCCAAATGAGTATGCCACAATACCTTTTACTGGCTTCGGACAGTTGGGTCTTTTGTGCGGTTTTCACATGGAAATAATAATAAGCTTTTGTTGCTTTCTCTCATTGGAGGTTTGCTATCATCAGGGCGATATTAACCTCACAGGTTTCAGTCCGGAACTGCACTCGTACCAGTCACGTAGGTCTTGAAGTCATGAGGTGTACAGTCTTGCTCCAATGTGTCCCTGTATTTTTAGTTAGGTAATCTTATGTTTTACACTACTAAATATTACAGTTTTCTTCTTTTTTTGTAGTAACTAGCACAGACTCGTCAAAAATCACGGGGTAATGTAATTGTAGGATTTGGGAAGCAGATAGGTAGTATTTATTAAAAAAATATTTACCTCATAATCATTGCGTTTCAAAAGAAGAAATTCAATCTTCGAATGCTAGTAAACTTTAAAAATTACGACATCTGTCAAACATTTAAACAAAAGAAAAACACATTTCGTTTTTTTTTAATTATGTTTATCGCTTGTCTGATATGAATGATATTAATCAGTTCCAACTTTGAAAATTAAACGATCGGTGAATTGGCATAATTTTACTCATTTCGTATAATGTATTGAACTATCACTGAATTCTCGACAAATCTGTTTCAATTTTGAAAATGGTAAAATAATTTTCGACAGTTGAATTGAAACAGAACCGAAATTAATATTTTTTTGCTTATTCGATGAAAAAATTGTAATGAAGCGAATACCGCACAAGAATTCCACTGACCGGAACCAGTGGAAACAAGGCAATATCAATTAGTTAAGTGGAGATTTTTACCCCACAGGAGTCCCAACAGCTCCCATCAGTCTGGGACTAGAAAGACTATGGTATCCCCAATCAGGGTATGTTATAAGGCTTAATGTAGTAGGAAGAAGAAGGAGATGGGTCAAGAAGAAGTACCTGGTTAGTCAGATCACCAAACACGGGTTTTTTCCATTTCAAGCCATATGTTGGTCTTTCTCCAGAAAAATACTGAAAGAATCTACCATGACTTTGTATTTACCACATATACTTTTTATTATTTATTAATTAATAAATTGAAATAAAATACATTAATAATTAATTGGATTTGAACCGGTGACCTCGGATTTCGTAGCCCGGGAATGTAAACACTCAACCACGAAGATCGTCAAATGGCTAAAGGGAGTTCTAAGGGAAAATACAGAGAAGAGCAAGTTAAGGAAATACGCACGTAAATACATAATAATAATTTAAAAAACAACTTTTGGAAACTGTAAATGTAGCAGCTGCTTTTGATTTTGGTTAAAATATATTTGAGACAGGTTTTTTATGTAGATACGTAGTTATTTAATCAGATTTTCCCTTGCACCAACATAACATACCATAACTCTTGCCTACACACCTCTGAATTCGTATTATTAATTCGTCTTTATGATCAATCAATCAAGTGACAGTGACAAGTACCTACTCGTTAATTCAGGCCTACCCTGTGCACATGTGTATGCAGGCGAGTGCATTGTATGCACGCACACACACGCGTGACGCTACTGTGTATGTGTGTGACCAATAGGATTGTGGTGGTATGCGTGCCAGCGAAGTTTGGCAAGTACTATGGTATGCCATGAAACGACTACTTTGAACTGGCTACGCACGACACTGCGCAGGTGCTACAGCTGAAAAAAAAAAGAAAATTGAATCGCAAGAATTAACTAATTATTCGCGCTCAGGACGGGCTGTTTCGTAAAAAATGAACAATTAATCAAACTTCTAAGTTAACACTTGAGAAAGTCCTTTTCAAGTTCTGCTATTATGTAAGAAACAACCGGCGAGACGAACAGCAAAAATTACGAAATAATAACAGAACTTGAATGTTCACTTCGAAATAAGATGAATTGTCCAATTTCTGTGAAACAAGCATTTCATAATGGTGGAAAATAAAAGTGCAAACGCACGACTTGAGTTGAAAAAGATTTGCCAAAAGCACAGCTTAAGCTGTAAAATTGTTGTATTGGAAAATAGGATTGCAAAAGTGTAATTAGGTCGGAGACTGGGAATTCCCATTAAATAAGTTGGAAAATAGGTTTGCAAAAGTGTTACTAGGTGTATAATGTACGAAAGATCAAGAATTTTTTAGCTGTTTAATTTTGCACCTCTTCATTGTTTTTTTTTTTAAATTTTTACCATATTTAAATTGTTATTAAATATTTTTTTCATTTCTAATTCCTACTTACGACGAAAACTTGTGACATCTCTTCATAGTTAGCAAAAATATGACTTATTACTAATTCCATGAACTTTTTAAAGTTTCATTGCCAGCAACCCTGGAATTTATTGACATTCAATTAGAATACATATACAATGGACGTTCACTAGACGATGTCTGTTCTGAGATGGGAAAACCTTAGTTTAGAGAACCTTTAGTTTAGAGAACCTATTACTAACTTTTCAGAGATACCTCTAGTGACTGAATCGTCTACTTGAAACCCAGCGATCAGATAGGTGATTTGTCAGATTTGTGTCAGATAAACGCCAAAAACAACAATAATAGCAATCCTACCCCAAAACGAAAGTGTTATTAATTATTAAACCCCCCCAGCATAAAGAATCGAGACCAGTTTGAGCTGTGGCCGCTCGCCACCGGTAGTGGCCGACTAAACCATGCACTTTAATGGCCGTTCGGTTTTCGGTGGTGGGTTAGTTCGCCATTCTTCGGGTCCCGCGCCCCCTTCTCGCCCTTTCCGCGCCGTTCGCGGCCACCATCTTGTTTTTTTTCATCCTTCATTATTTTTTAGCGGCAAGTGAGAGCAGCTAGTAGGGCGGCTGTACATAGATACGACGGCCAGGTACACGAGATCTGAAGAATATTTGGGCAAACGCAGCCCGGGCCAGGCGTGCGCGTTCAGTACGAGGCGGGCCGACCACCATTCTGGTTAGATTTTCGACTAGCTACGACTCTTTGACTAGCCCCGAATGCGCGCGCACCGGCGGGGGCGCGCTTTTTCAATTTCAAATATCCCATCCCTATTTCAAATACTAAAATTAGAAAACTTTCAAATTTGAATTTAGAACAAAACCTCCAAAATTTCTACGCGATTTTAAATTTAGATGTTTACGCTTTCTCTTCATTTTTGCTCTTTTCAACTAAATAGATAGAAAAAAAATGTTTTTTTTACTTTTAATAATTTTTTTTTTAATAATATATTTTTTTAATATTCCAATTGTCTTCAATTCATTCGTCATGTAGTTTAAATATTTGAATTTGTATTTCAGCGGTAGAATCGTCATCTCTCTTAGCCACGATGATCACATAGAAATTTGGACAAAGCCAGGAGATAAGCGGATGTTGGTTGAAAGGAATCTGCGGTTGGGCCAACTTTCTCCTCGTACCGCTGCCAGCCTGATACCAGTGCAATATTTAAACCTGAAAATGGACAAATTGTGAAAAGTTTTATATTATTTTTATTTTTGATTTAAAAAAAAAAACATTATTCATATACAAAAAAAACTGTGCGCAGGTTTCAATAAGAAGTGATAAGTTCGTCCTTAGCAGAATTTCGGTAAGTGGATTTTTTTTTGTTAATTATTTGTAAAACTTTCTTTTCAATATTTATTATATCACGTAGGTATTCGTTCAGTATTTTAAAATATTTGTACTGATTAAAATGTTAAACACATTTTCATAGAAATTATTATTTTTTTATATTCCATTTTGAATACAATTTAATTTTAACACATATAAATACTTACATTTCGTATTTCGATTGAGAAATAAAACACATGTTTTTGTTTAAATCATAAAATTACATTTTTGTTTTAATGCGAAATGGTTTCGAAGTTTCCACTTGAAACTTAAAGCTAAATAATTTATTTTATTTGAGGACATATCAGTTAATAATTTAACAAATTTATTTAAACATTGCAGTTTAATTTCACATTTATTTTGACTAAAAAAGCGTTAAAATTTTATCGTGTCATATCAATAACTATAAATTATAAATTCAGTACAACCGATTCCAATAAAAATAAAAATAAAATAGTTCCATTACAAAAATACTATTAAGTCTTAAATAATTCACAACGCACAAATTCTTGAAAATGTTGTATCCGCTACAAATATAATTACGTATTTCATTTTAGTATCTATTCATAATATTCAACATAATAAATTATCACTCTTACAAAAACCACGCAAACACTATAAAATTTCATTAGAAAATTAGTAAAATATGTATTTAAATAATCCACGAGTATAAAATCTCCCAGAATACTTCAACGCGCACAAACTTCTCAACTCCGTAGTAGAGGCAATGATCGCTCTACGCTACTACGAACCACCCACGACCGTAGCTCGCCGGATAATACTAGAGAAATAATAGTAAAGCTTTTACTAGGCGCTCTCGTACTATTGGCGCGTACGGAGCGATAACTGCGGAGTTCGTCTCGCCCGCGTGGGTACCTACCTATTCAACAGGTCGCTCTGAGAGGTACCTACTCTAATCTTTGGAAAATACATTCATCCTTCAATTTACTATATTATTTGTTCAAATTCAAATGGTGTTATTTCGTTGTTCAAATTGTAAAATTATCATTATAAAATTTTGTAATTTTACAGTATGATTTGGAAGAAATAATGTCGCATTGAAATGACGTATCATCCTGATTTTTATAACTATTATCCTTTATTTGAGTGATAGTTATTTGGCAAAATAAGATCTATATTTAAAGGTGTTTAAATAAATGATGTCATGTCGTATAAAAGATATCTTGGTGAAAATGACATGATTCTCTAATATTCCCTAAATAAAATCTTTAAGCCCAATGAATATACCATTTGTTCAGTTAATTGGTATTTTAAAGGAATGAAATAAATTATGTCGCGTTTCATGTAATTAATCCGTAAATGAAATCAAGTCCATTTTAAAAATACAACACAAATTTGTTTTGTTGGAATGTTTTGATTATGTTGTTGATAAAAATGTTTTATGTAAATTTACACACATGAAAAACTGTATAAAATTGTGTAAACAGATTTTTATGATTCGAGCATATTTTTTTACATTTGTTAACAAGTCAATTAATTGAGTGAAAAATTTAAAAAATAATTACTTTTGTTATTTTTATACGAGTCAAAGTCGTTTAAGAACGGTTTGTTGACACAGAAGTTGAACAATACATTAAATTTTAAAGATTTTCAAGTTCTGTGAAAATTCTATTCATGTTCGGTTTTTATCTAAGTATGAAACAACCGACCCACGATGAAATAAACACAAAACTTGAATAGAAATTTTTACTTTGAAATTTGGTGAATTATTCAAATTCTGAAAAATAATCCGTCCTTCGTGTTATTTATTTATAAATTATGTTTTTCTTAATTAAGCAATTTTTTACGGAATGTATTAAATTATTTACAGTTTAGCGTTCGTTCTCTTTAAAACATTATTTCTGCTTTTATTCGATTTAAAATAGGTTCTCCAAGTATCGCCGGAAATATAAACTTTAGCTTGCGATAAAACTAACAGAAAAAGCATTATGATAAAGGCTATACGAATTAGCAACCATTGTCAAAAGTTTGCTGTAATTTGCTCCAGTTATAGAGTTTTGAAAAGTAATTTAATTAATCAAATGACCCCAATTTACAGGTATTATAAATAATTGATTTCAACAAATGGCTTTTTAGCCATTACATATTATACAACAAAATATATTTAGATAAAAAAAAACAATATCAAAACTCGATTCTAATTTAAAAAAATGTTATGGAAATAAAAAATAATAAACCGACTTTGAAAAAATTATTAAAACCAACAAATCAAAACTCATCTGACGTCATTTGACCCTGATCGCAGCGCTATTTCAAAGCATTGAGGAGATATTGGCAACTATTGTGACGTCATTTAGTTTAAAATTGTCTCAAGCAATTTATACTGCCTGTTTTCACGAGTGAAAAAACATAACTTCAAAAATGTTTCGTCTAATGAAAACGTGCTTTGAAAAATGCTTGCATTTAAGTTATATGCTGAATATGATGGATAAAAATAATTATTCTGAAAATTGCACATAACGCTTGGCAATCTAAATACCAAATCACAAGGCGCTTGGGGTCCGTCACTTAGGAATATAAAAAAAATCAATTGCATTTATTAATATTCTTATCGTGTGCCCTAGCGCATTGTGCAAGCTAAAACTGCATTCGTTGTCTGCACACAAATTTACCAAACTGCTGCTTGATTTAAACAAGGATAGTAGTAATATAAAAATCCTATTAAATTTAGTATTATAAAGAGCATTGACCCTGGCACGTAAAAATCTTTTTTCCAACTGGAATATTCACCGAACACCGAAATAAATCAATTTCAATATTACTGTCCGATCTTAAAATGGATATTGTTTAAAATATAATGCTGCTGTTTTGTTTACTTTAATTTTAACCAATTAAAGCATTTATACTTTCATACTTATTAGAAATATTTCTTTTATTATAGTACGTATATGTGCATTTCGCACAGAAAAAATATTCATAACTGAAGTGGTAAAACTAATACTATTATTGTAACTGCGAGATCTGCCAATATGAAAATTTCACATCATTCTTTGACTGTAATTTCTAGATTGACTCAACTATTTTCAGCTAGCTAGGTCGATTCCATCATGAGCTGTAGTTTTTACACTTCAATAGTTGTGAATTTATTTATTTTATTGATACATGATTTAGAGAGTACGTGTGGTTTTTTGTGATATTTCACCCTCCATGCTAGGGATGACCCTGTGTTATGGCTGAATCCATATAGTGAATGTGCTTTACTGAAACAACGCGCGTGATTTCACTGAACTGGGTCTTGTAGACATACTTTATGCGGACGTTCGTGTAGTTATTTCATTCTTACACACATATTCTTAGAATAGCTATCCTTTTCAAAAAATGTTTTGAACATTTTTTGATTGATTATTATGACTATAACATGTCTTGTGTTTTTATAATGGCATTGGCTGCGACAGCATTTTCGAGATAAATATTTTACTATAAAACGCGCTACACACGGGCTACCACGTAGAACTTACCGAATTTAGTAGATAATATTAAAAAGCAAATATAAATAGTTAGATATTTACTACACAGAAATGGTTAGAAAAATGTTTTTTTATCAGTGCAGCAGAGCTAGCTTAGGTCTTAATCTTCAATTGAATCTTATGTTATGTTGGGTTATAATGTATGTCTTAAAATTAGCTAAACTAACAGGAATTATTTTGCTGCTGTAAATGTCAGTTAACGTAATACCTATTTTAATAACCTTTTATCTTAATAATGAACATAAAATTATTCATAAACTGCTCGTTCATAGATGACGATAATTTGATTATTTGAAGAAAAAACACTTTTAGCAAGTTATGCTTCAAAATGTTAAGATAAATTGTTTGTTTGCGCTTGTACATACGATATATGAATACGAATAAATAGTTTCTTCCGTATAAAAAGTCAATTTTTTCATACAAATACAATATTAGATTTTATCACAAATGCAATATTTGTCGAAAGGTTTATTTTAATAAAATAATTAAATTAACGCCACCTATGAACGAATTATAACGGACTTTACGTTTACCCTTAAGTAGGTAAAATTATGTGTTATTTGCTTATTCAAAGAACTTTGAGTGTCTGTATTGATGGTGGCGCCAGTTTAGTCAGGGTCAGTATCCCCCAACAGTACTAACAGCTAGCACTTTAGCCTTCGAATGAATTAGCATATCGCTTTCTGTTTTTGGTTTTGTCAAAATCGACCCGAGTGTATAACTCCCGCTCCCCGCCTGATGTGGCCGTGGCGTTGCATTTATCTAACTGCGACATGCAACCAACCTACATGCAGGTGGAAACTTTCTCCAAACTCGGCCAAAACTGCAGCCGAATTCGGTTGGTTCTTCAAAGTAGAGTTTATTGAATGCACACTGTAGCTAAACATAACACCTTATTTAAATAAATAGGTCCTTACTGTGAGTTCATTTACAAGGAAAGTAACGATTCACAGCAAGTTCATAGTATAAAAAATCTGGACTTATAAGATTTGGTATATTTATGCTTTCAAAAGATGTGACGTTTTTGATATTCCAACAGTTTTAAGTTTGACTGTAATGTTTTAACTGTATTTTATCGGTAGAAATACGAGTAAATTAGCGTTTTTTTTCTTTTTAAACATCATCAAAAATACTAATGTCATTTGTGGGTCTGTCTGTAACTCTGATTAAATGATCTTTAGAACTCGGTTTTGCTTTGAATTTAAGTGTAATTCACAAATTTTGAACTGATTATAATGAAAGGACAAATCGATGAGGTACTTAGTACTTACAGGGCCGCCCTGAGCCAAACGGGGCCAGGTGCTAGTAAAAACCTAAAGGGTGCTGTTATGTGATGTAATCAGCGCTTTGGGATCCGTGGATCTTTGGCGCTTTGGCGCTTTGGCAAGTCGACGCCCGGAGCACACTGCTCCAATTGCACATAACATTGTATTATTTCAAATGTCTCAAAATTGGAATCATAATGTCTCGTAATTTGTCACGATTCTTCGCTAGTTTACATGTTTACAGAGTATAGTGATATACCGTCTTACTTATTAGATTCTTACACGCCCGTTCAACGTTGGTATGGTAAAGCCGGCCTTGAGCCTGGTTTAAGACCATTGTAACCAAACAACCGCCACGGCAATGAGTCAACTTTTTCACTGTCTGATCTTACACGCCGCGCAATATTTACACTGCGTTTATTAATTAGTAGGTAATGCTGTTAGTCCTTAAACTACTGTACGGAAGCACGTGGTTCAATTCCTGATTTAGAGTCTGCTTTTATACAACATAATGTCTCCGGATTTGCCTATCAACACAGAGGCACACAAATCCGTTATCTTCATTTTTAAAATATTTTTTTGTTTTTATATTATTATTTGTATTATTGTTCCATAACACGGGCATGTGCCTAGCATGGTGGTCGAAAAATCCTCAATGCATGTAACAAACTATCCAATGAATAAAGAAATATAAAAAAATAAAAAAATTGTTGATACCATGATAAGTGCATTTGTCTAGTTTGGGGTATTAAATTTGCCGTGAAAATTCATATTTTCAAGAAAATATTCTAAGCGGATTCATACAAGATTCACGTTTGATTTAAAATTAGTCTATTTATCTAAGTGAGGAGTAAACTTGTCCAACTTTGTAATTGTCAATTTTGTCTTGTTTATTATGTTTAAAATAATGTGTAACATCAACTCTACTTGAATATCGACACAATTGTGTCTATTATACGATTATATAGTATAATAGACATCATAAATAATGCTATTTTCAGGTAGGTGAAAGCCCGTAGCAGGATTCTAATCTTACATCCGCTAAGTATATTTATGAACTTATCACATTAGCTTTAAATATTATAATTTTGATGTGAAGGGGCGGGTCGCAGATAAACGTCGAATTTGATTGGCCCGTATTTGAGTAAGGGGAATTTTTAAAACGCTAGAAAGACCGTTTCAAAGAAGGTGATTTGGGCAGTGAGAATAATAATATTAATATGGTTGTTAAAAATCGTGGTTTTCGTTGCATATTATTTTGTAATACATAACAAGATGACGAGGTTGGTATGATTGCGTTTAATTCTTGTTTTAAGATGGCCGAACATTTCGTTGATTTAAAAAATAAACCTGTTTGTCAATTGAAATCCGTATAACAGTTTTAATAATGTCATCCCTATATTTTGGTATATTGTGCACGGAGAAAACTTACTGATTTAAAATATTGCTTATTTATTAAGTTTATTTTTAATTATTCGGAATCCGGTTAAAGTCTGGTTTACTAATAAACTTTCAGAGAAATCAAACACGACTGCGCACAAGTGCTTTTTTAGCAGGTCAATAGGCAATTAAACTCTTGAAAACAAAACATAATACCGTTGAATCCAAAACCATTTTTCTGTTGTTTTGCTGAAACCGTTTAAATGCCATTGTAAACTTGTTTCAATAATAATTTCTCTCTGGGAGTTTTGTTTAGCAACAGTCCTTTATTTTCCAAAAGATTACCATGTCACTTCTCGGCTCGCAAAAAAGTGCATGCGTCATTTTTTTACAATGCCAATTGGTCTTTTCTTTGTGCTTCTCCAAGGATTTCACATTTTGAAAGTTTTTGTTCTTGAGCTGTTTGCTTTACGCATTTTAAAGAAAAATAGAATTTAGTTGGAGATTTTTATTTTGTGTAAAAAAATAGTGATTTTTTTTTTTTGTAAAATGTTAAATTGTCGGATTTTAAAGTTTAGGGAAAATGTTCACCTTCTTATGAGCTAGAAAAATAGTATTTAAAGAATATTCTACAAATTGCCATTTACACTAGCTACCAAATTGTGGAAACCACACGGAAAAAAATGAGTGATGCTGATTTATTAAAAATCTTTTGTTAAAAACGCGACTTCAAGCCGCTTCCTGATAAAGTGTTTGCAAATTCCTAATAATATTGGAACACGTGTTCATACACCTACTTTTGTCTCAATTATATATAATGACGAAATGCAAAAATGTTTTATGAACACGTGATTGGACATCGTGACACAAAATTTGTATTTTACTTAGGATGGATTGTTTCACAGAATTTGAACAATTCATCAAATTTCATTCATTTTGTGAAGATTCTATTCAAGTTCTGTTATTATTTCACTTTTGTGAAACAACTGGTCAATAATGACATAATAACAGAACTTGAATAGAACTTTGAAGAAACATTGAAATTTGGTGAATTGCTTTTAAACAACACATCCTTAAAGTTTACCAGGATACCTATCAATTCATTTTTTAAAGGCCTACAATCCCGTTTTCTGGAAGACGAATAATGTGAAGAGATTCTTAAAAAAATTTGCAATTTTTTTATCGCTCAGTTTTCTCCGTACACTCTAAGATTAAATAAAGATTTAACCTATAATTCCCATAAAAATAAGCATAAATTTATTTTTATACGAATTTTCTTATTTTGATTTCTAGTTCGAATGACATCTAAAGCAATACTTAATAATAAAAATTTGAACATTTACCGACAACTTCGAATAGCTACTGAATCAGACGTCCGTTTTGAGGTATTTATCGAATATAAAATAGGAATTAAAACAGAAGGTAAATTATATGTCTCTTGAAAAGAACATTTACAGTGTTTAAGCATAGATGAATTTTCAATTTATATGCATATTATTATAAAAACCTGTTAAAAACGTGATGGCAAGCCATTTCCGAATAAAATATGAGTACATTTAGAATATATCAGAAAACGTGTTAATGCAGCTGGGCTTTTCTGATTAATATAATAACGAAATGAGACAATATTCGTTTAAGGCTTGCAGTCCCGTTCTTAACAGGGATACGAATAATTCGACTAGATTTTTAACAAATATGCAATATTAGTAATTTTTCTCCTTGTACCGGGTTAAAATCATGTTAAAAAAAATCAATAACTTAAGTTAACAAAACGAAGTCATTAAATTTATAGCATGTCCTTTGCTTATCAAATTACAAAATAACACTACCTAAATTAACATAATAAACCAGTTAGTTGCTGAGTTGGCAAATACCTCTGCTTCCCAGCTTGGCATCGCGTCATGTGTTCAATTCCTTCACTTAGTCCTCCGCAATATTTTTCGCTTATAGTGATGGTAATATTAGTTTTTAAAATATTTCCACATTATTCGTAACCAGTTAATGTTTGTAATTTTAAAAACATTTATTTGAATTTAACTTTTGTTTTCGGTAATGAATTAATGTAAATGTTGGAAGTGGAAATTAACCCAATTCCTAACATCCGATGGAGCTGAAACTCGGTAGATAGTCTTGTTGTCTACGACAATTGTGAATGCATTTTATCAACTTTTGGTGCCAATCCCGCGGACATGGGACATTTTTCTCTGACATCGGATGACATTACAGCAGTTAATATACGAAATAAATATTGGTCCTACCCGATCGGCATTTGGCGAGGTTGGTAGAGTTTTAGTCCTCAGTCAAAAAAACGTTTTAAAATACATTTGAAAATAGATATTTTGTGGTAAAAAAACTTTGTTATTTTACGGGTTGATTTTTTAAACCTATTCTTTGTCTTTTCAAATGACACAATACTAAGAACGATTAATGGTTGTTTTTACATTTGACATTGAGTCACTTTAGCTACTGATAGTGCAGGATGGTCTTGCCATATCTAGAGGTGAACATTATACAGTAATATTCAGAAATCTGGTTTGGTTGCATTAGATATGCGAACTAGCGGAGTGTCGTAGACTGACATGCTCGCTAATTTATTAGTCGTATTCAAATTAGTAATTTATTATTGCGCGTCTTCTTGTACACTGCTTGGTTGTTATTATAAATTATAGAATAAATAATAACGCATGAACGTATAAATAGTTCAAACGTTACTTGTTTTATCGTGATTCATTCATACTGTCCATGTTCATAAAAATGAGAGTAAAATTATTTTTTTTATAAATTACTAACCATCATACTATATCCCCGAAGGGGTAGTCAGAGGGGATAAACTGCCACACAGCTCTGTCTTGGTACACATTCTTAACTTCATTAACTTTCATGCATCGTCCTATAAATTATCTTGTGTTATTCTGTTCATACGGGAACCATTATGAACAAAATAACATACCATTCGCTTCGTATTCCTTTTTTCTGGCACTCGTTTTTTCGTTCATCCGCTCTACATTCTAAGCGTCCCTTTCTTTATCTTGTACATTTCGCTCTCTTCCTGATCTTCTCATTTTTGACACGATCCGTTGTGATTTTATCATACTATTGTCTCAGAGATATCATTTATACAGCGTTCAGTCTACTTCCATCCTTTCTCTGCCAATTCCATGCCTCACTGCCATACATCAGGGTTGGTATCAATATTCCATCGTGATTAGGTACCTACTGAAAATTAGAGAATTGCATTTTTATCGTTTTAATCGATGAAATGAAGAATTTAATAATTTTGCAAATTCAAAATCACTAAAATTAAATAAGTTAGCCATTTTTAACTTGTGATATTCAATTAAACAACTTAAATCTTTTACTGTAATATTTAGTCAAACTATGTAAATATTATACCGTAATATTCAATCAAAGTACATAAATCGTATACTGTAATATTAAATCAAACTATATAAATCATATACTGTAATATTCATTCAAACCGAATAAATCTTGTATCGTAATGTTCAATCAAAGTACATGAATCTTATACTGTAATATTCATTCAAACAATATAAATTTTATTCCGTAATATTCAATCAAAGTACATAAATCTTATACTGTAATATTCATTCAAACAATATAAATTTTATTCCGTAATATTCAATCAAAGTACATAAATCTTGTACTGTAATATTCAATCAAAGTACCTACATAAATCGCATACTGTAATGTTCAATTAAACTATATAAATCTTATACTGTAATATTCATTCAAACTATATAAATTTTATACCTTAATATTCAATCAAAGTACATAAATCGCATACTGTAATATTAAATAAAACTATATAAATCCTATACTGTAATATTCATTCAAACTATATAAATCTTATACCGTTATATTCAATCAAAGTACATAAATCGTATACTGTAATATTCAATCAAACTATATAAATCTTATGCTGTAATATTCATTCAAACTATATAAATCTTATATCGTAATATTCAATGAAAGTACATGAATCTTATACTGTAATATTCAATCAAACTATATAAATCTTGTACTGTAATATTGAATTCAAATCATTTCATACAGTAGATAACAGAATTTTTAGTTAATTATGATACTTTACACCTTTTCCCAACTGTTCTTTTGGGTCACGAATATAATAAAGTTGTAATGGGTTATGGCCTCAATTATTGCATTTTTACATTTCTCACTGCATTTGGAGGTCGTTGTGCAACTGGCTTGCGGCAATGCAACGGCGGGAGGCACCGTTTCATTGCACCGGCCTTTCAAATGCAAACATTAAACTAAATAAACAAACCAGTACAGGCAAATCATTTTAAAGTAATTTATCTGGATATTTCCACGTTATGTCGGACTTTTAAAAATTAAAATAAAAAATATGTGGAATTAATTTTTAAAAAGAAATTTTACACAACAGGTACGTTTAGCACGTTACAGTTTATATACTTACTATCAGTATCACCCTGGTAAAAGACCACAATTTATAATGCAAAAGTTGCATTGCATGTCTTTAGTCGTGTTTGGTCACCAAATCTGAAGAAACAGGTGCTTTGAAGCTGTTATCGCCTTTCCTTGACCATTTCATTTCAGCCTCACAATATAGGTACACCAATGTGGATTCCGTAGTGCCAATAACTGTGAGTAGTTGAGTAAATCATTTCGTTTTCCATTCTCTCTGCCTTACCCTGCCGAGAAATGCAGAGCAGATAGTTTTTTAAATCGTGAAAATCACACTGCTTTACTCAAATGAATCCATACAATACACCGCTGTCCATACTGTTCAAAATTATTCAAATAAAGTTGACCTTTACTGAGCAATTGTACTTCAGATGCATTTTTCATTTTGCAACGTCCTTTGTGCCTCATTACGACGTTGCGAGGTTTATATTACGGCGAAGGTCCACCACTTGCATTTATGTGTGTCACTGGTACAAATGATTTAATTCTTTTTATTAAGTGCATTAAATTATATAAAACTAAACTACCTACATACTTTACAACACTTCAATACACGTTTAAAAAAAATTACACAAATAAATATTATTCATCGTCTGAAGATTTTTTTTATTCTGTAGGCTCAGAATGAGAACGAGAAAGTCTAAATACTACGTATTATTTTATTTAAGCATTGAACTTTGTGTTACTTTGTATGTGAATAACATCACTTTGAAACCTAATCATATTCCTCAGAAATATAAAATATTAGAGTATATTTCTACTACTAGAGTATATTTGATATTTCTACTTCTAGAAAGTGTGGTAAAACCATGTATCAACGTTTTACGAATTATGTTTCCGATACTATTAAAAGGCTGGTGTAAGCATAACGAAAAAGATTCAGAAGGGGACTCTTAAATAACTTGGACGTGTTGGGCAAACGAATGGAAAAAAGAAAATGTGAAGTGCAAGTGCATGTGTATGTATACAGAAGTCGAATAAGGGTCAGGAAGACACAATAAAAATATCAAAAACACATGATTGTGAATTAAGCCAAGAATATGTGTTCGTATGTTGGGAAACTCAGTAAACGCCAAACATGTTTTTATCATCCAAAAGAGGTGCCTACAAAAAATTACAAACTCTGATCACCGGGATTCATTTAGACCAATTTTAAAAAATCTCAATCTTCTGACAGTGACGGACATATATATATATGTATAATGGAGTTATGCCTGTTAATTCGATCATCTCCAGAAAAGTTCCCACAAAAAAACTCAACACATAAACACGCTACAAGGTTCACAGAAAACTTATTAATCCCAAAAGCAAACAAAACTATATTTCAAAAAGGACCACACTACATGGCCATTAAAGTATACAACAACCTTCCACGTAGCATCAAACAAATAACTGTCATACTTAAATTTAAATCATCACTAAAAACATTTATTTTAAACAAAAGTCACTACACCTTAAATGAATACCTTACATAAATTAAATACCTCTGTTTTTTTTATTATTTACATACATTTATTAACATGTAATTGTTGGGTTATGTAATATAATGTGAATTTTTGGGGTTAGCTGGAAGAAATAGGATGTAACCTATAGCTATACTCTTTGTACTCTGTATTTTTGTGCAATAACTATTTTTTTTTAATTTTGAATTTTATGTGTGTCATTTTATCATATCTGCTTACTCCTGCGGTAGGTAACGGCTAGGAAGTTTTTTTTATATTTATGACTTCAGGAAAACTACCTTAGCAAATAATATTAATCCAACAAAATCTGGTGAATAGGATTCATTCAACGAATTTATTTATAACACAGTATAGGTGAATTTGGCATGCACTGCACATGCTTTCCTTATGTCTTATTAGTTTGATCGCATGGAACTCGTTTGGCCAATATATTTGACAGAGTACAGCTCACGTGCTGAATGCAAGGAGGTGTTTGTTATGTGTTTTGATGAAAGAACTATATAAAATGTTTTTTAATGTAACTGTCGAGTCTGAAGACGCGTCAGGTCTCTCAACAACGTTAGTGGAGTTAGTCTAGGTACTAGTCTAGTATGTACGTTATGTCAAAAAAGTAAAATGCAAAAAATATATAATTCAATGAACTACTAAAGAAATCTCTATAACTATTCTAAAAATACTATAATAATATTCTCTTCTGAGACATGAAATGTCGTCGTATTTGGGTAGGTACCCTATTAAAGGTCTGTAATAGTTGGGAAAATTTGTACATGCGTTTAGTACACATATGATATTATTTTAATACTTCCATTTTTTTTTTTTTAAGAAAGGTTATATATGATGGAATCATATATCTTGTGCGATGATATTGAAAATAGTATAAATATTGCGCCTCGATTAATTATGATTAATATAACTTTTTCATCCTATAATATCTTGACGATACTTTTCATACGACTCAATGCTGCATCCTCCACAGTCAAGTGATGAAAGGCTATTTGTTCATGTCACCCAGTGCATTTTATATGCATGACATTGTTGCACATTTGTACACTGCGTTTAGCTTCGCGAGGTGAAAATGAATGCATTCATGCTGAAATGTTTGGCCTCTAACAAAACACGCCGTCTAGGAGAGTTAAAAACACACATGTACACACTGTCTCATTTACAAATACTAGAAAGTATTGAACCACTAATATCAAGTGGAAACGATTTTTTTTTTCATTTTGTTGATTTAAATTATTGGGGATTCAATGTTGATAAGTAGAAACACTACAATGCTCATGCATGCAGTGTCGACCTTGCACGTTTCTTTTACCTTAGAGTATTAGATCTACTAGATTAGTCAAGGATAAGCTTTATAATGTCACTTCATTAAGTATAGTATTGTCTACGCAATGGCTTTAACAAAATACCTTTTTTTCATGTCGGCCTCTACTGTCTAATTAGATTTTGAGAATATACACAGTTAGTTACCATAGATGAGAAAGGGATTTTGAGAATATACAGAGGTAGGTACCATAAACAACTAAAGTGAAGTGGAATGTCCAAACCACAAATGAGCTACAAAAATACATAATTTGGAAAAAAAAGTCACTGGGGGAGCTAGGAGTAGGACTATTCATTATCAGCACAATGCAGGAGACAATAGGGTAGTTGTTGAGAGTTGATAGTACTGGTGCATAGGATAAATACAGACTTATTCATCTATGGTGCCAATATCTCGCCTTGATATGGCACAATGGGCCTATGACCCGAGTACTTACGGAAGCTATGCAGACCGTCTCCAAGCCAAAGGGAAAAATATTCAATTGAAAGTAAACACGTCCTTAGTCATTTCCGCTGCTAAACGCACCATAAAACAGAGTTATATAAATATAGTCACTTGCGAAAGAAAAAGAATTCCATTTCTTCGGGGTTATTATTTAACCTTGCCTAACTTTAAAAATGTCTCACCTATCCGCAGCCGGTGGTATTGTGGCAAAGTGGTATTGTGTGTGTGGAAGGAGAATGGTGAAGGGGGGGGGGGGGTTGGAAATTACCCAGGCTATTCAGGTTTAGCGATTGAAATGTGATATTTATTCGGAATTCCTATTGATTACATTAATTATGTCAGTTTGATGAATCAATTGCATCTAATAACACTGTCTGACAGGAGAATTATTTCAGACCCGCTTGTGTTACACAGAGTCATTAACAACTTAATTGATAGTCCTGCCATCCTTGCCACTATTAAACTATATGTGCCGACTAGGAATACAAGACAAAATATAACATTCTTCTGTAATACATACTCGACCGACTATCAGACACACTCACTGACCAATAGGATGCATGATCTGGGCAACAAGTATTTTTTTTTTTTTTTTTTTTTTATAGTGAATACCTCACAAGAGTCCCAACTGCTCCCGTCTGGAGCCAGTGAGACTATGGCATCCCCAGTTGGGGGATGTTGTGAGGCTGAAGGTAAGTGGGGAAGGGAAAGAGGAAGGTGGGGAAGTACCTGGCTATTCAGATCTAGTCACTAAACACGGCTAAAGCCATTTGGAGAAACGTTTCAATTCTGAATGGTGGTCTTACACCAGGGCGATACTGGTAGTATCTTCCACTCTGGAACGTGCCGCAAATATACTATATATTATTTTAATTAATTAATTGTGAAATAACACAAATTAATCAAATAAAATTATTTGCGCACGCCGGGTTCGAACCCGCGACCTTCGGAATGGCAGTCCAATGCGTTACCACTGGACTATGCCGGCCGTCAAAGTATGGGGGTGCTATTGATTTATTTATTGACTCCATATATAGAATTAAGCATAATCTACACCAACACTTTGTTGAATCCTACAAATTAGAGTAGCGTTGGTAAATTAGTTTTAATGATTTGTCTTATATGTAGTGTTGTTGTAATTTCTTTTTTACTTTATGTTACTCTTACGTTTTACTTATATTGCTTCATATTTTTTAATATTTTCTCATTATACTTGTAATCACAATTTAACAAGTGTGTATTTTGTACCTTCTTTAAAATGGATTACATCAATTTACTGTCAATATCTCCTGTATGATACATATTCTCCTATGTACACTGCATCATGTATCACTTCTATGTAAAAGCTTTTTTAGGCGTATATATAAATAAATAAATAAATATTTTACCAAGACGATATTACGTTCCTTTGGTTGAACAGGGTTCTAACATCACTTTACCTTATTCTGAAACATGAGGTGACAAAGTTGTCAAAGACGATTTCTCGTAATCTATTCACCAATTTCTGATTTTGAGGTTTAATATTGTGTAAATTATTTTAGATTTACATATTTTAAATAAGATTATAGAATACACTTTAACTTGCAGATAGGGCATATTAATTAATTACATAAGGTTCGATCTTCATTTTTCCTAATGCCATTCCCATTAAGGTCACGAACTTTTTAAATATTTTTCTTTAGAATATGTTAAACTAAAATACTTTATACACAATACTAGAAATCTGAAATTGTTAAATAGGTTATGAGAAATCGTCTTTACAAACGTTGACACCTCAGAACAAGGTAAAGCGAAGTTACAACCCTATCTAACCAAAGTGACAAGCTACACTGCGCCTCTTAACAATGATCAACTCTCAGATACAAACAAAATGGCAAAAATTTCAAAGTGATACAGGGTTTTCCAATAAGAGGTGTTATTTTGATATTTAATCATAAAAGATCAATGGTTTCGTTGCCTGTGTGGCACGTAGCGCCGTCTTGTTGAAAGTAAACGTTGTCCAGATCAATACCATCCAATTCCGGCCATAAAAAATCATTAATCATCTCTCAATAGCGCAATCCATTCACCGTAACTGTTGCTCCAGCCTCATTTTCGAAAAAGTAAGGTCCAATGACTCCGCCGGACCATAAACCGCACCAAACACGTTGAGGATAGAAAGGCTTTTCAACAATAACTCTTGGGTTTTCCGAGCCCCAGATGCGACAATTTTGCTTGTTGACGAAGCCACCGAGGTGGAAATCATCACTCAAGATGATTTGCATTTGATTCACTCAAGTGAATTTTACACGTTGAGGATAGAGAGGCTTTTCAACAATAACTCTTGGGTTTTCCGAGCCCCAGATGCGACAATTTTGCTTGTTGACGAAGCCACCGAGGTGGAAATCATCACTCAAGATGATTTGCATTTGATTCACTCAAGTGAATTTTACACGTTGAGGATAGAGAGGCTTTTCAACAATAACTCTTGGGTTTTCCGAGCCCCAGATGCGACAATTTTGCTTGTTGACGAAGCCACCGAGGTGGAAATCATCACTCAAGATGATTTGCATTTGATTCACTCAAGTGAATTTTAATAATTTCAAGGCGTTGTTCAAGGCGTCAAATGTAAAAATTACAGCTTCAAAAGTAACATTTACTGAAATAGCGGGCTATTCAAAATAATACCTCTTATTGGAAAACCCTGTACAAGAACCTTGTAAAATAAATGGAAAGTTAAAATTCTTGATATTAGAACTTAATCATAGAAGTGGTTCCCGGGGAGACGGTACCCATTACTCGGCTCCCAAATTGAAAAAAAGTAGGTGCCTAAATGATCGTTATATGACAATATCTAGTTATTCAAACCATTTCCTTTATGGACATAGAATAATTGCTCAAACTAAATATCATACATTAATTTTCCTTGTACAGTCATTTAAATTCATTACTAATCCAAATATCATGACCTGCGTTTAGGGACACCGAATAATTCTTCGAATTAGAATATTTCTACTTTGAATACAAATTTGTCTATGATTGTTTAGGATCCGTTCTGACCACAGAAATGTTAACACGGATATCTATGAATTAATTAAGTCCAGTCTATTGTCCTTTTCCACTGACATTTAACGCCATTGGAATAGAGTTGGTCATATATCTATAGTGACTTGAATTTTAATTGGATAATTATTGTAATACTGTTAAAATCATTCAGTTAATTAGGATTGAAACATTTAATTGTATTTAATAGGATTTATTGATAACTTCAATGTTTTGAATTATGTTTAATTTATTTACATTATAATGGATCCAAGCGGAAAAAAATATTTTGATGTTGGAATTTTTGTTGACTCAAACTAACGAATCCATTATTTCAAGAAATTTCTCGAATTATGAAAAATACAAAATGTGTTGTATGAATGCAGCTTTAGAATCCCAACAGCTCCCAAGAGCCAGGAGCCAGAGAGATTATGGCATCCCAAGTAAGGTACATAGTAGGTCTGAAGGTAGTAGGCAGGGGAAAGAGATGGTTAAAAGGAAGATGGGGAAGTACTTGACTATTCAGATCTGGTCACCAAACATGGCTAAAGACATATACGTATGGTTGTTGTATGAAGGAGATGGTAAAGAGGAAAACATATTTGGGATTTAGGAGGCGGGTTTGGACAACCAACACCCCTTACTTAGCTAGTTTACTTAGCAGGGGTGTCCGGGTTCATGGGGTGAGGTTTTTAAGGTCTTGGTTGTTGATGCGTCTTCCCACTTATTGCGTGGCGGGCCTGATCGAGAGAGACTGGTTGAGGGAGACCATTTGATTTCTCTAGCAGGACTCTCTCGACCCATCGTCTTGCACACCAGTGGAAGAGATAGATTTATACGTCCGTCACTTCTGAACAGACTGACCACAGATTCTTACCTACCACCCATAAATTTTTCCTTCCCTGAACTACCTCTCCTACCTTTCCTTGAAAAGACCCTCCACAAATCATCCCCGAAGATGACAAAGATTCCTGTGTATGTGTGTTTCTGTTAGTGTATACAAAAAATAGGTTAATTTCATGAAAAGAGAAACTCCAGATAGATTTTCACTGCAACAGCGATTCATGTGTCATCTTGCTTTGTCCTCTCCTCAAAAGAAATAATTGAGGTAAACCACCTTAATTTATTATTTCATCCTCAACTCCGTCATTTTCATACAAACATAACTTAATGCACCAAACTGCAAACGGTTTATTTTTAGAAATGTGCTGAAAAATTATGAGTTAATGCATTTTGATCCAGGCGGGAGTTGAAATGTTATGCAGCTCTAATCATGCATTAATGACTATGCCGCTTATTAAAAAAAAATACTGGAAGTTGTAACTTGTTCGATGATTTTTTTACGAATACCTTTGGATAAATAATGCATTCTCCGAAGAGAGATTGTTTTGCTGCAATGTTAATTTAAAAAAGGTTGACAAGGTCATTGATCCTGAAATGCAGATATTTTCAATGGCCATGTTTTTTTTCGAAGAGAACTATGGCATCTTCGTCATGTAAGGTTGAAGAAAGTCGGAAAGGGAATGAAGAATAAAAATATTAATTGGCTAAATGAATATTGATCAAAAACAAAAACAAAAAGACACTGACGTCATCCGAACCTGATCGCAGCGCCATTGCGGAGTATTGTGAAGAGATACACAACCATTGTGACGTCATATTATAGCACTTTACACTTCAAATGAGGCCCGTTACTGGAGAAAAAATACTTATTAATTTATTGGAATGTTGACTATAACAATGTCTGTTTTTGGTGTCTAGTTTTGTCTTATTTTAAATCAAAACCAAAATTTCATCTAAAATCACAAGATATTCAATTAGGTACTTAAATACGTATCTATGTAATTAATTAATAAACACAACGATTTCACATTAACAAAAAGAACCTTTATTAAATCATTAAAACGGCCACCATGTTGAACCGGAACCGAAACGTAACAAACAATTTTACAGACAGATTAAATTCTAAATGGTCAAGTTAAAACAGGGCATAGGCTGTTAATTAATTATGGGCAAAAAACATTTACCCTCAAAGGTGCCATATGAAACGAATTTTCACAAAAAAATTAATATTATATCACTGCCGTGCAATTTTTGTTTTTATTTTAGCGATTTTTTTTTAATTACGAGCTGAAAATATGGACAGCGAGGTAATCAATATTGATTAAGCACAAAATACAAAATTCACGGCCCATAAATCATAATAAATCAGCATCATTCCGTTTCAGCGGACTAGTGAGCAACAGAAAACAAAAGCCTTTCTGTCTGGGGCGCGTCATATTCATGTGGTGAACTGATTTTAGGGTCGACCAGTGACTTGGAAGTAATGGGACTCCTTAAAGGGACCTCGATCCATCATGCGAAGGACCGAGGGAAGGCTAACTCGCAACGCAACAGGTGTGGGAGGCCCGAAGGCCCTATTTGTTAGTTACACTAAGGTTCCGTGATCCGTGAGATAGCTAACAAGAAAGGAAACTCATGTTTTTCGAATTTTTCGTCTGGGCTGGATATTTTTTGGATATGTTTGTAGAATAATTATTACCAGCTTTATTATCCAGATTTTCCCAGGAGGAGAAAATGTTTTACATGCCTACGCCAATAACCAAAACTACGTTATGATAGATATTTTGTCCATACATCCTGTTTAATACCTACTTGTATTATTTATTTGACTGAGCGTAGCGACTTCCTGTTTTATCTCGACCGTTTTGCAATTCGCCTGTGTATAAATTTGTTTATACGTTCAGTTTCTGTTTCAAGCTGGTAGACTAAGATTAAGATTAAGTTTACTAAGGTTAAGATTTTTTTTTAAATATTAAACGTCGTGTTTATTTGGACTTTCTTATTCGATTTTTTTCAATATTATGGTTCCTACTAGCCGAAAAGAATTGTGTAATTCCTGATTTGATTTTTTTTTAAATGTTACATATATGGTTTACAATTAAATAGGTGGATATTTAAGTACCTACTTACAAATCTTATGATTTGAGGAGAAATTTTTATTTTGATTTATACTATACGAGAGAAAATTAGAAGAATACTTATTTTCTACTCATAGTAAATACATTTATACTTTACTACACGATAAATACATACTTCTATTGAAAGTGGTTAACTTTTTAAACTCCTAAAGCGAGTACTTCTGTCTATCAGAACACGCCAATCAACAACTGCTTAACGATTCTGTATCGACCATTTTCAACGTCATTTACAGTTTAGCAACGATATTTTGACGTATGTCACAAAATAGTAACACTGCCCCCATGACTTTTATACTTTCATTTACCTCAATTTTTTTATCTTCCCCCTACATATTGGTGCATAACCGTTTTGTGGAGAACATAAATTAATAAATAAATGATTTTCCGCTAGTTAAGACCCCGTAGTAAGCATTCAAAAATGGTTTAAAAGGGAGATGATACGAATGTTAGTACGAGTGTTGTGTGTGACGTGTGTTATGTATGAGGGTGAGGGTGTGTTTGTGTGTGTTTGTGTCTGTATGTATGGGCATTGAATAGTTTAAATTATTGACATGATGCCACGTTTGAATTTGGGCAGTGGCATATTAAAGTGAACATATTAAATAACAAAACAAATGTGTTTTTAATTATTTTCGTTTAATTTAATTTCGTTTAGCAAATTTATAAATATTATCTTCAAAAATAACTTTTTGTTTTGGAACTTAAAAACTTAAAGAGTTTACCCGGAATTTCTTATAAATCGTTAGAAATTTAGTATGCGGGGGGGATTACGATACAATTAAATTATTTTTAAAAAATGAGCAAATATGCTCTACAATAATTTTCATAGCAACAGCGTCTGTCTGCCTAAAAAACGTTTTATTTGGCAAAATTAAGCAAAAAAGCAAACCGCACCAACAAAAGCCTAGCGTAACTGATTACTTGCTGCCCACGAAAAGCGATGAATGCATTTTAGTCGGATTGTCTATCAGTATGCAGCGGCAGCAAGATGCACTAACTTCGTGTTTAGTTGAAAATCACGGAGCGTAGATCCGGTGGAGGATTTTCGTGCATTTATTCCAAAAAATGGACAAAGGCTGCAATGAGCCGCTTGCATGCATTTTTAAATCGCTAAAAAATTACTTTTGTTATATTAGATTTTTTTATTGAAAATATTGAAATGCTACATATTTTAAACAATATAAACCTTACTGAAAAAAACGTGAAAAATTTGACTGATTAGCATGGCGCTTGTTTGGTTAAAAGCTCGAGACCGGCTTTATCACACCACTGTTTAACGGTCATGTAAGATTGTAATTAATAAGACGGTACGTGTTCAAAGCTCGTGACGGAAGTATGGAAAAGTGATTATTATTTGTTGTTTTTTTTTTAAATTTGGTATGAATATCATGTGAAAAATATTACGTTTTTATTTATTTTATTTGTGGGTTATCATTGATGCTTTAAAACATTCAATTAAACTGACCATCTTAAAGAGTGCATGTTGTTTTTAACGAAATTTTAAGAAAATGTTCTTAGATTTATTTGACCTATTTCTACGATTATGCACCCTAAAAGTAAGGGTAAACCTTTATTTTAATATCAGCAAAAAATTTTGACTTTCATAAAGGACACTTTTATTACTTTTAATAAAGAATTTTTCATCTTCTCAGACACTTTAGTTCCCTCGTAAGCCTAATTAATTTTTTTTTTATGTAGTAGTTATTTTCAAAATTTTTAAATGAATTTGAAACCGTTGTAAAAATACTAAATGCCTTAGAAATCTTTTCAAATCAAACAAACAAAAAAATTCAATCATCATGCAAGTGGCTCATTCGATGCCTTCTTGCCCGTAGTGCGGTTTTATTTTATTTTTGTTCTTGCAGGTAGATGCATTTAGGTTTCTATTGGAGGTCGTTGAACCGCGGCACAGCGGTGCCAATTTAAAACTCATAATCTTTGTCTGAATTATTCATAAAAATGTGAAAACTGCTAATTAGTACATCTTTATACTATTTTGTCTGTTAATAAATAAATAAATAATTTAATTTGGGATATAATTTTACCAGTTATGCTAGTAGTTAGCATGAGGCTCTTTTGAAATTATTAAATTGTTTTGAGAAACTGATTAATTTCGTATGTTAATCACTTAAAATATCAAACCGCGAAAAAATAGTATTGCTGATTTATTAAAATCATTTAAAAAACATGTGTTTTTTTAATCTGTAAAATTATTCGTTAAAGGCCTGTAGTCCCATTTTTAACAGGAATTCGAAAAATTTTGGTAGTATTTTTATTAATTTTAGTTAGTTTCATCAAACACTGCAAGATTGTTTTTTTTATCGTTTCGCTATCAGAACTACTTGGATTTCAAATAAATAAATTTGATTAGTTTCACCCTGGTAAAAGACCTAGTTGTGTTTGGTGAACAGATCTGAACAATCAGGTAGGTACTTCCCAACCTTCCTCTTACCATTCCCCATCTTATTCCCTTCCCATCACCCTCTAGCCTCACAACATACTTCAATCGTTGATCCCATAATCCAATTCGCTTCAAATATTTTTGGGAACATTTGGAACTCTTCTGCGGTTATCGTGATTTATTTTTTCGGTATTGCCTTCTGCTTATTTAACTACTATGCATACAGATCGCATTTACTCTGGTAATCGACACTGTAACGCTGTCCGAAATGTTGGTTAACTCTTGACAGTCCAAGATGCCAAACAAAACGTCTGTAACCAAGTGGGTCTTCCGACGACCCCACGCATTTTTCCGACTTTTGGGCTTTTAAACTATAGAAATCCCATTATTTTTTTTAATCATAAAATAATGTTTATAAGACAAGGTTCTTATGCAAAGCACAAAGGATAGTAAATTATAATAAGCAATTAAAATTGTTAATTGAAGTACTAGTACATGTTGAATTATTTGACATGTTGGAAATAAGCCGACGTGGCTCAGTGGTCCAGAACGTCCGTCCAGACATCAGAAGGCTCGGGTTCAATTCCGTCGGCGGCATTTATCAATATTATTTTTACTCGGAAGATATTTTCAATTTGTATTGATATTGCAGGCGACTAATTATTGCTTATTATAATTTATTATAGAAATCCCAATTATTCAGTCAATTATTAATGGTAACGTATGTATTTGCGCAGAAATACGTAAAATATTAAAAAATGATATGTCAAGTATTTAAGCTAATATAAGGAGGATATTAATTTTGGGTACTACCTACTCTCCCACTTGGCTGCAATAACCATGAAAATCTTCAATAAAATTTCTTCTGTTTTTTTTTTTTAACACTTTATGAAAATTACTCAATTAATTGTAGACGATATCAATAATGGAAAAATTAGTAGTTAGCCTAATAGTCAAGGTCCAACCCTTCATCTGGTTGTCCTTGGGCTGGGGAGAGCGTTGTCCTCCACGCTTCCTCCGAGGACCCAGTTTATAGTTTCAGAAGGATGTTGATTTGCGTGTGTTGGATTCGGTGCCGTATAACGATACAAGTCCTACCACTACCGAGGGACAAATTCGGCGGACACATTGTCAAATGCGCTTAGGCCGCTTAGGACAATGTTCGCCGCACAGTGTGCGTGAGCTTGCAATTCAACGCTACAGCGTGGCCCTTTACAAGGTGTTTTGGAATTGCAATAATAGACCTAAATATATGTAATAGTGAGCCCTGGCGTCATGATTTTATTTTCAATTTAATTGGCGTTTATTTAAATATTATTTTTTACACTTCCGTACAATAAGCTAACGTAACTAATTTTCTACGTAATTTGAATTTATTTTTCACATTACCTACCTCAGTAGGTGTAACATGTTCCAAAGTCTGTGACAGAAATGGATAATAAAAATATTTCAGTGCGATGTTATTGACAGCTAAATTTTAATATGTGAATGAGAAGATTTAATAAAGTAGGTAGAGAGTAAAATAAGAAGAAAACGAATACATTTTACACAATTTTTAAAAAATAAAGTTAAAATTCAGAGTGGGACTAATAAGTACAATTTACATGTTTTTTTTTTCTCATTAGCCATTCAGTTATGTTTTTGCAGGTATTTTCTTCATAATAAAAAGGGCCCGCTTAACTACTAGAGCAGTTTTTCCAAGTTAATGTTATTATGTTCGCAAAGTCACTTACATCGTGAGGTATGAAGCTTTCAAATGTTCATTTGTCCATAATGCAGAGGAATGCAGATAGGATAGACCGCCACCTCTCACTCTTTGCATCATTCACATTCACATATCGTCTCATACACACTCTTCTTTATTCTGACTATTGACGTATTTGATTCACTTGAAAATGTATTACTATCTACGTGATGTTTAGACAATGGCGTAGCCATCGTCTGGGCAGACCAAACTTCAACCAGGCGGCTAGGGTCTCAAAAGGGCCCTACAACATTGATGTTTTATATTTAGATGATATGTTTACCTACAGTTTACCTCCAACGATCACAACGCTCAACTAAAATCACCGAATCCGGTCTAGACGCACCGCTTATCAAGTTATAATAATGGAACACGTTTCTATGAGACAATGACATTTTTTCCATAAACCTAATAATACTACGTTGAACGACGCAATTGCAGTTCACTCTCTTCCCTCCAGTTCTTCTCTACTCAAAGTTAATTAATTTTTTACATTCGGTATACTAAGTTTTCTAAAACATTATTTTATTAATCTATTTTTTTGCCTAAGAAGCATTCCTATCATCCCACTATAAATCTCAATTATTTGTAATAGATTTCAAACAGTCAATAAGCCTTAATGTATGAATACTGTTAAAACGATATAAAATATCGGCCCGTTGAAATAACGCACGTATCACCAAATGACTAGCTAGCCTTGGGGCAAAGATTTTTTCGCTACGTCACTTCATAAAAAAACAGTCGAAATACATTAAAAGCTACCTTGTCGTCTAAAACGCATAGAACCTACAAACGTTCAGTGTAAAAATGATTTTTTTAAGAAATCACACACGAGAATTGTATCCTTGAATGATGTAATGAACTTTCCGCTATTCATATTAAAACACCAAGTAATTTTGTACCATTTTTAGTGTGTATGTATCACATGTACACATACAATAATAAAACATAATTTTTACTCAGCTGTAGCATGCAAAAATGATTTCATAGCTTTTGCATTGTATAAATAAACATCATTGTAAAATTTGGGAACACCGTATACTAATAACAATGCGTGTGTGTGTGCGTAGATTGCCAAATCCTTAGGTGTGCGTAGTTCTTTTTTTACCCGTTGCCTTTCGCCAATGTATGCGGGAGATTTTGTTCGCGAAAAAATACGTCTATGCATCTGGTAGATGGAAATAATGTTCATCTGCAGGTCTTTGTATGTATTCGGGAGTCTGTGTATTTAGTATTTATGGACCGACGGGAGGCAAAGCTCTCTGTTCTATTGCTATTGTCTGTTGAGAAAAAGGACGATCATAATCAAAGACGTTTAACTCTTTTTTGAAAGCGCGGGTCTGTAGTTCTCCGTGGAGTGGACAAAGCTTGGCGAAAGGCAGACTAATCATTAATGATAGAAAAAGTCGGGGGCGTCTTGGATAGCTGGCATGAAAAGGATGAAATGCATATGCTCATATAAAAAAACAACAAAATTAAAACACTCCACCTTACCGTAACTTTACTTTAGCTTGGAATATCTTAACGTAACTTTACTTTAGCTTGGAATGTCTTAACGTAACTTTACTTTAGCTTGGAATGTCTTAACGTAACTTTAATTTAGCTTGGAATGTCTTAACGTAACTTTACTTTAGCTTGGAATGTCTTAACGTAACTTTGCTTTAGCGTGGAATGTCTTAACGTAACTTTACTTTAGCTTGAAATGTCTTAACGTAACTTTACTTTAGCTTGGAATGTCTTAACGTAACTTTACTTTAGCTTGGAATGACTTAACGTAACTTTAATTTAGCTTGGATAGTCTTAACGTAACTTTACTTTAGCTTGGAATGTCTTAACGTTACTTTACTGACTTTTTGGTGACTAGAACTACGTTTCACTATTTGTCAACCTTCCCTGTTCCTTTCTCCTACCCCTCTCTACTTCATTTAGTCTCACAACATTCCCTAATTGAGCATGCCATAACACCACTGACTCCTAAATGAGTATTGTGTTACCATCACATTGATGACTAGATCTGAATAGCTAGATGCGTCCAAACCTTCCTCATCCCCACTAAATTAAGCCCTATAACATTTTCTAAAGGTGACATAGTTCCACCAGCTTTGGGCAAATGAAAATCGTGTGAGTATGGTAACACATAAAAAATCCTCAATAATTTTAATTTCAGCATTTTAGTAACATTATATTCAGACCAATTTATTTGGTGTATTGAACTGAAAGTTTACTAGCAGAAATAACTGACATTAACCGCTTTTTCGGTTCCCGATGTGTCAGATTCAATTCACGTTGCGTAATTGAAAATCGTTCACCTTGCGAGACCTCTCGATGCATTTTTTGTCACTCGGTTTTGTGTGACCTTCACAGGGCACGGGTTTGTTGAACCCAAATTTCGGCCCGCCGATCTACGAACTCAATCAGACCCATAAAGTGAAAAATCTCACCAACACACAACTGCACAATACATACACAGCAAAATGCATTTACCCACACAGTCACATTACTGCAACGGCTCAAATGACACAGACTTTTCGGAGCTGGCTTTTGAAATTTTGATCTACCCATTATGATTTCTTCTAAGGCTGTTCACTAAGCTGGTGTAAGAATGGGGTTTTAGATTTGACCGGCCAAGCGTAAGAGGTTCGGCAAGGCGATAATCACATCCTGTGAACCGAAAATTCGTTAGAGAAACAAAGACATAAAAGTGAATACTGCAGAAACTTTAAACGAGGTTTTTTCAAGGCTTCACCAACGGATGTCAGGTTAGACTATATAAAGTACTTATTTGTAGTGAGTGCCTACCTAAACGATTGTGGGAAAAATAAAGTTCGTTCGTTAACATGTGTAATATTAATCAATCAATTAGAAGCCTAATTATTTGAGTTTTTATACACGGCAAGGAATTACTGTATCAGATTGATTCAGTTTATTTGAGAAAGTGAACTAGTTTTGGTATTTTAATTATGCTGTTATGTAAGAGTTGACATATTTAATTATGATGTTATGTAATAGTTGACTGACATATGTCTCTTCTTTGCTTTTCAGCAGTTCTGTCTTCTATGACGTTTCATTGTTAGATTATTATATCTAGACGTATCCTCAAGATAGCCTAAACAGACCATGTGACTAATGTGTGGATTCTTATAAAATTTCTCCATTAGCGCGCTTGGGGTTGAGTGAATATAAAATATAAAGTTGACGAATTGTAACAAAAATGATAATGCTTTTTCGAATGGCTAAATTATATGGATAGATATTAATTTGATGACATTTCTGACATTTCAAGGATAATCGCTAAAACAATAAAACAGTCAAAATTAATTTCTCATTAGTATAAGCAATCAGGGCTTTATTCGTAATTGCATTTAATAGTAAAATTCAGGATTTTATTACTATCTCGCTGCATTAAATACTCTTACATCCACCACCACTGGCAGATCTGAATCCATACAAGGATCACAGAATTCAACGATTTACATCAATAATAATATTGATATTAATATAACTGTATCTTAAAAAATCAAATAAAAAATACGTTTAAAAGGCACGTACGCGCCGATTCGTCAATGCACACGATATAAATATTCATAGAAAATTAACAATAAGTCTTTAATATTCATACGCTATTTGATTTTGAGAATCTATGCACAACAACACATATAAATAGATGCATAATGAACAGCTGTGACAATAAACACAATTGAACGAACAGCTCGCTTCTGCACGGGAGAGATGAATAAACGCGACAACGGCCACTCACATCAACATCACCAACACAGACGACATTCATGCTTTCGTCTAAATTTATATCAAACTGACCTTGGCCACTCGAAATATGCCCGGCGAATCTTTTTCTGATACCGATCATTATAAAACGTGTTGCGTAATTATCTAATGCATATCGAGGACTATCACTCGTGCCAATCTCCAGCTGTGACATAATACCCACCCTCACTGAACTGAGAATGCTGTACCAACTGTACCGTGTACAGGGACAGGGTAGAGGGTAGTGCCGCTCAAACGCAGTTGCCGTGTTACAGGTTTCTTTGCAAATTAATACGTTCCCTGCTTATCGAGAATAGCACGGCTATATTTAATATTTACGCAATCCAAACGAGGCTGCATAACGACAGCCTCACTTCGATTTCATCACAAATAATAAGGAGGCGAGGGTTGCGCAAGGAGAGACCAACCCTTCTTAGAAAACCGAAATAGCCCGCCTATTCAAATGAACACAGCTCAGGGATTCTTTTTTTAAGTATATTAAGTGGGAGGCGCGCTTGTGACTTTTATTTCATTAATTTGTCAGAAAGCGTGAATTAATGCCAATTGTTTTATTCCGTCACATGGCTTCGGTTATCTGAAGGGTCGTTTTTAATAATTACGAATAATAACAATGGGTATTGGAAAACAAGCTATTTTTGTGTAATTTTATTGTGATGAATTACTCGAGAATAATTACTTGAAAAATCCTGCAGTAAATAATGTGCGTAACAAACCTCGCGAGCAGGTACATTACCTTCAGACATTTTAGTGGGTTCTTTTATGGCAGTTGCGTAAATTTGAATGTTGTCGGGTACAATGGAAAGGGCAAACATAATTTGGGAGTCAAGCTCGACTTGTGTAACTCGAAATACCTAACCGCTGCGTTATTTATAAAGCGCCAATGAAATTTTACATAAATTTGAACACGTAAGTCTCCTCTTTGTACCAGGGTGCCATGACAGCGGGGAGGTATGTGTGCATATACTCCGCAGTACGCACGGCGGATACAATCAGGAGAAATCTGGTCTGGCTTACAAAAATACTTGGCTCTATTAATAACGTGACCTAATTGGAAATTAACTCAACAAGCGCAAGCAAAATTTATGCGTATAAGAAATCGCAATGAATCCGCGTCGAAGAGTACAGTGGAAGAACGAATTATACAGAGAGCATCACGGGCGTGAAGTATTATTATTATTATGACAAAGTGGAAGCCATCCCAGAGGCGGAACGAGAAAGAAGTAGAGTAAAATGTGTGGAATATTGTAGATTACGAGAAGATTTGCGAGGGAGGGGAGCAAATGCACAATGTTTGGAGTACCACCGTGTCATCGCGGTTCATAAAGCGTTTGAGGCAATTCAATGATTTGTGGATCATTGACGCACACTTAACTAATGCAACTAGTTGTACATTATACCGTGGCGCACATATATGCAAAGTTAAAAATTTTTTTTTTGTTTTTCTTTATTCATAAAAATTTAAATGATTACAGATTTTTGTTTTCTACAGCCACCATACGAGGCACATGCCCGTATTATGGTAGCCAAATTGTATGTAAACAAAACAAAAAAAGCGTTTGTAACACGTATATCAAGGTGATTTAAATATTGGTAAATATAACTTTTTGGTGATATTTTTAAAACTTAATTGACCTAAATTACAATAAGATTTATACTAATATAAATACAACAAGATTGATATTTGTGTAAACTACAATAAGATCGATACTAGTGTAAATTACAATAAGATCGATACTAATATAAATTACAATAAGGTTGATACTAATGTAAATTCGGTGTAGTAATCCTTGTATAAAACTTTTAAGATTTTCCTATGGTGGTTAAATAATATAAACTGTATTTTAATTTAAATGCGCAAATATGTCAAAAAAATCTGAGGTCAATGCATCCTAAAGAGCCAGGGGATATTTTCTACTAACAGGACCCAAAATGTGCGTGATGATCTTAATTTTGCAGGACATGCAATGGGTTCAACCTTGGATCGAAATTCTTTTTAAAGGGGATTCGTTATAATTGCACGTCATCAGTCGGTCGTTATCTTCGATCTGTAGGGAACAGGAAGCGTTCTCAATAACGTGGATTAAGGGTTAATTTATTTACCCCTATTTTATTGAATGCAGTCTATAATATATTATACAAGATCTACAGAAGAAATAAATAAATCAATTTTATTGAAAATAACTTTTGAATGTTATATTTAATTAATGAAGACGAAGATAATACTAATAAATCTAAACAAACCATGAAACAGCGGACACTGCAATTAAAATGAGTTGAATGTAATATTGTTAATTCTGAGTTAATAATGAAGTAACAAAATCAGATCACAATGACCGAGTTGTTAGAGGCGTTGTCCCGATAAAACAGATATCTTGAATTCGATTCTCAATTGCGATTGTCACATTTTTTTTTAATTTGCTGTATCTTGTTCTGTTTCATGTTTCGTAATTTGTATCATCTTATTCTTAAAAACAATTAGTGGATATTTTTTATTAATAGTGGCGTCAACAAATTCATTATTTTCATTTAATTCTAATAATTATTAACTTATATGTTAATAAAGGAAGGATTAAACTGTCACAAAATGGAGTGCATCAAAATGCGAATGACTTTTATACAGCCCTACACAGGACACATAGTTTCCACTTTATATAGTTACGATATTTTATCACAATAAAATATGTTTAGATAATGTACAATATTCCTGTGATATTGCAAAGTTCTTTTCAATCGGATACTGTTATTAAAAATCATTTATGACACGCAGGCAGCGCCATCTATGCAAGAATATATACAAGTACCTACTCTCACTTTGCACCCTCCAAACTAACTAAATACTCTATCTGGCTTTATGCTCTATGAAAGGAAGGCATATATTAAAATTCCTGCCCCCAGGACAAATACAAAACTGGACTTTAGCAAAAAATCGCAAAAAATAATCAGGATTGAAAACCGATAAATTTTATTCCCGCTAAAGGGTTGTTTTCTCTGATTTTCTTTATCGTATTTTTAGAATTACTTAGTGAAATATTACATTCTCAGTATCGCCCTGTTGAAAGGCTTTCATTCAGAATCCAAACGTTGCTTAAAAAGGTGACCAGAACTAAATAACCAGAAAAAGTATGAAACTTTTCACAGTCAGCGGTATTTTTAAATAAATCGATGTGTAAAAAATGTAAATAACTTTTCATAATTTCGTACTTTCGACAAAACGAATTTTCAAGCCTTTTTAAGTATTTTTTATAAAAAAATAGATAGGGCCTAGGAAGTCATATTTTGTAGGTACATCACACTTGAGGTGATTTTATAAAACAGACTTATACAAATTATTTTTATTATACTTCCAAACCTTTATCTCCTTATCTCCTTCATTCGGACAATGAAGTTGCAAGTTGAACGTGGTTATCAGGTGAGTATATTGAGCAAATTTCATGACGCAAGAGCTAATCTTTCGACAGCAACATTAATATTATTTTACCGTTCTGCTTAGTCAAACTCTAAAGATACATACAAGTAACACCGTACTATCAAGGCAACAGTTGAAATAAATTGACGTTGACTCACATCTATCGATGTACGTACGAATATATTACAAATTCATGCCACCATAAAAAAATCATTGAACCCATCCTAATGACGTGACTCAGTTTTGTCTAGCCGGCTCTAAGGTCAAATTGCATGTATTAGTGTGATCTAAACATTCTGGGCTATTCTGTGTGCCATGTCTGCCATGTGCATATAATTCTAATAATACGTATTCTAGCATTGAATCAATGGCCGCTGACTTTAATAATATGATTATTGGATCTCGCATTGAAATATCCACGTAGGAAAATACTAGCTACCCGGCTTTGCCCGGATCATTTTTCAAATCAACAATTTATTGGAAAATATTGTCCACTGCCTTATTTTTGACAGCTAGTTGCTTTTATTATAAAACTCCATAGCTCATGATGGAAAATAGGATTCGAGGGTTAATTGGTGCCACAATTGATATATTACAATATACCGACTATCTTTTAACAAAATTTAATTTCACAATAAACATAATAAAATTTGTTCACAACTTTGTTCAGCTGAATAAAGTTGTGATAGCGTACAGATCGAACGTTGAACAGGGCTCACCATTCGAGAGTTTTGTTGCCAAGATTAAATCCTTATTTAAAATGCATTGGTTTTTTTAGTTATTCATGCTTATTATCTGTTTACACATAAAGAATCATCTTTGAAAACAAACTATTCAAATAGACAACGAATTTGCAACAGCGTTTAGATACGGAATGATCTTGAATAATATTATGAATATTTCAAAAAAATCTTTGTTTTTAATGACGTCAGTGGCATAGCGACGAGATATTTGATTTTGAAAGGTTACAGGTTCAAAACCAGGCAAGGGCAAAAAGTTCTAACTACTAAGCAGGAAATCTGAGTGCTGAAGCCGCGAAAACTTTCGGTCATTGAGTTCCGGTGTCACAAAATTTAGCGTTAAGATTTTTAGTTAATGCATCAATTTTATAATCGCGACGTCATTTCGATCATGATCTGGAGCTTTGAAATATCCACTTCATTGTTAAAAAGTAAGACACGAATCCTTGTTGTTCATTCCACATCTTTCAAATGTTTAAAAAGAAAAAAATACCATTATCAATATTACATTATAATTTATTTTTCAAGTACTTGAACGTGAATGAAGCATAGAGTTTTTTCAAAGACAAATTTATATTGTAGTTTATCATACCTGCATACCGTGTTGGGAAATTCCTAATGTTTGTAATGCTCTTTATGTGGTATACAAATTCTATTTATTCATAAAATCTTTGATTTAGGATTTTTTGATACACCGATTATACAATTCGTTTAAATTTGATTGGAGCCTTTAACAATCATTAATATGTGTAATTTCTTTGTAATTGTAATTTGATATTAGTCTTGTCATCAATAAAGAGTACAAATTGAACATTGTTGAAACTGAATTTTATGTCGTTAATAAAGAGTGCAAAGAGTACAGGACCTAAATGGCAACCTTGCGGTACGCCGCTAGAGGCCTAGAATTCTTTAGATTTTGTCCATTTCCTTTTTACAAATAGTTTGAGCCAGTTAGTTGGTTGAAACAAATTTATAACCTAAATTCGATTTTCAAAGAAAATTAACAATTCAGTTCAACTCAATGAATCTTTATATCAATTAACATTTATTTTTATGAATTTTTCTGCGAGAATTTCGGCATTTCTATATTTATAAAAGTATATGTATAACTTTATAAACAGAACTGTTATAATATCTTTCTTTCATCTACAATGCACATTTAGAGACTTCCTTCTCTTCGCCAGAAGCGAATTAAAAATAACCGATGACTGGCTGAAAAAATAAAAAACGTTGAAAAAAGGCTATTATTCGAAGTTATTGAATCCCAGGGTCAACGGCTGAACTCATGGACTAGTTTAGTAATTTTTGACTTGCGCCCTTTCGGCACGCAACCCGTCCTAATAATATAACCGCCGACTATTTCCGAGTGTTGGCGAACATTCCCGAACTAAGCCGACATAAAAATGTAATATAAAAATGGGCCGGTGCATTTTTTCCGGAGAGGTCAACGACCGGCGAATTTCAAGCTATTGCATTTTGGCTAGAGTGCATCGGGACAGAAAACCGCCGCGGGCCGAATTAACTGCCAGGGGAGGCCAACCGGCTGCTTGCTAGATATTCTAGAGTGATATTTGGGAAACACAAGCCTTGATGAAAAATACCAGGGAAGACCGACCTAATTATTATTAGATATTTTATCATTTATACCAAACTTATTCCTTCGGAACTAATGACCCTTTCCGATATTAGTAAAAGTATTTGTTCTTAGGTTACAGAATCAAATCCGGTGAAGTGCATTAAAACATATTTTACGATTTTGATTTTTCTTCAAACCATTTTTATCAGTCTCGGAACAATCCCAAAGTGAGTGTATCATAATTTCACTACGCTACGGGTACCTTAAATTATGTTCACTTTTTATCACTTAACTCCAAGTATGCTGTTGTGTAATTTAACACACTTGTTTCAGAAGTAAAAAACCTTCACCGCAAAGCAGAGAATCTGTTTGTATGTCCCTCTGAAAGCTCTCGAATGGTGAGCATTACAACAATCGCACAGATTTGTTAAACTTAATTACTAAATGAATGAAAAATCATCTTCAAATTGAACTATCTAGCTTTAAAAGGTCCAAAAATAAGATAAGATTCAACATAGTGTATGTTGAAAATTTTTGTCTAGTTCTTCAAGAAAAAGAGTGGAAGCTATTTTCAGTATCGCCCTAGTTAAAAATAACTATTAAAAATATTACTTGAAATGGGTTTAGCCGTGTTTGGTGCCCAGATCTGAGTCACCAGGTACTTACCGACCTACAATTTCCTCATTTCCTTCTCCTCCTCACTACCTTGCGTTACTAGGTATTTTTGGTTTCACATAATTTTCTTGTAATTTTTTTCTTTTATTTTTTATGTTGTCTTATTGGAGGTAAAGTCAGAAGAAGGAAACCCACAATTGGTTTAATTTTGGCTATTTCCAAAAATGAATAAAAAAAGAACATTCCCTAATTGCGAATACCGTAGTCTCACTGACTCCTCACAGTTGGAAGTTGGGACTCTTGTGCGGTATTCACATAATTACGAAGAATTTTGAAAAAAAAAATTAAAACTCGGGCAAAGGCGGGTCATTACTGGTGGTTCTAAAATATAAATATATTTGGATGTATAAAGCTAACATATGTCTAATACAGTTTGTTTGGGAATCCAATAATAAAACCTTTTTACAAAATCCAAGAATTTGCACCTTCCCACGCCTTCATTCAATATATTTTCCATCTAATAATATGGAGATCCAACAATAAAAACCTTGTTTACAAAAACCAAGAATTTGCATCTTCCTTCCCAGGTCTTCATCCAACATATTTTCCATCTAATAATTTGGAAATCCAATAATAAAACCTTTTTACAAAAACCAAGAGTTTGCATCTTCCTTCCCACGCCTTCATCTAATATATTTTCCATCTAATAATTATGAGATCCAATAGTTAAACCTTTTTACAAAAACCAAGAATTTGCACCTTCCCACGCCTTCATTCAATATATTTTCCATCTAATAATTTGTAGATCCAATAATAAAACCTTTTTACAAAAACCAAGAGTTTGCATCTTCCTTCCCACGCCTTCATCCAATATATTTTCCATCTAATAATTAGGAGATCCAATAGTTAAACCTTTTTACAAAAACCAAGAATTTGCACCTTCCCACGCCTTCATTCAATATATTTTCCATCTAATAATTTGTAGATCCCATAATAAAACCTTTTTACAAAAACCAAGAGTTTGCATCTTCCTTCCCACGCCTTCATCCAATACATTTTCCATCTAATAATTAGGAGATCCAATAGTTAAACCTTTTTACAAAAACCAAGAATTTGCACCTTCCCACGCCTTCATTCAATATATTTTCCATCTAATAATTTGTAGATCCAATAATAAAACCTTTTTACAAAAACCAAGAGTTTGCATCTTCCTTCCCACGCCTTCATCCAATATATTTTTCATCTAATAATTTGAAGGACAGAGCCATGTTTCATTGAACTATAAAACTAATAAGCAAAAACTCGCTTTGTGCATGCCAAGAATTTGTAAGAATTTTAAATGGATGGGTGCCAATTTTTTTTGCTGTTGTTTTGCATTCGATATCATAGCAAAAAAAAGTGCAGTTATTAAAGATCACTGATTTCAACTATTAACGATGCACAGGAATTATAATACTAAGAGCTAGGGGGCTAAAACACTCCTATCGAACAAAAGTTTGCATTTTTTTCATTTTTTCACATTCAAATTCAACACTCGTATTGAAATATATTTTATTTGGTACAGTGGAACTTTGAATGTTGTGAGGATGAAAAGAATGGTAGAGATTAAGGAAATGAAAAAGGGGTGGGCAATAGAAAGGTAAATAATTACCTGGCTCTTCAGATCTAGTCACTACACATAGCAGAGACCATTTTAACAAATAACACACATTGGATGGAAGTAATAAATGTTCTCATCGTGCGTTGAGTATTGAATACCAATGTAAAAATTATATTTCCTTTTAAAGAAGCGAAGTAAATAAAAGAAGTGGTAACAAGTTGAAAATCAATAAAGAAGTATTATTTTTTAAGTAAACATTATTCAAGATTTGTTTGAATTTTATAGGTGAGTTTGATAATATATCAATATCATTTATTATACAAACTGAACGTGCGAAAGAGAGAGGGTTGAAAATTATATATTACGAAAAATTACTAACTCTGATCACCGGGATTCATGTAGACCAATTTTTAAAAATCTCAAACTTCTGACAGTGACGGACATATATATAATGGAGTTATGCCTGTTAGTTCGATCATCTCCAGAAAAGTTCTCACAAAAAAACTCAACACATAAACACGGTACAAGGTTCACAGAAAACTTATTAATCCCAAAAGCAAACAAAACTATATTTCAAAAAGGACCACACTACATGGCCATTAAAGTATATAACAACCTTCCACGTAGCATCAAACAAATAACTGACATACTTAAATTTAAATCATCACTAAAAACATTTCTTTTAAACAAAAGTCACTACACCTTAAATGAATACCTTACATAAATTAAATACCTCTGTTTTTTTTATTATTTACAAATACATTTGCTAACATGACTGTAATAGTTGGGTTATGTAATATAATGTGTATTTTTTGGGTTAGCTGGAAGAAATATGATGTAACCTATAAGCTATACCCTTTGTACTCTTTTTGTGCAATAAATATTTTTTTGAATTTTGAATTTTCGACAGTTTCTAATCTAAATGTTCAAATTTTTTATGGTCTGTTAATTATTTATGATTCCATTATCCAGTCGAACCATGGCTACCCATATTTAGGTCTCATCAATCTAGACATTAAACGATGGCTGCCTGAACTTAGGGAAAAGATTTTTTGGAATTTATTTGTAAATTTCCGAAAACATATCAATTTTAAAACCTAGAAATTTTAAATAAACAATGAAATATGGATGGATTTATTGGCTTTTAGCCACAGTAAGCAGTTTATATGTTTTTATTAATAATATTCGGAGAAATGATTTTTTTATGAACGCTGCCGAATCCAAAACCGATGCCCGGAAATCTCCATTGATAAAACCATTTATTTTGTAAATATACTATGGCTCGAGTGGCTATATCGAGTTCAGGGTGAAAGGCAATTAGGTGAAGACAAAACTGAAAAGACAAAATGTATTGCTTTTCCTGTTTTATAGGACATTGTCTTGGTGAATTGCTAGAACTATCTTAACAAAACATTACTTTTCATTATCTCCTTTTAAGTTATGTGATTTTTTTCCGCAGTCTCGTTTCCATTGCGGTTTTATTTTTGCTATTTTATTCTGTTTACTTTTTCATGGAATTAATTAAAACGTTGCGACACACACTTTTATTGATCGAAAAGTCCAATTTTTAGGCAGGCGCATTTGCATTCGCTTAATTGCATACAATATGTGCACATTTTGTATGAACGGGGGTTACCAGCATTTTTAATATTGTTAATACTAACTTATGCACTTTTTCACGAACATTATTATTGTGCATTTGTAGTGGTAACTTAATATAATCAGGGCTGCCAATTGACTACAGTAAATATAAATTATTGTTTTAATACAATTTTATTGAAATACGACACCATATAGCCGCGAACAGCAAAATAATAAGTTGGCTACTAGAAGATTTATTTTATGTAAATGCCGCGCAATAATCCCAACTGTCCGGAGCCAGTGAGACTAAGGCATTTCCAATTGGGTATGTTGTGAGGCTTAATGAAGTGGAGATTGAAAGGAGATGAGGAAGAGAAAGGTGGGAAAAAACCTGGCTCTCGAGATCTGATCACCAAGCACAGTTAAAACATGAAAAAATATCGCAATATTTCTAAATATATATACATTCCATGCAAAGCGTAATATAGTAACATATAATCAAAAAGCAAAACGATTAACTTAAAAGGTTTCTAATATATCCGGGATGCAGTTAACTAACGTTTTTTTTGTGAATTTATGAAATGACTATTTTTAAGTGATTACAAATGGTTGCCTCAAAAATTCGAATAGTTAGTGACTTCCCAACCGTTCTTTTCCCCATCTCCTTCCTGTCTACACTGCCTCTAGCCTCAAATCATACCCCGATTGAGGATGCCAAAGTTCCACAGACTCCTGTGTGGTATTCGTATAAAAATAGCCTTTAAACAGTCCAGTTCCCATAAAATCAAACGTTTTTAATAATATCTCTACTTCGTAATCTAAAAAGCTTTTTAAAAAAATATCTCTAACTCGTAATCTAAAAAGCGTTTTTAAAAAGAACGTAAAAATTTTGGCAGTCGGTGCCCTAGTGTCATCTAGCCACAAGCTTCAAACAAAAAAACCATATTACCAAAAGAAAATTCCGCCATCGAGTAACAAAAATATGTATTTGCTTCTTTAGTTAAATATCACAGCGAGGGAAAGGTCTGACTTTTTTACACGGCGGCCGTTGACTAGTAGGTCTGCTAGGTGGAATGCGGACCTGCCGATGGTTGGACGGATGCATATAATTCTGCCATGTATATTCATGCACTTTTTGCGTGTGGGTTGTCGAAAAAGAGCTGCACACACAAAGTGCGATATGTTGTTGGAGTCTACGAGAAGTTTTTGAATTTTTAAGAATAAATTATATTCACTGGTTTACTATGGTCATTTTTGTTTATTCATAAAACAAACCTGTATATCACAAAATATTTGGAAATTAACGCAAAGAAATAATGATGATTTCAGCAATACATAACTTTTTTTTACAAGTAGTATAGTATAATTTGCCAGTCAACACAATTTTTTATGGCTAAAAAGATATCATGTTTATTAAGTGTATAACTAGTGCTTACGTAGGATATCAGCTTTTGGTAGCGGGAAAAAAAAATTAAAAAATGCTAAAAAGTAAAAATTGTTTTATGTTAAAATATATTTTAAGTAACGATATTTTTCGCGTTGTTATCATGATTGACCTGAAATATTTGAGATTTCTTTTAAAAAATTTTGCGCGGTAGGTAAGAGTTAGTTAAGTGTGTGTAATAAATGAAAATCTATCGACCCGTTTGATGTATCAAATTTCATCAAAATTGTTCGTAATGAGAATATAAATAAATGAGTAAATAAACAACTTGTTACAAACCTGAATGTAAAAAATCAATTAAAAACTTTTTTGGTTATTTCTTCTCCATGAAATATTTGAACCAAGGCGTTGCAACGCCACGCGCTTCGCGAAACATTTTTTATTGTTTTTCGGGCAGGCCCACATGCACCATACACAAACACCCACACACACACAGACACACCCACACTTATAAAAATGCAAACACACACATATACAGCGGTGCAATGCCACTGCACTCTAGATTTATTCAGCAACGATCCTGGAACAAAACAAAGTATCCGCCACTCCTACACGAAAACATCAAATACCACCTTAAAATGCACAAATTGTTACAATAAATTAAGCAAAACACATTTAAATGAAATAAAAATAAAGTAGTGTATTAAAAAAATATAAAATGTGATTTTTTGTTGCCAAAGTAATGATTTTACATTTTTTTTGTTAAAATGCCGCTTACCACATTTTGGTCGTCGGGTGTCTTCACGAATACTTTGCTAATAATATGAGAATATGGCGTCAATACAAGTTTTTGTGGGGTACTTTATTTTATTTTTTTCGTATCACTGCGTGCTCCGGCCATCTCGGGTTCGCTGTATGAGAAAAAAATAAGGGACATAGATTCTAATTTAGAAAATAGTGCTCTCCGAATGAGGTCCTGCGCCGGGAGTGTTCCGAAATTGAAAATTGACATTTTGAATTTTTGACGTTTCAAATTTTGACAGATTTGTGCTTCTTTGACAGTTTTGAGTGTTTGAATTTGGCGCGCGTCTTCGATTTGTGCGATCGTTTTCAGTTTTATCTTTTTGGATTCGAAGTTGGACTTCGTTTGAAAAACTTTCCGTGACTTTTGTTTTGATGAACTTCTTTTTAAAGTTTTAGCTTTATTATAAATTCGTTTTAGACTGTGTTTATGTGGGCAGAGTTTAAATGGAATAATCGCTACAATTACGTAAGTAAAAACTGTTTTTTTCTAATAAATTTAACACAAATCATATATTTCTCGGAACCAGCGTCATTATTGTTTCATTGATTTGGAAATGTTGTGAGATTAAAATGAGTACGAAGGAGGGGACCATGGGGGAGGATGAAGCTTGGGAAGTACCTAGTTTTTCAGATCTGGTCATCAAACACGGGTAAAGCAATTTTACCAAACGTTTCGAATGATAAAACTAATTATATACAAACTTTTAAGGTTTTTATTAATTTCAATAACTTCACAAATTGACAAATAAATTAGTTAATGAAAAAAAATAACTAGGCACATAGGTACCTAAAGAATCTTCAAAAATTATGATCCAGCATCGTTAAAGTTATCTTTTTAATATTCATTTTCATTTTTAAAAAAAAAAAAAAATTTCCTTTGGTGTCCAATTTTTTCAACGCGAGTTTATTTTCGTACATATGTTTGTAAAAATAGCGCGTGGTGACCTAGATCAGGAGGCACGGGGAGCGGCGCCAGGCTCAGGAACGTTTCGCTCTTATGTAGGTCACTCTTTTATTTCTCGCCTTCGACGCAGCGATGGCTGAAATAATGACCCCACTCGAATTGCTGGTTTAATTAAGAATTCAGTGAAATGAATCGAAAAAGAGATTTTCACTTAGTTTTTTTTCTTTATTCCTTAAACAGATTGTGAATTTATTTATATATTAATTTTATTTTAGTAATTTCTACATTTAAGGGTTACAAATTACTAATTAATTGTAACCTGCATAAAAGTGTCAAATACAGTGTCAAATAACTCGGATTCGTACTAAATAAAAATGTTTTGAATTTTTTTTAGTAAATTTATATGTCAGTTGGATTTTTTTAAATTTTGTAATTGGGCTTGTTTAGTTTATGGTTTTTTATATTAATTCCACACAGGAGGTTCTGAAGAAATTAATTTCCCTGAGGAGATATTACCTATAGATAGGAGGAGGATTGTCATATTTTGGGATGCTGTGTGGAGGGGTGGTTAGGAATCTGGAGGAGAGTGTGTCCAGGAGTGACATACGTATGAATCCGTCCCTCCCACTTCGGCGCAAGACGATGGGTCGAGAGAGTCCGGCTGGAGTCACCCTCAACCGGCCTCTCCTAATCCGGCCCGCCATGCAGTTGGTACTCATCCGACACCTAGACCGGGAAAAACCTCGCAGCATAAACCCGGGCACCCCTGCTATTTCACAAAATGTAGCAAAACACTTTGGGCAGAGGTGTTGGATATCCAATATAATTCCAGGGGAGGCGGAATCCCTACCCGCCTCCCAAAATGATTATTTAAGGAAATATGAATCAGAAAATATTTGGGGTCACTTTTCTAAAGATATAAATATAATATAAGTTCTCGTTCCTAAATATTGGTTGGTTTCTTGCCATGTATTATTATTCTAGCCATATTTCTTGGAAAATATTGAAAAAAGTTTAAATGCGAATGATCGTTACTAAGAAAACCTATTTCTAAATACTGCATACCATCATATGAAATTCTCCGCAGGGGTATGCCCAGAAACTGGAATAATTCACAACTTTATCTTAGCACACACTTTTTACTTCATTCGAACATCGTCTCTTTCATACTGTTTTTTTATGTCGACTTACTTGATCGTGCAATATCTTCCTGAGATATCTTCTTCCATCTACTTGCGCACTATATCATAAGCTACTGGCACCTGAAACTCTCTTTCTGTCGATTGGCTCCAATGTCCAGACAATCTAAGGGTCCCCTTAATAATCTTGTTCGTTAGACTAACATCAGCCTTATAGTGACTACACTGCTGGCTGTGACTAAACTATGGCTACATCAGAAATAAACGCAGAAAACCACTTTTAAATTATACGTTAAATTCAGCTCTTAGGGTTGGAGCTGGCAACACGGTATTGCATCTTTATACATAAACACACATTTCACCACAACCTTAGATTACACTGCAATGCTGTCCGAAACGTTGGCCAAAGCAGGAGATAGCGAAACATGGCATAATACCTCAAAAACAAATCACCATTATACTTTCGGCCGTGAAAATCATACCGAACATCAGCCTTGTTTAATTCTCAATTTAGTACTTCCTCCATGTATTGCTTCAAACCATTAAATTAAATAATTTAATTAATTATTAAAGGACAACATTTTCTTTTTTAATTTATTTTTAAGTTTATACTGATCGATTTAATATATCATTAAATAAGGAGATAATACGAATAAATCTAAATGAAACAGAACAAGACACAAAAAATATAACAGTCACGACGAGGAATTGAACCCAGGGTCTCTTGTCTTACCGAAACAGGCGTCTTAAACCACTCAGATCTATTTATTAAGCGTCTCATTTGTCGATCATTTGTGGGTCATCTCAATAAATAGGTACAAGTGATCGAGTGGTTTAAGACGCCTGTCCCTGTAGGACAAGATATCCTTGGTTCGATTCCACATTGCGACCGTTTTTTGTGTCTTGTTCAATTTCACGTTTCGTTCATATTTATTAGTATTATCTTCTTCATCAATGACAAATTGATTATTGCCTAAACTTACTGACTATAACAACAATAAGAAATCACCAGCATGAAGCGCTTTTATTTTATTTTTTAAGTAATTATTAACACCTATCTCCAACACTAAACTGTTTAAAAGAAGAGGACATAGCCAAGATTATAATATTTTCATAAAGGCGTTGAAAGGGAATATCATATTTGTAAGTAGCTTTATGGTGCGCACTCGTCTTATCTTGTTTATTTTTAACTCAATAAAGTAGATAAGTTAGTAAAATTTTCAAAATCTTTCCGGATTATGCAAATCCTTAACTCTCCCATCCCTTACAGCAAAATTCCATCTTATGTAACCAACCCCAAATAATCTTCAAGTATTAATGGGTAATGCATCATTTATGGATAAGCATTTCTTATGTAAATTCTTACATGCAAGACAGTTTAAAGAAGGATTTAATTCATAAACGAAAATATTAATATTATTTAAATAGAACATCACAACTTCAAATTAGACCACATTCTACCAAAACTATGATGTGGCAGCAAAACATTTAAAAAAATAGTAATTCATTTTTAAACTTTTTATACAACGCTTCATTACACAGTGGTAATAAAAGAAAAATCGTAAAACCAAAGTAACTAGATACGATTATATAATAGATTTAATCCAGTAATTACCTATTACGCCTACGTTTATATTCTGTTCAGCATTCACGTCTTCCTAAATATAAAACTAAAGTTCATTAGCATCAAAATATAATTTATTTCTTCAAAATTACAAAATTACATGATATATCGATTTGTAATATTACCCAGCCACCTATCCCGGAGGTGGTAGATATGACGAGGGCTTCAAAACAAAAACAGAATTCCAATTACAAGACATTTCTTTAATGTTGCTTTTGTATAAATGAGGTCACCGATTCAAACAAAAAACGTGACATTAATGAATAGGCCGAATCTCGACATCTCATCTGTATCTGAAGAAACGCCGAGTACTAAAGACGACCCATTTTCTGAAATTTAAAATATGGTTAGGAATCCGTTATAATACAACGCCCCCTGCTTGCAAACAAGCGCACTACGCTAAGGGCGGGCTGGGGGTGGTGGGGGTGGGTGGGGGGCAGGGTGCAACCCCCCCTGTGATCAGTTGTACTCCAACATAAACAAGCATACTTCTGTCGGTGTTTAAACGCAGAAATATGTATGAGTCCTCCCTTCTTACCCCACATCTGCAAGATGAAGAAGAAGAAGAAATGTAAGAGGGAAAGAGGGGGGCAACAAGGGAGGAATTAGAAGTTTCCTAAGACGTTGCCCCCAGCCCCCCGCAACTTACAACCTCCCCCTCCCCCCGCCCAGAAGACAGAGACAGCCAATACAACCACCATCCTTTTCCCGAGATACGTACAAATTCTCGAATAAAATGAATTCATTATAGCGAATTTTCGACATGCATGTAAAAACAGGAAAGCTGTGCGAGGGTTGCTCCTACCCGTGCGGGTATGAAATCATCGCTGTACTCATTCAATATGCGCCAAGACACATGCTAACGGCTAACGGCTAACGGGTGTGTTTCGCAAATCGTTCAGCCTTCTTAAATACTCCTACACGGCTTTACTTCTTCCGAAGAATGTACGATCTTGTTTTCACGCCTAAATTATAAATATTAACCGCTATAGAAAGTTGAAAAATTTAAAAGTTAACTGTGTGGAAAACATAAAAGCGCCGAAGTTTTGATTTTATTTACGTAACCAGAGTTTTAAACAGAAGTTTTAAAATAGCTTTTCATTATGCGACAATGGTGCGAATCAACAAACAATTTTGTAATTTAGCGTACAGAAGGAAGCCTTAGGAACAAATTCGTCAGTCCAATTTGACATTGAATCATTTGTGGGTGTGAATGAATTTTTTGTTTTTGCTTTCCGACATTCCTTTTGTAGCACTTGAAAATAACAAATTTATTTTTCTGCTTAACCCTTACCCTCGATTATATAAATAAAATGTCGAACAATTGGCTTTCCATCTGAGTCGGGTCTGTTGTTCGTTGCATAACCGAACGGAATAAAAAATGTGGATTATTTCGTAACGCCCACCGGTCTGGCTCTAGTCACATAACTATGCGACCTTTTTATTACAATTCCGAAAGCTTACATTAAAAATAGACGCGGAGTAAAATATTTGATACCAAATTAGGCTTTACTTTTATAAATAAAAAAATAAAAAATTATTATTATAAAAACTTATAATGAGAATAGGGTTTTATAAAAGAATGGTGGTATAATAGTGCGGATGAACCATCGTTAATCCTGGTTTCTTAAGTATTATATTTATTTTTGGATCATTTTTAAGGGCAAACCAGAGGGTAAACAATTGTACCAGAACTATTTATAATTTCATGGAGAAAAATTAATATTGCTAATTTATTAATAATCTCTTCAAATTTTTGGTAATCACCGCAACAAATTGCAAACCTTTAACAAATGAATTAATAGGTTTCCTGATAAACTTCTAGTAAAATCAGGATATATTATCACGATGTCGCAACACGTGTTCTAACACAGTGATAATATAATAAGACATTCGTCTTCCTGCAAGGATTATCAATAATTTGAAGAGATTTTTAATAAATTAGCAATTTCTCCGTGTATAATTCAGGGTGTAGAGAAAGGTTGTAGGCTAATGACACCAAGCAATGTTTCGTGGAAAAATGCATACGTGTAAAACGAATCTAAAGGCATTTGATAATGTGCATTAGTTTTTCATAATTTAAATACCCTATTTAACTATTTTCAATTACTCGCTTTTGTATCGATGTTTAAAAAATATAAGTTTGCTTCTTCATAACTATTATTTTGTATACTTACAATTTTACAGTTTTATCTTGTACCACACGGATGAAGTATGAAAATTTGTGATTGGGTATACACAAATTAACAATACAATTATCTTTTTTGATAATGGGTTCAGTTCGTGTTCTACTATAAATTGTCTGAATTATGTGTAGATAAAGCAAAAAACAGATGCTTCTGATTGTTGGTATTAAGAGATCAAACATTTTTAAAATAGAATGAAAATACTTTTTAATTTACAACGTTTTTTCAATAACTCCACGCTTGAGGCCTTGGGGAAAATTATTTCGCTCGGGGCCTGTGTCATATTTGAGGATGCTGTGTGTAGAGTATTTTGTATGTGTAGTTTATTAGGTATACCAGGTTCCGTTTTTGTAAAAAAATCACATAAAATTTAAAAAAGACACTAATATAATAATCACTGAAATGAAAACATTTTGAGTGGGATAAGTGCGATATATGCGGCCTCTGTGGTCGAGGGTTAAGTCTCCTGACCAAGTAAATTTAATTTCATTAATATATGTTGTTTCACAATTAATTATTTTAAATATATTTACTCGTATACCTTGTATATTTGTTGTATGTTCCAGAGTGTAGGAAACTCTCAGTATTGTCTTGGTGAAAGATTTGGATTTAAACTTGAAATGACTTTAGCCGTGTTTGGAGACCAGATATGAATAGACAAGTACATCCCCACGTCCCTCTTCGTCATCTCATTAATTATATTAAATACTTTATCATAACATAACATTCTTACTTGCACCATTCTAGAAAGCGACTAAGATTGGGCTTGCTGGGAATTTAATGAAAAAAAAGTATTCTGTGTCCGATTAGCTATACGTTTTTCAATATTCAACTACTTTATACAGTCATATCCAAATGAAATTAAATACAATATAATAACATGACATTGGAGAATATGGTTCGGCTCGAGCTTTCAGGTTTAGGAGTAAAGTTGCCCCCTAGCATCCCCACGTACGGGGGTTCGGTCGGATTGTAAAACTCGCATTAAGTTATGAAAACACTCGGCATACGGCTGTACCTAAAAGTATACTAAAACCTTTGCGTATTGATTATCCAATCAATAAAATATATCATACCGCCTGCGTATGAAATCCTTTTTCCTCTCCCCCGCCCTGTGTATGTGTAATGTAAATATACATATTCAGAACTCACCCCCGTAAAAGTTGTATGAAAATTATAGCCAGAGTATGAAACTTTTATATCATCGCGGTACTTTCTGCGGATGTATAAAATATTCCGGTATAAATGACGGGAATTTGCTGCGCGCGTATTGGTATCGGGGAGGGCTAATGTGTTGGTGTGATTTGGGGGTGTTGGTGCAACCTGCAAGTGAAGAGGAATGGCCTAAATTTCCTTTTTATATGAATAACTACATCACAATAATTATTTCCGATGTTCCTTATGAGTTTTTACTAAAAACGAAATGCTTCACAGATTTTGAAAAATTCATGAATATATAAAATTAATATTGCAGTTCTGTGAAAGTCCTAATCAAGTAAATTAATCACCACGGTTTTCTTTAAGTTATTTTTTATGTTATTTAAGCTACTATATAAAACATTTTACTTACAAAATATTATGGTTTATCTCAGACTTGTAATGTAAAGTATGTGGTATTTATTGAGGCGAACATGATTTAATGATTTAATTTAAAATATCGTTTTTTCATTGACCTTTTTCATATTTAGTTTAAATTTTTCATTCTAATTTTTCCTCTTATTTTTTATATCAATTGTTTAAATTCTGTGAAACAACCCGCCTTTATTGTTTTTATGTATTTTATTTTATTCAGAGTTGTCTTCTCACAAGTGATACTGTCAGTTCTAAACTCTGAAATACTTATAGAACAAACGCAGCATTCTCACCTGACGTCTATTTTCTAAAATTTCCATTTCCTTTTCCAGACTAAGTGACCGTTTTTGTATATTTTTATTATGAATTTTATTATTTACATTCGATGATTTATATCATGAACATGAATAATTATAATAAATTATCTTCCTACGAAAACTTGTTTTGGCAAATAATTGTCATTTTGTTAATTGCTGCATACGATATTTGTGTAAATATTTTCTTAATTTCTACGTGGGATATTTGTATAAATATGTTGTTAATGGCTACATACGATATTTGTGCAAATATCTTGTTAATTGCATCATACGATATTAGTGTAAATATTTTCCATTAAATTTCGAAAATAATAAAACATTTTCAATCATTCAAAAGTGTTTCGTAATTTAATAGTATCTCGTCGTCAGATCTCTCGTGCAACCAGTGTTAACAAAATAAATGCATATTATTGAATACCGTTAACTACTGACACCTCGAAAGTCATAAAGTAAGTTTGTCTTTCTACGCATGCACCACCAAGTCAATTTGTATTCATGTATATATTTATTTAATTGTGATCAACGTTCCTAACGCTCAATAACACCAATAAAATTGTTAAACTTCTTAATTAGTATCATTTGCATTGATTAGTAGAGCTTTTTATATTAAATCAACAAAGGAGTTCCTGAGGGAAATAAGTGTCGTTGTCGTCCTTGAGGATGCTGTGTGGAGGATATTTTTAGGAAAAGGAAGGAGTGAACATAGGTCTTGAAGAGACTCGTGTTGTAGGAAAGATGAAACACGGAGGCCAAATGATTTATAAAGTTGTAGAAGTGACCCGTTCTCATGAAACATATTAATATCAACTTGGTACAAATAATATCTGAGTAACTTTCTTGACGATAGAGTTCACCAATCCAAAGTTTTGTGCATTTATTTTATAACATAAATTGATCTCCTGCTTTATTTATTCAAAACTCGAAAAAAAATGTATTTCATTTTTAATTATATTTAAAAATCGTAATTTTCAATTAACGCCTAATGAAACTACCATTTGGGCCATTCTGCCCTTCTCAATCGGAGGCTGAGGGCTGTTCCTCCCCCCCCCCCCTCTCGGGAGGGGCACACAGAGATGATGAAAAGAATGTGTACCGTGGCACGGGCGGATACCCCCCAACCCCCCAGGCTGTAGGTGGATGTTGGGGGTGGATTGTGGGATGGGGTGCGGATGTGGGCATGGGGGTGTGGGGACTGGAAAAGAGTGCGCACCGGAAAACTAGAAAGGGAGCGCCGCGATCGCTACGGTGTAACTTTTACGAACTAGAGGGGGGCGGTGGGGGATGCACATTGATGATGTAAAATGAAAAAATTATATTTTTTGTAATTAATTCAATTCAGCGTGCTAATTGTAAAAAAATAAATTAATTAATCTCGTTAAATGTAAATCTAACATTCATTTATGTGTGTCATCCTTAACTCGTAAACGTAGATATCTGGCGTCATGGAATAGCATAGTGTTATATAATCTCTCGATAGTGTAGTACAATATTTTTTTTTAATTGATTTCTTAAATAACCACTCAAGCAATTCATTGATCACGTGCCACAATGTGCCAAAATTCATAGAACCTAAATTTATTGGATAAACGGTGAAATCTAGTTGAATTGATTGGCTTTAAGCCGCAGTAAACAGTTTCATATTAATAATTAGAGTAAAAGAATTAATTAAATAATATGGTAAATTACCAAAACAAAATTACAAAATATGGTCACATAATTTTTATCAACTAACAACGTTATTTTCTATGGTGAGCCGTGATGCTATCGTAAGTTATCAAATTAATTTAACTGTCAAAAATAAAAAGACAAAAAAATGGCTTATTTTTTAAATTTTTCAATTTTCACAAAAAGTGAGATAAAAAATTCAATATTTTTTTCAAAAATTTATAATTTATTTCACAAATAGTGAAACTGGGTAGCAAAACTATTAACCCATGTAAAAATATTTATTAATGAATTTTTTTATATTTCGCAATTATTTTTGTATTAATATATCACGTTGGAGGTTCTGTCTAGCTTTTTTTAATGTGTGTTTGTTATTTACGTTATATCTTATATACAACAACAAAAATATATACATGCTCTAACTTTAATGTTGTTTACAAACAAGAAGATTGATAAAGAACGGTTTTTATAATTTTATGTTTTCTTAAGAAATATCAAGTTTTGAATTTGATCTCTTGTTTTTAAATAAATATTGTGATAACAAACGTCAAAACAGCTTTTCAGCTGTCATATCATAACGATAAATTGAATATTAAATTAAGAGGAAGCTACAAGCAAAAAATGTGTATATTCTTGGTATACCGTATATTGTAGGTAATAGGCATTAAAATCGCTTGACAAACGGAGTCTGGAAACGTTCGATTTCAAGCACAAAGTTGTTTTTTATTTATTTTGTAAATAATTTTATAAGAAAGCAAAAAAGTTAATCAAGTGAAACTGTCACAGATAATCTTATAATTGTATTCATAATGTATACCAATTCGATTAATCAAATAGTGATTTAGCATTAAGCTTCGCCTTAAAACAAACACACCATCTTCATCGGGTTTAACCAATTTCTTCTTCCATTCACTTATGAGTCATTTAATACGGAAGATCTTGGTTTTAGCATAAGTATGCCTCAAGAATCGTATTTCTGCAGCATTCAGTTCACTTTCAAATTTCCTTTACCAGTTCCATGACTTACTCACATACATCAGGGTCTTGATCAAGGTTGGTATAACCTCGCTTCTTTTGATAAAAAAAAATAATGGGCTTAATAATGCATAAGGTGACAAATTCCTTAGGCCTTTTTTACATTCACTCCATACAGGAGGCTCTGGGTAAAATAATTTCCCTTAGAGCCTATGTCATCTTTAGGGATGCTGTGATGAGTGTATTTTAGAGGAAAGGAAGGTGCAAACATGGTCCTTGAAGTGACTTATGTTGTAGGAGAGAGGAAATACAGAGGCCGGCAAATCATTCCACAGACGATCTGTTGAACTCAAGAACGAATCGTTGAAGCGCATCTGACAAATATCACATGTACATATGTTGGGCACGCGTTTGGATTTTTCCCAACTGTGCACCGCGGCCTAATGGATCAATGGATCAAGCTAGTTCATCGGAGAACCTTCCATTGTAATACCGATAACAAGGACAACATACCTACTTGAGACCTGTGCTCTAAAGATAGCAATCCATTTGTTAAGATAGGGAACCTATTGAACAGATTGCAATGTGACGGCCCGTTTCTATATAAAGTCAATGGTTTTTTTCTGGTATTTGTTGCTCAAATTCAACAGTGTAGAATAGTGAAAAACGTTACTCATCCATTACAGTTAAATCCGCATTAGACAGGCTTAGCTATACCAACGCTGAACCACCGCATACGAATCTAACATTATGCCTCCATTGGAACTTTACTTACAAAATTCATTTCCAACCTTCTAAATATTCTACGATTTTTCCAACGAGCACAATTTTATTATACATTTTGTTTAATATGAGGAAATGCAATAAATTTCCCGTTTAACATTCGAATCCCTTCACTCATTTTACAGCGCCCCTTCCCACCCCCGAATTTCTTACCTCCCTCCCCCACCCCCAACACTAATACCATCAAAGCCTTCTCTCACACAGCCGTACCACTTCTATTCCGCATTTATATTTATGCATGTACAAGAGGAGGGAATAGATCCAGTTTTAATATTATAATATCTGTATATTCAGTATGGAAAAGAGAAAAATGTGTACAAGTGATTCGTTTCCGCAATTCGCGCGCAAACCTAAGGATGTATGTATGTTACAGGCACAGTCCGCGTAAGAGATAAAACCTCCGTGTTAGCCAGGATCGTTTGTATTTATTCAAATACTTGTAATTAAGTTATCTTGTTAGAAATGATCGATTATTTAAATAGAAAAACTTAATAATACAACATTTACTATTAAGATATTTAAAACAGTAAAAAATATATATTGTGTATCATTAACGGTGAGTTTTGGCGTCTTGAAATGTGCACAAATGTATCTTGACTAAATTTTTAATGACCGCAAACTTTTTTTTTAATTTTACAAGAGAAGTTCCCTCATGAGGTGCGGAGTATTAAAGTATTCGTACAAAAATGAAGACAGTATGCCGTATTATTTTTATTTTTCTATTCAAGTAAATCAAGGCAAAAGCGGGTTGTAAATACTAGTTAATAATATTAATTGATTTTCGAATTAATCGAAATGACAGTAGACGCACACAAAAAGTAGGGAAATAGTAAAATACGATTAGTGCCTAAAAACGCTTTTCGTTTGTTTGTAACATGTGGGGAATTCTGCATTAAAAAATCAGTAAGATCTTCTTAAATAATGTTAACAATGGACTTGGTACCGGCTATACTAGTGCAAATAGTTGTTCAACTAAATAATAATTATTTTATAAGCAATAATTATTAGCCTGAAACACTCATCCACATTGAAAAATCTCCTGATAAAAGATACATGACACCAACGGGACTTGAATCCGTGTCCTTTCGATTTCCGGTCGACAGCTCTGACCACTGAGCTATGGCTGCTAATCTCTTATCCGCGAAATAATTCAATATATACTAGTATTTCATTCAATAATTACTGCTTGTTAATTTTTTCACCTGAAACAACCAACTTTATTTTATATGAGAAAGGCATTGTAAGTGCTAACTATCTCACTAGATGGCGTCGAGACAAATTGTCTACATTTTTTGGTGAAAAACTAGAACTTGATTAAATAATTGTTACCCTTTGTGCTATGCATAAAAAATCTTGTCTTAAACATTAGTTTACCAAAAAATAATAATTACATTAAATTTGTCAGTTGTAAATTTGTAAGGCATAAACACAAATACAACTAACGTTTGTCAGTTTATATGGCCGCGAGAAATTTTTTGTCTGTTTTTTGTTCGTTGTGTAAACGTATATACTAACATATCCAAGTATACGTGGCCTTTTGACAAAATCATCGTATTCGTCCGTTTCCTTCTAACTTTCCAATGAAGAAGAAAAGCGGAAAAATGTTCTTTTATTGACTTTTCTCAGCGCATTAGATCAATCTGTGCGTTGGTTCATCTTTTATGAAATCTCGAGGTTTTTGCCAATGGCCTTATAAACAGATGTGCACAGGGCATAAACCTAAAAAACTGCACCCTTAAAAGACGTGCCAAACTTAAAAATTCTCCTTTATTACCCACCCTTAAGGATTACGTTCTTTTAGAAAAAAAAATGTTAATTTTCCAAAGAGATCGTATAATGTTCAGAATTTAAAAAGCATTTTCAATAGACATTCGTTTATTTTTTTACATGTTTTAAGTCGACATTATTTAACTACGGCAAATAATAAATATTTGAAAAGTCAATTTTTATTGATAAATCAACTCGTCTCATTGCTAAAATAAACTTTTTTCGTTTAAAAGCTCGACAAGATAATAAGTTATATATAGGTACATACCTAGATAATATCAAATAATATTACAAAAAAGAAGTAAATAAAGTGGTTTCATTGAAAGAAATTTCCTCGCAATTTAACACAAGAGTCCCAACTTTCCAAAAACAATGAGGTAGGTATGGTGTGAAGCTGAAGAAAGGGTGGATGGGGGAAAGGATAGTTAGCACAGCTAATCAGATCAAGTCACTTTAACAAAATAATGACATTTCAAACAACTCTTTTATTCTGAGATGTTTTCATCAGAACGTTTAAATGAATTTTATTCAATTATGTTGTTTAATTAAACTGATGGGAAAGCCGTATGAATTTTAATAAGTACTACGGCTTGTATGTGTACCCAGATATCTCATGTATTGTTGACAAAGCGCTGCAAGATGGAAGAATGCGGTTGACTTTTTTTGCGTAAAACAACGTTCTTTGAACGTTTATTTTACACAGATACCTGTTGCTCGTGAGACGGGAAAAACGACAGTCGAGAATTACAAACAAATCTCTTTTTTCGTAGCTGAATATTATTTCTACATTTTAAAAGCAGTTTTGAGTTAGAGGCCGGGGATACTAATTCACACCTTTTTTATGGAATACTGATGGTAACGATTTTTTCTAGAATTTTTTAACACATTGTTAATACAGTTCTCGACTTCCCAACCTTCGTCTTCCCCATCTGCATCTCTTTCCCGCTCCCTCCAGCCTCAAACATACTCCAATTGAGGGTACCATTATCAAAGTGGCTTCGTGTTTTACGGGTTCGTAGGTATTCACATAATTTATTATTTAAAATGGAAATATTATTTTTTGTACAGTTTACTGCAATTTAAATTTTTTTATGTGAATATCGTACAATAGTTTCAACTGCTCCCAACCGTCTGGAGCCAGTAAGACTATGGCATCACAAAATGAGGTATGTTGTGAGAATGAAGGTTGTAGGAAAGGAAGAAGGGGAAGGAACTGAATAAGAGAAAAATATGTACTAGGCTATTCAGATCTGATCACCAAACACGTCTAAAACTTTTTAATTAACGTTTCATTTTTGAATGGTGGTCTTACAATATAACTTTAAAAAAACGGACTACATTAAATGCAATTAAATGTTATCACTTAATAACTGGAATGATCTTAATACCCTGAATTAAAATGACTCCCTACTACATTTTTATAACTTATTATGGCTATCAATTGAAAAACACACTCCGCGCTTAAAAATCAGCAATAAAAGTTTCCAATTTGGTTAGTCAGTGTTTTGATCCACCAACTCAGAGAAAAAGAAAAGTTTAGAAAGAAATGGAAAAAATACAAAAATCAATGTGACTATGACAGTTTTTCCATCTTGAGGGCTAGTGTAAAAGTATCCATACGTACCTGCCTTAAAACCTAAATAGATTCAATAGAAAATTCTCTCCCTAACACTATCAAAAATCTTTCAACCCTCATTAATTCGTAAAGAGTTTCTAATTCTCTCCCCAAAATCATCCATCTCCATGATAAATCAGCAACTAATGGTGAAGAAACATGCGAACTCTTTTCTACTTACTTTTCTTCTGTATTTAGCTCACCATCTAAATCTGTAAGTGACTCAAAACTTTCTTCCTCACTCTATAATTATCTCATATCAAAATTACTCTAGAGGAGGTCAAGATGAAGTTGAACACTCTCGATATCAAAAGGGGTTCTGGTCCAGATGGAATCCCTCCACAATTTAATCGAAATTGTGCAGAACAACTTGCACTACCATTACACAAATTATTCAAAAGTCTAAATGATGGGGTATTTCCGGATCTGTTGAAGAATGCCCACGTCATTCCGATCCATAAATCTGGTAGTAAAAATGATGTAACAAATTACCGTCCAATCAGCCTTTTATCTTGTTTTGGCAAAATATTCGAGTCCATTGCATATAAAACCATATTTAACCATGTAACACATATACTTAGCCCTTTCCAAAATGGCTTTGTAGCTAAACAATCCACAAACACTAATTTACTCGAGTATATGAACTTTCTGTGCAAAACGATGAATAAAAAAAACATAAGTAGATGCCGTATACACCGATCAGTAAGGCCTTCGACAAAGTTAGTCACCCTATCTTAATGAATTAACTGGATAAAATCGGCATACACGGAAATCTGCTTCGTTGGTTAGAATCATATTTATCACATAGAAGTCAATTAGTTACTGTTAACGGTTTTAACTCTTCCCCAATCTTTGTTACGTTGGGCGTACCATAAGGATCACACCTTGGACCTTTGTTTTTCTTAATTTTTATTAACGACCTTACATTTAAACTCCGCTGTAACTTTTCTCTATATTCTGACGACCTCAAGTTATATAAAGCAATTAAATCTATGGAAGATTGTGAACTCTTACAACAAGACTTTAACACTTTATCTGCTTGGTGTGTTAACAACGAAGTGGAACTTAATATAGCTAAGTGCTAAGTTACAAATTTCACTAAGAACACCAACAAAACCCTATATTCATATAGCATATGTGGTTATAATCTGGAAACATTTGAATCGATCAAAGATTTAGGAATTATATTCGACAACAAACTAACGTTCAACCAACACATTGAATACATTGTAAGTAAATCAAATAAATTTCTCGGTTTTATTGTAAGATCAACTAAACTGTTCAAGAATTCTAATAGCCTAATAATTCTTTCAATTCGTTAATCCGCAGTGTTTTTGATTATGGGTCAACAGTCTGGAATCCACATTATATCACACAGGTATCTAGACTTAAATCTGTCCAAAGAAAATTTACACGGATTTTGTCTTATCGATCAGGTGTCTACCATCTACTAAACTGTTACGAACAAAGACCTACATATTTCAAATTAGAGAGTCTAGTTAAAAGACGAAACATAAATGACCTCTTAATGCTTTACAAAATTGTGAATAATCAATTAGATTGTAACATAGTTCATCTTATCAAGTTAAACTCCAGGCCCAAATTCACTAGAAACCTTAACATGTTTCGGACTGAAATTTTTACCAATAACACTGGTTATTTTAATCCTATGTCTAGAATGTCTCGATCATAAAACGATATTGCTAAAGCACATGCTTGCATAGATATTTTCGTAAATAATATAACTTGTTTCGTGAGATATCTCCACGATTTCTGTACCTAAAAAAAGAAAATATTATTTGTTGATTTTTGATGGTTTGATATTTTCTATTATATACCTAATTTAAAGATATTTTAAAAATTATTATGTCTTGTAATTTCTGTAATTTTAAGCTTTGTATAAAAAAATTATGATATAGTTTTGATAGCGAATGTGCAAATGTGATGGCTGCAGACACATTAGTCTAGGGACATTTATATTTGTATGTAAATTTATTTTATACTATACAAGAATGTACTTTAAATATCCTGTTTGTGTCTCAAATAAAAACAAAAATACACCAGCGCGATACTGAAAGTATCTTCCATTCTGGAATGAGCTGCAAATATACTATTTATTATTTTTAATGAATAAATTGTGAAGAAAATAAAATATTTAAATAATCAAAATAAGGATTTAAACCAGCGATCTCCGGACCTCAAAGCTCTATAGATCATGATGGAAATGACGATTAGAGCTCACAAACATAGGGTTGACCTAGAAAATCTGAGAAGATAAAGTAATGCAAATTTCATGATGTCCGAGTTCGAGAGTTTTTACTGCTAAACAGATTTTCGCGATATGTTAATTTAAGATTTTGAAATATCGTTACATCTTAAAAATAATATATTTTATATCACGTTTTTCTCTTTTGACCGTGCAATACTATAACCCAATGGTCCAGTGGTTTAAGACGCCTGTCCCGGTAAAACAAGAGATCCTGGGTTCAATTCCTAGTTGTGACCGTTATTTTTATTTTTCCGTGTCTTGTTCTGTTTCATTATTCGTTTAGATTTATCAGTATTATATTCTTCTTCAATGATATATTACATTTATGGTTATAACCAAAGATATTATAACCTTCAAAACAATTTAAATAAAATGTTGTTTCACACATATATTTGTCTAGCACAAAATACATGACTTTTGAATAATTGTTATTGGATTTGTTATTTTTTTTTCCAAAAATTAATTCTTTGATATGTATTATTATCCTTGGAGGCTTTAGACGTCAAACATTTGATAATATAATTTTTTTATAAAACATACCTACAAATACTCTAATACCCTCTCAATATTTGAAATTGCACAACAATTTATTTTTTACGTAAAGCTTCTTGAAACGTTTTGACCTTGCAAACATAATATTTTTCAATTATAATATTTTTCAATTGCACGAAGGTATTTATAAACTTGTATAAAAGAACAACAACGCAAACATAATTAAAATGCTTTTGATATAAAATTAACAAAAACAATTTTACATTATGTGCTTTAATAAAGGTATTACATTGTAAAAAGGTTAAAATCGTAATTACATATGGTAAAGTTTTAATTAATTTAACATTAACTCTAAAGACAAGGCCCTGTGGAAAATAATTTCTTTCAGGGCCCATGTCATCTTTGGAGATGCTGTGTAGAAGGTCTTTTTAAGGAATGGAAGAAGAGGAAGTTCTCCAGAGAAAAAAGGTAAGAGGAGTGGAAAAAATCTGTGGGTCAGTGTGTCCAGGGGTGACGGACGCCTAAATTCATCTCTCCCACTGCGGTGCAAGTCGTGAGAGTCCGGCCGGGGATGTGAAAAAGTTTCCCTCAGTCGGTTTCTTCCGATTTGATCCGCAACACAGCTGGTGGGCAGGAAGATCCGTTGCCAAGACCTGGACGAACCTTAACCCATGAACCCGGGTACTCGTGTAAGTCATCAAACGTAGTGACACACTTGGGGTGGCCTATGGCGGAAATGCTGGTTATACAACCACAATGAATGTAGAAATAAGATCCCTAGTATGTGTGGTAAAACCATATACGATCGTTTGAGAAATGTGGAAATTTGCAAAGAGCTGATGTAAACGTAATGAGTAAGATCAATAAAAGGGCGTTTAGATGACTTGGGCATGTAAAGCGAATGAGCGAAGAAAGGAGTGTAATGAGAATATACGATGCAAATGTGAATGGTAGCAGAAGTCGAGGACGCCCGAGGAAAACATGGCAAGAGTCAGAACAATAGAAGAGTATGTATGAATGTGAATGAGGCAAGGAGTGTGTGCCAAGACCGAGTGGTTTGGCGGTCCGTCCTCTCTTCCTACCCCTGAGGAGAAACGGCGTAATGGTTAGTTAGTTAGTTAGTTTGTTGATTCCTGAAGCGACCTTACCTGCTTTCCAATTTCGAAAAGAAATTTTTTTTAGGTTTCACGCTTCATAAATCCTTAAATTTTATTCGAGACAAAACTTTGACGTTGTAGAAGGGTCTTGAACAGTGGCGGCTCGTGACTTTTGGTTGTTCTAGAGTGCTAATATTACAAAAAACGACATTATTGATGTGGTTGTACTTGAAAACAATTTTTTTTCTCTGAAAATTTGATATTTTTGCATGAAGATTTTCAGGAAATCCACGGTCAAACTGAAATTCATCAAAAACTGAAAATCATTCAAACAAAAAAACAATTTAAAAAAAAAAAATTAAAAAATCGTTTTCAGCTACAACAACACCAATAATGCAATTTTTTTAATATTAGCACCAATAGTCACAACCCGCCACTGGTCTTGAATAGATGTTTTAGTGTGATTATTGCACAAGACTTCTAAGACAGTGGATCTCTTGTATCATAATTTGGGGTAAATTGAGAGTCTGAAGTTATTGATGTTGCAAGTTATTGCTTTACAATATCAACACAATTTTTTTTTTTGCAACCGTACATGTGCAATATGAATGTGAATAAATAGATTTGTCCGTTTAAAAACTCAATTTTTTCGAGAAAGGCACACAAATACAATATTGTACTGATGATTCAATTCAATATTGTACTTGAATACCTTTCTTGAAAGAATTGAGTTTTTTAACGCACAAAGCTATTTATTAGCAATAATTTGTAAATAGCGTATTTTAATAAAAATAAATTAATTAACACCATATATGAACACTTAGATTATAACGAAAAGGAAATACGCAGTCGTGTGTGTTGAGAAAATAAGAAGCAATGCTTTGGCTTGCGGACTGCAAGCTTTCTGATTACCGACGCCTGATTCATACTATATTTCAACACGTTTTGTATGACTACTGACTGCAGCGAGAAAGGAGTTACTGCTCCTATCAGCAAAACATCTTTTGGCTTATTGCGAATGTTTTATTAAAGGGGGTTCAAAATATAGCTTAATAAAATACAATTTTGATTATTATTTGTATAATATTGTACTTCCAGCTTTCTAGATTTTTTTTTCAACTGTTGCCTACTGCTTGGTGGAATTCCACCGTATTTATATAGATTTACTTGCGTAAACCTTTATAAATCAGTTTAAATTTTGAAAATAACACTTAAATTCAAAGCAAATCCGAGTTCTATAGTTGATTGAATCAGAGTTACAGATAGACACAATCGAAATTTTTGTACTTTTGATGATGATGATTGTAAACGATAATTAAAACCAACTTTTAAACTACTTTATTTACGACAGGGCCGGTTTCTTTAATGTAAGTTGTTAATATTTTTAATATTTAATTTATTTTATTCTACGTTATTAAGACTCTAGCTTAGTTTAGCGACTGTATCTGAGTAGCCAGGTTCTTTCAACTCTCTTCTCACTTTCCTCCCCGAAATGGAGATGGTATGGTCCACCGCCATCTTTATTAATACAGGCCGTAATGGCCGGTGCAAGGTTCTATTGGGCTAAACATCAAATGTAGTTTTTTTGCTAAGAAGACAAACATTCCCAGATTATCAATAAACTGAAATTTGATTTCATCATACTTACAATATTAATTAATTATGCAATGATGAAGAACATCACGGAAAAATTCAACTCACGGCGCCAGGGTGGATCTCTCTTATCGATCTAGGGTACTGTAAATAATCGGTAGGTACTTTTCAACGTACGTTTAACCCGCAATATCCAAACAAACAAAAAACTTAACCATTTTTTTATTGTGAACCAATTATATCTTATTATTACCGGATTAAAAACAATGTTAACCCCTTGAGAAGCCGCCTTTCATTTTAAAAAACATATAATTTCCAAACCCTTTATTCAAAAAAACCTTACTAACCCTTAGAATGATTCTTAGATGGAAACAAAACGAGTAAAAGTTAGCAAACAAAAATTTTGTTAAACATATTACGAGCATGCCATTGTTTATGTAATTCGTTCAGGCGGGATCCGTTATCACGGTACAAGTTATTTCCAAAAACCCGACTGGACTTTTCTTCAATCCGAATTATCAATAGTGACACGTTATAAGGTAGTCTGTGACAATCTACTGACTGATTATTCGGTTAATGCTACTTGTCGTGGTCACTTTTGTCGATAAGAATATTTTTTAATTGAAACATTTTGAAGTAATCAAAAACATTAATTTCGGTTGTCTTTGTGTCCAGCGTGACTCTGGTTCAATGAACTCTGGAACTCGGATTGTAATTTTCATTGAAGTGTAATTTTCAAAATTGTAACTGGTTGTGTGAAGAATTCAGACGAACGATAAAGTAACTACCTATAATGTAACATTTTCAATTGAAAAATTATTTAAATGGTTTTTTCAAAATTAAACTATTTATCAACAATTGAGACTATCCCGTGATTTTTCACGGATCTCCGCTAGTTTTTAGTAAATCTCGTCGTTTTACTTATTTTTTTTGCATTAACCCCACACAAGCCATGAGGAAATTAATTTCCCCTAGGGGCCCATGTCATAATTGGGGATGCAGTGTTGGGGGTGTTTTTAAGGAAAAAGAGGAGAGGAGGTTCTGGAAAGGAAAGTCTTCTGTGTTCAGAAGTGACTGACGAAAGATGATGTCAAGAGAGACCGGTTGGAGAGGTCAAAGGATCTCCCCAAACTAGCCTCTCCCGATCCGGTATGCCACCACGCAGCTGATGGGCAGGCGCATCCTGAGCACACCTCACCGGATGAACCCGGGCCGGACCAAACGTAGCGAACCACGTGGGGTTACCTGTGGCAAGGTTATCCAATAAATGGTTCCCGCGGCTGAAATTGAAAACTACTTTATATTGAGTTTAAATTTAAACGTACCATTTCCAGGACATTGTTACAATTGAACAATAAAATAACAAATCACAACTAACGTTTGAAAAATATATATAACATTTTTTTCTATATTTTTTAATTTGATAACTCTGTGGTATCCTAAACTTATTTTGATGTTTCTATTCAGATCTAAATACTAAACGTAGTAAAGTCGTCTCAAAAAACTTTTCGATTCTGAATATCACTAATTGCGTCAGCCCCGTACTTTGTAACAAATTATTTATAATCATTATTGAAAAAAAAAAACAAGTAACTTAACAAATTTTATGTTTAAGAACTCGCAAATTAAGGTGTCAAGAATTGGCTTACCGGAGCGATACTGAAAGCATCTTCTCCTCAAGCCGAAATCGTACTACTATATTAAACTAATGACTAATTTTTTGAACAAACACACACATTTTGGTTTTTGTAAACCCAAAAAATTCGAGCATCTTACTAACCAATTCATTATCGACAGGACACAGAAAAGTGTAGTTATATTCAACCCAAAATGGCTTGATGCTTCCTTAGTTAGTCAGTTATCAATAAGTTCATTATAATTCTAGATTATATAATAAAAAACGCGGGAACCTTGGCGGTGGGCAGGCGGTACGGGGGGTGGGGATTTCTGCAACTCCGCGGAGTGGGGGGGGCGGGGGATGGGGAAGAAAGCGGGTAAGGGGGGGGTACATGCGCAAAAACCTAAAAACATCGCGGGAGGAATGAAAATTTCCGAGTAAAATCTTGCTACTACTGTGTACTATTTTGAGTATTTAATCACCGGTACAAGCAAAACGCGAGTACAGTCCGCGTAGCTATTCCGCACAGTAGCTGCCTTTGAGAGCTTTACAGAGCGCCTTATCGAGTAATGTTTCATAATTATGATTTATTAATTACAACCGCCGGTTTTACTCGATTTCGACTTAGCATAATTCAAAACAGTTGATTATTTTGAATAAGCGTTACTGCAAAACATTATTTATAACAAAATATAATATTATTGTGAACGATATTTTATTTTTATAACAACATAATATGTATTATTGCTTGAAAGATAATATTGTTATAGCAATATGAAACAAATTTAATTCGACCAAACATACACTTATTGTAATAATAAATTAATATAATGTCTTCCTACATAAGTTAAAAATATGTTTGTATAAATAAGAAATTAAACTATTTTCAAACATTGAAACTTTTTGTTCCAACTATCCCGTACGCACAAAACTTATAAATAGTATTAAAATTTAACTGTTTTTTATTATTTTAATTTAAAATTATAGTAATTTCACATTGGGCTTATTAAAAAGCCAATGATAAACATAGTACCCTTAGGTAATGTTTAATTAGTAATTTAAAATTAAACCGTTTTTTAAGTACGAAAGTTTTATGAAAATAGTAGTTTTATAAGATATTATTGAGAGGTTTTGTGTCTTTAATTGTATTTTAAATTAAACGTTAAAATGTTTTCTTAAAAATAAATACGAAAATACCACAAAATATTTTCACAGGAGAGCATCCTTCAAATTATTAATAACCGCTGTTGCTATCTCATTTTTCTCTTCTTCTAATATTCGATAGCACTTCATTTCCCGCGCGGGAGTTGTTCCGTAGTAAACAAATTCTTCTGACAGCTCCAATATTTCCGCATCCCGCCTGCCCCCCGAGCGGAAGGGGGCGACCGGGGTGGCGCCCCACCGCCCCCTTCTAACTAACTACCCCCCGCGGAAAACTCTACAACATCTAGGAAAAAGTCGTAGAGGCTCTACGCCGTAGAATGCTACAGTGCAGATCTCGCGAACCAGGAAGAGATCTTCTCTTTCCCGCGCGCTACCGCCTCATCTCGCGGATGGGGTAGCAGCGGCCCCTTACCGAAGGCGTAATGATTTTTTGGCGATGAATTTATATTCGCGGGGGGAGTTTTTAGACCGGGTGGGGGGCGGTGCGGGGGAGGAGCGCCCTCATTAACGACTGGCAGATATGCAATTCTGATCTTTGAAGAATAATAACTACAACAGAGAAAAAAGGCGCGTTGGAACGGACGTACGCGGGCCGCGCTACGCGGGATATCTCCCTTTTGTGACTTGTATGTTATATTATTTGAACTCAAATGTTACTTTGCTTTAAATTTCGGAGTGTTTTAACTGTGCGATGTGATAAAAATTTAAAAAATAATACAAACAACATGTTTCAAACCATTATAAAAATAAATAAATACTGTTCAAAAATACTAAAAAACCATATATTGTGTATGAAAAGTAATAAATATTATTTATACAATTCTTTAATTTACAATTAATTTTAATACAATAATATAATACACAAGTGTTAAATAAGTCAGGTTGTTTACACAACAATATGTTATGCAAACATCTTAAATTCCATGTGAGTGTCTACGCCACGCATGTTCTGACCGTTGGGAGTTTGTTTACACTTTGTATAGAGCTACGAGCTACGAACTACTTGCAACTTCATTACTCCCTATCACTAAATATATGATTAAATAATAATCAAAGTAGGTACTTACCGTGAGTTGCGTAATAATACGTTTCTCAATCAGATGATAATCATTCTACTATACATATAATAATTCAATTAATCAATTTGTTTCGTATATCTAAAAGAAGAGTTTTGTAATTTCGATTTCACTTCATGTACTCCTTTAATTGAGGGGTCGCAGAAATATGCTTTGATAAAATACTTTAATTATAAGCAGATTTTAATATCTAAAGTCGGGAAGTGATGTTATTAGCATATTGTTTGCACCTTGATTTGATGCAATCACACTGTCTTTGTAACTAAATTTTGTTAGTTAAAATGACAAAATTATAGGCGTCTTCATTCCCAGGCGTATTGACGCAAAACTAGTATACAATTCATGTTAGTATTTGATTTCATCCCGAAAAAGATGAGTACCTAGGTGATAAAATCTAAAAAAAAGTTTCTACTGGCTAATTAATTTAATTATTTAGTACTGTCCATGCTCGGTTATCCCAGTCTGTTAACATGATAATATTAAAAGTTATCAGATCAAACAAGTTAAAATATTTAAAAAATATATAAATTTAATTGAAATAATGAGCGCATCTCTAATTCGTGACGTAATAATGCCAAGGCTCGTGCAGCTAACTGTTGCGAGCGAGAGATCAAATATCTGCTTCCCATTCCCACAATTAGGAAGTAAAAAAATGAAAAAGCGCGTGCTCCAGCAGTCAAAATTCGGGGGGGCAGCGGGGGGCCACCCACCCACTCACCTCTCCCTCCGCCCGCGATACACGTCTAAACACCCCCCTTCCCGACTTACACAGAGAAGAGCGCGAAAAGCCCACCAACACAGGCAGAAGCCCGTGGCACATTTTATATTTTAATTGCAATCACCCGGGGTAGGTTTCTGGGAGGCTGTGATGGAGGGAAATTTAACCCCCGCTCCGTGTGGCTGTGTATGTTAAAATTGAGAGGGAGACAGGCGCCGCAGCGCTCCCTTTTAGACTTGCAATGTTATTTATCCGCGTGGAAAGAGAAAGGGGCGCTTTTTCGCTACAGCTTTCGGCGAAAGCTCACGCACTATTTTTTAGTGCCCGCTGATTACGCCAGATGTCCCGCGCTACGTCCGGGACTCTATACTTGCCGCGCATACGATTTACAATTCCACATTCCGTGCTGCAATACGTCCGACAGCAGATCCGTGTTTAGTGTAATAATTGATTGCTCCCATAATCATTTATGATTAATTTTAACATATTTAAAAAAACTCTTTTACACATTTTAAAAAACAAATAAAAAGTGAACTGATTCTTTAATTTCAACATTTTTATTTATTGAAAAAAACTTGCAAAAAAAAAACTTTTTCAAACTTCAATTTTAAATTATAAATAAAAAATACACATTTATTTATTATATTATCATACTTTTACTAAAAAAATATTAAAAAACAAATAAATAAATATAAAAAGCCTAGTAAAGAGTGTGTACGCCGAGTATTTGTATCAGGAGCACATGTTGACACGAGAGGTTCGGATATCTTACGTTACGTACGGAGCTCACCACTACTAGTGCAGCGTCTCCGTGGCGTAGTACTATACTCTCCAAGCGGTACACACCTCCATTCAATATTCGCACTATTATTTTTCCCCGCTACATTTTTTCGAACGCTATCCAAGTTTTTAACTCGCAATTACGCACAGAGATGTCACGGTCGTGCCTAAAGATAAAAAAAATCGTACTGATTTTTTTCGCGCTTGCCAAATTGCAAATATTCGGGTGTGAGCGGGCGATTCGCACTCCGCGACGTGATTTGTTTAATTATTTCGCATAAATAAAAGTTTTTTTTGCATTTTATTAACAAACACGATACTCTTTTAAATCATCCTTTAGCGTGGTACAAAAAATATTAATTAAATATGCAACCTGTGAGCAAGATAGTAATTTTTGTTTTGGAATCCGTTAAATGCATTTCGAGTTTTGACATTTGTGACACGTGAGTGAATTAATAATAGTTTATGCAAGTATTTTAAAATGTTGTGCCTTAAAGTGCTTCAATTTTTTTTACATTTTTTACGTTAAACTAACGTATTTTTAAAATATTTACCTCGACTTTCATCGACAATGTAATTTCACAACAAATAATTAGAAAAAGACATAACATTCGTAAGAGATAATTGAGAATCATTTGATTTATCGTAAATGACACAAATATGAAATAAAAATCATTTGAATTAATAAAAAATCATTAAGTTAGTTAAATAATTGAAACAAATAGTTAATAAAATGCAAAATAAAATAATAGTTCTTTTTTCATATCACAAATAGATAATATTTTATTAATGTTTTCCGCGAGAATTAAAAAATAAAAACAGAGTAAAAGAAAGTCGATATTATCGTTTGTTGTCAATAACACATTTGCAGTAGTGAGATAGTTGTGCAGAAAAATGTTGATAACCTATGAATTAGACGTGAGACCTCTGACATAAAAAATCATTTGCATATAGACCTATTGTATAATGTATGTAATATCTACATACTTATAGATATTACGCTTATCGAAGCTTTTTGCCATGCAGTACGTCGCAGCGTTTAGGTTAGCGTATATCCAACACTAGATTCATATATTTTTAAAATAAATTTTCAGCTACATATATAAAAATACTAAATTAATAATCAAACACATTAATTAATATAAATAATGCTTATTTTAAACCAACGATTTTTAAATTAACCTAAAATTTTTCATTGTAAGATCGTAAAAAAAGTTTTTCAAAAAAATGTTCATATAATTTGCAAGCTGAACTATAATCATGTACAAGTGAATTTTATATTTTTTTATGTTTACAAATTGCTGATTTCTGCATTTTTCTTTCCATAGGTACTTAACTAAATACTGAAAATTGATTGTAAAAATCGCCACCGTTATTTAACCAGATATAAAATAAAGTTTTAAATATACATTAATAATTATTTTGAAAATGCCGAGCGAGTGTAAAAACAAATTTTATGAAAATTACATTAATCGAGCCGGTGACTACTGATAATCTGCCAAACTGGGTCAGCTCAGCCAATGTCTTAAGGTAATTATTCATATTATATATTAAATTAATACATATTCTTTGTTAGTACATGCTACATATATTTCTATTTATTTATCGTAGAATATACCTACGAACTACTTGCGTTAGCGCTGACATGATAATTTCTTGTCATTAAATATTAGAATTTTTCTTGTACATTATGTTATGTTCTTGCTTTGTGCTATTATTTCTACATTTAAATTTATTTTTGAACAGCGATATATCAAAATATTAATAAGTTGTGCTAGAAAAAATAGATAACAGAAAATTATAAGCCTTTTAACATTTTGGAAGTATTTTAAATTAACTTTCACGGCTTGGGATATTATAATGTTTTTACTGTTGATATGTACACAAAGCTCTCATAAGATATGTTAATCTACCTATTTACAAGTGGAGTTCAGATTATTATGGAAAAAAAAAATTGTTTTTATACCTACTTGATGGCCCGTTATTGTCACCCTCCAACTTTTTGTGTCCAAAAAACTGTCTTCTATTTCAGAAAGAAGATTTGGACATGATTTGAGATTTTCAGGGCCATCGTGAATTGTTTTTCGGGTGCTTTGATTCCTCCTTCTTTAACCAATGTTTTGAACAGCATTGCGGCATCCATCAGCATTAATTTCCATCGGTTATGATGATAAACACTGTAACGCTATCCAAAACATTGACTAAAGAAAAAAGAAGTGAAACACATAATAATTTCGTTAATCATTTAAAAATTATAAGTGTTACTAACTGCAGGTATTTTATAGCGCAAAATAAATAACCAGTGGCTTGGGAACCGTTTGCTCATTAAATAAAAATTAAACGGTTTTTAAAAATTCACCAAACGTGCTTAATTTGTGCTTAAATACGTTTCTTAAATATCGGGTTGCTGTTCTATTCCAAAGCAATGTTACAAAAAATTCCCTTTTTTTTCTAAATAAAAGTTAAGAAGCTACGCTCTTGACTTTTGCGTGTGAGAGAGCGCTAAGTTTGAAAAATTTCACATTATTGATGTTGTTTAGTCGAAAACGATGTTTTAGTTGCTTAAAAAAAATCGCTTTTGTATGAAGAATTTCAGGAAATTTCAGTTTGGCAGTGCATTGCACCGATTTCCTGAAAATCTTCATACAAAAAAAACCGAATTTTCAAAAAATAGTTTTCGACTTCAATAACATCAATCATATAATTTTGTAAATATTAACACTCTAATACACCCAAAAGTCATGGGCCGCCACTGATAACTAACCAAAAAATACAAATATATATTTTTTTGATAATTCTAAAGAGGAATATTTAAAATATGTATATAACAACCTAAAAATTAACTAAAGAGCTGGAGAAGGTAGAGAGAACTATTCTAACTACAAATTTACAGTTCTGTGTGGTTTAGGTATTTAATATTATAATACCTCGACGAGGAAAAACATGAACATGAATAAATCTATAAAATGAATTGTCCAACCAGTGGCTGAATTGAAATGCGTATATTTCTAACCCAGGCATCGTGGCTTCGCTTACTCTTTTAGCTAAGTCCTTCATCATTGCAAAAGCAACATTTTCAGCTTCTAATGATGATAATAAGAGTTCTTAACAATTATTGTCAGGTTATGAGAGAAATTTTTTCTTTCTTTTTTAAAAAAGTAATAAAGAAATACTACATCATTCCATTTAATTCTTACCTTTTTTCTCATTGTAGATTTGACGTTAAAACAACTTTGTAATTATAGTCATTCAAGATCGTTACTAAAATAATACAACATTGAAGAGTTATATAATTATTTTCCTTTCTCGTTTTTTTAATTAAAAAGTACCAGTAAGCAATATGATTAATTCATTTTAAGGCTTCAATCGAATTAAATCACATAAACCATGAGCTTTTGATGGAAAATATTAAAAGCTTTATTTATTTACGTTCATTTTCATATTCTTTATTTAAAACGATTATTTGCCTACGTATAATTATGATTCTGAAACATCTGAACTTCTGCCATCCTTCAGTGGTATACCGTGTTTTGGATATATTGCAGAAATATTTGCATAGATTGATATTTATGTAAGAGAAAAAAAATGTGCAGCAACCTGTTTAATATGTACAAATATTTAATTGTGAGGTTGAATTTTTTCGACAATTTTCATGCGAAAAATTACGGCACACCACTGAGAACGGTATTCGGTATTTGGATATTTGAAATTTTAATACATAAACGTAGATATCTACTTGACATTATAAATTATACCTTATGAGAAAATATACATAGGAAAATAAAAATATCGCATTATATTTCCAAATACCCAAAGATCAAAATAAAGATTTAAAGCTATGCCTAATTTAATTTATTTCAGGTTGGTACTAAATTTAATTCTTATGCTTGCTATCATGAAAATAATATAATATGGTTAGTTGAATTGTATAGCATTTTAATGAAGATATTGACTTTTTAACATGATTTTAATATCAAAAACAATAAGAAGAACGCATTAGCGATATATTATTTCAAATATTTTAAAAACGTACATTGCTTCATTACAGTTTAAAAATAATTATTCAGATCGGCAAATAACAATGCAGATTTCTGAAAATCCGTCGGACACAACGCCAAACATTTATTTTATTTAAAAAATGTATAATTTACCTATGTTGTAAAAAAATCATTTATGTGTACGTATGTGTACGCGGAGAAAAAAATAATTATATTGAATATTGTTAATTTATTAAGAATCTCTTCAAATTATTCGTAATGCAGTTAAAAAACGGGATTGTAGGCACGAAAGACTTGATAGATTTCCAAATATTTTTTTAGTAAAATACGAATGTATTATCACTATGTCGGAACAGATGTTCATAAAAATCCTAATATTTCCGCATTTCGTCATTGTATCAAGGAAAATGCAGGCGCATGAACACGTGTTCCGATATATTAGGAATTAATAAAATTTTATCTGGAAATGTCATGCAATCCCGTTTTTAACCGGCTTACCAATAATTTGAAAAGATTTTGAATAAATTAGCAGTACTAATTTTTCTCCGCGCATAAAAAGCCGGCGGTAAAATTTGGTGAAAACACCGCGAGAATAAAAACGGGCGACAAATTGTCAAAAGTTTTCTAAAATGTTAACTGTAATTTTAATTTTTGTAATTTTAAACATTGTACTTATTTTTTTATTTATTGCTATATATAATGTGAATTTTATTTATTTTAGTACATATGTAACCAACGCACTATGTACTATTTTATGTTAAATAAATAAAATAGATTGCGTGTAGGACTGACCCAGCAGATTTCTGTAATTTTCCAAGTGGGCTAAAGAAGTTAAGTTTGGACGGACGAAATAGTTTTTTATGTAGATTAATATATACTAATTAGATTGAAAAGATTTAGAGAAATGGTTTAATTTTGAAAAAAATGTGAAATATTATTTTTATTAATAGTATTTGGGCAGTAAACTTTGGACAAGATAAGTTGATGATTACATGACTAAATCCATTTAAAACCAGCCAAATGCAATATCCGCCCGACATTAATATTGATTACATGTGTTTTTTTTGGTTTGCAATGATTATTAAAGAAAGTGGCATTACGATGACAATTTTCTGATAGTATATAAGAAGACTAGTTCTTAACTGTTGTACAAATGTCACTACTTCTGAAAACAAATATTGAACATTTCTAAAGGCTAAGCTTGTAAAAATGTAGGTATTGTTAGCCTGCCATACTACTTGTTTTAATCCTTACACTATTTTACAAAAGATTAATCAAGGACATCTTTTATATGTATATATTTCTCTTATTTAATAAATCATAAACTAAAATTTTCTGTGAAATCTTTTAGAATCAGAAGTAGTCGGAGTAGTACATAATTTCAAATCATTTATTTTCTATAATATTTTTTTTAAGAAATCCTATCATGAATATACAATTTGTCTAAAAAAGGACAATTGTCAATGACAATTTTTTTAAAGACGAAAAAAGAACAACTAAACACGACGATTTCAAATTTTGAAAATAATCTTTATAGAAACATTATAACGGCCACCATCTCAAACCAGAAAATAACGTACAAAAAAAAATTAAATACAAACGAAATGAAAACCGGTCGAGTTACAACAATACTTCGCTACTTTCAGTCAAATATCTCAAAAAAATACCATAAAAATCTGCACATTACAACTAATCAGTGTATTGGGTTAAGATGTAAATAATAATGAAAATATGCAATTTTTAAAATTTTCTTTTCTTGGTCGTCCGTCCCTGAAAATGATTCTACAGGTAAAGCTTGTCTGCGTATTCCATGTGTTGTCGTCTAAATCAGTAGCGTTCTTCACAGGGTTACGAAGATAGAAAGGGAACTCTAAACGCCTCACACACACAATTCTTTCTTTGCATACACTTATCCCTTCCTATTCCGACTCAATGTCACGTATTGACACTTAATAAAATAATATTAAATTCAATTAAATAATTTATTACACGAATAAAATATAATATTTTCAATAATTACAGCATTGCCTGAGCGTAGCGAAATCGTGTTTTAAATCGATAATTTGGCATTTAATCTGTCTGAAAATATGTTTGTTATGTTCCGGATCCGGTTAAATATGGTGGCCGTGTTACGTAATACCTTTTTATTCCGCCAGAGTTCGTACAATCGCGGTTCCTACTACGAGCTTTCGAATGTAAATAATCAATATTATGGTAGGAAGAAATTTTGAAAAATGGCTTTTGTCATTGAGATAGGTCGCCGCCATCTTTTATTGATAATAAACTAGGAAATAAACTGACAGTTTAAGCGACCTATAATCGGACTTTTGCACTGGGCTAGTATATTTAGTAGTATAGGTTAGTAGCATGGAATCAAAGATATTAGAAGAACGAGATATGCTATGTTGGCCGCCGGACCGTAGCCGGAGTACTACCTAATTAGGGTACTTTGAACGGTATCGGGACGTGTACGCACAGAAATCTGTTCTATGTATTAGTGCGGATACCTTAGCGATGCCTTAGCGTAAGCGAAGGTGTGCAGTAGTATTGGTGAACAAAACCGGCGACACTCGGCAAAACAATTCCACTCAGTACGAACTGCGCATAGCACATCTCGTTCTTCTAATATCTTTGCATGGAATAGTACCAAACCATGCAAAACCCAGTGAAAAAGTTCGAAAACAGGTCTCTGTCAGTCTAACTGTCAGTTCATTTTCTACAGCAAGGCCTGTATTAATAAAGATGACGATGGATACATATATTTCCTTGCATAAATTACATAATTCCTTATTTTAAATGTTTAAAATGTTCGGCGTGTATTTAAGTACCTACACATACATTACAGACTTCAGAGCAAATTTTGTTTTTGATTTCTTAAATAAGAGAAAATTAGAAACATACTTCTTTGGACGCGAGGTCTACGGTTCACAGAATTATTACTATATACATAGAATATATATTATTCCCTATTCTATAATCATATTATACCATCACTATTTCTCGTGAAATGAATCTGTTAATCCTGGAAAGATTTACGTATGTATCCATAACATTTTTATTCGTAACCGACATCAAATTTTTACAAAACAACAAAAAACTTAACGGTATATTTATACGATTGAAATTAAATAAATAATTTTATTTTAGTTCTATATTCAAAATATGAAAATAACTTATAAAGTAAACGTGTAAAAAAATTTATTTATGCTCTTTATTTGTTCATTTGTTTAAAAATAACATTCAAGGCCAATGAAAACTACTGTGAATTCGTAAGCTTCGTAATATAATATGTCGATTCAAATCTTTATTTAATAATCATTAAAATTGCAGTATTCGTAAGTCTATTGCTGGAATTACAGTAAATAGTTTGCCAGACAAATTGAGTTTCGCCATCTGCGGTAAAATAAACACACCTATGTAATTATTTTAAACAATAATAGTCGTCGAATTTAAGTTTGTTTCAGAGACCCAATCATTTAAACGACTAAATCAGATCGAAACGACAATCTAGTACAAGGCTGCCCAACCCCAGGCCCGCGGGCCACAATGTGGCCCGCGAACGAATTATAAGTGGCCCGCGTGAACCATTTTCAAAAAACCCGCCAATTTGAACAAGTGTCGCGGGCCCGAGGGAAAAAAACAATGCAGCTTGGGCGATTTATCGCTATTTAGGCTACTCAAAACGAGAATCAGCGACGAAAAAATCCAACCTGTTGAACTCACTTTTTAAACAAAAATACACCGGTTTTTGATATAATATTTTTTGCGCCGAAATGGAATCTTGTAGCCACCCCCCCCCCCCCCCCATGGAATCCGAAAATTTGCTGTGGGGAATCACATATGATGTTTTTGGGTGCGTGGAATTTTTTTCTCAGCGAAGTTCCGTAACAACCCCCCCCCACCCCATGGATTTCAAATATTTTGTGGGAACACTCATTTTGAATTTTTTTGTGGGGAATTATGTTTTATAGAAATTCTCTAACAACCCCCCCCCCCCCGCCAGTGATTCAAGATCGTCAATTTGGCCCAACTGTTAAAAAGGTTGGGCAGCCTTGATCTAGTATATTCTACTGAAACAATCTTCCCAACAAGCCTTTCATTGATTTTATTCATCATTAGACACACATATAATATACATGTAAAAGTATTTTTTACATATATATTTTACTGTGTCGGTTTCGTGAATATTTTATCTCGAAGTAGTATGTGCGCTTAATTCTTCTAAACTGTGCAACGGATTTTTATAGGATTTTCAATATCATTTAAAGATTTTCTTCCGGTAGGTCTATACATTCATGCATCTTTATTTATAAAAAGTCGAGAAGAGTCAATGTTTTTTAATCAAGTTTTAAAAAATATTTTTTCGTGTGCTTACACTGCTAACGCTGGCTCAACCTCATGACATACACCAAAATAATTTATTACGGAAATGTATATCTTAAAAAGGCCTCATAACCTCAAAACTTTACCCTAAACCATTTATAAGTCTCCTAGCAACGCCGGGTATACATCAGCTAGTTACAAATATTTTATTTTAATAATATGTATATTTTTGGATACGTTAGAATCAAAACTATTTGACATAATTAAATCTGGTTGGTATTGGTAACAATACTGTGATTTGAAAACTTTTATAGATTTGGGCGAGTTTACTAATGTTATTGACTTTTTCTGATGATCCATTGATAAGTCAAGATATTTAAATTGTTTAGATTTTTTATTGTCTTCTTTTGTCACGTTATTACACACGCTAGAGAATTCTACATGAGAACGGGTCATTTTTAACACGTGGCAAAACTTATCTATCAGTTGTAAACAGTAATTTTCGATTCAAAATTCTGCTTTAAGAGGTGGAGAAAAGAGAGGGGGGTGGTTTTAGAAATCTCAAATAGACAGTGGCCTTCCTCATGTTCTGAAGGTCAATGGGCAAAATTTCATCAAGGTTTGTATACAAATTCAATCCACGCCACCCGCCACAGACACTCACTCACCTAGGTGGTAACTAGATAGTAAATTCTGTCTAAACTAGTTTTAGACAGAATTCAAGATAAGATCGTACAAAGAATGACTGTCCATTTTAAAATGGTTAAAATGAAAACTCATTATTACAATTTAGGAAAAACACTTTTTCAAATAAATATCCATCTATTTGTCCAAAGAAATAATAAAATATTTACTAAATGGATATGAATTTTACCTAACTTCACAGCATTCGGGAAGGTGGTAAGTAACTAGAAGTAGCGTTTGGAGTACATTTCGCGTGATGAAAAAAAAGGAACAGTCAGATAAATAACAAAATTCGTACTTACTTTTGAATTGCCGTTACACATTACTTCGAAAAAAACTGCATTTCTCAAATATGTCAAAACATCAAAAACAAAAATATAAAATCTCCATAGCTTTATTAAATGTTTTCTATTTCAGGTAACAATTTTTTTTTCACAAAATCGAATTTTTTTACAAAAAAAAAATTTCAAAGCTCCGTAGCTCGTGATTGAAATAGCTCACCGTTATTGCATTAACCCCAAAAAAATCCATGAAAACAAAAAAAGAGAGAAATAATCTGTGCAAATTTCATGACGCTAGAGCTCAAATATTTCATTATTAGATTATTCTATTTTACACAAAGTACCTGCTTAATTGTGTAACTATGGTAGCATAACACAAACCCGCTATAATAACCCTCTTTTTAAAAAAACGTGAACATGACATATTTAAAAATAGATTGAAATCGTAAAAGTTATTTACAAATATTATAAAATTTTGTAAATGTGAATATTCCATACTCTCTTTCCGCGGTTAGATATTATGTATAGTTATTAAATATGTATATTACATTACAGATATATATATATATATATATATAATCGTCTGTCACGTTGACGAGGAGAATACTGAAAAAAAAACTAACTACACACGTAAATGGCGCTTTGTAATTCTAAAATTAATTTAAATATCACTGATTAATTCAAAAGTTCTTCACACCTAAGTAAAAAAAAAATCACAAAAAAAGTTAGGTGTAAAATTTCCGCACTGAAAAAATATGATGATGAAATAATGATAGTGTTTTATCTCCATTTATAATCTAAAAATCTTTTCGATCATAATTCTATAAAAAAAATGTCATAGTTGACAGAGATTTAAGTAATGGTAAAAAAACGAAATCAATTAAAAATATTTTAATATTGTTTCGATAATCAACCATTTGTTATTTCACCTATTTGTAAATCTATTTGTTACGTTCCGGTTCCGGTTCAAAATTGTGGCCTTGTAGGATACTACATTTTTATCCCGCCTGAGTTCGCATGATCGTGGTTCCTACTATGAGCTGTCCAATCGAAATAATGCTAGAAGATTGTTATAAATATGTGACATTTCTACGAAAATATTTTTTAATTTCTTACTTAAAAATACGTCAAATATTTTTCGTTCATAATTAATAAAGTTGGTAGGTATTTAAGTACTTAGTTACAATTTTTAAATTTATAAAATAAAATTATAAATATACATTTTTTTGAAAGCTAGGTCTAAGGTTAACAGAACTACTATATAGAATCATCATGAATAATTATTCTCTAATATAATATTTAATCATTAATAATTTACAAATAATAGAAACATAAATATTGAAGTTTAGTCCAATCTTAAGGCGAATATTAAATTTAGGCCGAATACTTAATTTTCTATCCGTTACATCGCTAGTTTAATTTATTTTTCTTTATTTTGGCTTTCACCCTTTAGGGGTTTTCCTGGCCATACACGATTAACATTTTTCTTCTTATAAAAAAATACAACAAATGACAGAATATAAATATACAGATGATTATACATCATAAACATAACATAACGTAGCATAAATAAACCTAACATAAATATAACATAATCGGTACAGAGCTGGTAACAGTAGGTAATTACAAAATTATAAAAATAGGAACCTGTGTACTATAATGGTGGGCATTTTTCGTTATATAACCAAAGAGATTTGTCCAAAATTAGTAGCGTTTTTTTTAAACAGAACTATGAAATTGACAAACTTATAAATAAATACAGCAAATAAGAGTATATAAATGTGTTTAAAAAGCAAAAAGATAAACATAACACAAACCTACCATAAACATAACATAAAATAATCATGAAAAGTGGATCTTTATTTTACTTGAATTAAGAATCTTTTGTAGCTTTAATAAATGTGAAAATCAAAAAAAAACACGATACGCCCCTGGACTAGTGAATAGACGCCATTTTAGGCAATTTTTCAGTTATCGCTGTCATTCAGTAGTGAGTCGCTGAAATCTTGCAAGCGTATCTGTTGCGAATTTATTATTATAACGAAACATTTAATATTTATGATCCCAGATAACTAACTACTCGTATCTAGTCCTTATCAACTTATCTTATCGGTGGTGGAGAGTTGCACATTTGGAAGAAAATTATGAATGAGCCCTGCCTAATCCTGTGTTCTTACATGGCCTTCCTCATTTGTTAGGTTACTAGCTGAAGCACCCGGCGTTGCCCGGGCTGTATTCTGTTTTTAGGGGTGAGAATATGTGGTGTGGTGGTTTTTCTCATGTAGACAGTAAAAATTTAATCAATCTCGGAATAAAACGGAAGATTTCCATATGAAACAAACCCACAAACATTTATCATTACATATATTATGTAGATGGATAGATAGATAGTGAACTTCCTCTAATTAATTATCAATAAAATTGTAAGTTTTTTTAACATGCTGAAGTACCCGGCGTTCCCCAGGCTTTATATAGAGTTTTTTGAAGACAGATGTGTTGGGTAATTTTCATGGTTATCAAGAACGTCAAGTATTCAAAATTTCATGTAGACAGTGACCTACCTCTTGTTTTAAAGGTTTTTTTATAAAAATCGAATCCGCGCCTCCGACAGACACATTTCTTTATATAAATAAAACACATATAGATGAATTTATTTATTCACGCCTTTTTGAGCTTTTACTCTACAACTCATTTACCCATAAGCGCCACTGAGGTGATATCAGGATACTTAACAAAAATGGCGCTTTAAATGTTTTTCATTATGACTAAATTTTATATATACACATACACGTACAGTTTGTTGTTAAGCTTATTCATTGTTGATAGATGTATAAGTTTAAACATAGTATAATTAAAATCTCGTAGTCATAGATTCATTTCTATTGTGAACTACGTCACTTTAAAATGTACCCATGCAAATCTGTCCCAAACTTTTCTATTATTGTTGGCTTTCAAATCTCAATCCGTGACGAAACATTGTGTAATTATTATTTATTTTTTTATTATTGATGGAGAAAACTTTGATCTGCATTTAGCTATCTCTACAAATATAATATGTCTTTCTAGAATTAGTGGTTTGCCTTTAAAATAATTAATGTAATTGTGAAGAAAGCTTATTTAGCTGGAAAATATATTCTTGAGTTTAAATAAATTTTCCAGATAAATAAGCTTTCTTCACAAAAGTTAATCTCGCGATGAGGATTTCTTGTAAATAATGTAAACGTATGAGGATTTCTTGTAAATAATGTCACATATGAGGGTTTCTTGTAAATAATGTCACATATAAGGATAATAATGTCTATTTGAGGATTTATTGTAAATAAATCGGACTATTACTTTTTAAAATCTGAATTATGACATTTGACATGGAATTTTTTGACCCGCTTTTTCACAGATAATATAAGTGACGAAATGACAAGCTAGAATAATATTATGATTCAATATTTTATTTTTCCAAGCGAATAAAACATATTTTAGTATATTAGGAGCTTTTATTAAGGTTTAAAATACCATAAAATCGAGGAAAACGCGGAGAGCTACTAGCAAATTTGGCAGTGCATTTCCATATCAATGCGCTAAGCTGAAAGTTTCAACACAACCTAGCCACCATAAATTTAAGTCACGAGATTAGATTCTATAAATGCAATTTTTTGGTCCGATTTTTTTTAAATTTCGTGTGCACTTTAATGTCTAATAATTATCAATGTGGATAGTACCTAATATCACTTAACTCTTCTTTATCGCACTGGAAGATTATTGCAATTTAAATTTTATTCATATAGAATCTAACATGGCTTTTTTATCTTTCTATTTGTTGGAGTAATCCATCATTTTATTACTTATCGATAAATATTTTATCAGTTGGCAAGTTGCATATGCAAAAACACACATGAACACAATCTTTGGATAAAAATGGTCCTAAAATAGGCAGATAAAATCTAATATGTGGATATAATTCGTTACCACAATCTATTAATATAAAATGACTGCATTAACAACCTAAAACTATGTTTCTCATTCGATGCTTGCCTTTTCAGCATTATTTACTGAACAAGTTATGTACCTAATACGTGTTTTATTATATATTTAATCCTTAAAGTGTTGAAGATAATAGCAATGAAATTATGTAAGAGATAATAAAAACCAAAAATAAAAAGGTCACGGTCGTAACTGGGACTCCAACCCAGATCCTATAGTTTTACCAGGACTGGCGTCTTTACTAATTAGAACTATTATTACCACCTAATAATTTAATATTTCTTATCAAACTTAAATGTTTTTATACATTTTTTACTCTAGAAAAAATTAAGTAGTTTTTATTTTATTTTTATGTTGACGAATAAATTTTTATAACGATTTAAAATGTGCCATTTTCAATTCGCCCCCAGACAACACATTGGGTTTTATTCGTGAATTCGGCAACGATTGTAACAGTTTTCTTACTAGCCAGTGGCAGTTTCTCTGTCGTTTAATATCTTAAATTGAGCCGCTATCAATAACAACCCTTACGTAGATGGCGATAAGGTTTAAATTCCCGCTTAACACCATCCGCCTGTTTTGATTTATGCAAGAAAAAAACATGGCCAAAAAGTGCCTTTTATTTTATTTTGTGGATGTTCAGGCATAAATATTTAATTTTTTTCAGATCATTTTATAAATAACTTAATTTGCCACATTATACAATAAAATCATAAAAGAAAATGGGTTCGTAAGTAGGAGATTTTGAACTTTAAAGCAGTTTTCATAGGCCTTATACATTATTTTTTCTGAGCTTATAAGAAGACTTTTCTAAAAAATACTCGATTATTTCAAAGGCCAAGATGTATTCTACTCGCAGTATTTAATTAAAGCATCTGAAACAATTCTAGGCGACCAAATTTTCAAACCAAAAACACATGATTTTGCATTACTACGTATGGCATCGTCTTAAAACCGTTGTGCGGCTTTTAAAAAACCACAACTATGAATGAAAATAAAAAAATTTAAGCACAACGAACAAAATCAGAAAAATAAATAAAGGTATTCATAGTTTGTGTAAATGTTATTATTATTATTTCCCATGTTTTTAGCTGTGATCCAAGATACAATCTGAATTATAAAAAAATCTGGAAGAATCAAGAACTTTCCAATCCCACCAAAAATATGGCAGCCAAAAAGATTGGAAATAATTGAAGATGATGTTGGTAATTACAAAATGGTTATATTGCTACAAATGACTAAATGTAATGAGATTGCAATCGCTCAAGACTAGAGGATTTTGGTTCGAATCCCAGTTGCGACCGTTACTTTTTTTTATTTTTTTATTTCATCGTGAGTTTTTGACATTATCTTCTTCAATGATTAAATATTACGATGAGGTTTATTAGCTTCAATTAATTAATCCCAATAAATTAAATAATAATTTAATCTTCGATAAAAAAAATCGTTTAAATGTTGAAGAGATATCGCGAACATATTAACTATTCTTTAAAAATAAATCTGTTTTTAAAAGTGGCGTACACAACACAATTGTTGTAATTGTAACACATCTCAACGCCAGCCATTTAAATACCCCTCATAAAATAAAATCCAGTTCACACTTACTAGAAGGAATTTGAGTTCATGGATGTAGAAAGTAGCCTTATTTAATATATTTTCAGATGGCTACCATATTTTTTTATACATCAATACTTGTATCCACACTAAAAAGCAGAAATCTGATTGAAGCAGCAAAAAGTCTTCAACGTGTTATGAAATTTGCGCAATTCTAGAAATCAAATTTATTTCCCTAATTAGCTATGGATATTTGTAAAACTTATTAAATGCCAAAAAGTTTGCTAAAACGTCAACTTGGTTGTTCTATATTTCCTCTCTTTACCCAAAAAGACCTTTCTCACAACATCCCAAAAGATGACATATCAATTGAGAGAAAGCATTTTCCTTTGTGCCTCCTGTGCGAAGTTAGTGCTTAAAATGTTGTATCTTAAGAATAAATTAAGAAAAAAAAAAATTTAACATATTTTGCCATTTTTCAAAAAAATTTTGAAAGAATTTTTACTACTTTCAATTTTGCAATTTAAAATCATTTATTGAAAATGGAAAAATGCAATAACTGACAGTCAATCGCACTAGTACATGATCACTAGAACATCCCAGGCCGATATACATATATATTATCTTCAAAACCACTGTATTGACTTTTTTAATTATAGTTTTTTACAAAATTATTAGTAATGCACGTAATTAAATTATGACGACTTCGTTTATACTATGGAGATAATAGTTTTGTAATTCAATATCTTTTTAGAAAAGTTGAAATACAAAGCAAATAAGTTTAATTTAGTTCAATGACACTTTTGCATAAAACAAAGAACGCCTGTTTCAGTTATTAATTATTAATGTTTGGCCATGGAGAGGTGGTGCTCTGTTTATAGATAAGCAGAACGGCTATAAAAGCTAAGGCTATGTACATGTATATCACTGGATGCAGCATAATTATGAAAGTCTTCGACCAAGATAACTCAAAAACTGACTATTGCTCAAATGTGTAGAGTTTATTTGTTTATGTAATTGAAATCAAAAACATTTAATTCATTCAATTACCATGAAACTCAGTTTTTTGTAAAAATCGTCTAATTGAACATTTTTCTGTAAAGATCATCAAACGTGTAAATTCTTGTGATAATCACCAAACATATCTTTGTCATCATCAAATATTTATATGTTGACATTTTTGAAAATCATCAAATATGAAATTATGTACCTTTATAACATCGATTATATTTTTACAATTAAAATTATTAAAATTAGATAATAGTTTTGAACATTTTTGTGTAAAGATCATCAAACAAGATAATTTCATAGGAAAATCATCAAACTTAACACAAAGTTGAGGGTGTCGAAAAACATAACATTTCTTCTATAAATATTATCAAACGTTCTTGTTAAAACCATCAAACTTAACAATTGTGTTATGACCGTAAATCATTCTCAAAATCAGATAACATAACCTCAAACGTTGGGATCATCGAACTCACTATGTTTCCGAAATTCTTCCTACCAGACAGAAGTCAGTTTATTTCCCTTGTTACTAATGTATTCTGTAAATCCTCTTATGTTCTTGCATCCCAGATCATTAACGCTAAATTCTTAGTACCAGCGCCTATTACAAAACGGCCGCGCTGTCTAAAGAAAATAAACAAAAATAATCTGAGAGTTATGGGCATTCTTTTGCCGGTAACTTGTTAGAATAAAATTCTAGATTCGTATATAGTATTCTGGGTGGCAAGAGAAGACATAAAACAAGATAACAATATGATATCACCACCATCTTAGTCAACTGCTATCAATTCTAGAATTTTATTCTAACAAGTTACCGGTTAGAATAAAATTCTAACCGGTAACTTGTTAGAATAAAATTCCAGATTCGTATATAGTATTCTGGGTGGCGAGAGAAGACATAACACAAGATAACAATATGATATCACCACCATCTCAACTCAACTGCTATCAATTCACTACTGGACGAAGCTTTCCAAGTCCAACGCATTTTCAGAGTTCATTTAATTTGTAGTGCCACCTAATTTATAAGTATTTATCGTCAATAATCGAATGCGATGTGTTCATTTTTTCGAGTAAAGATTGCTCTGATGATAACCTACCTCTGATAGGAGAAAGTATCAAAAGATGGAGTGGATTTAAGGGTGGTTTTGAATTATATTTATCATAATGTGATAGCACAAGAGGGTAACATAGGGAGGCATTAATGAAAAAGTGAAAACCCATGAGTGAGGGAATAGGATAAGAAGAGTAATAAGACGAAGTTTGGGAGATTCCTACATATTCAGATCTAGTCAATAAATATAGTCAAAGCAACATTTATAAATGGCATTTTATTTTAAATCGCCCCTAAAGAAGACATTTTTTATCTTGATGACGAGATGTATTAGAAGTTAAAGGAGAAATTTTTATCTCACTGTGAATATATTAATACATATTGTCCGTTATCTGTTTGTGTAACGCGATATATATCTACACGGGTTCTGATTCTGATATCTTGATTCTGAGGAAAATCCGAAGAGTTATGATGACTTATCTTCAGCAAATAAGACTAAGTTTAGATCAATCAATACTATGCACTACTCACACAGTTACGAATGTGCCTAATAATTTTCCTTTAAATTACAACTGACGACGGGTTTGAACAGAATTTGAACAATTCGTCAATTTCATTGTTAATTTTCAATTATGTTATTTATGTGAAACAACCAATAATAATATAATAACAGATCTTAAATATAACCTTTACAGAACTTGATAATTAACTACGAAATTTTAAGAATTGTTAAATTCTCTTAAACAACCCATTCACCACGTTTATTTTCTCGTTCTGTGAAAGTTCTATCAAAATTATTTTATTATTTCAGTTCTGTGGTGAAGCAACTCCCTCGTAATGATATAATAACCGAACTTAAATAGGACTTTTACAGAACTTGAAAATTAACATATAAATTTGATAAATTTTTCAAACAGCCCGTTTCTAGTCTTTTAGGTACTCACTTGCGCCTGGATTGCATATACATAGTAGCACATTACATAATTCTAACATTAGAAATTAGATCTAACATTACAAATTTTAAATGACCTTAAAAACAAAGATAATTAGATCTAACATTAGAAATATTAAATGACCTAAAAACAAAGATAATTGTATCTAACATTACAAATTTTAAATGACTTTAAAAACAAAGATAATTAGATCTATTATTTATTAGACATTTTAAATTACCTTAAAAAACAAAGATAGAAATTTTACATATAATTATTTACGTCGTTCTTTGATTTGACCTGTTGTAAGAAAATAATATTATCTAAAATATGGGAAAAATGCTTCAAAATAAACGAATAGGATATTATCATTTTTGCTTATCATATGATAGTTTCGCCATTTATTGTTTTATTTGGCAAAGATTATAGTCATTTCTAAAATTGGAAGAGAAGAGATACGAACATTTTTTTAATAAAACCCATTCTGACCCAATTCAATTAGCCTGCATATATTTGAATGTGAATGTGAATAATTAAATGATAAATTAATAATAGCATTTAGTAATTTCGTCAAAATACAATGTATTTTTAAATATATCTTTAAACTTTCGGGAATGAATGCAATTTTGGAAGTGAAGTTTTGGTGGCACTCTACAATACGCATTTGTCTGAAAATGGATGATATTACGGCAGTTAATATACGAAATATATGTCGGTCCTACCCAATCGGAATTTCGCTCAATTGTTAACGCGGTTGACTCTAGTCCATGGGAAGAAAGGTTCAATTCAAACCAAGGTGTATAATATCTACTCGTAGTAAAAAAAAACGTTGATTCATTGATAGATCGTATAAGCCCATATATATTAAATTTAATTGCTTAAATTTATAATATTATGCACCACAAATGCATTGCCCATTGCTCCTTTGGGGTAGCTAGTGGTCGGATGGGATAATACTCGGCAATAATAGATAATATAAAACTTTCTCCCGTGAAGAAAGGCGTGACGCAACCGTCATGGGTGTATTCCCCTATCACTAATGTCAATGAGGGGTAATTTTACAGATAACAATGCTAAGAGTAGGTATCTAGATTGGCCGCTACAGAAATTTCTATAGTGATAAAACGCCTAAATATATCAATTCATTAATTAATGCAATGACATTTAAAAAATGATTAAGGTAAAAGCTTTTTCTGCACTTTGACTGTTGCAAAATTGTTTTATTCTAACAAGCAAACTAACAAACGCTTATCAACGACTCTTATATTTCTTCAAGCAACTTTGTAACTGCATGACGTTGACATATATTATTAATAGTGATTTCTGCAAAACAACAAAACATTCAACATAATTTTAAAAGTATACCAATATTTTATATAATATAAAAGGTAAATAGAAAAATTCATAACACGTCAAATGCATAATGCATGGAATTTATTAATTTATCGTAAGACAGAATGGACGGAACGACAGAACGGCCACATTTTTCAATAGCTGTCAAATTTTAAGATTGAAGAGAATGAATATCTATCGAATTCGATGAGTGTGTGTTTTTTTTAAATAACTGTAATTAAATTCAACATCGCCCTACTACTTTTTTAATGTCTGAGAGTTTTATATTTGAGCTAAAACCGCCCATTTTTCTATTTCAAAACTTTCCCTGAAACATAAGTTTGGATATCTTGTATTTTGTACTCTGCATTACGTGAAATGAACATTTTTCTATTTCCAAACTTTCCCTGAAATTATAAGTTTCGTCAACTTGTATTTAGTACTCTTCATAATATGAAATACATCATATTATTCTATTTCCAAACTTTCCCTGAAATAAAAGTTTGGTTAACTTGTATTTAGTACTCTTCATAATTTGAAATACATTACATTATTCTATTTCCAAACTTTCCCTGAATTATAAGTTTGGTTAACTTGTATTTGGTACTGTTCATGATGAATTTGGTACCGTTCATGAGACATCTCCGAGATTTTGACTATTTGATTTAGATTAAGAGCCTCTACCCACAAAAAAGCTTTTTTTAATGCGTAGATTATTAAAATAACTTAATCTTGCTTTGTTTATAACTTCCATATTGTTATTTCAAAAGGTACCATTATTTGACAAGATTAAAATCCCACACAATATCATTATACACGTTTTAATTTTTGAGCTTCTCCAATGATATTACGAACCTAAATATCGTCTATAAAATGACAATCAAATATTAGTTTAGAAAGAATTATATTTTGTAATTGTTATGTATTTTTATACTTATCTCTAATCTACAGATAGTATTAAATATACTTAATAATCTGAATAAAATGCATTTCACGATAATTCGAAGTAATCATTTAAGATTTGTATCTTTAACATAACACCCACTGGAAGAAGATTTAAGATTATTGGAATATTTACTAATTAATACTTGTTTTGTAAATCGTTTAGTTTATATTAAACGAAAAAATTAAACAGCTTTCTCTTAGCAAAAATTACAAAAAATAAGGGTCTAATTTTCCTTGACGTTGATCGTACTTTATAATTTTATATGAATAACTCATAAGAGACCACCCTGTGCGAAGCAAGTGAGACTATGGCATCTTTAATTTTTGTATGTTGGATATGAAGATATTGAGGAGTGCGAAAAATCATGGCTGGGTTCTGGGTTTTACCTTGCTCTGCAGATCTAGTCACTAAACAACGGTTAAAGCCATTAAATTTCGATTTTGATTGATAGTCTTTCAACTTTACCGAAGTCTCAATTTCGCTCCAGTATGACTCTGCTGATATTACAATGGTCTCTGGATCCCAGAGAATCTTAATTACTAACCATCTTACTAATTAGATTATTACACGCCCGTTCAACGTAGGTAAGGTAAAGCCGGCCTTAAGCCTGTTTTAATTCAGTTTTAACCAAACAAACAACATGGTCAATTTTTTTACTGTTATGTAATATTTACACCACGCTTTTAGTAAGGCTGTAAGAAAAATAAGTGAACTTACAAATTGCTTTATTATTTACCAACTTTTTTCAGTGTAATTTTATTAATCAATTTATTAATTCTTACAGTTTTGTCACACATGTCATGAAAACTTACCTGAAAATGTAAAATAAAAATAATAATAAAACGTTTCTTTATCGTGAGCGCATTTGTCAATAATAATTCATAATATTTTGCTGATAACTCGTAGCAAGTAAATTCGCTATGATAATTATTTTTCCTAATATCATTTATCAGTTGCATTCTGCGAAATGTATCTACCCATTAAATGGGTATTTCTACGAAAAAAATGATAATAGACTACTAATTCAGATTCCAATCTCCATATGCAAGTTTAAATAGATAACGTCATTTCTATTTGCGAATATTTTAGCATTGGTTATAAATCCTAATTTAGATTTTATCAATAAAATGTCATCGGCGTAAGATAACAACTGAAACTAACCGGATTAATTAATTACATTTTTTTTATTACGTCGTAATAATGTTAAACTTAATAAGTTATAGAAATATTCAAATGTTTATCCAAGTTAAATTACCCTTTGAAATACTCACGAAGGTTGAGAATGATTTAACCTAGGACTTCTCAAAAAAAATTTTGACATTGTACAGTCTCACCTCCTCCACATTCAACAAACATTAACACAGAGAAATTACTGATAAAAACATTGCTAATTTATTAAGAATATCTTCAAATCATTCTTAATCCGGTTAAAAACGGGATTGCAGTACCTAAACGAATGAATTGGTAGGTCTCATGATAAAAATTTTGTAAAATACCGAAACATTTTCACATTTCGTCATTATATATTATCAAGATTAACGCAGGTGCATCAACACGTGTTCCGATATTTTTACGAATTTACTAAAAGCTTATCAGGAAATCGCCTTTAATCCCGCTTTTTACCGGAGTACTAATAATTTGAAAAGATTCTTAATAAATTATTTATCAATACTCATTTTTCTCCTTGTAGTATTGTGTGCTTAAGTACATTCTTATCCCTTTCACATTCGAGCGATAATTATGCATATATTATGTAACGTATGTATTTTTTTTAAATATTTCTGTTCCATACTGAAGCAATAATAAGATACCGGGGCTTATTACATTTTGGTCTCTCTACTTTCAAGCAACTAGGCATATTTGCTTATTATTTAAACATAATTTCATTGTTGAGTATTTCACTATCAAGCAATCAAATATCTACGCAAGTAAGTTTTTACCTCTTCTGCTTTCAAATAATAATTAAATATATGTGCTTATGAAATTGACTCCCAAGCATTATTTGAACATGCTTAAGAACATTCAAACAAATTCAAATATCCTCGCTTAAGTACATTCTTATGAAATTGACTCCCAAGCATTATTCGAACATATATGCTTGAGAACATTCAAACAAATTCAAATATCCGCCCTTAAGTACATTCTTATGAAATAAACGCCCAATCATTATTCCCCATTTTAATGTCAAACAAATTCAAATATCGAAGCTTAAGTTCATTCTTTTATCTGCCGCATTCAAGTAATAATTTGAAATGTAACAAATTGGGTAGTTACTCTCCTGTAAATGAAACACCGATCTGGTCACACCATAGCATTTCGTATGTCTACATAATGTATAATATCATTTTTTCCGTTACATTAATAGATCGTTAATTATACACTTATTAATGATCAGTTTGTATCAGTTGGAGAAAGTTCCCATTTGAGAACCTCTGGCCTTTTCACGGACATTGGACTGGCCTACGTGAAATTTAGCCTAATAATTTATTGTGCGTCAGTGATAGTGCACCACACACACATGCACTTATCTATTAGTATTAGTTTGTGCTAATACTTTTCATGCCTATCTATTCGTACTTATTCACACGAACCTACTTTATTGGCCTATCTGCACAATGAGGTTGTGAAAAAAAAATACCTAAAAGATAAACGACACTTCCTGAAAGTGCACCAGTCAAACTATCTAATTTTTTTATCAGACATTAAATGCATAAAACATTTTTACGCGAAAGTTGTGTTTTGCGTGCGCTTTTTAGTATTTTGTATATATATTGTACATATTATATGTATTGCTCGGAAAGCTTAGTTACTAGTCGCGCCATGTTTATATCTATTTTTATACGCGAAATATGCGGCTAGGTTTTTGTTATTAAAAAAATATTATGTCATTTCCGTCAAGTTCGCTTAGGGACGACAAAACACAGTGAAATGTATGCATTATAATATAAAAAAGTTAGTTATACCTATCTACTTAAAAATCATAATATGTAATATGAACAGGGTTTCCAATAAGAGGTGTTATTTTGATATTCAATCGTAAAAGATCAATGGTTTCGTTGCTTGTGTGGCCGTCTTGTTGAAAGTAAACATTTTCCAGATCAATACCATTTGATTCCGGCTATGAAAAATCATTAATCATCTCTCAATAGCGCAATCCATTCACCGTCACTGTTGCTCCAGCCTCATTTTCGAAAAAGTAAGGTCCAATGACTCCGCCGGACCATAAACCGTACCAAACAGTCACACGTTGAGGATAGAGAGGCTTTTCAACAATAATTCTTGGGTTTTCCTAGCCCCAGATGCGACAATTTTGCTTCTTGATGAAGCCACCGAGGTGGAAATGGGCCTCATCACTCAAGATGATTTGCATTTGATTCACTCAAGTGAATTTTAATAATTTCAATGCGTTGTTGAAGCGTGTATCGTTCCATTTTTATTAATGACGTAGTTTTTACTTGTCAAATGTCAAAAAATAACAGCTTTAAAAGTAACATCTACTGAAATAGCGGGCTATTCAAAATAACACCTCTTATTGGAAAACCCTGTATATCACAATGTAGGTTGTTACTAAAGTTTAAATACAAAATGGGTACAAAATAGACTTAGTAGATTTGGAAATCTATATTTTTACTAGTACGACTGCAGTTCCAGTCTTTTGTTTAAGGATGAAGAACCAATCGAATATGGCTAAAGTAAAATAAATAATTTAAATTTCTAAAAAAAATAATACAGCTTAAGGCATTCCCTCCTTGAAAACTTTTGATTAATTTTGATTGACCTGGAAATGCAGATCTAAAAACATAGCTAAATCCATTTGGCTACGTTTCGCTTCTGAATGGCGGTTTTTTACCAGAGCGAAACTTAGAATATCTTCCACTCTGATCTAATATATACCTATATAAGATATATGCATAAAGACTGCAATTAAAATACAACATCTTTTCAGGAGAGCGATTTAAAATTTATAAACTGTTATGACTTTTATTGGGTGTAACAAATGAATATTTTAAAAAATAAATAATCTAAAATTTTATTTTTTTAGACTTATACTCTTTCTGTCTAACATGATATATAAATTATAAAACTTAAAGCTTGGTCATATTAAATCAATAACTGATTCCGCGAATCAGTCAATTGATTCGATAGTTTTGGCAATCGCCACGAGTAGAATGGCTACCAGTGTTGTAAAAAAATATCGTCATAACATTTTTTTATCACTATAAAACGACTTATCACGAGGACCGCATATCGCTATTATAACTTCACTATCGCTGCACACTCTACAGCGGACCTAATGTTTTGTCTAACAAACACAATTTTTTAAAAACGCATGCAAAGTTCCGAGCTGATAACGCAGGAGAAACTTTTTAAAGAATAAACTAGTAGCTTTGTAACCGTAGACCCCCGCGTCCCGGAAAGTATATTTCTAAAATTCTCTTATTTAATGCCATGCACAACGTCGTGTAATATTCTAAATTGAGCCGCTATCAATAATAACCCCTACGTAGATGGCGATAAGGTTTAAATTCCCGCTTAACACCATCCGCCTGTTTTGATTTATGCAAGAAAAAAACTTGGCCAAAAAGTTCCTTTTATTTTATTTTGTGGATGTTCAGGCATAAATATTTAATTTTTTTTCGATTATTTTATAAATAATTTAATTTGCCACATTATAAAATAAAATCGTAACCGAAAATGGGTTCGTAAGTAGGAGATTTTGAACTTTAAAGCAGTTTTCATAGGCCTTATACATTATTTTTTTCTGGGCTTATAAAAAAACTCATCTAAAAAATACTCGATTATTTCAAAGGCCAAGATGTATTCTACTTGCAGTATTTAATTAAAGCATCTGAAACATTTCTAGGCGACCCAATTTTCAAACCAAAAACACATGATTTTGCATTACTACGTATGGCATCGCCTTCCAAAATTTCTTTCTAAATCATAAGATTTATAAGTAGGTACTTAAATACCTACCTACTTAATTATAAACCATTTATTTTATGTAACATTTTTTCAATTTAAAATTCTGAATCATACAATTCGTCCGAAAAAACGTCGCTATCTGGATGACTAAAATTTAGGTACCATACTATTGAAATAATCCCGTGTATAGTCCTAATTAGAAAGTCCAAATAAACACGACGATTTTACATTTAAAAAAATAATCTCTACGGAACCTTTAAAACGATTAATTAAATACGTGTTAAACTTCTTGAATTTCGCTCCACGCTCCCGTTTTAAGGTTAGGAAATACGCATAAATATTTAAAATAACCCAAACTAACACCCTGAAAACCTATTTTGTGCGTGTTTAGTGAAACCCCCTATTTGACGTTGTCTCCATTAGATATTTAAGTTGAAATCAAGTGATGTTTTTTAAAATAGCCTTAGCATGCAGCGGAATTCGACAAGTTCACCCAATATTTAACATTTGAAAAACATCTGTCAAGTTTTGAATAAATAATATATTTTTTTATATAAAACGAAAGTGAGAGTAACTTTTCTAATACCTTGTCTAATTAATTATGTTTTTTTAGTTTCTTGTAAAGTAGTAATTACAGTTAACATAAAAAAACCATCAGTAAGCGACTTTAAAAACATTATTTCAGTTGAGATTTTTAATATTTCTATTGCATTATATGTCGATGCATAATACTGAGTTTTTCATTTGCCTTCAAGAGCGGTATATTATTTTGAAATACATTCAAAAACAGCAAATTTATCTGAAATCAATATAGACATTGTAAAATGACAAAGGCTTTACGGGTTAAATTATATATTTTTTTTAATTTAATTCGATTTTCAAAAACTATATTATATACGTACTTCATTTAAAAAACTAGTATCGAATTTAGAACACTAGATCCAGAAAATTATAACAAAATTTAAAATCGATTTGCGAACACTTTGTTCAAAATTTAATTGATTTTCGAACACTTTTTTCAGTATTTAATCCAAAGAATTTTAAATCAATGTTCGAACGCTTTGTTAGTATTTAATTTAAAGAATTTTAAATCGATTATCGACTTTATTCAGTATTTAAATTGAAATCGATTTTCGAACACTTTGTTCAGAATTTAAATTGAAATCGATTTCGAACACTTTATTCAGTATTTAAATTGAAATCGATTTTCGAACACTTTATTCAGAATTTAAATTGAAATCGATTTTCGAACACTTTATTCAGAATTTAAATTGAAATCGATTTTCGAACACTTTATTCAGTTGAATAAATAGGTCCCAATAGTTAAGTTGGTTAAGACGCCTGTCGCGGTAAAACGAGAGATCCTGGGTTCGATTCCTAGTTGTGACCATTATCTTTTTATTTTGTGTTTTTACATATTTCGTATTATCTTCTTCTTCAATGATACTTTATTCAGTAATTTAATTTAAAGATTTTTTCAACTAGTTTCAGTACTACATTTCAGGAAACTCAAAACGTAATTATAACTGACACGAGTTTCAGTGATACACCTATTGACCTGTACCCATTACAGCAACTTTCTCTTATAATATTATAACCTTAGATAGTTTTATTCGCATAACTATTTGTTCATGCTGAAAGTATTATTATTTTTAGATTGTCTTATCTTCCTCGCCGATTCGCTCGCCATTAGTTTTTGCTGCAGATGAGTGTTTTTTTTTATTCCCGCTAGATATACTCGAACTACTTTCCTACAATTTATTTATGAAATAATATTTTTGTTGCAGCTGCCATGAGGCATTTTTAGTTTCTAAATAGTGACCCAGACTATGCGCAAACAACTTTTTTTGCAATAGATTGTGTATCAATATTTATGTCTGCTACGTACGCACTCTCGTAATATTAGAATCAAACGACAGAACTTTTATATTATATAAGGTTTATGTAAATATTGGCACTAGATCTTTTTGTAGAATTGCTCTGGTGAAAGAACATCATTCAGAAACGAAACGTTGCTCAAAGCGGGCTTATAAGAATTTAATTTGAGATGCGGGTACGGGTACCGCCGCCCCGGAAACCATTTATTAAATAACCAACACAACTGCCTTAGGTCTCTCCAGTGATTTGATATGCTTGGTGACTTAGCAGAGGTGTCTGGGTTCATGGAGCGAAATTTGTCTAGGTCTTGGCCGTGGATACGTCTGGACTGGTTGAGGGATACCTTTTGATTTCTCCAGCGGAAAACTCTAAATCTCCTGGACACACTGACCCCCAGATTCATACCCACTTCCACACCGTTTTCCTTCTCAGATCTTCCTCTTATTGCTTTTCTTAAATAGACCCTCCACACAGCATCCTCTAAGATGACATAGACCCTGAGGAAAATTATTTTGCGGAAGGCCTGGAGGGATAATATTTATTTTCCTTTTTTTATTATTCTCTTCAGGGCTCAGGTGGTAATATTGTTTTAAAAAGTGTCCAGAACCGAATAGCCAGGTACTTCTCAACATTTATCTTCCCCTTCTCCTTTCTCTTCTCCACTATTTATTTAATTAATTTACTGGACATTTTGTACAGCGCCGCTTTTTTTAAATATCACCTCAGGGGCGTTGGATTATTATTCGGTCATAAATACTGTCAACCATGCCTATACCATTATATTATATTACGATACATATTTTAAATACCATAAATTATGTGTTTTCAGTGTACATTATATTACATTAATCTCGTGCTGGATTGATATTACTATGAAAACCTTTTTTTACGCCTAAAGCGGTTACGAAGGTAGTTTATAGTCAATTTTTTTTTTTAAATATTATCTAAATACAATTTTAATTTAAAAAAATGATGACCCGCTTCATATATTTCTCCTACTCTGGCGCTTATAGCGTCATTTCATAATAATGTAATTTAGTCGGGAGAAAATAATGCACGATATTTATGGTTCATTTTGATAACTTATAAAAACCTTGAACTTCTGAATTAATATGCATTGATTACAAGAACTGAAAAGTCTACAAAACAACCTAAAAATAGAATAAATGTCTTGGTGGAAATCATTGTAACACTATTTTTATTAGGAAAATCACTGGAGATATTTTGAATTTCATACCTTTTTTTTCCACTGATGATAAAAATTAAACTTCTATAATCTATGCCAGCTTTGACTATTTAAGCTGAATGGTTAGGTGTCCCATATAAATAAAAATCGGATATGTTTATCCAAGACACTATCTAGGTTGCAAACCAATTCTTTAGAACTTTGTAATTATTCAAAAAGAGCTGCCCAAAATATGAGAAAAATTAGTTGCAAGATATTATTGTTAATTCTGAATTTTAAATATTAGATCGACAAAATGTCGAATAATAATTAGGTTCCAATATCCGAGTGGTTAGAGGCGTTGTCCCGATAAGACGGATATCCTGGGTTCGATTCCCAGTTGAGACCGTTACTTTTTTTGTGTCTTGTTCTGTTTCATGTTTTGTTTAGATTATAATAATCATTATATTTATATTTCCTAACAAAGTACAGAGTTTGTAGTTAGTTTCCAAATAGATTAATGAATGACTTGTTAATTCCTTTCGTTTTATCGTCTATTGAAGAGTTGATTTCTTTATCATTCTATTTTCAAGTTCTGTGAAAGATTTTTTAAAGTTCTGTTTTTATTTCAGTTCTGTCAAGCAACTACACTATAATGATATACTGACAGAACTTAAACAGGACTTTCACGGAACCCGAAAAAGAACGATGAAATTTGATGAATTGTTCGAATTCTCGGAAACAACCCGTCATAAATCGTTTTCAAATAGATCAATATTTCAAATATTTTAGCTTTGTACATTCTGTTATCAATGTATATGTATAGCCAAAGAAACAATTTTCTAAAAATATATGGTATGACCACTTAAAAACAAGCATTTTTTGTGGTAGGATGTTGATTACTGCATTATGCACTCATTTTTACAAATATTAGTCCATGATTATTTCTGTGAGTTTAGATTAAGCTTCTCGTGGACGTGCGGCTAAGATTCTCGACTATGAATTTAGGGGTCGTGGGGTCAAAAATGTGATTTTTTAGACTTCGTTAATGTGTGCTTAATAAAATTTAGTATATTTGTTGTAGGTAATCTTGTATCGCCCTGCGGTTCTGGGTATCGATTCTCCAATTCAGGCCGCTCGCAATCGCCATCAATTGGATATACATTAGTCGACATTATAGTTCTTGAATCTCGTCGACGGTAAATACTTACATACAAACGTCAAAAGTCATTCTACTCGAACAACAAGTGGGTCGGAGTTGGAATGTGGTCAAATATCTTTATTCAGAATCGACATGTTGCGTTGATTTAAATCTCAGTAGCCGTTTTTATTGACAAGATCTAAATATCCAGATAAATCCCAACTTTCTTCTTTTTCCAACTCCCCTCTCCCCCACTCCGCCACCTTCAGCTTTACAACATAAGGTAGGTAAACACAACTAATTTGCTGGGGATGCCAAGGATAGTTTTGAGCAGTTGGAGCTCTTGTGCGATACCCATCCTAAAAGTCAAACGACGTAATGCTTTAAGGCCATGGGAATCTTCAAAATTTTATGTTAGATTAGGTTATCTTTCGAGATTTTTTTACAGGACAGCGCTAGACTAAGATAGATACAGGTAAAATACCACCACTCAGAATCAAAACCTTGCTTTAAATGATCTAGATTGATGGCCAGGTCTGAATATCCAGGTGCCTACACCTACACCCCCACTTCCTCATACCAAAGTCACACTGGCTTCGAACAGTTGGGAAATTCGTTGCGGAACTCACATTAAATAACGGTGATAGTCTAAGACATTATTAGAATAAGAGATGTCGGTCGACAGTGACAGAGAATCACATTTCCACATAGACACAATATGATTTATGCAAATAATAAGTGATAAATTGCCAGGTAAAATAGTACAACAGTACACCTTCTAAAAATTGGAGCCACTCCGACTGATAAAGAAATAATGTGGCCTTGACTGCGATCAAATAAGTGAGGCAACTTATATCATTTGCGTGTGTATTTAATAAAAACATTATGAAGGTGTCTGTGAATAGAAGTGTGCATTCGGGACTATCGACCGTACCTGTGTTGGAACATGTGCCATTAGATTATCCGCGGAAACAGTGCGACCGAACCAGAACTCTGCTCTATCAATTATATTATTAATTCGCCAATCTTTCAGAATTGAAACGCTTGACATGATTTTGGTCGTGTTTGGTGACCAGATCTGAATAGCCAGGTACTTCCCACCTTCATCTATCCCATCGTCCCCTCCACCATTACCTTCAACCTCACAAAATACCCCAATTGAGGATGCCATAGATGCCATCACTGGCTCCAGATGGGTGGGAGAAGTTCGGACTCTTGTGCGGTTTCACATTAAAAAATACTATTTATTAACTTTGCTACCCGGTTTCGCCCTAGTGTCAAGTCTTTCTTATCGTCGAATAATTTATGCAGACGTCATTTTCAAAACGAACAAATAATTTTATTGAAAAATATTTTCTTATTCTCTCATTATTCATTATATTACTACAATGTAGTCTTTAATAATAAAAAAAAAACAAATAAATAAACGAAAATACTAAATTCTTATTAATTCCAACCGGGATTATTTGCCTTAGTTTGAACACATATTTTTCTTTTTGAGTAGTAGTGTTTTTTTATTTTTTTATTTTTGATATTTTAATGAATATTTCAAACCTCTATACCTCATGATAAAAATAACATTGCGTACTAAAAATAGTTGCGTTGACCTACAAATTGCATACAAACAATACTGTGCAAATTTCATTACACCAGATATATCCGTTCAAGAGCTTTCACTGCTTCAGAATACATATAAACATTTTGAAATTTGATTCACTTGACCTTTTTACACATTCGTTTTAATTGCTCCAGATATATGTAAATTCTCAAAAAATATAAAACATTAAATTGGTGCATAACGTATCTGTTTGTGCACTAAATTGATAAAAATTAAATAACATCAAGCTTATAATTGCGGTAGAAAAAAGAGGAAATGTTGATCACTGATTTAGTCACCGATCCATCGAGGTCACTTTCTTCCTGACCTCTCGCTATCGTTGTATTTTCATATAACTTATTTGCTATCTGAAAAAATATTATGCATGTGTAACATATTAAATAAATAAATTCTCTATTTGCTTTGCCAATGTTGCTATCGCACGCGTCAAAAGTCTTGCGAATGTATCGTTAGGAAATAATAGAGTTTTACCCACATCATGTTGTGTAAAAAAAAACATTGTCCGGTAAATACTCATAGATGCACAATTTTAAATTATGATTTACGATTACTTCACAACAGTCCGAACTTCCTGGAGCCAGAGGGACTATGGCAAACCCTATATTGTGAGCAAATGCAACCTAATAAACCTTTTGTTAAAACATAATTTTCTTTATTTTCAGGTAAGTGTAACGAGAAGTCAAAATAGTGAAGAAATGAAAACATATTACTAAAAGTAAGGTAGGTGATAAACTTTAAAGTCGTCAGAAATCATTTTTAAAACGAAAAATTTATATATTTAGTGTGCTTTTTCAATTAGTATTTACTGTACAATTAAAAAGATAAAAAACAAATGCATCACAAATTATTTAAGATTATTTATAATAATAAATAGTATATTTTCGGCATATTCCAGAGTGGAAGATACCTCAGTATCGCCCTGGTGTAAGACCGCCATTCTGGTTTGAAAGGTTGCTTGAAATGGCTTTGGCTGTGTTTGGTGACCAGATCTGAATAGCCAGGTACTTCCCACCTTCATCTATCCCATCTCCTTCCGCTTCCCATGACCTTCAGCCTCACAACATACCCCAATTGGGGATGCCATAGTCTCACTGGCTCCAGACAGTTGGGATTAATTGGGACGCTTGCGGGGTTTCACAATAAAAAAAAATTACCTACATAATTTTGTTTTTCGATCTGATATCAAACAACTATAACAAAAAGTTTGCTATAAGAGAAATAAACAATTAACAAAATTGAAGAATAATAACTGAAAAATTCTTAAAATGTCTGGTTAGTGTATATTTTGAAATACAAAAATCAGTTTTTAAAAAAAATCGTTCGTTTATTAGTTCCTCCTTCGGATGCCTATACAGATAACTGTGCCAATCTCCAAAGAACTATTGCTTTCTCCAGTTTTTTTCAATTCTTATCAATAAAAAATAATCTCTCACAAATCTGTACAAACAAAAAATCTAACAGAGATAAAACAAACGAATATTACTTTCACTCCATTTTTAAATATCATTATTACAAAAATTTTATTTAATAAAACTTTTAATACCAACCTACCTATTTAGATCGAATAGCAAACAACATTATTATTACATCGTCAAAAAATAATAATCATTAATGCTTCATAACAAACATTAAAAGAATAATACTTCCGAGAAGCATCTTTTCGTACTGTTATCAGCAATGGGGCCACAAACACTTTTGCCAAAATTTCACCCACACTAACACACACGGCGGTTAAACAATTTGCGAATAGATTTTCTCCTTATCAGCTGAACTGCGTACATACGAAATACACATACAAACACACACACATAGAGAACGGTAAATATGTTATATAATGCGATGCACTTTAAATTCTACGAGAGCGAAAAGGGATAGCAAACCATAAAAAATATTAAAAATATTGTTTGAAAGTATTTAAAACTCTTCGAGCCTGAGCAAAATATTATCATGTGATCAAATGTTCTCGGTTGACATTCAATTTGAAATAGATTCGTTGTGTTTCAACGTATTTCTCAGTATATTCACAAAATACCAAAGAAATATTTCCACCTGTTCTTCGCAAAACATCATCTAAAAATGGTCTACCTGCAATCGATTGGAAAGGTTACTTATTGAGTGCTTGATAATTCTGGCAAATCTGCAGAATTATTATTCAAAGCGCTACTTTTCAGAGACAGCACACATTTCAGACTTCGCTGAAACCTTAATATCGAAACTCGGAACCTTGTAACTAACGCATTCACTGAACGCAGTCGATCGCCATCTTGTAATAGCTACTTCTGAAAACATCACTAATGTTGCTAGTGTGAAAAGTGAATAAGTAAAAAAAATACTTAGAAACAAAGTAAGAACTGTTTCTAAGGCCAACATGTTGGCAACTCCTCGGTTATCAGCATGCGTTGTCAAAATGATTGTTAGGTGAGTATAGGTTCTAGGTAAGTACCCCACACAAGCTATAATATACAATACATTTACAACACTGGCAACATTTGGCGAATCCTTTTCTATTTGGGAGCTAGCAACATTTCAACCTAATATACCTATATTCACTATAATAATAGTGCTTAGGTATAGTAATATTAACTTTGTCGCCTTTTTATATTATATAATTTATTCATTTGATAAAACAAATTCAAGTATATCCGCCAACCGCACAGTGTTTACTCGTGCGCCTGTATTTAGAATACATTATTATTCTCAATGACACATTTTATTATTTTTCGTTTAGTTTTTAATAAATTCTAACGCAAGCCACAGTCTGGTATCCCAGACTGACTGATTGTAGAGAAGATAAAGAAGCATGGATTTATAATAGCTACAAGAGAAAAATCACAAAGAACTCAATACATGTGAAGTATAGTGTTTTCCAATAAGAGGTGTTATTTTGATATTCAATCGTAAAAGATCAATGGTTTCGTTGCTTGTGTGGCACGTAGCGCCGTCTTGTTGAAAGTAAACGTTGTCCCGATCAATACCATCCAATTCCGGCCATAAAAAATCGTTAATCATCTCTCGATAGAGCAATCCATTCACCGTAACTGTTGCTCCAGCCTCATTTTCGAAAAAGTAAGTTCCAATGACTCCGCCGGACCATAAACCGTACCAAACAGTCACACGTTGAGGATAGAAAGGCTTTTCAACAATAACTCTTGGGTTTTCCCAACAGCTTCAAAAGTAACATTTACCGAAATAGCGGGCTATTCAAAATAACACCTCTTATTGGAAAACCCTGTACACGACTAGATACCAATACTATATTGAATCTCTAAGTATACAAATATAGGTACCTAATCTAAACTGAATTTTAAATTCATTTTTTTAATTGGAAAATCTATTTCGGGAAGAAAAATCAGATGTCGTTGCTTTTTAAAGGTACAACCATACTGTTATTGTTCTGGAAATTTAAAAATATGACAGGATCATGCTCAAATCACGTACAAATACACAAATTAAACGAAATTACGCCAATGTCTCAAAAATTTGTGACGATTCTTTGACATGGAAAGATCACAAAATTTGAGTCTCACAATAATAAGCATGAAAAGGAATTTGTGCTTTACAATAAATAATTAGCATGAAAAGTCTGTGGAATTTGTGTTTTACAATTGACGTGCGAAGAGACAAAATTTGTGTCTTACAATAATTGATATGAAAAGATCACGAAATTTGTGTTTAAAAAAATTAACAAGGAAAGGTACGAATTTGTGACAAAAAAATGCAATGACGTAATGTATTATACTGATTTTCTAAAGTATCACAAAATATTAGGTAAGTACAATTAAATGATCACGAAATTTGTGGTTATCATATTATATATATATTAAGTTAATTTGTATACGTGACGAACATTAATTATTTGCGTGCGTAAAATGAATAATAAACTAGATATAGTATACTTGTCTACATAATTGTGGTAAATTTAGTAATAGAATTCAATACCACTCCGTACGTATATCTGTAGATGAAAAAAACGAGGCCAAAATAACGAAAAACAGTTTAATCTGAAAAATTTATCTACAAACTATAAGCGTATGGATATATCTATGAACCTATTTGCTAAATATTCTAATCTCCCAAAAGATAATAACGTAAGTAGTGCGTTTTTATTTAAATAGTTACACGAGATCGAGGTGTTTGTATCAATTGGTACATGGTATTCTGATAATGAATAATTCCTAGATTGGAAGTGGCTTAGCTAATAATAAAAGCTAATAATTTCAGTTTTTTTTTACTTACGAAAAAAATTACCATTATAAAGTCATTTTATTTTATTTTTATGTTGACAAATTAATTATCTATAGCGATTATATGTTGGTTTTATTGGTAAATACGGCGGCGTTGACGTCACGCCGGGCAATGTTGGTACCAGCCAGTGGCGTTTTCTACGTCATGATGACGTTGTTGCCAGTTGGAACCGTTTCGGAATGTGCGGTTTTAAATCGTTTTTAAAATCAATAATTGTGAATGAAAATATTATAAATTACAAATTTTTAGTACAATGATCAGATCCAGAAAAATAAACTCTTAATCTTTCACAGATTTTAACGACATTCATAGTTTTTGAAAATAGCCAATGGGGAACTTGGATTAAAATGAAAAGGCCATGATGTTTTTTTGTTATTTGCTTTTGGGGTGTTATGCCGTGTTACGCTAACTCCTTATTTAGCCAACGTTTCGGACAGCGTTTTTTAATTTTTTTAAATTTTTTTATTTTTTTATTTATTTATTTTTTTATTTTTTTATTATCTTTCAAAAATACAGTTTTTTTACTATTAAGTCCCATTAAACTGATTGATATTAGTTTGTCAACGATTGATATCCTCATCATCGTTCATCATCAGGGCAGATGTGTTATTCCAAATAACACGGCATAACACCCCAAAAACAAATAACAAAAATACTTTTTGCTGTGAAAATCTTGAATCATAAAGGCCAAGATGTGTTCTAATTGCTGTACTTATTTATTTTAATAAACTTTATTATATTTAATATAATTTTTAGGGCTCATTTTACAAGATTGTCTGTAGACTAATATTGATTATTATGATAGTTAATGACTGATCATTATTTGATAACCCGTGTTTCGGATCCTGCGAGCTCCAACGACCATCAGAAGCCACCAGCTTTCAAAATCTTTTCACAAAAACTAATATTATTTACAAAACCGACTCCATTAAGGCGATAATAAGGTGAAACCCGGTGAAAGACTACCATTCAGAATCTAAACGTTGCTTTAATTGGCTTTAGCGGTGTAAGGTGACCAGATCTGAATATTCAGGTACTCCCCAACCATCCTCTTACCCATCACCATCCACACGCGCTTCAATCTTCACAATAAACCCCAATTGGGGAAGCCATATGCCCACTGTTTACGAAACGTTGGGAGCATTTTATACTTTTGTACGGTATTCACAAGATACAGATCTGTCTTAGTTCTTCCATCTACCCTTTCAACGGAATAGTATCAATACAGATAATATGAGAACTATATAATTTACAGAACTGAGACAATATTTACATCAATTTAAAATAAATTTAGAAGCATAAAACTCGTATTAAAGACTTCCGCCGTAAACATACAGTTTCTATTTCTCGTTTCTAGGATGCGAAATTTTAGTTGAAATATTTTCTTGTAACTTTCATAATATAAACAGCGCAAAAGTTACGAGCTTTATGCCGGTACAGCGCGAGCGTTGCGAACTTATCAACTTTTACTTTTGATTATGACGGATTGGATTTTGAGAGCGATGAATTCAAATATATTATTGTGACTGCCAGGTTTTTTTTTTTAATTTGTTTATTTTCATGTTTATAATATCGCGCTAAAGTACCAACTCGGCACCAGTGCACAGCCGGGAGACACGCGAAACATGTGCCAAACATTTGTCCACAGTTAGTATTTCCTTCATGATAACGGCTCCCTTCTACAACAAGATACTAAATAGAATAGCTACATTACGATTTCTCCATACCATTTTTTTTTATCATATATTTCTTTACTTCCGCTTCACAGCATTATCTAATTGGGAGTACCTATCTACGTAGTGGCAATGAAAAATAATTAAATAGTATCTATTTTTTTCCATAAAATGATTTTTGGCTTCTATATATATTTTTTTTCGAGCCCTAAAGGCTTTTAAAAGTATACATTGTTATAGGTAAATTGTTCAGGAGTACAATACTAGGTATATAGTACATAACATAATAAATTGAGTATGAAAAATATAAGCAGGTATAATACAAGTTTTCATAGAGAGTTGTAGAAAAGAGTTCAATAATTGTATATAATAAGAGGAGTACAAAATAAGTAATTTTAAGGTACTACAAAACTAGTAACAGAGCAATGTGTAGTAACTTTGTTGACACTTGTTGCATGCTTGTATTTAGCAAACCTTTATTACGCCAGATTAGGTATACAGAACATAGCTAAATTAATACAGCGATAAAGTGTGTACATGAATAAGTATGAAAGATATAATAATATATCAAAAGATGTACAGTGGAATTTAGTATTATATTAGCGTAGTTTTCGAATAAACCAGGGTCAGATTCTCTTCAAACAGAAATTAATTTAATTATTGAAGACAATATTAGCAATTTCTAAACGAAAATCTGAAACAGAAAAATCAGAAAAGGATACAGTCACATCTAGGACTCGAACCCAGGATCCTTGCCTTGCCGGGGCACCGCAAAAATGTGAAAAAATGAAGACAATGTTGGTAGTTCTTATTCGAAATATGATGGAGTTAAATTTGACCGAAGGGGATAGGGTCCATTAGCTCAAGTCAAGGGTCCTGGATTCGATTCCTAGATGTGACCGTATCCTTTTCTGATTTTTCTGTTTCAGATTTTCTTTTGGAAATCGCTAATATTATCTTCAATAATTAAATATTACAGTTTGAGGTTTTACTCAATAAAGTCAGAGAATGTGAAGAAAAAATGAAGAAATTAATTTATTGATTAAAGAAGATATTAGAAGAACCCTCATTAAAATTATGTAAGAGATAAAGACGCAACTGGGACTCGAACCTAGATGCTCAATTCTTATATGGGCTGCTGACTTCTCTAGCAACTTAGCTATTGCCACTAAATTGCATTTCGTCATTTGTATCAATTTTATACTTCCATCTTTTAATTACTAATCTTAACTGTTTGCAATATTTTTGGCTTAGTTGCAAGATATTTTTTTTGCAATTTCCGGATGCAAAATTAGAAATTAATTTCATGAATATCGCTGAAGCTTGACAGAAGTCACTGAAGTATGATTGCGCAAGAACAGTAAACCAAAAAGCTTTCTCGGTTTACTGGAATAAAAATACGTATTCCTTAGATAAATGATTACTTTAACAATCGGTTCAGGTTACCTAAGAATAGCAGAATATATCAAAACATGAACTATGTTTTTAAATAATTATGGTGTATCCATTACTGTTGTAAAATAAAATTCCTTTCATTTTGTTTATATTTATATTAAATTTTATTATGTGTTTGATATCTCCGATCATTCTAATCAATCGGAACTATAAGAATGCATAATATTTTGAATCGTTCATTACACGATTTTAAATTAACATTCGCCGTATATCGCATTGCCTGATAGACTCATTATAGCAAATGTAAATAAAATTGTTTACACAGTCTAGTCTGTCCGCTGTCGGCTAACACGCAATTGATTTCCTACCTACAGACGCTAATCAAAATATAATTTAATGTCAATGTTAAAAAAAGAGATTCACACGAAATATTGAACGCACTCTAAATAGATGTAGTTATAGTTATGATTTGAGATTATCACGGCCAAAAAAATTATCAAGATTTATTTCTGGATAGATTTATTTTGTTTCTACCAACGTTTCGTACAGCATTATAGTGTCCATCGTTGGGGCAGATGTGTAATTTTGGCAAAAGAAACGTTGCCTAAAAAGGAAGTAGCGCAGCATAGCATAATACCCCAAAAATAAATCACGATAGATGTAGTTATAATCTGCTCATCGATAAAAATAAGGAATATGGTTCTGTAAATACATTTGTCGTATTTTTCCTCTGAAAAAAATACATGTTACGGTAACCGGACAACTCAACATAAAGACAATTCAATACACCTTTAAAAAGTGATATAAAGTAATTAAAAGTGATGAAACAAAAACTAGGTTAAATAGGTTACTTCGGTTAGGTTTATAGGTTACTTTACTGTCGGTTTTAATGACTTTATTTAATAAATTAAAAGGCAATAAACAAAATCGACTTTTTATCCCGTAGTTTAATTCGAAGTTAAGAAGGGAATTTTTAAAAAGAAATAATAATACTTTTCCAGATAATCGGTATAAATGGTGACCGGATAGCTCATCAAAATGACAGTTCAACACACCTTTAAAAAGTGGTATAAAGTCATGAAAAGTGATGAAACAAATACTAGGTTAAATAGGTTAAGTAGGTTAGTTTTTTTCATATCTTTTAGTGACTATATATTACTTTTTAAAGGTGTGTTGAAATGTCATTGTATTGAGGTATCATGGAACCGAAATAATTCCACAAAAAGTCTCTGCAAGCCACTGCTAACTAAGGTTATATTAGTTAAGGAAAAATATGACATTGTACTGGATTGTTTTTTCATGACATCACATATTTAATATGTCTTGAAATGACACAGACAAAATTCTAAGAAATTGCAACATGCAAAGATGTCCATCAACACATTACTGTTTATAATTACTATCGATGTTCGATCACGCTCAAAATTTAGAAGAATGCTGCCGCTTACTTAAAGCACGACATAGATAACGTTGGTAGTGAAAAGAGTTGTAGGAATACATGTGCAATCGAAACATTGCTTGAAATGGCAATAGCCACGATCGATGACCAGATTTTCTATCTTACCTCTTCCCTATCTCATTTCCTTTCCAACTCTCAGCCTGACAACACACCCGAATTGGAGATTCCATAGTCCCACTGGCTCCGGAGAGTTGAGTGCAGTTGGTGCTCTTGTATAGTAATCACATACTCAAAAACTACAGTGCTGATACCGCCGACTGCAGAGTGAAGCGTTTCAATTTGTAATAATTGCGAATCTTCGATTACGCTAAAAATTGAAGATACGTTCTAAGACTCGCCAACAGATATTCCTTACCAAATTCCTCTTCTATAAATCACTCGTCGCCTGGCACAAGTGGCTTCGTCATATAGCCATAAATAATAATGCTAGTGCGATTAGACTCAAAGTCAACAAATAATATATGACCATTTTTGAGCGGCTAAACTTTGCCTTAACTCCTGGCTCGATTAATGAACGAGTCGATTATTTACACTACTGAAATAATGTCTTCGCGGAATGTCCAGCCATTTAGATTTCAGTGGCGCGTCGAGTTTTTTTCCCACCCCGATTATGGGTTATGGGCCAGTTTTTTCACAGAACTCTAATAATAACAGAACTTGAATTATACGAATTGTTCAAGTTGTGTTAAACAACTGTCCCCTGCAGTTTAACGGAATATACAATCTACATAATACATATTGTTTATTCAGGTATAGCAGTGAATGTTGAGGCGACCTATTCACACAGATGCATTGATTGCATTCATCATGTTTCATACTTGTTATTCGAATTCAAAAAAGAAAATTGTTTTTTTTTAAATAACAAGCTGTTAAACTTTTCGAAAAATTATTAAAAAATATGTTTCGAAAGCTCATTAGAAAAATCGTGAGTGAAAAATGGTTACGTTGACCTAGAAGGTTGTGCAAATGTCACGACTCTAAAACTACTCGAAAATTCTCGTCACTTAACTATCATATAACAAACATGGTCTTAAATATGTTTATTATAAACTACTCGTCAATTAGTTAGAAAATAGTTGATTTTTTTTTTATTCTTTATATTGGCTTTCACCCATTAAGAGTGATCTTGGCCATACAATACAACATTTTTCTTATTAATAAATACAACAAATTACAGGATAAAATTGATTACACAACATGACATAACATAACGTAACATAAATAAACCAAACATAACATAACAAAACATAACATAATATAAATAGTTGATAAATGAGTAATAATAGACATTTACTTGACGGGTAGAGTCACTCTTGATTAATATACGAGTAAGTACCTTTCTCGAAGAGTAGTGCTAATCGTCAGTTTACTCAGAGGTGGTGAAATCGGAAAGGGTTCGTCTTGCAATTTAATTTCCAACCTAGTCAATGTGTAAAGACTACTCTTTATATTTATTTTTATTTCTGAACGGGAATCGAATCGATAAACAAATAAATATGTTTTATTTAAATATGTTTATACTTCTAGAGACTTCTGAAATAATCTGTGTTGGTTCTGTTACGCCCCTGTTGAGAGTTGAAATGTAACGAGAAATGACACACAGTTCGTCTATCGCCGTATAAACACCGTTCATATTTTTATAGATCATTCTCGGATCGTGTTTTAATTATTCCGGAGAATGCTGTTAGACGCAATTAAACGTTGGCGATAGCTCGCAAGAAGTGTCAATATCGCGACTTCTACGTTTATCTAATTATGTTTTATAATGCCCTTTGTGCAGACTTTTGATTGGCAGGGATTGCGTTACAGTACGTAGATAACTTTAAATTCCGATTGACGGATCCATAATATTAGGCTGATCAATAAATCACAACTCATTACTTAGTTATCCGAAGAACTATACGATCCGGTTCTCAGATTTAATCAATGCTGGTACTTACTTAAACTTCATGCAAGCATTACAAACCGTTGACCAGTTAGTGGCCGAGTTGGAAAATGCGTATAGACGAAAATAGCACATGTCCGTACTAGACATTTATGACATGTAATGGTGCGTAGAACTTGAAAATGAACTCCGAAATTTGATGAATTTATTCAAATTCTTTGATTTTTTTTTTCACACTGTGTTTTATTAAAATCGACTTAAATTGCAGACAAGTTCATTACTGTAATCATAAAAAATGATATCATCAAAATTAAGGTAGATAGGAATACCCATGTAACCTAAAACCTCAACCGTACCACTAGTGCTCATTGAAAAAAGATAAAAATATCAACAATAATATTATTAGAGTGTACGTAAAATTTGTGAATTCTGTATTTTTACAAAAATCGATTACGTGCAATCGTTTTATCTCTCTCACCGTGTTATAGGTACCAGATTAGTATTCATGGGTTTATCTAGGCATTAAATTAATATGCCTTATTTAGAATAAGTAATACTGTGCTCAAAACCTGTGTTAATAAGCATTAATATAATGTTACAATTCTAAGAATCCAGATAATTTATATATTATAAATACATTGGGAAATCTTTATCGAAAAGGCATAAAAATTTCCACTCAAATCCGAAAATAACTCCCCTTTGATGAATTTGGTTTAAAGAATTTCGTTTGACTACAAAATGTGCATTAAAGATCATAGAAAAAAATAAAAATAGAAAATCTTGAGATTTTTTAACCAAAATGTATTAATATACGTCATATGATTTTAATGTAAAGATGAGAACTGATATATGCTTAACGAATTATCAATTTGAGAAATATTAGATTTACAGTTTACAAAAAAAAATTCGGTAGCACAGTTGGAAGAAAATTTTTGTATATACCGCACAAGAGTCTCAACTGCTCCCAACCGTCTGGAGCCAGTGAGACTATGGCATCCCCAACTGTGGTATGTTGTAAGGCTTAAGGGTAGTGGGGAGGGGAAGGAGATGGGAAATAGGAAGGTTGTGGAGTACCTGGCTATTCACCACCGGTCACCAAACAAGGCTGAAGCCATTTCAAATAAAATATCATTTCTGAATGGTGGCCTTAAACTAGTGCGAAACTGAGATTATCATTCACTCTGGAACGTGCCGCAAAAGTATTATATATTATTTTAATTGAATAAATTGCGAAATAACACAAATAAATCAAATTCGGCTTGCTAGTCGAGAGCCTTACCCCTCGATGACTAAGGTCATCATAAATCTGACAACATAACTTTATAACGTATGTCCCTAGATCGAATCTCGATTATTCTTTAAACTCAATAGCATATAATGGAAATTGATACCTACATCATTTCGATACCGAGAAATTTCAGTTAGAATAAGCTGTGCAAAATTCATGTCATAAGGAGACATAGACGGATTTCTCAAACATTCTGACTTTTTTCAATTTCGAGAACTATACAAAACAAATAACCTACAGTACCCACCTACCTAAATATTTTTTCTCTGATTTGAACAACCCTAGTTTCAAGAAAAGTGTGGGGTTGTACCGCTGTAATTATGTTTCAGTGACTTCCAAACCTTTAGGACCGGTATTTGAGTATAGTCAGCAGTATGATTTGATTATCAGGGTTCATACCAGAGATCAACGACGAGCTGAGCAACTGAAATAACGGTCCTAAGGCAACTGTCTAATGTTTACACAAAATAATCACGGATATCTTGATACTGCATTATGTCTTAGCAATATTGAAATAAATGTTCCCAATTCCCGTTGTTTAAGACGCCATAGCAAGTTTCAACTATTCAGTTGTATTCACATTAAAAAATAATATCGCCTATTTTAGCCCTCTGACCCAAATTTTTCGACTGCATAATAAGATAGAGTGTGCTGAAGTAGACATTTTTGTCGATAATTAATACGGATTCAGAAAAAAATGTTCTGCTATTGCTAAAAAATATGTTGCACTGATTATATTATGTATTATTTGCATCTCTATTTGTCTCTTACTTTTCTGTACTATCTTTCATATATTTTTGTATTTTTATTTGTTTATATTTCAATCATGGATTAAACAACAAAAAAGACAATATTACCAAAATGTCATAGCATAAAATAAAAATAAAACCTACACGTAACACACAAAACCAACATAAACACACATCACTCACAAACACACAAGGTTATTTTCATTGTATTATTTTTTAATTTTAAATGTATTATTATGTATTTTTATTTTTAATTTTAAATTTATTATTTTCTTTTCAAATTTACTATCTTCTCTTTAAGGGCCCACTATTCGAATTTCATCCAATTTCCGACATATTTTCCTTAAAAGTTTGAAGTTTTTAAGCTCTTAAAAAAATATATGTTATTCTTTAAGATAGTATCTATTTGTTCCAAAATCCGAAACGGTAATTATTTGAAATTCCCTCGATAGAAATAAATCGCAAAGTATGCTCCGAAAAATATTATTAACACGTTTATTTCTGTTATTTTACAAGAAATGAAAAAAATGAAAAAAATCACAATGCTTCTTTTAATGCTACTCAATAGACCCCAAAAGTGATTTTTGCTATTTTTGAAATACGCCGTGATTTATTAAACATTTTCACAACTGTCACTTACGCCTATTGCTTTTAAATCATATTTATTATAGCGCGCTCGCTCCGACTTGAAGATTAATCTATCTTTCTTTGAAAAGTTCATTCGCCAACTCGAGGGCTTTGGGGGCAGACGTGTTGTTCAACGTTCTCTGATCTACAGACGTGCGATTACGTGCAAATATTTGAATCTATAAAGATAATTTTTACGCGTGTAAAGTTTATGAGTTAATAAATATTGTTTTTTCAAAGATGGGAACTACACGAAAGATATCCCGTATTTCAAAGAAAAAATGATATCTCATAAAATTATATCCTATCTAATAGGTGAGAAGAAAAAAATACAATTTTTGATTTATACGCTTATATTTATTATAAACGATAATTTACTATAAAAATTAATAATTCATATTTTTATTTATGTATTGTGTAGTAAAAAGTTATTATTTTTTTTCAGAATAGGTACCTTGGGAAATAAAACTAATTCCAATGCATTAGAAATTACGGGGTAAATTTTTATTAATTTAGTTTTCTTGTTGAGGAATACCTACACGATCGTGATTTACCTATTTGTGAATTAACTTTCTACGTACACAAATACACACGTCACTTTACATCTGCTCTAATGATTCACACTGCAACGATGTCCGAAATATAATATAATATGTAATAATAATAATAATATATGGGCCATCTGTTTCAAATAACAATACTCGAACGTGGAATCCAGAAAAATAATAAACATGCGAGCGAAAGAAGCTATTGAAAGTTCTGAAACTGTGGGGAATTTAATTTAGTTCAGTGATGTTATTTTTTTATGTCGGAAGGAGGCCCTGAAGAAAATAATTTCTCTCAGAGCCTGTGTCATCTTTGAGAATGCTGTATAGAGGGTATTTTCTGAGGAGGAGGGAGTGAACCTGTCCTGAATGTCAACTGTACAATTTCTACCCAGAATTGACTTTATTGTACGTTTTTTGACTAACCGTACCTAGGTGTTCTATTTTCAATAAACTCTTTAATTATTTTTCAGATGTGAAATCTATACTCCGCTACAGAATGTTTTGCCCGAGTCTTGTAAAGATGTTAAAGCACGGAGGTAATAATAAAATCATTTGAGCCCATTACTGTTATTTAAAAGGTCACTTGAAGTGCAGTACTTTATAACTCTGACAATAATAGCTTTTGAATTGTTGATTGAACACTTCATTGTAACTGTTGCTGAAGTGTAAATCTACATACAGTGTATTGACTCTGTTTGACATGTTCTCAGTATCTTGTTTATGCGATCGAATAGGTGACAAATCACTTTTCTGATGAACAGTATCCTTTGTGTGGTTATCATCTTTAGCTGATGTAAAGGATACTTGGTCGTTCACATCAGCGAATAATCTTTTGGAGCGGATAATTTGGTGCACATTCTTTGGAAGTAAATAATTGCGACACTTTTTCGATGATTTACTTCGGATGTGGTTTCTTTTGGATTAACTTATAAGTACTACTGTCGCCAACCAATATAAGTTGCATGTATCAAATCATACGATTCAACGGAAGTTTTGATCAAGTTCATTAATTTTTGTACCATCCGTGGTCTTTAGGCAAAGCACATTGGTTCTCAGTTGCACAAATGCAACAATATTTACTTGTAGGTTTAAAAATTCTCCAAATTTTCTGTCAATAATTGCTGCTGCACATAATAGGGCTGTATAATTTAATCTATATGTATGATCACTTCGCGATCACCGCCACTCCATCCTGCAGAAAACCTTCTTCAATAGCAGATTGACGCTCTCGCTCCACTGTGACTTCCACTGCGAGTAATGCACATTTCTTTCACTCTCTTGACATATATTTGCTTTATTATAATGTTTTTGGTACACCAGGGATAAGTCGACAGCCGTCAAAAACTCAGACAGTTGAGCAAGCCCAATTCCTTCAGTCATCCCCGATGCTGCTGCTACATTGATGTCCATGGTATTTTTAGGCTTTTGGTCGCATGTGTTGACTATAAATTTGTCGCCACATTTTACATTCAAATTTTATTTTGGACTTAAGGTCAGATCTGGGCTCAGATTTGACAATAACTTTTCCAAATCCGCGTCTAAATGGAGAATGGTCCGATATGGATTGCAGTTGGTTGATAAAAAAAGAAGGTGTCGATGGTGCATCTTTATTCTCCTTATTCCGACCGTGTCATTTGTATCCAACCTAGAAAATCAAAAGCTGCCTTAAAATGGATATCGATCTATGAAAACAATAACATTGATTTGAGTGCCAGTATAACTGTTATAGTTTTTTAATGTTTGTATTGTATTACGGTCTTCATCATATGGCACCAGCGTCAAACGTTGTTACCAGGTTGTCTCTTTTCATATAACCCACTTTCATTCATCACACCCAATTTCACGTTGAATGAACCCGATTATGTACCTGTTGTCGCTGACGTCTATTATTTATTATACCTGACGAGTTTTATTTTTATTTATTAATATTTAAACATGCTACACTACTTATGAAGATTGTCAGCAGGTACGTAGTGACAACATTTTATGCAATTGGTAAATTTTCAAAGAAGGTATATGTATAAATAAAGATGATGATAAATTACCAACTAGATCAATTGGTTAAATTAACAGAATAGTATAAATATAAATATGTAAACAGCAGTAAAAAACTTATACACTAAACAAGTACAAATGAATGGTCACATCAATAGTTTCATATATTATATAGGTAGGTATATGAAGTATTACAAACATATAATGATATTCCTTTTCCTAACAATGTCAATTCTAATTACAAATACAAGTGCTTCAATAGGGCATCAATATAAATATCTGTATCTTATAGTAATTTCCTTTTATTATATTTGACTTGCAATACAAATGGTATTATTTTTGATTGTTTTTAGTTTATTGTATTTTTGGGTACAACATAGTTTAAGGTTCTTTCACCGTATTTATTGGTATATCTCAGAACCACCAATTCTTCATTGTATTATGTTTGTGATTAAATTACATTTGACAATTTAAACAAACAAGATTTAGAGTATTTAAAAGTATATCGTATGTTATAACCAATAAAGTTCAAAATTAAATTGTAAGTTCACATGAACTTAAACTATTAAAAATAGTAGTTACAAAAATTTCTTACCTTTGTGAATAAATAAAGCACCCTCCAAACAAAAATACAGAAGCTTTTTTGTGAGAGTAGGTACATCATTAAAAATATATGTTGGAATGTAATTTTATGATTCATACATGTTATATTACTCTCATAATTATTGAATTGTTTAAATGAATAAATAAATCATTACAAAACTGTCTTCTGATTTATATTTAAATCCTTGAGACACTAATGGCCCACACCCTGATAAAAAAGCTTAAAAATGTATAAATTATCTTCATAATACAAAATATGATAAGTATAAAAAACGTATACATCTATATAATTTATATAAATGTACAAAAGTAGATAATACATATATATTTTTTATACAATATGTCCGGGGGTTAAATGTGCAAGGAAGGTGATTCTACATGATAGTACAATTAAAAAAGACGATTTTTTGAAATTTTAACGTTTTAAGCTAGTTTTCGGATAAAAAAAATTAATTGATTGTACAGAAAAAAGTATATTGGTCTATGAAAAAATGTTTTTTTAAGGAAAAAAAAATGAAATTTCTCCTCCTTGAAACCTCCTGAAGTTTTTGAACTTTACCCCCGGACACCCTGTATAGATAAACTTATATATATTGATTTTATAAAATCATATTTTTTTACAAATTACATATTATTATAAAATTAAAAAAATAAATAATTTATGGATTCTGAAATACCCCACAGTTTGACTTCCTTTGTATTGTGCCAGCAGAGCTCTGCTGTTGGCAGCTGACACGTGTTGATATTATTTCACATTTGTAAAAGTAGATTTAGTTTGGAGTCGTGTTAATAGATGTCTCGAATTCAGGACATAATATTATTTTTCTTGAAGTGACGACAGAGACCCTATAGGCAATCTTACAAAGGTTTAAAAGTTGCCGTAGAGGCAATTCTCAAATTCTGATAGGGAAAGTGCACTCTTAAATGTAATATGTAGATAAGATTTTCATATTATAAAATGAAGGCCTCAGCACGGGCAAGCCACCCAGTGAGGCCTACATTACTGGAAAACATAAATTGTAACAAAATAATGTACCAAATAAAAATAAAAATAAAAAAAATCTTTATTTAGATATATGAAAATGAATGTATTCTATATCTGAGTAGATTTTTGTAATTGTTGTTATAGGTGGGTTGTTCTCACGTAAGTGAGATCGTCTGTAAAAGCCCAGTATATATAAATAAACGTCAACTTTCAACTAATTAGTTGTTTTATTTCTCTCCACAGTGATATATATGCAACCATGGCAGACACAGCAGATACCCAGCACTTCTGCTTGCGCTGGAACAACTACCAGAGCAGTATCACCTCCGCCTTTGAGAACCTTCGAGACGACGAGGATTTCGTCGACGTCACGTTGGCCTGCGACGGAAAGAGTCTGAAAGCGCACCGGGTCGTGCTGTCAGCATGCAGCCCGTTCTTCAGGGAACTTCTAAAGGTAGCCTAACCTAATCTAACCGTTTTCAAGATTAATAAATAAAACATTCGTAAAGAGACTTTTATTTAAAAAAAAAACGAGGAGTATTTTACTAAATGAGGTTTGTGGCGTACAGTCCGTTTTACAGGGAACTTCCGAACTAAGGTACCAAACCAAACCTAACGTAACTTGTTAAATGAGCGTAGCAAAGTCCTGTTTTAATTCGACCGTTTTGCATTTCGTTTATATGTAAATTGGTTTGTTTCCGTTTCAAGATGGTGGCCGTATAAATGGTTCAGTAAAAATTCTTTTCAAATTTGAAATCGTTGGGTTTATTTGGATTCTTCTTCAGGCAGGTTTATTTACCTACCTGAAGAAGGTTCGAAAAAAGAATTGTCATTCAGTTGCATTCAGACAGTGAAGATTTTGTGGACAAAATATATAATTCCTTATTTGAATTTTTTAAAGGTTAAATAAAATAAGCATTGTACCTACTTACAAATCTTATGATTTCAGAAGAAATTTTAGTTTTGATTTATTAATTATGAGAAAATTAGAAACATACGTTTTAAATTTCACTTTTATTTTCGTTAGTGAATTAATGCTAATTGGAAGTAGAAATTAATCCAATTCCTGACATCCGATCGAGCTGAAACTCGGCGGATAGACTTGTTGTCGGTGACAATATCAACTTCTATCAACTTTTGGCGGCAATCACACATACAAATGCGGACATAAACGCATGTCTTTGAAATCGGAAGACATTACTGCAGTTAATATACGAATCAAATGTCGGACCCAATCAGGATTTGGCACGTTTTTAGCGCGAATGACTACAGTCGCTATGGACGAAGTTTCAATCCTCAGTCAAACCAAAAAAAAAAATGTTCACAGCAGTTTGGCAGCCAGTCCCTGGGGAGGAAGGTTCAATCCTCAGTCAAGCCAAAAATATAAAATCCGGAAATTGACTACAAGCCGGCCTAAGAGGTGGCGCAACTTATAAGTGAATTCATTTTAACAAAATTAAAATATATATTGCATATTTTTTCGCCTCCCCTGTCATAATAGTCATTTTTCGTAATAATAAAGCAAAATTCAACTATTAAATCTATAATAAGGAATCCAATAATAAGGAATTTGCTAATTGAAAAATATTACCCGCCCACCTTTTTTTTGATTTTACCGCAAATAATTATTAAAGAGATATGTAAAATAATTAACCTCCTGTCACCGCTTTCAGCAGTTGCAACAATTTACCGTATAAATAAATTATTATTTCTTATTGGAAAACTTTTTTGAAAAAGTACCTGCTCAGCAGCATCTTTTGGCATTTCACAAAACTTCGCCGTGTTTTACATCCCTAGCTCATGTCACTTTAGCAAGGGCGCCAACCTTCCGACGCACGTGTTGTTTTTGTTGACAATGTTGACATTTTTATTTGACAGTTTTTTTTAAGTATTTCGTGGGTTGTTAATAAATATTATGAGCAGAGTATTTCATTACCTAAGTATTATTTTTAACACAGCGATTTTTTTCGGTGAGTAAATAGCCGAGATCTGGGGATCTGCTACCAAAAATTGTCAAAGTCGTATTAAACAGTCCTAGGAAATAGTTTTTGTTTGTCTCTTGTTTGAATTAGCACTATTTTACACATAATTCGACACTGGTCACACTAAAATTTAATCTTAACCCTTTATAATATCACTTTCTTAACCACCACTATATAAACAAACACAACAAACGAAATGATAACAAATTTCACAATCTAAAATGACTTCAATAAACAGCGGATTAAAATCTTTAGAACGTATTTTGTTGTTGTCTACGAATCGACGTAAAAAATGATATTTTTTTATAATATACTATTTCAATTCATTAATTGTTGAATTCGATTGTAATTATGTTGTAATCAAATGGAGATAAAAAGAAGAATCAATTTTTTCGCTTCGTGTCTCATCTAAATATAATAGGTATATCAATGGTTTTAAGTGCTGTACAATTAGAGGCGCTATTGCGTCCTGATTTCTTTTCGAAACGTGTTCCACTAACGATAGTTGGAGTGCACTGCGCGTATTACGGATTTTGTAGTTTGATAAAGTTGAGCGTTGGGAGCCTTGAAGGCCGAGACTAATTGGACGTACAAAAGTGGAACCTATTTTTTCACTTCATGTCTCATCTAAATATAATATGTCAAATATCATCAATGGTTCCAAACAGTTTTTTTCTGACTATATCCAGATTTCCAAAACAATTCAGAGCTGGTTTTACAGTTCATTTTGTATTATATTTACATTATTTAACTTTCGACTTGACCAGAAGCAAAACAAAACTTTTGTTACGTAATAAGGAGTCACTGTTCACCACCAATTTCTAGGTTTTGTGGGAATACTAAAATACCAATGCAATAAATTCACTACTTAAGCTAATACATGTAAGTAATTTCGGAGGTTAATGTCCTAAAATTATTTGTTGTTTCCAGTCGACGCCATGCAAGCACCCCGTGATAGTCCTGCAAGACGTGGCCTTCACAGACCTGCATGCGCTGGTGGAGTTCATCTACCATGGGGAGGTCAACGTGCACCAGCGGTCGCTGAGCAGCTTCCTGAAGACGGCCGAGGCGCTGCGGGTGTCGGGCCTGACCCAGCACGATGATGCTCAAGGGGTGAGGATATTTATATACTCTTTTTTATGCTTTTTGGAAAAATACAGGGCTGTGTTTTGTCCCAAACATACAATCATTTCAAGCTGTGCTGAAAGGCCTAGAACACACACATTGTGTCTAAACGTGTCGCGTGATGGAATACATTGCATTAAAAAGGCCAGCGTTGTAAATGTTAAGAGGCTGTCTGAAAAAATCTTAGAACTGATTTTAATAAAACAATATATCGATAAAGTACCTTTGCCATCGAAATAACTTAGTTGATGACCTCTAGCTATAATATAATTTTATTATCCGATATTTTTTTTTGGATAAAAATTCCTCTAATGATTTTTTAGTACTTAATTTATTTTTTTTTACTTATCATAATATTATTTTAATTTTAAATTCTATATTTGAAATGTATATTTCTTTCCTTTAAATTTCAAGGTTAATCTTGTAAAGTAATCGGATTTGCTTTTGATTTGTGTTGATTTTTAGCTAACATGCATTTATCAATCCTACAATAATTATAATATCCGGTGATTTTAAATTGTTTGAATATAATGTTGAAAAAGCAAACAATTTCAAATTCAAAAACCCTCACAAAGTTTAAAATTAAGAATCACAATCTAATTTGACTTGATGTATTTGTCAGTTGGCGCAGGTGCACAACATGGCGGCGCGCATGGCGGCACAGGGGGCCCAGGCCTCCCCGCCGCCTCCGCCCCCGCTGCCCCTGCCGCCCCCGTCCCATGTGGCCCCTTCCTACTGCGACAAGCTCGAGGAGGCCTTGCTGTCTCATGGCGGGGGCACTCCTACAGTGCAACAGCTGTTCAGACGGTAATGATAATAATTTTTAAAATTTGTTTTATCTTGTTGAACCTTTATGCTTCATTGTGATATTAATTATTGAAAATAGTACCTATAATTTATTCTCAATGAAAATTTTAAATAGAAGACGCAGTAAATAAAATGTTTAGGTGGCGACCGAGACTCAAACTGAAATTTCTACTCTATCCAGTAATAAGGACTTGTAATTTTGTCAATATCAACTTTCCTTGAAAATTATCATTATTACATTTCAATTATTTTCAATTTAAATTGGCTGACATCTTTATTTTCATCAAAAAAATTGAGTCACATCATTTTCCTGCCCTTCATCATACAGTCATATTCAGAGGCAATCAAACCTCACATTTGAATCTACTATAATTGGTTAAAAATTGTGTTACCCAGTGTTGCCACAGTAATGAAATAAAATTGTTTCATTTTATTAAATTTGTACACTTCCTTGATGGAGTGTACGTGGCTACAGCAGATCTACGCGCGTAGCAGTATGCGCGGACAGACCACGGTCTAAAGTGTTTATTACACTTTGTGAAATTAAAATTTTAATTTATTCCTGTACAGGGTGAACCACCATCCGCGCCGCATCTCCCGCAGCTACGACAACTCACCCGACGCACACAAGCGGCCCCGGCACGACAACAACAACACGGAACAGCTGTCGCACATGCCCCCCCAGGGCAACCTGCCACACGACTTCTCCACCAAACACCACCAGCACTCCATCATGAACAGCCAGTCGCTTAGCAGCTCCATTATGGGCAACTCCATCATGAACAACCAGCACTCAGCCGACGGGGGCAACAACGGCAATAACAACAACGGAGTCTCCAACTCTAGCGGAAGCCCTTCCCCCGGACTGATGGATGATGTGAAAAATGAGCCAATGGAACTTTTGTGCGGTGTCGCAACGGATCTAGACAGGAGTGACGATTCCCCCCCCTCACATCAAAGACCTCCTGTAAGGTTCAGAAATGTAATTATGCCCTTTTTATTTTGTTAGTTTAATGATTTTTTTTTACTTTTTTTTTATTTTTAATTGTGTTAATTAATTTAATACCCTTAATATATTTAAATATTTATATAGATTTTCACAAAAGTATTATCGTGATTGATTTTTGGGATATTATGCAATGTTGCGCTTATTGTTCCTTTAGCCAATGTTTCAGACAGCCTTGCAGTGCCCATCATTGGCAGATGTGTACATAAATTAACATACTCTTCACCGCAATCAACAATTTCAAACAGAATCAAAGTTAAGGCGATGCACTACGTCGTGAAATATTTTGAATCAAGCCGCTATCAATAACACACCTTACGTAAATGGCGATAAGGCTTAAATTCCCGCTTAACACCATCCACCTCTTTTGATTTATGCAAGAAAAAAACATGGCCAAAAAGTGCCTTTTATTTTATTTTGTGGATGTTCAGGCACAAATATTTAAATGTTTTTCGATCATTTTATAAATAACTTAATTTGCCACATTATACAATAAAACCATAACCGAAAATGGGTTCGTAAGTAGGAGATTTTGAACTTTAAAGCAGTTTTCATAGGCCTTATACATTATTTTTTCTGGGCTTATAAAAAGACTTATCTAAAAAATACTCCATTATTTCAGAGGCCAGGATGTATTCTACTCGCAGTATTTAATTGAAGCATCTGAAACATTTCTAGGCGACCAAATTTTCAAACCAAAAACACATGATTTTGCATTACTACGTAGTGCATCGCCTTAAGAAGAACAAGAATGTTAACATTTTCTTTACTTTGGTTTAATTTAAACATGAACTTTCAACTTACAAAAACAATCTTTGAACAGTGTAATTTCTAACTTTGTATCGGCGAAGTTGTAATGGCGAATCCAATATATGTCAGTACCTGTATCAGTATCGTTACATCTTTAAAAGAAACCAAAAGTAACTTTTCATGTGGATAAAGTGACGAACAATATTTCCCTTAATATTTAAACTCTCAAATTACTCATTAATTGCATTGGTTTGGGGAAAAAAGGCGTTATTGGCCTAATGCCGTTTATTCTGTTAGCTCAAAGGATAGTCTGTTCCCTGTTTTACCGCCTGACAAAAACTCCTTTCCGTCTGACATAATTTAAATAGAATAGTGTCATACACCGTTCTTCCACCCACCCAGTCCACCGCAAAACTTCTGTCTGGCAGTACGCGGTCAACTTGCAGTGTTTTTTTTTTAAATCTGTATATGATATTTCCTTAATTTTTTTTTTTGTGTATGTTATGCTTACACTTCTTTATTTTTCATTCTAATAAGGTAATATTATTTCTAATAATTAAACACTGTTTTTACTTACAACTTCAAATTTGTTTGGTGTGTGGAAAAAGGCGGAGTACCCATGTACAATGCATTTTGTGAATATTTAATTTGTTACTATTACATATCTAATAACGGATAGTTAGCCCTTGTTTTGTAATCATTTTCAATTATCTAACATGAAGATTCATCGAAATATAATGTTAAAAACTTTGAATGCGATTATCTCGGAACCCAATTTTTTCACCCAATGCTTCAATTAATATCTTAGTTACGTAAAAATTTATGAAAATATGTAATGTTTTTGATCATTGAAAACAATATTAATGACTCAAACGAAAAATGTGAAAAAGAAATAACAGAAAAAGTCTCAGTCGCATCTAGGAATTGAAGCCAGGACCTCTTCCTTGCCAGGAACTGCTCTGACCACTGAGCTAATTCGACCATCAACTTACGTCATTTTTAACTGTAGCGTGCTTCGACTGAGAGCTATCAACATTATCTTTGTTTTCTTTTTCTAGATGCGACTGAATCTTTCTCTGTCTTCTGTTTCATCTTTTTCGTTTGAGAGTCGTTAATATTGTTTTCAATGATTAAATATTACAATTGAGCCCTTCTGCGCAAAAATAGCATTATGTAAATAAGTGAGTTGTAAGATATGGGCTGTTAATCAATTCATTTGATTTTATTGTAGTTATTTTAATTAATGAAAAACACATTTTATGTCATTTAATCAATTCATTCATAATTTTTTAAAACAATCCATATAAAAGAAAAAAAATAATGTCGGTTTTCCATAATTTCCATATTTTTCATTTTATCAACAAAAATTTCCATTATTAAAAATTCCAGACATCTTACAACATATTAACAAATAACACAATGCTGAAATAAAACTTTATGACAAATATGTCAAGAGCCGTTCGCACAAGCCGTCAGTTTTAACCCATTGGCCTCAAACGACACCGTCCCGGCATATGTACGGCGATGTGTCTTAAAATCAAACGATGCAGTCCCGGCGGGTCTGATGTCTGTCGGCTTAAAAACGAAAAAGGGATACATTATTGACATCTGTGTTTAAAATTTTAAATGCCAATCGCTCTGTAGATAATTAAGCATTCATTTCGTAGTAATTGGCAGGACTCCATTGGTACAGTTTTTTCCTGATATTTACAATTGAAATTTTGTTATATTTCAGCGTCATTGAATTTTTTGAATTTGGAATTGACAAGCTTGTTTGTAAAACGCGTGGTGGGCGGCTAACATCAGCCCAAATTGAAAAAATATATATTATGGTAATAAGTATGATTAGTGTACAACTTTTCTTAATCCAATTATAAAAAAATGAAGAAAAAAAATTGGTTTTTATAAAAAAAATATTTATATATCCTCGTTTAATCATATTATTATTATTTTTTTAAACACTGCATATATTTTTTACATACCTTGATTCAATGCACAAGTAAATGAAAAAAAATTGTTTCGTTTGCATGTTTAGTTTAAAAGTTATGTAAGATTTAGTACACCACTGCAAATTTAAAACTTTTGGTACAAAATTAATTTGGATGTGAAGGACAATTTTTTAGCTAAACAATTCGGAGGCCGATGGGTTAATTAAGCAATGGCCGACTTGTACTTAGAGTGCACTACCGGCTGTCACCATAGGCCTTGTATTGTCATCTTTGGTTGAGATTTTAAAACATTTTTTGCTGTGAACGTAGTTCGATAACGCTGTTTTTTTCTGTGTAAGGACTCAATTTGAGGTTTTATTGATTAACCCCTCCAGCGTTTTAGGGTCACATGTGACCGGGTGTCCATATTTTATAAAAGTATTTCTATCATGCGGAAATGCGTAAATTTTTTAACATTAGAAAGAGAAATAATAATTTTTCCAGTTTGCCTCAAATATTTATACCGGATCCCATCAATGAAATCCAAAAATAGCCAAAATTAATAATTCATATGCATCTCTATCATAACATTCAGTAAAAAAATATTTTTATTATATGAACAAGATAAAAGTTAAGCTATAGTTTTCTTACAAATTCCCAAAATAAAACGAATGTGTTTTCAAAATATCGATTTCTCTCAATTTTTCTACGATTTGAAATTTTTAAAAATTAAGTAAAAATGTAATTAGCGTTTTTAACAACATTTGATATTTCGTCAACTATTCACATTTGATATTAAAATTTTATTCTTTATAAATAGTAATGTTTATTTTAAATGCGTACACCGGAAAGATAATTTTATCTACTTTCTAAAAAAGTATTTCTTTTACGGAAAATTAAAAAATAACATGTTTGACCAAATTTTTATTTTCCCGCCAGATGGGGCCCCCCTCACGTGGTTCCTCTGCCGAGGCAGATGTGCGCACCACGCCACCCATCCACCAACCCCCCCCGCCGGCCTTCCTGTCCCCCAGCGACGCCAAGATCTTCGTCCCCAGCGGCTTCAACTTCAGCTCCATGGCTGCGCTGGCTGACCACTCGCCGCTCTCGGGTAATTATTATAGTTGCGTATCCTAAACTTTAGTATATGAAGTGTACCCACTCTCTGGTTATTAAATAAGCGCTTTTGAATACATTGTGAATATGAATGGAATGCTAGTATCATATATATTGTCCCTATTCTGGCAAAAAACCTTGACTTGTTCGAGTTTACATTTTCTACCAAAATAAACCATGAATTTGTTAATATCTAAGCATGTTCAATTTTTAAGGCTGATATTGTAATATTATTCCTGTTCTGGCAGAAAACATCAACTTCTTACATTTTATTTATTCTGTCATAACAAGAGATAAGTGTATTTTTAACTTAGCATGTTCAAATAAGGAGTGGAATACAATAGTTATCAAGACAATGGTGAAGAAACAAACAAAAAATCACAGTGTTAACCCCTCAAGCTAATTTGTTCGGTTTTGTAAACAAACAGCTATTACCCGTTCGCTTTTTGGAATAGCTCATATGATCTTAAAGAAATCGTCATAACTCCTTTACTGCCATGGTTAGAAATATGATCAAAATGGTGTTAGAAAGAGAAAACACCACGCTTTATATTCAAATCTAAAAGTTAACTACTGAAGAATTAAAATTTACACCTCTATAAAATCAAAAATTCTGACCGCAATAAGGAAGTTGAGTGAAAAATATTTTGACTTATAAAAAATATGTTCATGTAGATCAAAAAATATCGATTCTAAATATATAAATATATTTCTATATTATTATTCTTAGAATTAGTTAAACGTTCTTGAAAAAGCATTCAATAGCAATAGACTGTATACGCTCCACGATTGGTCGAAAGAATTCTGACGTCACATGTGTCGTGACTTGTACGTACAACGGATCACCTATGGTGCATCTCTTTCTATTACATGAGAGATGGTCGGTTTAGATGAGAGAGGTGTATAGGCCAAACGTTTATTTGGGTTTGTCAAATATATGTACGTATTTGTTGTTATTATTATATGAAATGGATTTCTAAAGATACATATTCGTATAGTGCTTTATAATAATATGTTGTTTATTGCATAACTTAGAAGTTTTTATTATTATACATGTCACATAACATGTGATACACTTCAGGCCGCCGGCCGCCCAGAAAAGTCTCACAGTGAACTGGGCTGTAAACCGTTATTTCACTTTTGGTCTTTACTTTTCTGCGCGGTGGTCCTGAATTCGCACGTGGCAAGTCAACAAATAGCGACGGTAATACCGTACCGGGCGGGAAAAGCAAATATTCTAACTTAAAATATTAATTTAACTATGAAATCTAAATAAATTTTCTTTTTTTTTTAATAACATCAATTCTAATAGACGGTTAACATTGGTAAAAAAATTACTGGAATTCCTTATTGAAGAATTAATTTTTTTCCATACAAAATCTTTAAGCGACGTGGTTCTTACAGTTTGAATGACGTCACAACCACACCCCGCCTCTTACCGCTCGGATTCCGCTCGTTTTGGCGGGCTTAATAAAATTCAAACTTTGAGAATTAATTTAACTATGAAAACAAACTTTAAAAAAAACAAAAAAAAAATACTCGTATTTAAGTTTGAATGCGAACATTGATAAAAAAAAAATAAAAAAAATGGACTCAACTTCCTTATTTGAGAAAATATTATGAAATTTTTTATCAATTATGTATATAATACATTTGACTAATAAAATATGTATTTTTTTTGTAATCAGTAATTTTAGTTCAGTGTTTAGACGAAAGACGTAAGGTAAACCATTTTTAAAACTTTTGTATGTTTGTTTCCAAAATAATAATATTGAAAAAATTATATGTTTATTTCTAGTAATAAAATTTGAAAGCGTGTTTTAATTTTTTGGGTACGTTCAGAAATATCCCATTATTTAGATTTTATTGAGGAAATACGCACAAATTCGCCGACTTTCTGACATCTTTAAGAAATATAACTGTATGCCAGAGTTCTGGCGGGTTAACTCACGTAAAAACTCCAAAAGGTACTATCATTATTTTGGACATTTTCAGTCCACGATCAAGATCATTTTCTATTCAAAGTTTCAAATACGATGATAGGAATAATTATAGAATTTACAAAATAAATTAATTCACATTTCAACATTACTGAATGAACAGTTGTTATTTTTTACGTTGCAGTATTTATTTAAACTTACTTTAGTGAACTGATTAAAAATCGACTTAGGGCCTGGAAATGAGATAAAATAAAATAAATAAATCCAAGTAACATGTTGCAAAGAATTAGTCGGTAACTTGTACTGTTTTGTCCCCAGGGCTAGGCAGTCCAGCTCTCACACCCGACGGCCTTGCGGGGACTTCTCAAGGTGAGTGATGTCGACTGTGCACTCGCTTTCTCACAATTACCTTCTATTATTGGAATATTCTCTACGATAGGACACATTACATAGCGTCTCATACCATCATGTCACGCAAGTCCTCTCCTCGCTGTCAATTCTTATCATTGTGTCATACGCTAACTCCTTTTTCTTTGATTGCCATAAAATTATATTTAAAAAAATATAACACATATGCAGTTCCTACTCCAAACCCCTGTTGACAGTTTTTTAAACTTGTTTCTGTTTTTGAAGAACTTCATTTATCTATGGATAGTATTTCAAATTTGACACAGATACCAACATCAGAAAATGGAGACTTTTGTTTTGCAATTTGTTTTGTCAGAGAACAGAGAAATATTCTTGCAAAGTATTTCATTGTGTCTTTATTTAATAAATGACATCAATATGGCAATTAAAGAAAATCGAATGCATGCCTCTTCGCATATTGTTTTTGTGATTGCTAACTTTTTTTATAAATTTGTTAAGTTGCCAGATTTTTTTCACAAGTTTAATTTATTTTATGAGTGCATAATTAAGCAAAATAAAATTCCTACAATTATTCACAGTTCGTATTTTTGTAATAAAAACATGTTTTATTTGTGTTTAACTAAATCTGGCAAAATTAACATTGAACAATGCACCTTTTCAATATTCTATTGTGTATGTACATATTATATAGAAGTTTGTATATTTTTATTTTGCAACTAACTAATTTCCAAGTGTGGTGATTGAAGTTTTAACCCTATTTGACCAGTGCATGCATTCACAGTATTGTCTATCTAACGCTTTTTATTTCTTTTCTCTTGCGAGACTGGAAGATATTAAAACTTGTACATAAACATTTATTTTTATTTGTGTACATACTTGCAAAACTGAAATTTTATTTTTTCTCCAACAGCATTTAGATTTTATTATTTTGTAAATACATTATTTATTTTTATTTTAGTTTTAATTTAATTTTTCTGCTCCTGAATTAATTAAGAATTTAGAACTGTGTATAAATTGTATTCTTATGTTTAAGAGCTGTATGGTATTGTGACTTTTTCGTATTGAAGATTTAATAAAATCAACATATTTCAAATAATTTAAAATTTCTCAGTAAGTCTATATAATATCTTGAAGAAATAATAAATTTTCTAAATGTCTATAATAAAGCAAATACAAAACTTTTGTTAATTCCTAAATCATTTGGTTATCTTTTATAAACGACTCAATTTCCATTGCTTTCTTTTCTTGTTTGTTTCTTAACTTGTTTTTTTGCCGATCACTCCCATGGAAATTACATCATTGTCTTCCCAGGTGCCTAAACTATGAAAAAAATTTTTTTTAACATAATACGTTAAGTTTCTTTAACTGTTCCTACTTTAGAAACTTTAAATATTTCTAGCAAACTTTAAATTATTTTGAATTTGAGTTAAATCTTCCTAGGGTTAGGTAAATCAATTAATGTCTTATAACTGTTCAAAAACTTCAATGGAATATTATCTTATTTTGCAGTACAAAGGTTTTTTTTAAAATTTTATTTCAATACTTTGCTTACTCAACCTTTTTTTAAATTCTATTGTTTCCTATCTAATTCTCTGTTTGGCTAGTTTTCTTTTGAAGCACAGATTTATTGAAATGTGTGGCAAAATTAATATAAGTGTTAAAATATCATACTAAAACTTGTGTTAAAAAACACAATAATCACAACAAGATTGGATAATATGGAGAAACCACCATTGGAGATCATTTGTGAAGCAAAGGCAAAATGAGAAAGGAAAGACTTCAGCATAAATTGGATAGTCTGCTCTTCAAAATATTGAAGGGGTTTACCAAAGCCAAACCGTAAAAACATTACTGCAAAATTGATGGCACAAAGAAAACTTATTTGTTGATTGATTGGAAAAGAGAAATGAGATATGTCACAAGCATCTTCAGAACATCTTAAGAACATCCAGAAACCCCAAAAAAACGTTCTGCACCTCCAAAATCGATAAAAAGCTACCACATCAAGAATCAAAGAAATTATATTTCTGAAGTATGTTTTTAATTCTTGTATAATATAACTTAATTATCTCTTAGTAATCATGTCAATCTATGACTGTTCTAAAAGATTGTGATATTATTTTTATTTGGACATTTGAACATATCTGTTGTAACCTACATAGTCTTTAAAAGGTGTCGGTTAAAGTTATTGTTTTTCCATCGGAGATATAATTAATATTAGAAGTAACATTTAGTTTAACAGAAAGATTGTAATGAAAGCATGACATGAATTTGATTTGAACACCACACGCTAATGCTAAAACAACAATAAACTAAAATAATAATAATAACACGACTGAAAGCTGGTCCAGGGATGCGCTATGGCTAGAATATATTGTGCAGAGAGGGGATAAGAGATATATAAAGATGGGGGGGTGGCGGTGCTTTATGTATTAAGGAGGAGGGCAGACTGAATAAAGAGAGAAGCACACACGCGGGAAGGGGAAGAGAGCTAAGCTATGGTTGTGTGCCCGCCAGGTGCAGGTGCAGCCGCGGCGCAGGACGAATACCGCTGCGAGCCCTGCAACAAGTCCCTGTCCTCTCTCACGCGCCTCAAGCGGCACATCCAGAATGTCCACATGCGGCCGTCGCGGGAGCCGGTGTGCAATATCTGCCGGCGCGTCTACTCCAGCCTGAACAGCCTGCGCAACCACAAGAGCATCTACCACCGCAAGCAACCCCCGCCCCCCCTGCCCGCCCTCACAGCCCTGACCCCACCCTCTACCTACTTCCCCATCAACTGAAGACATCAATCAGTATGCATGCCTGAGCCTCCCTAGATGCTAGTGGCTAGTGGCTTCTGTATATATTATAACCTATTATTATTTCAGCCAGTGAATCTGCTTTGACATGTTGTGTCTTTAACGTATTCTTGTCTGTATTATGTATCATGTGTCGGAACCAATTGGGGCACTTGAACAAGGCCCGTTGTTAAATCACGAACCAACCACAAAGCGCGCACTAGTCCTACCTAAAGGTCAATCTATCATTGTCACATCTAAATTAGAGAGAAAATTATTTAAAAAGAGTTTCCTTCTCCCAGGTTGTACATTTTGTTATTTGGCATCCATTGTGCCAATTGGTTCCGCTTTCTTGGGACCTGTTGGATATCTAGCATTGCTTACTGTCTCCATTTACTTCTACTAGTTGTTATGTCGGGCGTCACCCTGATTTATCTGGTGTTGGACTTTCATTACAGTTGCTCTGAAATATACTACTTGTTGTACTACTTGTAGTACTTGTCTCCCGCCGTCACCTGACGGCCATCTAATAAATACCTGGGATATGGATAAATAATACTTTCAATGGTTTTCTCTAGTATCCCTTCAAAAGGTCATAAGTATCTTATGATTAAATTAGTATCATACCTTTTTAATTTACTTATCGATCTACATTTCATTACATACAACTAAATCAATCAAGCTAGACTTTCAACACTGCTCATTCAAAGTTAATTATAAGAACTTTCTCATTTTAATCCAGAATTATAATTAAACGACATTCTTCAATTCGAATTGCATCATTTCATAAAGTTATATTTTTCATTTGCAATTTATCAGCATAACTGTCTATCAAGAAGTAATTTAGATTATTGCTTTGTATTATTTGCCAAATATTAGTTATGTTAGCTAAGTATTCCATGTTTATCACACACAATGAACACGGCTATCATAAATAACTTCCCATTTGATTATGATCAAACGTACAATTATTATATGCAAAATAGCATGACATCAAATGGTATAAGACCAAGTCACCAAAAGAGTAACAAATTAACTAGCAGTTCTTTTGAAAGTGTTACTTAGTTATGAAATGAATTAAACTTGTGATTAAATTAAATAAATTAGCGATGAAATTAAATAAAGTCTCGATGAAATAAAATAGAGTAGCGATGAAATGAAATAAAGCCGCGATGAAATTAAATGGAGTCACAATGAAATGAAAGAAAGTCTCAATGAAATGAAATAGAGTCGCGACGAAATTAAATAAAGTCTCGATGAACTGAAATAGAGTCGTAATGAAATTAAATAAAGTCGCGATGAAATTAAATAAAACCGAGATGAAATTAAATAAAGGCACCCGATTAAATTAAATAAACCCATAATGAAATGAAATGTAGACCGATGGTAGTTAAGAAAGTAAAAAGAGATTGACTGGTAAACTAATGCGAGGCTTTGTGGTTGGTTAGTGGGACCGCTGGGCCCGGGGCACCGCTGCGACGTGTGCGGCAAGCTGCTGAGCACGCGGCTGACGCTGAAGAGGCACACGGAGCAGCAGCACCTGCAGCCGCTGCATTCCGCCCGCTGCGGCCTCTGCCACAAGGTCTTCCGCACGCTCAACTCGCTCAACAACCACAAGAGTATCTATCACCGCCGTCAGAAGGGGCCCCAGCTGCTCGGCCTGTCTCCGCCCGATGTCAAGATGCCCCCCCCCCACCACCTCGACCAAGTCTTCTTCAAGTTCAAAGATCAGTTCAATGTCTGATCCAACACGCCACTCTAAGTCCACACAACAAACATATTGATTAGTTCATTAGCCTGCATCGTCACTTTACAACCTATTATATGATTTTTACAGAAAAATGGCTGTTTTTGGGTTATTTCGCCATGTTGCACTTCCTCCTTCTTCTGTAGCTAACGTTTCAGATAGCCTTGCAGTGTCCCCTCAACGCTTTTGCCTAATGTTCACGTACAATTCTACCTGATGTTAGCCGTAAGTTGGAGTGTCCACTCTACAGAGAGATACTGCAAGACTGTGGCTAACATCGGGCAAAATTGTTGAGTGAACCCTGCAAACTTCTGGCTAACATCAGGCAGTAATGTTGGGTGGACACTGCAAGGTTGTCAAAACGTTAACTAAAAAAGGCAAAAGGTAATGCATCTGCACAACCCAAATTAACAACTGATGTATATTATTATTATATGTATTTATTATCTTTTATCTATATATTTATCATTCCCCTATGAGTATTGGCATTAACTAATGATTTCTATAATACTTTGGTTACAGTATAAGATGTCTTTGTTCAGTACTGTGACATGAATATGAGAGGTCTTTGTGCAGTGCAAATTGAATGTGTCAGTAATTTATGAAACAAATGTGAAGCTATGATTTGGTTGGAGCAAAAGTGCCCCCATTTTCTTTCTTTTTAATAATAATTAATTCAATTTACCTTTTTTTAATAAAAACTGTCTCCATTATTGTACAAAGTATCTATTTCTAGGAATTATTGTCTTTACACACGAATATAATACACTACATACTTTCTTAATGAATATAATTCATCCGTAGAATCTGCGTTAACTGAGAGAATATTTACTTCAGAGTTCCCTTTAATCTTCATTTGCAGTCCTCATGCAAAGGAACATTGGACTTGCGAATTAACATTAAATTAATATAATGTACATACATATTAACTAATGGTTATTATTGGTATCTTTCTTGTGAAAGATATTATTTTGTCCTAAATTTGCAATACTCATTTATGCTACTATATCCAGAATCAGTTAATTATTTTTTTTTAATTTGATGGTCGTGAAATGAATCAAAACTTTTTCCACGGAAACAACAATATGTTGTTCTTTAAATTTAGGAGAGTGAAATTGGTTGAATATTATATTATTTGAATGAACTATTATTTGTTTGGGATATAGTTCCAGTTGAAGTCTACTTTAGTGATTTCCTGAATGTAAATGTTTGAGTAACGAATAATGACGGTGTGTTAGACAACCATTTGAAAGACTGATCGTGAATGTACATTGAGATGACGGTGCGCCGAGGTTCAACATTATTATATTTGAAGCTGCAAGTTTGAAGTATGTTTTAAAGACTCATGTACATGAAAATTTTGAGGCTAATATAAATAGGGTTAGGTTTTTCCTTGTTATTAGTTGGTATCCTAAAACGAACATGTTTGTTACATAGCTGTAATCCTACAACTAGGACTTGTTCTTTTATCAAAACATCTTAACCAAGTAATTTGGTATAACTCATAGATATCTTTTTTTCGTGTTTTTGAGGAAACTTTACCCATTTTCCCATATTTTAAACAGGAACACTATTTCTCTTGTATTGAAATAAAAAATACTATAAAGGTTTTAGCCATATTTTGACTAGCAAGCCAGTTTCATAAAGTTCCTACAGGGCACATTCTTAAGGGGCTTCTGTGATAGAGAAAGTCCGTTAGTTGATATACACAAACTACATACCTACTTGCTAGAAGTTACTTTGTTGGAGATGTTCATGTTTCTGCTACCACTTCTGCCCAGCGAAGTTATCTGCCATATAAAATAGCAATTATTTGTTTAAATAACTAGAAGTATTCCCCGCAGTAAAGTTATCGTGCATTGAAAAATGATATTATGTTTTGTCTTGTCGAAATATACAAATATATTCAAAGTGTTAAGTACAAGCCTTTAGAGTGTGTAAATATACATATTTTGTATAATATACATACATATTATATTGATCAAGTGAAATTGTGATGGGAACTTTTTATCAATTATTTCTTATGAAAATATATGCTTAATAGTTTAATATGTGTAGGCATTTATCCTTCTAGGATTCACATTCCGCCTAATAATAATAAAGAAATACTTTTAAGTTTATGTAGTTTTAAACATAAAATAAAAATATTTTATTAGAGTTTGGCGTAAGCTAGTTTTAAGGAATTGGTTATGGGATATTAATTTATAATTTTAATCAGCTTGTTCTTTAAATATTTTATTGATTTAATACTCCTTAAGACTGTTTCTGTGACCTGTTTTTTATCTTTTTTTATAAAATTTATATAAAATTGTTTATTGCATTATCTAATATATTTTATCGTTCTTTGATTATTATTCTTGTTCTATTGTCTCTTGTTATTATTTTATTTTTGAAATTCTACGTTACTTTAAAACTCAAAATTCTATTTTTATTATTATTATGTTCATGAATATGATTCATCATCTACAATATTGAATAAGCTATCGACATAATGAAATAGAGTTAAGTTTTATGTGCAGAAAACTACACACTTGGAATACAAGCTCGCAAAGTTAGCTTTATCATATTATATATACAGTAGTCTTATGTTATAACTTAGTCTTAACCCTAACCTAACCTAATCTGTCTACTTAAAGTAACTATTAAATTACTATTGGACCAGTTGTTTTGAGGAGTCGGCACGATGGAAGAGAATGGAATAATGAAGGAAGATAAGTGTTCTTTAATTTTATAAGATTTCATTTATTCAAATACATACTTTGGTCCTTGCCATTGTAATATAGAATATTATAAATACATATTTAAGATATCCCATTTTATTAGAATATTTCAACGCTGGAAAGTGTAAATGGCTAAAGTGCCCTATGGCTAAATGGCGCTTTAGCCATTTATCCTTTCCAGCTTCAATATGATTCTTTTAGGAATCTTTAATCATTTTTTTTTTAATGCAATCTTTAAAGGTCCCCTTTTATTTTAAAAACAATTTACTGTGTACCTACCTACTACCTATTTTTTTGTGGGTGTATTTATTTCAAAGTCTATTATTTTCTAGTGTTTTCCATTCTCTATAATATATTATATGATATTCATGAATTAGCTCTACCTATTAGATGTTTACAATGTGCTAAAAATGCCTTTTTAAATGTATGAAAAAATCTTTCGACAATAATAATTTGTCTCGTTCATCAGGACCTTTGGCTATCCTAAGGTACAAATAATTTAATGTGAATAATAAAAAATTAAAAATTGCACAAACAAGTTAAGTATATTTGGCTATACTCGTTTCGATGAATAAACTGTTGGTACTCTTTTAAAATATTTACTTTAACGTGATATTTCTAATTACACCACTTTTGGCCGACTCTATGGCAAATAATGAGTTTTTTTGCTGTTGAATATCACAGATCTTCTAAGTAAAATCATTACAAAATCTATTAGACTCCTACAGATGTTTCGTTTCTTAAATTTGCTTAGAAACCCTGTGCTTATTTGTTTTAAAGTTTGCACTACTGAATCTGTGGTGTATTCTACGAGTTTTTAGTTTTTTTTTTAACTTTAATATTTGCCGTGAATTTTTGTGTTAATTCTTATTAACAACTCAAATTGTAAATATATAACTTGTATAATGCTTAATGCCATAACATGGTTTAATATTTAAAATGTATTATTTATCATTAAAAAACGATACTCAAAGTGTTCAATTAATTTTTTCTATAACATTGTTTTAATTTGACACTCGTTGTGTTTCAAAGATGAAATCAAACTTTTATTTGATGTTTTAAATTATATTTTAATCTTTAAGCGAGTGGATTTGTTTATTTTTGCAATAAAGCATATCTGACAGTTACAAACTTTTATGTATTCCAAAAATTGATTTGTGAAAATTTTTTTCAGAGTTTTTATGAAATATGTACCTTATTTTTATAATTATAATATCAGTGTGTAAGTCAGCACTTAAAATTAAATTATTATGTTTAAAATATATATACAATATTATTTTACATATTTAAATAGATTGAATTTAGCTGTAGATTTTCTATTTAAATCCAAAGTAATGAAATTGAAATTATACTAATTTTAATTAATTGGCTAAAAGCATAATATTGGAGAATTTCATGTCTTTATAAATATATTTTTTTTATTTTCTAATGTAATATTTTAAAGGACTGATATAGCGTAATTATGTTAGAGAAAACTTTTTCTCTGGGTAGTTAAAACAAAAACAAAACTTTTGCTATTTTATTATAATAAGGGAAGAATTATAATATATTCACTACAATGAAAAAATAATATTGATTAAAAGAATTCAATGAAATTAATTGAATTATCAAGCGATCGTTGTTGTTAACATTTTTTATTTATTTTTATATTACAACTATCGGAGGTAATGACTTATGATAAAAACATTTTCCCATAAAACTATATAATTCTTGGTTACATTTGTTATGGTCTATTTTCTACTTATTTGTTATTACAGCTGAGTGTAAAAACATTTTATACAATTTAATTTATATGGTTTTCTTAATTTTTTATTAAAAATTTCACTTTTGCAATTGAATCTGTTTTATTTGTCTTCAATCAGTTTTAGCAGTTAACACAAGCTATTTTCAGTTACACGTAAACGTAAACCATTGCGTCTATCTGACGGAAATGGAGCTTCAAGGTAATCATATAATGCTTCTTATTATTATATAAGTAGATCTTAGCACAATAATGCCTGTACGCTTTCCTTCTCCGCTTCCTTCAATCAATGTGGCACCCGGTCCCGGAGTGGGAGTGGGAGTGGCGAATCTCACCCACCGTCGCTTGTCTCTACTACCGCCTAACTATTGTCATGTTGCCAGTAAAGTTACCAGTAATGTTGCCCACGTCCGTGTTACTGATCTGATGCATGCTAACGATGTATGGCTTTTCATCCTCAGGGCGAACTTAGCATGATCTGTCACCAGTCAATGTTGTTGAATGTTGAGTGACGTATGTTGGATTCCAATCTTTCCTTTTTGTGTATGTTGGGTTATATTGTTTTCCATAAATGTTTTCAATTTTTTATTAGCGTTCATAATATTACTTTTTACATTTTTTTATAGACTTAATTTTTTTTCCATTTTTGTTTTTATTTTTCCATTTTTACTCCTTTTTTACCATATGCATTGATTTATACAAAATTCACTGTTATGTATAATAATTTCTTAGTCCTGGGTGTAAATTAGTCTACATAGTGCTCAAGTGCATTATGGTTCCAAATCATCATTGCTTTCATAATGCCATTTCATCTTCCTTTACCTCCTAGCTACTAGCTACTAGCTACTACCTACTAGCTACTACCTACTAGTCATTCTCGCCGCTTCTCCACACTCATCAGTAGCTGTACAGCCGTACACAGTTCACACTTGCAAGCCAAGGGGAATGTTCACAAACCACCTTCGTCTCACATGTACTCTTTCTTAACCAACATACATTCTACATGATCTCTCTATCTTACCATATGATTTGATCAGCAACTCTTCAAGTCAGGGCGTCTAGTCTGGACCCCGAGAAGAAACTCAAAACTGTTCTGTTACCCATTGTGTTCCACAGTTCAATGCAATATACCGACATGTAGTACTTCTGATGAAACTTTTAGAGAAGTTTAATATGCCTTCTTGAAGACTGACTGAACTGTTTTGTTGTTTGTTTTTTGCAATAGTGTAATAAAGCTGATTGTTGATGTAATGATGTAATTGTGTAACCGAGGACAGCGGGGTCTCGATGATGCATACTACTCTTCGTGATAAAAGTTACGTCAGAAGTGCGTGCACAGGCCGAGGGAGCCAGAGAGGGGCGGCTAGAGAGCCATCTAGTGAGCCATCTAGTGAGCCATCTAGTGAGCACCTCTGTAGTCTAGTGTTGTAAGACTCCAGGAGCATTGTCGGGGTGTTTTCCGTTGTCTGGTTGCAGGCAAGAAATTGTTTTCGTGTCACCTGTGCGGCAAAGTGCTCTGCTCCAAGGCGTCCCTCAAGAGGCACATTGCGGACAAGCACGCAGAGAGGCAAGAGGAGTACCGGTGCGCCATATGTGAGCGCGTCTACTGCTCGCGCAACTCGCTAATGACCCACATCTATACATACCACAAGTCCAGGCCCGGAGATTTGGACATCAAGTATTTTTCGTGATTACCCCGATGACAATGGTGCGACATTAACAGACAGCTGACTTTAGTACCAACCTACAGCCAATATTTGCAGCAATGAAGGTTAGCCACGTTTCTTTAGAGCTTATTTTATATAGGTTTTTTCTAACTGACCCCAGGTGTTACTTTCCTGTTTCACTCTGTACTCTTTATATAATATTATATACTCAGGGTGTATTCATACTGTTCTCTGGTATTGACTGTTTACTTGAGAACAAACATATAACCGGCCCTCAAATCGTTATTAAGAATTTATGTAAAACACTCAGGACTCTGTTCTTTTTAATGATTTTTTCCTTTATTTTGCCCTTGCTTTAATAGGATTATTTTCAACATTTTTAATTTCGAATATTATTTCTGTGCACCTCCAAAGCAGACATTTCTTTGTTTTTTTTTTGTTCATTTTTAGTTTGATTTTGGTTTAAACATGTATCTTTTCAAAATGATTAATTTGACATAGGTTATTTTAAATCTATGTGCTTCTCCATCCCGAGTCCTTTCCATACAAGATTACTGTTGAATGTTGCTTGCCGCATGCTTCTTTCATTTGTAAACATGTCACTGTCGTTCCCTCTACGTGAAAGTGCTGGTTGTGTAGTTTAATGACATTTTATCATATCGGCTTAATGTCTAGTTATTGTTTAATGTCATTTTCGATAATATATACATTATGAATAACCATAGCTTGAAATGTTCTGTTGTTTTTACAAAAGTACCTACTTCATTAATAAACCTCTCGACATTCATTTGACCAGAGATAATATAATATAACATAATCGCAGTTGTCCAAGTCCCGCAGCCTTACTGATTGGCGTATCTGTGGGGGTGTTTACAGGTGGCGTGCTCCGCATGCCTCCGCCCACGTCTGGGGGCATCAACGAGCCGCAGGAGTGCCCGTACTGCCGCCGCACCTTCTCCTGCTACTACTCCCTGAAGCGCCACTTCCAGGATAAGCACGAGCAGTCGGACACGCTGTATGTGTGCGAGTTCTGCCACCGCCGCTACCGCACCAAGAACTCGCTAACCACACACAAGAGCCTACAGCACCGCGGCTCCAGCGGCATGCTAAAGCGCCTGCTGAAAACCTCGGCGCTGCAGAGTGCGCTGGCCCCACCCCCGCACCACCTCTTTGACCTTACGGCTGCCGAACACCCCTCGCAGCCGGGCGTCCAATGACTGCAGCTGACATAACGCCAATGGGTCGCCGCCTGCACCTGGGTCGCTCCCTACCTCAAATAATAACCCCCCACCAAGGTGTCGAGATAATAGTCGGGATGTTAATCAAAGTTAGCTGGAACTTCTGACAGTGCAACGGTCTTTAGCTGGTTTTATCAATGGTGTGGACTTGCTACGACGCACATGTACAGTATTATCTACTATGTTACACAAACAATTATTGTCACAGGGAAAATTGTAAATTTGCAGCTAGTATAATGTTCTGTACTTTATAGTGGTGATTGCGTATAAGAGATATTCGTCATTTAAAATTAGATTAAGGTCTCATTGACCTTATGTGTCTTCTTAAAGGTAAGGCAGAGAGGGACAGTTTGTTTACACTTGTTACTAGTCATGATTATAGTGCCCGTTGTTCCTTACTTTCCATTTACTTCCTAGCGTAGTACCATTTACCCAATAAATCTACATATTTATTCTTTTCTCCATTTTCTTATTAGTGGGATAATTTAAATGATGCTTAGAAAGTATTTCAAAAGATGACAATAGAAATATATTGCATTTAACATAACATATAAATATTCCTATAGCTGTCCCTCAGTATATAAATCTTGCCTCCGTTGTTTTCCATGGGTAAATAAAACTATTTATTCAATATTACAATTTGATGGATTCCCTCTAAATGTTATAACTCCTTATGTTTTGAATTAACCCAACCCCCATTATAATAAAACAGAAACGAGATACCGGTCAAAGACTTTGTCTAAAAGTAATGCTGGAAAACAAACTCATAATATGGATCATTCAATGTTGTCAAAGATAACATACATTATATCATTTTTTACCTTTACAATTCGGAATATAAAATATCATATAAAATAATTGTTAACAAGTACAGGATTAAACAGTTAGTCGAAAAATGGTCTTATCAATAAACAGTACAAATTTTTAATCCTGTTGAAAAGATATTTTTGAACCATTTATTACATATTGTGTAAATTGTAAGTGTTACTTCATCTTTGCATCATTTTAATGTCAGGAATAATAAAATCATTATTATATCACAGACAAACTTACATAGCTTTTAGGAATACATAGTTTTTAAAATACAATTTAACATTCTTACATATCGCCTTAAAAAGTATTTTCAAAGAACTCTACTTCAGTCATTATTTAAGAGAAGTTATTTATATGGTGTATATTAACTTATTATACAGCCGACACGGATTCTACATTTTTTATGGTTCAACAGTATTAAAGCCACTTGATTCTTTCCCCCAGAAACAATCCATGTAATATATATTATAATACAATATATGTTATGGAAGCATTTATACATCAGTACTTAAAGAAAGAAAGAAACTATGTAATGTTACACTTATGATTGATTCGATGCATTGCAGTCTCGGAGCAGCCAGTGAATGCACTCGAATGCTCTCCTTGATGTAATTTTAATAATTTATGTATAAATTACGGTTAACATTTGCTGCATTTAAGATTTAAAGGATTAGTTCTGTTGGATGTCTCTGAATCGGCTATCCATTCAATGTTAAATGTTCTGTGATGTGAAGTGGGAGGAGTATACGCTAGGTATAACAGGATAGGTTAGCATGAACTCGAGGCGGGAATATACGAGAGAGTCTAGTCTCTAGTCTCTAGTCCGGCTCACTCTGAGCTCTGAGACCGGAGCATCGAGATGGGAGACCAATATGAACCTCAGTAAATGTATTGTGTAGCGTTAGTCTTACTTATTACGATTAACTAATTAAATATATCATTAATATAACCAACCTTAATGTAAATGTCGACCAAAACTCTTTAAATGTGGGTGTGTATTCACTATCGGAATTATATACCTTAAGAAATCAGATGTTTAATTTAAATATATTAGGAATATCATCTGTTCAAAATTTTGATGATCAGTACATTCAGAGACTTTGATATTTTTAAATTCCCAATGATCGTAGTGGATTCATTATCGGATTTTGAAAACGGTTTTCGAAATTTAAAACATATCTTTCCAGGGTTTTAGTAAACGGTATTAGTAAATCATCTGTAAATATTTACCTGTTATTATACATTATTAAAATTATATCAAAAGTATTGGAAATTTGTGCCAATGTTTATATCATATTTAAAAATCTTTAGACTAATATCAAAACGTTTGCACAATATCAATTTGGTTTTGTTGTTTAATTGTTTGGTTTATGCTGGGATTCAGTTATTATAGTTTCCCACTAGTTTTGCCAATTTTCTGAAGAATCCCAGATACAGAAGGTTCCTCGCTTGAACATTTCCAACTCCTTGTTTGATCTAAAACCATTCAGGTTTGTTTGTTTATTTAATGCACACACTTTAGTATATTATCCTAAAGTAAGTAATGTACATCTATGTATATTCCAATTAATGTAATCTTTAGCGTTAAATTAAACCTTTTAAGTTTGAAATCCTTCTAATGTTGGTATCCAAAAATAATGTTAATTTATTGAGTTGAATATTGAATTATGTTGTTGAATTATTGCTGAAATGAAAATGCATTGTGCATAAAGTGTTCATTTTTTTGGGAAACGTGCTGTGAAATTTTTAATTAAGTCAAAAATCTTTGGAGGATACTTTAAAATTTTTAAATAAAATATGATTTGAACAGCTCATGCAAATTAGATTATTTTGTATTTTTTCAGATTTTCGTGATTTCTTTTAGTGATAATTGTATAAAACCAAAGAAAATTTTACTCTTATATAAATATACATTAGGTAAAACTCTTAATTTTTCAAAATTCTAGGTTGATACAGCGCCTTAGTTACATTTAATACATTTAAGTTTAATATATATTCATGTGCCATATATTTAACCCTTTAGTTTTTGGTAACAAAATTTAAAACAATGTGTAGGTACAGGTTAATTGTGCTATCCCTATTAATGAATTACTTTTGACAGTATTATACGACTAATTAAATACTAACACACTTACATATTATGTACTTCCATTGCTTACTAAGTTCATATTTGGCATTAGTAAATGCTTCAAATGAATGTATCATTATCTCTTTGGTTCAGTGTTCAGTTGCCGAGTGCGCCACCTGGAGATTTATTAAACTGGATGATATATATTTTTAAATAAACAAAGTAACTAAATTAGCATTTTTAGAAATATCATCCAATCTCCCGAGGTGGCTGGCACATTTAATCCGACCTTTTAATTATTAGAATAACTTTTCACTTAACATCTTTGCGTAAACCTCAAGACACATTTAGTAATACATATTATGTTTAATTTTAGCGCATTAGCACTTCAAGTATTTGTTGTGAGGAGAAAGTTGTACTATCTCGTTGCTAGCGGTCAAGCCAAGCTTCGCTCAAATGGATATGTGTATGGTATGGTATGAATAAGTGGGGTTTTAAACCAATCTTGAGGACATGGCCGATGTCAGTTTAAAATATCTTTAGGTTAACCTTTGATTATCGTACTTTGTAGATTATAAGCATCGCACATTGTGTTTCTATACATGTTCAATCTTTTATTACTAATCATAAGTAGACATAACTTTTGTGTTATAAACAGTTCTAATTCAAAGATATATTGAACTGGTGGTACTCAATTGGACATGAAGGTTTTAGTTAGACGAACCGGTGCAATCAGAACTTGGATAATTATTTGAAGATTTGTTTTAGCTTATATTTTGTTTACAAAGTAACTTTGTTTGTGGTATTGCTTAAAGCAGATTTATCAATTGTCGCTTGATTATTATTTGTAACATACAAAACAGGCAGCTTCACGTGTGTTTTAGTTTGTTACGATTAAAATTTGTTTGTGCGATCGACGGAGAACCAACAATTGCATACTTGTAGTAATAAACATTACTTTGAGTAACGTGTACATATTGTAGTTAGCTGTACTACGAAAATGTGTAGAGTGCATTTTCTCCAAAGTTTTACTGCAGAAAATGTATTGATTATAATAATATGAACGAGATGCCTTCAACCAGTACAACATTTGAATACAACAGAGTAGAATAACTTACATGAACACATCCCAACCAATTCTAAACATTATGAACTGCCTACTTATTTAGGTGTTAGTGATGTAGTGATTGCTGGTGCGCCCCACACGGAGTTATACACGGAGCGCACGAGCAGATAATCTATACAAACCTCAATTACCGGATTACCTCATTTTCTAAGAATACACTCAATAGTTTAGTAATTTATACTAATGTGTATACATTCTACAGAGATTACAAATACATATATTTTTTTAAATAACCTTCCATTTTAAAATGCAATAGCCAAATGTTATATTTATACACGGTGTATCAGAACATTGAACTGACAGACTTTAACCAGCCATTCCTGAGCGTATTTTGGAGTATCGGACAGAAAAATGACATGTACTCCAAATATGCACAAGAATCGCTGATTAAAGTCTGTCGGGTACGTACTGATACACCCTGTATAGCATCTATACCGACCCTCGCAATAGTTTTATCAGAATGTTGATACTTAGAGAATGAATGCATCTGATAGTTTCCTGCATTTCACGTTTACATTATATACTAAATATGACTACAGTAAGAACTGAAGTCTATATATTTTTTGTATTAACAAATATAAATCATTTCGGAGATATGCATATTCTTATCAAAAATTGTTACATATATTCTAGTTTTAATTTCCTTCAAATCCTTTTTAATATTTTGGTAAAGACATCTGGTTTGACTTTACCGTTTCCATTTAACCGTGTTTATTGTATCAAACAAGCTAATTATTCTTGTTTGATAATATGTAGTTATTTAATTTGCATACAACTATCGATAAAATACTGAAAAGGATTTGATATTTCGTACTTTCTACAACATTATTTTTATGAATACTGTTTCCTTTTCTCTATAATTACCTATATTATTTATATTTAAATATTATAACATTATTTTTAAATGTTAATGGCATTTAAATGCAATTAGTTAACATAATTATTCAATGCTTTATAGTTGTTCAATATATTGTTGTTTTTTCTTGAATTTGATAATTGGATAAACAGATCTCCTATGACAAACAAACATAAAATCACAACACTCGACTGAATGTTCTAATTTAATGTTGTGCTTGAAAGTGTCTCAACAAACTGTCTCTAAATGTCAATTGTTCCCATAAGGCAGTTCGGCTGTTGTGGTTTTAGTTGAGTTATGGTAATTAACATTATATCTTTGAACATATTAGACTTGTTCCATTTTATTGTTTATATTGTCTCCTTTATATTATTGATTTAATCTTTCACAAATTAATTATAATCAATAAAAAAACAATGTTGGTGTAATTAATTAAACAATATTAAAAACTCGAGATGATTCCATTGACGACAGTTGTTTCATTCCATCCCTCAGAGAGATTACCTACTTGTCTTAAAACAAGTTGTCAGTATTTAAAAGAAGAAAGATGTTAGATCAAGACAATACCATATCGGATGCTTCAACATCGTCGGCGCTCAAAGCTGATAGAGCTAGACCTGCCCATAACACCGAGGGGAACTAAACAACTTGCGCTGGGCAGGGAGGTGGCGTGGGTGTGTCCCTTTCAGTGATTTGTCAATAAATTAATCCGACGGTATACAGGCAACTCGCATCGTTAGTTGGTCTTTGAAAATAAAATGTATGCTGTGCAGAGACGAAACTTATCGAAAGGAAGGAGGGGAAGTTTTGGGAAGGAAAAATATATGAGGGATGGGATATGACGTATTAATCCATCCTTCCCACTGCAGTGCAAGGCGATGGGTCAAGAGAGTCCAACTGGAGAGGTCAGAAGGTTTCTCAACCAGTCTCTCCCGATTCGGCCAGCCACGCAGTATGTGGGCAAACGTATCTGCCGCTAACAGCTAGACAAACCTCACCCCCATGAACCCAGGCACCCCTGCATGTCATCAAACGTAGAGAACTGGGGTGACCTATGACAGGGTGTTGGTTATCCAATAAATGGTTGCTGGGGTACCAATTGTTCTGGTTCTATCTCCCAATCATTTCAACCGAAATTATTAACCCCTCAAGGTTCGGAAGGACATTACTAGCCACAAACATCATATTCCATTAGAATCTCTGAAGGACAGATCTGACCGGGGCGTCCATACATTATAAAAGTATTTTTATCATTTTTTCTATAATGCGTCGAGAGAGATATGTGATTTGTTCATTGTTGGAAAGATAAATAATTATTCTTCTCAGTTTGTCTCAAATATTTATACTACATGGATGAAATCCAAAAAAATGCCAATGTTTATGATTACAAATTGGCTGGATTTTTTTCATTGACAGTTAAAAAGTTATTTATATTTTATTATATAAAAAGTGAAGTTGCAGTTTTCTTACTAATTCCCTACACAAAGGGGATGTTTTTTCTAAATATTGAATTCTTTCAAAATTATGGACATTTCAAGTCAAAATGTTCAGGTAAGTTTTTTTGTTAAAAAAAAATTTAAAGAATAAAAGCAATATGTAGCACATTTTAGGTACCTCGGGAGCTTCCGATATTCCATAAGATTTCACCATGTCGTTGGGACTTCTAAGAAAAAATATTTTAAAACCTGAAGGGTTAAGTTACTTTTTCTTCCATGTTTGTTCATTAACCTTTGAAATGCAGGGCTCCCGCGACCTATTACTTCTGAAGTGTGCCGAGACAGAAATAAAAAAAAATTAAATTAGAGAGATGTATAAAATAAGATGTAAATAAATACTAATTTCATATTTCAGCACATTTATTTAACAATTACAATTTTTTATACAAAACAACATCAAGGCACAAATTTTAAGGCCACTTACAATTATTTTGTCATTATTCTAAATATTTTTCTGTGATCCTATTTAATTTATAATGAACAGCCATTTTGATATAATTTCAACAACGATTTTGTAAATTCATTCTGAAATTTTAGATAAATAATAATTCTTGTATTTTCACACAATATAATAGGTTTTATACATGTAAATACGGATACAAAAATATAATCACATACATATGGAATCATCGTGCCAAACGAACTATGAATTTGTGATGATGATGATGATGGACACTGCAATGTTGTCCGAAACGTTGGCTAAAGAAAGAGGTAGCGCAACACGGCATAATACCCCAAAAACAAATCACTATAATACTTTTGGCCGTGAAAAAAATCTCAAATCATATATGAATTTGTGTCTTACCGATAGATTGACACAACATTGAGGTATCATATATTATTATTATTATGAAGAAGCCATTGGCTTTGAAACGTAATTCATTTATATATAATTATATATTATCTTTATATACATTATGTATAAAAATTCAAACACAGATAGAGAGAGAGCGAACAACTATGTAACTATTCTCTGTCCATACAAATAGTTCTGTAGAGTATGTAACTAACATAAAAGGAAAACAGAATAAAAAATGAGCTAACTTTCTTCTTCGTTTCTACGTAAATCTCATCTTGTGACCAACTTCCCACAAGTGCCCTCCTCAAATTCCTATTTCTGGCTATTCTTCTGCAGTTCCCTGACCTTTCCATCCTGCGTCTTCTACCATAATCAGCTTATATTGAGTTCACTTGATCATTATATTTTACATCCGGCGTTCTTTCTCCGGCATCTACAGAATCTTAAAATGATTTCATGCTCAGTAAAATTTTCGAGTTCTTGGTTAATTTTTGTTTCGTAAGATCATATATATCCAAATTAATGTCATAATATGAAATCTGGGCATCTTTCTGGCAAGCTGGAGCCAAACCATGAGACCATATTTTTGGCAATAGGTAGGTTCGAGAATGCTTTGAACAAACTACTACAGTAGTTGTACATTCATCACTGAAAAGGATATTGAAATAACGAGACCCTGCGCAGATAAGTAGTCCGTTGTGGGACTTTTCTGTGCAGGATCTGAATGTTTGTTTTTAAACAAACCGCCTGTAGTAGCAAAGCTAAATATGAGTGATAACACATTTGTAAAAGTAAATAGTGTAACAAAATATTCAAATTTGGAAACAAGACCGAACATTTGTTTACCCGATTTGGGATTTGTAGTTGAGTTTTTTACGTAACCAGCAATTGTGCACCATTGTAAAAGGGCCAAGTAATTTGTAGTAAGATTAATTTATTTATAAATCACAGAAAGGGAGACAGTCATGCCGCCTCCCGTGCCCCGCGCACTTGGCTTGTTCCCCTTTCCCCGATTGGTTGGTCAATGTGTAAGATCCATTTTCTAGCATAAGTTAAATAAATTATTTATTGGGCTCAAAGTATGCAAATTTAGTCTCTTCTTTTTGGTTAAGGCACCACGTCTCACTACCGTAGTGATTCTCAATAGTATGGAAGCATCATCTATTTCCAGCTAGTCAAATATTCAGTTCATTTAAGTTAACAATTACTTTATCTTACATTAATAAAACATTTATATAAAATTAATGGTTCCATGATAACTCAACAGTGACAATTCAACACACTTTTAAAAAGTGATATAAAGTCATTAGAAACGATGAAATTTTTTTTTTTTTAACCTTACATAACCCAGTTAATAAAGTTTTTGTTTCATCACTTTCCATGACTTTATATAACTTTTTAAAGATGTGATGAATTATCATTGTGATGATTTATCCGGTTACCAAAATTAATTTATATGCCTACATTATAATTAATGAAAAGAATTAAACATACAGAACACCTGGAACTGCCTACATGCGCCTCCAATCAAGCTTTAAATATTCTTGAAGGAATCGGCTATAATCCAATATCAAGTAGATATAGGAAAACAACAATATGTATATCTGTCAAAAATAGATAAAGTGAAAAACATTTGTTAAAAAGGCACCAACTAATTTACTGTTAGATGTAGATTTTTATATCCTATATTGAGGGTAAACTTAAAATTATTCATAAACTGCTCGTTCATAGATGGCGCTCATTTAATTATTTTAGGAAAAAAACACTTTTGCAAGCTATGCTTCAAAATATTTAAAAAAATTTAAATTTATTTATTTCATCAAAAAAAATTACAGAATATATAATATATCATTAGTAAGTAAAATACCTATATGTAAGATAGTAACAATGACATTGTTGAAAAACTAATGTTACAATAATAGAACAGTTACGATGAATTGTTTGTTTGCGCCTGTATCTATGGTACATATATGAATAAATAGTCTGTATAAAAACTGAATTCTTTCAAGAAAGGCCTACAAATATAATATTGTATAGGTGATTCAATCCAAAATTGTATTAGCATGCCTTTTGTGAAAGAATTGAGTTTTTATGCGGACAAAACTGTTTATTCATATGCTGTATTTAAATACGCAAACAAATAATTAATCTCAATATTTTTAAGCATAACTTGCAAAAAATCTTAATATTAAATTAGCGCCATCTATGAACGAGCAGTTTATGAATAATTTTAAGTTTTCCCGTAATGTTTCAATTTGAAGTTTATCAAATTTAACAGTTTTTTTTTTCTTTCGAGATACATTATATTATTAGTAGGCACTATTTTTCGTTGGTCTGGACTCTTTCACTATTATCTTCTTTCCGTTGACGTACATCATGGTTCTTTTGTTCATCCTATTTGGAGGTACGAGGACGGTCAGATGGCTGAGCCTGCTGACAAGTTTCCTTCGACTAGGACAAATGAAATTGGATTGTCTGTATGCCCTACAAAACCACAGATTAGGTCTCATAAAGAAATGAAACAAGCTTAAATTATAAAGTCATATTACAGCTAAATATGTGTACGATCTATTCGCACAGCCAGTCACAGGGCAACTTGGGCATCTTGCTAGCGGGCCAGGGAAGATATCCAGCGCTTTTGAACACCCAGTAGTCATAGGTGACCTTGGTTACCAGGCCCAGGAGAAGCAGGATCTCGAGGGCGATGACGTAGAAGATGTAGTCGGTCCAGTCCCGCTGCTGCTGACACATCTTGGTCTCCACCAGGTCTATGACGCGCGCCGGGTTGTTCTCGCAATAGATTTGCTCATAGTCCGGGATGTATTTGGTCTTGTCTTTCAGCCATACCTGAAAAATAAAAACCATAAGAAATATTATTAACATTTGCAATGCTGGCCTTTTCAACTCAAATTTATCCCATCGCGCGGCAAGTTTTGACACAATGTACATGTTTTGGTGAAACTTCACGGGCCAAATAAATATGTGACATCCGCGTAGAGGGATAGCCGCCGATGGATCGACAGCCGCAGAGATAAGGTTAATTGAGGAGAAAACATAAATTCAAACAGTGGTTAAAAGTTAAAATATAAAGAAAATTCATCATCAATTCATAAACTATTTCTTACTAAAGATATTATTGTAGATACTAGCAAGAAACTCAAAAATTATAGGTAGCTAAAAGTATAAAACTTTGTGAATTTCGTGCAAACTTACTAACCATCATCTAGGGTAGGATCGTCTCATACATTCAGAGTGATTCATTACTCTCAGTATCGCCTATATACTTTTGAACTTCCTCTTCCCTGTATTTTCCTTTCCACTCTCTTCAACCTCATAACATCTGATCATGACTTCTTCATCCATCCGCTTGCATAATATATTTTCCTGATACTCTGTCTATCAACTCCTCTACAGGTCTACATCTAATGTCAAATCTACATGTCCCAAACTATCGAAAGAGTTCCATTCATGTTTACGTCGGCCTTACATTCTTTTCGGATCTCGTTCGTAAAAACTAAATTTGTCATAATGGTATACAAAATGTTTACTTACCCGAAGAACTTTCGCTGAGGTGCAGTCACAGTGTAGAAAGTTATTAGCCAATTGAATAGTTTTAGAATATAAATTTCTATCAAATGTATTGGAGAGGATATACGTAGGAAGCTGTAAAAATAAAGATTAACCTATAATAGTGATTTATTTTTGGGGTATTAAGCCGAGTTGCGTTACCTCCTTCATTAGCCAACGTTTTGGACGACATTACAGTGTCCATCATCAAGGCAGATGTGTCTGATGTTGGATACTGTAATGCTGTCCGAAATGTTGGCTAAAAAGGAGGTAGCGCAACACGGCATAATACCCCAAAAATAAATCACGGTAATACTTTTGGCTGTGAAAATGTCAAATCATATCACAATAATAATAAATAACATATATAATATTTGTTCCATGATAACTCAACACAGTGACAATTCAACACACCTTTAAAAAGTGATATAAAGTCATTAGAAACGATAAAAAAAAAATAAAAAAATTTAAACCTAACCTAACCTAACCTACTGATCCCAGTTAATAAAGTTTTTGTTTCATCACTTTCCATGACTTTATAAAACTTTTTAAAAGTGTGATGAATTATCATTTTGATGATTTATCCGGTCACCATAATATTACACTAGCTGTAGTCCCCGGCTTTGCCCGGGCTTTACACAAAGTTTTTTTGAAACCTCAAACCTCTTATTTTGAATGTCGATACTACAAATATAAATCATTTTAAAGCTCGATTGGATTCTTATTTGGAGAGAAGAAAGAAATAATTTTTTTTTATTTAAATCAATTCAATTACTGTTAAACTTAGCCCGTCGTTCGACGGGTCGGTAAGTTGACATAAACCGAATGCTGCAAGACCCTGCGCAGAAAATTAAGTTCGCTATGGTAAGGTAACAGTCTGCAGCGCAGTTCGGTGTGGAACTTTTCTGCGCAAGGTCTTACAGCATTTCGTTTATGTTGATTGCTTACCGACCCGTGGGTCAAGGGGCTTTTTATGAAATTAGATATAAACGCATCAGCAGAATGCTGCTTGCTCATTAAATAATAATAAAAAAATTCTGCTTCAGGAGGTGGAAAAATGAGATGGGGTGATTTTTCGAAATCTCATATAGACTTCCTCTTGATTTGTACAAAATTTCATTAATCTCAGAATAAAACTGTAGGTTTGTATGAAAAACAGAGCCACGCCCACCACAGATACTCTTTTTTTATATATTATTTGTTATATCAGTCTTACTTAGCAGATTTAAGGGTTGGGAACTCTTTGTTAAAAAGTAAAAGGTTCTACTTATACTTGTGTGTTTATTTACGTTACAATGATAGGTCTGGATTTAGCTACACTGTTCATTACCCGAGGGTTGGTAATTCTCTGGTTCGAGAAGCTTGTTCCTTGTCACTATAACCTCACAAGCATCTGTTACACTCTTGCGACATCTGACGGACTCTGGAGTAAACTTTATGACTAGCGCCATCTATCACTTAAATAGTCAACTTATTACCATACATCACATTATTATACATACAAATAGATAATAATATAATATGCCATCAAACTTGGTTATAACGAGCAAGAGGAGACCAACTAAATATGCTCCTTATAGTTGTTAATCGTTACATCCAAACTAGGCTTTTTAAAAATCGTATGTACCTACCTACCTGACTCTATTATCAATATTGTATTAGCAAAAGTACAGTATATTTTCAAAATACAAGTGGGTATAAGTTTAAAAAAAAAATAATTAGAAAAATACACTTTTATTACTCAAATTTATTATCAATGATTGTTTTAAAGATTTCGCTTTCATGCTTCTCAATTTCCTCTTCAAAACAATCAACGCATTATAACTATCATCACCTGGTTCAAGGCATCTAAGAAAAATATCACTAAATTGTCTTATTATCACTACCTTGTGCGTACTGTACCTACCGCTTGTAAAATCGCACTTGTCATAAATAACTAGCTTGCTGATTGTTTTGGTTTACAGCTGTAAAATTTTAATTGTCATAAACCAGTGATGCACAACCCGCGGCCCCATTCTTGCGCCCCGCATGTCAATTTCATACGGCCCACTTGGCTATAGAGAAAAATCGAAATGTTTGGGGTAATTCTTGAAAACCCTGGCTTAGAACATTTTTTAATAGAGTTTTGGTTAATTTACGATGCATTTCCTAAATGGAACCAAATTTGAATAACCGGTTTTCATAACATGAAATTTAAAAAAAATCAATAGAAACCTTAACTTTTGAATATCGCTGTCAACCTCATCAAATCATCAATGAAAACAAAAATAAATCCGCTTGTAGGTTGCGTCCTTTTGCGGCCCCTCTGTTGAAAAAGTTTATCATAAATTTACCCCCTGCAGGGTTGTAGGTACTCGTAACTAGGTACCTTCATAAACATACGATGAGTTGTAATACAAAAGAAAACGTAAAAGGGAAACAAATTTGTAAAGCTCAAATTTCGCATGACTCGCAGATTTTATGACAATTTTACACTATGCCCGAGGGATAGCAATGGTTCACATGGCCGACTAATTTACACAGGTAAGACTTGCATTACGATTCGATAATTATGTACATATATTTGGGACCTTTACAAAGAGATTGGTATATAATATTCATGTAAAGACATTGAATAATTCCGTCTTTTCTGCCATTGAATTGAGGCCGGCGCAAAAGGTAGAACAACCCTTCCCGCCGTTAAGCATCAATCGACCGAACGGGTAGAACTACCTTTCCCGGCCGAAGTGTGTTAAGGCAGACCTGAGGTGAACTATTTTTGTCGAAGAAGACTGGAGCAGGATAGGAAGTATTGGAAACGAATGATGAAAAACCGTAGTTAACATTTGTTAAGGAGGCTAAATTCCGTAGCGACACGGTGACGATGAATAATAAGTATGTATTGTGTAATTTTAAGTATATACGTGTAGATGAAAAATAACTTACGGATTTCAGCTTGTTTGCTCTGAGGGAAAGAATCATAAAGTTGTCTATAAATTTAGTTCCCTCCAGCTCCACTATGGACTGAATGTTATTGTAATCGGCGTGTAATTCCCTCATTTGTTCGTATGAAGGATGATCAGACAGTGGGGCGAGAGATGTTATCTGAAAACATGTAAAAAAAAAAAGAAGATGTTTATTCTCATAAAAAAAAATGCAGATTATTATTATTATACATATACAGGGTGTTCGGGGGTAAAGTACACTTACTTCTGGGGTGATTCTACATGACAGGACAAGTAAAAAATAATAATAACCTTTTTTTGAAATTTTCATTTTAAGGTAGTTTTTAGGAATAAAAGTTTTTAGGAATAAACCCGGACACCCTGTATTATAATTCCTATCTTATGAGAGTGCACGGAACAAGACATATCACGCCCAGCACATTGTGTAAAATAGGTACAGATTTCCCCATTGGAGACATCGTTTGGAAGTGTTGAGGTTTTGTGGAAAAGGCTTCACGTTTTATAAGTTAACCAAGACATTGGTCATTGTGGTTACCAAGTGATCCAACCTAATGGTTCCCATGCAGGCGTTGCAGATCCAATTCTCTGCTTCCCAATCTTCCTCTTCCCCATCTCCTTCCCCTCCCCCTCCCTTTATCGTTACAAGATACCCCAATTGGGAATGCCATAGTCCGTCTGGCTGCGAAATAGGGGAGGAGCAGTTGGGACTCTTGCACGGTATTCACATTAAACAACATGTTCCATTTACAATGGTATTATTAGGAGGAATACAAATATTGTCAGGTTATTAGTAATGTCGGAATGTGTCTATCTTTAAAAATATATATGTATATATATATATGTATATATATTGACCTCTTCCCGTAGTATGTTGATCCAGTAAGAAGTTGTTAGACTAAGTTGATCCACCTTTAACACCATATAACTTGGCAATTATGGAATACATCTGAATGAATTGACAACAGTGGTACAATAATTATCAATGTTGCCAGTTTGCCAGAAAAACCATTTGATGTACTGTTCATAAAATTTTCAAAATTTGTATGGAAATCGGATGCATAATTTATGTTGATCTACCCAAATTGGTATACTTATGTTGATCTCATATATATTGATCTATTCCCGTAGTATGTTGATCCAGGTAAGAAGTTATTAGACAAAGTTGATCTGTGTCCCTATATATGGTTTTACTAAATGAACCAATCAAGGGGGCAATCGGTGGACTGTTCAACACAAGGTTTTACCTGATTCCGTAATCTTTTGTGATATTGAACTCAAAGTATTAGTCTCTAGAGTCGAATATCGCATGAAATGAGTGTGAGATGGTACCGTTTTCAATAAAAATGACGTGTTCATTCGACTGTTTGTTGCTTGAATTGTTTATAGAAATGTATGCGTATTTAGATTGAAACGAAACTTTCGCAAAAATCAAATCCATAAAAAAATACCTACTGCGTGGCGGGCCGGATCGAAAGAGACTGGTTGAGGGATACCTTTTGACCATCAAAATCCAAAATGGCGGCAAAAGGCATAATGTTGTATGGGAAATTTTGAACTTGCATCTATTACCATCTCTCCTGATTACGCTTCGTGACTTAGTAGGGGTGGCCGGGTTCTTGGTTATAATGGGTAATTAATGGATGATTGGACGAGGTTGGAGCTAACAAAAAACTGTCCAAAGAAGCGAAGCTAGCAGTCCACAATGGAGTGCTGGTACCTACCCTAATATAAGGAAGTGAGGCATGGAACTGGCAGAAGAAGGCTGAAAGTAGACTGAATACTGTAGAAATGAGATCCCTGAGGCATATGTACGGTAAAATCATGTATGACGAAATGTGCGTATGCTGTGTCGATTCTACAAATATTTTATTAGAGCCTGTTAAAAGGAGCTAGCAGCATTGATCCCCGGTGCACCGTGCACGTGCTTGATACTCGACGGACCGAGCGGAATACACGTTCACAGTTAAGTTGATGTTATCTATACATATATGAACGGGTCGTTTCTCCGACTCGTTTTATCGTAAGTCGGCTCGCATATTGTTATTAAGTGTTTTACGCTCTCCTCTAGCTGGTATTAGTATAGCACTGCACGTGTCATCCATAAACTGTGAAACAAATCAGCCACTCGTTGGGTGGTCATGTTAAATGAATGTTATTCACTGATGTATTAATCATTATCTGATTATAATATTGAACCAATATTTCTATTTTCATTTAAAAAAAAAGAATATCGCACCAGACTCCCAACTGCTACCGTCTGGAGCCAGTGAGACTATGGCATCCCCAATTGGGGTTGTTGTGAGACTGAAGATATTGGGAACCTCGAAGGAGATGACAAGGAGGAAGTTGGGAGAGTACCTGGCTATTCAGATCTGGTTGCCAAACACTAATTGTAAAATAGTACAAATTTATTTTAGTAAATTTTATTTGAGCCCGCGACCTTCGGATTGCTAGTCGATAGCCTTACCCCTCGATAACGGAGGCCGTCATTTAGGTACGTTTTAAATTATGTTTTACATTTGAAAGTAGAAGTTTATCACAATTTGGGAGGAGGGTATGTGTACCGCCGCCCCGGGAACCATTTATTGGATAACCCACACTTCTGCCATAGGTCTCCCCAAGTTGTTTGATATGTTTGGTGACTTATCAGGAGTGCCCGAGTTTATGGGGTGAGGTATGTGAGGGGCTTGGCAGCAGATGCGCCTGCCTAATAACTGCGTGGTGGGCCGGATCGATTAGTCCTCTTTCAACGCATCGCCTTGCAACGCAGTAGGAGAGTTAGATTCTTATGTATATCACTCAAACACACTGAACCCCAGATTACTACCCACCCATCAAACCTATTTACTTCCCAGAACTCACTCTCCTTCCTTTCCTTCAAAATTCCCCCAACACAGCATTCACAAAGATGACATAGGCCCTGAGGGTTACGATTTTCCTCAGGGCCTCCTGTGTGGATATGATGTAAAAAATATAAGAAATAAACAACAATCTCGCTAAACGTTGGCGGTGACCTATGGTAGGGGTGTTGGTTATCTAATAAATGGTTCCCGGGGCGGCGGTACACATAATTGTAATAGTTCTCGAGGGCTCTGATGCACAGACATTATGGTTCCTGTTGATTGACGAACATATACTAAAACATCGTTGGTTGGAATCGTAGCTTGAAATGACTTTAGCCATGTTTAGTAATAAACAAATTAGAATAAATTTTTTAGCAATCATAATTTAAAATTTGAAAAATTTAATTCTAACCAATCTAATAGCCGCAATTTTAATAGGCACATATTATGGATATTACGTTTTGTTTCAACTTAATCATTACAAGAAACTTACGTCGGGAGAGATGGTAAAAGATACATTAAAATAAAATTTTATTCAATCAATGTTCAAAATTTCTCTTATAAAATGACTTAGACAAATCTCACCCCATGAACCCGGGCACCCCTGCTAAGTCACGAAACGTAGTAAATGATGCATTAAAGTTACATTTTTGTTTAATCAAGTTCAAAAGATTTTGTTGATCTCATATATATTGATGTATTCCCGTAGTATGTTGATCCAGGTAAGAAGTTATTAGACAAAGTTGATCTGTGTCCCTATATATGGTTTTACTAAATGAACCAATCAAGGGGCAATCGGTGGACTGTTCATCAGAAGGTTTTATGTGATTCCGTAATCTTTTGTGATATTGAACTCAAAGTATTAGTCTCTAGAGTCGAATATCGCATGAAATGACTGTGAGATGGTACCGTTTCAAATCAAAATGACGTGTGTTGCTTGAATTGTTTATAAGAAATGTATGCGTATTTAGATTGAAACGAAAATTTCGCAAAAACCAATCCATAAAAAAATCATAACTTAGCAGGGGTACACGGGTTCATAGGGTGAGGTTAGTCTAGGTCCTGGCGGCGGATGCGTTTGCCCATCTACTGCGTGGCGGGCCGGATCGAAAGAAACTGGTTGAGGGATACCTTTTGACCATAAAAATCCAAAATGGCGGCAAAAGGAATAATGTTATGTAGGAAATTTTGAACCTGTATCTTTTACCATCTCTCCTGATTACGCTTCGTGACTTAGTAGGGGAGGCCGGGTTCTTGATTATAATGGGTAATTAATGGATGATTGGACGCGGTTGGAGCTAACTAAAAACTGTCCAAAGAAGCGAAGTTAGCAGTCCACAATGTAGTGCTGGTACCTACCCTAATATATGGAAATGAGGCACGGAATTGGCAGAAGAAGGCTGAAAGTAGACAGAATACTGTAGAAATGAAATCCCTGAGGCATATGTGCAGTAAAACATGTATGACGAAATGTGCGTATGCTGTGTCTATTCTACAGGTATTTTATAAGAGCCTGTTAAAAGAAGCTAGCAGCATTGATCCCCGGTGCACCGTGCACGTGCGTGATACTCGACGGACACGAGCAGAACACAGGTTCACAGTAAAGTTGATGTTATCTATATATGAACGGGTCGTTTCTCCGACTCGTTTTACCGTAAGTCGGCTCGTATGTGGAACGAGCTATCACCATCTGTTTTTCCTCCTCCATATAATTCGCGCCTCTTTAAGACCAGCATTAATAAATTCATTCCTACAGCCCCTACCTTAACCCGCCTCATAACGCTGCCCAACCGGTTGGCGACATAGTTTCTCTGTATTTAACGTGTAAAGACAGGGGCGCTCTAGTGAGAGGTGTCCATGCCTCACTTCCATATATTAGGGTAGGTACCAGCACTCCATTGTGGAGTTTCGCTTCTTTGGACAGTTTTTTGTTATCTCCAACCGCGTTCAATCATCCATTGATTACCCATTTTAAATAATTACCCATTATAATCAACAACCCGGCCACCCCTACTAAGTCACGAAGCGTAATCAGGAGAGGTGGTAAGAAGTTCAAAATATACCATATAACATTATTCCTTTTGCCGCCATTTTAGATTTTTATGGCCAAAAGGTATCCCTCAACCAGTCTCTTTCGATCCGGCCCGCCACGTAGTAGCTGAGCAAATGCAACAGTGTACCCCAGCTAAGTTATGATTTTTTTATGGATTTGATTTTTGCGAATGTTTCGAATAGCTCTAAAGATGATTCTTTTAAAATCATCTCATATTTAATATTATAAAACAATATGACCGGAAGTCGGCATCTTTAAGCATAAACTAAAAAAACAGCTACAAGGTGGTTACAAATGCAATTATATTTAATCAATTTGTTCGATTATATTTTATGTGAAGTTGTTTTCACAGTGGCCCAATGAATATTATATGGGGCCAATTGAACCAATTTGACTTTAAGCATTTTCTACGTCTTGCGATAAAAACTTAGGCTTACGATAAAAATACTCATAATCAACGGCAGAAAACTAGTTGTCTACCAAATTCTTATTTTTTTAATCTCATATAAATTAAGCTATATACTCATAAACCGATCGAGTGAAAAGCTGCAATGATCCCGACCCCGGGGTCATTGCAGCTTTTACGGAATGACGAGGAAAATAATATTTTTTAATTAGTTGAAAAAATTACTTTTCAAAATATCAATTATGTTTAACGTAATACACTATCTGGCCTCAAGTAAATCAGTTTTATCACGAACCGTAACTATTTAATGTAATAAAATAACAAAACAAATTAATGTTAATATGATAGTTTGCTTTAATCTCAATAAAAAAATAAGGAGAAAAAGTTTTTTTTTATGATTGAGATAAAACTTTCCCCCAAATAACATGTATATATATTGATTAAAATTAAAATAGCAACTTCACATAAGGAAAGAGAGGACAACGAACAAATAAGTACATTGACCAAGTATTACGGACGGACATGCACTTGGGAGCTGTACTCACAGAAACTTAAAAAAAAACTGGTGTTGAGTTGTAGTACGGGGTCAATTGTACCGGTATTATCATCCCCCGAAAACAACAAAGAAACAAAATAAACTACTAAATGCGGTATAAAGCTAACGAATCCACCTAGATTTAATCAATTCCATATTTTTAGATTCCCCACTTAATTACCCACTCTATGATATACCTAGAGGTAAAACTAAGATATTGCACACTATTGGCAAAATATGACAGAAATCGCTCCCGTGGATAAGTAATAAAACGTTATTTATTAGCACTTTATTAAAAAAATGTCTACAGAAACAGATACATTTTTAAAACAATTATGAATAAAGTACATTCTGGAATCGTTAATAAGTCGTTTTGAAATATTTCGCCGTGTTCAGTAATCAATAACTTGGGAACGCGGTGCCAAGACGTAAAATTCCATAGCCGTTGATTATCAAAGACAAATTAAATTATACTTATTATATGAGTTAAATGTATTCTAATCAGGGTGTTGTCACATCCTGGCCAGTCTGCAGCTGCATTGTCTTAACAACGAAGTTTTGGTCTGATCACATTTTCAATAAAGTATTATTTTTAACGAAATTAGTTTTCATACAGAGAATATCCAAATATACCTTTTTGTGTATAAAAACATATCGGCTTTTTAGTAAGGATGTGGTGTGATATGATTTGTATTTTTTTATGAAACATTAATATGAAGCATCATGGAATTATCAAAATTTAAATAAAATATTTTGAAGTGTTTCATCCTGTCCTTTAGTTGGTATTACTATACTGCACGTGTTCATTCACCTTCTGCCATTTTTTGTGCTAAAAATACTTTATTCAATATCTCGAAGCTAGCTGTAGCGTTTTGTAAAAAATATGATTGGCATCGGATTATAATATTAACAATATTTTGGTTGTCATTTTTTACAAATAAAAAATTGTGTGTATACCGCACCAGAGTCCCAACTGCTCCCGTCTGGAGCCAGTGAGACTATGGCATCCTCAATTGGGGAAATTATGAGGCTGAAGGTATTGTGGACCTCGAAGGAGATGACGAGGAGGAAGGTGGGAGAGTACCTGGCTATTCAGATATGGTCACCAAACACTAATTGTAAAATAGTGCAAATTAATTTTAATAAAATTTATTTGAACCCGCGACCTTCGGATGAGAGCCGAGAGAGCCACCTCAAGTAGTTTGATAAGTTTGGTGACTTAGCAGGAGTGCCCGGGTTTATGGGGTGAGGTTTGTTCGGTTCTTGGCGGCGGATGCGCTTGCCTACCAAATGCGTGGTGGGCCGGATCGATTAATCCTCTTTCAATGCATCGCCTTGCAACGCAGTAGGAGAGTTGGATTCTTATGTTTATCACTCCAACACACTGACCCCCAGATTACTACCCACCCATCAAACCTATTTCCTTCCCAGAACTCACTGTCCTTCCTTTCTTTCAAAATACCCCCAACACAGCATTCACAAAGATGACATGGGCCTTGAGGGTTACGATTTTCCTAAGGGCCTCCTGTGTGGAGACGATGTAAAAAAATACAAAAAATAAACAACTATCTCGCTAAATCGTTGGCGGTGACTAATGGTAGGGTTATTTAATAAATGGTTCCCGGGGCGGCGGAACACATAATTGTAATAATTCTCGAGGGCTCTGATGTACAGACATTATGGCTCCTGTTGATTGACGAACATATACTAAAACATCGTTCGTTGGAATCGGTGCTTGAAATGACTTTAGCCATGTTATAAAAAAACAAATTGGAATAAATTTTTCAGCAATTTTAATTTAAAATTTGAAAAAATAAATTCTCACCAATCTAATCGCCGCAATTTTAATAGGCACATATTATGGATATTACGCTTTGTTTCAACTTAATCATTACGAGAAACTTACGTCGGGAGAGATGGTAAAAGATACATTAAAATAAAATTTGATTCAATCAATGTTCAAAATTTCTCTTTTAAAATGACTCAATGAACCTCACCCCATGAACCCGGGCACCCCTGCTTAGTCACGAAACGTAGTAAATGATGCATTAAAGTTACATTTTTGTTTAATCAAGTTCAAAAGATTTTTTAAGCATGGATTTAACGTTTGCGAGAGTTCCATTTCAATATAAATACGAGTGAGGCAGTCTATCCTCTTTAAGTACAAAGTCATTTTCATAGAATATGGATGTTCTAACAGAATCTTAAAAGTACCACAAAGCGCGCGAAATCGGCGGTTACAAGTTATAAACGCATGGAAGCCGTCAAGTTTGTCAGAAATATATAGATCAACAAAATAAATCGTGTAAAATGTATATGCGACCGAAAAATGGGCGTGGCTTACAGCTAAATCTCGATGACACAAGTTGATCTGTAGGGATTTACATATGTATGCCAGCTTGGGTAATGGATCAACATATCCGGGGTGGATCAACAAATGCAAACGGATCAACATATACCTGGCGTACCGTCGCGCGAGATCAACATAGTACGAGAGGGGATAAATATATATATATATATATATATATACATATATATATTTTATAATATTTTTATTACCTACAAATCAAAGTTACATAATACAAGTGTTCGGAGCACATATTCGTTAACACAAGACGGCAATTTGCATGAGAAACTTTTCAAAACTTCAGCAATATTATCTTCAACTAGTAGTTGCTAATTTTTAAAATTCACGGAATGTAACTTGACTTGTATTGTTCCACTTTTAAAAATGGCCTACAAATGTAGGCCATTTTTTTTTTTTTTTTAAAAAGAAAGACAAACATTCCCCGGTTACGAATAACCTGACAATATTTGAAAATCTCCTACTACCACCACAGTAAGCTGAAAATGTTGCTTGTGTTGTGATGGAGGACTTAGCCAGCCGAGGAATTGAACACACTACGCCTGAGTGGGACCCAAGCGCGATGTCAACTCGGCCACTGACCGGTCAAATAGACATATAAAATAGACATACAATGTAGGTAGTCAACATAGCCTCTCAGAAGCTGGGCATATTGTACAGGGCCGGCAGATACTGCATATAGTAAACAGATGCGACCCAATTGTAAGTGCGCCCCACTGTTGAATTTGGAAAACCACCTCTGGTCTGGAGCCCCAAAATACTCAGAAAAACCCTTGACTGTGCAGAAACGGGCGATCCATTGATAGTTTCCCTTTCACAGATTGCAATCTTTAAAGCACAGCCGCCAGGTAGGTATGCTGTCCTTGGTCTACCGGTACCACAATGGAAGATGCTCCGAGCAATAGCGTCATTGATTTTTTCGGCACCGGTGCACAGTCAGGAAACACGCCAAATGCGTGCTTAACATAATATGTACACGGTTGACATTTTCCTCATTTCTATGATGCGTTCTTAACAGCTGGAACGATTTGCTAGCCTCTGTGTTTCCTCCCTCCTACAACCTGGGTCTCGTCAAGACTCATGTTTACTCCTTCCTCTCCTTAAAAAGGCCCTCCATATCATCCCCAAAGATAACATGTTGACATTCCTGCCAGACAATGGCGGCAAATAACTGAATTTATATATTACTTGGTGGTGGTGTAATTTCTATAATTTATTAACATAAAATAAAGAAAATATTTCACAAAAAATCCATTAAAATGTATGAAAGAAAACTGACTAAGGTATTTTCTCAGATCTGCACACTGGTGATTTTTTGAAACGGTATCAGTTTGATTTTGAAACAGTGACGAAACTGCTGCCGTGACAAAAGTCATCCGTGTGCATCTGGCCTTAGACAGACAAAGGAAATTATGTTGTATAATTATCTTGACTTACATTATTATATGAAACATTGAGCTGAATAGTGTTGGGAGGCAGCCTGTGGGGTAGTTCCTTGAGCTGACGGTTAGAGCAGTCCACCCCCACGGAGAAGGTGGGCGGCTTGCCGGGCACTATGTCAACCCGCACCATGTTACACTGACACTTTACTCCACCAGATGATACGTCGGGGCAGTCGTATTGTAGCTGAAATTAATTCTCAATGTTTTAAGGCGTTCCATGACAAAACAACCCTTTTGAAAAGTGATGTAAATTCATGAAGTAATGAAAAAAAAACCTAACCTCTCTATGGTGCTAATGTTCTGCTATATTGGGAACAAAGCTCAGATACCTGGGTAGACGCTTTGTAGAACAAGGAGACATAGCCACATATCCAATGACAACCCTGGTGAACTGGTTACTGAGGAATGAGGCAAAATGGGAGATAGCGCAATAGGCCTATGGCCTAAGTGCTCACGGGAACTCTACGTTAACCGTCTCATCTCTACTAAAAAAAAGGTGTTTTGAATTGTCAGTCTGCTCCAGGCGCCGACTTAGGAGACAAGGTGCTGATAATACCTAATGCCTAGCACAGCGCCCTTTAGGTTTTTACTAGCACCAAGCGCTGTTTGGCTCAGGGCCGGCCCTGGCAGTGTAGAGATGCCGAGTTTGTTCTACAGGTATTTTAATGGAGCCTGCTCGAAGGAGTTAGCAGCGTTGATCACCTGTGCCTTGGTGCACGTAAAACTCAATGGACGGGAGCGGAACACCCATTTACAGTTTATGTTGGCTTCTTATAACAGGCCTTTTTTCGACTCATTTTTGTGTAAGTCGGCTCGTATGGCGTACAACCGGCATCTGTTTTTTCTCTTTCATATAATCAGGGTCTCCTCAGGATCCGAATTAATAAGTCCCACCCTACATCCCCTACCTTAACCGGCCTCACAATGCTGCCCAACAGGGTGTCGATATAGTTCCCCTGTCTCTACATTGTACAGACAGGACCACTATTATGACTCGTCATATAATCTTTTTTTTTTTTTCGTCCAAGAGAATTTTTTTCACATCAATATCAAATGGCGTTTAGAAATTTTTGGTACATCTTGAAAGGAGATGATTTTACATCACATTCTAGGGAAATTTTATAATCGAAATTGTAATTTTTTAACACTTACTGTTTAAAATGTACAAGCTATTAGCTAAGTGCACAACCATTCATTTTACAGGGCACTGCCTAGCACCTAGCGGTCAGTAGTAAAACTAGAGCCTATGGATAAAACAGGTGTTTTAATTACCATTGGCTTCCATGACCGTATTTGTGTTGATATTTAGATTGTCAATGTGTGTGATTGATTAGGTTATAAAAAAGCCTCGCTGAGTGGATTTCTCACTTCTTCTCTCCTAAAAATAGTAACAAGTAGTCATTATGGTCAATTGACCACTTGTAAAAGTGTTTTGTCCGGGTCGGGAATAATTTTTTATCTCGTAACATTAAATAAATTAAAAAATGCAGTTTGTGCAGTAAAAACGAAAACCATGAGTATGTTATTTTGAAGAATTCATCAAGCCCCAAACTATTCTCAACATGGTCCTAACGAGCGGATGGATATAATCAGAGGATTTACCAGAAAAAATGAACCAGCACCAAACAAAAGGCTTTTGATGGAAAAAATTGATGCCAATTCCAGAAGAAATACAGATGAGTACCTTTGTGCCTTCCTATCTTTTTAATCATTTCCAAGTTCAAACAAGCTATGTTTTACTGTGTATTTTGCTAATATAATAATTTGAAAAGAAAAAAACGGCTACCCACAGCATAGATGCAAGTCATTGTGTATTATTATTGTTGGTTTTTTTAAGGTTAGGTAGCTCAAACATATTATTTGTAAGAATTTGTCAAGGTACGGCTGGATTTGGTTATTTCATTATTTGTGTTTTCAATTATAATACGATTGCGCAGAAAATATTTTAAAGGGAACATTTGTTTTTGGTTTTTACGCAATTAAGATGGATAATATGAAATCGCTAATCGCCAAACGAGGGGTTTTAAAAGGAAAACTCACGAGGTTCGGGGATTCAATACATAGTTTATCGTTAAATGAGATCCAAATTAGGTACGAAAAAATTGAAAACATATTAAACCAGTTTGAGTTAATTCAAGATCAAATAGAATCTCTACCAGATTCTGACGACATCGAGAATAATTCCCAAAGGGAAAGTTTTGAGAATCAATATTATTCGATTTTAGCGAAAGCAAAAGAAATGTTACAATCCGTTGAGCAAAACAAGGTAGCAATAAAACTTCCTAACCTCCAATTAAGGGAATTCAATGGTGATCAAAAAACATGGGTAAACTTCTTAGAGACATTCAAGACACTGGTGCATAATAATCAAACGTTAAATAATGTGCAAAAATTCTATTATCTGCAATCCTGCTTAAAAGGGAATGCAGCGAAAGTGATCGCCAATTTCGAAGTATCAGATTTAAATTACGTGTCAGCCTGGGAATTGTTGCAACAAAGATTTGCAAATTTACGAACTACCGTTCATAAGCATATACAAGCTTTGTTTCAACTTAAAGAAATGAAACAAGAGGATCCTGTAGCCATGCGCTATTTAATTGATGAGACTAATGTGAACCTAAAGGCTCTTCAAAATTTAGGCTTAAAAATCGATCAATGGGATGCATTAATTATTTATATAGTTTCTAATAAATTAGACGCAATATCGCGAAAGCATTGGGAACAAACAACATTAGAAGAAGAATTACCAACGTTAGGAGAATTTCTCAAGTGTCTAACGTCAAGGGCGCAAGTTTTAGAATTAATGTTACATACAGAATCGAAAAAAAATGTTACCTACCCGAAAACAAATGGCGGCAACAATAACATTCCTAGAAAGGAATCAGTTTTCTTAGCAGCCGCCCACAATAATTGTATATGTTGTCACGATAAAGGACATAAAATTTATTATTGTAAAAAGTTTTTAAAGTTAAATTCAGGAGAGAGAAGCGAAATGATAAAGAGGTGTAGGGCCTGCTTCAAATGTTTGAGGTTAGGGCATACGGCCTCATATTGTAAAATTAATATGCAATGCAAGCTATGTGGTAGCGATAGCCACAACACCTTATTGCATAAGGGGAATCATCCGAGTAATGATTCCGATAAAAATGGTGAAGCCCGCCCTGCAGGTGGCGACCATATGGAAACTGAACGAGTTTCAGTGTCCAACCACTCTGCCTTGGTGAAGGCTGAAAAAACTGTGTTATTGTCGACAGCAATCATAGGAGTGTTGGATCGCAATAATGAAATGCATAAAGCAAGGGTATTAATTGATTCAGGAGCCCAATCAAATTTTATGTGCGAAAAGTTTGCAATAAAATTGAATTTGAAGTGTGAAAACATAAACAAACCCGTGTCGGGTATACATAACAACGTGACCCATATAAAGAAACGGGTTGCAATTAAAATGAAATCTTTAAAAACAAATTATAAACAAGATATCACATGTCTAATATTGCAGGAAATAACTACAAATTTACCGCAAGCAACGGTGGCCAGGAAGGATTTCAAGCTTCCACCTGGATTGGAATTGGCGGATCCAAACTTCAACATAGCAGCACCCATTGATATACTGTTGGGCGCTGAGAGTTTTTGGGAGATCTTGAAGAATGATCGGCTAAGATTGGATACCGGACCTACGCTCCAAAGGACAGAATTAGGATGGATCATCTCGGGCCCGATCAACGCTCACCATAAAAAAAGGCCAGTACCAGAAATCTGTAGTTTATCAATAAATACATTGTCAAATCAAGTTGAAAAATTTTGGAAAATGGAAGAGGTGTTGCCTCTAAGTTTTTATAACCACGAGGAGAAGGCTTGTGAAGCCGACTTTGTAGCCACGCACACCCGAGAAAGCGATGGTAGATACGTGGTGAGTTTGCCGCGCCGCCCGTGTGTCAACCAGCTTGGTGACTCATTAGGCACAGCTGAAAAAAGATTCAAAGGTTTGGAAAGGAAATTTTTAATAAATCCTGAATTGAAATCTCAGTATGCTCAATTTATGAAAGAATATGAGCAATTAAATCACATGGAGCTATGTGAGAAAACAAAGGACCATTCCTATTTTTTGCCGCATCATGCGGTAATAAAGGAAGCGAGCAGCACTACTAAAGTGCGTGTAGTATTTGACGGATCGGCTAAAACTTCGACCGGTATTTCCCTGAATGATGCATTAATGGTAGGAGCTGTTATTCAAAAAGATTTATACACTCATCTTTTACGTTTTAGGAAACATAGATACGTCATGACGGCGGACATAGAAAAAATGTACCGTCAAATCAACGTACGCCCAGAGGATCGCAGCCTGCAGAAGATTTTATGGCGCGACTCTCCAGAAGAGGAGCTCCGGCATTATAAATTGAAGACAATCACCTACGGTTTGGGACCTTCCTCTTTCCTGGCAACTAGATGTCTACGGCAAATCGGTATGGACAATCGCATTAAATTTCCCGTAGCAAGCCAGGTTATAGAAAACGATTTCTACATGGACGATCTGTTGACCGGAGAGGACGACTTGGACGCATGCGTCAGGTTGAAGCAACAGGTACATGATATTTTACTGTCCGCCGGAATGACCCTGCGGAAGTGGAGATCGAATATTTCGGAATTGTCATCTGGGTTGGGCCAGGGTGAAATTGCTGGGAAAAGCAATGGTGAACAAATGATCACTAACAATTCCAAAATTGAAAAGATCCTAGGGTTGATCTGGGATAATGAATCGGATTGTTTATCATATGAAATTAAAAGACCGTCAAGTAAGACGGAAAGTAAGCGTCAGATATTGTCGTGCATAGCTTCAACTTTTGACCCATTGGGTCTCCTAGGCCCCATAATAGTGGTGGCCAAATTAATTATGCAGAAATTATGGCAATCAAAAGCAGCATGGGACGACACACTACCTGATGAAATTTTACTACCCTGGAGGGCCTATCTAGGTGAACTATCACAACTAAATGTATTGAAAATCCCGAGGGGAATTAACCACGGAGCGCCAAGGAATATACAATTACACGGTTTCTGCGACGCTTCGGAAAAAGCATATGGAGCCTGCGCTTACGTCGTCTCAACTGATCAAGAGGGTAAGCGACATGCACATCTACTTACTTCTAAGTCTAGAGTAGCACCACTGAAATGTATTTCACTGCCCAAGTTGGAACTATGCAGTGCGGTGCTACTAGCCAAACTGATTAGAAATATCAAGTTGGAGCTAAGTATAGAGGAATCGGCCACTCATTACTGGTGCGATTCAACTATAGCGTTATGCTGGTTGAAGGGTCAACCAGCTCGGTGGAACACTTTTGTGGCTAACCGGGTAGCGGAAATCCAGGATATCAGCGATCCAAACCAGTGGCGACACGTATCATCGGCCGAAAATGCAGCGGATATACTGTCCAGAGGTACCACAGCTGAAAGGTTAGTCAACGCTTCAATTTGGTGGAAGGGACCAAGCTGGTTGACAGAAGAGATCAGCGCTTGGCCACTATCCAAGGTGTCTTGTTTGAATCCCCCTGAGATTAAGAGCAAAAATGTATTACTCGCAGCTAATGTTCAAGAATGGGAGATTTTCGAAAAATTTTCATCGCTAACCAAATTGAAGAGAATTACCGCTTTGGCGTTGAGATTTATAAATAATTGTCGGAAACCTAAAGATAAAATCGGAGGCAATATAACTGTCACCGAACTAGAAGCAGCCTTAAAATGTCTGCTGAAATCATCTCAAGAACATTCCTTTAAAAGAGAATTAAAGGATTTGAAAAATCACAGAATGGTAAACAAAAATAGTAGATTGAAAGCCCTCAATCCTTGTTTATTAAATGGTTTAATTTGTGCAAATGGTAGACTAAAACTAGCTACGTACTTATCACATCAACAAAGGCAACCTGTAATATTATCGCCTACGCATAAATTAACAGAATTAATCATAAGACATTATCATTATGTTCATTTACATGCCGGGCCACAAGCGTTGTTAGCGGAAATACGCTTGAAATACTGGCCCATACTAGGAAAAAATACTGTTAAACGAGTCTTACATAACTGTATTATATGTTTTAGATACCAACCTCGAGTTTGCCAGCAGATTATGGGAAACTTACCTGTTGAAAGAATCACTCCCAGTCGACCATTTGCGGTGACGGGGCTTGATTATGCTGGACCTATTGACATGAAGAGTGGAGCGCTGAGGAAGTCTCCACTTATCAAATCGTATCTTTGCATATTTGTTTGTTTTTTCTACTAAAGCTGTTCATTTAGAACTTGTAACGGATTTGTCAAGCGATACATTTTTAAATTGCTTAAAGAGATTTATCGCCCGGCGGGGTCAACCTGAAAAAATATTTTCTGACAATGCAACTAGCTTCAGAGGAGCTTCTAACAAGCTTCAAGATTTGTATGCCAGTCTAAAGCTGAACAATGACAAAATTCATAGGTTTTTAGCAGATAAAGGTATAGTGTGGAACTTCATTCCTCCTAGGGCGCCAAATCACGGCGGGTTGTGGGAGGCTGCAGTTAAATCTACCAAGTTTCATTTATATAGAATTACCAAGAATAATCCATTACAGTTTGAATTATTATATACCTTACTTTGTCAGATAGAGGCTTGTTTGAACTCCCGTCCTTTAACTTCCTTGTCTGATGACGTCAACGACCTACTCCCCCTCACCCCCAACCACTTCCTTATGGGCACTGAGGCTTCTATCATCCCTGAAGTAGACGTCCGCGAGCTACCAGAGAACAGACTAAGCCAATATCAAAAATTAAATGCCTTAATTCAAACTTTCTGGTGTAGATGGAAACGAGATTACCTGAACTACAAAAACGGACCAAATGGCAGGCCAGCAGCCAAGAAGTCATAAAAAAGGACGATCTGGTCATCTTGAAGGAGGACAATCTGCCTCCTGCATTATGGAGAATGGCGCGCATAACAGCAACTCATCCAGGACCTGATGGCGTAGTGAGGGTGGTTACCCTCAAGACGTCCCAAGGCATTTTTGTGCGACCTATCACAAAAATATGTTTGATGCCTATAGAATCAAACCAGGATCTGCATCTCCCGACACGGCAAACTACAGACCTTCCCAAGATCACAGCCTAATGTAACCAGGGCTGAACCGATGCTACCACACAGGACTACTGACCTTAGAGCATCGCTGTGGTTGACCAACCTATATCCAGAAGCCACTGGGGCTTCCAGTCAACCAGGACCAGGGGTATTCGCTGCCTACCAGGACAGGGCACCCTTAATATGAGACTCAACCCCCTGAGTTAACATGTACCACCCTTGACAGGATGATCACCACTGGACCGAATGCAGAGTGAACGGTCTACACAGTGCAGTGATTACAGTGTTTTTGTGTTCTATTAAAAGAAAAGAGTCAAGTATGAACTCATATAAAAAAAACAGACTTCAGTTTTTGAACTGCTCTATACGGGAGCTAGAATATTAGTTAATTAAGTGATCTATATGTGTAAATGTTATTAATTTTATGAATTTTATCAATTTTTTGATTTATCAGGTTATGGGTTTATTAATTTTATGGATTATGTATTTGTATGAGGATTATTATATTTTTGATTGTTTTAAATTATATTCCCGATCCCTTCAGGTTTAGGTAGTTTAGTTATAATGAACTATTTTAGTATTTGTTGAAAGTTTTTTGTATTGATATCGAAAAAAAACCCACCAGTTTTTTTTTTTCTCATCCCGGCGGTGGCAATATGTTTAAAATGTACAAGCTATTAGCTAAGTGCACAACCATTCATTTTACAGGGCACTGCCTAGCACCTAGCGGTCAGTAGTAAAACTAGAGCCTATGGATAAAACAGGTGTTTTAATTACCATTGGCTTCCATGACCGTATTTGTGTTGATATTTAGATTGTCAATGTGTGTGATTGATTAGGTTATAAAAAAGCCTCGCTGAGTGGATTTCTCACTTCTTCTCTCCTAAAAATAGTAACAAGTAGTCATTATGGTCAATTGACCACTTGTAAAAGTGTTTTGTCCGGGTCGGGAATAATTTTTTATCTCGTAACATTAAATAAATTAAAAAATGCAGTTTGTGCAGTAAAAACGAAAACCATGAGTATGTTATTTTGAAGAATTCATCAAGCCCCAAACTATTCTCAACACTTACTTTTCAAAGAAGCCATTTATTAGTTTTAAATCAAAATAAAAACTGCTTTGAAAAAATGCGCATTTTTAGCAATGTTTTGTTTATAATTTTTTACATGAAAATTGAGTTATGCTATTTTCCTGTCCATTGTCCGATTCGAAAATCAAACATAACCTCACATTGGAATCTACTATAATTTGTTCTCGGTGTTGCCATAATTATGAAAAATTTTAGTTCCATTTATTAAATTGTTACATTAATTTCCTGTCTGGATGTGAACACATCAATACCAGTGGCGGTTCTTACAATGAGGCAGGGGAGGTTGTGCCTCCTCTAAAAAAAAATAGAGGAGAAAAGGTGAAAAAGATGCGCGTACCCATATATCCAAAATATAGTATAACTAACTTTAATTTAACTTTCAACCTATCCAATTATTATTATTATTACTGACACGTGACTGGTATGTGTGAATGGACCTTTATAGTTAAAGAAGTTTACCTCGTGAATAACTTCCACCTGCCGGATGGGAACCAGTTCGGTTGTGTTGAACCAGTGAAAGGTCTTAGATGAAGTACAGAATGTTGTGTTCACGTTTATGAAATTCAGGTGTCCCTTGCTGTATCTCTCTAATGAGTCCAGGACACTTTTGCAAAGCATCTCGTTATTACCTGAAAATATAAATATAAAAACTCATTTTTAAAATAAAACTAGATTGAGGATGTTTCACAGATTTTCAAATGTAACATTACATCAAATGACATTAATGGCCATTTGAAAGGTATCCATTAAACGCTGATTCTGGTTTGTTTGTACATTATTTGTAAAGAAATCAATCATCTTTATGACGTTCAAATGATCTTACTTCCGTCTGTTAACAGAAGTTACGGAAAAAAGAGATAACATAAAAATAGATATAAAAGTAAAATAATAATTGTGGCACCCTTTATGTCGAGGGCGAAATGGCTTTGCCGTCCGTTGAAGTTGGGCATCACCTTGAGGTTGTTCTTGGACATGTCCAAAGTGGTCAAATTGTACAGATTGACCAGTGCACGGGGGGCTGTGATACTCTGTATTCCGTTGTTCGATATGTTCAGGCAACTGGCCGGGGAATATTTCAAGAATTCGCCTGCAAATAAAACAAATTATTATCACATCTTGAATTGTGTCTCGTTACAAATTTTTTTCTTCTGAGTATGGTGGAGATTATTCAGATGCAGAGGTTAATAAGTCAGTCGACAGCATTGTGTGTCACTTGGAAACTGATGAAGATACATTCTTCTACGATGTGTTTTATTGTTTGAATATGTCCACATTCACACAGTTCAGAATCGGTTAGGCCCCATCGGCCTCATCGGATGAGGTTTAATTAACGTCTTTTGAGAGAGCGAAAACCCTAGAAGTTTAATAGTTGGATCCACAATAGGGTGCTTGTTGTTCACATCCAAAGGCTACCACTGAGTTCGCCAGGACTCTTCAGGGACATGATGTGATGGAAGCAAATTATTATTTTCACCTTCAATCCGAAAGGCTTTCCTGGACGTGGGGCAGCTGGCCGGGAGGTTTGCAAGTTCAAATTGAGTCTTGGTCTCATCTTTGTCTCACGGACTCATCAAATGTGCAAAATGAAAGTACCGGTTGTCTAAATTTCTCGGAAGATTTTTTTTAATATTTCTCGTCTTTATTTGGAAGTTTTATTACTTCATTCCACTTTTTTATTATAGACGGCACTTACCCAGGCATCTTCCGACTGGTTTAGTTCACCAATCTAGCTATACATAAAATATTTGGACAGGTAAAATGGCTGCCACGCTGCACATTCAGAAGTCAATCCCCCTTACTTATAAAAACAGTGTAAATATTGCGCAGTGTGTATGATAGGAACAGTGAAAAACTTAATTTATAACCACGACGCAAGTATGTTTACACCATAGTTAACAAAAGGCAGGCTTATTTACCAACGTTGAACAGACGCGCAAGAATAATAAGTAAGATGAAAAGGGTTTATTATTCATAAGGAGTGGGTCTGCATAACACTCTGGCCATATGCACAATGTATTCCAATGTTTCACCTTGACAGTAGCGCAGTCTCTTTAATAAAATTAACCGGGGTCATTTTAGGTTGTCTGGGGATGTCTCCTGTTTCCACAACGTAGCATCCCAGGTATATTTCTGGACCTACTTCCTACTGGTTGATTTATCGAAAATATTACAAATAAACGCACATTACTTACCGACAATTTCTTTAATATTTCCATCTGTGACGGACATCGAAATAAGTCTACGCCATATTGGCTGCGACACGTTCAGCTCATCCAGCGTTGCATTCAGGATGTGCAAGTTTAATATTGTCTGGTTCACTAAAACAAAAAAAAACATTGGGTCATGTAAAGATTTGAAATAACAGAAAAGAATGTGTGAGACGGTTATATTAACGTGAACAAAGAAAGTAGTGTGTAGCAAAGCAAAGTTCTGCGTAATGGCATAACGTCGAGTAAGTTGTAACGGGATAAATCAAGTACCCGGTTAATTTATTATTTGGTGTGGACGTCCTACGAAGAGCTGTTCGGAGTTGGCTGACGGAAGGACTCGATCTTGGATTCAGTATTCGGGGTGCGGCGCTTGCAATCAGACGTACGGGGAAGAAGGACTCTTCGCGGATGGTGTTCAACACGGAACTGTGAGGTTTTTGTTTTATCAACATGCATTCCCATTTTCAATCCTTTAGTTTCCCATTCTATTTTAAATATTGGTTTAATAATAATAATAATGTGTTTATTCCGGTATGTGGGGAGGTTAGTGCAGTCCCACACATTCCATATAGAGATACAACAAAATATATAATCAAAAACAAAAAGATAGAACAGAAAACAAAGAAAAGAAAACGTAAAAAAAAGGTAAAATAAATTTTTAAAAGTAAAATAGAATAAAATGATAAAATAATAGAAAGTTGAAGCCTTTAGGGAGCCATGACTATATTAGGCGCTAGTATTTTTCTCCATTGTACGTCAATGCTGGAGGATAGAGTGAGGCGGGCTTCCATAGTGAGGATATTTCCATATATTTACTATAATTTATAAATTTTATTCCATTGTTTTTTATATGGAACTGGCGCCCTAATTATTAATCGTAATGATATTTAAAATTAGAATTCATTATTTTACTACCCACAATTTTTTTTAACTTATCATCAAACCACTATGTTAATTATTTTAAGGTAAAATAAGACCGATCTACTAACGCTTCTTCGAGGTTTGTCACACCCGGGATTATTTATATTTAATTAAATTATTGAGTCTCTTGCTATATTATAAATTACATTTCTATAATATGAATCATTTATTTAAGGCGAAATAGGTAGACTTGACCTGAAATTTGGCATTTTTGAGGCCAGTTTTAGACGTGTGGACACTTTTCTAGAAAAAAACACAAATTGATTTCGAAAGATCGTTATTTTATCTAGTAAAGTAAGATGTTAAATTTTGAAAAATAATATTATTTTCATATCATAATAAAGTGTTACCGTTGGACGTTGCGCAGATTTGTTGGATTTTCAAAGGTGAATTTGTATTATACAACAAATATTTCAAATCATATAATAATACAGTATAAACAATCAATAAATTATCTATCATAAGTATGTATAAGAATTTTGTTTTTATTTCAAATAAAATTACTAATAAATAAATCCGAGCACGCGTTTTGTGACGAAAACCCCTTAATTGGACTATTTATTTATGGTCTTACAAATTGGTATAGTTCAAATTTTTTTACAAAAATAATTTACCAAGACATTTGAAATAATTTATGACCAAAAAATATATTCTTAAAGTATATAATAGTAATTAATTTCGATTCGCGTTTGTTGGTTGTGATTATCCCGGCGCAAGCCGAAATTTTATCATTCTCCGCTGCGACAGGGCGGCGAGCGGACGTCTATTCCACACCAGTCTAGTTGAAAACATTTTAAAGAAATTCCTCGCTTAAAAATGGGGAGGAAAATACCCTTGGAACAAAAGTTTTATTAGAAAACACAAATTACGACATCAAAAACGTACGTGGGAGATATATTTTCAGAAAAAACAAAGGTTAATGATATTTAATTATCCGTGCACATTGTACGTACTTATATGCTACAGGGTCGTTCGAAAGAATCAGTCAGAATAATCACATATTTTTTAAAACATTTGGCGATAATTTTGTGTTGCTTAATTTCCAGGGAAAAGAATCAACTATGACGACATCAGGAGTTTATGTCTGTCATCGATGTTTCATGTATAAATGTTAAAACTTATGCCAAAGTATGTGAAACTGTTTGTGATTGGTGGTAAAAAAGTGCCACGAACCAAATGAAATTTGATTTGTGATGTGCGATTCAAATCATTTTATTGTTCATAGTTTCTATTTTATTGTCAAATTCACTATTACATTGGTATAATTCAACATATTTAATATTTTTTATGTTACCTTTTGTCAGTTTCATAATGTCATATTGTGAATTGAGCTTCTTGTTTTAGGAAAAAAGACGAGATTATTTTTGACATACTAACCTATGATTTTTCAATCGAAATTTACCTCGTGAATTTAATAACATTTCGAAAATTAGACGAGTCAGGTCGCTCTGTTAACCATGAAAACAAATACATGAAAGCGATACAATATTATGCAATCGCATAAATACATATGTAGGTAGGTACTGTAGAAAATAGTTGGAAATAAAACCTAGTTTTAATAAATATAGGTGCTACTTCAGTTTTAAGGAATAAACCCTCTTTTCAATGTCATACGTATCAAATCAAGTAATACTTTAAAGATAAGTATTAGAAATAAAACTTACCGGTAATACCTTTCGGACAAACGAATAAATATGTAAAAAAAAAGATTTTTACTCACTTTTGGAAAACCTATGTAAAATAAATTTAAAAAAAAAACAAATTAAACAAATATTTGAATTTTTTTTTAAATGTATATTCATATACCTACATATTTTATATCTACTAATTCAACAACAATAATTGTTATTTCATCGGAACCATGCTGTAGTTTTCGTCAGCCGCGCAGGTGTACGGCTTGCGGAGGAATGAATTCGGTATTTCTGTCTCGTTCTAAAAAAAGTCCGATCGCGAGACCGTCTTTTAACGAAATTTTAATTCTTGTCCGCTGGTTAATACGCCTTAAGATAATCATCCTTTTTATTATTTACACTTACGATAAAGAATTTTTTCATTACATTTAACGAACTTTACTTACTTTTTATTGTTACATTGGCGCACAACGTGGTTTTCTTTGTCATCATTTAAATAATTCAATCCCAGGCGGGATTGATGAGGTCCACATGGCGACGCCTGAGGCCCTAGACTGGCTCGCAGACCTCGATGTCCCCATCTGACCCCACACCATACGAAAGAAGAAGATTGGATCATAATTGTACTTACTTTTTTTTTATATTTACAAAGTTGGCCACCCCAGGAATTATTTATTGGATAACCAACAGCTCAGCGATAGATCACTCAAGTGGTTTGCTGCTTTTGGTGACGTAGCAGGGGTGCCCGGGTTCATGGGGTAAGATTTGTGTAGATCTTGGCGGCAGAAGCGTCTGCCCATCTACTACGTGGTGGACCGGATCGGGAGAGGTTAAGGGAGACCTTTTGACCTCTACAGCGGGGCTCTCAACCCATCACTCCTGCACTGATCCCCCCAGCTTTACCCATCCCTCATTTTTTTTCCTTCCAAGAACTTCCTTTTATTAAAAATACCCTCCACACAGCATCCCCAAAGATGACATAGGTGATCAGGGAAATTATGAGTCTACTGTGTAGAGCTAATGTAATAAAAAAAAATCGGTTAGTTTGTTCTTACTTTCAAAGAAAGAAAAACATTTCCCGGTTATGAATAACCTGATATGTATTTGAAAAACTCCTGCTACCATCATTATAACTGGAAAACGTTGCTTGTACAATGATGGAGGACTAGCTAGCAGAGAAATTGAACCCACGACGCCTAGGTAGAAAACCATTTAGTTATTTAATATTATCATTTGTTCAGAAAACAATATATGTATGTACATCGAAATGTGAAGCAAATTTTGTGGCTGATGCGTTATTTATTTGTCCTTACAGACTTTCCGTTTCTGTACTTACAATGCAAACTAGATAAGACCGATGTGTAACTAGAGACAATAAATATTAAAGCACGGTTAACAGGTAAATACCAGAATACGTGCAACTTGCTAAGTGTGTTAAGCAAGCACTAATGGACTAGGAAAATATTGAACATTTCAATTGCAGCGTTTGTAAAGCAAATGCTTCTGAAAAGGGTATAATTTCTTACATAAATGTTGTGCAAACTATCAAATGAAATACATAATATTAGCGGCTCGGAAATAAGAGTCATCAAGCGTCGCTACACGTCTTATACCGCACTACTGGAACGAGATGGAGTTGGCCACTTACCCAGTGGCAAGATATGAGAGAAAAATATTTTTCCTGATTCGAAAAGATCCGAGATCTTACCGATAGAATAAAGAATAACACAAAACTGTGTTCACGAAATTCAAATGGGATGGAGACCTACAATGTCAGGCATGAAATTTGTTTCCATTCAAATTTGTATGGAAAGCACTTCTAGTGTTATTCTTTATTCTATGACCTACCACTTTTGGAACAATAATGTTTTTTTAAAGTTACATTATTTTACCTTTCAACTATCTTGGTGTTGCAATTTAACATCATTTAAACAATCGCAGAATGTAATTTGTTATGATAGTACTTACTCTCAGCAGCCAGTCCTTCCTTCAGCCTGAAGCTGTTCACGTCGCAGCACAGAACCGACGACTGGTCGATCCTCGTGCAGCCAAGGGGGCCATCGGGGCACAGCTCGCGGGGGGCGCTCCAGCAGTGGTGCGCGGGGGGCGGTGAAGCGGGGGGCGCCGGAGGGGCTGGAGGAGGAGGCGGCGGGGGCACTGGCGCGGGCAAAGGGGGCTCCTCCTTGACCAGGAGATCCTCAGCTATACGGCCGTGGCAAGGACCGGTCAGCAGGAGGAAGAGAAGGATTCGAAACATCTGGAAGTGAAAAAAATAACTTTAATGTTCCAAATTTTAAATAATTAACTCAATTTTTTTATGGTTCTTTATTCAGCATGCAATTATTTGTTACAGGTACATTATTGAATGAGCACAGCGAAATTCTGTTTTAACCCTTTCAGACCTGAGTTAAAACCAGAGATGTGCAAAATGGGTACCCAAAACCATTTGAAATGCAAAATGGAAATGGGTCAAAACTTTTCCATTTGAAAATGCAAAATGCAAAATGGTTTTTAGAAAAGCATTTCAAATGCAAAATGCAAAATACCTATTTTCAAAATGCATTGAAAATGCAAAATGGTTTCCCAGGTCAAACAATTAAAATAATTATAGAATTTTTAAACAATTTTGTCATTTAATAAATAATCAATGTAGAACAAACATATTACATGATGGTAAATCCAAAAACACCACGACTACAGATTATGAAACAACAAAAAATTTGCGCGGGACTAATGTTGCCAACGTAAAAACATAGAAACTGCTATCTAACATTTAATATTACAGCGTCATGGCCCCATGTTCAGTATTTGAATCAGTATTTTTTGTAATGGTATCACTCAATTGCCAGGGCTCCTACCAGGGAGCAACTTGACAAATGGAAATTATCTCTCATAGCGAGGTTGAGGATCGACTGATATTTGGGGCTTATGAAAAAAAGATGAGTGGAGATAGTAGGAAGAATGTTGCAAAAAAGCATTTGAAATGGAAAATGCATTGAGAAAAGCATTTAAAATGCAAAATGCAAAATGGTTTTGAGAAAAGCATTTAAAATGCAAAATGGAAAATACCCATTTTGCATTTTGCATTTCCATTTGAAATGGATTTATTTGAAATAAAGCACATCTCTGGTTAAAACTGACAGTGGTATAACATATTTTTATGGTTGATAACAATTATAGCTATTTGAAATTTTTTGGTGTTTTCTTTTTCTTAATAGTTTAGAAGTTATTGCTACTCTCATTTAAAATAACATTAGGTCTCAGAAGGCTGTTTCACATAAAATGACAAATCGTACACTGTATACAAAAAATATACCAATTACAAAAAATTACATAAAATATCATTGAAAAAACATGCATTTAAAAAAAATCGGGAATGAAAAAGAAAATTCAGTCGAGAAAACACAAAAAAAAAAAATTAAAAATGACTACCGCTTGAACTAGAAGCTAAAAACCATCATATTTACCAGCATATAACGGTTTGGTTAATCTATAAATAAAAGAAATTAAAAAAATAATAATAAAAATAAAAATAAATTGGAAGACGTTACATGAAAACAGCCATGTTTTATTCGCCCTAGATAGTGAGAAAAAAATCTGTAATATAATTCTGTATTCTCATTCTATATTGTAAAAATTTACGCACAGAACTAGGCACTAGCCACATGCACGTATTGCCCTATTGTAGCGGTCGACTCTTTGAGATTTAAGTGAAAAATGTTTAAATAAATAGTATAAAAAATATTTCAAATAAATTACGAAATATTTTTTTGCGTAAGATCGCATTGACAGTAAAGACCAGTGGCGTGCAGTTCATAACCACGAATGATGAAAAGCAGCGCCTAGCCTAAGAAAAACTAACGAGAAAACAAGAAATTTCATTTATAAATGGTTTCTATATACTTAACAAATTTGCGCATAAGATAATAAATTGGCTCTTTTCAAATAATATTCAATCAACAATTAATCATACCCGAACTTGAAAACTTACGCTCAGCCATAGACTAAATAATACATCAATGCGCTCAGACCACCTTTGGTCCTAGATCAAATTTTTCCAACCTACTGAAAAGCATAACGTAAATATTATGGAAAACGCATATTACAACAGAATTTGTTTGTGAGGAATTTCGTCCCCATACAGGCAAATAAAGAAGCATTTATTGGATTGCCGCGCCTTTACTAGTGAAACCAGTGGCGTATGGACCGCCTATGTCGGCTGGGCAGTACCCATAAAGCCTCGAAAGAGGTACAGAAATGAGAAATAATACCGAAGTCAATACAACAATAGGGGAAAATCATATGAAACAACGCTAAGATAAAAACAGAATTTCTCAGAAAAAAACAATAAAGGAAAAGCGATATCACTTTAGGCTGTGTTGATTGCGCCATTTTGAAATTTGACCAGTCTCGTTGATCTCTGTCCGTTTCAGCTTGTGTACAGTTGTCAACCATAACGGTAATATTTGTATGCGTTGTCAGATAAATACGATTTATTCAAAAGCTGAGAAAAGCCGAGAACCGACGTTTAATGAAACCGTTTAAATTTCTAAAAGACGCTGGTAGTCGATTTGAAGGTCATCAATTAATGTAACGGGTTTGAAACAACCCAACATAAGATTTTTTCTTTCTCACAAAGAGAGCCACTAAAAACGAATGTATTATTTACTGCGGCGATATTTTTTAATTCAGTGGTTGTCATTGGCTAGAAAAAGACTCCCCGTTGCTTTTTTATCCTGTCTGAATACGGCTGTATTACCGGGAGGATTGTGGGGGTGGGATATCTTTGTCCCCCCCCCCCCCCCTATGCCACCCCTGAGTTAAGTGAGACGCGGGGTGGAAAAAACCCCACCCTTAATAAGTCTGCTAGATTATGTGAACAAGAAAATCATGTTTGTTTTTCATTGGTGCTAATGAGACTATCCTGACACGAATTAAGGCAAGTCTGTTTTTGGCAGAGGCGTAGCAAAAAACTAACCAGCCCAGACGTAATTAATTAAAAAAATATGTATAAATATTTTATTTACTCCGTGGTCCTTGCAGCTAGACCTATAAGTCATAAATTCAGATCCTGGCGATGACAAATAAAAATACAGGAATCAACAAAATTAAAATTTGATTGTGCCTAGTTTTTAAGAACGGGTTGTTTTAGAGAATTTGAACGATTCATCAAGTTAATTTTAAAGTTCTGTAAAGGCTATATTAAGTTCTGTTGTTATCATTATTGGCCAGCTGATTCACATAACTGGAATATAATAGAATTGCAATAGAACTTTTACAAAACTTGAATATTTGCTTTGAAATTTAATGAATTGTTATGTGAAACAACCCGTCCTTAGATACCTACTATCAGTATCACCCTTTTAAGCGACCACCATTAAGAATCGAAGTGTTCACATGCATGGTAAAAAAGATTTATATTTCCCGTACACCATTAGATCTAAATATACAGGTACTTAATAATAATAACTAGCAGTTAAAAACCCGCTTCGCCCAGTGTAAGTGATACTAACAACAGTTAGTTCATTTAATAGTTAGATATTAGGTCATTCACAGAGAGAGGTGAGTATATATTGTAAAAATACGGAACAAGAAGGAGTTAATGAATAGTAAAATGTTCAATTTAGGCATAATAAGAACGACAGTTGTTCGGGTAAAACTTTACCTTTCCCGAATAATTGCCTAAATGGGTAAAGGTAAATTAATGTACGTAAATATTCGGAATCGCTGGACACGGAGAATACGAAATATTTTTAAATGAAACCTTCTGATTTACCTTGATTACTATAAAAAGAATCTAAAAACACTTAAGAAATTTTTAGTTTTAGCATTATAATTTTTAATTACGTAAAATGAAAATTAGTTTTTGTTGTATGGGATGACAGCCGGAATAATTTCTGTTGATGACATTTTATTTTGTCGGTATACCTGATATGAGCGGCTAGAGACAATTAAACAACGTAAATTTAAAAAAAAATGTAATACAACATTCCGGCAAAATAGTGCCTACTTAAAAAGCATAAATTATTTATTTGGCTATTATTATCATTATTATTTTATTTAACCTAACTTATAATAACCCAACCTAACCTAACCTGACCTATCCTAACCTATAATAATCCAACCTAACCTAACCTATAATAATCCAACCTAACCTAACCTTACCTATATACTAACCTAACCTATAATAACCCAACCTAATATAATATAACCCAACCTAACAACATATAATAACCCAACCTAATCTATAATAACCCAACCTAACCTAACCTATAATAATCCAACCTAACCTACCCTGACCCATATCCTAATCTAACCTATAATAATACAACCTAACCTAACATATAAGAATCCAACCTGACCTAACCTAACCTCACCTATAATAATCCAACCAAACCTAACCTTACCTATATCCTAAATTAACCTATAATAATCCAACCTAACGTAACCTAACGTAACCTAACCTAACCTAACCTAACCGAACCTATCCTATCCTAACCTAACCTATCCTATAATAATCCAACCTAACCTATATCCTAACCTAACCTAACCTATAATATCCCAAACTAACCTAACCTAACATAACCTGACCTATCCTAACCTATAATAATCCAACTTTATCTAGCCTATACTAACCCAACCTAACCTAACCTAACCTAGCATAACCCAACCTAACTTATCCTAAACTAACCTATCCTAACCTATAATAACCCAACCTAACCTATAATAACCTTTTTTTAAATATTTACCTTTATTTTATTTTTCGAGCACGGCTAAAATTAAATAGTACCTACCTAGTATTTGCATAGAGTAAATGGTAAAAATTCTAGCCACTCATATCAGGAATACCAACAAAAGAAAATGTCATCAATGAAAATTATTCCGGCTGCTATCCCATACAACGAAAGCGAATTTTCATTTTACGTAATTAAAAATTTCCGAAATGCATTCAGATTCCTTTTATATTAATTAAGGTAATTCAGAAGGTTTTATTTAAAAATATTTCGTATTATCCGTGTCCAGCGATTCCAAATAATTACCTTAATATATATTATATAAATATATATACCTGACAAAATGATTGTTTTATTATACGAGGCATATCCAGAAAGTAAGTGTACTGAATTTTTGTAGGTTACAATTTTTTTTATTGAAACAAAAAAATTACATGGTTACCGTAGTACATATGTAAGCTATTTTTAGACATAGTCGCCATTCCTCTCAATGCAGGTGGTGAAGCGGGGTGTCAACTTTTTGATGCCTTCCTCGAAGAAGTTTCCCGCCAACCCCTTCGTCCATTTCTCCACTTCCTCCTTTACCTCCTCGTCGGTTGAAAACCTTTTTCCACCCATGTACAGCTTCAAGGAGGTAAAGAGATAATAATCTGAAGATGCTAGGTCAGGGGAATGCGCGGGGTGGTTCAGAACATCCCATTTAAACGAGGCAAGCAGTTCCTTCGTGGCGTTGGCCGTGTGTGGTCTGGCATTGTCGTGCAGCAGGCTGACTCCCTTTGTCAGCATACCTCTCCTCTTGTTTTGAATCGCCTTCCGCAATTTTTTTAGGGTCTCACAGTATCTTGCAGAGTTGATGGTCTCCCCTTGAGGCAGATATTCATTCAAAATTATGCCTTGACTGTCCCAAAACACGGATGCCATGATTTTCTTGGCTGAAATGGTGGTTTTGAACTTTTTGGCGGGGGGTGAAGAGGTGAGAACTGTTTTTAAATTCGCGATACCACTTGTACACACTCGTACAATTCATAGCTTTATCACCATATGCAGTTTTCACTTCATTATAAACCTCAAACGGAGGTTTTCCCTTCCAAACGTGATAAAGGATGATGCCGCGTAATTCCGCACTTGGCGGGAGATTGGATTGACATTTTTTCACGAAACGTGTTGTCGAGTCGACACTTCTGAACGTACTGACCTTTAACCGGTCTCGTTGCGGAGGGGAAGAGTCAGGCTACACGTAAGTGTAGCCAACATGTCGAAAATAAAATTCATTTGGTCGTGAGAGCCTCAGTACACTTACTTTCTGGATACGCCTCGTACATATAAGTACATGTCAGATTAGAGATTTGTTGGCTAATTTTACAATCAACGAAGCGTTTCTATCTTCCGACTGTGTTTCATGTTATTTTATTGGGTTGGCAGTGCCTATACTTTCTACAAACACACGCGTATTATGCGTGAACTTCACACAAAATGGTGCGAAATTATTATTTACGTAAATAATATAAATATTTTTCAAAATCGTAAATGCAAAGAATTGTTGTTTATTGTCATTGAGTTGAATCAAATGTTCGTTTTATTTGTAAATGCGTATTAAAACGGTAGTTTTACGTAAATAATTACCGTTGTTTGAATAAATGAAATTGTACGTATTTGTATATTGCTCTTATGCGCTCTGTCGGCCAATAGGGAAACTACTCCAGCGGCCGGTAAAGGAGGGATTGACATTTTCAAGCAACCTTAGAATGTTTGATTCTTGAAAAATGTCAAATAATGGTCAAATATATAAAACGTAATTGTGGATATTTTTTACTGTAATGTAATCAATCCAATGTATTTAACATATTTTCTTCGATATTATCGAAAAATTATATGAGCAGAAACGATGTTTTTGAAGAAATCTCGTATTAAATGAGGCGATCCTATGTTAGTATGAAATCGGGTCTTCATTTTCAAGTTAGCGGAATTTACCCAAAACACACGATTTGAATTCGACCAATCAGAGGGCCTAGATCGTCCAGACGCTAGCGTAATAATATTATAGATAGATAACATAGCATTTATGTAGCGCAGTTTAGTGTCATTTCACTTCAAGTGCGCTTAACTATGACAAACTTAAAAATGGTAATTCAGTATTAGTGGTTCTTAAAATTATTCCTACCGTGTGCCTTACCCAATACAGATCTAATATTATAACACTAAATACACTGTTTATACGTGATGACAAAACATAGAATAACAATAACAGCAGGACAGGACAAAACAAGAATATTAAAACAAAAACATAATATTAAATAGGAGGCAGATTGTGCTCAGAAATGGGAATTTTCTGAGCAGACATTTTAAAAAGGAATAAGGAGACATCCGAAACCAAACAACTACCGGAAGTTTTATAATATGGCTTATTATAAAATATATAAAAGAAGTTTTAGAAGATTTATGAATGGTAAGATTTTTTAAATAATTTTGTTTTTAAAGCCCGTTTAAATTCAGCCAAATTCTGGAGATTAGTAAGAGCTGAGGGAAGTCTATTCCAGATGAGCGGGCCTGTTACACTAAAAGAACGATCATAGTAAACGGCTCGATTTGACCTAGAAAGTTCGATTAGACGATTACTAACATCTAGATCTGCTGACCTTAGAGTCCTGTCTATTGCTTAAGTTTTGTCGGACACATAGTTCCGATATATAGGCTGGCGCCATTCCTTGCAATGCTTTGAAGGTCATTAAGCAGATCTTAAACTCTATTCTTTCAGGGCATCGAAGTCAGTGAAGGCAATACTTAGATTCACCAAAAATCATTCTCGCTGCAACATTAAAAACTGACTGGATTCTATTGATTTGTTTTTGAGGTAGGCCGGTATATGCACTATTGCACTAGTCCATACGTGAGACGACGAACGAATTTATGAGTGACTTTGCTCCATCAGAGGGAAGGCATGAGCGCATTGCTTGTTTGGGCAAGACTTCACAGCACGTATGACATCTTCTTCCGTTACTGCTGCAAGAGCGGACTTGTTGCGAGGGCCAGATTTTTTTCAACTTTACTCTTAAAATATGTCGCAAGACTATCCGCTTCAAGAGAAGAATCAATCTTGATGTTGCTCTCTCCACATAAAGTTTTTATATTTTGCCACAGTTTCCTTTTCTCTTAATCTTCCACTTGCTACCTCCGGAAGAGATAGGTCTCCGTTTACTACAGTGGTAATGTAATAATTATCTCACCACTGAAAAAAATTGTGACCACGAACGACACTGAGAATTTTTCGATGTTTAAAAAATTTTGAATTAAAAAATATTATATATTTTTTCATTGGGCGCTTTGAAAATTCTCACGGCAACTTTACAGCGACGGCGACGAAAAGGCAAAAGTGTTTCATGGGTATTATTACGGGTAGGGATATTGTGATAATTATTACATTTTTCATTTGAGACATACGTACATCGTTTGTCTCACTATTATTTAATGTGTAAAAAAGAGATGCAGTATTATTGTGATACAGAACGTACTTTTATATGCTTTTTGTGGCGTTGCCGTAGGAATGTTTTGATAAAATGAATTTGGGGATGTTGTATGGGGGATTCTTTGAGGAAAGGAAGGAGAGGGTGTGAGGGGTGGCTACGACCGCCGCAGAAACCTGAGCAACCTTTTATATTATGGGCTATGCCACCTTTTGAATGCTGTGTGGAGGGTTTTTTAAGAAAAAGATGGTATGAAGGGTGAGTAAGAATCGGGGGTCAATGTGACCAGTAGTGACGGACGTTTGAATTCACCCCTTCCACTGCAGAGCAAGGCGATGGGTCGAGAGAGTCCGGAGAAGTAAAAAGGTCTCCCTCGACCAGTCTCTCCAAATCCGGCCCGCCACACAGTAGGTGGGCAGACGCATACGTGGCCACGACCTAAACAATCCTCACCCCGTGAACCCGGGCACCCTTGCTAAGTCACCAAACGTAGCTAACCACTTGGAGTGACCTATGGCAGAGGTGTTGGTTATCAAATGAATGGAACCAAAGCGAGCTTCCCAAATTGAAAGGCAATTATAAAATAAAGCAAAGAATGGAACTTACACAAAATTGAATATTGGCTCTACTTCGTATCTTTAGGTACTATAAATTAACACAATAAATATAAAGTGTTATATTCTATACTTGATGCCTCTCGGGAGATTGAAATCGTGCGAAGCGTCGTGTCGTTCTGAATTAATTTCTGAATAGCAAAATGGTGCCACCGTATTTTATGGTGCATTGAACTTTGTCTTTTTTATTGCACCTTTATGCGCGTATCAAGCTGAATACATCCAGTGTAATACCAGTACAGTCACACCACACAGTTATATATAGAGTCTACATTACTTGTAAAATCATTGAAAAATATTTTTCTAGTGCGGGAAGTAGGAAGGGGGGGTGTGGCAACTGTCGATGTCGCCCGAATCTTTCAGACCGCGAACGAACTCAACGAACGGGTCAAAGGTGACCGGCAGCCACGAATGCTCCACGACTTTTAACATTAATAAGTCAATTTACGCGACTACTGATTAAGGTAAAACCCTACTTACCGATGAAAGGTTATAACATGTACCTCAACACAGGCTTGTCCTAGTGAGGTTAAAAATTCTAACGTAAAAAAGATACAATGTAAGCGTTTGTAACCATTGATGTATTATACTAGATTAGCCCTGTCTAGTTAAATTCATTTTAAAAATGACACCACATAGCGTACGTCACAAATATGGATATGAACTTAACAACCCAACTCTGTTTAAACTCCTTGTACAAGCGTTCAAACTCGTAAGCGAAACCAAGGAACAGCGATCATTTTGTTACCAAGGTGTTGTTGTAATTTGAATACAAAGCCGTCACCACCCCAACATTTTTTTGCTAAACCAGGTCTGAATCAGGTAAAGGACTAATAAATAACACAAAATGATTTTTATTTTCACATTTTAAGTTTTGGATTCTGTACACTACATATTGAACCACAAAATGCACATATTTACTATTGAGCAGAAGTTTTATGAATTTACAAAATTATTTATATAAAATGGTATATAATTATCAAAGAAAGCGTTTACTTTGTGGCTTGACACTTTAATCAAATGAAAAGTTATTTTGTTTTTAACGACTTTGTTAGGTTTATAAGACAGCATTATAAAAAACTAGTTTAGGTACAAACATTAATAAGGTATAAAATATAATATTAAAATAAAGCGAAATAAATCATATTAGACGAGGACAGTGCTTCAGAGAGGGTGTGGTGGGGTGGTACAAGGGAGAGTGGGGGTTACATGGTTATAATATCAATTTATTTATGCCCATTAAATAAGCTTTTACATTTTTACATTGTGTTTGTCTCCTTTTTTCGAATATAGGCACAACTTTACATATCTACGGAAAAAAATATGATTGTACCTTCCTTCCCAAAGATTGGAGTGAACCGCGCCAACAATCTTGCCAAATGCACGCCGATCGGGTAGGACCGACATTTATTTCGTATATTAAAGGCTGTAATGTCATACGAATTCAGAAAAATGCCTATTCGGTTTATTTTTGTAGTGCCATTTTTGTGAAATATATAGAATATAGATGGTGCTTAATCAAAGCTAGACAATAACAACCAGTAATTAAAATAACCTTCCTCAGATTAAGCAACGATACCTAATTTGTGGGTATATTATATTCTCTCCTCCACATAGCATGCTCAAAGATTATAAAGGACCTGAAGGAAATTGCAGTCTAAACGTTTGAGATGAAAATGATTTGAGCACACATGGTTTCGTGATGATGGTACGGTCAACGTGTTCCGATATCGTGATAATGAATGTATGATAACAGAAAACCTATGTATTTGTAAATATATAATAAATATTACCTAGTTATTTTCACATATTGAATCCGGATTGCTTATATGCATTTCAATTGCAATTTTTTCTCGGTTTGTGGGGAAACCTAAGCGAAAATAAGACATTTTAAGAATAATTATCCGAATGTATATAGAAAATATTTATTCCTATACCTAACATTTTAAGCCTGCATGAACGTTCCTTTTCGTGTAACATATCTTCCACCACCTTCATCACCTCTACAGAAATAGTTATAATTATATAAATAAATATGACAAAAAAACAACACATTTCTGTTATAATGCAACATCGCTTGTCGCTAATAGCTGTTGCGCTGATTAAGGTAACATTTAAAAAATTGCTCAATATATAATAAAAAGGTAAGTGTAATATATACCTATAATTTGAATATTGGACTTACTACCAGACTTCCCAACTGACAGCATATTCGAAGAATTCAAAGTTCCAACATTTAAAAACTTATTTATAAAAAATTCAATTATACAAATTATAAAAGAAAAAGATAAATACGCATTCATAACTGAAAATCGTACTAGACTTAAACATGTATTTGTGTGCCCCAAATTAAACACTTCTTTTGCACAACACCATTATACTCACCAAGGAAAATTCTTTTTCAATAACCTACCAATAGAAATCAGAAGCATTAGGAACAAAATTCAATTGCTGAACTCCATCAAAAAGTATTTTAGAGAATGTCACACTAAAAATCTTACTTGTTTTTCTCCTTACTGAATACATATATGTTTACATATTTTAGTTAACGGGTCTGATTGCCATGTGTCTATATTACCTACACATACATATATATTGAAATACATTATTATAGTAAATAGTAATTATAATTATATAAAATGTATTAACTGTATTAACTGTACACGTGACTTTATTTGTACATAATATGTGAAATGTTAATTCTTCTTCCATCCACAAGCTAAGGCTTTTAATGGAAGACCAGTAAAATTATAAATACATCACAATACATCACAATAATAAATAAATAAAAAAAATAAATAAAAAAAAAAAAATTTTTCAATGAAATGAAAAATGTAATTAACATACCCACAAAATAAATTACTCAACGACGCGATTTTTTCGTATAATTTGTATTACCTTATATATATTAAAACCATAGAAGTACTTGTTGATTATATTCACTTGATTATATTCATTTGTTCATATTAATTTCATTTGTGCTTGTTTTTGTTATATGAGGCTTATACTGCTTCTTACATATTTATATTTATACAATTCTGTAATTTAACCAACTTGTCATTTATTGTTAATTTATCATCAACATTATACATACCTACATACTGTTTTACCATTGTACCATGTTATTGCAAAAATGTTGTCATTATGTACCTGCTGACAAACTACATAAGTAGTTGAGCAGGTTTGAATGTTAATAAATAAAAATAAAAAAAATTTAAAAAAAAATAAAAAATAAAATAATAAAAAAAAAATTTAACACGGAAATAATTGTGGACTTACCCTGAATTAGAGACAGGCCCAAAAAAATAACCATTACTTCTAAAGTTTTTTGCTCGTATCAAGTAAAAACGCGTGATTTTAACCAACACAACAATAATTATCATGTGCCAGGCTCGTGCCATGTCGTATTGTTTATATGTATTCGTTAAAAGTGTATAACACACTGCATGGCGTCATGATTGTGACTAGTTTGAAAGATGACGTCAGAAAATTTACTTGTCGATAGTGAAATTCTATTAATTTCTGATATTTGTTAATGTGCTGCCTTCAAGCTATCTGTAAGGTACTTGTATTTTTTTTGTATTCAGATAGCTGATTACATTTTCTAAAATAAAGTCCGCGATAGGTACAATCTAAAATATTTGGAACTGGGTTATTTTTGTGATTGAAAAAATGAACTTGCCCAGCATAGCTGAGAAGCAAAATAGCTTAAATCTAGACCAACAAAAGGTAAAACGCAATGCACAGTGCCCATTTCGCATTGCGACACAATGCGTGCGCCTTTTAATAAATGTGCACGTGAACCAAACCAAAATTGTGTTGGGGTTATTTTTCAATGCCGTGCCTAGTCGTATTTAGTCTATGTTTGTAACCGATGTGAGATATCTCACATCGGACAATGATCCGATATGCGTGGCCCATACTTCGAACGACAAAGCTGACTCTATTTATATACTTCACTGACAATACCGGATTTCCATGGCCCTACGTTTTGCCAGTTTGATTTACTTCATAGGAGTTACGACCCTCCAAAAGTTCATAAAATTGCCCAGTTTGAACGCTATCAACAAACTTTCAGCATACAAATTTTACAAAGAATGTAAAAAAAGCAAAACGCACAGACATAGAATATTTTCTTCTAATACAGTTGGTGAAAAAAAACTCAGAAATCGGTCCAGTTTTGGAGGAGAATACAGAGGAATACAAAACCTCGATTTTGACAATTTTATTTAGGTATTATCAGCGTTAGGTGCAGTTGTCCCTTTCGCTCAGTATTCGGAGGGTAACAGCGATAGTGAAGCAACAGTTTTGTAATATACCTATTATTCTTATTTCTCTGCGCCCGCGTTTTTTTTTTCAAAACGGCCACCATCTTGAAACGGAAACGGAACGTACTAACAAAGGAGTACTAACGTCAATTTTGAAGTTTCCGGTTAGAAATATTTTTTGTAAACTAAAAAAAAACATATCTGAATACTCCACTGCCCAACATAAATACTCAACTAGAGCAATAAGCCAAAATATACCGGATACTTCCAGTTTGAATACATCTTTTGGACAGAGAAATGTTTAATTCTACGCTACGAAACTAAAATGCTCTACCAAATAGAACAAAAAATAACGGAAATTAATATATTTAAAACAAAAGTAAAAACATGGCTTAGAGAACAAAGCGATAATCAACTTAAAAAAACATTATGAAGACGATGTAAAGACAACTTGAAACTAAATACAAAAGTTTATAAAACTATAGACAGCCTCAGAACAGGAAAGCCTAGTGAGGAATGTGAAAAAAAATTGAATTTATTCTTGTATACAAACTTTGCCATTGAAAATTGAAACTAATAAAAAAAAATTAAAAATAGACAGACGAAACGCAAAATGGTCGAGTTAAAAAATGACTTCAAGTCAATAATATTAGGTGTCCAAACATAATATGTATTGCTTCTATTACATTTTATTAAAATTATCCTAATCATATAAGTAGACGTACGTAATGTAAGTAAATATTTGGTGTTATCTTTAGAGTTATTAGTCTTTACTTTAACCATTTATAGTCCATGCGGCTGGTTTGAAGAACAAATTGGTGTGCAAGAATTATTTGTCTTCGTGGGAAAACATGGGTGAGAGCGATTATTTTCAATCTCAAATTCTGGGTGTACGAGTATACAAATTAAACAATTATTTGAAAAAGAAATATATCCTTGTGATTTTATCACCATTATAGACATTATTAACTGATGTGTACCCGGCATTGCTGGGGTTTATTCTTAGGGGATGTGTAAGACCACCATTCAGAATTGAAGCGTTGCTTCAAATGGCTTTGGCCGTGTTGGGTGACCATTTCTGAATAACCAGGTACTTCCCCACCTTCCTATTCCCCATCTGATTCCCCTCCCCTCAGCATACCTTCAGCCTCACAACATACTCCAATTGGGGATGACATAATCTCACAGGCTCCAGACGGTTGGGACTCTTGTGCGGATTTACATAAAAATGGGCGAATCTGAGAGTAAATAGTTACTTTTATTTAAAAGACTAATTTTTTTTTTGAGAATCAAAAATCGTACGTATAGTATTTATAAAAAATAGTATAAAATAAAGTCGCTATCCGCGTCTGTCTGTTTGTGCGCTTAGTTCTTCTAAACTACGCAACGGATTTTGATAGGGTTTTCATTATCATTTAGAAAATTTGTTCCAGAAGGTTTATGTATTTAATACATGCATATAATGTATATAGAAAGTATAAAAGTCGATGTTTTGTAATAAAATCGTAAAAACAAATTTTCGGGGGCTTACATTGCTAACGCTGGCTAGATACATCAAAATAATATACTACAGAATTATATATCTTAAAAAGGCCTACAGAAAAGTACGATATGGTATATGTCAGCTAGTTATATATACAAATTCAGCCTGCCTATGTTTGTGCTCGCAAAACTCCAAAAGCAGTCGACCGATATCTCTGAAAATTTCAAAGATTGTTTTTATTAGTGCCAGGAGTGTTTATATGGTAGAAGAAGTGGGGGACACCTGATCTCTGCACCGTAATGATATAAGAGTCGAATTGAAGTCGATGTAACGTAGTTTTTTAACAGTAACATTGTGATATACAGCAGTGAATGGTGGAAGAAGTCGGAGGCGACCGAAAAAGACATTAGCAATAGCGAGGCATTGCGGGAGATCCACTAGTACAGGGTTTTCCAATAAGAGGTGTTATTTTGATATTCAATCGTAAAAGATCAATGGTTTCGTTGCTTGTGTGGCACGTAGCGCCGTCTTGTTGAAAGTAAACGTTGTCCAGATCAATACCATCCAATTCCGGCCATAAAAAATCATTAATCATCTCTCGATAGCGCAATCCATTCACCGTAACTGTTGCTCCAGCCTCATTTTCAAAAAAGTAAGGTCCAATGACTCCGCCGGACCATAAACTGAACCAAACAGTCACACGTTGAGGATAGAGAGGCTTTTCAACAATAGCTATTGGGTTTTCCGAGCCCCAGATGCGACAATTTTGCTTGTTGACTAACCACCGAGGTGGAAATGGGCCTCATCACTCAAGATGATTTGCATTTGATTCACTCAAGTGAATTTTAATAATTTCAATGCGTTGTTGAAGCGTGTATCGTTCCATTTTTATTAATGGCGTAGTTTCTACTTGTCAAATGTCAAAAAATTACAGCTTCAAAAGTAACATCTACCGAAATAGCGAGCTATTCAAAATAACACCTCTTGGAAAAACCTGTATTATATAATTTCAAAATTTCGATCCAAAAACGCATTTTTTACGATTTTTTATTTAGTTTTTTTTATTATTTTATATTTAAATAGTAGGTTAGGCAAGATAATTTTTAAAATAGTAACTATTAATTCACAAAAAATGTAATTCTGTTAATGGCCAATATTTTATAATTTAAAACACAAATAAATAAAATAGCACATATCCGTACTAGATGTTTGCTATACCTTTTGATTAAAAAAAGATTTATTCCGTTTGGTCGTGTATTTTGGCCTCAAAACCAAATTTAAGTTTAAACATGAAATATGCCGCGCAACCGTTCTTCTGGTACATTTTACAAGTGCCATGAAATGTCAGCCACATTACAAAATGTATTTTTTTGTTCTAAAATACTTAGATCATTTATTCAGAAGCATTGTTATTTTCTAGCAAATATTTGCATTTCAATGCGCGTATGTGCATGGGTAAATAAATATTTGTAATGGACCTCGCAACAGACAGCAGATTGCTATATTTAGAAACATTTCAATATATATATGACCGTTATGCTTAAAATCTGATCATAATTTGATCAAAATCTGAAACAGGTCGAAAATCGGCGTTATACTGGGTGATACTGCATGGCTAATAAAAAATTTGATGTTCTTAAACATAACTTTTTATCGGGTTCTTACCTACACACTGGCACCGGCATGGTTCACGTTGGAAATATATTGACTAAAGCCTTAGACACATTACGCTACATTATGCGCGCATAATTTGGGCGTGTATAATCTTCCGTAGGAGAGGGGGTCAGATCAATCGGGGAACTGCCGAGGAATATCATTTATATTTCTTCATAAAATGGGAATGACGGATTGATCATGGCTTGGCCTATTTCAACATATCGCTCGCCAGGCAATGCCAATGGGAACATGCTGAAATAGGCAAAGCCACGATAATCTAGCGCGCTTTTAGCGTGGTTTGTCACAGGCTTAAGGGTGGAGACCACAGACATAGGAATTAATAGACGAGAAGATAATGGCGAGGGGTAAAATCAACTGTTGAAGAACGAAGGGGGTGAAGCTGACTGTGATTCGTCAATAAATCAATCTGACAGTAAATAGGCATCTCGCATTATAATATCACCATTTACTTCTTAAAAGTAAAATCTGCTTTTGAATGAATAGACATTTTTACATGGGAGCGCAAATTACTCGCCACGTTATGAACAAATTTGCGAAGTCCAAATTCAGCAAAAAAATTCGGTTCTATTTTCAGAGTCGAATATTTCGTTTAAGTATTTAGTTAAGACACTTTTATAAATGTTCATAATTTACTTCCCAGCAACCAACCACCAGCTTTGTGTTTCGCGTCCAGACGTTTCTCGGTGTGATAGTACCTATATGTTTCTACAACTGATCCATATTATACGATGTGAATATGCTTAAAATAAAGTAAAATAATGCTTATATATGGAATGTAATACGACAATTGGGTTTATTCTCTTTTTCACATCTATTTTTACAAGTTTTCATAGCACAAGTCAACATTTTGCCGTGTTATTTCGTAAAATGAACCGATGATGCCTCGACCATAGTTCGCACAAGAATGATGACGTCACGTTTTCAAATTTCACCTGAGGCCATACGCGAGCACAGCCGGCTCCAATGGAACCGGTATGGGGAATGGGGATAATACGCTTTTAATCACTTAGGGCAGGTCTACTAATATTCATATGTCTATGGTGGAGACACATTACACTATGCGCATCAAAGCGTTTTACATTTCGCTCGTCGTACAATCTGTGTTAAAAGTGTGGGCTTGCTAGCCAGGCGACATTTTAAAATAATGCGACCCCCTCTACGGCAGGAGAGGGGATCAGTTCAATTTACGGTGCGCCGTGATCACGCGGCTGTCATTTTTCAAAGTGACAGATCCCATACAAAGAAATGATATTCCGCGGCAGTTGCCCAATTGATCTGACCCCCTCTCTTAAAGAAGATTATAGCGTAGTGTGACACCTTAACGTATAATCTGCATAGGCCACTCTCAAATAAGCGTTGATGTGTATGGCGTAATATGTCTTAGGCTTCAATGATTGTAATTTTTTCTTCTTTTTAATAATGTGTTTTACTATTATTTACTAATGACCAACGTCATAATCAGTAAGATCGAAAAAGACATCTAATTTATCAAATGCGCATGTAAGCACATTTGTATTTATTTATTAATAGGTAGGTCCGCTCCCTATTCCAATTGAAAATAAAATACAAAATGTTCTCATGCAATGCGGGTGTATGTGACATTATTTCAAGTGTGATCCATTGATCCCTCAAGTGGGTGCAGCAACAATGACTTCAATTAATTCATTTATATTAGAGACCTCAGACGAACTGCAGCAATTAAATTAACCACTTATTGGGCTCAATCTCAGCAATTGAGCCATGTTTATTCGACCGCCATATGGAAGCCAGAAGTTTAATTTTAAAAAACGATATGTACCTAGGTACCATACTTTTGGCTAGTTTAGTTATATTTTTTTTCAACCAAAGATATAGCAAATTTCTAATAAAGATAGGCCATTAGAATTCGATTTTTCATAATTTTAGAGGCAACTAATTCAATAATTTGATGAGGCCTTTGATAGTAATTTGTGAATTTGATTCACAAATTACTATCAAAACATTGTAGTTTTTCATGAAACGCCTCATGTGTCATTATCATGTGTCATGATAAAAATATGTATAAACGAACAATAATAATTATAAACGAACGAAATTACAAAAAATATTCAAATCAATAACCGGTTTGAGATTTTTTTGTAGAAACTGTAATATAAATAGCTTGATTTCTGTGCCAAAAACCAAATAAACTCACCTTCAAGTTGAAGAACTAAACAAACACAATTGCACACATTGAAAATTGAAATGATATATTATTGTATACAATATTAACCACAATAAATTCACTGATATAGTCACCGCAGTATCATATTTTAACAAAAAATGGTGAAGTACTCAATTGTCAAAATCTTATTTTGATCGACGTCAACTTCCAATAATTGATGGTTTCGAGTTTCGATTCTTGGATCTATCAATGTTGGATAACCTTGCAAACGACGTCTCACATTTTACAGTAATTATCAGTACAACAACGGGACCGAATAAATACCTATTTCAAAATGAGCACTGCAATTAATTTGTTGACAAACAACATGACACACGCGCCAGACCTGACACTACATTTGATAATGTCAAATTGTCAAAAAACAACTTTGAAAGTATTTGTGTGGCTAACTTCATCCTAAGCTGATAACATTTCCCCTCAACTTTATTTGGCTAATTAATTTATGTGTATGTTTTCTGTTTACACTATTATTCATTTTTGTTCCATTTAACACTATTTATCTCATACCGGATTATTATAATCTGTGCGAGTCCATTCACAATTTTACATTCACGAGTTATTTCGACAAAAATTAAATTCAATATTCTTTCTATTTCGAAGGTTCAACGCGTGCATGTAAGTACTTGCTTAATAATTTTCCAACAACCAATTTAAACTCATGATGAAAGAGAAACGGGCCTTATTGGCCCGGAGCTCTGTATGCCAGTTATACAAAATGACAAAATGAAATGTAGGTACTTGCATATCATTTAGGTTCATGTTGCACGTACTATGTACTAGTACATGACTAGAACTAATTCATTACTAATCTATGTTGATATTGTTGATTTAGCTTTTTGGTGTGAGTTATAAAATTAGTCGAATATTGAGTTTGGGACAACATCCCGTAAAATAACAATAATGAATTTGTATTATAAAATATGATCCGAAACAATACGATCCATATGAATACGGTGGAAAAAAATTACTTATGGCGTATTAGAATTTACTATTTTGATTAATATATAAAACATTATTTAGTAAGACGGTACAATTTACCAAAACATAATTTAGCAAAAAAACAAATGAGTTTCAAGAGAAGACTTCTTTATTGTTAAAAAATGAACAGTTCAGTTGAATAAATCAAAAGTTGAACGTTCTAAACATAAAAATAGGATATTCCAAATTAACAAAAAATTGTGAATTCAACTAAGTTCTAGTAGGTGTTTTTGGTCGCTAGTCGTAGCCAATTGGTTTGACAGAAGTTGTTTGGCATAATTGGGTTGAACATTAAATTATATTTTTGGAAAAATGTATCATTTAGTCGCGGTTTGTATAACATATAAATATTGTAGTAATCAAAAAAATAATCACTGCGTTGTAGAATTTATGGTATCCAAAGTTGTATCGGAGACTTTCGAACATTAATTATAAACATCATTCCATTTTTGTAAAGTTTCGAAAAAATATTTCTCAACTCATTTCGTTCATCATCAGTTTCTATTCGAAGTTCGAAGTGACCGAACATTACTACTCACGTGATTTCTATGGAATAAACTGTCAAAACACGCGTGCTTGAGATTGAGAACTGTCAGTTAACATGCCCACTAGGGCACTACCACTTTTATAACCTATCAGTTTCAGTAATAGCTGAACTTCGGTGTTGTTGAAACTATTTGTGCAGTAAATGGGAATGTTTTTATCAGATTTAAAGTGAAACTAAATCAAAATGCCCGCCGTATCAAGAGATAACAATTTGCTAGTGTATAAAGGGAGTAATTTCTTGCGCCAAAGGCTGTTGCTTTCCACACTGAGTGGGAAACCGATCAGAATCGTTGAAATTCGCAGCTCTGAAGATGAACCGGGTCTAAAAGAATATGAAATTTGCTTAATTCGTCTGTTTGACAAAGTAACTAATGGCACTAAAGTTGAATTGAGTGAAACAGGAACATCTATTTACTATCACCCCGGAATAGTTATCGGAGGAACATTCACACACGAATGCTGCGTACAGCGAGGAATAGGTAAGATGATATAATTAAATCATTACTTTCGCAAACGGCATGAAATTCAGTGATGCACAAGTTTTAAATAAAACTGTAAAATTATGGTAATAAAATGGTTAGGTCAGGCTGGTTTAAAAGTTTGTGAAAGCTTGCTTGTATTTCGAACTTTTACACAACCATTTTGATGAATGTCAGAATTTATTGGTTAAACATGATTTTTCAGTTTTCAGAATTTTAGAATAACAATCATATTCCAGTATCAAATTTATGGTTCCTCTTACTCTTTGGATGAACACCAGAATTTTATTCGATTATAAGAATGCACTAGAACTAATTGATAATGGTTTTTTCCAGGTTATTACTTAGAAATTTTGTTGGCGCTAGGACCATTCTGCAAAGAGCCACTGAACGTTACCCTGCGTGGCATCACCCAATCAGCGACTGATGTTTCAGTGGATCGAATCAAAGCCGCAGCATTCCCAATACTGTTGAAGTTCATATTAGTCGATGATGGACTATCACTAAAAGTAAATAAGCGAGGTAAGTTTCGTTCGTAATAATTACTGTCAGCAGCTCAGTATTATTATTATATCTTCGGGCTCTGTATATTTTTTCCCAGCTAATTAGAGGCTAACTTAACGTGGCTTCAAAGAAACGCCTGGGCCTGAGCTGGTCACTTTAGGTTACACCGATTGTATCGAACGCATTACGCAATGCTACCCAAAGGCCGCAAAGCAGATGTCTGACCATGGGAGGATAAGAAAGCTGTATTTACCCGGCCGGCGAGTACTGAGCACAACGCGCGCCAGGACACAGTATTTACGTAGTATCCCCTCCCCGGCTCGAGAGCACTGGGCACATCGCAAGCCATGGACCCAGTATTTACGTAGCATCCCCTCTCCTTTTCCCAGGCAAAGCTAGGCCAAACAGTGAGCGGCAACGGTCAGCCAATCAGCGTAAAGCCACGATAAACCTAGAAATATTTCTCTTTTCATATATAATTGCGCAAATTAATGTTAGATTTGCGTGCGTCTCGCCGCAACAATGCTAAATAAAAATATACAAGTTGAAAGGCTGGACTCGCGTCTATGTTGTAAAGTAATATTGAAATATGTAAACATTAATATTAAGTAGTTATAAGGATTTCCTCACACCAATGTCGGTCTGAGGACCCACTGATTCATATTGTACAATTTATTATAAAAACATTAAAAATGCTAGGGAAAAACAGTTTTCATGAGATGAAGCGGCGTAAAGAGTACTATTGAATAAATTATTTTAATATTGACTATTAAAGTCATATGAAAACACACGAAGCTGCACAAAAATGCACCTCGTTTACGCGGGGCGTTTTCAGACGCGCGCACACCGATGTGTGCACGCCCCCGCTAGTCCTATATATACCGCGCGTAAAGCGATCTCAAGTCTCTCTCTTCCGACATCTACTCTGACCGCTTCACTCTGGACTGCTTCTCCCGCTGGAACCACTACAACCGCCTTTGACTTCTGACCTTACGCTTCCTTGGACTACCTACTACTCTCTCCTTGGATACACGACATCACAGCAACCGGAAAAGGCCCTGAACATAAAGCAGCCCACCGACTAGAAGATTCAGCACCCCTTATTTACAGTCAATGTAAAGGACTTGCGTCTGATACATTGTGTGGTCCTTCGAGCCGGATCTTCTAGTCTCCAGCTGCCAAGATGACACCATCTCTACGCTCCGGGAAGAATACATTGGAGGGAAACGGACAGAATGAGTCACAAGACGCTGGCAGTACCCCACACCCCGCCGGTCCCTCTACAATTACGCAGCCTGCTAATGCGGCCGCCGCGGTGAGGGCCGCCCAGCCACAAGTCACTGGAATGGCGATATCGGACAATTCTCCGGTACAGATACCCATTCATTACTCATCATCAGACAGCGAAGAGTCGAATGCAGATTCTCTCAAACAACTGCAGCGAGAATTGAGAGCAGAAAGGCGACGTAATCGGAAATTACAGGAGGCCCTCATCGCTTCAATAGGGGCTCCTACGAAAAAACAAGCGCCTTTAGTGGAACCTGACACACATATAGAGCAGGCAACCGCACATCAACAAGGCGCCATGCAGGGCGCCCTACAAGGCTCCATGCAAGGTGCCGCACAACAAAACAGCGCAGAGTACCGGTCTTCAGCATCCAACACCACGATGCGAGGCCAAACAACCCCTCTGCAGCCTGCTATCATCAACACGGAGTATCCGGCCACAATATCCGGACAACAGCCGACCCAAACTACAGCTCAAGGGGCCTCGCAGATCCCCGCAGCATCCTACAACCCGGAATATCAGCCGGGCTCACCACATACGCAGTTCGGCCAGACACCGCCTGCAAACAACACATACGCGACATTCCCGGGCCATCCCACGAAGGATGACACGGCGCGACAAACCCAAGACTGGGTCAATAATAGAACGGAACAAACGGCGCCAGCAAATCCGTTCCAACAGTTTGCGGCCTTTATGACGGAGGCTTTCCGCGCCTCGCAAAATGGCGGTACTCCGCGGCAGCAGCCCGAAGAAGAAAACCGCATGGCGTCCCTTATCGCACGCCAATCAAGCGCTAAGGACCTCCCATCATACTACGGAGACGCCGTAGAGTGGCCAGCATGGCGCGCTCAATTTTATCAATCAACGTCTACATGTGGGATGACGCAATCAGAAAATCTAATGCGCCTTCAGAGAGCGTTGAAAGGCAAGGCTCGTGAAGCAGTAAGTCCACTCCTATTGGACCCCACACAAGTACCGGAAATAATGGACGTGTTAGAACATCGGTTCGGTGGTGCTCACACTATTGCATCACTGATGTTTGAAAAAATAAAAAAGTTGCCGCGGCTTCCCGAAGATGCATCAAACGACGCACTTATTGAGTTTTCGGGTACAGTTCAAAATGTGGTGGCCTCACTCGGCAGTCTTAAGTGTGATTATTTATCTAACCCCGCGCTACTAAGTGAAATTGCATCAAAAATGCCTCTTGTGCTCAGAGTGGCGTGGTTGGATAAAATAGCCGATCAAGTGATAAGTGCGACAATTCAACAATTAGCAGCATTTCTAAAGCGGCTCACAAACGCGATCCCGCGTTCGGGCTTAGTTGATAATGCTCGGGCTCCAATGCGACCGCGACGAGAACAAGTATATGCGCAAAATTCTCAAACTGATACGGAGAGCGAAAAGTGTGCACAGTGTTTAAATTCGCACAAAATTCACGAGTGCCCCGTGTTTTTGGGGAAAAATGTCCCCGGACGATGGGAAAAAGTAAAAAATTCCCGACTTTGCCATAAATGTCTAGACGCAAGACACCATACGAGAGCGTGCAAATATCGTGTGTGGTGTGGAGTGGGTTCTTGTCGGCTTCCTCATCATAAACTACTGCACGACCCGTCGCGTGTGAAATCATCTGCCGGTACCTCGCGCGATAGTGAAAACCAAACTGTAACCAATACCACATCGTATGGACATGAATCCGTGCTGTTGAAAGTGATACCGGTAACCATATGTGGCCCAAACGGGCAAGTGTCAATTTATGCCCTACTAGACGAGGGGTCAACTGTGACCCTTCTAGACAGTGAAACAGCGGACAAAGTGGGAGCAAACGGGCCGACCCGCGGGCTCCGTATTCACGGGGCAAGTGGTATGTGTTCGTCGGATAGTACATCCCGGCGAGTTAAACTATCAGTGCGCGGGGACGGTGACGAATATGTTATTACGGCGAATACAGTGCGAAACCTGGACCTACCGCAACAAAACATAGCTGGTCGGTGCCAAGTGAAACCAAAAATATTATTGGGACAGGACAACGTGCATCTTATCGTGTCAAGAGAGGTGCGCGAAGACACAGAGAAAAGAATGCTGTCCCGTACTGCACTCGGTTGGATCGCGCATGGAGGCATTCATCCCGTAGAAAATATAACGCTGAGCATTATCGGTGAAGCCGAGAGTGGAGACCAACAGCTCTCAGAGCTAATAAAACAAAACTTTGCGATCGATTCACTTGGAGTGACGTCAGCGACACGCGTAGATGCGACCATACAGCGAGCAGAGGCGCTTATGGAAAACACCACTCGGCCATGTAACACCGACCGGTGGGAAACGGGCCTACTGTGGAAAGAAGATAATACGCGCCTGCCTGACAACAAACAGTGCGCGCTAAAACGATTGTACGCATTGGAGAGAAAGCTTATGAAGAATGATACATTAGCAGCAGCATATAAAGTTAAAATTAACTCTCTGATTGAACGTGGATACGCGCGCAAATTAAATATTCAAGAAGCGGCCATTCCAAGCCCTCGAAAATGGTACTTACCGCATTTCGCGGTAGTTAATCCCAATAAACCGGGAAAGCTAAGAGTTGTTTTCGACGCAGCAAGCCGCTGTCGAGGTGTATCATTAAATGATAAACTGTTAACAGGGCCCGATCTGCTCTCCTCGCTATTGGGTAACATTTTGCGCTTCCGCGAAGGAAAAATCGCGCTCGCGGCAGATATTGCAGAAATGTTCTTACAAATAAAAATAAAAAGTGAGGACCAACCATCTCAACTATTTATGTGGAGAGCAACGCCAAATGAAGAGCCGAGCACTTACATGCTCACCTCTATGATGTTTGGGGCAACTTGTTCCCCAAGCAGCGCGCAATTCGTGCGAAACAAGGTAGCTGAGCAACACAAAGTGCAATATACCGCCGCGGCAACAGCCATACAGGAAAAATTTTATATGGATGATTATCTCGACGCCGTGGACACATCGGACGAAGCCGCCAAATTGGTACGGGAGGTGAGCGCAATCCTTGCAAGTGGGGGTTTTCTGCTCACTAATTGGGCTTCAAATGACCCTGCCGCCATTGCAGAAGTACCCTTTGAAAAACGGGCGAAATCGGCAATACCTATCAGCAGCGGGGACCACGAAAACGAGCGCATACTAGGCCTCGTATGGGACCCCATAGGTGATCACTTTCTCTACAGCTTCAGGGAGGCAGCCTCAGCCGAGATGATCCCACACCCAACGAAAAGACAACTACTAAGTATTGTCATGAAGATTTTTGATCCAATTGGTTTCGTATCATGCTTGACAATCCGCTCAAAAATACTTCTACAAGCAGTGTGGAGATCGAATATAGGTTGGGATGAACTAATAAAACCCGAACACGCGAATAAATGGTCGGAATGGCTACTACTTCTCAGCCAGAGTAGCGTTTCTATACCACGAAGATGCTTAATTAATAAAAACGGCTATTTTGAACTCCACCTGTTCTGCGATGCATCGGAGTCGGCGTGTTGCGCTATTGCTTATTTAACCGAAAACTCCCAGGAAGGCACACACTCAACATTGCTGGCTAGTAAATGTAAAGTGGCACCATTGAAACCTCTGTCTATACCGCGCCTTGAGCTACAAGCAGCCTTAATGGCCACACGATTGGCGGCTACAATCAAAAGGGAAAGCCAAATTCACATAAGAAGAATAACATATTGGACGGACTCAACGACTGTCTTGTGTTGGCTAAGGACAGACCCGAGGACTTACTCCGCCTTCGTGGCCAACCGGCTAGGAGAGATTGATGATTTAAGTGAAATAATTAATTGGAGATGGGTACCTACTAAATTAAACCCGGCCGATATCGGTACAAGAGACATCGAGCCGCCCGACCTCTCGCCCACTAGCAGGTGGTTTTGCGGTCCTGCCTTTATTACCCACCCAGAAGCTACATGGCCCCGTGAAAAGGAGCCAATCATCCGACCTGATAACCAAGTTTTGGAGGTGAGGCCTCAATATGTCGGCCTCACAATAATAAAAGGAGGCGGATTACCTCTTATTGAGCGATTTTCATCGTGGCATCGGCTCATACGCACCACTGGATGGGTTCTCCGCTTCATAAGGAGATGTCGACCGAACCCCAACAAATCATCAGAAGGTCCTCTGAGTGCCGAAGAGACTCGAGGAGCAGAAACATTATGGGTAAAGAAATCTCAAGCAGACTCTTTCGCGGCCGAAATTTGCGCTACCCGAAAAGGCGATACACTACCCGCCGACAGTCGCTTGCGAACGTTAACGCCTTTCCTTGGCCCAGATGGCATTATACGAATGGGCTCACGGTTACAAGCCCTGAAAGGAGTTGCCAGCGGAGTACGGACACCAGTCATCCTGGATGGTGACGAGGTATACACTCGGCTCCTGATCCGCCACTATCATCAAATGGCGGACCATTCGAGTACCGAAAAAACCATGGCGGAAATCAGAGGCAGCTTTTTTATATTGAAATTGCGCACCAACCTTCGCCGAATAGCGCATGAATGCCTAGTATGCCGCATTAGGAGAGCTCAACCACTGCCACCACTGATGGGACCATTGCCGGCTGCCAGGCTTACCCACCACGTGAGCCCCTTCACGCACTGCGGCCTAGACTATTTTGGCCCTATGGAAGTAACAATCGGCAGGCGTCGAGAGAAACGGTACGGGGCATTATTCACCTGCCTGTCAACCAGGGCTGTACATCTCGAGCTAGCGGCCTCGCTAAGTGCCGATTCAGCTATAATGGCAATGCAGCGAATGTCAGCTAGACGAGGCCAGCCCGAATGTATATACTCCGATAACGGGACTAATTTCCATGGCGCTGACAAAGAAATCCGAGACGCGCTGGAATCAATCAGTCGAGACCCTAGAGTACAAAACTACATTGCAACACAAAAAACATCGTGGAAATTTATCCCCCCCCTGTCTCCCCACATGGGGGGAGCTTGGGAGCGCCTCGTACGCTCTATAAAGAGAGCCCTCAAGTCAACTATGAAAGAGCGCTCACCGAAAGAAGAAACTCTCCTCACGGCCCTGGCAGAAGCAGAGTACATAGTGAACAATCGCCCGCTGACTCATGTCTCCGTCGACCCGAGAGATGAGGAACCGCTAACCCCTAACCATTTTTTGCTGGGATCAGCAGGAAAGCGGCCACACCTGTCACTGTATGCGGCAAAAGAAGAAGAGGTCTGCCTAAGAAAACAATGGCGAATCAGCCAGCAATTAGCAGATATGTTTTGGCGGCGATGGATGAAGGAATACTTGCCCACTATAGCCGCACGTCAAAAATGGCACCAGCCAGGTACCCCTATCAAAACGGGTGATCTTGTGCTAATCGTGGATCCCGCTTTGCCCCGCAATAGTTGGCCCCGCGGGCGAATCATTGAAACAATGCCCGCCGCTGATGGGCATGTAAGGACCGTTCGGGTCCAAACCAACACCGGAGTGTACGTGCGCCCAGCGGTCAAAATTGCCGTACTCATGACGACACCAAACACGGGCCCTAAATCACAAGAGGCCCCCCCACGCCGCCAAAAAGGAACCGGCCGAATGGATTGCCGCCGGACAAAAGCATCCCGTCATGTTCGAATTTGCTAGGCGCAGCCGATACTGCACCGGGGGGAGGATGTATCGAACGCATTACGCAATGCTACCCAAAGGCCGCAAAGCAGATGTCTGACCATGGGAGGATAAGAAAGCTGTATTTACCCGGCCGGCGAGTACTGAGCACAACGCGCGCCAGGACACAGTATTTACGTAGTATCCCCTCCCCGGCTCGAGAGCACTGGGCACATCGCAAGCCATGGACCCAGTATTTACGTAGCATCCCCTCTCCTTTTCCCAGGCAAAGCTAGGCCAAACAGTGAGCGGCAACGGTCAGCCAATCAGCGTAAAGCCACGATAAACCTAGAAATATTTCTCTTTTCATATATAATTGCGCAAATTAATGTTAGATTTGCGTGCGTCTCGCCGCAACAATGCTAAATAAAAATATACAAGTTGAAAGGCTGGACTCGCGTCTATGTTGTAAAGTAATATTGAAATATGTAAACATTAATATTAAGTAGTTATAAGGATTTCCTCACACCAATGTCGGTCTGAGGACCCACTGATTCATATTGTACAATTTATTATAAAAACATTAAAAATGCTAGGGAAAAACAGTTTTCATGAGATGAAGCGGCGTAAAGAGTACTATTGAATAAATTATTTTAATATTGACTATTAAAGTCATATGAAAACACACGAAGCTGCACAAAAATGCACCTCGTTTACGCGGGGCGTTTTCAGACGCGCGCACACCGATGTGTGCACGCCCCCGCTAGTCCTATATATACCGCGCGTAAAGCGATCTCAAGTCTCTCTCTTCCGACATCTACTCTGACCGCTTCACTCTGGACTGCTTCTCCCGCTGGAACCACTACAACCGCCTTTGACTTCTGACCTTACGCTTCCTTGGACTACCTACTACTCTCTCCTTGGATACACGACATCACAGCAACCGGAAAAGGCCCTGAACATAAAGCAGCCCACCGACTAGAAGATTCAGCACCCCTTATTTACAGTCAATGTAAAGGACTTGCGTCTGATACACCGATCATGTCAATGGAAGGCTTGTTAGAAAGATAGCATCCGTTAAAGGAGACTAAATTATCATTTTAATCTCATTTAGTCGTAATGGGTAACTATGACTGAGTCTTTGAAACACTGAACTCTGTAGCCATTTATTCTTTGCATCAAATCCCTCAAAGCCATTGAAGTTTCTTTGCACTTTTTCAAGTGAGGAAGAGGATACACCATCAGCAACTGATTGAATCAACCTCTCCCTCTTTGTCGTGTTTTGACTATAAAATCTAAAAGCTCCCACAACATTTTCCTACCCGACAGCATCTAAAATATGTTACGAATGGCCGCCATTGTGGCCACGGCAGTCATCATCGGCCAGAAAAAGAAGCCAGGAGCTTTTTACATTCTAGGGGTCGCCATATTACAAATTGATACATGTGCCTAAATGTTTATAATATTCAGATATTTATTTAGAAAACACTTTAATTTCCTTGATTTCAGGTGCACCACCACTGGGGGGAGGTGAAATACACTTCACATGTCCAACAAGAAGATTACTACGCCCTCTGCAATGGGAAAAATGGGGCCTAGTGAAACGTATCCGAGGAGTTGTTTTTGCCCTCAGGGTCTCTCCTGCCATTGCTAATAGAGTCGTTGAATCTTCCAAAGGGGTGAGATTTAATTGTTTCATCATCGCTGTTGTACAAACAAATCTATTATCTTCTAAACAAATTACGAACATCGAATAATAACCACTTTTATAACATGTTTCTTTTAAATTATCAATTTTATATATTGTTTTAATTTTTAGGTTATGTTGAACTTCTTACCTGATGTGTACATCAACACAGACCAATACAAAGGAGGTGCAGCGGGGAAAAGCCCGGGATTTGGAATCAGCTTGGTGGCGGAAACCAATATAGGAACCTTTTATTGCAATGAAGAGGTCAGCATAACTAACCATCATTTTTCGTAAATATTATAATTAGATTGATCTCAGTCAAGTTTGTTTGTACTGACTGCTTGTGAAGGTTTCTGCATAATGTAGCAATTTTTGCTCTGGTGGAAGCGTTTGTATCTTTTGCGTTAGCCTAATGCTACGTTTAACGTGGTGTTACTTTTTAAGTTTGTGCGAAAGTGATTTCATCACTCTTGTAAATATTTCAAATTCAAACTAATTAATATTGCATTCGCGTGGACTTCGCTCACGTAAAAAGCAACATTAAGCTAACGCAATAGATACAGACTCACCTCCTGAGAAGGTTAATTCTTAAGGCAATGCACCACGTCGTGTAACATTTCGAATCAGGCCGCTAACGATAACACTCCTTATGTAGATGGCGATAAGGTTTAAATTCCCGCTTAACACCAGCCGCTCGTTTTGATTTAAGCAAGAAAAAATGTGTTGACAAAACGTAGACAAAAAGTTTTTTTTTTATTTTGGCACAAATATTAAAATATTTTACAATAATTTTTAAAAAACTTAGTTTGCTACATTATGCAATATAACCATAACCGAAAAAGGGTTTGTTAGTAGGAGATTTTGATCTTTAAAGTAGTTTTTATAGGCCTTACTCTTTATTTTTTTCTGGGCTTACAAAAAGATTTTTCGAAAAGATGCTCGATTATTTCAAAGGCTATGTATTCTTTTTTTTTTAAATTTTTTTTATTTATAGAGCGGAGACGGTTTATATGTAGTTCCCATGAGCACTTAGGCCATAGGCCCATTGTGTTATCTCCCATTTTACCTCATTCCTTTGACAGTAATCCGGTCCCTTTAATAAAGTTCACCAGGGTTGTCATTGGATATGTGGCTATGTCTTCTGGTTCTACAATGTGTCTTCCCAGGTATCTGAGCCTTGTTCCCAATAGAGCGGGACATTGGCACCAAAGGTGAATTGGAGTCTCTTCATCCTCTTCACATTTTCTGCATCTGTTGGTGTTTTCCACTCCCAACAACTGCATGTGCCTCCTGAGATGGCATTGTCCTGTTAGTAGTCCTACCAGTTCCCTCAGTGAGTTTCTATCCATATAGAGTAGTTGTCTGGTTCGCCTTGGGTCTGGTCCGTTTATGAGTACTTTGGTTTGCCTCATTTCGTGTGCCGTTTCCCATCCTCCCAGTGCCGGGATTTAACCCACCTTTCAATATGTATTTTAGTGTGGCAAGCTGCTACTCCTACGGCCGGCTTGGATCCCGCAATTGGTGCTTTCGCTCCTTTCCTTGCTAGTCCATCAGCCCGCTCATTACCCTCAATTCCTTTGTGTCCTGGTACCCAGATCAGGGTTATTTTATTGATGGTAGCAAGTTCTTCAAGAATGGTTTTGCATTCCATCACCAGTCTGGAGACGCATCGGTTACTTTCCAGTGCCATTAGGACTGCCTGGCTATCAGAGCATATGCCCATGTTCTTATTCCTGTACCCAATACGTATGTTCTCCTGTGCACAAGCTAAGATGGCCTAAGTATCTGAGCTTGAAATACAGTGCAATGTGTTCCTAGAGGTATACTAAGTTCCCTCTTCGAAACCTGTGAACAAACCCCGCCCCCTGTTCCCTCCTCCATTATGGACCCATCTGTGAACCAGAAAATGTGTCCATGTCTTTCTGCCGTTTCGTCAATGGATTTAATAGTGGTGCGGTTGAATGCTCCCTCTACATCCAGGAAGAGTCCAACTGCCATTTCCCCGGTCGCTTGTGCCTGCTCCAGTTTGTACACCAACCTATGCAGTGCCGCGTCGACCAACTTACCTGATTGATAGGCAAATTGCAACTCGCGGAGGGGCTTTTCTCTCAGTGCCCCGTCCCTTATGTGCCTACCCATTAGCCTCTCCTCCTCTTTAGAAGAAATGAGATGAGACTAATTGGGCGAAATGCGCCAGGTTGGTCATAGTCGATTCTCCCTGGTTTAGATATGAGCATGCCCTCGGTATCTTAGTCACAGGAAGTAGGATTGTATCTAGGCCCCTCTGTAGAAGTGCCGGAAAGATTCCATCCTCTCCCGCGCTTATAAATGGGTCAAACCCGTTGATCGCCCATTTAACTCTGGGGGGAGTAACTATTTTAGCCGCAGTGTCCCAATCCTTACCTTTCCGTATAACTCGGGTCGGTGGTGGACCGGTCGGTGTCACTTGCTTCTAACTTTTTGTAACCGGGAAAGTGTTTCCCCAGAAGTTCCTCCAACTCCTCCTCCCAACTGTTGGTGAAGCCTCCTCCTAATTTCCGGAATGGGTCTTTAACTGCCCCTGGGTCTTTATCAAGAATTTTCGGAATTCTTGCTGCCTGCGGGGTGGTTTTCACCTCCCCACAGTACTTCCCAGGAGCTTGTTTTGGCTTTCCAGATTGGTTCCTTGTATTCTTTCTGGTATTGCTAATGAGCATCCCAGTTTCCAGACTTTTTGGCCCTGTTGAAGGCTTGTCTTACTAGTTTCCGTAGCTCCTGCAGTCCTCTGCTCCACCACGGTGTTTTGTCCTTGGTACTTGTCTTCAGAGGGCAGTTATTTTCGTTAGTCCTTATCATTGAGGTATGTACTCAGTATGTCTACTGCGTCCTCAATCTCTTTGGGACAACCATATTTGCATGGGAATCTTGTCATTCCTATGTTTAGCTCCTCTGAGTACTGAGTCCAGTCAGTTGCTTTTGGGTTCCTATATGCGTTGGTCCCCATTCCGTTTGCCTCTCCCTCTAGTTTAGTCCGACAGGGATGGTTCATCCGACACTCTCCATCCTGAGACTCTCAAAGTTCCCAGAGTCAGGTCTATCACCTCCTATCTGTTACTTATAACAAAGGTGGGTTCCCTACCTCTATTGAGAATCTCAAGGTTCACTGTCATCAGGTATTCCAGGAGGTCCTGTCCTTGTTTGCTGATATCCGTACTCCCCCACACAATGTGGTGCGAGTTAGCGTCAGCTCCGAGTTTCAGTTCCCTACCCTTCTCCCTGCAGTCCTGGATGAGTCTCGTTATTTCCCTTGAAGGTGGTGGTTCCGCAGAGTCGTAGGGCATGTATGCTGATGCCACCACTACTTCTCTGCTTCTTTGATCCAGCCATGTATTCTACTCGCAGCATTTATGTAATTAAAGCATTTAAAATATTTCTAAGCGATCAAATTTTCAAATTAAAAACACACGATTTTGCATTACTTCGTAGTGTTTCACCCTACAATTTTTTTTGTGATTTTTATAACATTGTAACATTTGCTTACAACAACCTGATTTATTGATACCATTGATATTATAAACTTACTCAACTGAATTTAAACTACTCACATCTGAGTAAAAATATAAAATGCCCTTTTTTCCTATAAAATTACATTCAATAAATTCTCCTAAGTGACATTTTGATTCTATGATGCTCCGAGTTCATTCTAATGTTGATAAATTGGGTTATTCAATTTAATTAAAGTTAACATGCGTAATTTCTTGTTTATTCTTCAACAGACTTCAGCTGTCCCTGGACCGGGTGTAGATAATTCCGTACCCGAAGAACTTGGCAGAAAATGTGCTCAGGGTCTGCTTGATGAAATATACCGTGGCGGCACTGTGGACTCGGCGTTCCAATGGCTCATGGCTTTGTGGATGGCCCTGGGACAAAAAGATGTCAGCAAATGTGTTGTAAGTTTTATAATATTGTTTAATTCAAATGTCTGAAACAAATTTTTCCACATTTTCTGTTGCATTTCTTATTATCCTGAATTTATCGTTATAGAACAGTTTTCTAACCTCAAAACCACTAAATTCCTAGAGATAACCAAAAAAATGACAATTTGGATTCGTTGTTAGTGCATATACACATACCTACAGTGATTTCTTGGATTTATATTTGCCTACACATGCATAAGGAATTTATGTTATTAAAAATCATCACTTTCATGTTAAATTCACACCTGTTCTTATTAAATTCACAATTAAAAAAATAATATGTCAGAAATAACCTAACTTTTTCAAGACGGGAATCTCGTTGGTCACTCAGCAAAAACGCAACGTTACCAGCTCTTGCGCAGCCAGTTAAAGACATTTTTTATTAGTAAGAGTTCGAAACAGAAATTGTACAGTATTTATTCAATGTGCAACTAAAACACCATTTAACGCTTGGGAGTGTTTTTTATTAGTAAAGCTGTTAATGTTTAATTATTTTTAAGGTTGGTCCACTATCAGACTACACAATCGCCTTCCTCCAACACCTGAAAGAGTTCTTCGGCTGCACCTTTAAGCTGGAGATAGCCAAGAGTGCGGGGAACGGAGGGGAAGAGGCAGATGACTCCGATGATGATGATAGACCGCCGGGAACTCAGAAGGTGGTGTTCACCTGCATAGGAATCGGCTACAGCAACATCAGCAAAAAGATCCTTTGAAATTTATTGGTCTATTTGAGAATGACTTTGTATAAGATTTATTGTGTAATATGCAAAATATTGTGGTTGTATCATATTCGGTCTACACAATGAATGTGATAAAATATATATTTTGAAGAAACAAGAGTTTTCAGTGAAGTGTCCTTTATTTAGGCAGAATTTTTAGTTAGTATTGTGTAATGGTTATTAACTACTCGATGACTAATTCTTCTTCTTCGTTAGGTTGCAGAGTAATGGTGGCTACATAGCGAGTTGAGGTTCTTCATCTATTTAATTGCATCCAGTGTTGGGTTGTGCATCATTGATATGTCCCCAGGAACTGCCAGGGTGAACATTCTTGTACAATGTGCTCCGTGGTTTGAACCTGTCCACATCCACACAATGTCCTTAAATGACCATTTTGTACATGAACTCATGCATGCCCAAATTGCGTCTGTGCATTAGAGATGGCAATCAGTCTGCGAATCGCCCTCAAACAAAGTCATGTGTTGTACGTAATTGAGATTTGTACAAGGTAGTAGCTAGTCACTATTGAAGAATCTGCTAGCCAGTTTGATTTCTATAGAGTACTGATACCCGAGCCGGTCTAAGGTACTTACTCCAAGCATTTCAATTCAATCTTTAGTCCAAGAAGCTTCCTGACAGGTTAGGCGACAGGCTAAGTGGTTTTCCATGCTATCTCTCAGTGGAGTCTACCGTCTTATGCTACGTATACATACGCGAGCCGAACTGTACCTCAACTTATGGGAAAGGACCGAAGTAACCGCAAATGGTTCGAATCGCCGCTTGCAGTTGTTTCGATCCTTTCCTGTAATTCGTGACTTGTGGTTCGCTAATGTATACGTACCATTACACCTAATATCCACTTGACCTAAAAGTACCTACTTTTTTTTTTCTACTTACGATTTTATGTCCGGGTTAAATCTTCCCCATAAGAAAAACTGAACCCTTCCACTCACTTTTCCACAAATGATCATCTAGTCAATCAACACTATGCAAGTGCATTATATAAGCAAAATAAATACAAAACAATACAAGAACAACACGTCAACTCATCAGAGATCAAATGGGATAATTCACCGACTCCAGATATTTTCATATCAGAGGGTTCGGCTCGGTAGAACTTCTAACAGGGCCTATAAATCCTACTGATCCCTCAACATAAATATTTAAAAAATCTTTCGTTATCCTACATGTATTCAAAATTACCGACTTTTGCATCTTTATATATAAATTTTTTGATAGATCTAATATGCCTAAAATTTTAATGAGAGAGCTAGGTATAATGCCAGTAGCCGAAATAACGAATGGTAATATTTTTATAGTCTGAGAATGCCAAATTCTTTTTATTTCATTTCCTAAATCTGTGTATTTTCTATGTTTTCATTAGCAGATTTTTTAATATTACAGGAATTTGGAATAGCGACATCAATGATATAAGTTATTTTTTTAATTTTGTCCTGTAAAACTATATCGGGTCTATTATGACTAATCGTTCGGTCTGTTAGTATAGTTTTATCATAATATATTTTATAAAATTCGTTTTCTAAAAATGAATTTGGTTCGTATTCATAATATGGTACTATATTACGGCAGTCAATCAAGTTATGTTTAATTACCAAACTTTGGTGAATTATTTTTAAAACTTGATTGTGCCTAAATGTATACTCGGACGGTGCTAATATAGAACATCCCTATATAATATGTTCTATAGTTTCCGGAAAAGCCAAACATTTTCTACACATATCATCAATTTGATTTGTATCTTTGATTATATGCTTCCTATAATTTTTAGTATTAATGACTCTATCCTGAATGGCAATCATAAATCCTTCTATTTCTGCGCTCAACTCTCCAATACTCAACCATTTGTTTGACGAAAATTTGTCAACATACGTTTGGTTGAGATAATTGAAGTGTTTTGCGTGTAAAATTTTATTATAATTAATTAACTTAATTATTATTATTAATTTTATTATTATTTTATTATTATTAACAAGGATACTGTCTGTATAGCTCCTGTAGGCACTCAGACATAGGCCTAATGGGCCATCTCCTTCACACGTTGACCACAGTAGCCTAGCCCCTTTAACAAAGTTCACAGAGTTGTCATCAGGTGTTAGGCTATGACTAAAGGAGGTGGATTGATGTGACCTGTTCTTTATCATTAGCTAAGGAATATACCTGTCCCCCTCATTTTAGATTTGGTACAAACTAGAGCGAGTGAGATAGGAAAAGAGTAGTAAACGGGAACCCACCTCCTGGTTCGACGACATGTCTTTCGAGGTATCTGAGCGTTTTCCTATCAAGGCGGGGCATTATAGGTGAATTGGAATTTCATTATCTTCTTCACGTTTTCCACTTACTTTAGTAGGTATATCTATTTGGTGCTGCTGTATAAATTTTTTGGCAACAGGTAATTGAATTAAAAAAGTGCGGTTAATTTTTTATATTTTTTAATACAAAATAAGTAAATAAAAACAGTCACACATTTCTCTTAATAATTATTGCATCTTACTAACTAACAAACGCACTCAAGTCATCTTCTCTATGGAGTTATGTTAAGGCACTTTCTGAAGTCTAAATATTACATTCGATAATATTTTACTTATTAAAATCATTGCGGCAGTACCCTGGTCAGAAATATGGTTGTTTATTTGTCTTCTCCAATCACCATCAAAATGTTTGGATTGAGAAAGTAATTAATATTCACATATATATAGTTAACAATTCTCAATAAAATCTTTCACTAAACATGTAAGACAATTCTTACCAACATCACTACAATGTATGTGCATATTAAAAAGTAGTAGGTACATTTGTTGTGGGCAATATATTGTGTTAGATACATGATTATTTGAGAAAAAGTATTAAGATATTGCAATGCAATGAGCCAAACGGCGCCTGGCGCTGTATTAGGTATTATCAGTGCCTTGGCTGTTTGGCAAGTCGGCGCCCGGAGCGGACTGCTCCAATTGCACCCGCACAGGGCCGTTCCGGTTGCAATGGGTCAATACGAATAAATTGTCAAATCTTCCATTGCTTTTAGTACCTACTTTTACTTTAGTCACAAAGCAATAACATATTTAAATATTGAATCATTTACATAGTGTCTGCTTTATTATTCAAATCATAAAAACATTAAAAATGCATATTTGTAATAAGCATTTAATTTGTGGCTCGTCATAATTTATAATAAAAGATATAAATTTGTTTCCGAAACCGGTAGAGTGCAATTAAAATTAAAGTGGTCTAAAACAAATTTATATCTTTTATTGTACATTAAAAATGAATTCATATATGCTTTTATCGTCTACCTATTGATTTTTATCAATAAAACATTTAACTTTCATTATTAATTTCATCCGCTGTTTTTATTGTACTTTTTCGTAAATTTAATGGTAACCATTCATTCTTCGTTGTGCAATCTCAATTAGGTAATAAATATAACTCACAATATCTTTGACTACGACTAAATGTTCAATCACTCTCTCTTTTGACAACGCCCATTACAATTATATAGAATTCCTAGATATGCCGCTGTCGTTGTCAATGACCGCGTATTTATAGACACAGCTAATTTTATAATAGTTTAGGAATTCAGATTAAAGCAGTGCAGAACACTGAGTGGGCGATTCATAAAATGTGTATTCTGTTAAAGCCTTACTATATGAATACCTAAACACTGACGGCACCTATTTAGATTCTCAACTGTCCGAAGCCAGTAGGGTACCTAATGTGTGGGGCTGAAGGACGGGGAATGAGTATCCGATATCTGGTCACAAAACATAGCAAAAACCATTTTAAACATACAAATTTCTTTTTTTACTATTTATCCTGAATTTTCATATCTATTTGCTATGGATAAGAACTTGAATAACTAAATTAATAAATATCAACCGTGTAAAAGTGTTGTCGGCAGCCATCTTGGCATTTAAATAGAAAGGTTTTGATTCTTTAAAAGTCAACCTACCTAGGCATTCTATTTCATTGTCCTATAACATAATATTATTTACATAGTATTACTTCAACTAACAACTAATCCGGCTTAAACTCCTCATTCTTGGCAGCCCAATCCCGCAGACCAATTGCAGATGCCTCCAACGGGGTCGAAGCTGAGTCCCTTGGGGCAAGTATAGGCCCATCCTGTCACTTGGCCATTTTCCATCTTGGCGCAGGATATGAACTTTTTGCACGACTCAGGGTGAGGGAAGTTGCCCTGGTCGAGACATTGAATTACACCTGGAAGAAATATTTCATTAGTATTCATTCTGTCAGTACTTAATCTTCTTCTTCGTATCATGGAGGAGAGTTGGTGGATGTTAAAGTGGGATGCTAAGGTTGTCCAGCCAGTCGATGGCATCGGAAGTCACTTCATTCAGCACAGATGTGTCTCTGTTGGAGGGGACAGTCTACTACTATGTGTTATGCACTTTATACAGGGTTTTCCAATAAGAGGTGTTATTTTGATATTCAATCATAAAAGATCAATGGTTTCGTTGCTTGTGTGGCACGTAGCGCCGTCTCGTTGAAAGTAAACGTTGCCCAGATCAATACCATCCAATTCCGGCCATAAAAAATCATTAATCATCTCGATAGCACAATCCATTCACTGTAACTGTTGCTCCAGCCTCATTTTCGAAAAAGTAAGGTCCAATGACTCCGCCGGACCATAAACCGCACCAAACAGTCACACGTTGAGGATAGAGATGCGACAAGTTTGCTTGTTGACGAAGCCACCGAGGTGGAAATGGGCCTCATCACTCAAGATGATTTGCATTTGATTCACTCAAGTGAATTTTAATCATTTCAATGTGTTGTTTAAGCGTGTATCGTTCCATTTTTATTAATGGCGTAGTTTCTACTTGTCAAATGTCAAAAAGTGACAGCTTCAAAAGTAACATCTACCGAAATAGCGGGCTATTCAAAATAACTCCTCTTATTGGAAAACATGTATATACCCATATCCACACAATACCCACTCAAGCGATTTTCGCCATATTACGGCAAGTTTGCAAAAACGTTCAGAGCGATCGCTTGACATAATGTGCCTATTTATAGGACCTAGAAATATGGGTAAAACGGCATAATCTAGGTTGATTCATTGGCATTAAACCGCAGTAAGCAGTTCGTATGTCTCCATATTAATATTTTGAGGAATGATATTAATTTAATAATATGGTAAATGTATAAATATATATACAACCAACCACTCGAGTGGATACAAAGTACTTGAGGCCCTATTTTAGCATCATAACGTGAATGCACCGGGTGTGGTTTAGGGAAAGGAACCCTGGCAGTTTAATAGTTGAGTCCACAACAAGGTTATTCTACCAAGAAGTCTTCAACTGTGTTTGCTACGGTTTTTCAGGAGAGTATTGTGAATGAAGCTGAATTTAGACTCTAGTCCAAAAGGCATCTACTTAGAAGTTTCATTTCTACAGTGTTGAAACCATGTATAAAAAGGACATTGTAAAACAGTTATCACGAAGCATGCAGCTGACATAATGTTTTTTAACACTCAGTCTGCGGGAAGTAACTAAAGACAATATAAAGCGTGGGGTTCACACGCCGAAGCTAGCTAAAGTCATTTATAGGTTTCAGTCCATGCTGCATTTCGTAAAAGCAGGCTAAAGGGTCAATATTTATTATATATCCAGTTAAATATTCACTATTACATAATAATAATTTGTTTCTTTGAGTTAGGATTCAAGAACCAAGGCAGTATTTCCTCTTCAGTTAATTCAAATCTCCCATAATCCTGTATGGTTTGCATTGACATTAGACAAATAATGTAATATCGGGCACGTCGGTCTTTTTATGGTTGTGAATTTAGTAATTTCATTGAAAAGGAGCCAGTACGACAGTGGAATCTCTTTTTACGGGATTTTAAGAGGCTGGAGAAAGTATGGGAGGAGAAGAAAATGTTGATAATTCATTCTTTACATAAAAGAAGAACCATTTTAGTTCTTGTCGAAATGTCAACATGTTTGCTGCCACCAGTTTCGATCCCGTTTGTGTTTAGTTCATTTATATCCTCAAAATATGTCAGGTTATAATTTCAAATAAATGGTTATGTACCTGTTTCATGAAGAAGCACCACCTTCCCCGTGAGCGGAGTTTTGCCGACAATTCTGATGTCATCCTCGTCATAGTATTCATAATCTACAACAGTTCTGTAACTTTTCTTGACGGGTTTGATCTTTTCAAAGGTCGCTGGGGGGGATGAGGGCTTTCTTCTCCTGATGGTGGGGGTGGTCAGGGTGGGAGGGGTGAAAGCCAACTGAGGAGATACTGTTGTAGAGATGCGCCTGCCCTTGCTCAGGAAAGTATTCTTTCCACGGCCGGGGAATCTTTCCGTTGTGGAAAGATAGTCTGTAAAAATAATTCAATATTATTTCCTGCGTAGCTATGATATATATGTATGTACCTACAATAAATAAGTCCCACCAATTATGTTACAAATACAAAAATCATTGGTTTTCGATACTGCAATTTCGACTTATTTTAAACTTTGATATCATTCTCTACACACGTACATAAATCTGGCGTGAGTGTCAGTCAACACATTTTTGTAAATAAATTACTTTTACTTTCATTTGGGCTTAGAAAATAGGTTGATCAGAGAAAAATTATACTAACAAAAATGTGTATGCCTAATTTTTTCAAATTTTATGGGCTGTGAAAAAGTTGTGTTGACCTCATCGATATATCAACCCTAGATATAGCAAATCTTACAAATTCGGATGATTAATTCTGCCTTTCAATGGGTAATTTTATAAGCAAACTCCCATCTAATTCCGTCGCCTAGCTTCGAAAGCCTTCGACTATCTTGAGAGACGTATTTGGTCCTTACAGACCAACAAAAGATAAAAAGCAATGCTTCTTTCCATCTTTAGAATGCGAAATAATGCACTTTCTTTTTGATAAAAGTTTTCGAAACCCGATTTTTGGAACCAATAATTCGGAGTCATTTTTAACAACCACACGCCCTGTTTAGACTTGTTGGTCGATGGTTGACATAGAACTTCTAGACAGAAAAGCTGTGTACATTTTAGGATGCCTGAACTTAACCGTTTGAGAATATTTTGGTTTAAGAAACAGATTTTTTCATTGTAATTAAGCTTTATTTACTAGGGAGTGCCGAACATGTGACAATTTAGACTTACTATTTGGACTGACGAAAGGTGATGACGGTGAAGCCAACAGGTATGCCCTGGTCAGGGGTTCTTCTTCGTGAAATCTGCTGGTTTCACCCAAGCTGTAAGAAGGAGTTGTCCTGATGGAGGTGTCCCTCTGGTCGTCATTTCCCTGGGCGTACGGGGGAATGGTGGGTAGGGGAGCAGCTCTCAACTGGTGTGCCGCTACTGCCACAGCTGCTGTCACGTCTCCACCAATATCTGAAAGAGGGTTATCGGACTTGTTAAGAGTCAGAATAATAGAGGAGTATATATGTGATGATCAATGAATGTGAACGAAGAGGGTAGTTTGTGCCGGGACTTAGGAATGTGATACTCGGTGTAATGACAAATTCAAAGCTTATGCGCCTATGGGTACCTCTTTAAAAATTGGCTTCCCATGATATGATGACAAATGCCTACAGGAACTTCTGGTCCATTTGGTATTTTCTTTTATATTCTGATTTAGTGCCTTCTAAATATAGAACAAATGATCCTTGCGTTTTCTAATAAAACAATTATTTAATTCGTGACACCATTTTAGCTACAATAAAGGTGACTTTTTGAAAGGTGAGGTTTTTTGTTTTGTTTACCAAATTCAGTTTTGTTGTCGTATGTTGCACATGGTGCTAGTGATAAATAGATAGGTTTGCATTTTAGAATTTTAAAGAAAGGACTTACTTTGATGCTTTTATACTATTACTAGAAAAAAACAAATTCATAAACATGGTGAGTGGAAACTAGTGGTACAAAAGTAAAACTGGGGAATCTACCTCCCACAGAGAAATAAAAAAAACATTCTATTTTTTTCGGCAACCTAAGGGTTAAGAAACTATTGGAGCCAGGTCAAAGCTTTGACGCTTTTATAATAGACAACAAACAGGTGGTAGTAACTAGTAAACATGGAGTGACCAAATATTGTAAAATTGGCTAAAAAAATTTCAACTTGGGACTCAAATTACTCGAAAGTGAAAGCACAAACCAAAAATGTTATACAGCGAATCAATTCCAAATGTGGTGTAAATTTAACAGTTTCCCGCTTGTACCACTAGTTTCCGGACACAATGGGGTCTAGCACAGTGAAGTAGATAACTTGACAATATCTGATCGATAGGCGTAACTACCGATGATTTTATACTGATTTCTCGAGCATGGTTGCGTTGTTGATAGCCAGACTGATATTGATAAAGCAATAGATAAGAAATCGATGTACGCTGGCAACACTGGAGGTATAGTCTATGAATTGACATTTCGAAACATCAAATGTCGAACAGCTACATAAAAATGCTAATAAATTGACAATACTGAATTGAAATACCAACTGACATATGCGTTGGCAGTCCGCATTTACTTATATGTTATATGAACAACTTTCGTTTATCCAAGCCCGAACCAATGTAGCGTCATTGGCCCGAACGGATTCAACTCATCGCGTATACAACTTTTTTCAATTCTAAGAGCTTCCTTAGTACAACTCCGTTTGTTAATAAGCCAGTAATTTTGCATAACAAAATATATTGACAGTTAACAGAAACTTATTTGATTCTATGGAGGCCAGTCTAAAATTTGTCTATTTGCCATTGGAACATTTGCTGACCGTGCTCGCAAATATCGCTAACTGGTCAAAGATAATGAATTTAGTCAATATTAACATGGGGATTTATCGATCGACCGTGATAGATCTCCATGTAGATAAAACATACAAAATATCTTACCGGCAATGCTCAACTCAGCTTGTACGTTCTCAGTGCTGTCCCTTTCTCTCTGCACCAAACTATTGTCCTGCTTTATAACAGAGCTGTATATTTTCCCCGTATTTTGAACAATCTCTCCATCTCTGGGAACTTCCTCGCCACTTTCAAACTGATTGTTTTTAAAGCCGTTGAAGAATGGCCGCTTGGTGTTAAATCTGTTCTTTTCCGCAGAGGAATCCTTCTCCTGAATCTGCTGAACGGTTGAGTGGGTTTCTTGATCGTTGGTTTCTGAAAACGAATGATTTATTAATAACTTGATGATGTCGATGTTAGGGTTTAGACAAAAATATTATAGAACATTTTTTATCACTCACCAGAGATTCCCGCTGTTGTCCCCTCATCGGGACTAATGCTGGCTGTGGTGTCCGTGGAGGAGGGCGCCGTAATGGGAGCGCTAGTGGTAGTGGTAGTGGTGGTAGTGGTGGTTTTGGAGGTCAAGGTAGGCACCACCCGCCTCCTGATGCCCACGCGGAAACTCCGCCGTGTGCTGGTCTCTGGGGACTGGCCTGACACGGTAGTGGTTCGAGGAGTGGTCGCTGGACAAAAATAAATAAGTTATGATTAAACTTTCATAAGTAAGTAAATATATATATTTAAATGGCCTGAGGTTCTGTGGCCAAAACCCAACGAATTAATTAATATATTTTTATTAATGTTTGCACATTTCGTGGAAATCCCCAATGGGGGTAAGGTGAAAGTAGTGAAATATATACCGGACTTCAGATATATGGTCACTAAACACGACTAAAGCTATTTCACCCAACTTTCTTTTCTGAATGGCAGTCTTTCACCAGAACGATGCTGAGAGAATCTGCTTCTCTGGAACTTAGGTAGCCGCAAATATGTAGGTACCTATATAATTTCATAATATATTATGTTCTCCTGTGCCTCTTTCATTTCCTACCACCTCACAACATTCCTCGAGTATTGAAGGTGCCATAGTCACTGGCTCCAGCATCAAAACTCTTAGAAGGGGTTGTTTCGGAGAATTTGAACAATTCATCAAATTTCAACGTTCATTTTCAGGTTCTATGAAAGTCCTATTCAAGTTCTGTTATTATATCATTATAGGTTAGTTGTTTGACAGAAATGAACTAATAACATAACTTGAAAAAATCTTTCAAAGAACTTGAACCAGAAAATTAACTTTGAATTTTGAAAAATTGTTCAAATTCTCCGAAACAACTCGTCCTTATTGTCATATAATTTTAACTTGTATATTATATTCTGTTTGTATGTATATATGTGTGTGTATTTGATTATGCTCGTATACAGTGACATGCAATTATAGTTTATGGTATATTTATCCCAAAGATATTCAATAAATAAATAATTTTCATAAAACAATTAATTTTGGAGATGGGTATGGGTACTGCCCCCCCTGGAACCATGAGTATCACCATGCTAGTTAAGCTAGACCATTTGACCTCCCTGCCAGACCCTCTATATTTGCACTACTGTGGGAGGGATGGATTCATACGTTACTCCTGGACACACTGACTCCCAGATTCATACACAACCCTCGTATAGTTTGTCCTTATTAAAACTTCCTCTTCTTCCTTTACTTAAAAAGACCCCCAACACAGAATCCCCAAAGATGACATAGGCGCTGAGGGCAATTATTTTACGGACTGTGTGGAGTACGGATTTAAGAATGACCCCAACAATACATAATATTAATTAATTTATTTATTAACGCCCTTTTTCGGGGTTTTACATGAGAATATTAAGAAATATACATTATTTATTGTACATAACTGAATTGCTTCATTAACAACATTTTATATTTGTTTAAAGATAAAGTAAAGATTTTTGTTGTTTGTTTTTGGGGTGTTATGCCGTGTTGCGCTAACTCCTTCTTTAGCCGACGTTTCGGACAGCGTTACAGTGTCCATCATCAGGGCAGATCCGGTAGATCCGAAGATGTGTGATCTACCGGATCTGCCCTGATGATGGACACTGCAACGCTGTCCGAAACGTCGGCTAAAGAAGGAATTAGCGCAACACGGCATAACACCCCAAAAACAAACAACAAAAATGCTTTTGGCCGTGAGAATCTAAAAACTTACCATAAAGTAAAGATGTCCACTGACTTGGTATAATTGTTTCTCTCCATTAGTATTCTGGGCAAAGAGGAATACATATGGTAGTTAGTCCCAGAATTTCTGCACTGAAATAAATCCTGATTTCTAGTATTACGTTGTGGAATCCGAAAGCTTATCAATTTTAGCAATACCGGACTATCAACTAAATCATTTAGAATTTTATATAGAAATACCAAGTCAGTGAAAATTCTTCTGTCTGACAATTTGAGCATATTCATATAATTTAACAGAGTGTTGTAGTTCAACATAATTGCTGGAATACCCATTTTAAAATTTATAAAACGTTAGAATTTTTTAATGAATAATACATATTTCTTTTTTAGTATCAACATTTTATGAATATCTTTAACCCAATGAGATGTGTGTTCGAATCAGTTTTACAATAGGTATGCATAATTTCACATCTATAAAATTTATGTCAGTTTTAAAAATGGTCAAGTAAATTTGTAAATTTTAATTTTTTTCGTGAATTTACATTTCGTCATTGTACAAATATGTACGGATAAGGAATGCTCTTTTCTGAAACCCCACCCAGATGGCCTCTGAATCTTTGAAGATTGATAAATAACTCGATATAGGTATATTATTATCGTAGCAAAAAGCCAGTTTTTATTAGGATTTTACGATTTGCGTCGCATCGTGAATACTCAGTAATATTATGTAATATTTTTCAACATATTTACAGGGTCGAATCTATAACATTCTGCGTCCGGTTCAATAATTTAAAAAAAAATGGTTTAGGCTATTTTAAATATAATAAGCAGTAGTTGTTGATTGAAGTAATAGTAGATATTGAATTATTTGTCGTGCTGGAAATTATAGGTAATTTCACTTAAAATTAATTATAGGTAATTTCAACTTAAAATATAGGTAATTTCACTTAAAAACGGGACTGCAGGCTTTACCAATGAATTAACAGGTTTCCAGATACAACTTTTAATAAATTACGAATATATTATTACGATGTCGGAACACGTGTTCATGAAAATCCGAGTATTTTAGCATTTCATAAGGCATGCAATTCCATTTTTAACCCGAATTATCAATAATTTTAAGAGATTCAATAATAATTTTTCTCCGTGTGCTAAAACAGAGCTGTGTGTCGGCCCTTCCTCTCCGTTTACCCTCTTGAAAAATACGTGGTGGTCAGTAAGTCAGTCAAAAATGAGCGATTTCTAGCGATTATATAATTTTTTTTTCATTAGCGTTTATGGTTGATCCGGCACTGTCAGTGATCAACACAATATGGTAATGAGATTGCAGCAAAAAATACCACAGGCGCGGCATGCCTCACGTTCTTGACTTTCAAAGAATATTAATTATCCATTGAACTGAGCACTCCAAAACACACGTAATAATTCCTTAGACAAGCGGGATTCCTTGCGGTCATTTATCAAAAGTGAATTCCTTTGGATTAACAGAAAATTAGTATTCTACTGGATAATAAATTAGGTACCTTACAAGTACTTACCTGCTGCTGCGTGTGCAGAAGGATAATAAAATTCCCGTATGCACACGCAGCAGGTAGGTACTGTAAGGTAATAAATTAGGTACCTACCTACTGCTGCATGTGCAGAAGGGTTATAAAATACAATAAAACGTACACATTCATTTTATTATATGGTATTATTTAGCGTATTTCATGTAGTTATGTCAACATTGACTGAATGCTTAAAATATATTACTTACTTGGCTTAATAAAAATAAATGTACAAAATGGGGTGAGCCACAATAGAAATTTTATGTCTGTCATTGACTTTTAGTTTACACAGAATGAAGTTTAAAGTGAGATTTTTTGAAGCTTTATAATTTTACGCCCAATACGCTAATTGAGAGATAATATTTTAATGATGAATTTTGATTGCCATTTCTTTTTTGGTGGAATGTTGGCTTGTCATATTGATTCTCAAAATACTTAAAATATAATGTCATATTTAGCAAATTAAGGTCACAACGTTGAATATTTTAATTCTCTGAAGTTTTGAAACCTTAATAATATTTTTTTCTAAAGAAAGAAAGGCAAACTTTCCCGGTTTACGAATAACCTGACGATGTTTTAAAATCTCCTACTGTCACCACAGTACGCGGAAAGTGTTGCTTGTATCATGATGGAGGACTTACCCCTTGCAGTTAACATGGGGTAACTTCGTGATCTCACACGGTAATGCGTGTTTCGTTTGATACGATTTGATTTAGGTCTAACGAAGGTTAGTATGGTTAGTTTCGGTAGAGTTATTGCAATGTTTTAACTGTTTTTTTTAAGAGAAAGACAAACGTTTCCGGGTTACGAATAACCTGACAATAATTTGAAAATCGCCTACTGGTGATGGAAGACTTAGTCAGCCGAGGGGTTGAACGCACGACGCCTTGGGTGAGTTTTTAGAACTAATCAATCCAGCTTCACTAGACTAATATCAAATTGAATGCCCGCTTCAAAAATTCAAGGTTTAATTCGGCAAAGAGCAATGGACTCCACTGTAAAAAAAATTAAACAAACAACAAGTTCTTTATATAGTTTATACAGGTTCTTACACGAGTCTAATCAGATTAGATTCAACCACCCGTAATAGTAAATACCGATATTTAAATAATGCTTGTAAACAACTAAAACATCAGCCATTGATTATTATCATTATTATTGATATTCCGAATTCCTACCGAAATATAATATATTTCCTATGAAAGCTTTAAGTTTTAGCCACGTAAAATATATACTTTATTTTTAAAGATAATATATACATTTACCGAATTGAAAAAGAAATTATATGAAATTCCCTTGATAGAAAAAAATCACAAAGTATGTTCCAAAAATTATAAAAATACATTATACTTGTATTCTTGAAAAATTCATCTTCATTTTCTAATAAAATTCTTTTTACGATATTCAATGTACCTACTCTAGATAAATTTATAAAAAATATTCAATAATTCAATTTTTTAAAGGGAAAAGTTGATTAACATCAAAATAATTTAAAATCCCAAAATTGAATACCAAACGTGTTCAAATTACCTTATTGTATCTAGGAATGATTTATTATAATAACCTTCATCTACAAATAATCAAAAATATTCATGAATTTCAGCTAATTGAAAAATTACCTAAAACTTCTTCAGGGGTCCATAAATCATATATCTTTAAAAAAAATTATTCGGTTATCTGTAAATCTAGCGTTTATCCTATTTATTTACAATATTTTATTATACTTACTTACACTATTTTACTATTTGAGCTAGAATTCCCTCACCAAACACAAAAGCCTTGCCTCTTTATGGTGAGAAGTGGTTAATATTATCTTAATACATAAAAATTACGCGTCACTGTGTTCGTACACGCTATTCTCCGAAACCGCCAAACCGATTCCAATGAAACTTTGTGAATGTGTATGATTGGTTCCAGCTTAACATTGGATAGTTTTGGACCCGATAGGTGGTGCTGTTATCGAGATCTAATTTATTTTTTTCCAACGAATTTTCAAGGCAGTTTTGAGAGTATAGAGCGGTACCGGACGCATTTTGACTTATTTTATATCGTACTGAACAATAATCACAATCTGCTGAAATGATCGATATCAAATGAAACGTCAAAACAATATATACGATTTATACGACGTAGGTATGTCAAATGCATAAAATATCACACAACAGATAAAAGGCGGTCTACATAAAATGAGGTCTACATAGAAGGCGGTCTGTGGCAGGACAAGGTTTGCATGAGCCCACTAGTTTACCTATAAAACCATGTGAAAAATGTAATAAAATTGTTCATTGAAAATAATACAAATATTTAATAATAAAACAAATGAAAATCATCTGGTTTGTTGTACATGTTATAAGTATGAACAAAATCACAGTGTGTCTTTAAATGACATATAAGTCTTGAGATTTTTGTTCTATTTTAATGTAATGCTTTATTAAATAGTTCCGTTAACGCCTATTAATAATAACAGTTTTTTTTATATTAGCGCGCTCCCGTATTTGCTTATCTCCCATTCAAACCATCTTTCTCTTCTTTTTAACCATAGACATATGAATATTCCTATGTTTGTGTTTTTAACGCTTCCTCCGTGAAGTGTATTAATACAGTAAAGTAATAACAAGTTTGATTTGATATTTCCTGCTTGCGTATTGTGGACAAGCATTATATTAACCACACGTGACACATTTAATAATATTAAAAGTATTATGTAAGGCACAGATATGACAAACGACTTATAGATCTCATCAGATCCGACGAGACAGCAGCTTTCTCTCAATTATCACCAGCAATATGTACACCTGCATGTCAATATATGAAGTTTATATAATCAGGTAATTACTGACCAGATGCCAACAGGTTACATACGTGACAAAGTCCAACGCGTCGCGAAATTTTATGTCCAAACTCTTTCACTATAATTGCGCTTTACCTCAAGCAATATCTAATTATTAAGTGTACTCGACGTTGCTATGGGTTAAGAGGAAGCTACAAGCCGAAAATGTGTATATTCTTGGTATACCTTATATCGTAGGCAATAGGCATTAAAATCGCTTGACGAACGGAGTCTAGAAACGTTCGATTTCAAGCAAAAAACTGTTTTTTATTTATTTTGTAAATAATTTTATAAGAAAGCAAAAAAGTTAATCAAGTTAAACTGTCACAGATAATCTTAGCTATAATACTGTATTTTTTAAAAGTTGTTTCCTTTATGCGTTCATATATTTCTAAAGAAAAAATATTTTTTTTACTAGCTTGCATTTATATTTTTTATTGAGTAATTTATATATTTATTTGTATTCTACTCAAGCGAAGCGATAGGAAAACCTCCAATTTATCTAAAGCATATTTTTATGTATTCATAATGTACACCAATTCGTTATAAAGATTAATCAAAATAGTGTTTTGGCATTAATCTTCGCCTTAAGAATGGTTTAGAGTAATGTTTTGAGGTAGTGAATTCTAGTCACCTACCTAAAAACTGGGCCTAGTTTTCATGTGGAAGTAATTAGAAGTTAATTAATTGATTAAGAAGTGAAAACGTTTATTTATTTAAAGTATTTGTTTCGCTTGATCTCGGGCGTCCTTGACTTCGTCTACCATTCTCTTCCACGTCATTCATTACATTCTACCACGAATATTGATTCACTTGATCGTGCCGAATATTCCTCAGGTTTCTCCGACTTTTTCTAGCGTTCATGTAGTATCATGAAGTACACCACGTTGTTAGTGTTAAAAACTACATTATATCAAATTTATACGAAAATAAGTAACCTTTGTTCTGGTGAGGTTCAGGTAATAATAATGCAGGCAGTCATTCCGCTAAGACACGACCAAGTACATCATTTCCATCTGTCACCTGTGCTCTAAAGATTGTAATCCGTTGGGATGGGATTCTATCAAACGGATCGGTGAGCAGGTTGAGAATAATGTCTATACTGGTAAGACAATTTTGTAAAACGCTTGCTAGAAAAGAGGGTAGGTCCTTGTGTCACATTTTCGTTGAAAAAATTCTACTATCTAATAGTGGTAAGTTCTAACCCAGATAATATGGTGGTTTTTTGGTACTGTTTGCATAAGTATGACTTACATTTCACACGAAATTATTTCGACCCATATGACGAGGCGATATTATTATAAAGAAAAAATATATTCCCACGGTTTGTGAGTGTAATGACTTCTGCGTAGATTAGTATTTACCCAGTCACCTAGTGCTCCAATTATCTATGGTTAATGGCCGAACTTAAATGCTCTACGAAAATAATGCATTCCTTATAAATGTGTTTGTGGGTAGGTACGTGATATGAATTCGAATATAATTGATCGTGCAATTAAGCAGTGCAAAAATGCTGCAATGTTGGGAAAAGTTAATAGGTTATTTTTTGATTGATTTGAACAAAATTGCAATGTTACCAATACAAATCAAAATATAGAGGGCTTAATTCTAAATATTTCCTAAAGTCGTTAGCATTGTTCCAATTTTTTTTTTTCTTTTGAAGCATCCATCATTATTTTGTGTAGGTACCTACGTTTTTCTTATTTGAATACCTAGTTATTCATAAAGAGCTAAGCCAAATATAGTATATAATATGTATACTACTCCCGCGAGAGCTCGTACGTACGTTATCGCCCTCTTCATTCTCACACGTCTTGTATGAAAACGAAAAAGACAGAAGATACTAGAACGATGATGTCACGTGGGAACTCTCGCTGGAACTAGTTTAGAGTTTGGATAAACTAGTCCCAGAGAGAGATCGTACGCGACACGTTTTATTATCTTCTGTCTTTTTAGTTTTTATACACGATAAAAATATACTACTAATAAAAATATTGCTAATTTATTAAGAATCTCTTCAAATTATTCATAATCCGGTTAAAACGGCGTTTCAGGCCATTAACGAATGAATTGATAGATATCCTGATAAACTTTTAGTAAAATACCAATGTTTTGTAACGATGTCGGAACACGTGTGTAAAATCTGTTTGTGCGCTTAGTTCTTCTAAACTAGGGTTTTCACTATCATTTAAAAATTTCTTCAGGAAGGTTTATGTATATAATATAAGTATATTATATTATATAAATAGAAAGTAGATGTATGTATTTCCTAGAATTCACAACCTCAAAACTTTTCTCTAAATCATTCACAATCCCGAGCAACGCCGGGTACACGTCAGCTAGTTAATTATTAAGAAAAACGCAGGAGCATGAACACGTGTTCCGATATCATTACGAATTTACTACGAGTTTAACAGGAAGTGGCCTGCAGTCCCGTTTTTAAGCGGATTACAAATAATTTGAAGAGATTTTTAATAAACCAGCAATACTCATTTTACTCCGTGTACAAGACGGGCGAGAAAGAAAAAAACGATTGTCGATGACGTACTTACAATATCTCTCTGGGACAACTTTATTTTTAATGTTACATTTTATCAGCGAAAATACCACCATGCACCACCATATTTTTTAAATACGATAATCAGTATCTATCTACCCATATTGTCTGATATTCAAATTTCGTCCTTAATGTGAAAATAACATCTAAATGATTACACATTTCATGTTAGTTCGTAATAAAGTACATTGTTTTATTATGACACATAAAATACAATGTGTAATATGTAGACCAATACTTACTATTCGTCATTCAACCGTTTATTCAAACCGTTGATAACGCGTTTTCTATACTACCCAAGCATAAACATACATAATTATGTTACTATTCATTCCATTGGACGTGCGTTATTTTCATATTACAATATAACCTGCGTGAACTTAATATTAAACCACATTCGTAAGAGACAAATAACACATGGGATAGACAGTGGCGTGCCGCGACTTCTGTAAGGATTTTTCAGAGCAAATGTTTCTTCCGAGGTCCAACCACTAATTTGCACAGGAAAGATATCTGGAATTAAACGCTCTCAGGAACAATGTTTAAATCTTAAGGCGATGCCATACGTAGTAATGCAAAATCATGTGTTTTTGGTTTGAAAATTTGGTCGCCTAGAAATGTTTCAGATGCTTTAATTAAATACTGTGAGTAGAATACATCTTGGCCTTTGAAATAATCGAGTATTTTTTAGATAAGTCTTTTTATAAGCCCAGAAAAAAAATAATGTAATGGCCAATAAGAAAACTGCTTTAAAGTTCAAAATCTCCTACTTACGAACCCATTTTCGGTTACGATTTTATTGTATAATGTGGCAAATTAAGTTATATATAAAATGATCGAAAAAAAATGAAATATTTATGCCTGAACGTCCACAAAATAAAATAAAAGGCACTTTTTGGCCATGTTTTTTTCTTGCATAAATCAAAACAGGCTGATGGTGTTAAACCTTATCGCCATCTACGTAAGGGTTGTTATTGATAGCGGCTCAATTTAAAATATTACACGACGTAGTGCATCGCCTTAAAGATGAAATCTTTTTTTAGTTAAATTAAATTATATCATTGAAGAAGAAGATAATATTAATAAATCTAAACAAAAACAAGATAATAACAATCGGATACGTTTATCCGAGACACTATCTAGGTTACAAAAACATCTTTATAACTTTGTAGTCATTCAAAAAGATGGGAAAAATTAATTGTAGATAATATAGTTAATCCAAAATTTGAAATCATTATTAATGACGTAAAATAATTAGGACCCAATGTCCGAGTGGTTAGAAGAGTTATCCCCGTAAGACAAAGATCCTGGCTTCGATTCCCAGTTTGGAACATATTACCTTCAAAATTGTTAAAGTAAGTTTTTTCCAAAAAAATTTAAATATATAAGCTCAGGTAATTTTTTATTTACCTATCCTAACAAATAAACGCTGTCACGCGAGAGACTTTAAAAATACCAAATAAAAACTTAATTCTCTGGAAACGGGCAAATGTTTTCCATAGATTTTTGAAAAGTAGAACAGAAATAATTAACAATTATATAAAATATTGCCACTGTTTTACCGGATTTTTTTCAACTCTTTGTATTTAGATATCGAAAAATCTCTCAGGAACATGAAGGTTGAAATTCGTCGCACCCCCCTGCAGCGCAATGACAGGTGACATAACATGACGCTACGGGCAATGCGAACATTACTAATGTAAGAAAGGGGACTGGGGACATTACATCATGTGGTTATACCTATACCTATACAAGTACCCACCTAACTGGCTGGTTGCAGAATCAACTTAATCGCCGGCGAATTTTAATGCCTGATTTAAAGACACGAGAGTTGTTTTTGGTTGACTTGTATTTCACCATGAGAGGGCGTGCAATGAGAAAATTAACTGTCGTTTAAGCTTTTAAAATCAATTCATTATAAATATCAACGTATTGAGATTATCCAATTAACTATCTGTTTAAAATTAAAGTATTTTTATGTGGGACGATTTTCTCACACGGGTAAATTCATTAAAATTGAATATAAAGGGTTTTCCAATAAGAGGTGTTATTTTGATATTCAAAGAAACTTTTCCCGTAAAAGATCAATGGTTTCGTTGCTTGTGTGGCACGTAGTGCCTTATTGTTGAAAGTAAACGTTGTCTAGATCAATACCATCCAATTTCGGCCATAAAAAATCATTAATCATCTCTCGATAGCGCAATCCATTCACCGTAACTGTTGCTCCAGCCTCATTTTCGAAAAAGTAAGGTCCAATGACTCCGCCAGACAATAAACCGCACCAAACAGTCACACGTTGAGGATAGAGAGGCTTTTCAACAATAACTCTTGGGTTTTCCGAGCCCCAGATGCGACAATTTTGCTTGTTGACGAAGCCACCGAGGTGGAAACGGGCCTCATCACTCAAGATGATTTTTCGATGGAATTCTAATAATTAATAATAGTGAATTTTAATAATTTCAATGCGTTGTTGAAGCGTGTATCGTACCATTTTTATTAATGGCGTAGTTTTTACTTGTCAAATGTCAAAAAATGACAGCTTCAAAAGTAACATCTACCGAAATAGCGGGCTATTCAAAATAACACCTCTTATTGGAAAACCCATTAGATGGTCTCTTATTTATTGGTTAGGTTTATTTGTATTTAAAAAACGTATATTCTATATTAAACGGCATTCTTTTGATCTTTTGCACATTTGTATTTTGGTCACAGTTAATTATGAAGTCAGATCTAGTTTTATCTTTGTCTAGAAGGTTCATAATGAAAATGACACACAGCTGAACATAGTTGAATTGACCCAGAGATTTCTGTCAGAAATTATATCGCAAAATTTTCACGATGCCAGTACTCACTGTATGGGAGATTTTGCTGCTTCAGATAAGCAGATTATTTGCTTTATAGTAGGTAAAAGTAGTGAAAGAAAATCTGTGTTGAAATGTCATTTTATGATTATCAATTTTCTTCTTTAAATAACATAAATACACGGTGATGACGCTAGTGACTCGGAGCATCTTCCATTGAAATTACGGTAGAACAACGACAGGATTCCCATTTGACACCGATGCTTTAAAGATTGTAATTCATTTTTTTTAAGACGGGGGAATCTATCAAACGGAAGGCTAGTTTCTGCACAGTAAAGGGTTTTTTCAATTATTTTGGGGCTCCAGAGCTGAGGTGGCTGCCGAACGGCGGGGCGCACTTTAAATTTATACAGGGTAAGCAGATGTGTACCTACTATTAAAGTATCCGTGGACCCTGAAAAGTACAACCTTTTCTGAGAAACTAACTAGACTCTGGACCCATTGACCTCCCATTCAAGAATCCATCTCTTCTAAGTCTGAACTAGATTCTCCAATTTTCTATATTGTTAAGAAATTTGCTAATTTAAATAATATCTACCTACATATAAATTAGCCTTTCCTCGCTCCATTATATATTGAAATAATGAAAACCAGAAAAAATTGCAAACGCAAATTAAGTCGCAATTTACGTGACATTACGCTACCAAGATTTAAAAGAATATTGTCTTCACTAGATATATTTAATTGAATTATTATAAATCTCCCCTATTTGGCTGACTTAGATCACCATATCTGTACTATTAATGAATCATGTTGTGTCGCGTTTAAAAAAAAAACAGAGACGCCGATTACGCCGACCGTCCGACATGTCTAACTACTGAAAGTTGACAGGAAGAAATCACCATAAATATCACATTATATAAAATTCTAAACTCGTTTACGTTACCCAATAACCTGTATTCAATAATTTCTCCAATTTAAAAACGTGTATGTTTATGTCACAGATATTTTTTTTTCAGATCAGTTTTCTCCGGTATAATATGATATACTGACCGCTTACTATGGTGAAAGAAGTACAAGTTAATATGTTTTTGATTTTATGAAATAAATTACTGAGTAAAACTTCAAATTGAAATATTTAATCATTGAATACAATATTAACGACTTTTAAACGAAAATTTTTCATCCTAGACTTGTAGAAAAGTCAATAGATGTCGCACATGCAAATGAAAAAGACACTATCTAGATAGAATTTAGTTCGGGAAGAATCTTGCAATCATACGTAAAGATAGCAGCTAGTAAAAATATGCAAAGGCTTAAGTTCTGGGTTAAATTCCTAGATACGCCCGAATCTTTTTCTGATTTTTCTGTAATAATCGCTCATAATGTCTTCAATGTTTGATATTATTACGTATGTAAATATCAAGGCCTTATTAATAAATAGGTTTTAATTTTTACACAACTGATAAACTACCATTAATGTAGGACTATTATAAGAGGATCTTTTATTAATCTATCAGACCCATTTGGCTGGCTTTGTTTTTATACAAATCAACAGTTTTTCAGAGATTGATGAAATATTGCACACCTGACCTTCAAAACAAGAGCAAGGTCGCTGTCTACAAGAGATTTAGAAAAAACCCCCTTCTTCTTCTTCTTTTCCCACCCCTTAAAGGAGAATTTTGATTGTTCTTGATGAGATTTTGCACACTTGACGTTCAAAATAAAAGGAGTTACTGTATATATTTGATTTCGAAAAACTCTGCCTATAGCCCGGGCAACGCCAGCGACCTCAGCAATTAGTGTAATATAATTATTAATCCAATACTCAACGCACGATTAGAACATTTTGCAAATGGATTGATGAACTTACTTGTATTTCGCTTCTATCGATATGTTTATATTATTTGTTATCACTATTAATATTCCTAATAAACAGTTATATATATAGAATGGAAGCAGAATGTTAAGTGACTAGATCTGATTACTCAGGCACCTCCTTCCCAACTGCCCATTTTTCCCCACTTTTTCATTTTCTCGACCGTCTTGCATTTCGCCTGTTATTTGTTTGTGCCTTCCGTTTTCGAAAATCTGCTGCATCCACTTTATTATTCAAGCAAACCTTAACTTTGACTAGGTGGCTAACTTTGACTATGGTTCGGTAAAGATTCTCTTTTCGAATGTGAAATCGCCGTGTTTATTTAGAATTTCTTAATCGCATTTTTTTCAGTATTATGGTACCTACCTCCAAGAAAGTTTTAAAAAAGAGCAATTGTCATTGATATAGTGACTTTCGACAAATTGGAATAGCATAATTCCTTATTTGAACTAATTAGAAAATATAAGTATACTTCTTATAATTAAGTAGTTAGGTATTTAAGTACTTACTTACAAATCTTATGATTCCGAAGGAAATATTGATTTTGTTTTACAAATAGGAGAAAATTAAAAACATCCCTTTTTTGACGCGAGGTCTTCTATTCAAGAAACTACTAGCAAGGTAGATATTCACTCTAAAATGGCTATAAATCTTCAATAATGTGATTAAAATAGTGTTAAGTACATTTATTTAAGTACAAAAATATCTTATACACAGGTGTAATTTTTTATACTGGCAATAATTAACAAGCAATAATAATGCTCATTCACGCTTTCAATAAACTTCTGATGTTTTATTGAGATATTTGAGTGTATATTGCTACCGAGTTAAATGGAATGCAGTTTTAGTTGCATTCGTTTCCGAGTGCAGTTAATCTTATTTGCTCTTAGATAAAAATCTGTTTTATAATTTAGATATATTTGGTTATAACTGGCTGAACCTTTCGTGTGACAAACCGGGAAACAGTTTAGACACGTATTTTCATAAAAATTCATTTTCCAGAGGAGATCTGTTTATGAGTCCGCGTAATGGGTTGATATATAAAATGCTTTAGAAATCGTTTTTTTTTTTGATGACGCCCGATTGAGAACCCGAAGCATTTGTTCACTTGGTTACTTGATTATTACTAACCGGTCGAATACGTCTTGAATTTTTTAGTATGTAAAATGTTTTGCCAGGTATACAAATGGGATAAAAATGGGTATTGCTAATTTATTAAAAATCTGTTCAACGTTATTAAGGAAAAATTAAAAAAAATAAGGCGTATATATCGCATTTAAAATACAAAGAAAACATTGCAAACTGAACAAAAGTGTAATTACTGAAGGGTTAATAACTTTATGTATGTATATGTACATCCATATTTCTATAAGTAATGTGTTGATAAATACGCAAATCAAATCTACCGCAATCATTTTATAAGATCTCAGCATACCTATAAAGCTTAAACTCTAGATTTTCATAATCGTCCATAAAAGGTATTTCATTGCACCACATTTATTATTAAGAAATATAATCGATATCGGTAGTTGTAATTCAAATAATTACCATTAAATAACCACTGAAATGCAATCTTTAATTGGAGCACTGTTGCGTCAAAATATTATTAATGTTGGTAATCAGTTGTTCGTCGGTCAATATACGCGCATTATTATTGCAAAGTGGTTGCAAGTTCGAGTTTCGAGGTCGCCATTACAACTTGCAACGATATGCACATTTGATAATGAATAAGTGAAAATATAATGCTCCTAGTTATGGGTAACATATAAAGCTAATGTACAGTGAAAACCGTTTAAGAAGAAATTGGTTAAAATGAAAAATCGGTTAATACGAAAAACTGTGCGTTTTTTATGTTTCTTATTGAGCCCACCGTATTAAATTATTTTAACAAAAGTTTACCTAGACATATCATATTCTGGAGGTCTAGCACGAACGATCGATAAAGCCTTATATCTATACGATATTGATATCCGTCATCTATTGTCAGTTAGCGATATTTGCGTGTTAGTAGCATGGTCAGAATAAGATTCCGATAGTCGGTGGACAAAAGCCGCATATTTTAGCATGGCCTCCAAGGTGCCGGATAAACTGTCAATATGCACTATTTGTTTAGTTGGTTACGCAAAGTAACTGGCATATTTGAGTGAGGGTGAACTAACTAAGCTCTTAGAACTGAAAGAAATAGTATACACGATCCATAGACTTAATTACTTTATCTAAGACAAGATCAATAATTGATTTCGTTCCAGATTCGATAAACAAAAAATGTTAGTTATGACTTATGACGAATAACCTCACGAAATTATAAGCTTAATTTTTAGTGTAAAAAACATAAAGTTATATTAGTTAATATTTCAATTCGAAATTGTGAATTTATTAGTATTTTTAACTTTTACGTAGCCGTCTAACGTTTAGGAATGTCAACTCATAGAGAGATGCGCCAGTGTTGCCAGCGTATATTTATGACTTATCACATTATCAACATCGGTTTGGATGTCAACAGTGCGACCGTGCTCGGGAAATCGGTATAAAATCGTCGTTAGTTACGCCTATCGATCCGATACTGTAAAGTTATCGATTTCACTGTGCTAGACCCCCAGGTGATTTAGACATTTTATTTCGTGATTTTTGAAAATTGCTGGTGTAAATAAATATTCCCGAAAGGAACCCTAGGTGAAATATTCATTTTTTTGCACTTTTTCTTGTGTCCTCTCCTATTGGAGTGTAGCTAACATCAGGGCAACGCGACGCTTAGGCGCCATTCAGACCACAGCCCGGATGCATACATTGTAAAGAACGTGTATTTATATTATTTATTTATTAGTATCTATTTTATATACGTAGGTATTTATATTATTTGTAAAGCTGCCTACTGAAGTGATCTTTTATTTAGGTAATAACACTTTTTCGTCATTATTTGAGTTACTTAATCCTACGTCCGTTGTTGGAATCGCCAATTTTCGTCATCATTACGATATTACTGAAACACTGCAATACTTAAGTTGCAAGGTAACAAAGGTCGAACAACACCTCGGGTAAAATCATATTATTATTTATACTGCAATTTTCGAAACAATAACTTGCCAACTTGAATACTATTGAGTTTCAAAATGATCACAAAGGAATATTTTCCGACCGGATTCCGTCATTCTTGCTACTGACGGGTTTGTTATTGTAGGCATACACTACTACAGAATATTAGATTGCGTTTTCAATACGTAAATGAAAACAATTCTACGCTTCAGTTACTACTATGTTTGCAAGAACAAGGTCAGACATAAATATCCATGCTTAACATTTTCCGCAAACGTGCCTTTTATTATAAGAAACGGTGTTTTTTTAATGTAGGTAAGTACTAGCGGGATGTTTAATCGTTTCGATTGATGTTTTTACGTGTGAACCTTGGTTTTAACAAAGACATATTTAAATTGATTGATTTTAACTTGTAGTAAGGTTTATTTTTTTATAACTAGCTGAGTGATGGACAGAATATTTATTTTGGGTACCTACAGTTATCAAATTGCGCAAGCTTTATAGAAGTTTGTAAACACCAGCCCAAAAAAATGATTACTTGTCGAATTTAAGTACCTATCTAAATAAGTAAATACTTTAGGTTAACGTAGAAAGCAATCACTTTGTGGCTTGAATATTTTATAATTTATGCATACTGGTGACGATTGTATCCTAACCTTTTTAAGGACAGTATTATTTATTTATTTTTTTAATAGTACATGTTACATGATTAATACATTTATTTAGAGAAGATAGATTAGAACACCATACTAGGCAGCTGCCGGTTTCATGGTGACCAATGGAGGAACAGTTAGTTTGAATTTAAGTCTAGTGTAAACATATTTTGGTAGAATTATAAAAAAAATTGAAAATCTGTAAAAAACTTATCCAAGTACAGATATTTACATTATATGCAAGGTTGAAATAAAGAGAGACACACACACAGAGAGAGAGAGAGAGAGGGAGAGAAAGCATATTAGACGAAGACAAGAAGCATTAGAAATAAGGAAATCAAATTTTTAAAAATCCGTTATTAAATAAACACAAATAATGATTCAAAGTCCAATTTCAAAGTTGTTCACTTTCTCCCCATGTATCGCCAATTCTTCCTATACCCCTCACCCAACCCCTTTCTGATGCTGCGTCCTCCTCTAGTGAGCTTTCTCTCTCTACTTGACGCAAATCATAAATTATAATTACGTAGTTAAATTAATTTAAGCTTTTCAATTATTATAATAATTTTGAGTTTTTACCTATCATAAATAACCCACGAGGCAAACTAGTAAGTGAAAATAAAATTTACTAAACTGATGTTTCTATCTTTTCACAATTTGCTTTGGTAAAAGGCCACCAATTACGATTAAAACTTTACTTTTAATTACTCTATATGCGTTTAACCGGGCTTGATGACCAGATCTGAATAGCCAGATACTACCTAACCTCCCTCTTCTCAACTCTTTCCCTTTACCACTCACTTAAGCCTCACTACATAACCTAATGGCGGATGACATAGCCCCATTGGCTCCGGATAGTTGGAAGCAGATTCACATAAAAAATAGATAAAAGTCACTATATCTAAAGCCGGGGAGATCTTTTGATATTTCTCTTACCCTTCTCCTTTCCTTTATCTCAACATTTTCATATTTCCACCAGCACCACACGAAGAAAACATACTGATATAAAATATTGTAAATAAGTAACTATTTAGTAAACCGATTAAAAACGAGATTGCTGGCCTTTAACGAACCAATTGATAGGTTTCCTATTAAACTTTCATTAAAACACGAATGCCTGCATTTCGTAATTGTATATTATCAGGACAATGTGCTAAAAGTTTAATAAGAAACGGCCTGCAATCCCATTTTAACCGGATTTTAATAAAACAGCAATACTAATTTTTCTCCGTGCAGACAGTGGAAATCGTGTGCTACGTTTTCATACAAAAGTAAAAAATATCTGAAATTTTTTACAAAATATTTTATAATTTTTTTCTTAGAAATACTTTGTATGCTTCAAATTGCTCATCCAATTATGAGAATCACGATCACGGACACGTCTTCACGCCTCTTGGTCAATACATTTGCATTTCATCACGAGTATGTGTGGCGTGTAAATATTGCGGAAAAAGTTTTATAAACGAACCGACACCCCACGCTGACACCGTTTCTATAGGAGCCAGTATTGGCGGTTATTACGCAAGAAAGGACCCACTTACACTACGATTTAAAAAAAGTCGTTCCAGAATGCATTTCTAAAGCATGCAGTATTTTTTTTAAACTTTTAAATCGTGTTTTTAAAGCCGCTGCTGTTTTTATAAAATACTGAACTTTTAATGTCTTCGACAATGAAAAATGTTTGTAAAGCAGAAACGTGATATTTATTGCTGTTTTAATTCCGTACATTTATTAAAAAGCTAACATATTCTTTATTGTAGCTGTCTTTAAGTCGTTAAGTTCTTAACTGTCAACAGTCGTAAATAACAAACAAATAGAGTTTTAAACTATCACAGCTATGAATCTAGATTTTAATGACGAAATTATCGTAATTTATTTTTGTTTTATTATGCCGCTTCACGCTTCCTCTTTATTGAGCCAATGTTTTGGACAGCGTTACTGTGACCATCTTCAGGGTAGATGTGTAGATTGTGGTGATGTGTGTGTTGTGTATTTAGAAGAAAAACCACTCTTCAATGTGCCTGGGGCTGGAATTTTTGAACAATTCCTTAACTGTTACAGTGCTTACGACTTATTTATTACTGATTCCGTAGAAATAAATGTTAGCGGTATTGAATTATGCACAGATTTACTATTTCGTCAGCACAACGTAAACGAGCAATAGCCCTCAATTTTAATTTTCATATGTCATTTTCAAAAAGCATCATTAAAAAAAAAAATTTTTTTAAAGATGAATTCTACAAGAAATAAAATAGCATCATACATCAGCCCTTACGTACGGTACGTAAGAGTGAAAAACACGTAGTAGTTATTCTGTTTAAAACATTTATGGTAGACTATGTAATTATTTTATTTAAAAAAATATATAAATATATTATTTGGTAAGGCAGTAGAATTTAAAAAAAATTAAAGCAATTTAAAAATGCATGCAAGTGACTCATTAGTGAAAATCGTAAAAAAGTGGCGATCGCATCATTTTCTGAGATGCGAGAAGTACCTCCACAGGTGGCCATTCTCATAATAACGTATGTGTGTGTCTGTATGTCTATGTGTGGTTGTGTACAATCAGGAAATGTTTTATTCTTTCCATTAAAGAAAGTAAAAACATAACGTACTCTCACAAAGGAAGCATCTCCGTTAAAGATAATTATTTGCTTTTCTCGCCTTTGGTGTGCAATCAACTGTGCACATTAATAAAGCCATGAAAGTGCAGATTTTATTGTCGTTGGCGCATTCTTTACTGCTCACAATACTCAATCGAAAGTTTCACAATTTTATAGTAAGTAATTTCAATATACTGTATTTATAACTTAAATTTCCCTTATTACGAATAACCTGACAATATTTGAAAATCTCCTACTACCACCGCAGTAAGCGGAAAATATTGCTTGTGTTGTGATGGAGGACTTAGCCAGCCGAGGAATTGAACACACTACGCCTGGGTGGACCCAAACGCGATAACAACTCAGCCACCGACCGATTGATCTATTTATCAATCTGCCTATTTAAATATTTCCATAAACTGACATCAAATTTATATATTATTTTGTATTAGTTTCTATGGCAAAGTTTGCGCATGGTGTAAATATAAAACATAATATAAGATTTTTACTGTAACAACTTTTCCTTACATTTTGAGAATTATACCCATCAATTAATGAAAATATGAATAAACAAATAAAAACGAAACATGAAACAGAACAAGACAAATAAAACAAAAAAGATAACGGTCTCAACTGGGAATCGAAACCAGGATTTCCGTCTTACCGGGACAACGTATTTATCAACTCGGCCATTGGGACTTGATTTTTATACGTCATATTTGTCAATCTCATATTTCAAATTCAGAATTAACAATATTTTCTTACAACTATTTTTTGCCATATTTTTGGCAGCTGTTTTTTTGAATGATCACAATATTCTAAAAATTGGTTTGTAACCTAGATAGTGTCTCTGATAAATACATACGATTTTTATTTATATGGGACACCTATTGACTTTTTATAAAAATCTAAATGAATATACATTTTTTTATTGGAACAACTATTCTTATTTCCCTTTGAAGGTATATACCCATCAATGTAATATGTCATCGAAGAAGAAGATAATACTTACTAACAAATATAAACGAAACATGAAACAGAATAAGACACAGAAAATAAAAAAGATAAAGGTTTCAACTGGAAATTGAACCCAGGATCTCTGTCTTACCGGAGAACGTCTTTATCCACTCGACCATTGGGACTTCATTATATTATCATGATTCGTTTCGATTTGTTAGTATTATCTTCTTCAGTCAAAATATAGTAAAACAATGTATTTAGTTTCTAGTTGTTTTTACTTTATCTTCATAATGTTTGCAAGTTGATTATCACTCCATATTTTTAATTTAGTTTTAAATGTCATAATTTCTGTAATTTTTTTAATTCGATTTGGTAGAGCATTATATAGTTTAGTAGCATTAAATTTTGTATTTCTTTGTCCAAAAGATGTATTTAAACTAGGAATAACCATTGTATATTTTGGCTTATTAACTGCCCTGGTTCAGTATTGATGTTGGACAGTGGAGTATTCAGAAATTTAAAAAATGAATATGTACGTAATTTAATAATAATAATAATAATGTTTATTTCAGCTGGACAGAGCGGTGTGTGCAATGCTCTGCCTGCCATAAAAGTTAACATTTAAGTTAATACATAAAAAGAAAATGAATAAAGAAATAAATAAAAATAATAAAAAATGAATACATTGATGAGCACATTAGGACTTTATGGTGGCTTGAGTGAAATTCTCCATCTCTGGTGTAGAGGCGCTCCCTGCCACTGGGCAACGGATATAATAATTAGATACAATTTAATAATATCGTCCGTTACTTTCCCAACTTACATAATACATATTTTTTATAAAATGGTTTCATCTAATATTTAACGATATCAAAACACATTTGAAAAAATAATCTTTACTATACCATTAAAACGACCACCATCTTGAAACGGAAACGGAACGTAAAAAAATTCACACGCTCCGTCAATTATAATTATTAAGGCGATGCCATACGTAGTAATTCAAAATCATGTGTTTTTGGTTTGAAAATTTGGTGGCCTAGAAATGTTTCAAATGCTTTAATTAAATACTGCGAGTAGAATACATCCTGGCCTTTGAAATAATCGAGATTTTTTTAGATAAGTCTTTTTATAAGAAAAGAAAAAAATAATGTAAAGGCCTATGAAAACTGCTTTAAAGTTCAAAATCTCCTACTTACGAACCCATTTTCGGTTATGATTTTACTGTATAATGTGGAAAATTAAGTTATTTATAAAATGATCGGAAATAAATTAAATATTTATGCCTGAACATCCACAAAATAAAATAAAAGGCACTTTCTGACCATGTTTTTTTCTTGCATAAATCAGGCGGATGGTGTTAAGCGGGAATTTAAACCTTATCGCCATCTACGTAAGGGTTGTTATTGATAGCGGGTCAATTTAAAATATCACATGACGTAGTGCATCGCCTTAATGATATTAGTGATGGTCTGGTCAGTGTGCCTACTGCCACATTTTCTCGGATGAGAAGATATTTGGTACACGATCCATACAAGATATATTATGGTAACAAAGTATGAAGATATTAAGATAAAGCTTTACGGATGAATCGTTTCGATGTGGCAATTAATGGACCGATGGAAATATCTTAGGCCATAGAAATTGCAGGGCTGGTTCATATTTTATTTTTAACTTCAAACAATATATCGGTTCTGTTTCTTACAAAACAGAAAACATATTTTTCGTTTTTTAAATGCGCCTTTTTGGAGATATGGCTCATTAAAGCTATATTTTCTAGCTAATTTTTCTGGTGATGATTGACCGGTCAGTGGCTAAATTGGCATCGCGAGTTAAATTCCTCGACTGGCTAAGTCTTCCATCACCAGTAGGAGATTTCAAATTATTGTAAGGTTATACGTAACCCGGGAACGTTTATCTTACTCTTAAAAAAAATCAGTAAAAAGATTGCGGAAACGTCGAAAATGATCATACTAACCTTCGTTAGGTCAAAATAGCAAACAAAACACGCATCACCGTGTGGGATCACGAAGTTACCCCATGTTAACTAGAAGGGGTAACTTAGTGACTCATGCTATTTTGGATCTGTATATTAGCAATCTTACTATTCAGATTCTGACACGTCGCACATTGGGGCGACTTCATGTAACGCGTTGGCTGAAATTCAGAAAATCAAATGTTCTTTACAATAAAGCAAGTATGCTAGTTTTGAAGTTCATTAAGTGTTGCATAATTACCCCAAAGCGTTTCGCCCTAATCGTGATACTGACGGGAAGAGATCAGTTTGAACTTGACCTTTGTGCGGGTGACTGTGTCAGTTTTCGAAAGCGCGTAAATTTCAATACTTTTCAAGTTTATAAAAAGCAAAATCTATCAAGTGTACAGATCCAATTCAATATGGATACGATGTATTATGGTATGTACTTTAATTATATTATAGTAGTTATTGATACCCTTATACTGTATGTCATAAATTTAAATTAAAACAAACACCCATTTGAATGAAATATTTTCTTGTAAATATATTAAACATAGAGGTATATAGTTTAGAGTTCCACGAGATCCCATCATATTTTAACTGTTTTTATATAGTTTAGTATCTTAGCTACAAGATTTAATTATAAGTAGTTGCAAGTATGCACAATATTTTAAATTATAGTACTTGAGAGTGAGGACTATCAGTTTTCATAAAAAACAGTTGTAGTCTAATAATCAATGTGTTTTGTTTTAGATACAATTTCTGACGTGGTTCTTACGAGATTCGAATTATACATGATTATGAAGAATTCTGGCGTTAAGAAATTTGACGAAAAAGTAAAATTCCTGAAAAAACACCTCTTAGAACTTACTCATTGTCAACTCTTTAATCAAAAATAACTTTTTAATGAAATAGCTTCATTCTGTTCTAAATTGAAAACCAAATGGTTGAAATGTCACAGAATCCATGACTTCTTTTTATTAAATAATATTTTTTATTAAAAGAATGGCGCGAAAGCCTCCTTATGTTTAAGAATTATAAACCTTTACCAGAAATAGTAAAAACGAAAAGAGGTCGACCCACACTGTCATTTGATATGTCGTCTGAGCGTACGAAACGTTATAAAACTATACTATTGCGATCTAAAACATCTAGTACTGAGTTAGCCTTTGCTACCCACATGAGTTTTTGGTTGGCAGGTAAAGCAGCAGCATCGACTAGTAGTCAAAGACGTCACGTTAAGTACGCCGACCAGAGCAAATAAGTACAGAAAAGCTTTTACCGATAAAACCCAAAACAAAAAGGTATTGAGTGGTGATGAAGCACTCGCTTTGATTGTAGATGCCAAACTTAGTCGCTACCAATACAATTTAATAAGAGAAAAGGATAAAGAGGTATTTCCTTCATACAAAATTGTGCAAGGAGCTAAGAAAAAATGTTACCCGTTAAGTGAATTCATAACGGTCACGGAATCTTCAGCGGAAGTGAAATTGCAACAATTGCTGGATCACACTGCTGAGCGTTTAATACAAGTTCAGCAGCCGGACAATGAAGACAATTTCAAAAGAAGTACTGAAAATGCTAAAGACACCAGACCCTAATACGACTACCAGGAATGATTCGATAGTTGAATCAAGTAGTGATGACGATAGTATATTGTCACAAGATGATGAAGACGATTTATTATGTGTATAACTGTCAATAAATAGCACGAGAAATAAAGTGAGCATTTTGACTGATTTAATTTATCTTATATTATTCAATTTTATATTTTTGTACTAAGTATGCGTGACTTTTCGAACATTTTTTTTCACTTATTTTTATCAACATGTCTATACTGAACTAAAAATCAAAAAAGATTTGATGTCATTGCAACCACTGATTTGATGCCAACTTTCAGGGTCATCGGCCCCATTGTGCGTCGGTTCAGAGTTGGCACAGTAAAACCTGCCTTAAGCCTGGCTTTTTTGACATTTTTAACTGTTCCGACCCTACGCGCCGCGTTAAATCCGTGGCTCTCGGGTAAAAGGGTATATGTCAATAAAAGTGAATTGTTCAGGAAACAAAAAACAAAGTTTGATATTTTTCTGAGAAAAACTTTCCCACATTATCGAATAATGTACTTAGAAATACTCTTGGATATTCAATCGCCTTTCTAATTATCCATTTTGCAAGTGTGTTGGATGTTACGCCAATTTATAAAAAATATATCTTGGAGTACTCAGTTATATACATTTGCCCAAATGTTGAACTACAATATAAGGCTAAGCACGTAGTCTCACTGGCTCGGTAACGGTACGAAATCGACAAAAACTGGAGACCGTGCACAGAAAAGTAAAGATTACTACGGTTTGCAGAGCAACCATTGTGGGATTTTTTTGCTCAGGGTCTCCGGTTTTGGTCGATTTTTTACCGATACCGAGCTAGTGGGACGACGGCTTACACTCATATTTTAACATTAACTAGTGGTTGTAAATAAAACTTAAATAATCAGTGTGCTGCTGCTGTAAGTCGAACTTGAAAATGCCATCAGAGATTCATCTGACAAGTTATTTTCTTTGCCGTTCTTTTCAACTGTTGATTTGGGAAAAAAGATATATCTGAATAATTTCCCTTTACTCAAACATAACACACATTTTTTAAAGCAGTTGATTTGCGAAAAAAAGATATTTCTGAATTATTCCCCTTTACTCAAACATAAAATCAAATTTTTCACAACAGTTGATTTGCGTAAAAAAGATATATCTGAATTATTTCCCTTTACTCAAACACAACAACACATTATTTATAGGAGTTGATTTGCGTAAAAAGGATATTTTTATATTTATTTTATATAAATTACAAACAATACAAAACAAAATGAACCTTTGTCTGTCCAACTGGGAAGGATTCCCGTTTCAGGACAGCCAAATTGTGTATTTAGTACATAATATTCTTACAATGGAATGGCGATACTGTCAAAACAAATTTTGAGAACATTGTTCATTGCATTCGAAGTGACAGGATGGTTTCTTTATCCTTGAAAGAATCGCAAAGATGTAATTTATTACCAGGGTCAATTTTGATAACATAGTAATTGCATTCAGAACAGATGAATGTTTTCTTTCGGGACATCACAAGTCTGAGATTCTTTCCAGAGCATTTTGGAGAACATTTACAATTGTATAGTTAGAATCTCCACATTTATAAATCAGTATACGACATATGAATCCTATAGTACTATATTTTTAGAATTTCTTAGGTGATATTATTTATTACTAGATTACTAGACCACATTAATTACAATTACATTAATTACACATTACTAGACCAGAATATATGCCGTACGACATATGAATTTCCAATTTTAAAATTTCGAATCTTTATTTATTAAATGGCTAGTCATTATTATACAGTAATCGAAATTAAACATGAAATAAAAACTGACTTTAGATCCTTATCTCTTATATTTGAATTATTTCCCTTTTCTCAAATATAACATCACATTTTTCTTTCTAACTCCCTTTCCACATACCCGCATTCCGTCTATAGAAAGTATTACAGATATTCCCCTTTATTCAAATAAAGATAAAAAAAGCATTCGATCTGTATACTTAACTCCATTTAGGCAAAAATTTAAGATATATCCTTTTATCCGAGAGCCACGGATATTTACTTCACGTTAATGACCAAGGGGATAGGTATTTATATATACCTGCTGTTAGGAGTATAGTAATTATTATAACGTTAGCGTTTAATAATACTCGAATGTCGATATTAGGTCGACATTCAATATAAATATTTAGCCCTTTTTCTTAGCAATAATTATGGAATTAATCGATCTGCTACATTGACAGAATCAAATTAACTGGTTATAATGGCGAACTCAATTGATTTGGCACGGCGAAGGAAACCATTTTGTTAACCACAATAGTAGAATCGATTAAACTTCCATAATAATGGCATTGAATTTGGTTCCATTTATACTCAGAGGCAATCTACTTGCCAATATGGAGAAATCTGCATATAAATTGCCATAATAGTAAAATTTATGTATCTGTCATTTTTTTTTAAATTATTCTATTATGTACTGTCAAACCAATACTTCTGGATTGAAGTTCCCTCGAGGTGCATTATCGAATTATACTTGTAAATTTGTTCACCGATCTCAATTATTAAAGCTACATATGTACTACTACTTATACCCGGCGTTGCTCGGAGACTTTTCTCTACTTTCTGTAAGTATAATATGCATGTATTATACAGGGTGTCTGGGGGTAAAGTGCGCTTACTTCCGGGGGTGATTCTACATGATTTTAGAAGTAAAAAAGATGATTAACTTTTTTAGAAATTCGAATGTTTTTAGGTAAAATAGATGAATTGTTTAAATGGGAAAATGAATTATTTTTAATGATAAACTAATATTTATAAGACAAGGTTTTATGCATAGCATAAAGGATAACAAATAATTAGTCGAGTGAAATATCAATATAAATTGAAAATATCTCCCGAGTAAAAGTAAATGCCGCCAAATGGAATTGAACCCGAACCTTCTGATGTCCGATAAGGTTCTCTGAACCACTGAGCTATGTCGGCTTATTTCCAACCCGCTAAATAATTCAATATTTACTAGTACCTCAATCACCAATTACTGCTTATTATATTTTTTTCACCTGTAAACAACCAACTTTATTTTTGTAGGAACGGCTTTGTTAGTACTAAATTTCTCACTAGATGGCGTCGAGACATATTATATCTTCATTTATTGGTGAAATATTTTTGACTTGTCAAATATTATTTGAATAGGGTGATTACTTTTTCCCCACCCTGTATATATGAGCTTTCCGGAAAAAAATCTCTAGATGATAGTAAAAGCCCTATCAAAATCCGTTGCGTAGTTTAGGACAGCGCACAAACAGACGCAGACGTGGATAGCGACTTTCTTTTTTTAATACTACTAACTGACGTGAACCCGGCGTTGCTGGGGATTATCCTTAGAAGATAGCAATATTTCATCATGAAATTTTCTGTAGGCCTTTTTAAGATATACAATTCCGTAGTAAATTATTTTGATATACCTCATGTTTTTTGTATACCGCCAGCGTTAGCCATGTAATGCCCGAAAAAATATTTTTACATCTTCACTATAAAACATAGACTTTTCTCTACTTTCTATAAATATAAAATGTTATTATACAGAAACCTTCCGGAAGAAGTTCTCTATATGATAGTGGAAACCCTATCAGAGTACGTTGACAAACAGACAGACGCCGATAGCGACTTTATTTTATACTATTCAGAGATTTCTTTAAAATTGTGCAAACTAATGCCGTATTACGGCCCTGAATCAATATTCATCCGTGAATAGAGATGCGTTGAACCAAGAAAACGTTTGAAACAATATGAACGATGTATTTCCGTATAAAATATGATAATTATACTGCTACATTACCGGAGAATGTTGAGATGATGTTGTTGTGAAGGATTTCGAAATGCGTGCTGTGTATTCTAGATTGTAGATTGTATCAAAAGTGAAACAAGTATTTTTTTATTAATTGAACGCATCGTGAAGAATTTAGACAAGGTCAGAAAAACCACAAGAGAATAATTAAAAATTAACAGTCTAACATTAATTATGGGCCGATCTATTTGTATCGGCGTTTTTCTTTGCTTTCGGTGCCAATTTACTCTTTAATTTAGGTTGAAGATAAGAATAAATTATGAGAATTTTTACACGTTTACCTCTATCACCGGAAAGTCACTCGTATAAATATCTATAAGGGCCCGTTCCCACTTCCGTTTTCAAATCGGAGGCGGGTCCCGTTTTAAAAACGGATGGCCAATGGCCCTGTTCACACTACCGTTTTAAAAACGGACCACACTCTACGAAAAAAAATAATTGTCGATTCAACAAAAACATGTTATTTGCTCATTCTTCAGTAATGGTGCGCAATGGACGACGATGAAGCTCTTGTTGTCATGTTGTACTTATTAAAAAGAAGGAAAAAAGTGAAAAGAAAATTTTGGGTACACCCAATCATAGCCGAATGATTTTCTGTAGGAATTTTCCAAGTGTTAATTGGTGAGTTGAGAAGTGATGAACTAAAGTTCTTTAATTATTTTAGAATAATAATGATTGGATTATTTATATAGCGCCGTTTTCACCATGAAAAATCACCTCAAGGGCGCTTAATGGCTTAAGAGAATGTCTATCACTTCCTTTAACCATCTACTGGAATGAGTTTCAGAGAGCTTAACATATCAAAATACAAAATTGAGAAAGTGCATTTGTCCTGAAGAAAGGCTATCGATATTTTAAAGTAAGAAAACAATAAACATTCAAATATTTTTTATTATGTGTTTATTTAACTAATACGCTCTTCCGTGCATCTCATTAAAGCTTTAAAATTTAAAAAAAGTAAACTTAAAAAAATTAAAATTAAAATTTTGATGTACAAAAGTTGTGTACACCAAGTGTTTTGTTTTTATTTAGTTAAAGATAAAATATTACCATACTCTTTCTTCGACCAGTGGTATTAAATTTTCGGGATTTATTTCCTTATCCATTATTGTAGTTTTGATTTATTTACTTAACAAAATAACCAAATACAAGCACGCAGCGTGCCTGCTTCCTTGCGACTGGGAGCGGGCGGGGCGGGGTCGGGGTTTGGCGGGGACTCTGCCGGAACGACTGGACGACAAGTGTGAACAGCTCCATACAACACTATGAGCGAGCGTGTTCCGACACGATTTGAAAACGGACGCGCTGCGTAGGCGAGCCATCCGACGAAAAATGTCGGATCCGTTTTCAAATCGTGTCGGACAAGTGTGAACAGCTCCATACATCCACTACAGCCACTAGGGCATCCGTTTTTAAAACGGGACCCGCCTCCGATTTGAAAACGGAAGTGGGAACGGGCCCTAATTACCATATAATGACTGAAAGAAAAAACTTTACCTACAATGAAAAATTATAAATTGAACAATTTTTTATTTATTTGTTAGGTAAGCCTTTTTTGGGTCACACTGTTTTCATACATGGTATAAAAGTCGTGGGAACCATCAATTGTGTCACGGCATAATGTACCTTGCGCTTAATGTACCGAGATAACGTTTTCCCACGACATCCGTGTCCGCATGATTCGCAAGCAATCGTCCCAACAACGTGAGAGGTGGTTTTGCAACGGATGGTCGAAAAGTACGCCTGCACTTTCAATGGAATTATCCATTGCGAGATTGAGGCTTGCAAAACAAAGTGAATGTGTAAAAATATCTTGGAACTACGAGAGATCACGAAATTTAAAATACAAAAGGTCATAAGTTTTTATCAGGTGCCATCTAATAGTAATTATTACGGAGCGGACGGTTTTTTCTGAAGCTTCTGATTGGTTGATTATTAGATAATGTTTTTAATAGAGCATCTGTAACTTTTTTAATATGGCTATTTAAAAATGCACAATATAATACTATTCTAATTTTTGTACTCTTTTTTTTATCACACCCACAAATATCGCCAGTACTTAACCAATAGAAACGAATAGAAGTTCCTTTGAGGAAACGAATAGAATCTTGAATGACTTTCAAACAATATTGAATTTATGATCAAGTAGTAGGTATAAAAATTTGGTACCGTAAACAACTCAACTTTATCAGAATTTTTACCATATTTTTTCTTACTAACCAATTGAAAATATGAAACAAACAATATACTGTTTATTTTAATTATTGATAAAAAAATAATATTTCATGACTCCATATCAAGATATCATGAACTAACCGATCAAGATTTTTTTTTGTTTTATGGCAAAGACTTTAACACTTTAAGTTTTTAAGTTCTTCGAAAATATGTGTCATTTTTTAAAATAATAAAGCCGAGTCGAAAAGTAATTACATAAAATTACTTCCATAAAAAATGCCAAGAATGCTCCAAAAATTATACAGGGTGTCCGGAAACTCGTAGTACAAGCGGGAAACTGGTGAATCTACATCACATTTGGAGTCGATTTTGTAGTATATATTTTTTTATTTGAGCTTTCGTTATCGAGTAAATCGAGTTAGAAGTTGATTTTTTTTTTTTTTTTAATTAAATTCTTATAAATTATTACTGAAGATCAAAGTACCCAACTAATTAAAACTATTTGAAAGTAAAACAAATGAAGAAACTCGGATTTGAAGCATTATTTTGAAATCACCCTTCATTTAATCCGGTGTAATCATAAAATATTTCTGCTCTGCAGGGTTAAAACATCTGTTGTTCAACCCTAAACACCAGAAAAAATCTTTAACCCTAAAATAGCCGAAAATATATATATATTTTTTTGTGAAAATACTCAAATCAAAAAACTTTATGTTTATTTGGGTTCCCCATGTGGTGTAGATTCTCCAGATTCCCGCTTGTACTACGAGTTTCCGGACACCGTGTATAAAACACACGTGGTTCTGTTATTTAACTGGTTATGAAAAAAATCGCAGTGTTTCTTTAAATGCTACTTCAGACATCTGTCGAGAGATTTTTACCCTATTTTAATAAGTTGTGGGTTATGAAATATTTGTCGCTGAATTAATTAAAATTATTATTTTTAATATTAGCGCGCTCCCTCTAACATTTGTATACGTAAATCTCCATTTCAAACCATTTTCTTCTTCTTTTTGCTTACTACAGAACTTTTATTCTTCGTTGATTTTTTTTAATAGTGTCCATACTCGTACATTGGAATTTAAAACCTCTCTATCTATGTAAAGGATCATAATTATTTATACACAAAACCCATATTACCTAATAAAGTCATAACAATTCAGAAATCTACTATTTTGTAACATTGTGACATACCATTAAATAAATGACAAAATGCAGATATAATCTTCCGAGAAGAAAAAAAAAGATAATACGATAAACATTTCAGGACACTTCCGCCACTTGTTCTCACGGTAACTACCTTTTGAAATGATCTTACGTGTGTACAGTGTGTACACGCTTAGTAGGTTCATAACTAAATGCGTTGGTAATAGAAAGGTCAGGCAGAAGGTTAATTAAATAATTAGTCAATAATAAGCACTCGGGCGATGGGTGTTCAGTTTTCAATTTGGCCATTCGATTTAATTAACATCATTCCTCAAAGCAATCGCTCAAGTTTTTGCAAACTTACCATAATATGCCAAAAATTGTTTAGGTGAATTTTTTGTACACGCGCATTTGTACACGCGCCCAAAATTTGTACACGGTTGACATTTGTCACATGAGAACGGGTCGCTTCTACGATACGTTCTTAAGTTCAACAGCTGGGCTGTGGAACGAACTGCCGGCCTCTGTGTTTCCTCCCTCCTACAACATGGGACTCTTCAAGACCCATGTTCACTCCTTCCTCTCCACGAAAAGACCCTCCACACAGCATCCCCAAAGATGACATAGGCCCTGAGGGAAATTATTTTCTTCAGGGCCTCCTGTGTGGAGTTAATATAAAAAAAGGTGGATAAGATATAAAATCATTAGTCAATAATAAGTTATTAAATAATAAAATATTAAATAATTAGTCAATAATAAGTTATTAAATAATAAAATATTAAATAATTAGTATATAATAAGATATTAAATAATTAGTCAATAATAAGATATTAAATAATTCGTCAATAATAAGATATTAAATAATTAGTCAATAATAAGATATTAAATAATTCGTCAATAATGAGATATTAAATAATTAGTCAATAATAAGATATTAAATAATTAGTCAATAATAAGATATTAAATAATTCGTCAATAATAAGATATTAAATAATTAGTCAATAATAAGATATTAAATAATTTGTCAATAATGAGATATTAAATAATTAGTCAATAATAAGATACTAAATAATTAGTCAATAATAAGATATTAAATAATTCGTCAATAATAAGATATTAAATAATTAGTCAATAATAAGATATTAAATAATTTGTCAATAATGAGATATTAAATAATTAGTCAATAATAAGATATTAAATAATTAGTCAATAATAAGATATTAAATAATTCGTCAATAATAAGATATTAAATAATTAGTCAATAATAAGATATTAAATAATTTGTCAATAATGAGATATTAAATAATTAGTCAATAATAAGATATTACATAATTAGTCAATAATAAGATATTAAATAATTAGTCAATAATAAGATATTAAATAATTAGTCAATAATAAGATATTAAATAATTAGTCAATAATAAGATATTAAATAATTCGTCAATAATAAGATATTAAATAATTAGTCAATAATAAGATATTAAATAATTTGTCAATAATGAGATATTAAATAATTAGTCAATAATAAGATATTAAATAATTAGTCAATAATAAGATATTAAATAATTTGTCAATAATAAGATATTAAAATTAAGTGTGAGTCAGCGAATAATTTACAATACCCTAATATTTATATTTAAGCTAAAAAATACATGTTTGAGAATGTTAATTTTAATTTCGGAATACATGGCTACCCCATGAGAAACTGTGGAGATTTTAGACTTCCAAAAACAAATTTGTCGGGAACCCAAAATAATCTCTATTTTGATGGATTTAAGATTTTTAATGAATTACCGACAGATGCTAAAGAAGCTTAAAAGCCTGCTTTTCGTGGGTTATGCCTAAATACGATAAAGAATAAGTTTAAGATGTATTGTAAAGTGTCCTCAATGTAATATAAATAAGTTCAAAAGGTTTATACTAGATAAAAAATGTAATTTAATAACTATATTAAAAAACATACAAAAAAAATTAAATATTAAAAAATAGGATATGAAATAATCAGTCAATAATAAGTTATATAATAATTAAATATTAAATAATTTGGCAATATTAAGATATTAAACAATTAGTCAATAATAAGATATTAAATAATCAGATATTAAATAATTAGTTAATAATTGGATATTTCCTGAATCGTGAGCATTATAAATGTTTTCATTAAACTTTGATGGTATTATTTATATACCTTGTCAATCAAGATACACGCAATACACGAGTTTACACTAATTATTACCTCTGGGGTCTATGTCAATACGGTTTGTAATTTGTTATTGGAGAGATTGTTGGGAAAGGTGCAATTAATAATATGATTGTCTAAATTAATTATATTTTAATTAAATAAAGAAAGTTATAGTAATTTAACGATTGTAAGTCTTGTATTAGAAGGTGCGTGTAACTATTCGTTGTATATTACAGGGGTAGGGAGTGAGAATAGAACGCCACAAAACTTTGTATGGCAAGTACACTTTGCTTTATTTACATTCATACATCGTACTCTTCCGATATTCTGACTATTCAGATAACCAAACTCAAATGTATTATTTTTTAAAAACTACGTAATAAGTGTTGAAAGAGAAGAAGAAAATTAAAAAAAACAATAATAATTAAGCCAAAATTGTGAAAATATCAAAAATAGAGCAAAAATCTATCGACAAAAGAAAAGTTTTGAAAAGTTGCATTTAAAGATACACTGTGAGTTTTTACATACCTATAACATGTTAAATAACAGAAACAACAATAAATAAATTTCGTAACAAATGTGTTTTTTTATAATTTTTAGAGCATTCTTTGCGATTTTTTCCATCCAGGGAATTTCAAATATATTGTCTTTATAAATAACATATATTTTTTTAGGAACTTAAAAACTTGTGTGTTCAAGAGAAATATGTTCTGGTTAAAGCGCTCTCATTTGTTTGACATATTATAAGTACTATGATTCTCGAGTACCTACTTGCATAACTAAAAATATTTCATAGTTGCGAGTGAAGAGCAAACTTTTGCCATCTTTCCTAATTTTAGAAAGCTCGACCATAATTTATCATTCCTGATGGAAAGTCGTCCGCTTCAATACCTAATTATATTTAAAATACTAGTATCGTCGTGACACTGAAATCGCTATGCAATTTTAATTACGAAAAGTTTTTGTTTAATCCAGTAGTACTGTGAATAGTAGACCTCGCATCCAAAAAGGATGTATGTAATTTTCTCTTATTTAATAAATCAAAAACGATATTTTCTCCGAAATCGTAAGATTTGCAAGTTGGTCCAAAACATAAATAAACTACTCACTATATTGATATCTTCGGACTTTTTGTATGAAACAAATTGGACGCAAAAAACCATAGATATGGCAATATATAGACAGTAAAATTCCAACACCAATGAAAAACTCTGAAAGTTTATTCCATAGACTTTCAGAGTTTTCCATTGGTAGATACAGTGAAGTAATCATATGACGTCACAGTATTTCGGTTCCAATTTTCGATGATCGGAGTTATACCTCTTGATCTGTCTGAAATGTCTGCTACTGAATTATAAAGCTAATTTAAAAAAAATGTAAATCAAAGGAATTATACAATTTTTATAAAGAAACGTCGTTGTCTCAATCCTTTTTTAAAACTTTCTTCGGGTAGGTAAGTACCATAATATTTAAAAGCTTAGTCAAAGTTAGCCACCTAGTTTAAGTTATTAGCTATCTAGTCAAATTAAGGCCAGCTTAAATATTAAAAAAATAATTGAAGAGATCTACGGCAGGGTACAATCTAAACTTAATTTTCCATGGCGAAAATAAATATCGGTCCTTTTATATCATAATTCATTTCACAAACTAATATTTAAAGAAAATAAATTATTTATTAAAAAAGAAACGCCACCATTATTCAATAACAAAAGCGCCTGTGGAATTTAGCGGTCATCTGAAACAACATAATTACTATCCGCTTCGTGCAGCACAAATTAAACATCAAACATTCCATTAAAATATCCATAGAGATCACAATAATGTTATCCACAAACTGGAAGTCTGCAAACTTGGGCGGGAAAATCACGTCAAATATGCGGAGACAAGTGCTGCGAGCTGCTATCTGAACGTGACCATAGACTTCGAACAGAATAAAAATTCAAAAACCAGTTTATCTGGGTAGGTACTCACCATTATTATTGTTGGCCCCACCTCTAGTAAACTTCCTCACGAATAATCTCGTGGGTCGTGCGGCTCGCGTAGAAGTCTCAAGCACGCCAACTTCAGTCGCGTTTTGCTCTCCAGACGACAAAGATGGCGTCGTTTTTCTCCGTTCGAACGTCGGTCTTTTCCGTAGATTCCCGAACGCGGAAAATCTGCCCCCGATCGTTGTGTTGGGTAGTTCCGTAGTAGTTGAGGTGGTGCCCCTTTTGGATTGTTCGGCTTTCAAGTTGAAGCGTGTTGTGGGTCTTCTGGAATATGGGTTTGGTTTTGAAGTCACGGATGGTTCTGTTTTGGAATTCTCTGATCCTGGAGCTATAGTGTTGTCGGAAGACAGGATTTCAGTGGCTTCTTCTGATTGGTTTGAATCCTGCGAAGAAAAGGGAAAAATGGTAAGTTAAATTGTTAGAAATTTAATCTTATACTAATTCTTTGAATATTAATATAAATCACTTATGATTTGAGATTTTCATGGCCAAATATATTATAGTAATTTATTTTTAGGGTATTATGACGTGTTGCACTACCTCCTTATTTAGCCAAAGTTTCAGAAAGCATTACAGTGTTCATCATCAGGGCAGTGTGCATCACATTTTCCCTGATAATGGACACCGTAATGCCGTTCGAAACGTTGGCTATAGAAGGAGGTTACGCAACACGGCATGCGCTAAAAATAAATGACCGATTATTGTTTTAATTGTTCTTTTATTTTGATTAAAACATGTTTGATTAATTGTTTGATAATACAATTTTTTTAAATATTTTATATTTATAAATAAAAGTAGATTTTACGCTTATATTATTTTAAATCACCTTACAATACACAGTCACCTAATTTGTTAGGCAATATTACGATAAATTGTTGTATTGGTTAATTAGATTAATAATTATTAGAATTGTTCGATATTGATGTTAAAAAAGGTGTTTATTTGATCTAACCTGTTTTATGTTCAATTGACATTCTACATTATACGTACACATAAATCTAACGTCACCTTTAAATTCAATCTATCATTGACATATCAAAAAAACAGATAAGATCCTTAAAACGCAGATATAATATTAATATAGATATAAATATAACATTATGTTGAGTCATATAACAACATTTGGCAAACACAACTGATATGTTATGCAAATCTCGTAAGTAATGCAGAACTCAATAAGTAATGATGTGGAAATCATTTTAACTAATGTGCATAAATTTGTGTAGGCAGACATTAGTAGGTGTAGTGATTTGTGAAGTGATTCCGTTTGAACACATTTTAATAAGAAAATAAATTATATAACGATTATGCCCACAAAGTTAAACATGTTCAGATGATGAAACAAAAAATAACATGTCTTGTTAGTTAGCAAGTGAGAATAAGCATGATTAAAAATTTATTTTTTATGAGTTGTTTATTAATATATTTTTTTAGTTTCTAAGAACATTTTCCACAAGTATAGTTTTTGCCGGAGAACATAGAACGTAATTTTGAAATGGTTTTCCACTGTTTCAAAATTAGTTTAATTTTTTTTTCTAATTCTATTATAAATTATTGGTAGAGTTGGCATTGATAATGATAAAATGGATTTTGAGTAAGATTTATATTATTTTGAAAAATTTGTAATAATTTCTTGTTAAACCATTAACTAGTTTCGGAAAATATAATGCTTTCTTCGGGGTAGTAAAATAACAAATTGAATTGATAAAGAAATTAAATACATTAATACCTTAGGAATCAACTGGTTTTTTGTTCAAATGAAACGACTTATACGCAAAAGAGGCAAATCAAGGAAGATTCACATACAAAAATGTAAAATATATTGATATAAAATATTAAATTCACTTATTTACTGTTAAAAACTTGAAAATGGCAATTCAAACATATTTGAACATATGAAAAGGTATGTTTACATATTTTTTGTAAAATTATAAAAATTACAGAAAACACATTTCTTTTGGATTTTGAAAAAACAGAGACAGTTAATGCATTCTGTTCAAACATTTTGGTACATTAGTAGTACGTTTTCTTGTACACATGCTTGCAAACACCTGAAATATCATTTATGAAAAGATATTATACAAGTTCATATGGCTAATACATTTAATATTTGGAAAAAATTCTCTAACACTTAAAATACGACATATCGTGGGGTTACTGCAAAATCAGGTAACTATTTTTTTTGTTGTTTTTGTATTATTATATATCTGGAATAAGTTTGGGTACCCTCTTATGTCGTTAAGTAGGTTTAAATGCAGTTTTTAACTCAGGCTTTTTTTATATAAAACTTTGTAACTTTATTTTTATATAATTAATAAAAAGAAAAATATTGTACTTACAAAAATAAGAATGTTTGAAAAACTTCAAAATTGAGTTTACTCCAAAACTTTTTTTTGTTAGTTACCAACATGTAATATCAAGGTTTGAAAAGTAGTGAGGGTTAATGCTTTCTGCATTTCCACTGTAATTTTATAATACAATGTAAATGGTTATTGAAATACAGGTAAATGTGTGTATTTTGCAATAACCACCGACGCCGACGTAACGCAAATAATAGCATCTCCTACAATATGTCCTAACACGGGACAGGTAAACAAAGTCCGGTTTTTACATCGATAGTGAAAGCGGACATAGAAATTACCTCACAAATATGGGCAGTAGAGGAGCACAGGTATAAAATATTTATGAAATTTTATTAAAAGCTACAAAAACGATACAGGTACACCAGGGTATATAGCACGGTCGATCGATAGTGTCAGTGATTTTTCACAGTTCCTGAGCATAATTGCAGATCGCTAACATATATACAACAACACACGTCAAATAAATTAATAACACACAGTCAATATTATCTGTTGTTTGTACGTTAGCGATCTGTGGTCGTGCTCTGGAACGATGACAAGTTATCGATAAAAAAACTTTATCGATCGACTAAACACGGAGAACACTTACTAATTTAAAATATTTCTAATTTAGAATCTCTTCAAATTATTTGTAATAATAATTATTTGACAGGTTTCCTAGTACAAATTCAGTAAAACCCGAATGTGTTACCGCGACGTCGAAACACGTGTTCATAAACATTTTAATATTTTCCCATTTCGTCATTGTATATTATCAGGACAAACGCAGTTGCATGAACACGTGTTCTGATATATTATGAATGCTAAGAAGATTTCAATAAATTAGGAATACTCATTTTTCTCCGTTTACCCAAGCGTACCGATATCGTTTTTGTAGCTTTTAATGAAGTATTATAATTATTTTATATCTGTGACCTATATGTGCTTATTGTTTTAAAGAATCGAATTCTTCTTCTTCTATTTGCCGAGACTAATATTTATCGCGTATTCTTGGAGCGCAACAGAACTAGCATGTTTATTGAAGAAAAGAATTTAGCAATTCATTTTGTAGTCAGAAATGATTTAAAAATCAACCAAGAAATCAACGAAGATATTAATAATTAAACACAATACATAAAAAAATGTATATTTATGAGTACATAGATACTTTTGTAAATCAGATGAAATTAATTAAAAAATACATCCATTTTAAATGAGCTTTAACGAAACTAAATCGATATTTACCTACGAAAGTTTTGTGGTATGAGCGTGAAATTGATATTTCTACATAACTAACTAACTAAACATCACGCCGTTTTTCCGCAGGGTCAACTCGGTCTTGGCACACACTATTTGCTTCATTCTCATTCATAAATCGTCTCATACGTACTCTTTTGTTATTCAGACACTTTACGTTACAAGTATTTGGTTTGCTTGATCGTGCCATGTCTTTCTCGGGCGTCCTCGACTTCTTCTACCATCCACATTCGTGTAAAAAAATCTCCTTACACTCCTTTCTTCGATCATTCGCTCTACATACCCAAACCATCTAATTCATCCAGCATCCTTTTCATTAGCCTTGCCTTCTTTGCGAATCTTCGCTAATCTCACACAATCATACATGGTTTTACCACACATACACCTTTGGGATCTCTTTTCCTCTGCATTTTGTCATAGATAAATAAGGTATAAAGATTCTTATTCATAAGTACCATTGAATCGCTGACGGTCCTGAATTGTTAATGCGATGCACTACGTAGTGTAAAATTTTAAATCGAGCCGCTATCAATAACACCCCTTACGTAGATGGCGATAAGGTTTAAATTCCCGCTTAACACCATCCGCCTGTTTTGATTTGTGCAAGAAAAAAACATGGCCAAAAAGTGCCTTTTATTTTATTTTGTGGATTTTCAGGCATAAATATTTTTTTTCTTTCCGATCATTTTATAAATAACTTGATTTGCCTCATTATACAATAAAATCATAACCGAAAATGGGTTCGTAAGTTTGAGATTTTGAACTTTAAACCAGTTTTCATAGGCCCTTACATTATTTTTTTCTGGGCTTATAAAAAGACTCACGTAAAAAATACTCGATTATTTCAAAGGCCAAGATGTATTCTACTCGCAGTATTTAATTAAAGCATCTGAAACATTTCTAGGCGACCAAATTTTCAAACCAAAAACACATGATTTTGCATTACTACGTAGTGCATCGCCTTAATGCCAAGTTGCTATACCTACTCAGCTATTCTAAGTACAATTAGTTTTATGGGTAACAATAAACTCACTACTGACAATTATCATAGACACCTCATACTTCGACTTATGACAGGTCTTATACAAACCTAGTATAAAGTAGTTCAACTATTGTTACACTGGTATATATTTCTTTAGAATTATGCATTGTCTTAATGCACTTATATTAATAACTGCATCACTTGCAAAAGTGTTTTTGTTTACACATTAATTGTTCTTTAATTTATTGCTATTATTATCCTGTTTACCACTGTACGTTTGTAATTTGTTCATAACTGTATTGTAAAGGCCATTATATGGCGTTGAATAAATAAATAAGATATAATCCGCAAAACAGCTTTCGTAGCTTTAAGTGGATGTTGTATAGAATTTTGAATGTCATTGTATTATTGATCAATGATATAAAAATTCACAATACTGTCAAATGTGAATGTATAAAGAAATAATGAAAAATATAATAATTGTGATACTTAAATACCCGATGACATAATTTTAATAAAAAAAATATGTAATCATTTTATTAGCAATTCCGATTTTAATCTCGAAACATTTCAACTGAATAAAATGAACTTATTCTATTTGAAATAATATTCAATTAAAATTTTGTTCAATGAAACAACATCTACTATTATACAAGTTCTTGAACACGCTTTCTGAACGAACATGGCTCATAATAATGAGTAAAGCCACGGGTATTTATGTGCCAAGATGAGAATAATACTTGTCGCGGTTCTCAATTAAATACAAGACTATCAGTAGCCTTGAGAAATGTATTACGAACCTTATAAGACCACAAACAAGAAAGAATCATGCCGACGCTTACGATTTATTTATGCATTCGAATCTACGGGCGATTAGGTACTGTTTTATAGGGTGTATAAACAGCAATATTTAATTTTAAAAATAGAATATTCAAAGATAGAACAAAATAAAGATTGATAAATAGAATCAGATCAACACGAACACAAAACGAGAACGTAATTCAAATTTCGAAACTTTTTTGAACGCTGGTTTTATTTATGTATATTGATTTTCATTTGTTTTATTTTGAATAATTTTCGTGATGTTAATAGTATAAATTTGTGCTTTTTTGTCGAATTCCATCTAAATTTTGACTTCTTTTTATCGAATACGCTTTTCAATAGTTGTGTTTATATTTGACAGGTATTAGACAATATTAAACCCAGCGTTTTAAGTGTCTTCGGAAGAAAAACAGCTATCTATCACACGTATATTGTATTTTTATTAATTGTATTTGAAATCATTTTTAATTTATGGAAGCAGTCGGGTAAAGGAAACTTTTTACACACCGTGTTCAATTCAAAAATTGCATGTCACAGAAAAATACAGACAAGACCAGCATGCAAAAAACATGCATAATTAATTGGTTTCACAACACATGTTAATCTGTTTTTCTTTATTTCAGGCTGGAACGCTGCAAGGACAAAGGAGCCCTTTTCTGCCACGCACGAGATGATTGAGAATTTAATTAATTAATTTTACCGATGTTTTGTAAATAGTATTTTTTTAACACGTTTTAATAAAGATATAAAAAAACCGATGTTTTTGTAAACAGTATTAAAGTTTAAACAAATGTTTTGTACTCAGAATCGATATTTATATAAAAAAATGTTTTGTACTTAACATCGATATTTTGTAATCAGTATTAAAGTTTATTTACTTGTATTTTGTAAACATTATTAATGTTTTAAACCGATGTTTTGTAAACGCTATTAAAGTTTTAAATCGATGTTTTGTAAACAGTATTAAAGTTTAAGAATTGTGGTTGTGCTGGTTGGCGTAATTATTTTAACATTTAAAAATATTTAAAAAAAAAAAACCCTATTATCTGTTTCTTAGATATCATTGAGTTAACCATAAATAAAGAGATTGTCAAATCTTATAGTTGCTCTAGGATTCAATGTTTTATTTCACGCAAAAATATAATCTTCATATTATTGACACTGAATAACAAATTACACTTTAAAAAAAAAGCTATACATATATTAGACCTTTTCACTCCTGTACCTATTATAACTTTGCACCTGATGTATCGATCACGATCCGTCAAAATTATAAGCGAGCGTTCTGCCTAACGTACTAGCGACCAACTGGTAAAACAAAATTGAAATATTATTGTGGTTTTGAAATTAGCGATCGTAAAATGTATGATCGATCAATTCATAAAAATCTCAAGTTCACAATGGAATTGACGACTGAAAATAGTTCGCTAATATATATACTAAAAAATCTCGGAAAAGATTCATGGCACCAGAACTGACTTTTACAGAATGTTCTTCTTTATTCTATTCTATGAACGTAGAAAAATTAGTTTGGCCGATTGATAAAAATCTTCTGAAAAACGTGGTGGCAAGCTATTTCGTAATAAAATATTAATCCATTCAGAATATTTCGGAATACGTGTTCATACAGTTGCGCATTTCCTGATAAATAAATATATTGACTAATGAATACGTGTTCCGACATTCTCATAACACATTCCGGTTTTACTGATAGTTTCGTTGGAAATCTGTAAATTCATTCGAATGTTGTTTTTAACAGGAATACCAATAATTTGACGAGACTTTTAATAAATTAGCAATATTTTTTTCTCCTTGTGAACTTTTACTGTTTTAGATCAGTGATTTCAAAATTTATTTGGGCAGTCTACTGTTGATTTTATGAATGCAAAGAAAAACAATATTACCTTCGTTCTTTAATTTCTTTTGTCGTTCTTTATGTACAGATGTTTTTGTAATCTACAATTATTTTGGTAGAGTAAATATAGTAGGTAATTACTTAATATAGTAAAGTAGGTACCTATTTTAACTAAGATGAATAACAATATTTAGTTACATAACAAACACAGCATTGCGTAGATTCTATGTTTCGTTTTCACTTCAAACCGGCTGTGTTAGTATAATATATGCGCATGTTTCGAACGAGGCTCCGGTTGAATTAATGCCGTAGAAACGTTCATGAATTATGAAACAAATGACATACCGACAAAACAATCTTGTATGCAATTAAAATACAGATTTGAACAGTCAAAGTCCCTTGAAGAATTAGTGTGCACATTAACCTTATGGATACTCAGTGCATTCAAAATCTACATTATTTATTCATTATGAGCGATAAATATTGTAAATCCCACAATAAAAATGTACCTTATATATACACTTTGGTTTTAGAAAATAAAGTGACCATCCGGCGTTGCCCGAGTTCCAAAATTTTTCTTTCTGATTCACCAATTTAAAAATTTGTCGAAAATTATTATAATGGGCCTTATTTAACGACAGTTAGCGAATATATCAAAAGTTCGGAGCTCTCGATAAAATTGACGCAAAAAATATGTGCGTTAACCTACACACGGTTCCATGATAACTCAACACAGTGACAATTAAACACACTTTTAAAAAGTGATATAAAGTCATTAGAACTTTTTAAAGATGTGATGAATTATAATTGTGATGATTTATCCGGTTACCCCTATGCACATATACAGAAAATACGTGCAAATTTTCACGAAACCGGATCTCACTAGGTAGGTACTTAAATACATAAAATAATACTACACTGACCGATACACAAACGGAAGATACCAACTTATATTATTTCAACGTTTCTAATATCTTGCAATACTCGTTTATTAAAATGTCGACATAAAAAAGAACCACTGTCAATTTCAACATTAAATTTGCAAGACTGACTCATTTTCGATTAGTGCCATATTTTTTTAAGCCATTGCGTTCTGTGATGCGCAGTTGTATTGTTTTCAAACTCTTTTGAACTCGAAAATCATAAAGTAATAAAGCAAAGTCAAGGATAAATAAGCTAGTTTTATAATGTTAACTAACACATCATTTTGATTTGAATAATAGGATCAGTCTATCGAAATCTAAAAGCTATAAATCTATTATATTTGATACGTGTGGAGCAATATTAAGTATCCAGCTGAAATAAATCTACATAGACGAATGTCAATCAAGATTTATAAGCAAATTCCTTTTGTCTGTTTGTTATCTATCGACACAAATCAGTTTAATACTTGTTTAAGAATGAATGAATTAGTACTCGGCCTAATTGGCGAATACCCGACACGATCAGCCCACTTAGTTTAGCCAAACTTTAAACAACCTATTTAAATATGTTTGTATACATGTAGGTAGAACCTACATTCTACACCTTTTCAGGAGCGGTTTTTTCCGCTCCTTTTTCTTCAGTTTCTTAAAAACGATCACCATAAAATATACAACAGAAAAGAGTATTCAGTTTAAAGAACATTTTTGTAATCAAATAACTTAAATAAAAACTGTACAGCCTTATTGTGTATCGCAGTCATTTTCATAAAGAGCTAAGGCGCTTTGAAGTAATGTACGTATAAGTGGATGTCCAAAAAAGACCTTTTCTATGTTTTTCCACAAGAATTTTTTTTTTAAAGTAGATTTATTAATTTAAAAATAAACCAATTCGTTGACATTTCTACTCGTATATATTGAAAAAAAATTAATAAATCCAATATAAAGGTTCCAATTTGTAGAGTATTCTCAATTTGGTACTAGAATTCTAAATATCTAACACCCAATAAAAAAATCGTAGTTTTTTTTAAACGTTTTTTTAATATCTTAAATTGATATCGTAGGACTGATAGTTGTACGAAGGCACCTGATAAGAATGCATATATTTATTATATTGTAGGTACCATGGTGTTATGGTAAATCGTTTCAAAAAGGCTTTTTGGCGTGATCATTAAGCGTGTCTTAAGGCGATGCACTACGTCGTGTAATATTTTAAATTGAGCCGCTATCAATAACAACCCTTACGTAGATGGCGATAAGGTTTAAATTCCCGCTTAACACCATCCGCCTGTTTTGATTTATGCAAGAAAAAAACATGGCCAAAAAGTGCCTTTTATTTTATTTTGTGGATGTTCAGGCATTAATATTTAAATTTTTTTCGATCATTTTATAAATAACTTAATTTGCCACATTATACAATAAAATCAAAACCGAAAATGGGTTCGTAAGTAGGAGATTTTGAACTTTAAAGCAGTTTTCATAGGCCTTATACATTATTTTTTCCTGGGTTTACAAAAAGACTTATCTAAAAAATACTCGATTATTACAAAGGCCAAGATGTATTCTACACGCAGTATTTAATTAAAGCATCTGAAACATTTCTAGGCGACCAAATTATCAAACCAAAAACATATGATTTTGCATTACTACGTATGGCATCGCCTTAAAACGGCCATGAAGTAGCATTTATTGACCAAACTGATCGACTTTTAAATTATATCAGCATTACGTAATAAGGGAGAGAGGAGAGTATTGTTACAATGATTCATGGTAAGGTTGGTATCATTCACATTCTCGATTAGTTTTGTGTTAACCGCAAAAAGTGATGAAATTAATAGTGGAACAAATGTAACCTTCTGAAAGTCACGTAATTTGATCAAAGCTTTGATATATTTAGAACATACGTTTTAGATTTACATTGCCTCTATCTATTGTATGTATGTTAAAATATATTATACACGTAATCTACGTTATGAATTATTGAGATGATGGGGTTCAAAAAACCTTTTAATTTTAGAAAAATCAGGTCTTCAATTAAAAATGAAACAAAATGCAATGCATAATGTAACGTAGTGAGCAAGATTAAGCGAGGGATACTTAGATGGTTTGAACAATTGTAGAAGAAATTAGGGACGTCTAAAGATGATGATGTAGCACGACCTAACGAATGAAATGCTGAACTCGATCAGATTAACAGAAGAGTATGAGACAGTGTATTAATGTGAATGAAGCATGGAAAATGTGCCAATACAGAGTTGTGTGGTGGTCTATCCTCTCCGCCTACCCTTCAATTAGTTAATACAATGCGCCTAGAACAACTTGTGTTGAAAACATACAAACAATAATGTACTGTCATTTATATCTCCACGAGGTATTTTAATTAAGGAATGAAGTCATTAAAATGAAAAGTAGGTGGGTGCTATAATTAATTATATCAAATGTCATGATTGTGTAACTCTTTGATAAAAAAAAGAAGTTCATTGACGAAAGAGTTGAATGAGTTGTAACGAAAGGGAACTAACTATGTAGAAAATTGGGTTTTGTTGAACAGAATAAGATTGCAAATACTTACTAAGATTAATTAGATGTTTTCATTTATATCATTAAAACATGAGGAGAGTTATTATTATGCCAAACACTGTTAAGTCTGATTGAGTTGCGAACCAGTTTATATAAGTAATTATTATGCTGAGAATGTTAAATAACAAGACAAATGGTTGGGATTATTCACTTTGTATGCAAATGTAAAACGTTGCAAAATATTATGTTGGTACATCTTTGGATGATTAAATACCCTGGAAGTGATTTAGAAATAATTTAGGCATCATCAGCAATGTTATGTGGTTTGTGGTTATGCCGTCATAGATTATTATTACGTATAAGTGGTGATCCTTCACATCCCACGTGCCTAAAGATACCCTGATAGATCTGTTATTACATCTGCATCTTTATCTGAAACGATGCACTTGCACACGATGAAAGAGTGGTTAAAACAATGCTCTCAATGTCATTATTTCCACTAAAGTGTGTTCATTTGTTCATTCTGGCTCCGGTATTATATTGTCTTCTCTCTTATAAACACCGCACGTGAACAGAGTTCTCAGCGGCAGAAGAGCCAATACTTTGCATTCAAATGTTCATCCGTATAATTTATATTGCTTGTAGGTTACAAATGTATTTTACAAAACAATAAAAAATGTAACCTTTCGAAATTTGACCGTTTGCAACAACAGGATCAATTTCCTAACTACGCAATCAAAATATAAACAAGACAGGTTTTTTTTATACACCTACTGAATTGCAACGATAGTGAGTCATTAACAGAGCATAGATTTAACGCTTGAGTAATCAATGAAATCATTATACACTCATGCAATGGAATACGGAATGCAATGACGTGCATATGTCTTTTTTCCAGTTCTGAAGATATTTCTGATCATGTTTGGTTGGTATTCAAACAAGTTTTTTTTGTACGTAGAATCAAAGTAGGATGAACATTTTTGAACTAATGACCAGTAAAATCTTTCCACACTCATTTTTTTTAACGTTGCACAATTTGCTTTTGAAAACCGGTAAAATCAAATAACAAAAAAAAAATTATAACAAAAATAACAAAAATCATTGACGACTCTCAAACAAAAGATGTGAAATAGAAAAGACATCGCATCTATGAATTGAACCCAGGACCTCTTCCTTGCTGGGAAAGTGCTCTGACCGCTGAGCTAATTCAACCACATCAACTTACATCATTGTCAACTGTATCATACTTCGACAGAGAGCTACCAACATTATCTTCATTTTCATAACGCATATTTTGGGTATTTAAATATTACAACTGGAGAATTTACTCGGTCCATTATTTTGTGCTGGTGTATAACGCAAAATAATTCCGCATGTGACTTGCTAGGATGTTGTATTACGTTTGCAACAAAGTGTTACATACCACTATGCCAATACAATACCCTAAAATATACCCAGAATCTTAACAACGCAAGTGAAGTAGCCGTGCACAAAAATATGCAATGTGTGGCCCCTGTGTATTGGACAGACCTGAGGCTGAATTTTCCACATCAAGTCTCTAAAATAAAGTGGGAATCTTAACGACATAAGTGATGAACTCGTGTAAAAACAATATTCGGCGCCCGGCCCGGCGTAATGGATGGACCTACAGTCGTTTTTGCCCTAGCAGGCCTAGAAAATCGATCTTTCCGTGGGGTTAATTTTAATTACTTCTGATAAACGTATTAATAAAATCTCAAATGTTTTTAGAGGGATCCCTCGGTAAGTTTCTAATTCATCATCTAGAAAAATAAAAACTGGTGCTTACCGATAACTTTATACTTAAAAAACGTTTTATAAAAATGTTTGGCAAGGTCCTGTATTAAAATAACTAGATTTTAGTAATACGTTCAACACAAATAATTCAAATATAAGCGTCGAGCAAACCCCCGTAATCAGAGTATTATGTCGCCTAAAGTGCATATTAAGAACTATCAAATTCACGTTAGTAATTATGCTTGTGTTCGTGTTACTGTTTTGATTCAATTAGAAATAAAATGTTGATTTTCAAAAGGTAAGTATTGTGTAATTGTAAAAAGCATTCACTTTGTGGCTCATCATAATTTATAATAAAAACACATAAATTTGTTTTTGACCACGATAGTTTTATTTTCACTCTACCGGTTTCGGAAGATCCCTTCCTTCGTCAGGAGAATATTTAAAACTAATCTACTACACAAAATATTGACACATAAATACAAAAATGTTAAGTGTTTGAGGGGGATGTCGACAAAGTGGAAGGGGTAATTACGGGAATTCCAGGAAGAACAGAGCGGTTAACTGGAAATATGTCAAGAATAGGACTATAAGACAGATTAATTTGGTTATTTATTATACTGGAGTTATTATTAATGGATTTTCTGATTTCAAGTGCTTCTAAATTATCTAATTTTTTGCCTTTATTACTACGGTGAAGAATTTTAACCCCTGTATCTTTATTAAAAGTATGATCGGTGGAAATGAGATGATTGGCAAACTCCGAAAAATTATTGTTATTTAAACATCTTAAATGTTCGGTGATTCTAATATTTATATTTCTAGTTGTCTTACCTATGTAGAACGATTGACAATCATTGCAACATAGTTGGTAAATGCCTGAGTGGCTAAATTTGTGATCTTTATCTTTAGTATTTTTAAGTAATTTTCCCAAGTTGTTATCAGTACAGAACGCGGGTTTAATGTGGGTAGGCAAATTTTTTGTACTAAGTGAAGAAAAATTGGATATGTATAAGATTTTACGCCATTGAAAGGGATTTATGATTTTATTATTAGTTTCAGGTGTACCAAATAAAAATGTATTCGTCGAAATGAGTTTAAGTTTCTTATTCAGGATTTTATCAATTAATTGCTCTAAATAATGGTTACTCGACACATTTAATTGATAAAATCCTGAATAAGAAACTTAAACTCATTTCGACGAATACATTTTTATTTGGTACACCTGAAACTAATAATAAAATCATAAATCCCTTTCAATGGCGTAAAATCTTATACATATCCAATTTTTCTTCACTTAGTACAAAAAATTTGCCTACCCACATTAAACCCGCGTTCTATACTGATAACAACTTGGGAAAATTACTTAAAAATACTAAAGATAAAGATCACAAATTTAGCCACTCAGGCATTTACCAACTATGTTGCAATGATTGTCAATCGTTCTACATAGGTAAGACAACTAGAAATATAAATATTAGAATCACCGAACATTTAAGATGTTTAAATAACAATAATTTTTCGGAGTTTGCCAATCATCTCATTTCCACCGATCATACTTTTAATAAAGATACAGGGGTTAAAATTCTTCACCGTAGTAATAAAGGCAAAAAATTAGATAATTTAGAAGCACTTGAAATCAGAAAATCCATTAATAATAACTCCAGTATAATAAATAACCAAATTTATCTGTCTTATAGTCCTATTCTTGACATATTTCCAGTTAACCGCTCTGTTCTTCCTGGAATTCCCGTAATTACCCCTTCCACTTTGTCGACATCCCCCTCAAACACTTAACATTTTTGTATTTATGTGTCAATATTTTGTGTAGTAGATTAGTTTTAAATATTCTCCTGACGAAGGAAGGGATCTTCCGAAACCGGTAGAGTGAAAATAAAACTATCGTGGTCAAAAACAAATTTATGGGTAAGTATTGTATTGACATTAACTCTGCACCAGAGAAACTCGGAAGCCACAAAATGAAAACCAAACCTTCATTATTGTACAAGTTGTTACATTTGTAAACGAATTATGTGCAGTAGAAGTGCAATCACAAGAGGGAAAGTGCAAAGACCACAATATGGTAATGCGTATAAATGTGATTCAAAATTGTATCCAATCGAGATATTTTATGATGAAATGGAAAAGTACCTCTGCAAATGTATGTAAGATCACAATGATTCAGCGAATACGATCGAGATATTTTATGATGAAATGGCCATATCTAGGATCTGGGAGAATCTAGTAAATATCTTTAGACATCGGTGTATAGTATTGCATATTGACTTGCGGAAGGAAAAGTACCTCTGCAAATGTATGTGGGATCACAATGATTCAGCGGATACGATCAAGATATTTTATGATGAAATGGCCATATCTAGGATCTGGGAGAATCTAGTAAATATCTTTAGACGTCAGTGTATAGTATTGCATATTGACTTGCGGAAGGAAAAGTACATCTGCAAATGTATGTGAGATCACAATGATTCAGCGGATACGATCGAGATATTTTATGATGAAATAGCCATATCTAGGATCTGGGAGAATCTAGTAAATATCTTTAGACGTCAGTGTATAGTATTGCATATTGACATGCGGAAGGAAAAGTACCTCTGCAAATGTATTAAGATCACAATGATTCAGCGTACACTATCAAGATATTTTACGATGAAATGGCCATATCTAGGATCTGGGAGTATCTAGTAAATATCTTTAGACATCAGTGTATAGTATTGCATATTAACTACTTACTTTAAAATAACTAATACTTTAAAATCCTGACTACAGAGTTTATGAGACTCCCCGGCAAAATACCGGTGCTAGTATAAATAACTTTTATTTTTCTTAATGTGAAAAAGAGTAGACTATTTTTTTTTTAAATCATTGGATTGTCGAACTAACTTGAAATCTTTTAAAAAAAAACAATTCAATTAAATTATGCTTTTCTTCCGTTCAAATATAAAACAATATTTAGCTTAATTTTATCAGACGAACGCTTTTTTAAGATTGTACGGGATCTTAATAAAATAATTAATTAATTCTACAAAAAAGAAATACTTTTAATCCTTATTTGACAGATGCTCCGTGATTCTGAGAAGTTGCCTAATTAATAATACTAGTAATTGTTCTCATTGATAATACAAATAAACTGTATACTGATTGCCGTCATTGAGTTCCTTTAACACTAATCAAAAGTACACAAAAACACAAAAGTCAAAAGGAAAAAGAGTTTTCCTCATCATCGTACAAACTCTAAATTTCTGAGGAATCTCATTTAGAATATTACATTTGGGTTTTTTCCACGTAAGCAATCAAACAGAGTTTTAAATGTCACGTTTTTCGGCAAGTTCATTGCCAAAGTTATAATGTCAAATTCTTGCGCCTCCAAGACTTCTGGACTCCTGGGAAATACGTGACTTGATTGAAGAATGTTGTTAAAAACGCATAACTTGTTTCATAGAAGAGTCATCATAAATATTATATTACGTTACATTTTCTATGAATTTTATTTGCTTACGCATCTTTGTAAAACAAAAAATACAGATTGTATGACACATTACATTAACACTACGTGTAGATGGATATCACGTATTATATCTGAAGTATAAAGCAGATATAAGATTTTTGAAGCATATAAAACTCTCGAATGGTGTGATCTGGCATGTGAAATTTGCACAGATAAAATAACTATTTTTCAATTGATGCATGATTTACAGCATGAGTTATAAAGCTTTGAGCTAAGAATTTTGAAATAAACATTGACTTGATGCTTTATGGGTTGTTCCACATTTTTCAATCGTTTAGTACGAAAAATACTTTAGATATTACATTACTTAACGAAACCGATTAGTAAAATCAGTTTTACATTAAAAAAATCGTAATAAATGTTGTCATGTTCTGTAACTTTTCTATGCTTGCTCCTAATACACGAGTAGAAATTTAAATCTTTTAAAAATAAAAAGTACTTGTTTTTTTACTTCAATAAGGTCGCTGACATCCGATTTATGACAATGACTAAGTTTTTTTAACTTGGCAAAGGATGTTTACGACGCAGGTAATTGATACGGATGACTTCTCTCAAGGCATGTCAGAGGACGAAATGATTGAGGTCGCAACCTGTGACCTTTGCAATCAACAATGAAACCGTGCGCAATCGCTAGGATCTCGAATATCAATCGACATTATCGACACGGTTTATTGATTTACCGGCATTGTTTGAAGAACGATTTGAATAACAAAGAACATCGATACCTTAGCTATAAAAAACGATAAAAAAATTGCACGCAAGTCTTTAACAAAAGCTTAGCAAACGAGATACCCATATACATATATAGATTCGTTCATAAAACATGGTCACCATTGTTCACGATTACAGATTATAGGTATGCGTTTATATATTTTTTACACGCTTTGCTCGCGTTTACACACTTTTTAATGTCTCTTTGTGTTACTACTCGGCATAGCCTGATTTTTTTTTTAAAAGCTTCAATTTACAATAGAAGTTCCCTAAAGTGTTAAACGATTGTTTCAAATCTCATTATGAAAGTAATATTGCAATTATTGTAGCGTTTTTTTCTAGAAAATCCTGTAAAGAAAAAGCTGCTGTGTAAATTTCAAATGTAAAGTTATTGTAAAGTTAAATAGCTTTACCTGAACGAACAGATTCATTTCTGCTTTATAAATAGATATAATGTAAAAAACAGATTTAAAGAGTAATCTTACATAAGTACAACACCAAAAAAAATACGAAAAATTCAAATATCAAGGCGAGATGATACCCTAAAATAAAGACAGAATCTTAACGATGTAATTGAAGCAGTCGTGCACAAAAAAATCGACGCGCGGCCCTGGTGTATTGGACAGACCTGCGGTTGAATTTTCCCTATCAAATCTTTAAAATATAGTGGAAATCCTATCACCATAAATGATGAAGTCGTGTAAAAATAATTTTCGGCGCGCAGCTCAGCGTAATGGACGGACCTTAGGTTGACTTTGCCCTAGCGGGCCTAGAAAATCGATCTTTCCGTGGGATTTATATCAATTATTTCTGATGAAAGTATTACTAAAATTCGAAATGAATCTAGAGGGATACAACGAGAAGTTACCAATTCATCGTCTAGAAATATAAACTCTGGTGCTTACCGCTAATTTTATAGTTGAAAAACATTTTATAAAATTGTCAAACCGTTTTACATGAAATATTTCAATCGTTAGGTCCTCGTTAGGGATCCCTCTAGAAACATTTGAGATTTTAGTAAAACGTTCATTAGAAATAATTAAAATGTGAGCGTCGAGCAAACCCCTGTTATTAGCGTCTTACGTCGCCTTAATAAAAGATTTGTGTACCCACCTACCTGAAAGATGGGTACATCTAAAAGATGATTCAATACAACTATTACTGGTAAATTAAATGAACTTTTGTTTTTTTGTACAAGTATCCGGGAACAAAACTAAGAAAAACTTAATGAATGGTAACTCATTAAAATGATTTAATAAATTATGCCGCAAATAGAAAATGGTATTATGCCTTCGTTTGTTTTATTGTTTATCTAGCTGACTCTAGGGTTATACGTAGGAGACACATATGTCATTTTCGACTTTTCTGTAGGCCGTTTTAAGATATACAATTCCGTTATATATTATTTTAATGTATCTCAAAAAGTTTAGCCAGCGATAGCAATGAAAGCACCCGAAAATATTTTTTTCCGATTGCATACAAAACATCGATTTTTCACTACTTTCTATAAATGTAATATGCATATTTTAAATACACAAACCTTCCGGAAAGAATTCCCTAAATGATAGTGAAAACGCTATCAAAACCATTTGCGTAGTTTAGAAGAACTAAGCGCACAAACAGACGCGGATAGCGACTTTGTTTCATACTATTTACAGATAAATTCTATTATAAGAAATAGATGAAATACGAACAGTACTGCTTTGTGCGTTTTATTTTTCGAATAGCTGAGAGCAAAGCTTGATAGGAACCTTGTGTTACGGTTTTGATCTTCCTAGAATAGATTATAGATGCTGGGCATTGTACATAGTGTATACATTGCACAATGTATATATTGTATAACGTATAACCTCAGGTGAGTACCTAGTAGGTAGGTACTAACTACTATACCTACACCTTTGCTTGCACGGCATTATAATATATTGCAAAACTGATTCTTCGATAGCCAGATGTACACTGGAATGTGAATCCACAACAGATGGGGAGATACAAAGTGAGTTGCGCCATATTTGTGTGAATCGTGAGTTTCGAGATGAGTATATAACTCGTTTTCATGTGTAGGCTGTAGCTTAATTACTACGAAAACACGAAGAAGTTACGTAGCTAATTTGTAATTTTTCATTAATATTCTTGAGAGAATTCGTATATTCTAACTACATACATCAAATTAAGTACATATATTTTCAGGCAAGACCGTTATGCTTGATTGCCGATGTTTTTTTTGATCAAACGCTAAATTAGGCCGAGAATCTGCATTTAACTTGATTTTAAATATAATAATTAACCAAATGTGAAGGAGCATGAAACAACCCAACTTTAGGTATACACAATATAAAAACTATTTTAGTTTTACTGCCCGGTTTCGCTAAAATTATAACACGCTTTTTCTAGATTTATTTATAGAAAACTCCATAGCTTAGGATTGATATAGCGTTGGGAGTTGAAATAGTTACCATAATCTAAAAACTTCAGAAAGAAAAATCAGTTCCAAGTTTCATGACACCAGAGCTCACTTACTCACTACGAGATTTTTTTGGTACATTTAATACGAGTAAAAACTAACGATAATTACATGACGGAAAACGACTGTAATGTAATGAATAATTCTGAATCATTTATGCAGGTACTTATTGCAATCTTATTTCGAAATAATATATTTCAATATACCTGCAGAACATTGTATGAATGAAGCATTTAATATAAAGCAAATTCTGATATACGCTACTGTTAAACGGAAAACTTAAAAAATACGTACATAAATTTTACGTGTGTTGCAATTTATGTTTGTAAAAAATTTACAGGTCAGATAAGTCACGAACAACCGTATTGAATAGCGAAACCATTATATTCTCTATATAAACCTCTGCTTTAAATAGTGTAGCGAATATGGACTACACATGAGGACTGAAGATGAATCGGTGAACGTTGAATATGGATTTAATTATATTATCATTATAGTCATCGAAGATGTGTACGTACCTATTTATCAAGGTTCTATCTTTTACTTTTATTAGCATACACCTACAATTTTTATAAAAAAACCTGTTTTGATCATTTTTATTCGCTTCATGGAAAAATAATCTTCAAGGCACTGATAAAATATCATCTACTTTATACACCGATTTAAAAACTTTACTCATTGTAAAAATAGGAGAGAAAAAAGATTAACGTATATCGAACATTATTTGGCTTTCAAATCTTTTTGAATTATTTTTTTATGAAATATCCAGAATTATATGTAACGAAACCTGAGTTGAGTCGAACACAGTATTCAAACAATTGCATTGCTAGCATACAGCAAGATTAAAAAATTTCAAAAGGAACATCAGTCAGGAAAGAATGAAAAATAAAAGTTAATCTTTTAAGAATATTCGAATTCGAAGATCGTATATACTTGGTCTCACCCTCTTGCTAATGAAAATAAGTAAGCAAGACGAAATGCTATCTCTCAGAGACTTTTCGCTAGGAAATCACCGTCCGAAACAATATCCATAGTAATACGTTAGGTTGTTTGAAAAGGCTTTAGCCGCATTTGGTGACCAGATCTGATTAGTCAGGTACTTCCCCATCATCATCTACGCCAATTGGGATGCCATAGTCTCACTGGCTCCAAATGGTTATTAAATATAAATTTGTTTTCCAAAATGTTTACATAGTTTTTCACTGAATTATTTTTAATACTGTGTAGAAGGTCAGTGGAATCTATAGGGTATTTGGTGGGATGAATCCTTATATGCCAAATTAATATGGAGAAGGATGTAAATTAACATATTATGGTATGCATTGGATAACGTCACTCAAGGAAAACTGGTAAGTTATTAATTTAATCGAAGGTTATTGAAAATATACAAAAATAATCATTCACAAAGACATTATTAACATTAAAAAAAACAACATGTTTTGCCATAAAATTGAAAGAATTCGTTAAATACTACACCATTATGTTAACAAATTATAATCGTGCCTTGTTTTTTAAACAATTTATGTTATTTAAATTATATTCTAATTTTGATGCACTTATTATACTTCAATTTAGATTTCCGCTTGGTGTAATGGCTTGAAGAACGTTTTACCGGAAATACACCTAAACAATACAACAAAATGAGCCAATTTAGAAAAAAATTGCCTATTGTAATGGAAGGAAGAGTGATTTGAAAAAAATAGAATTGGTATTTCTTTTGTTTGGAAAATTTAATCTGTTATGAAATTTAATCATTAGAAAGGTCGCCAGAATTTAAAAAACGTTTACTTAAATTTTATTGAACAAAATTTTAAAAATGATTCTTTTTTCGTGATACTGAATTTAACTGACGATAAATTTTAAAGTCTGAATGAGAAATGATGGTACGAATAGAATGTAAAACTCTGAGAAGATTAATGGAGAAAATAAAAAAAAACTTTTTGTTACAGGCGTGTGACAGGTAGGAATTAATTGTTTGAAATACGAGGTAAAGGTCCAAGTGTTTTTTGATTAGGGACATAAATTTAAATGAATTTGAAAGATTACCAAAATCGCTAACAGTTAAATATACCTATGGAACCCTAAAAAAAAAAACCGATAATTTGTTTAATAAATTACTAATTTCACACGAAGAAAAATGAATATTAATGATTTATTATAAATCTCTTCAAATTGTTGGTAATTCAGTTAGAAACGGGACTGTAGGCCGCTTCCTAATAATATTAAATTTGTGACAATATTAACACGTGTTCGTGCACCTGCGTTTGTCTTAATAATGTATAATGACGAAATGCGAAAATTTTTATGAACACGTGTTGAGAGAACGTGACAATGTTATTTTACTAAAATTTTAGCATCAGGAAACCTATCAATTCATTCTTTAACTGCCTGCTATCCTATTTTTAACCGGATTACGAATAAATTTAAGAGATTCTTAATAATTTTGCAATATTTTTTTATCAGTTAGTTAAGGTGTATTAAAATGACCTTCTTTGAATTGACAATCGAAAGTTACGTGAATGAAAAATTTAACAAAATAATGGCACAATAATTGATTACATAATATATTAACAGAAACATCGCTTATATAGTCTATTGAAGCAGGCACCACTTATTGCGTTATACTTGTGGGTGGTATTTAATTAACAATTTTGTTTCACGTTATATCTGCTCCGAAAAACAAATCTACAATAAGGTAGGTAGTATATATATCACCAAAACCACATTCCAAGGGCGGTCGTTTAAACGAAGGCATACCTGAAGACGAAAACATAATATCGCAAATGTTATTTCCAAATAGTTCGTAAGTCGACACAAGATTCTAATAACAGGGTTTGGCCCAAGACTCACAATTTAATTAATTCTGACGAATTCGTATGGTTAATATATACATTTTTAGACCGATCCCTGTGGATATAAATTATTTATATTTGAGCTTAATAAAAACAGTACCTTACCATTCAAATGTTTTATAATATAACTATAAAAATTAGCGGTAAGCGCCAAATTTTATTTTTCTAGACGATGAATTAGTAACTTTCCTAATGATTCCTCTAGAAACACCTGAGATTTTAGTAATACGCTCATCGGAAGTAATTAAAATTAACCCCACGAAAGATAATTTTTTATGCCTGCTAGGGAAAATTTGATTGTAGGTCCGACTGTTGTTTTAACACGACTTCATTTCTTATGTTGTTAAGATTTTCGCTTTATTTTAGAGATTTGCTAAGGCAAATTCAACCATAGGTCCGTCCAATATACAAAGCCGCGCGTCGCATATTGTTGTGCACGGCTTCTATGCTTACGTTGTTAAGATTCCGAATTTATTTTATGGTTTGATTTGATTCGTCTTAAGAGAAAAAGCAACACTTTACAAATCTTATTAATACATTGCATGGGCAATGATAACTGATTAAAATTTTATTGCATCGTTTCTTGGAAAGGAATGCCGGAAACGTAGTTGTCGAGTATTTTATTATAATATATAAGTATATATAATTTATCGTAAAACTAAGAGCGATTGTAATTTCTCTATATTTTTTAACAATGTGTACAGGCAAAGCATTTTGAAGGGGACTCGTTTGAAAGAATTTTGCACAAGGATAATTTCAAAAAAGTTTTTCGAACTAGTTGGGAGCATCCACCCGCAGTCCCCTATTACCACCCATATGCCATAATAATATAATATAATAGTACAGTTTTAGATAATTATGTTCACCTAGCATCAGTACTTTTAGAAGAAAACCGTTTACGTTTAGACTCGCGAAATAGGTCCACATTACCATAATAAGTATATGTTTTTTTAATTAAATTAATTGTAAGAAATCGGATTTATGTACCTATTAACTATACTCTTTGCACCTACCTCATATTTAATTTAAAAAAATCAAGATTATAAAACAAAGCATCAAGCATCAAAAAGGTAATAGCAATGTTAATCCATCCCGTACAGTACTACACAAGTAAGATTCCTTTTAAAATGATTTTCCTGTACTTTACAGCAATCTATCGATAAGTTACTGTACTTTTATTATTTCCTTATTTGAACTATACGACCTCCCGCGTATACTAGTAATAATAAATTTCTAATAGTTTTAATTTTCAACTACGTAATCTGACTTGAGTTGGAAGGTTGCTAGTTTTTCACGTAGCTGTAAACAAAGTTTTTGTTCATGCACATAATATTATTTGTTATACAGATTAATACGCACGGAGAAAAATGATCTTGTTAAAAAAGTGATAGCATGCCGATTTCCTGATAAAATATTAGTCAGTCAGAATATTTCGTACAAGTGTTCTTTTACGAATAAATATCACAACGGAATGCGACAATATCAATTGCAGTATTTGTATGAAATACTCGCTTTTAACTGATACTTTGTTAGAAACTCAGTCAATTCATTATTTAAAGGCCTGCATTTCCGTTTTTAACGGGAAAATGAATAATTAAATAATAATAATAAATTAACAATATTTTATATCAGTAAGTTTTCTCCGTGCGTATGATGGCTTAAAATTTCGTTGCTACAACTTCCGCTATGAAAATTATTAAGCAGTATTAACTATTTTAATATGAAGCTTGCAGTTAAGTTTCGATATTTATGTTGGAGGTGGCGAGAGTCACAATTTTACCTTTGGAAAAAGTTCAGTTGTTCACTTAATAAAAGTAGGAGACAACGTGTGTGGAGGCTGTTCATAAACCCGAATTGGAAATAGTAAAGAGTAAAATGATAACAAAATTTGTGAAAAAATAAAACGTAATTTATGATGAAAATTATGATTTAAAATAAAAAAATGTATTAATATTCGGTATGACATACCTAAGTATATTTAAATAGTGAAATTTTTTATGTACGGATCAAATGATTGCATCATCGGCAATAAAATAAAACATGTTATTATAATTTATAGATGTGATTAGTATCTGAAAAACATGTTTCTATTGTTTGTTGCTAAGTGCGTGCATGCAAAAAATGTTTTGATAGCCGTTTTTAAATTTCTCCCAGCTAATAAATTCGTAGTCAGATAACGTTCCACGGCAATTATTTTGCTCAATGAGACAAAAATTTTCACCGTAAACCTGGTGATGGATTGGCACGTGTTTTCAACCCGTTTTTATAAATTCGAATTCACGAATCCGGATTCGAATGCGTATGAGTTTTTTTGAACTATTCGATATTCGAATTCACAACTCTAATAGTAAGTACACGTATTGTATGTTGTAGATATTTTCTTCACAAGATGGTGAATTATGTATGAACTTCACGCGCCCGTGTACTGGTAATATGCTGTATCTCCAAAAAGCTAGTTTTGTGGAGATACAACATATTGACAAATCATGCGACCCTCATGTGTGTCCCACACGGCAACGGCGTTGTAATGGCAAAATAGCGTATTTGTGGGGTTGTCCTGGTAGGATGCTATATTTTAAGTTGCATTGTTCTGTCACTACATTTTTTGCAGTTAAAGTTTTTTGCCATCATCAATTCCTTGGAAAGTAACCACAATAAACAAATAAAAGTAAGTTCACATGATATAACTCAACAAATGGAATTGATTGATTGCTGTAAAGTCAAAATGCTGTATCTATACATACGGCATATTGCCATCTATCCGTGTTTTAATGTTTCGAATTAGAATTGGCAATTAGCTAGTATAATTATTGCGAGACCTGGAGATGAAAGGTTAGAGAGTTTGAAGATCATCATTGCTATTGGAAAGGACGTAAGTACCTACTGAGACAGTTCTGCCGCGGGCGAGGCGAAGTCGACGGGAGAAAGCGGATTCAGTCAACGCCATCTCCGGCTACGGGTTATGCAAGAACTGATCTTGGATCATAGGTGAAGAACACATCATATGTGACGTTACCGTGGTTTTAATAATTTTTTGTGTACATCAGACCGTGAAAGATGGCATTTAAAAAACATCGATAAAAATGCAGCGACTTCGTATAGATTGCAAGATATATAAGGCTCATAGTAAGTGTTCAAAAAGAAGAAGAAGATTTTTAAAGGGAGCGCGCTAATAATAAAATAGAGCAAAAACATCTCGAAATTACATACACATAGTATGTTAAATAATAACAGAAGTGGATGTGTGTTTTTATAACTGTCGGAGCATTCTTTGTATCTAGGGAAATTCATATAATTACTCTTACAACTCCGCCCATGTATAAGGATCATACATAAACATATTAAATACAGATTATACATATACATGTATTTTTTAAAAGCTTATAACTTAAACCCCCTTACTAATAAAGTATTCAAGGGAAGTTTGGTATACGTAGGTAGAAATTTGGTGTCTAAAATCAAATTTTATATGAATTTCCATAAAAGCCAAACCGGTTTCGATTTAGTCATGTAAAAAAGTCGATTCAACCGTAAACGGTTCAGAAAAATTAAATGATCTAAACAAATTTACAGCGTTTTAAATTATGTTAGTTCGTAATATAATTTTTTTTATCGTTTGTCAAAATTTTAACCCATTTATAAGATAAAGGTCGATGACCTTTAAAATGTACATACCTATAATAAAGATGATTGTGTCATATTTTTCAAATATAATACATTTTTAAATCCTAGAGTTCGGTCTACAAAATTGTGCAGGCATCAAGCTCCATTGTTTAAAGAATTTCTAAGCCGTTATATAACATATTCGTTGCAAACTGAATGTAAAATGGATGTAACAATTTTGTCTATTGTTAAATATTATTATTGAAGCTTGAATTGTTTGTTATTCAACAATAAATTGAGATTCATCGTTTTACTTTGTACTTTTTTTTTATTTGATAGCAAAGTAAAATTTTATTGAAGAATGGTCATTGATATAAATATCTACACATTGTAAGATGCGCCTGAATATAGACAACTGTATTAGCACTTAAGCATTTTATTTAAGAATAGTTCTTATCTGGGCGCAAATGCTAAAGACAATTTCGTCCGCATAATATCCCCAAAATAAATACTTTCGCATCTTGTCTATGGACTACGTGTGACCACGTGTTGACCGATTTTAAATAAACCACAAAAATTATTATCAATTTAGTATTTGTACCGTAAAGCTTCCGGAAGCTGATTTAAAACTAATTCATTGCGGTTTTCATAGATTATTTTATGACGGAACATTTAATAATTTAAATACATATAGAAATTCAATATAAATAGGATTTAATAAATCACTCACCAATTCCGGAGCCAATGATTGCGTTCTTCAGTAAACGGTGATTTCACAAATAACGACATGCATTCAACAATGAAAAATGGTGCATAGATAAATATATATGTCTTTAAAAGCCTCTTCAATATTTAAATTAAAACAATTTATTGTTTTACATTGAACATAAAAAAGGTACAAATTTGATTAACGTAATACAATAATGTTAGCCTATCTTACATTAGATTCTTAACTTAATGACGAAAACACTTAAAAACTAGTATATTTGAATGCCTTATATATAACCTGATCTTATTTGAACATTAATAAAACTCTAAACATACCAATTGCGCGAACACTTAACATCAGACACATTTAAAACATATTTAACATTCTAAATAGAAAATATACAAAAGATACAGATTTTTACATTGAGTCTTATAAATTATAATATATTAGAATATCCTCATTTATTCTTCTTGACGTTTTTAATTCTACTATTTTGTTATATTTTCTATTCCTCTTGTTAAAATGTGCCTGCAATTATTTGTACTGCACTTAAAAATATCTTAATTGCAAACCTATCATGCAGTGAATAAAATTAATTAATATTATTATTAATACGTATGTGTACTGTTTGCTTTTAATAAAATTAAAGTTTGATTGTGCGTGGAAACATGCTAATAATTCTGTTCATTCATTGCTTTAAAATGCATATAATAATGCGTGTTGTTTTCTCTTTCTGTGTACATACTGTACTGTATTGTAATTTTATTAACTTACGAACAGTACGACTAAATAATAACATTTATTTATTTACAATTATTTAATATGGTTTTATTCTTTTGATCACTTCTGCACGTTATGTATTATGACACATAAAGCGCGTGAGCACTGGTGAGTGTTACTATCAATGTTCATAACGAGTAGCTTTGGGATTAAACTTTACCGGAAAGTCTGTGCAATCTACCGAATAAGAGCCACACCCAGGGAAAGCAGATTGGATGTATTACCATGCGTGTGAGACTGGTTAAACGGGACACAATCTTCCGGAAAACCAAGGTTGTCGGCATCAGTCATTGTTATATTACTGGCCGGTGTTGAGTTAGGCCGACAATGGGGTAATTGTTATGTTCCATTTTACCCAACAATCCATCGACAACTATTCTTCACTGACCTGAGTTGTAGCATCTGTCGTGGTCGTGGTTCTCCTCGCAAACAGTGATGACCGCAGTATAGATGGCCTGAAAGGCTTTATGGAAATGCTTTTACTGGAATTCGGGGTGTAACTGGTGACCGGAGCTTTCGGTTGTTCAGTTGTGGTTGGACCAGGCTTGAACTTGTTTGGTTCATTCTTCGTTTTCCTCGCGTCCACTGGGGTGTTCTGGGTTCTGATCGCGCTGAATCTTGACTTGCCGGACGTATAACTATTTGTGCGATTGTACTTCGGCGTTGTGAATGGGATATTTTTCTCCAGCGTACTTTTGTAGGATCGTTTAGCTCCGTTTGGACTTGCTGCTGAAGGTGTGAAAGCGATTCTGGTAATGTTACTAGACTTTATTTGGCTGTTTTGGTAGCGTCTGGTGGAAGGCAATTTCGGTCGTTTTGCGGCGGCTTTTGACAGGGTGCTGTTTGTTTCAGGAACGGGTTCTACGTTTACTAAAGATATTTTCGAGTCTGCAGGAGAAGCTGTTGTAGTTTCATTCGATTTGGCAACGAACACTGGCGAACTTAATTCTGTTGTAGCGATTGTTTCGTTCTGTACAGCAGGTTGTGAAGGTTCGACTATGGTCACGGTTGATGATTTTGTTGTGGACTCACTTGATACAGAAACCGATTGTTGCAGTACAACTTGATCTAAATTAGTAATGGAAATAACAATAGGTTCAACGGTTGTAGTTTTTGTTGTCGTTGTTGAAGCTGATGAAGAATGTTGGGAAGTTGATATTGAATCAGTTGTTGAAGGAGTCTCTTTATTTTCTACAGTTTTAACATCGGAGGGCTGATCGAGGATTGTAATCTTGATCGGAGAGTTTAGAGTAGGTTGATCCTTTATTACTAACGCTTCTACTGCTGCTGGAACTCCCATAAAACCTTTTTCCTTATTCAAAAGTTTTTCTTCATCAGGTGATAGAACTTGAATTTTTACAAAATTAGTTATTGCTCTTGCATTTTCCATTCTTGTAGTTTCATTCAAAGTAGTAGTATCGCTTACTGTGCTCACAGTTTCCACGGTAGGTTGAATGTAAACGGGTGACTGAGGTGCGGCATAAACAACAAATGGTTGAGGGCCAGGCACCAAATCAGCACCTACAAGTTTTGCGGTGATAGTGGCATTAGCTTTAAACAAACCTTCAAGTGTCAAAGTAGAGGATTCAATGGGATTGTTAGACTTTTGTGGGACTTCCTCTGCTTTCTTATTATTACGTCTGTCATCTAAATCTACAGCGCCCGGAACAAAATAATACTGCGGCGTTGAGGGTTCTTCAGTAGTCGTGGTTGTACTTGCTTTGAAGGTGGATGTAGAAACGCTAGCTTCGGATGTGGATGTGGATGTGGATATGCTCGCTTCAGATGTAGTAATGTTATCAATGACAGTTGTACTCTCAACTATGAACACTTTATTTTCACTCAAACTATTATCCTGATCTTCTGTTTCTACAAAAGATTCCACGTAATCAGCATATCCATTTTTATGACTGTATGCAGCAGCCACACTTTCAGAAGCAATCAATTGTTCTTTTCCACCGTCGTTATTCAAAGCCCTCGCATTCCTTGCTTCGTCAATCCTTATCGGATTGAACGGTGGATTTTCACCGGGATACTCATGGCTCAGATTTGTTAAATATTTTGGTATATCTCCTTCAACAATTTTAATCAAGGTAAATCTACTAACTTCTCCAATTTTGTCTAATGTCGGCTTCTTTTCTTGCATGATTTCACCAGCTTCGATCAATCTACTCTCATTTTTGCTATTCACCCTATGTTTGTCTTGTTTCGAAGAAACCTCAACAACTCTACTGACAGCAAACAGACGATCCAAAAACGAATTGGTTTTAATAGAACCATGCTCATAAATCATCTCTGTTGACATTTCAACCACGGGAGAATCGGTTGAGGTATTCAACACAGAATAAATGGTATTTTCTTCAGTATTCTTAAGGGTTGTTGTTAATTGATCAGAATTGTTTACTGCAAATATGTGATGGGGTTCTGTAGTTGTTGTTGTTTCATTTACTTCAGATTCTTTCAGGCTCTCAAGGGTAGTTTGAATTTTCACCACATTGCTTGTCGTTGTTGGATAATTCTCAGAAGTACTTATTACTGCCTCAGTAGTTTCTGCTACAGAAGATTCATCGACGGTGGTAATTTCTGCAATTTCCGAGTTTTCAGTCATAGATAACCAATCGAATTCCGTATTAGGTATGTCATTGATATATGTTGTAGTTTCCTGATATACTTCTGTTGTGTATTCACCATTTTCGTCAGTAACAGTTTGCGACGGAGAAACAGGCGTGGTAGTTGTGAATCGTTTGGGATTGCTGAAAAGCTGTTTTTGCTTTGCTTTGAGGGCTTCTTTGTCTACTTCTAGTGGACTTTCAGCTGTTGGTTTGCCCGATGTAAATTTACGAACGAAACCCTTACTAGCTGTTTCCGTTGGAGGTTGTGTAGAACTTAACCCAAATCGGGTTGGTCTATTCGGTTGGAATGCCACAGGACGGTTAAATCTCTTGCTTGCTGCATCATTACTGGTAGTCTGATTAACTGGAGTATTAACTGGACGGTTGAAACCTAGAGGTCTATTTGATTGACGACCACTTGGCAAACCTGATCGGCTTGGAACAGATGGAGCAGATGGTCTCTGTGGAGAAATAAATCGATTAATTGTTTTGGGAGTTGTGGTGACCTTTTCACCATCTTCATCGACTTCACTATCATATTCTTCACTGTCTTCGTTGTCTTCATCGTCTTTATCTTCAACATCGTCACCTTGATTTAATGCAAATATATCAGGAACTCTAGCTACAGGTCCTCGTGTAAATAGTTGATCAACGGGTACAAATACAAGCTTATCTACTACATCAGTTTTTTCCGTTGGTGAGTCTTCTTCGCTGTAGTCTACCTCTGCATTAGCATCATCATCAGTGGTGGTAGTGCGTGAGGTGGTGAATGGTTTTCTTCCAAATGGTTTAACACTAAATGTAGGTCGACGGGTGAGTCCTTCGATTCGAGGCCTGTCTGTAACAACATTAGTTTCTCTTTCTGATGGCAATATGGGTGTCGTGTATGGCCCATTATTATATTTTCTGCTGTATAGTTTGGCAGTAGTAGATGCTTCCGTAGTAGTTGATAGATTATTCAATAGCCTTTTAGGTGGTCGATAAGATGGCCTATAACGTTGAGTTGTTGTTGAGGAGGATGTACTAGGATCTACGTCGATTTCGGGCTCTGCAGCATCTGTGGAAATTAAATTCTCGTAGTTTGTGGTGAATTCTTCAGCAATTTCAGGTTTATCTGTCACAATTTCAGGTTTATCTGTGGCAGTTTCAGGTTTATCTGTAGAAATTTCAGCTTTTACTGTAGTGATTTTATTTGAATTTGATTCTTCCTCGGTTTTTGTTTCCAAAATATGAATTTTTCCATCTTCTGTTAGAATTGGTTTAAGTTTTTTCCTTATTACTTTCCTGATCCTTTGCAACGGTGCTTTAGTAGTTATGTCTTCAACTTTGTTCGAAATATTCTTTTCGGTTTCAATCAATTCGTTTTGAATTGTTTCTGTGGCTGTTTCTTCCGCAGCAGTGGTTGAAGTAGCTGGCCTTCTTTTTAATACTTTTCGAATTCGTAGCTTTCCTGTTTCATTTTTTCCAATTCCAACAACTTCAGCCACTGTTACTTTATTACTATCAATTACTGTACTTTCAGTAGCTGGAGTGTCGGATAATGTGGTTCTTGTACGTAGTTTTTTTACTATGATTCTTTTCCGTGGCCGATCCACTAATGAATCAGGGTTTTCAGCAATATTTTCATTTTCGTCAATATTTGTTTCTGAGAGCTGAATGCCCTCCAAATTTTCTTCCAAATTACTGTTCTCAACACTTGCGATACCCGACTTCAAAAAACTAGCTGATGGTCTCCTCAAAAGAAGAAGTCCACTTCTATTGTTAGATTGACCGAGCAAGATATTAGAATTTATGACTTTGGTTACGTTGATAGAACTGGTTGGTATTGCCGGTGTTTGAATTCTGTTCCCCTCTTCTTTAATGGCAGAGCCTATTGAGTTAAGGCCATAAGAAATTTTAGCACCAAGCTCGTTGTCTTCTGATATATCTGAATCATCTTCCTCTATTTCTTCGTTTACAGCTTCAGTTGCTCGAGTAAATGGTCGAGGAGTAAATCGAATAATCTTTCTTGCTCTAGGAACTGCTGATGTTTCTGAAGCTTCTGTATTTTGATCGGAATCATAATCTCTTGAAACTGATCGGGTTGTTGTAAACCTTCCAGCACGAATAGTTGTACCTTGTCTTTGGGTTAGCACCGGAGTTAAGGATGAATCGCTATTTTGAGAGTCTTCAACGGGCTCTTTAGTAATTGCTGTAAATGTTGGCCTGAATCTCCTATTTACTTGGGTATTCCTAAATCCCGTTGAGATATCGGACCTACTCGTGTCATCGCGTTTCCTGTTGAAATCGAGAGCAGTCAAGGAAGATAGGTCGGCAGCTTCAAAACTGTTGAATGATGGTCTGAATTGACGTCTGGGTTGTGGCCGTTTCGATGAAGTTTCTAAAACTTCTGATTGGTCGTCATTTTCACTCGCGTTAATTTCAGAATCTGCTGCTCGACTGGTAGATGTTTGTAGTTTTCTTGTTCTAAATGAAGATTCAGTTCTTCTAGGTGCGAATCTCCGAGTACTTTGTAAACTGTTTTCAGTACTAGCCACTGAAGATTGAGTCTCTTCGTTAGTATCATTTGACACTGGTCCCAATTTCCTGACTCTAAACCTTGATTGTGGTCGCACAAACTTTTTGCTGCCATAGTTGGCTTCCTCGCCATCAGTTTTCTTGTCTTCGCCACTCTTATTTTCATCACTTGCTGGAGTTGTGGAGCGTATTTTCCGTACTGTTGGTCGGTACCTATCTTTACGAATAGTTTCGTTTGATTCGCCTAAAACACTGTCGTGACCTGCATCTTCATCAATATCCTCTTTCCCTGAGTCTGACCCGATATCATTATCTAAGCGTGATCTTAACAAAGATGGTGATGATGTGTTGGATGATGGAGACAAACGTGTGCGCTTAATATTAACATATTTCCTGTCAAAACTCACCTTATTTGTTGTTGGATCAGTATTGTCTGGAGGGTTAGCCGTGGTTGAGGTTGTTGTCGTGGGACGAGTTCGTTTAGCAAACAAGGGAATCTTTTGGGTTGTGGACTGGGGCTTTTCAGAGAATGTTACATCAGTTGTGTAAGAAATGGAATCGGGTCCAAGAGAATTGCTTCCCTCATCTTTAGATTTGGGAATATTAGAAAGGGTTGTTATTTGAGAATTGAGAACAGACGAACTGTCTTTTTTTATGATTCCGTTTTCAGAAGCAAACGAAGGGGATGCGATATCAATATTGATATCGTTGATCTCCGTTACATCATTTTGGCTATAATAAGTGGTGGATTCTGATACTTCAAGGGGTGTAGTATTGGGGAATCGGGAAACAGTCGCGTATTTGGGAGATGTCATAACAGGAGACTGTGTTGAGGAGGACGGGGTAGCCGGGGCATCCTTGGATACACCGCGCGGTAAGACGGTTGATTTTTCAGTTGCGTCATTTTCTTCTGAAGATGACGGCAAAGTTGTAGAACGCACTCTTTGGATGGATTTATACCTGTAAAAATTAAAAGGTATTTATTTTGTTCGGAATATTTACATGTGCAAACATGTTTTTGGAACCATTGAATCAACGAGGGAGTACATATATCAAGATTTAAAAAAATATATTATATCTTACTTGGATGATGTAGATTCCTGGGTTTCTGACTTGAATCTTGATTCTACTCTAGAATCAAATCCTTGGACGCCGTTTTTCACGTCATTATCATCGGACGTAGATTCAGTGTTATCTCGTTCAAACAGTGCGTTTCTGAAATATAACATAGACAAATAATTAATATTTATTTTTTGGAATAACTTTATTGAGTAAAACCTCAAATTGTAATATTTAATTATTTAAGACAATATTAGCGATTTCTAAACGAAAATCTGAAACAGAAAAATCAGAAAAGGATACGGTCACATCTAGGACTCGAACCCAGCACCCTTGTCTTTCCGGGACACCGCTCTACCAACTGAGCTAATGGGACCCTATCCCCCTCGGTCACTTTTAACTGTATCATACTTCGAATAAGAACTACCAACATTGTCTTCATTTTTTCACCGCACATTTTTATTGGCAACTATCTTTATGTATGATCGCAAGATTACCAACCAACCAACCGCTCTACCAACTGAGCTAAAGTGTGTCTGAGTAAACTGAGCTAAAGCTGTCCCGGAAAGACAAGGGTCCTGGGTTCGAGTCCTAGATGTGACCGTATCCTTTTCTGATTTTTCTGTTTCAGATTTTCGTTTAGAAATTGCTAATATTGTCTTCAATAATTAAATATTACAATTTGAGGTTTTACTCAATAAAGTTATTCCGAAAAATAAATATTCATTCTAGACTTGCAAAAAAGTCAATAGATGTCGCACATTAAAAATAAGATAGGTTTATCTAAAAAGACGCTGTCTAGATTGCATTTAGTTCGGGTTGAATCTTGCGATCATACATAAAGATAGTTGCCAGTAAAAATGTGCGGGAAAAAAAAAAAAAAATGAAGGCAATGTTGGTAGTTCTTATTCGAAGTATGATACAGTTAAAAGTGACCGAGGGGGATAGGGTCCCATTAGCTCAGTTGGTAGAGCGGTGTCCCGGAAAGACAAGGGTCCTGGGTTCGAGTCCTAGATGTGACCGTATCCTTTTCTGATTTTTCTGTTTCAGACTTTCGTTTAGAAATCGCTAATATTGTATTCAATAATTAAGTAATAAATAATGGAAATTACGTAGTATATTAAGCCAAATGATATTTAAGGACCTTCAGTGTTGGACTTTTATCCGCTCTTATTCAATTAATAATAATACAGTAATAAATACGACTGGGAACAGTAACAACGGAAATCATAAATAAGGCATTTGCATTCGATTTAGAAGCGATGAGATAAGTCATCATGTATTTGGCGAAAAATGTTTAAATTTGATAAAATAAGATATTTGATTAAAATGATCTATAAGCAATGTAATCGAGCAACCAAGTCACAATTTCGATAATTCATGAAGAAGGGGCCTCAGAATGGGTAAAGCACCCAGTGAGGCCCATATTATCAAATTATGTGTTTAAATATATTGCGTATTGAACAAACAAAAATTCTGCTAAGTGAAGAAAAAAAACAATTTTTAAATAGGTACCTTATTGTTGGCTCTGGTTCTGTAGTTGTTGATGGTCTGGCTCTACGGATATTGACGTACTGTGGAAGTCCTGCTCTGGGTGTAGTGGAAGATGGTCTTCTGAAGTCCACTTCTTCATCTTCTTCGTCCTTTTCCTCTGAATCCTCGCTGGATGCTTGGACTGAGTCTTCTGTTGTGGTGGAAGGACGCCCACGGTTTATCGTAGTGTACCTGAAGGAAATCAAAGAAAATAAGTTAGGAAAGAAACTGATTTCCAGAACTTGGCACTTTGCAGAACAGATGATAAGATTTATAATCGAATTCATGGATTCCGTCATTAAATATTACAAGGAAAGACAATATACGACTATTTAAAAAAGTTTAAACATACTGCGGTCTTCCTCTTTTGGAAGTAATTCCCTTCTCAGCGCTTTCAGCATCTTTTCCAGCCAAACCAGAGGCTTGCGGTCCTCTGCTATTTATTTGAGGAGGTGCCCTAGAACAAAATTCACAATAATTAAGTGGAAACTGAAATCAAAACCAAACATATTTGAGGAATAATTGCTTAAACCAAAAAGGGCATTTAATCATAACTATAATGCAGAAATATTTATGTTTTTGTAACGCAGCAAAAACTTTCTAATGCTCTGTTCTGACGTCCTGAAAACCTTTTTCTGTCTCGAATTTCTAGCTCAACACACATATTTTTAATCATGAACTTTAGAAATTTTAAATATCACTTTAACTGTTTATCCAACCAAATTAAATAGTCCAAAGTGTTTTAGTGTCGAAAATCGAACAAAGCCAAGAAGTAAAAGAAGTAATCGCAAAATTCAAATGATTAAGGTGAAATCAAAATTATGCATACTGATTGATTGAGCTATGGTTTGGATTGTTGAATTAAATTGTTAATTACCTTTCTCCATTGGGACGTGTTTGAGATAATACTCTCTCGAACAGCAGCCTGGAGATAGTGGCTGGAGTGGTAGTCTTAGTTCCAGGGCTGCTGGTTCCCGAATTTATATTCCTACTGGCCAAATGTTTCTCAAGTTGCTCTATACCACCTGAAATAATAAACATATTATATTGTTTAGTATCAACTGCAAAAAAATGCAACTTAAATTTATTTCAATGTACTTATTTTTAACGTTAGTCAAAATAAATTTTCGTTGGGGCAATCTTCTCTCTGCAGACTACAGGCGAGAATAATTCAATAGAAGTAGACACACAAATCACATAATTTTCGAAGTGGTGAGGTGTGTCATCTTTCTCTCCTGAGAGTGTACTTTTATTTTTCTCAGTAGAAGTGGCGAAGATATTTATCGATAAAACGTACCTAATTTTTTGATCAGGTCGACAAGTTCCTTGATCACCTTAGGGTCTTCAGAATCTACTTCAGGTAAAACATCTTTGTCATCTTTGTCATCTTCTTCAGATTCGTCTTCTTCCTGTAAAAAATAAAAAAAAAAACATATATTAACTCTGCTCTCCAATAGGCATATCCGTACAAAAGTGGGATTACTTAATGGCAAATCTCTAAAAACGTGTTTTTGACTTTTTCCACTGTGAAATGATTGTTTTAAAGAAATTAGGCCTTTTGTTATCAAATGATTAGATAATATTAAATACTAAATTCTCTGAAACAATATTCTCCAGTTTCAGTCTTTTTTCCTTGCAAGTGACATTAGAAGAATCAGAGGCCTAAAATGGTAGGCAATGGTGGAGAAAAACAGTAGTTGTGTTATTTCGACAGACACAAAAGATTGTAAGCCAAATATGTATCTACCTCAACAGGTGCAGGTGCTACTGTGGTAGTTCCTCTAGCCAACAGGGTCGTCTTGCTTGTAGCCGCTGTGATCCTACCAATTGGATTCCTGGAGGTGAACAGTGCAGCCAAGTTAGATGGGGGGCGCGCGCTGGTGGTGGTCCGGGGCGTGGCGGAGGTCTCCGGCTTCTCAGTGGTAGTAGTCGTGGTGGTCCTCGGGGCTGCAGGGGGAGCGCTGGTCACGACGGCCTTCTTCACGTTGCAGACCACATTGCGGGAGAAGTCACAGGAGTCAGCGGCCTTGTTGAAGAACAGTCCTGTCAAAAGATTAACAAATTTAGAATAAGATCTATATGTTCTTTTTCTGGTATCATCGTCCCTTGTTGGTCATCATCGTGTAACTTAAATTATTGTATTTAATTGTATCATACTTGGAATAAGAACTAACAACATTGTCTTCATTTTCTCACAGCACATGTTATATTAAATCAAAATAAAAATAATATATATTTATCTAAGACACTGGCTCGGCTTGAATCTTGCGATCATACACTTTATGTGTTTATCTTTATACATAGAAGCCAATAAAAATATACAGTGAGAAATTGAATACATTATTTGTACTTAATCTTATCTTAACCTGGGTCATCAGCATGGTATTTTTTTTTTAATTTTAGTTTATTGGGGAAACAAACAATCAGTTTTAAACTTTTATATAAATAATTACATTTTACATGTTGCATTAACCAGTGAAGTTTCCACATAAATTTCATGTTACACACAGAAAAAAACATAAAAACACCTTAGTGAAAATAATGGAGATATCTTAGAAATTTTACACACAGCATCATCAATCTTCTCAATGTCGCTCCTGTGATCAAGATATTGCATTTCATTATTATATTTTTTCATAGGAGGTTAAAATTACTTTTTATAGACATATTTTCGTCATGAGATCAAATGATTTCACTTCAATTTAAATCTGATTCGGTATTTATCAACACTCTCCTTGAATTGTTATGTTTTTTTTTTAAATTTTGAATGAAATATTTCCACGGAGAATTGTATTACATTTTACGAGGAACATACCTGATGGGCAAGTAAACTGATGAGCCACAATTCCAAGATTAGATGGTCCACTGTCCAAACACCAGAAGTACTTCTTGCAGTCGCGAGGATGAGGGAAGAAACCTTCTTCTTCGCACTTGAAATCTGGAAAAATTAATAAGACATTTAAGGGCATTTTCGCCAAAATTTGTAAAAGATTTTTGGACTTTCCATTCCGTTACTTTTAAGTTTTATTTATAAGTTTTCACAAATACCAGATTACTAAAAGCCAGGATTTTTTGTTCAGTTTAAAAAATCTGGGACTAGGGAATGCAATCCAGCAAGAAAATGTCAATCCAGGTATTTGCGGGACTGAACAATCTTAGTCCCGCTGGATCCAGGTATTTGCGGGATCCAGCAGAATGGACTTAGATATCTAATCAATCATATAATAAAGACCTAATACCTCGATCTACCAACCTTGCTTTTAGAGTTTTAAATTTATACCTATAATAAAACAAGTTCTTTGGGACATTTTAAATGATTTATTAATAGGTATACCTTTAGTTAGACATAGGTAAAGTTTAAGTCATAAATTGGCAAAGAATAAGATAAGACATAAATTTACATAACATACCCGCCTCGGAACAGACTTTATCTAGTGAGGTGGGTAAAAGAAATCTATGTACACAAATGAAAATAAAATAAACGCCCGGATTGCCGGCACTGAAACTGAAACTGAACTGAAACTTAAATTTAAATAATAACGTTCACACGATAAACAATATTCTTGTACAATAAGCATCATAAGTATAATTAAACATTATTTTGGAAATAGCTTCGTAAAAAAGTTAAAGTATTAATTGTGTCATCTGATACGGCTTCTGATATTGGACACAAGGTAGCCAGCGGCTGAAAAAGCTCGTTCAGCTTCCACGCTGGTTGGCACAATAGTCATTAGCGCATTGTAAGTGAATTGAAGGTATGTGCCTTTTAATCCACCGGACTCGAAGTAATTCAGAGTAAGTGAGGGTAAATCTGTAGTTGCTCTCTTTCAGCTTTAAAAGATCTTGAATAACCATCATTTTTATTGTCTTGCCGTAATTCATAACCATTAATTTGATAGAATAAGACGATGTTGGTAAGTTAAAACCCCCGGCTTTAAAAAGATCTCGCAAATCCGACGAGGTACAGAAAACTCGGAATGGTAAACCATCTTTAGACACCATTCGTGATACCCTCTTTTCGACGGTATTGTTTTCGCTTGATAAATGGTCAGTGATTTTATTTGTTGATGGTTGAGGTTCACAATGAGCCGATGTGGAAGAACTGGAAGTTGATGCAGTTGTAGAAGCTTCTCTGTAATCCCGCCAGTCCAGCGGGATCCCGCAAAATTTTCGACCGAGATTAGTCCCGCAAAATGTCTGCGGGATCTCGGTATTTCGGGATCCCGGTATACCGGGATTACATTCCCTATCTGGGACTAACTACCATAATATGTACTCCACAGCGCCCTTGAGGTGTTTTTGCACAAAAACGGCGCTATACAAGTCATCCAAGTATTATTATTATTATTATTATTAATTGCCCAGAATACTAATGAAGGGTAATAATGTAGATTCTGGTGGTTATCCTTAGGAGATAGACATGTACCGTATTGAAGTTTTTTGTATGCCTTTTTAAGACATACAATTTCGTATTACATTATTTTGATGTATCTGATAAGGTTTAGCCAGCGTTAACGATGTAGTGTCAAAAAACATATTGTTACGACTTGATTATAAAATATTGACTTTTCTCTACTTTCCATAAATAAAATATGCATGTATTATATATGTAAACCTTTCGGAAAAAAATTCCTAAATGATGGTGAAAACCGTATAAAAATCCGTTGCTTAATTTTTAAGAACTAAGTGCACAAACAGAATATGCAGATAGCGACTTTATTTTATACTATGTCACTTTATAAATACAAAAGATTGTCTGAAAGTGCTAAGGCACTTCAGTTACATATACAAAATGTTTAATAGTAATGAAATTGTATCTAATTTTATCAGCTATTCCTATGTAAAAGCCCTAAAAAAGCGTTAAAAAATAAATAAACAGGGTCACGGAGTGGAACTAACGAATTAAGTAAACCAAACTCCACCAAACAAAATAAAGATCCCACAGTGAATAATAATGTTTTTGGAGACTAGTTTACATATTAAAATAAATAAATTATATGACACCTCAGCCTTCTGGCTGTGCTCTACAATTGTACAACCAAGGAAACTATATCGCTACCCTACTGCTAGAGGTCTATAAGAAATGAATAGTCAATGCAGGACTTCAAGATTGTACCTGTTCCTGGGTCCGGAGTAGTTGGTGGTTCAGGAGTGTTGACTCCCCAGTCAGGTGTAGAATCAGCCTGGGCCGGAGCTACGGTAGATCTTCCTCGTTTTGCAAAGGTCGCACGTTGGCGAGAGGCCCTGTGAAACAAAACAAAAAATAGTTGTTATCAAAATGTTATAGGGCACATAAATGGTTAATTACACATAATTAACCAATTATTGACTTATCATCAGTTCCTTAGTTGGGATAAATAAAAAGGGGTCGGCTACAGATGAGGCTGCCGACCTAAACAAAACTTTCGTTTTGGTCGGTAAGAGCCGCAAATAATTGGCAAACAGGATTCATTTTTGATGGAGTTCTACAAAGTTGGATGCCAGAAGAATTATGAAGACGAAGGGGAAATGCTTAACGTTTTGTAAATGCTTTATAAAATCATGTTAATTTGCGAAATAAATAGGTACAAACAAATTATTTTGAAAATTTGTAAATATCCTTACTTGGTTGTAGGTTCATCCTCATCCGCCTCCGCTTCAGTGACCCTGGTCTTCTTCCTGTTGTTTCTGATGGTGTTCTTAGTGAGGTCCTTGTCTTCGTCGCTGGTCTTTGAAGGCTTCGATGGCCTGGTACGCTTCCTTGTCGGTTGAGCTTTCTTTGGTGGAATCTTTTCAGATAATCTGAAAAACAATAATATTTGTAACTAATCCACTTAAAAAATGCAAATATCTATTTACTTACGTTTCCTAAAGTGAAGAAGTCAGTATGACTGATTGTTTACTTACCCAAGACTCTTATAAAGGGCTCCCTTAGCGGCTTCGATCAGAGGGTAAGGTTTCCCATGACACTTTCCGCGGAAGTCATCGTTGTCAATAGACCAGAACATGATACCTGAAAAACAAGATCATAATTATAATTTCAATATTGTTAGGGAGGTACGTATATATTTCTCGACGTTGGTTTCAAAGGATATTTGTAATGATGAATGTTTGTTTCATTATTACGCAACATCTCCGCACTGGAATGAGATACAGAATCGAATTTAATTTGAGAAAGTGTAGTTTTTGAACAGTAACAATGTGGTATACAGAAACGAATAGTAGAAATTTAGGGGACGCCTAATGAAGACACGAATCAACTAATTATTCGTTGTAAAATGAGGGGTTCACGATGAACGAAGATATAATTGTAAGGAGAATGTATAACGTGAAAGTGCATTGTAGAAGAAGTTGTGGACGCCCCCGAAAAACATGGCACGATCAAGTGAATTAAATACTTACGTGTGGTAAAATGAGGAATGCATATTCCAAGTAATATTAAGAATAAGAATATTGTTGAAAGAATAAAGGGGTGTAAAGAGAATTTATGACGTGGGAAGTATACAGTTGAAGAAGTCTGAAGCTGTGAAAAGCTGTAAAATAAATTCTACAAGTCTACATTTCATTTTTTAACAATAATAGTATTTCCACTTTAACACTAAGCCGAGTTTTCAGGTACACTAGAATTCACAAATTCAAAACTTACCCCAAACCATTCATAACAACGAAATCAATTTGAATAGCAAAAAAACTATTCTTGTCCACTGGGGGTGTTGTGGACGAAGTGCTTCAGAAGCAGTTATGAACTCAGGAGTAACGGGGAGATATTGAATAGAAATAACGGAACGCGGCAGTTGGAAAATTTGAGGACTGGCATTTTTTTATGGAGACGCGAGCACGCCTGAAGTACATAATTCTTAAAGGTGGCTTCATCTGTTAACATTATTTTTTTTTCTATTACTGTTTGTCAAATAGTTACCTCCAAGTTTGTTTTCAGCCACATACTCTGCCTTCTTCACGACTATATCAATGTCATCATATCCCACCCACTGGTTTCCTTTGTAGGCGTAGGGTCCCATGGCCTTGGAGTTGGGCTGCACCACGGTCCATTCCTCTTCTTCCTCTTCGTATTCTTCATCATCACCGTCCTCGTCATCTTCATCGTCATCGGCTTGCCTCTTTGATCGGGTTTCTTTGGGCATCAGGCTCTCGCAAATCTAGAAACGGAAAATATTTTAATATCAATTTTTTTTCATACAACTCTAGACTGCCAACTGTTCGGATCCAATTGAATAATTGTATCCTTAGTTTGGGGAGACGGACGAAATAAGAAAGAGGAGGGTTGGGAGGAATCCGATTACTGACCTACGGTCACTATAACTCTAAGAAGCACAAGTTTGCGTGTTTCAAGAAGTGATATTTTCACAGTTTTTTGCTGTACTTAAAAAAATTTATGAAAGAAATTACGATAACTGTGGCATTTAAATTATGTTGATGAATAAATATTCCAAGACGATTTAAATTGCGCCATTTTTGATTTGCTGGCAAAACCACATGCTCGTGTTTGTTCGTGTATGGCGTTGTTGACGTCTCGCCAACCAACGTCGGTGACAGCCGTCTTACCAGCAAGTATCCAGTTCGAACTGTTAATGAATGTGTGGTTTTAGTAGCGTTTTAAATATTATTATGAATTAATATATTAAAATTACAGAACAATGATCCGAATTTAAAAAATATTAACTTTAAACCTTCCAGGCATTTTTAACGGTTTCCATAGTTTTTGAAATTATCCAATTCATGTAACTTATCTCTTAAGAGGGTTATACTTTAATTGTCTTCCGAGTTTCATTCAAAGAAAATATTTTCTTTTTATAAAATTTTTGTATGTTTTATTTTATTTTCACCATAGGTCATAACTCATAACCAGGTCCAGAGAAATGGGGTTTGACAAAGTATTATATGCTACAGGTAGGTAAATTTAAGACGTAAATGAACGAATAAATTTGCAAACTAAAACGCGAACCGAGCAATGAATTACGGAAAAGGAACGAAGCAACTGCAAGCGACGTTTTGCGCCATTTGCAGTTGCTTCGTTACATTCCCATAAGTTGAGGTTCAGCTCCACAGATCGGCTCGCATATGTATACGGACCATAAGAGACAGTCAATTCACAAGTATTATCCTTTTAAAACTTATTTTTGTACGACATGGCACTCGCTGGCACAGGTTTTGTCTAAAAAGGCGTGTAAAACGGCGGCTTTACGTCAGAATTATGCGGAAAATCTCTTTAACATTTTAATATTATAATTCTATTGATGTATTATTGTATAAGACCACTTAGTAGAATTTCTATTTGCGACGTTTTTAAAATATGCGCATTCTTTCATAATCGACTAGGCAATATTATATGAATGTATTCAGTTTGTTACGTTAGTGCCCTTATTAGTAATTACGGAAATCATTAAAAGTAAATGCTAAGTATTGACAAAGTTGCTTTGCATCACGGAATAACTGCAAAGTTGCTTCTGTTGGTTGTACAACATTATAATATTTTAATCATGTTAGAATTTCAATTATTTTCGTATTATTTATATCGATGTAATTATGCATTTATTTATTCATCATAATCTCAATAAAATAGCTATTCAACAAAATTTTACAGAGATTACAGATTGTACGAGCAGGAATGAAGAAAAAAAGAAAATGATTAAAAAAAATATATTAATAACTATTGAGCTTTGTTGTAGATTAGATATAATCAAGATAAATTCGTCTAATAAGAAAGTATTCCTTTTACTCGCACAAATAAAAATGATTATATCGGCCCACCTCACTATTACAGCGCATCGTCAACATGTTAGTTGAATCCTTAGGTTTGTTCCATTTTTTCTAAGCCATCTCGCTTGTATAAAGAAAAGACTAAAAAAATGCAACAATTCCATAGTATGAAAGAAAAGAAAAAAAGGAAAAACCTATCAAATTACTAATTATTTATAAATAACTACAATAATGTAATGTACACTCCTCTTCCAAACACAAGCTAAAGCTTCTATGGAAGAGTAGAATTCAAATCTCTTAATATGTAAAAACGATTCTATATGTAATTACTTTATTTATTTAATATGAAAAAATATTCACCCAAAGTTGCACCGTTTGCACATAAGTTACGAATGTATAAAGTGGATCATTTTTTGTATGTGTTGAATTTTTACACATTCGCACTGGAACAAAACTGTTGGGAAGTAAGCTTCATAGATGCACGCACAGATGGCAGTGCATAAAGCTTGCGTGGAAGTCCGCAAGATGGAGCCAGTGGCCAGTAGTCGCCAGGGCCAGTGGGTAGGCTCTCTATTCCAGATTCCAATTAGCAAGCTTCTAGTTAGGCCGACTATCGAGTCACCATTATAATACGCGGAGTATTAATAAATGCCTGATTTTAATCTAAAAGAACCATTTAATTATAAACTCCTTCCAAGACGAGTTGGAGACCTGTTTGTACGAACACAACAAAAACAAATAGGTTGTGTAGTAATTTCGGTAGCCGAACAAAATAAGACAGTGACATAACAGAACATAATAAAATAATAGGTTAGATTAGTTCTATAGCTTGCTTCTAAAAGGGCCAAAGTCAGTTTTTTTTTTTAAATTTTGTGAGGCCTATTTAGAATTTGCTCTTTTCAGCAAGTTTGAATTTTCTAGTGTAACACTGGCCCTGAAAAACGAAAAATCTTTTCTCGAAATCGAAATGTTCTATTAGAATTTAGAAGTTACCCCGATTTGGAGGTAAAATATGTATCGAAAAAATGATATGCCCTTTTAGAAGGAAGTCACACCGATTAGGTTTAAGGATAGGATAGTTAAGGATAGGTTAGTTTTTTTTAAGGATAAGTAGGTATGTTGGTTAGGTAGGAATTGTGAAAAATATAGTTCTTACTTCGTAATAAGCCAAGTATCCCTTTTCCCTCGTGGCGTCTCCTTGTTCTCCAGGGCCGTCGGCGGGGGCTCCCAGAGCATTGGATTCAGGGTTGAACAGAGTGAAGGAACGACCATAGGTTGGTATTCCAAGAACTAGCTTATCTCTGTCGGCTCCAGCGTTGATGTAGTGTTTGATTGAAAAGTCCTAAAATCATTTATACTTATAGCGATGTTCCTAAATACATGAAAAAATAATGAAAATACATGCCACCACTTTTTCAAAAAGACAGCATAAAAACTCCATTAATGTTTGCATTTATACCAAGCATCTTTATGAACAAAGCCGATTAGGACCAAAAAATGCACTACTAAAAGCCGACAAAAAAAATCTTTATGAAAATAGCTCATTTTCAAACAGCATGCCTTTTTCATCTTTGGTTTTGGAACTGATTTCCAAGAGTTCATTTTCGTAGTAGGAAATCGTCCTTAAACGTTGTTAGTTTAAAAAATGTATACAATCAGTTACTGGATTCTTTTTTACGTATTATTTAAGATTATGTTTTATAAATACACTTTTACAACACTTACGATATTGAGTTCAGCGTCAAAGTTATATTCGGAAGCAGCTTCTAAAGCGAAGAGGGGAGAGTGATGGTTGACTGCTGGCTCGAAGGCTGAGTGGTAATCATAAGACAGGATGTTCATCCAATCAAGATATCTGAAAATTTAAAGAAACAATAAGTTTTAAATGCTCAAACAAGAATACATTCTAAAACAATTGAAGCCGCGAAAACCAGAGTGACCTATTTACAATACGAATACTTTTGAACAATTACCAAATTGCAGTATGCTTTTATATACTGCCATCTACATTATTTAGACTCAGAAGTATTTTTAGGTCACTGATATCAAAGATTATATCACAAAAAAACCCTTTTAGGCCAAAAACACCATTTCGGCAAAGTTTCAGATAGGCCACTCTGTCTTTCTGTCTCAATTATGTCGGAGGTTTTTCATCTCCTTCTGTTTTCGAAAGCCTGAATCGTATGATTTCAATCCCTTCTTCCACAATATGTGCATATTTTAAATCCAGTATTTCAGTGAATTTATTTGAATATTTATTGTTAATAAGTTTAATTTGTAGAACTCCATTTTATTATTTTATTTTTTTATATATTCAATAATATTGTTATTGGGTTTATAAAAACAGTTTATTTTTAAACAAGTTCTGCTGTGTAATTATTATTACGCGTGACAGCTGTTTCGCCCTCTGAAGGCATTATCAAACTTGATAATGCCTTCAGAGGGCGAAACAGCTGTCACGCGTAATAATAATAACACAGCAGAACTTGTTTAAAAATAAACTGTTTTTATAGACCCAATAACAATATTATTGAATATATAAAAAAAAAAAAAAATAAAATAAAATAAAAATAAATTATTTGAACCTACTGTACATGTATTTGCTGTCTCTTATTTGTTTTTTTTTCATTCTTACCTCGGCAACCTTTTGTAAAAGTTTTTAGCATTCCGTGATCGATTTCAGCTAGTTTAAAGTCTTAAAATACACAACTCAGAAAAATAATCTGTACCTTTTTGGTTCCAAGGCATTGAAGACGATATTGCATCATGAAAAATATTGGTCTACCTGTGGTCTTCAGATAGTCTTCTTATGGTCTTCCTGGGCCCTTCCTGTAATATACGTGTTGTAATTCCTTACCAAACCCCTACAGCTGTTCATATACCAAAATTAACTTTCCCATTTTAAGCCTGATCTTTGTTGACTCAATAATAATTATAACGAAACATCGATTGGTTGTCAACATGGACAGCTTTGGAACATCGTATTCCTTATTTATGCACTCATATAAAGTCTTCATGTATTCTCTATCCTCGCAAAACTCCTTCTAGGGTAACCTCAGGGCCTTCTGTGTAGAGTTATCATTAAAACTATATTAACCTGTTCAATTTTGGGACATCGTATCCCTTATCGATGTACTCTATCCCCGCGGGCACGGCCATGGTTACCAACAGCCTGGGTCTTCCAGTCGCTTCCGATTCCTTATCGAACTCCTGGCGCAGCTCCTGTACCAGCTTGGCATAGTTGGCACGGTCTTTGGGCTTGCCACCGTCACGGAACGAAGGGTACTCCCAATCCAGGTCAAGACCGTCGAACTTGTTCTGGCGCAAGAACTGAAACAAATAATATCCCATGTTAGTTTAGATTTTATTCCTTTTAATGGTAATAATAACGTAAATGGTAACTCCAAGATCTTTTATAATATATATAACATCAGACATAGCCCTGTCCCTATGTATCTTACTAATTTCACAGCACGAAATGATCTTTCATCTACTTCATGCTCAGTTTATACAGATCGGTAGACATTTCAATTCAATCGTCAATAGCCAAAACATTACAATTCTTTTACTAGTAGTTATGTAAACAGACCGGCTTCCAAAAAAGTATATTTCTAATACCAAGATTTGTAAGTAGGTACTAATACCTACCTACTTATTTATAAGCCTTAAATATTTTACGTAACATTTTTTGTATTTCAAATAAAGAATTTGTCCAAAGAAATGGCATCTAAATTACAAATCTTTTTTCAAACTTTCTTCAGGCCGGTAATATTGATAACTCCGATTTGACAATTCGTAGTAAGAACCACGATCATGTGAACTCCTGCGAGATGAAAAGGTAATATCCAACAAAGCCACCATCTTGAATCGGAACCGGAATGTAACAATTTTACAGAAACATGAAATGGCTTATAGTCGAGTTAAAATAAAAATGTAGTTCAATCACCTTTGTGAAGTATGTTAAAGTCAGAACAATAAATATTCGTTATAAATGCATTAATCATTGGTGCCCACATTCATTTTTAACTTTTAATTAATTTTACGTTGTTAATATTCTTGCTACATAGTTGTTTTATAAAAATCGTTTGCCTAGTATGCCAACGCATCTTCATTAATTTATTGAACCAACCTATTCATCGACATAAAGCAGAGTAATATTCTCAAACCTCCAAACAAAACATTGTCCAATTCGAGAATTGACCATTGACATTTAAATTCGATTATAATTATTTACAAGGTACGTGACACAATCGCCCGTCCACAATACCCGACGCAGAAATGCCGTCAATCTACATTCTTGTCTGATTAATCCACGATCATTTACATACTTAGGAAACTTTTTTTTGGAAGCGAAGTGTGTATTCAAATGACTGTCGCGCGCCCTGTAATGAACACCTCGAAGGTCGCCTCCTATGATCATAAATATACACAGGTATGAATGTATTTTTAGATGCTGGGAATCGGGGTTTCGTGGTTAAGTTTTTTGCAGAGTTATGGCAAAATTCTTGCACCAAACAACTTTTCGACTGCAAGCTAAGTCCTGCACAAGCTTTTGATGATCAGAATAGGACTAATAAAAGGATTTGTGTATTTTGGTATTCTAAATAATCCACAAATAATCGTTATTGAGTTAATATCATGAAATTTACCTAAAATATATTTTGATAAAGTATATTTCGTAAATGATGGTTTGTATTTGAAGATTCTTTGGTCGCGTGTAGTAGCTTATATTGGTAAACACCTTTGTTTGTTAGTTGTTGATATTCAAAAGTGTTTTGATTACATAAAGAAGAAAACTAGAAGTGCCTAAATTTAAGTCTCGATTGGGTTAACAATTGTATTACGAAACACACCCACATGGCACGTCTTCTTTATTCCATCATTCATTTTGGTGGGGGTAAAACGCTCGCTGGCAATCAAACTTTTTACTAGATATTGAAGGGGGTGACAGATTGCGATATAAGTTTACAGCGTTTTATATAACTTTATATTGCTTGCCATACAATCCCATACAGATCTGTCATACCTAAAAAGATGATGTGTCATAAGTGTGGGCGTGGCGACGATATGCGCCGTGATCTGCTAGCTAGGCTATATTTGAAAATTATGCGACAATTTAAAGAGCGCCATAATTACGTGGTTGTCAGCTGTCAAAGTGACAGATCCCATACAAAAAAATGATATTCGGTGGCAGTTCCACAAATTGATCTGACCCCCTCTCCTGAGGAAGATTATAGCATAGTGTGTCACCCCAACATATAATACGTATATTCTTATACGTTTACAGCTAATGTATCTAAGGACGAGTTGTTTCGGAGAATTTGAACAATTCATCAAATTTCAACGTTCATTTTAAAGTTCTGTGAAAGTCCCATTCAAGTTCTGTTATTATATCATTATAGGCAGTTGCTTGACAGAACTGAACTAAAAACAGAACTTGAAAAAGTCTTTCACAGAGCTTGAAAGTGGATGTTGAAATTTGATGAATTGTTCAAATTCTCCGAAACAACCCGTCCTAAGGCTTAATACTTTTCAGTAGATAACCAAAATACTCTATTTTTGACACAAGTTATGCTTCATGAAAAGTCTGTATTTACCATAAATTCTAGGATTTATAATTAAATTAACTGTTAGATTAATCCTTTTCTCTAGCACGCTCATTGCATACGCGCAGGCTATCCGCGAGCAAAACGGCAATCCCATATGCTTGCATATTCTATATAAATATTAAATACCAACATTGTAATATTATAGTGTCCCATGAAACGCATACAAACTAATAAAGTCGATCACGTTCTGAGCACTGAATTAATATGTCGTATGATATCACCAAAAGCCTGCCAATATACATCGTCTGGTGATCTAGTTTCTCAGGTATGTTCTAGCTATAACCTTCGTCTGTGGTTGGATTCAGTCTAATTGACTCAATGTACTGTGCACAGTCAAACTGCACATTTAAAATATACCGATAAGTTGTTTTTTGACTTGCCGAACTACTTTCTTTAGTTACGAGTATTTGCGGCTCAATTATCAGTTCACCTTCAATTTTATATGTCAGCATCAAGATTCTCAAAACCCAACACATAATTATATGGATTTAACCTCAATTGAATGCATATTTTAACATTAACTCCATACTATGTCATATTTGTGGACGCTACGTGGAGAGTTTTTTTTGAGGAAAGGAATTAGTAAATGTTGTAGAAGGGAAATCAATCCGCATTCCACAACGAGCACGATTCATAGAAACTACCCGTTCGCATGTAGAAAATGTCACATTTATACAAAATGTTGGGTGTGAGTTTAGCGTGTTTCCAAATTGTACACCTCGGAGCATCTTCTGTTAAAACTCCGGTAGAACAAAATAATACCATCCAGTTTCACCTAACACTCAACACTCTCTTTCCTTTAACTAAATATTATTATATTAACAATGTCGGTAGGAAGTTCGTAAATATTTTTGTAAACGTGCTTTCATAATGTCAATCGCCATGACTCATCTTGATATTGTATTTGGTCGAATTAACATTTACGAAGGTTTTACGCAAATTTGTAATAACACTAAAAAACCAAGCGGTTTTTCTGCAAGCGAGAGATATTTTGAATGCTGGTATTTCCCAGGTGTGATATGATGACTAACTATCTACTGAATAAAATATGTCGGAATCAAAATATGTTTTTATTTGTTATAGATGTAATATTATATTACAGGTTTGTACTTTAGCGGTTGTCTGAATTCTCAAAACAAACACTTCCAATTTTGAAAATGACATTTAAATTCAAAGCAAAAGTTATAAAGTTCATTGAACTAGAGTTGCAGAAAGATATATGTTTAGTAATCATGCGGTGTCCGTTTCACTGATTTGCTTTGAATGTAATTGTAATTTTCAAAATTGCCACTGATTGTTTGAATAATTCACTTTCATCAGAAAATTATTCAATAGATATTTTCACAATTGGAACTGATTTGCCGAGAATTCAGACTACCTTACGAGTCTGTGCTATTATTATTAAACATAAATCAATTTGTTACACTTGGTAAAAATTAACCTACACCCATAATTTTATAGTCACTAAGTTTTGCAAGAAAATTTTACATAACAAGGTAGTGTTTATATCAATTAATTTAATATCGTTGATGTATTCAGTCCAGCCGATTACAGAGTGTTACATATTGTGGAAGTGTGATTCGCATACGAATATTATATGTCGCTAGCCTCTATTAACTACGTTACGTGGCCGGGGCAATACTAACTAAGGCAGTACCAAGTCGGGTGATTGGCTTGTGATGAAAGTGTGACATGGATTACTTTGGAGAAGTTTGCAAGCAAGTGGAATGACTTCACAAATAACTATAGAGGATTGTAATTATCGCCAATTCAAATTGGTTCTTGACTGGATGATTCTGTGGTTCTTCAATCCGCAGAATCCAAGGTTGCGTGATTACTCTCGGTATGTAAAATAAGAATTCGAATATTTTCAATTTAGTTTTTATTTTAACAAACTCACGTTTAATAATTTACACTGGAGAGAGAATGAAATGATTTCCGCGTGAGGCATCTCGCGCGAGGTTGTATTGAATTTCAAAATTCCTTTATATTACCCATACTACTAAATCTTAATCATATGTAAATGAAGTCCTCAGCACGGGAGATCCCAGTCTATCAGTTACTAAAAAAAATAATATTATTATTATCTAAACAATAAAAGTGCTGAAAACTAATTGATTACACTGATCAATTTATGAAATTATTAATTTATTAGTTGACTATTATACACTACAGGCCTAGATAAACATTAATGTATGGTAACTAATTGTTTGTCAGTGGTGTAAAATATAAAAAAAAAACGTTTATTAGTTAGGGGATAAAACTTCATTCCTCGCTTATGAAGCGCTTTCAATGGTCAAGATATTACCATATTTTCACGACTTCTTATTTAGGAAGCAGGCAAAATTCTAAATCACCTCGTAATAAATAACATCTTAATTGTATAAATCATCATCTTCATCACGTATCATAAAATGCAGAGGCGTTAATTTATATCCTTGATATCAAATTATGCTTCACAATAACAAGCCAAATTTAAAAAAAAAATGAAGTCCACTCCTCCGCATTCCACGTTCAAATCCTGCCATGACACATGAACTGCAATCCAGAGTCATTAAATTCAACAAATAGAGCCTTTTTCACACTGTGACATCATCTGACCCAAGTTTTTTTATCTCAACTGAGAGATCTGTGTGGTGTCCATTCATCACTGGCAATCCTTGAAAGCTTTATCGTGTCAGTCACGATTTACACAATCTGTTTCAAACAATGGGCCATGAACGGGAAACGCCCTTTATAAACATCGCCATTTTGATGCAATGTTGCCTTTAATGTAACGAGTTTATCTTTTCCTCTACTGGTATTTTATGTAAAACTCATAAAGACAGGGTGATCTGTTTTCAAACTGATGGAATCAGTCGCAGTTTTGCGAATTTCGCTTGATTGCTGTTATAGTGATGAACTTCTTACCCACAGCTGTATCGTATATGACGCGATATCGTAAATAAGGATTTATGGGGCGGAATGCTTTGACCACTGGTTAGGTCTTTACAAAAAATAACGTTGGCTCAAATGTGCATATTTAAATAGTATAAAATAAAGTCACTATCCGCGTCTGTCTCTTTGTGCGCTTAGTTCTTCTAAATTACGGAACGAATTTTGTTAGGGTTTTCACTATCATTTAGAGAATTTCTTCCGGAAGGTTTATATATAAATACATAGATTTTATTTTTATTGAAAGTAGAGAAAAGTCGAGCAACGCCGGGTACACGTCAGCTAGTTTTTTAATATTTAAATGTTTGTTTTCATCTATCTATGTGTTCAATCAACGCTTTGGTATCATAATATATTTTGTAGTAGTAGTAGGAGATTTTCAAATATTGTCAGGTTATTCGTAACCTGGGAATGTTTGTCTTTCTTTTAAAAATTAAAAAAATAAAATAACCCAAGATCAATGTCATAGATTATTTTAAGCACACTTTTAAATAATATAATAAAGAAATCAACCCGTGAAAAACAATTTCACATCAATTTTAAAATGTCATTTAAGACATTATTTAAATTTATTTTTTGTTGATAAAAAAAAAAAAAGTAAACTGTGTATTGAACCTTCCTACCCAGGTACTGGAGTCGATAACTCTACTAACCTCGCCAAATGCCGATCGGGTAGGACCAACATTTGTTTTTTATTTTAACTGCTGTAATGTAATCCGATTTCAGAGAAATGCCTACATGTCGGTGTGTATGTACATGATTGCCACCAAAATTTTATAGAATGCATTGTCGTCAACAACGAGTCTATCTACCGAGTTTCAGCTCGATCGGATATCGGGAAGTTATTAAATTTCCGCTTCCTAGATTTGCATTAATTCATCACCGAAAATAAGAGTGAAATTCAAATACACAAATTTGTTTTTGGTGACAAGGATTTTTCCCACTTTGAAAAAGTCTAAAACTTTTCACTTTGCTACTTGAGAATATACAATGGCACATCAGCACTATCAAAGTATGGAGGATTCAAAAATAATTATTTATTACAATGAGTTGCAGCAAATAATGTTTCACAATAATAATTACTTTATTCTCTACGAATACCAAAGATTCAGTATTTGATGTAAAAAATGGAATATATTAGAGCAACTTACAAAAACAATGCAACCAAAAGATCGTGTAACACGTAATTTTTTTTATAATGGCTTTGAACATCGAAACAGCCGCCACAATAATAAATTCTATTAATATCATGTCCAATGACTTTGTGTAAGTTTTTTATATTTATGCTGATAAATATCTATACGATGATGATTGACAATTATTAAGGACGGCTCAGAATCTTAAAATGGACTTTGAAATTTGATGAATTATTCAAATTTTGTGAAACAACCCGTCCTTAGTGTTTTTTATTTTTTTTTATTCTGAACAGAAAAAATACAAGGACATCTGAAGGTGTCTACGCAAATTATTAAGCAGACTTTAATATGTATAATGAACTAATTAGCATAAAGGATTTTAACGTGTCATTAGCATACTTGGTATCGGTTATTTAATTTGTCTGATGCTGCTCATGTCCATATTAACGCGGTTAAATGATTTATTAAAAAAAACTTCCTATATACTTAATGGCTGGCTTTATGTAATGCCGTGTAAAAACATGTTTTTTACACGATATATAAGGAAAGGTCATGTAGAGGTACTAACAAAGTTTTACATCAATGCATATTTTAATGTATAAAACCTACATAATATTATTATATTATGTCATTACCCTACGAAGTTAGCAAATTTTGTTTGGATATACAAGTATAAGTCGTGCTATAAAATGGATAGCCGGGCCTTTAATAAAAAAAATGTCATAAAAAACACGAATTTAAAATAATTTTAGAGAGAAAGGCTGAGAGGTATCTGGCTATTCAGATCTGGTCACCAAAGACAGTTTTAACCATTTCAAGCAACGCCGTTTCGGTTCTGAATTATGGTCTACCACTGTGAAAAGTGATGAAAAGTATATATTTTTATATTAAAATAACACAGATTATTTTTACGAAATTCATTTACGCACGCTGGAATTGATAATTGGACTTCTACTGCAGTAAAATCTAAAAAAAATATCTATGTATTTTGTTACTTATTTTTGTTTAAGTAAAAACTTTTTGACTGATTTTTTCAACACACCCAGCGAAAAAATCGCTCTCATCAAATAGACGTCGCAGGCGCCAACATATCTCACCCGAGATCAGAGCACATAACCTCGAGGCCACCGTCTAAATACGTAAAGAATACAAAGCAGTTTTACTTGAGATTTATCATCATCTGCCTGTATGAGATTATTACAATTGCCGCGGAATACCGAGACGCTAAGGATCTCAAGCAACAGTAATCCTATATTATTATTTCTCATTCTATCAAGTACATAATCAGAGGTGAATTTATGATAAAACAACTATTTCGAGTACCCACCTAAAATGGGCTTTTCAAAGTAATTTCAATCCAATATTTTATTTCGAATTCATTCGAGAACATAATTTGTGGTGAATTTGCCGTGAAACACTGTTTAGAATACCTACCTACACGTAATGTGGGCATTTCTAAACAATATCAATCCAATATTATATTTCGAATTCATTCGACAACCTAAATGGTGAGTTTGTTGTTGTTAAAACAATTTTCTTGCAACTTACCTGAACATAACATGGGCATTTCAAAGTAACAAAAGTCAAATATTTTTATTTTGAATTCATTCGAGAACATAATCTGTTTGAAACAACTGTATCTAGTACTATATATACAGAACAGAACACTTACACCTAATAGCATCTCAATGCTACAGCAATCCAATATTATTATACTATCGAGAACATAATCTGTGATGTGCCCTTTACAAATAAGTGCACAGTACCTTAAGGCATAATTCTAGAACAATTTAGCAGAATGTATGTAAAAACAACGATTAGGTATACCTCCATTTTAAAAACACATTAAAGTAAATTTATTACTATCAAAATGGTTTGATACTTAAAAATATTAAAATTCTCATGCTGTGGAATGATGAAAATAATCATTTATTTATACCTAATATTTATTGAATACAAATGGAAGATTCCTCTTGACCAATTTTTTTTCCTTGTATCTTTTTAACAAGCTTATTTTATATAATAATTCATTAGTACCTAAGATAATTGTACATGAACCTTGCCTCGGTAGATGTAAAAAGAATTAAATTATAAACTAACAAAGAGTCTGCAAAGGAGCAAAAAAGGCTATGAAGCTACGACAAAGCCGATCATTACGTTGACTGAATTTGCAACACCGAGTATGTGAAAACATTATGATACTTTGATATTATGAAAGAGTAGAAATATTTAAAAAAAACTTTGTGAGAACATATTTAAACGTATTTATATATAAATATGCTAGAACAAATACAGAAAAATTCCTAAGGTATGTCTGTATGCGGCGCATGGAACTTATCCGAGGTTCATGCACCAAATGAACTTATAGGCAACGAATAGATCTACACTACAAACCAGTCGTTTAGCAAATCTTGCAGTACTTTGTTTTAATGTACAGGGTTTTCCAATAAGAGATGTTATTTTGAATATTAATTAAGGAATTAATGCTTTTTTATGGCCGGAATTGTATGGTATTGATCTGGACAACGTTTACTTTCAAGAAGACGGCGCTACGTGCCACAAAAGCAACGAAATCATTGATCTGTTACGGGAAAAGTTTCCGGACCGTGTTATCTCTCGAAGAGGTGATCACAATTGGCCACCGAGATCTTGTGATTTAACACCTTGCGACTCCTTCCTTTGGGGCCACGTGAAAGAGAATGTCTACGCCAACAGCCCAGCGTCGATTCAAGACCTCAAAGATGGAATTCGTGAGGCTATCGAGGACATAAGGCAGCCACTTTGCGATTTGGTTCTGGAAAATTTCATGAAAAGGATATTGTCTTGTAGGCGTGGTCGTGGTGGTCATTTTACTGATGTTATTTTTCACTATTAACGGCATACCTTCCTCTTTATAATGAAATAAACATTCGATCATTTATATTCAAAAATGGTATTTTTCTTTGAATATCAAAATAACACCTCTTATTGGAAAATCCTATATATAAATAAAAATGTTAATGTTCGTTTGTTCAAAATCTTAAATTTCTGAAAATTTTTCACCGATTAATTTGAAATTTTGACACAATTTTGTATTCGAATACGCGTGTGTTTTTATATACCTATATTATATAGATGTCACTTGTGAGAGGAAAAACATGCTTTTTTGAAAAACAGCGCCATCTGTTGGACGTAAAAGCAAAATGCGCTATTGTTTATCTATCTGTACAGAAAGACTGAGCCACAGCAACGCGTTGCGGGGTACAGCTAGTATAATGCATAAATCTATTGATAGTCCAATTCTCTTGGAATGCTATGGCTTATACGTAGATAACTGAAAACTGCAGCCGCAGTCGTCACCAAGACTTTCAAGATACCACACGGAAGAGCAGATATTCTAGTACATCATAGCGTGGCAAGAGGAACAGTGCAATCGAGTGGAATTTCTAAAATATATTTATTTATTATTTTTTATGAATATCTTTCTAAATATTAAGAATGTTCAAATAAGTTATCTTGTGCATACTATAAATGGATGAATAATCTGTCACATTGTAATTTAAAAAAAGATTCATTACCTTGATAGCATTTTTGACCAGTTCTCTTCTCCTCTCTGCGCTGGCTGCAAGGGATGAGAATCTGCTGGAGCCCTCATTCCAACCACCGATAGCGATCATAGTCTTCAGGTTGGGGTTATAGGTCTTCAAACCGGTGAATTTGGCGTAACCACCTAATCAAAAGACAAATACATTTCAATAAGAAAGAAAATAAGTAAAAAGTAATAAGTTTTTTTAGTAAAGAACCTGACAATATTTCAAAGTCACCCACTACCATCACAGTAAGCGAAAAATATTGCTTGGGGTAGGCAGAGAGGACGGACCGCCGAATAACTCGGTCTTGGCACGCACTCATTGCCTCATTCACATTCATGCATCGTCTCTTACATACTCTTTTATTATTCTGAATCTTGACATGGCCCGACTCAAGGATCTGATTCACTTGGTCGTGCCATATCTTCCTCGTAAAATTCTAATAATAATTAACCTATTGGTAATGTAACACAATATAATTGGATGGACTAACAATTCCTGTTAAAAAACTAACCTATTGGTAATGTAACACAATGTAATTGGATGACTAACTCCCTTTTTTATAATAATCAACCTATTGGTAATGTAACAAAATGTAATTGAATGGACTTACTCCTGTTTTAATAATAATTAACCTATTGGTAATGTAACACAATGTAATTGGATGGACTAACTTCCGTTTTAATAATAACCAACCTTTTGGTATTGTAACACAATGTAATTGGAAGGACTAACTCCTGTTTTAATAATAATTAACCTATTGGTAATGTAAGACAATGTAATTAGATGGACTAACTCCCATTCAAATAATAATTAACCTATTGGTAATGTAACACAATGTAATTGGATGACTAACTCCTGTTTTAATAATAATTAACCAATTGGTAACGTAAGACAATGTAATTAGATGGACCAACTCCCATTCAAATAAAAATTAACCTATTGGTAATGTAACACAATGTAATTGGATGGACTACCTCCCTTTTTTATTAAAAATCAACCTATTGGTAATATAACACAACGTAATTGAATGGAATTACTCCCGTTTTAATAATAATTAACCTATTGATACTGTAACACAATATAATTGGATGGACTAACTCCTGTTTTAATAATAATTAACCAATTGGTAACGTAAGACAATGTAATTAGATGGACCAACTCCCATTCAAATAATAATTAACCTATTGGTAATGTAACACAATGTAATTGGATGGACTAACTCCTGTTTTAATAATAATTAACCTATTGGTAATATAAGACAATGTAATTGGATGAACTAACTCCTGTTTTAATAATAATCAACATATTGGTAATGTAACACAATGTAATTGGATTATCACCAAACTAATTCCAGTTGTATTTCTTGGCAATTAAAATATATCTCCGCAATTGCACGAAGAAAAAATTGCTGTTCCTCCAACCTTCCGTTTATATTTTCATAATTTAACGTGTTATACATAATTTCAAAGCAAAACTGGTGCATTCATAATGCAACCGAGAAGGTTGCAAATGCAATAAAATCATCAGGAATTCACACTATATTAATATTAATTCCATACTTTGTTAATACATAGATATTAATTATTACTATTATTATCATCACGTTTACACCAGGTACCGTACTTGTTTTATGTTCGTGACATTGCTATCACTTATTCCAATGTCAAAATTCTAATTCGAAGTCCTAACAACCTACCTTCATACAATACCAATGAGAATGCATGGCGAGCTTATATGCTGAAATAAGCCACGCCACGAAAATATAGCGCTCTTATGGCGTGCTCTGTCACAGGCATAAGAGTCATATTTAGGTATTTGCATATATTATTTTATGTGGTTTTTCAAGTAGGTACATACTTTCTTTTCTTCTAGTATCTGTATATATCCAAAAACGATCATAAACTAATAAGGGTGGGATTAAAAGCGATACCCAAGGTTTTATCCCTAAGTATGCACATGAGGTATCTGTTAAAGTTTGTCAACTTCAAAGGAGGGCACCTAAATAAAAGTAGGTACAAAACAAGTCCTGTTCGTTTTCTGTATTTCATAATCACTTTCTACGGTTTCGCCATATTTGCGATGACAAATAATTTGTTACCCACATAAAGGATGTGTATGATACAATACTATAGACGTATTTGCAGATTGTGTAACAATAATTATTAAGTAGAGTAATTTGCTAAGAACTCACGGCTGTACCTACTTCGGATATGAAAATTTTGGTGTCTCAATTTTAAAGATAGGATCTAATTGATTTGAACTTAACCGATGCCTGGATGTTTTGTTTTGGCGTGGCCACAAAACAACAGTCGAACAGTTCCACTGTTAAAAACCGAGAGGATATCTGTGACAAGATAGTATTCCTTATCTGGCATCTTTAGATGTAGAAGATGGATTTCAAGCAATGTTTCGAATCTATAATATCTTGCCCGATAACGATACTAAACGTTACTTCCATTCTGAATTGTATGTTGCATATTAAACTAAAAGTATTAATTTTGGGACACTGAGCCGTGTTACGTTTCCACCACTTCTAGAGACCACGTTTGGAAAAACTTGCGAGATCCACCATCAGGGCAAATATTTTATAATCTGTCCCGATGAACAGTTTATACATAACTCAGGGCTAAAAATTAAAAAATGTCATAAAATTATTTGTAAATTTGAAATAATTACAATATACCGGATGTTGTCCCTTCGTATTGCTAGACGAGAGCCTTACCCCTCAATAATAGAGGCCTAACCTTCCACATCTTATTCACCTACCCCTACCTTGTTCTTTCAGTCTCCCCAACATATCCTCCTTTCTATAATACATATGTATGGCTCCAAGTCATAAGTTTATCCTCTAAAAATAACCTCCAAGAATCATCAAAATTGACAATAAATCACAATACTTTTGCCTTATTTTATTACTATCTGACGTGTACCCGGCGTTGCTGGGGGTTATCCTTATAAGATAGACATACACCACTTAAGACTTTTCTGTAGGCTTTTTTAAGATATACAATTCCGTAGTACATTAGTTTGATGTACCTCATAAGGTTTAGCCAGCGTTAGCAATGTAGTGCTCGGAAATATATTTTTATTGATTATAAAACATCGACTTTTCTCTACTTTCTATAAATACAATATGCATGTACTATATATGTAAATCCTATCAATATCCGTCACGTAGTTTAAAAGAACTAAGCGCACAAACAGACAGACGCGGATAGCGACTTTATCTTATACTATTAAGAGATTCACCTATGTAGAGATGGCGTTATGTAAATATTTGGTTCACCACCACTTTCATAAAACAACGGTCAATACGTCCATCCTAATTACTATCATAACATTACACGTTTCAAGACGTGGGAAATCACGTCATGTTCTTGCATCCCATATTTTACAAAAGCGGTTTCATAAGTGTTAATAATCAACAATGGGCAGCTGTGATTCAACAACCGTTGTAATGTCATGTCACAATCAAATAGATAAATATTTAACACACATAGGTGTGTACACAAGTATAGGAATTATGCGTTATGAAAATATCTCTTAACGTCTGAGTTGGAAGTTTCTAGTTCTGAATGTGTTTGCCAATTATGGTTCAGATCTTCTATGATGAAACCAAACTTGCAAAGACAACTATGCTTCTTTTATGGTTATGGTCAAATCTTGACATACTGCCACAAGTTCTTTGTTAATTTGAAGAATTAAAAAGCAAACAAGCGTAATTAAGTAAGTAAAATTATGTTAAAAGAATCACCAATCTGCCAATGCTCTTAAATCTAAACTTACATATCATGATCATAACAAGCCACTGAAAGAACCTTAAGCTTATTTATTTTTTGGAATAACTTTATTGAGTAAAACCTCAAATTGTAATATTTAATTATTGAAGACAATATTAGCGATTTCTAAACGAAAATCTGAAACAGAAAAATCAGAAAAGGATACGGTCACATCTAGGACTCGAACCCAGGACCCTTGTCTTGCCGGGGCATTTTTTCATTTTTTCACCACACATTATTTATAATACATTATTTATATTATCATACATAAAGATAGTTGCCAATAAATAATGTGTGGTGAAAAAATAAAGACATTGTTGGTAGTTCTTATTCGAAATATGACACAGTTAAAAGTGACCGAAGCGGATAGGGTCCCATTAGCTCAGTGGTAGAGCGGTGCCCCGGCAAGGCAAGGGTCCTGGGTTCGAGTCCTAGATGTGACCGTATCCTTTTCTGATTTTTCTGTTTCAGATTTTCGTTTAGAAATCGCTAATATTGTCTTCAATAATTGAACCTTAAGCTCTTTGGCTCTGGGTTCATTAATCTAATTAATATAAGGTAAAATAAATCGAGAGTAAGTAGTCAGCAACCTTTGACTATATCTTCTCCCTGTCAAATGTCGCAAGTCACATAAGCAGTGGTAAATACACGGAGAAAAATGATCTTGTTAAAAAAGTGATAGCATGCCGATTTCTTGATAAAGTATTAGTAATTCAGAATATATCAAAACACGTGTTCACGCATATGTTCTTTCGTGATAAATATCATGATGGAATGCGACAATATGAGTAATTACACGTTTTCCAGCCATTCTCAAAAAACATTCGCTTTTAACTGATACTGTAAGGAACTCTGTCAATTAATTCGTTAAAGGCCTGCAGTCCCGTTTTTAGCAAGAAAACGAATAATTTGACCAGATTTTTAATAAATTAACTATATTTTATATCAGTAAGTTTTCTCCATACTTATATACGAATACGGGTATATTCGTTTCTCGTCATTCTCAGTGTATTATGTATAGGAATGTATTCTCATTGTTTTCTGATTTAGGTCATAGTCTATTCAATCTTTTTATCAAGGATTATTATCCTTCAATATTTCGGTTAATTTCCTCGGGCGCTTTTGTGACAAGGACGCGGCATAAAAACTCAGAAGACAATCAGCTTTTGCGACCATGAAAACCTGAATATTGTCTCTGCATATCTTGTTCAGATAACCTGTTTGGCACTGATCTGTTTCTGCGATGCAAATTTGGATCTGTTGCGTTGTTAAGGGGAATAAATTGCTCCGATAACTATGTAAATCAACAAAAAATAAAGGCACAAACCGAACAACAAGATTAAAAAATGTTAAATTGCAATAAATTAATATTAATTTTGATTTCTGAACAGTTCAAAGAATGCAAGAACAGTGGTTTGCAAAGGGGTACATTCCTGCAACCACCTGCTAGTTATTAAATATCTTATAGCTATTTATATGAAGGAGAGTATCTGTGGAGTATGGCGGGCGGGCGCCGTCGATTTGAATTTGACATGAAATTTAGAAAAACTCTATAACTCGCGAAGTTTTTCTGCCTGGAATTTCTACACCAACTTAACAATATTCGGTTCGAAGAGCTTTGGAGCATTGAAATACCATTTACCTTCGCAATAATTCACCCAATACGCATTTTTTTAAAGATTAACTAATATTTATGAGAAAAGAGTTTTATGCATGACATAAAGGATTACAAATTATTATAAGCAAAAATTATTCACCTGAAATACCCAAAAAAATTGAAAAATAACTGCCGCCGACGTGAATTGAAGCCGCAGTCTTCTTATTGCCGGTCAGCCACTCTAACCACTAAGCTACGTCGACACATTACATACCCGCATATTTTTCTAATAATACCGATAAATGCAAAGCATTGGTATACTTTAAAAAAATAACTTTCGTAACTCAAGTTAATTAAGTTTTCATAGCAACTACTTCCTTCTCTGATTCTTTCCTTCCCCACTGATACATCTCACAACATACCCGTGGGGATTCCATAGTTCCATTGGAACTTAAAATTTGAGACTTTATTCACATAAAACAAAAAAAAATAATTTGAACTTATATAAAAGTAACTTACCCTTTTCAATATCCTGATACTTGTCAAAGGGTTTGAGGGTGTTTTCCTTTGTAAAGCCCCCGAAGGCGTAGATGAGATGGGTGCAGAGGTAGGGGTTGATGTTCTGGGGGTTGAATTTGGCCGTGCCGGGTCTGTACACGGACCAGTTGGTGTAGTAACACACCACGCGGGATCCTTGAGCTTCTCCTGGAAATTAAATAAAACACAAATTAATATTTTGAAAAAAAAAAGAGTTCATTGAACATAAATCAACACTAAATGATAACATGAAACAGAAAATAAAAAAATAAATCAGTCGCGAGCGTGCCATTTTATTTTCTTCTTCTGTTACATGTTTTAACAGAGATTATTATTTTCACTAACTACTATTTTAATCCAATTTAACGTGACACAAATACACACTGTATTTATTTATTAGTTTAATTTGTACCCTGGTGATGCTTGTGCTAAGCAAAACTAGTCGGTCTTAATAAATTAAAGAAATTTCGTGGTTAAAAGCAAAGTAATTGCTTTAATTCATAAATTAACTAATCCACAAAGTGACTGCTTTTTTCCAAAAAATAATTACATATTATATATATTTTAATATCCTGTTATTATAAATTCTTTGATCTGAGGTCTGAACGCAGCTATTCGTGATTAGTCTTGTTTACACAATACTTCCTTCCAGCTTGCTTGCATTTGTTGTGTATTATGTAGGTACGATATACAAAAGCATTTAATATTTAGCGAAGATGTACCTACTTTTGATATCTGATCTCATAAGCAGATTCATTTTAAGCCAGATACATACGACGCCGTCCAAGTGCTTTTCCTCATTATCCTTAGATCGTTTTTGAATAAACGACACAGCCATACAATACTCCCTCTCACAATAATTTAATAAACATGGGAGGATATTCGTGGGAGTTAATAAATTAGAGTCTTGATGAGCTATTCATCCTTCCTACGATGTTTAGTGAACTAGGAAGTTGACGCAGAGTTCACGATCCATAAAAAATCCTTACCGAATCCGATAAATGATAAGCCATTCAATGCTATGTAATTACTTCAATATCAAACGATAAGTAATTAGTGTTTCGGAAATGGTGCCAGAAGTTATTTTATAACTGAGTGTTGGTGCTATTATTGCTGATTTTCCCACGCGAATGGAAAATCTGAAGGACTTCGGTTGCAATGATGGCTAATTTTTACTGAAGTCCGGCCATTGTTCTACGTTATGGTAAATTGGTGAACTTTGAATTTGATTTGTAAATAAAAAAGTTGTTTACTTCTTTTAAAATGTAAACATTTTATATTGCAGGTGTTAAAATCAGAGTCAATCTTTGCTGTTTTAATTAAGACACTTTTATTAAAGAGTGTTATTAAATTAAATAGTATACACATTATCTCTGAGTCAGAAAGAACACAGCAAATTCGGTATGACTTTTTTGGCAATTCACACTAAATCTTCATTTGGTCAAATAAATTATTTGTATCAGGTTCCACTTATATTGAATGGCCTTCCAGAGCATATTAGGTCATCTAAATGTGTGCTTTAAAAAAATGTTATGTTATCCGAGGATTGCTAACATTTTTTCGATTTTTTTAAATTAATGGCGTAATACATAATATCATTTATTTCTACTTTTTACGTTTGTTATTTTGAAATTAAAAATGAAACATGTTTTATTCAATCAAATATCAACACATGGTCCGTCATCTTTACTACACTATTGAAATAGCTTCCTTCATACCCTACATATTAGGTACCCATCTATCTATTTTATTAATAAAAATGTAAATGTTCGTTTGTTTAAAATCTTAAATCTCCGAAAGTTCTTCACCGATTGCTTTGAAATTTTGACACAACGTTGCATTTGAATGCGCGTGCGTTTTTATATACTTATATTATAAAGATGTCATCTATAACAGGTAGAAATATGTTTTTTTAAAACAGCGCCATCCGTTGGACGTAAAAGCAAAACGCGCTATTGTGTATCTATATCCACACAGACAGTCTGCGCCACAGCAACGCGTGGCGGGGTACAGCTAGTTATTTATAAGAAACTTTAATGCAACATTATTTCAATATATCATTTTAGGTTATTTTTATTATTTTATAAAATGATTTACCTCAACACATTCTAGTCCTGGTAAAGTTAAAAATTGAAATGTAAACAATAAATAAATTAAACTCATTAAAGATTAAACTTACTTATAACGGAACGTGACTTTGATGAATCAACGTTGAGAAATTTCCCAAACATAGTAATAAGTACTCTATTGTACCTCTGCTTGAGTTAATTATTAGCAAAGTATTTTAACGTTCTGTTTTCACGATCATAAATTTTAGCCAAATAAGCAAACTTACTCTACTGAATACATTGCCATTCATTGAAACTGTGTTGAAATTATTCGTAAAAAAAAATTTAATGCTTGTAAATTATTGGCTTGGGCATTTGAAGAAAGATTTCGATTAATTCGTAAACTAAAGGCTCTCGTTAGATATTTTCGAAACATTATAATATAATGTTTAATTAAGAACATTTTTTGATATTAGAAGCAATCTGCCAATAAGAAGACCAAGACCGTTATAATTTTTTTTAACTGTTTTAGTTCGTCACTGGGCATACATTATAAATTTCTGATCACTTTCTTATTCTGTTTACTTTTTAGACCACTTCAAGATCTACACGACGGCCTATGAATAAATCATGTAACCCTCTCCGTTACGGAGTTATAATTGATTGTTTGGTCGCGCAGAGTGAATTTCGAGGCTCTTATCTGACCCCCTCCCCGCTAAATGACGTAAGCGCACGATGACGTAAGAGCACTATTAAGCATAGGACAATGGTCTATTTTTACAATATAAACAAAATTTTGCGCCACAACCCTTGGGCCACGCGATGTATTAAAATATCTGGCGAGATCAAAAGAATTTCTCGATAATTCTGGTTCGTCCTTAGTATGAAAGCCTTCTTTAAAACTTTTTGACGCACCACCGTAAAAATATCAATTAATATTACTAACTTGTATAAATTAGGTCACTTTACTATACGCGCCTTATTGTTCCCCATTTTACGGTTTTCAATGTTGAACTTTTGAAAAAGTCAAAACTAAAATTCAAGGTCAATCACAACAACAAACAAATTGCTCGTTTCAGTATTAAGAACTTGCATATTCAGAATGAAAAGTACCACAATTGTTCGGGTAAGTATAACATTGAATAGAATACACGTAATTAGTAATCACTTTGGTTGTTAAGATTTCGACCGATAGAATATTGGTTAAGCCATAACATTAATAATATTCAATTTAGTATTTACAAAAAATGGTGGTGATAAAACAAAAACATTTTTAAGGCCTTTAAACTTGTCTAGCTGAACAGCTGATAATCAATTTGTTTGTCTTAAAATATTGAAGCTAAGATACCTTGAAAGCAGATAATATGCCATTTTACCACCTACACAATTTTATGCAGTAACATAAATGTATCTAATCTTAGAATAAAAAACATTTGAAACATTCAACTCCCATAGTGGATTTACGAAAACAATTTGAGTTGATCGCGCTTGTATTAATGGCATGCCTTAATCGCCTCCTACTTTTACCATCCACCTCCGCTTGTGTCTTCCTTTATCGTCATTTGAAATAATAAATCAACATCATTCAGGTTGACGTCAAATATCAATCATTCGAATACTTTAATTGAAGAAGTTACATAAATTTTGCTATCTCATTGAGAATTTGTCATTTTTAATAATATAATAAGATGATTATGATATATCATTGGTTTTTATTATGTTAACGAGTACAGGCAAAACCTCCTGGAGGTTTTGGTACAAGAGACAAATTATTTATTAATGGATTGTATCTTAAATACATAATTGGTATTGCTTTCCATACAATTATTATCTAACCTCACTGGGGTTCGCCTGTGTCAAGTTTAATAATTTCACCGTTGAAATAAAGCTTTAATTCTTTATTCTGCCACATTGCCTGTTGTCTGTAAGATAACCATAGACATTCATATCTTGACCAGCCAATGAGGAAAGGGGAACAAGTTGCGGGAAGCGACGTGACCATCCTCCTTTCTGTGATTTGTCAATAAATGAATCTGACATTATACAGGCAACTCGCATTGTAATATAACCATTCAGTCCTCGAAAATAAAATCTGCTTGCGAATTACTAGTCCTCTTTACAATGACGCGCAAATTGTAGAAATCCCAAACGGGTAAACATATCTTTGGGCTTGTTTCCAAAATGTAAAATTTTGTTAGATACGTTTTACAAATGTATTATAATTTACCCATCTCAATCGATTTTAGGTTCGCTACGCCAGGCGTTTCATTCAAAAACGAATATCTAGATACTGCTCAGAAAAGTTTCGTCGAAATGATACCCTGTTTCGTGTTAGGACAAGTCTTTTAATTTGGATGTCTATGGATAAAACAATGAAAATACTGTCACGTGGTTTGCCTCCAGTTCGTCGAAATGATACACAGTTTTCAGATTAGGACAAGTCTTTTAATTTGGATGTCTATGGATAAAACAATAAAAATACTGTCGTTTCCGGAAATAAATAAAAACTGTTAGTGGGAATATAAATTCACGATTCACTGAGCAATAAATGACCAGAACTCGGATAAAAGTGTTGATTGAAATGGCTTGGTTTTGTCTCTTAGATCTGCAATTGGTACTTGAAAGCTGTTTATTATGTATTAAACTAAAATAAATCTCAGGCAGTAAGAATATTTTCAAAAACAAGGCATAATTCGACGCTGAGAAGCAATCAAACCCAAAACCTTCCGAAATAATTCATAATACATAAAAACCACAACTGCAATGAGTTCTCCTAATTGAATGAGCGCATACAGGAATAATTAGAGGTGCTACTGCGTACCTATATATGTCGTCAAAAACTTGTTCCACTATTAGAAGGCGATAAGCGGTGCGCGTAGACCGCAATTGGTAGTTTTAGTTTGAGCGTTGGGAGAGTTGGAGGTCAGTTGGAGGTCAAAAAGCGGAACCTATTTTTTCGCTTCATGTCTCATCTAAATATAATACAAAGTCCTGATTTAACTCGATCGTTTTGCTTTTTATCTGTCTGTAAATTTGTTTGTACATTCCGTTTCCCGTTCAATATGGTGACCGTTTCAACGATTCAGTAATGATTTTTTTTTCAAATGTGAATATTTCGCGCTTATTTTAACTTTCTTATTAGTATTGTTTTTTTAAAAATATAGTGGTTCCTACCTGCCTGAAGAAAATTATATAATTCCATGAAATAAAAAAATGAACACTTAAAAAATGTTATTTAAAATACAAAATTTTGTAATTAAATTTATTTGTTTGTCCCATACGCATTCGCATATCATAAATCTGATTACGTTAAAATTTTCTAAATTTGTTCTTATTGGTGCCAGGGGTGTTATTGTGAGTGGTTTTAATGGTAGAAAAAGTCGGGGATGAGAAAGACATAACGCATTATCTCTGCACTGGAATGAGAGTAGAATTCAAATCGACATAATATAGTTTTTTTAAGAGTAAAAATTTGGATTTCATGAATTGAATTGTAGAAGTCGGAGATGCCCGAGGAATACATGAATCAAATAATTATTGGTGTTAAAATGTGATGTAAGTAATGAACGAAGAAATAGATGTAAGGAGAAGGTGTGGCATAGAAGTGGATGGTTCAAGAGGTCTAGGACGCCCGAGGAAAACATGGCACGATCAATTGAAACAAATACTTATTACGATACAATAATATAAGTTCCACCTTAAAAATGCACCCAGTGGTCAGGTACTCAAGAATTCACAACATCGAAACTTTACCCCAAATCATTTACAAGTCCCCAAGCGCCTTCTGATGTCCAGTCAGACGCTCTGGACCACTGAGCAACGTCGACTTATTTCCAACCCGCCAAATAATTCAATATGTACTAGTACTTCAATCAACAATTACTGCTTATTATATTTTTGCCATCTGTAAACAACCAACTTTATTTTTACTTTAAAATATTACAAGCAATAATTGTTGATTGAAGTACTAGTACATATTGAATTATTTGGCGGGTTGGAAATAAGCCGACGTGGCTCAGTGGTCCAGAGCGTCTGACCGGACATCAGAAGGCGCGGGTTCAATTCCGGTCGGCGGCATTTATTTTTACTCGAGAGATATTTTCACGACTAATTATTGCTTATAATCATTTATTATCCTCTGTGCTATGCATAAAAAACCTTGTCTTATAAACATTAGTTTATCATTTAAAAAATAATAGTTATTACAAATGTTCTAACCATTCGCAAAATAGTAAATGATTAAAAATGACTTTGTATTTAGTTTCAATGAAATGCCTTGTAATTAGCTCAGATGAAAATAAAACAAAACAGACTAACGAGATCTTTTAAAATGCGTATAATGTTGTTTTGAATTTATAGACACAGGGTTTTCCAATAAGAGGTGTTATTTTGATATTCAATCGTAAAAGATCAATGGTTTCGTTGCTTGTGTGGCACGTAGCGCCGTCTTGTTGAAAGTAAACGTTGTCCAGATCAATACCATCCAATTCCGGCCATAAAAAATCATTAATCATCTCTCGATAGCGCAATCAATACACCGTAACTGTTGCTCCAGTCTCATTTTCGAAAAAGTAAGGTCCAATGACTGCGCCGGACCATAAACCGCACCAAACAGTCACACGTTGAGAATAGAGAGGCTTTTCAACAATAAATTGGGTTTTCGGAGCCCCAGATGCAACAATTTTGCTTGTTGACGAAGCCACCGAGGTGGAAATGGGCCTCATCACTCAAGATGATTTGCATTTGATTCACTCAAGAGAATTTTAATAATTTCAATGCGTTGTCGAAGCGTGTATCGTTCCATTTTTATTAGTGACATAGTTTTTACTTGTCAAATGTTAAAAAATGACAGCTTCAAAAGTAACATCTACCGAAATAGTGGGCTATTTAAAATAACACCTCTTATTGGAAAAGCCTGTATTTGTTATACTGTATTTACAATGTCTACGCCAGCAACAATAACAATTATTGCGCATTATAAAGTTCAATTTACCACGATCTGTTTCGTGGCATGTTCTGTGTATGCCGGTGTGACATAAATAACATACAAATTCCTTTAGAGAAGACGAAGGAGACAGAGTACTGTGTTTAGCAGCTAAATCAGACATTACTTTATGCCTCGTTCTCGCACAAGTGAAATGTCGAAATACGTGACTCGTATGTCGAATTAACTCAGCAACTATTTGTGAATGATGTCGTGATTGCCTACCGCAGTTAAACAGAAAATTCTTTACACTTATTTGTATAATTTTCCTGTTGCATTATAATGTAAGACGTGTCATTATTTCTGTATTAAGACAATGAAATCATGCTTTAAATCTTTGCAATCAAATTAAGCTCTAACAGAAAATTATTACGGCAGAAATGACAATATAAATGTGCTGAAACGAATCCAGAAAAAAATCTATATATTCGTATATATTTATTTATTTATAAATTAATTATAAATTTTCTTATTTATTTACATAGAGCATCTAAATAAACACAACCTCTTAATCAAAAACAATGTTAAAACGAATTAAAGTGGAAACTAGACACTCCACCATGGAAGATGGAAAAATATAATACTAGGGAAATTACAAAACTTTGGTAAGATAAACAGATCTACGTAGTTTCTATAGTTAAATTATATTATATTTGATATTCTTCTTTCTGAAATAAATTGGGTAATGACTTGTTTATATTTGGTGAATGATGTGTTGAATATATCAACAACATCTTTATAGTCATTACCCAAATTTTGTATACAGCGAACGGGGGTATAGAATTGAGATTCTGTATTGGAGTTATCACAATAGAATGGTAGATAATGCCTCAATGTTGGTTTGAGAGGTATATGTAAAGAAATCAAGTATAATAGTTCAGGGCTGTCAATTATTGAATTTATGATTTTATATAAACATAAACATATATGCGGAAGCATGGAACTTATCCGAGGATCTAGCACTATATAGACCTACTCGAGGTAACAAATTAATTTACCCTAGAAATCTTGCAATTGATACTTAGTTTTAATATAATTCATTACTCTATTGATAGCCCGTTCCTCTTGAAATGTTATGGCTCATACCAAAGATATTAGAAGAACGAGATATGCTATGTTGGCCGCCGGACCGTAGGCGGAGTACTACCTAATTAGGGTACTTTGAACGGTATCGGGACGTGTACGCACAGAAATCTGTTCTATGTATTAGTGCGGATACCTTAGCGTAAGCGAAGGTGTGCAGTAGTATTGGTGAACAAAACCGGCGACACTCGGCAAAATAATTCCACACAGTATGAACTGCTCATAGCACATCTCGTTCTTCTAATATCTTTGGCTTATACGTACCTAAAAACTTCAGCTGTAGTCATCGCTACGACTATTCAAGATACCACAAACAGAACATATGTTCTAGCACAACATATACACGAGGAATGGTGCTGTTAAATGAAATTTTTGAATCATTATTGTTTGTGTACTTATCTTCCCAGATGTTAAGAGTGTTAGAATGAGAATATTTTACTGTAAATGGGTTCATAATTTACAACTACAATACCCATTCATTCTACACTCTATCAATTTAATCACCTTTCAAACAAAACATAATATATCCTCATTCCATAACTTAGCGGTATAGTATGTACATAATTAATTAGTGTGATCTATTTACTAATAATTTCTCAAACTTTTCATCTTCTTATAATTTTCAAACTTCTCCATTCTCTTCTTGCAACACAAACTAGCTATACATCATTTTTCTTATTTTTCTTTTTCATATTATAGTAATGTATATATTCTATGTCCGCAAACTGTAAAATTCACCCGCCATAACACAGGGTCACCCCTAGCATGGAGGGTGAAATATCACAAAAACCACATGTACCCTCCAAATCATGTTTTAATAAAAATAAAATAAATAAAACAATCTGTCGTACAATACTAAAAAACAAAAACCTTTTTTGCCATAACATGAAGACAAAATATATTTGCACACAATTTCTTGCGTAGTATGTACGATAAAAAAAATATCAATGTTATAACAGCGAAAGTATTTGCGTAATAATTTTTCTACTTCTGACCAATTGTCAATGTCACTGATATTTGACTTGAATATTTTGTATTTGGTTCTGGTCGTGGAATTTTATAGTTTTTTACGTAAAAAAAACTGTGAATAAAATAATAATTAACGAGTGTTACAAGCATCAATAAACTTGTCATTATTTAAACACTGGTTAAATTAATTTATTAAAAAAACTCAGATATAACAAAGTTCATCTTACATCTAATTAGCTATCTACGATATTGGATAGCGACTTACCAGAAAGTTTTAGGAAAAAAATATCTACAAATATCTTTTCGCAAGTTGCGTATTAAAGCAATTCACTGAAGGTAGAGATACACTGGGTCGATGTACGCGATACACGCATTACTACGTTTCCAGGTGAACGTGCACACTGGTTCTACACACGCAACGCATGTGATCACGTGACTGAAGTGGTCTTCAGATGATTTGATGTTTATTTTTTTATGCTATGTTTATGTGTTTTACTAAAATGTACTAACTACTAACTGTCTTGCAATTCAGACAGTGAATTTAAGAACGATTTACTTAGTTTATCATTTTATTAAGCCAGCTCTCAAAATAAACATAATAGTAGGTGCATAGATAATACCACTTATAGATGTGAAATCAACTCGTTGGAAGCTTAACGCCACCCCTCCACCTTTACATGTCCCACGCCGATTTGGACAGGCTAGATCGACGCAGCTATGGACGCGTGGGTTTGCGTTGCGTTTAACAAGTGTATTTCTAAAGCATTTATTTCCACAGCAATCGTGTAGATTAGTGCGTTGTTTACGTAGCGTACATCGTGTTTTCCCAGTGTGTTTCTGCCTTTATTATTGCAACTTCTGTCCGCCTCATAACATAGGTTGGTCATGTAAGATATACTTAACTCTACATAATACATATCGCACATTATTTTTATTCATATAAAAATGCTGTCGTGGTCGGCTGCAGTATTTTTATAATATTTTTTTTTATATTCCTGCTTTTAAATTATGGCGGAAGGATGAGCTTATTGAACGAGTGGGTGTTCACTTGCCTTCAGACCCAAATACAGAGGGTTCAATCTCCGAACCACGCCAACGCAACAGCAATTATAGTTCCTTGACCATGAAAAGATCTTTAATATTGTACAAAATATACATTGATATTTCTCTAATACTCTGGCCAAATAATATTCACATAACGTTGGCGGATTCTAATAAAAAAATTAACGATAAAGCTTTGTGTACATCTCTTTTTTTACTTAAGCCACACCTAGTTTTGACTAAATCTTGTTTTTGCATTATTTTTTTATTGGCATAAGAAAAACGTACATATCAATTATCTACTAAACAGGATTCTCTATAATAAGCCTGCAGGAAGAACGAGTATCGGCAAGCCCTAATTTAGGTGGCTTTAAGTATTTTTAGTGACTAGATCTGAATAGTTACACCTTCATCTCCCCCTTGCCATTCTCTCCCCAACAATCCTCACCTCAGAACTTCAAACTATTCCTTAATGGGGATGACATGGTTCTATTGCAACTTTCCTTTCTCATTATCTGGAGCTATAAGATTATGGCATCCCCAATTGGATATTTTGTGAGGCTGAAGGTAGAGGAGAGGGGAAGGAGGTGAGAAAGAGGAAGGTGGGGAAGTATCTGGCCATTCAAGTCATCAAACATAGCTAATGCAATCTCAAGCAACATTTCAAATCTGAATGGCGTTCTTTCACCAGAGTGATACTGAGAGTATTTTCCACTCTGGAACGTTCCGCAAATATGCAATGTATTTTTACTTTTTAAATTCTATGATTGTACGACAGATTAAACATCCATTTACAACAGGTACAATATTTCTAATTTCAAAATTCTTAAAATTTTGTAAAATATAAATAGGTACAATTTTTTTTAGATTTTCATGCTCTGCTGTGTCAGAACATCTGTTCTTCCGTATGGTATCTTGAACGTGGAGTCGTGGCGATAACTACAGCTGAAGTTTTCAAGCAGAAACTACGCAAATAAAATTATTAATTAAAAATAAACTTAAAACGTCCTATTCTTTGTTTAAATTCTTCTCTACTTTTTAACAAGCTTCGCAATATTTTAGTCTATACTTTCTACATGAATAAGTGACCCTTTCTTTGTCATGTCAACACAAAGAATCCATCTTATCTTTCAACTCTCTCCCATATTAACTCCATTCCTCACTGCCATTAATAATTAGTTTCGCACGTACGTAAAACTTAAACACACACAATATAACATAAACTCATACAATTATTCATAAAACTCATCAAGAATGTTTTCACTTTTCATTACATGTCAACAAAGTTTTATAACAAGCAATAATAACATATCCCCCGCCACTTTTCGGTAGTTAATCTTAATTAAAGTATGACTTAAGTGTGCGTTTGACTTGTCTCAATTATAAATTCTATGTAACTTTGATGTCGTTGTTTTATAGTGGAAACTTGATACAGGTATGAACTGGCAATAAGCGTCGGAAAGTGTTCAAAAATCTATGCTTAACAATTACGTGCAACTCCCTTTAATACGTGCATTCCTCCACCCAATTACCTGTCCCTGTCTGACAGTGTGAATTACCTATATCCAGTGATATTGCAATACTTCATTTATACATTTCCAGTTTGTTAAGAAAACTTGTGCAGTGAACGTGTTCCTTCAGTACGTTTAATTCGAGTATGATAAAAAGTGTCCCTCAAGTATCTAAAAGACCAAAAGGTAAGTCAGAATACTTTCCAATTCTAACTGTTAACCACAGCTGCCCTAATAATTGTCTCAAATATTGATTACAGCCCACAATAAAACCACAAACTGATTTGCGTACAATATTGTTACTGTAACTAGTAATACATTTTCTATGCAGAATCCTACAATAATTTAAAGTAAAATTTAACAATTTTTGGGAATTGGATGAAAAAATTCTACATTGTTTCAATCTTTTTATGGTTCCTCGAGGTCGCGTCTATGCACAGTGTAGGGAAACTCGTAGTATAAACTAGAAACTGTGGCTCTGCATCATATTTTAAGTCATTTTCGAGTAAATCGAATTGGAATTTTTTTCGTCAAATTTAAGTTCAATCCATCGCAAGGGAGTATTTAAAAAAAATACTGCATTTCTCCCTTCACCGATGTTCTAGGCCATCATTTCAAATTATGGAAAGACGGAAGGTGAATTTATAAGTTAATTTTATTTAAAAGCGCTAATTTCATAATTAAATGGAAGAAGCAGGCTCCCTTGGGTTAACTAGCTATGTACCATTTTTTTATTTTAAAAATACTTCGAAGAACTTTTTCCAAAAGTTGTTTTTACCTTTTAGTAGCCAAAAAAAGTAACAAGTAAGAAAAAAAACTATATTAGATCGATTTTTTTTGTTCTAAATCTGTTGTCGATTTACCAATTTCCTTCGTGTACTATCAGTTTCCCAACACCGTGCATACTAAACCGCATTTCAAAGGTGTGTATCTTCCGCGTCTTTGCTTCTGCGGCCAGATTTATCAGAAGGAGAGAACAATTAAAATGAAATTAGATTAATTAAAATAAATACGATAAATTTCTGGCTAAAGCGAAATTTTTCAATAGATTTTTTGATAATGAACTCATAAACTCATATATTCAGTTAATCACAACAATAATTAGCGGAAGATGATGATAAAATTGCAATTCTCATACATGCAATGCTCAAATTATTATTCATACCCGATCTTGAAAAACTATACACAGCCTGCCTTTGGTCATGGAGTAATGCTCGCCACTGATAATAAATTTCAATATTAATATGCTACGTACTTTCATGGTCTTGATGGGCAGAGTTTAAAAAACCTAACATAGGGTGTTAAATATGCATTCATGTCAAATAAAATCCTTGTTTCATTTTGGACCGCTGAATATTTTGCACAATCACTAAATCCGCTCCTGCCTCTTGCCTGAAAGCTATAGGAACTAGTTTGGTGAGAGGTGTTTACATAATAAAACTCCAGCAAGGTTTACAATAAAGGAATGCTATCAACGCAAATCCTTGTTTAAAGACAGATGAGAGTAAACAGCATCGACACGGTTCCTTCGTGCAGCTGAATAATGCAGGTATTCGTGACCTTATAGTGCAATACTTCGGGGCTGTCACATATATTTTAAAACCAGTATATATATATTGCTTTATTATAACATAACAACTTATTGAATTATTGTAATTACGCCCTCCGTGGTTGAGTGGTTACGTTCCTCAGCTATGAATCTGAGGTTGCGAGCTTAAATCATTGAGTGCGCAAGAAAAAAATATTTGATTAATTTGTGTTACTTAAAAAATATATTTGTTTAAAATGACATGTGGTATATTTGTGGCACGTTCACGAGTGCTTGAAATAACTTTAAAGACGTTCGGTGACCAGATCTGAGTAGCCGGGTACTTTCCTACCTTCCTCTTATCATCTTCTTCCCCTTATCTCCCTTCCGTCTCACAACATACTCCAATTAGGGATGCTATAGTCTCACTTGCTCTAGCTGGTTAGGATCAGTTGCGACTCTTGTATATACATATTTTTTAAACAAGTATAATTTTCTATTCTTACTATTGCAAGGATGGCGGTGACGAGTTATTTTGGCGCTTTTATTCAAAAGCAGGTTTCTTCTTCAGGTGAAATGCAAAAAGGATTATTTTATTAAATACAAGTGTACGTCGGGATGTGCAACAAAAACAACGCATCGCGGCCGTAATAATAGACTCCTTGGTTATGGACCTGGATGTTTCCTTTTTAAAATATAATTTAGAGTACTAGTTCATCAATCTAAACAGGAAGATACACTCAGTATCGTCCTAGTAGAAATCATCATTCAAAATCGAAAAATTGATTGAGATGTGTTGAGAAATGTTCAGGTCACCTACCTTCCTGTTCTCCAACCCTTTACATTCATCTTTTAGCCCCATAACTGTATCACAAAATTATACATTTTATACTCGGACCTGTTTAACCATTAGAGCAATTTTTGGAGATATTTCTCCCATACGTCAAATACCCGTCTTTTGGGAGACATTTCTTTTAGCCTGAAACGGGCTCATAAAATTCATTCTATATAATTTTGTAATGTGGTGAGACATATGATTTAAACAGTATTAGAAAAAGAGAAAACAAAGCTTTCAGTTTGCATGCAAAAGTTTACCATAGAGATTTCAATTTTTTTTAAATAATTCTTTGAATGAACACTTCATCATTTGAAAAGTATTTGTAATTTTTGTTAATAAATATTTCTATATAAAACAAAAAAAAATATGTGTCTAATAACTTTTACCTTTGTCTAATTAAATATGTTTTTAGTTTTATGCAAAGTGGTATTTATAGTTTATACGATACAAATCATCGGTAAGCTACTTTTATCAATAGTTACGTAAAATATATATTTATTTTATAATTGCATATTTCAATTTTTAAAACAAAATCTGAAAGAGTAATTCATCTGCATCAAACAGTATTTTATCGAATCGAATGTAATACGAAAATATTTCCCGCACAATCAGCATTTTGACAGTTCGCGTAAGAAAAATAAATTGCGAGATATCGGAGGCTCCTGGGGTTAAAGTTTTAATTCACCTATTTCTTATTATATTTCACAATATAGCCAGAATACTCCAAGCTTTTACCCTTTTCCCCTTTTCACTTCCCCCATCGTTCAGCCTTACCAAATTTACCGCGGCAGTCGCACAGTTCTAACGATTCCGGTGTTTAGTACTTAAATCTGGATAAAAATGATGTCATTCAATTAAAAATATTCTTACGTATATTTTCCTGTTTCATTATTTTTGCTACATAACCAATAATTTAACTTAATTCTTCATAACAAGTAATCCACATGAGCATTCCGCTAGGTCGGTTTCGCGGACTGAATCGAAAGTGAAATCTTAGCTGAGCCGGTCTCCACCTGTCAGGTGAGTACCTATATAATTCAAAGGTATGGTCGGAACCGCACACTGCATATTGCAACATTTAGTGTGTGCATTCGTTAGATCTAAAATATGTGGATGCAGCTGCAAAAATATAAAATGAAAATAAATTCAAAAAAATTTCCTTGTTCACGATTTTCTTGAGTTAATTATAATCGAACAATTTGTATAGTGCTGTTTTTGTGAAAAATCACCCCAAGGCGCGAATTTATATAAATGATTTTTTTTTGGCCCAAAGTTTGTTTAAAAAAAACTGAAGAAGGCTGTTTTCAAATACCTTATTGGTTAATATGAAGAAAGTTCGGTCATCGTCCATTAATGGTGGAATGAACATAAATCACATTCGAATAGTGAATTCAATAAATCAAAAATCTTTTAATTTCCTTAATAAGCTAAATAAAAAAAATAACTAAAATATAACGCAAAAAATTAAATAACCTTCTAATATAATGAAGAGATGTAGTTTTTATCGTAAAAATAAATTAACTAAATAATATTTTCCTTTGTAATTCCATCCACAAAAAATTAAATAACGCAAAGATATAGGGTTTTCAACAGGACCTAACCCAAATCCTTGAGGAATCATTTTTTATTAACCAAGACTAAATACATTCCTTAACGAACTCTCTTTTCCATTAGATTATTTTGTTTCATATTATTATGTTTGCAGTGTTTAAAAAAAAACCGATTCATTTCTCATCATAAATATTCAGATTTCCGCAGTCTTCTGAACACTTTTACATATTTACAAAATGTTCCCATACATTGCGACAAACAAATTTATTTTCCACAAAGGGGTTTGAATGCCATTTCCTCTTCATTTTATTGCACACACCGCACATGCAAGTGCTTTTTTCCCATGGTTCTTAAATCTTACGCAATAATTTTCCTAATCATACGTACATTTTACGCGTTATCATCCGGCGGAAAACAGCCATCAATCAACATTCTCATGATTACATTTTATTTGGGCAACGCACACCTTCTATAGCGTTATCTATCGACCCAGCAACTTTGTCCAAATTTACAGGAGAGGTCCAAATTTTATCTCATAACCATTTTTTGTAATTTTATGTCTTTCAGAAATTGGATAAGGTTAAGAAGTTGAGCAATGTTGAAGGGGAAGAGATGTAAAACAGAAAATTTTGTAGTTCCTAGTTAATCATATCTAGTCACTAAACATGGCTGGAGTCATTTCGATTCTAATGGTGGCCTTTCACAAGGGCCACAGACCACACTAAGAACCTAAAGGAAGAGGGGAGTGGAAGAGATAAAGTAGTGGAAGTTTAGTACGTAGCAATTAAGTTAGTACAGATCTAGTTACATTTCAAGCAACATTATATCCTGAATCGTGAAAGTATCCACAACTTTGGGATAAGGTTCAAATACACAATATTTGAATGCTTTAAAACACTATATTGATATATCCACATATTAATCATCACATTTTATTGTTCTCTCCTGGTTTTGAACCGAAAACATCTTGTTACAGAGTCCAACAGTTTATATTTGTGCAATCATTTCTCTGAACTATGCACCTGTCACTCTATATTATATCTAATCCAGTTATTTGTCGGTAAACCATTATTCATAATGCACTAAACTTCATGTTACAACAATTTCCTGTTGGTCTTCAAACCACTGCACTGCTTTCAATCTACTTTCATCCTTTCCTATTCTACTTTCTAGACAAGCTGGTTTATTTTAAATTACAATATTTGTGTATGTGCGTATGTTTATAGAGCATGTCTAATGATATTATTAATAAAACGATTCGGTTGAATCGATAATTATTAATTCATTTTAATGACATATAATTATACGAATTCAATGATTTCCGGTAAATTTAAATATGGCCCTCCCTCAAATAATATTCTTTTAAACTTTGATTTATTTGATTTGTTGATTTGGCTTATTTGAATCTACTGTCAATTCAATACTTATTTTGATTTAAAATAACTCTAGTGAATCCAGCATAAATTTTGTGGAACCATCGCTTCCGATCTAGAACTTTCTATGGCAAGACGAATGGGAGATACCTAATTCTAATTTTCCCAATCTAAGATATGAGCGAACGATACATCCATTAAGCATAAAGTACGACTAGAGAAAGATGTTGCTATTATTTTTTTCGACTGAGTACTTATTGCTAATTTTCTCAATCAAAACTGAGCGGGCGGTGGATAAGTTAAGCAAAAAGTACGGTTAGAGAAAGATTTTACAACTAATTTCTTCGACTGAATAATCGTACTTGTGGTGTACATTGCAAGAACGGTTTCTGAAAACAAAATTCCACAATTATACCCAATTTTTAAGTTTATATCAACAACGATATAGATATTTTCATATACTTGTCAAGAAAAGGGAAGTACTAAAGATACTTATTTCGGTTGTTAAGTTCGTGAGTAAGTAAGTAATGTGTAAATATTCTTGCGAAGTGCGTTACATTTTCCAAATTAAATGAACTTTTAATTTTCAAAATTGGAACTACATAGTTATATCAGAATGGCTATAAAGTGGGTACCAAAATTATTTTAAGAATTGATAATTCTTTATTCAAAATGCTTATAAGTTTTTTTGTTCAAATGCTTAACAGATACGGATAGATTTCGTAATTTTTCATGTTTACCTTCATTCGAAAGGTAAATATCTTTTTTAAAAGACAATGATCGTGAGACAATTTTGTTTTTAAGGCAATGCACTACGTCGTGTAATATTTTGAATCGAGCCGCTATCAATAACACACGTTACGTATATGACAATAAGGCTTAAATTCCCACTTACACCATCCCCCTGTTTTGATTTATGCAAGAAAAAAACATGGCCAAAAAGTGCCTTTTATTTTATTTTGTGGATATATTATGAATATTTAAATGTTTTTCGATCATTTTATAAATAACTTAATTCGCCACATTATACAATAAAACCATAACCGAAAATGGGTTCGTAAGTAGGAGATTTTGAACTTCAAAGCAGTTTTCATAGGCATATACATTATTTTTTTCTGGGCTTATAAAAAGACTTATCTAAAAAATACTCGATAATTTCAAAGGCCAAGATGTATTCTACTCGCAGTATTTAATGAAAGCATCTGAAACATTTCTAGGCGACCAAATTTTCAAACCAAAAACACATGATTGTTCATTACTACGTAGTGCATCGCCTTAAATAATTACGTTCAGCTCCTGTGATTATTCCCGGGTTTGTTATATTTATTTATGTATAATTATATGTCATGCGTGTTACAACTCACTAACGTACATGGAGAAAAATAAGTACGGATAATTTATTAAAGTACTGTTAAACATATGACTGCATGCCCATTTCCTAGTAAAATATTAGTCATTCAGAATATATCTGTGCACGTGTTAACGCAGGAGGCCTTGTGAAATGCGAAAATATTATAATTTTTAACTAATTTAATTAATTCGTGCTTTGCTGATAGTTTGTAATGAAACCTTAAAACGAATAATTTAACCAGATTTTTAATAAATTAATAATATTTTAAATCAGTAGTTTTCTCCGTGTAGCACCAATAAATTTTATTATATACATATATCAACATCTTATCAATCTCAACCTTGAAAGGTCTCTAGATTTACATCCATAAATAAACATTTCATTAAAGTAGGTACTGATTTTTAAATTAAATTGATAGTTATTTAACAGTCATGCAAAGGAATCCATTACCATAGACCGCAAACCCCCGATGCCCATTTGGTATTTCGCTTGAGCACTACCTTTCCTTTAGTTCTGATCATATCTCTGGTTCTTGTTAGCGTTAGAATTCCTGGCTTGGCTTCACCGCAACTGTACGTTACCATTACAAATGACTATGAGAAAACTGTGATCTCTATGTCTTCCGAGTGAATGGGCATTATATCAACAGTATCGTGGGAAATAATGGAATTCTGAAATCGTCAAATATTGACCAATATAAGACTCAACCATAGATGTAATGTAATATAACTAAGATAATTTGAGAGCAATCAGCTTTGTTTGAGGTAATTATCGCAGATCACAACTATGATTGAGTCATTCATCTTTCGTTTATTGTAATTACTTTAGTACTTTATTACGCAAACACTAAATAGTTAGCGGAGTGTGAGATGTTGGTTGGTTAGTTGGTTTGAGAGTGTAATGGGCGGTGTGGTAAGGAAATAATGATTCCAGTGTTATTTTACTTAATGGATAAATTAAATAGGTTTGATTAATTATTGGTAGTTGTTGGATCCAAAACGACAAGAGCTTAAGATGAACATGAAAGTGGAATGTTAATAAATTTAAACGAGACGAAACGAAATGATGATTGCTGGAATTGGGTGATAGTATGTGTAGGAATGAACAATGTATGGGAAAGAAGGAAACAGGATGGCTAATCACTTACCAAGAAGGAACACACAACACAATCACAATATAGTGAGTTTCACCTCGATACCTCGATGTAATTAATTATCGTCACAACAAAACGAATGAGTGCATAAAATGATATTAAAGCACTTCAAAGATGGTCAATTATGTACACTAAAAATACCAACAACTTGCTTGCAAGGTAGTCACAATCCATTCCCAATACTTTTTCTGTTTTCAAAACAAAAGCACTCGAATTTGCACTATGTTCTTAATGTTCCAAATTTCAAATACTTTTCCAGCAAAGTGATGGTTAGGGATAGGTAGGAACTGGATAATTTACATCCGGGTAGGAACTAAACATATTCTCATTTCAAAACCAAACATTATTTGATGCAATGATTTGTTTTATTTGAGTCGTTGAATGTTAGGGACTGCCTTTTACTCCAATCGTGTTTTTTTAAGATAACAACTGAAAACGTTTGTTATAATAATTTATATTCGCGGTAAGATCGGCGATACAAAACTTCACTTAGGATAGATAGTAAAGCGATAGCTATAATAAAATTAGAAAATACTTTAATGCGCGTAGATATTTTATTTTGATTACCGCACTAGAAACCCAATTGACGGCCTCGGTGGTTGGGTGGTTATGATCCTTTGCTACGATTAGGAAGTCGCGGGTTCAAACTGCGGCTCGCTATTTGTGTCATTTCATGGTTGGATGGTTGTGATCCTTTGATTCCTCGGTTGGCTAAGTCCTCCATCACAACACGAGCAAAATTTTCAGCTTAGGAGATTTTCAAATATTATAAGTATAATATTTTCAAATATAATATATATAATAAGTCTTTCTTTAAAAAAAATAAAATAAAATAAAAGGTACCAGGACCTCAGCCTTGCCGGGAGTTTGCTTTACCACCGAGCTAATTCGACCCTTAGTATTTCTTAGTCGATGTATGATACAGTTAAATATTAAATATGACCGAAGGGGATAGGGTTAAGTTAGCTCAGTGTTAGAGCAAACCCTCGGCAAAGCACGTTTGAGGGTCGCTAATATTGTCTCCACTTGACATATTTAATGCTTTGTTTAATTTTCCATATAGGTATTGCGGCTTTGTACCATTTTTATACGCAGATAAAAACAGTGATGTTAGGTCACGGCAGTTCGTAACAATGAGATGGCTAATAGCCCTTTTGTTTTGAATCTATTATCTGCTTATACATACAATTTTAAATATTGATGTAAGTTTAATTTACCTGATCGTGCTGCCATGACGACCAGACATGCAATGAGTAGCCATTTCGTTAATCCTCTCTGAAAAAAGAAAACATTGTTTTTAGTTATTAGCACTTTGTCACGCACATCTTATCAATTACAAAAGATTATTAATTTACCATACATATTCATCATTTCATCAACATGTTAAAAAAGATATGTACAATCTCTATGGTTTACAAAAAAACACACAGAAACATAATGTATTTTATGGCTAATACTTTTAAATAATTTGAATACAGTCTGTCAATAACTTTGAAATAAAAAATGTATTATTTCGTGGATATAGATTTGGCATCAATAAAATAAATGTGTTAGGGAAAGAGTGTCTTAAAATAGTGACAAAGGTATGAATTCAATAAGTTAATTGTATAACTTTATCACGTATCTGTCATGTCTGTATTACACAATCAGGTGGCTAATTCGTCAATTCAAAATATCATAGACATATAATAATAATTATAGGTACTGTCGTCAAGGTATTTTTATGTGTGTGACCCACATTCGAATAATTTGGGCACACTTGTGACATGCGAACATAACAACAGCGACACAACATAATAGTGTGTGGTTCATTTTATACCGACTGAATATTAATGAAATTTTTTTTTTTTTTTTTATTTATTTTTTTATTTCATCAAAAAATTACAGAATATATATAATATATCATTAGTAAGTTGTATAATTATATGTCAGTTAGAAACAATGAAATTGTTGAAAGAATAATGTTACAATAATACGGCAGTTTCTAATATAAGAAAAAATATATATGAATGTAAGAGTGTTCTATAGAAATGGCATAATATATTATATTTTAGGTTGTGCATAACCTGCCTCACTAGGCGAACCTGTATTGAGGCAGAATTTTTAGTTAATTATTTCTCCATTTTGTCTATGGTTTGCTAATATGTAAATGTTTAATATGGGTTCCCATACAGCAATCCATTATTTTAGGTTACATTATTGTTTACATATTGAAGATACAGATAGAATAAGTTTAAACACAATACATACTATAATAACTCACTGTGACAAGGCATTTGGTTACTTTTCATTATTTTTTGCATTTACACAATACGTATATAGTAAGTTTTAGCACCGTACATACTGCAATAACTGTCAATGACAAGGCGTTTGGGTGAGGGCACCAGTGTAGGCTCGATCATTTGAATAAATCCAAATTTTAAAATTTTTTTTAAACTCTTTCCGTGTTTGACTCTCTTTAATATTTTCCGGGAGCATGTTGAAGATCTTTGTGGCAAAGTAGCCAAAGCTACGTTGACCAAAGGTGGAAGAAAGTGCTGGAACTTGCAACATGTCTTTGTTCGAATTACGCGTAAATCTAAAGTTAGTTTTTTTTTCGTAAAGCACGTGTTTGTTTTTAAAGAGATGCATGAGGATAGTTTTTACATAGATCTGTCGAACATCAAATACTCTCATTATGTTGAAAATTAAGTTACTGTTTGCAGTTTGAGGAAGTTTGAGAATAATTTTCATAATTGTTTTCTGCGCCTTTTCAACAGGATCTAGAGCTGATGAAGTACCCCCTCCCCATGCAATGATACCATACTCAATGATAGATTGGGTTAATGCAAAATAAATCGTTTTTAGAATTTGTAAGTTAAGGAAGTTCCTTACGGATCTGAAGAAATGTATTGTTTTCCTAATTTTATTCGCAATGATCTGAGTATGTATATTCCATTTGAGGTATGGGTCAATGGTGAGGCCGAGGTACTTCATCTGTGGAGTTCGCTCTATACAGGGGCACTCATTGCATACATTGGAATTCGTACAGTTATGTATTTTTATGGAGTAATCATCATTAGGTTGGCCTGCAGTATTGATGCTTGAAGTGATATATTTTGTTTTTTTCGTGTTAAGGGTAATCGTGTTTATATCTAACCATTTTTTAACTAAGTTAATATTTTTTTCAGCTTTTTTAAATACAGCTGACCAATTGTTGCCTTCAAACAGTAAGACAGTATCGTCGGCAAAGCTAACAATGCTTCCCTCAATTTCAATCTATATTTAAAAAATTTAAATGTTCGTTTGTTCAAAATCTTAAATTTCCAAAAGTTTTTCAACGATTGCTTTGAAATTTTGATACAACGTTGCATTTGAGTACTTATGTGTTTTTATGTACCTGTTTTATATAGATGTTATCTGTGACAGGTAAAAACAAGCGAAAAAGCGCCGTCTGTTGGACAAACGTGCTTTGTTTTAAAAATATATCGTCGTCTATTGGACGTAAAGGCTCCACAAGAGATCCACAGATACAGATAATACAGATAATAGACCCACAGCAACGGGGCGGGGTACATCTACTATTAAATATTGATATTCATATGTCATGAACTAAATCAATATTATATTACGTCTAAGTCTACGCACACGGATAATAGTGCATATTTATGTTATTTTCTCTTGCGTGTTTGAATTGAGTCCACCAGTTTAACGTTTTCTATGACTTTGTTTCAGAATTATATAGTTTTACTATTAAGTTGTATTAAAGGATCGATGGGTATGATGGTTGTCTGGTTCGCAGTAGGATGGAACGAGTTAGGTTAGGTTAGGTTCATCAAGGTTAACTTAATTTTTATATTATGATAGCTTTATCCAAAGAAATGTAATTCAAAGTGTTCTGGTAAGTCCGTCGGCATAACAATGGTTTATTACAATAATTACATCGGGTTGTCGACCTTTGCAGCATTACTAAATAGGCATTACATGGAGAATGGTGGGATGCGTCATGCATAATCATTAAACGTGTAGACACCTTGCTTTAATATTAGCTGCACAGCAGTCTGAATGCATTGCCGGTACTGTGTCAAAAAATTTCTCTGGACAAGGGACTTTTAAACTGGATATTAGGAGATTTACAAAAATATTTTCTTACTGTGAAAACATAAATCATATTAATGATAGGGATTTGGATATTTTTATAGCACTTATTTTTATAAAACATTACCACAAAAGCGGTGTACCTACCTACAAACATTAATTCTTAGGCTTTACCTTGTATTTAACTATAATTTATCTATTTCGTTAACTCGTGGCTCATTATTTTAGTGTGTCATATGAGTCATATCAACAATGATTGTTCTATATTTGTTTTGTGTTCTGTGGGATAAGTAATTTTTATTAATGTTTTTTATGAAAGTTTTGCTGTCTAATTTATAATAAATAAACTTTTATTAATAGAAATATAAATATTCCCGGGTTACGAATAACCTAATAATATTTGAAAATCCCTACTGCTATTATATTTCTTTAAATTATTATTAATATCAACAAGTTGATAATGTTGCCTGTGCAATGATGTAGAACTTAACAAATAGAAGAATTGAAGCGGGTGTGTACCCGACGCACTTTTCAACTCGGCTACTAACTTGTCATCACATTTTTTTAAACTTCTAACTGGATTCTAATCTTACTTACCTGCAATATTTTTACAAGGTCACAATCATTTTATCTAGCTTCTAAGTATGAGCCCATTTCAACTGTAAATATGTATCAGTTACATTACACGTTATACACTCACGTATAAAAAATGCCAAGTTCATTGTCGAAAGATAATGACATAATTATTCCTGCCTAATTATGAAGGTTAAAATTACAAAAAAATCATTAAACATAGAAGTAATATCAGACGTGAAAGTATAAGTGAAACTTTATTTTCCATAATTAATTCTTCGCAATTGAAGGTTGACTTTTGATATAGTAACCAACTAAACGCACACCGCCGCTCGCCCCTTGTTTCTACCTACATCTATTTTATGCTGTTTGGGCATAGATCGACGACAGTTGGCACGCTTTCATGCAATTATATTATCAAAGGTCCAAACCAACAATACTAATAGAATCTTTAAAGGATCTGGTAAGATTATTACTTTATATAAAACTGTAAATTTGTTTGCTACATTTCGGTTCCGGTTCAAGATGGTGGACGAGTTGGATACTACCTAGCATCCAACTCGAAAATAAAAAATACTTTTCTAATATTCTCTTTTGTTCTGTTTCTAAAATTTCCTCTGAAATCATAAGATTTGTAATTAGTTACCCACTTGAATATGTACTTAATTAATTATAAACCAAATATTTAATGTACTATTTTGTTTATTATTTCAAAAATAGAATCATTCAATTGTGCAAAGAACCTCGCATGAAAATTATTTTTTCAAACTTTTTTAGGGAGGTAAGAACCGTAATATTGAAAATTTGAATAAGACATTTCAAACAAACACCCCGATTTCTCATTTGGAAACATAATCATTACCGAACCAAAAGAGTCGAGTTCAAACAGGACACAACTTAAGAGATTGTTGCGACTGTTGGGTGTGGGAAGCATCAATAGATGTAGAAAATGTCAAGAGGAAGAAAAAAACATCTGCAATGCCCTCTCAGATACATGTGGACTTTAGAGCAATTTAGCAGAGGGCATTGTCAAAAATAACCAATGGTTACTATGGTGAACTTCATAGGCACTGAATTATACTGTTAAAGAAAAAAGGTGAAACATATATATATATTTATTTATTTCTTTTTATTTAGGAAGCAAACAGTCGTACAGTAAAAAATTATAACAATAAACATTCATATGTTCTAGACCAATTAAGTTCCATTGAATTAAATGTAGATTTAGTATTTTTTACCTACACAACATATTAAATGGCAAAAAATAAACATAATAAAGAAATACATAAAATTAAAAACAAAAAGAAAAAATACAACTTTTTGCATAGCTATACTATTCACTACAGGTGATAATAATGTAATTTTCACAACAAAAAAACGTATAAAATAAAAGTATTTTAATTTATTAATTTATTAAGCTGAATTTTATATGATATTAAGTTATGGTTGAAAATGTCTACATCTCGTAAGGCATTGTGAGTTTCACAGATACGTACTATTACAGAGTTTTGCGCGTATTTGGATTTACAATGTGGTATTCTAAATAAATCGTTCGATCTGGTGTTTTGCTTGGGGCAACGAAATGCAATCCTTTCTAACAGATATGATGAATCAACTAGGCAGTTCACGATTTTGTGTAAGAATAATGCATCAGAGCTTTTTCTGCGTTTATATAAAGTGACAGGGACAAATCGATGGTCACTAAAACGATACGATAAGTGTTTCATAAATTTGTTCTGAATATTTTCAATGCGATCAATATATGTTTGATATTGAGGATTCCAAATTACTGAGGCGAATTCTAGTTGTGACCGTACATATGACAATATGAGATATTAAGTGGCATATGTGTTTGCGGATGCTATGCAGACTGTTTCCGTATCAGTTAATAGTAATAATAATAAATTTAAAACTTTTACATTCGTGGTATTAAACGTGCTCCTATTTTTGGGACATGTAATCATGACGAATATCCCTATTTTGTATTCTTTGGTTAGTCATAACAGTAACAATATTGAATGGCTTTGTTTAACTGGTTAAAGCGTCTTCCAGTCAACCACTTCCGTCCTTTAAGTATTGTCGAGTCTCAATCAGTAATCATAATCAATACGGTTAAGGTAGCCGAATTAATATTACATACCGCCATTTCCTAGTTAAATGTGATAGGAACTTGCTAACAAAACGATGGTACTATTTGGAAGGAATAAAATAATTTTTAAGTTGACTGTCTAGCTTGCCCGAGACATATTATTTATTGAAGGTTATTGTGAAAAATGGATTAAATAATATGACAGCTCCTCTTACTGTTTCACAGTTAAACGGATATTTTAAATATAAATGGCTCGTGATGAAAATGATTTTGCCAGCTGATGATAGTAGTTTTAGTCTAAGATTTATAAAACTTGACAAATATACCAAAAAACAGTTAACTTTCAAAACGTCAGAGCTCATTGTTCGAGATTTTTGCTCTACAGTTATGGTTTATCATTATTCGTTCCAATGGTCGTTGTATAACCATTTATGCAAGATATATCATAAATAACTTCACGCCCGTTCAGTGATAATATGATGATATTATTAATATTAGAAGAAAATAGACTGATCTAATATGTTTACACAATTTAACTAACGGCTATCTTATACTAAGAATATTAAATTTAGGAATAGAAATGTTATTTCTAAGAAATATTAAAATAAATGTTAACAATTCCTATTGTTTTAGACGCCATAGAATGTTTCACCGAAATACATTAAAAATAATATGGCCTATTTTTTTGCCCTCTGTTCCAAATGTGTCGATTATACAAATAGTTAGAGTGTGCTGAAGTGGACATTTTCGTCGATAATTTCGATAGTAAAAAATGTTCTGCTGTTGCAAAAAATTTGCTTGTGTCTCTATTTTTGTCTCTTTGTATTATTTGTCATTTGGTGAGCTTTATATAATTTTTTAATTTTTTTTTTTTGTTTTTAATCTTTTTTTAGATATATGCAAAATAATGTATCCTACGTCTGGGTTGATTTTATGGTTGTATGTACCTATTTGTGTATTATAGTGTTTTTATAACTCACTCAAGTAAGAACGTTTATAAAATATCATTGTATATATATATATATTTTTTTTTTTTTTTTATAAAGACAAACATTCCCGGGTTACGAATAACCTGACAATATTTGAAAATCTCTGCCACCACAGTAAGCGGAAAATGTTGCTTGTGTTGTGATGGAGGACTAAGCCAGCCGAGGAATTGAACACACTACGCCTGGGTGGGACCCAAACGCGATGTCAACTCGGCCACCGACCGGTCTAAATACATTATGTTTGCACTGCGTTCGAATCGAACTCCTAACTCGTAGTAAATGCATTCACCACTACGCTATGGAGGTCGTCTTGAACCAAAATGATTTCATTGGTTCTGACGTTGCAAGCTAAAGAAATAGGTCAACATTCATTATCAACATTCTGACCTTAAAGCAAAAAAGTTAAATGACAACTTTTTATGTAAGTGTTTTTTTACGCATTTTTCGGGCCTTGTGCAATATTATTCATGGTGCAAATATGAGACTAAAAAAACGAAGTTTATTTTTATTCGGTCTTAGAACACTGGTGAAATTTTAACCACATACACGATTCACTTGCTAATAATACTTAAAGAAAACAACTCGGATGTGTAAACTAAAATTATTTTTAGGTATTAATGTTTCATCCATTAATTCACTCATGTATGTACCATAATAATTACAGAACCACCAGGGACAGGGACAGGGACAGGACCATGTGTTTCTTACTTTAAAAATGTGTATTCATGAAACAAAACTGTACTTTTTCTGATATTATATTACCTTTGTACAAACCGAAAAAACTCTTTAACATTTTTTTTAGTAAAGATTTATTTTAATGTCTTCTTTATTTTTAATAATTATGATTTATTTGGGATACTTAAATAGCCAATTCTTGCCAAAAACTAAGGAAAAGCTACCATTAATTGTATTTATATGAATCAGTTATATACGAGGCGACACACGACAAGATTTAATTTTTCTTGGCGATGAATTAGTAACTTCCCGAGGTAATCATTAAGAAACATCTGAGATTTTAGTAAAAAAATGATCAGAATTAATTAAAATAAACCCCACGGAAAGACCAATTGTTTTGGTTTGCTAGGGCAAATTCGACCGTAGGTCCGTCCAATACACCCGGGCTGCGCGTCGCATATTTTAGTATACGCCTTCTTCACTTACGTCGTTAAGTTTCCCACTTTATTTAAGGGTATTGTATCGTCTTGTACTTATTTTCGTACGGATATTTATTATATTGTGTACCTATCAACTTAGTAGGTAATGTAATGTAGGAAACAACAATAATGTATTATATTATTCAACCTACAAGATAAACACACCTATTATGTGTTCTGGTACACTATCCCCGTTTCGGTAGACTAATTTATTCCAAAAATCCTAAACCATAAAATCACATGTATCAAATGCAACAGTGTTACCAAATGAATTGCGTGTGGGGCTTTCTTTCATTCAGTGAGTAGGTACCGCAGTAAGTTGCTCCACATAATGAATTATATTGGTGGTAAATTATTGTTCATATTAAATATATCCATATAACATTCATAACATTTTTCTTTAGGTAAAGCTATTTATATCCATTTTTGACTGCCCCCGTGGACGAGGGGTAAAGTACTCGACTACGAATCTGAAGGTCGCGGGTTCGAATCCCGAAGTCCGCAAGTAAATTCAGTCTCACTAGTTTCGATTGGCAGGAAGTAGATGGGAAATTATTCAATAATAAAATTTATTATAAGCGATTGGTAACACGATATTAAAATTACAAATTTACCATCATACTAACAGGTATTTTTCTTCATTCAATTTTCACCGGTCTGCGCTAGTAAATAAATAAAATTGCTAGATTCCTCTCAATGAGCACACGCTTGTATTGATTTAATTTATGGCAAACACTTTCTTTATATCAAATCGTATCCATAATCGATTGAAACCAAAGAATTTCGTCTAAATATTGCCCACACATCAACACGTCAAAATAACAGATAGTTCCACCTGCTAGATCTCTCCAAACGATCACACCTTTTTACAGACTTGATCAATTATGTATTTCTTCAGGGCTAGTGAATCAGCACCTGGGCCCGGCGAATCCCCTTAGGCTACAGTTGTAACCATGATAGACTCCTCCTTCGTTATGTATATTCAAGTATTACGTACGTGTTTGTACGGCAAATAAATTAAAAAAGAAATCGGCGTTATATAACGCCATAAATACCCAGTGGGATTTAAAAGAAACCAGTAAACGACGATGAGTAATTATAGTTTTAGAGCCGATCGAGTCTCTTGATGTCTGCTTGTTCCATTGAAGCTAATTTTGATTATGGTGTTTTCAAAATATCTGTTACTCAATGAGAAAAACATAGGGTTTGGTCACAAATGCTAAGTAAAATATTGGTACCCTTTTGGTACAATTTTGAGTACTCTACATAAATTTCGGGTAAATATTGAATTCCTAAAAATTGCAAAGGTTGTGGCGGGTAATCTTAACAAATGAGAGAGCCGCAAGAAAAATACATTATTGATGATTGCCTAACTTGTAAATTTTATTCTCGGTCTATCTTTTGCTCTAGCAACAGCGTTAAATCATTTTAATATGTAGATATATTATCGTTTAACCAATGATTTTGCTTTTTCTCCTGTATGTTCGAAATATTTCAGGCCTTTCGTTCATTTATTTTCTAGATGAATTCCGATGCAATGCCCGGACTTTACACAGAGTTTTTCGAAATCAGATGTAAACAGTGACCTTTGATTTGAAGGTCAAGCGTGCAAAATTTCATCAATCTTGGAATTAAACTGTAGATTTGTATAAATAGCAAATATGGCTACCTTCGACAGAAATTTTTAAATATATATAATTATTTTTTAAATAGATAGATTTACGGTACAAGTATTTTTAAATATTCTTAACAATATATTTTCACTAAACAAGATTGCATAAAAGTAACATATTTATATACTCATACAATCTAATATATATATTCTTATATAATCTTATACATACTTATATAACCTTATATATACTTATAAAATCTTATATAATCTTATATATACTTATATAATCTTACAATGAGGCTATAAAAACAAAATATAAACTGTGTGAAATAATTTTTTGTAAGCTTTTTCGGTGGTATTAAAAATATCTGCTACTTCTGCATATTAGTTACCTAAGCGTGGTATAAGATAATTTATGAACGAATTGGTGTTTACATTATTGTTGCATTGAAAGATATTTTTAGTTCGCGTGACTATATTAGGAACATGAAATAAAATCAGTTGCAAATTAACATCTTTACTGACTGTCACATTCCTTTATACAAGGATTTTTTTTAATTGATATCAGATCTAGATGAATTCTCCAGGTCGGTAGGCCTATTGATCATTATAAGCGGAAAACGTTGCTTGTGGCAATGATGAAGAACTTAGCTAACATGGTTTTGAACCACTCAGCCACTATTCGGTTATTTCCGCTTGCGATTCCATCTACAGTATTATTAATATTTACAAAGCATCGAAACAACTACGAATATGGGTATGAATTTTGTTTGAACAGGAAATAAACTCTGTTTCCTCATTAACTATAATACTTAAATACCATTTATAACCCAAATAGTTAAACAGTGTTGTTATAAAGTTGAACAATATCGGCATCGTTAAAAACTGAACAGAAATACACGCATCTGAAGAAAGGCGGTCTTTGTATCTCGTGATTTCCTCATACCTTCTATGGCTCCTACACCTAGACAAGGTGCTGGTGCTCGTTTACGTGAAACAATCTCTGTTTTATTATAAAACATATTTGTGTATCCATTGCACACAATGGCATGAGCATGGAGTGTAGACAATAAAGGGTAAAGGTAGAAAAGTTATGTACGATAATCATATTTAAATCATGGAAAAACGGTAACTTGATCTAATTTTTTTCCGTAATTGTAAGTTATTTTCAACATAATAAAAATTCTACATGGTTTTTATGTTGGGAAAGGAATAATGTAGAGTGTGTAGGGAAATAAAATAAGTAATTTTTATCTAGCAGGTACGAAAGTGCTCGCTAATTTTTTTAAAATTATTCTTATCAAGCTTAATTTGCAGATCTGAGTTTTTTGATATATTTATTTGTAGACTTTTAGTCAAATCTAAACATTACAACAAGTTGTGAAACTTTACGCGGTGATTAATAAGCGTTAATAATTTCAGACTTTTGACTCGGAAATCAATAAGTGATTGGTAATACACATAAACGCAATTTGATTTTAATTTAAAGTACCTATCTGGAAGTAATATAAATAGGCGGTTTGTAATTGTCTTCAGTACAGTTTGATAATGCTTTTGGAAGGCAAAACAGCCCTCAGGTGTAGTAGTAATTACACAGCGGAACTTGTTTAAAAAAAACAGTTTATAAAAGAAATAATAATCTTATAGAATACATTTTTTTTAAATGCTCCGCGAGTATCCACCTGAAGGGTTCATCTCAAACCAAATACTTTGTTTGTATAATCAAGGTAGATATATGTGAATAATTTAGAGCGATAGCTGGAAGTTTCTGAGGTTATCTTCCAAAATTAACGAAGAAAGAGCCATAAGTAGCTATGATTGTGTGGAATACATTATAAACATGATGATTTTCCCACAAATTTAACTTTATTTATAAATAAATAAATATTATTTACCTTCAAATAACATCATCGTGCATTGACTAACAGTACCTACTTACTTCAGATCATGTAACTGATTATTGCGTGATATATTTAAAATCAAAATAAATGGCTTTGTAGAAATGTACTATCAAAAACATGATATTAAAGCAATGCACTACGTAGTAATGCAAAATTATGTGTTTTTGGTTAGTGTTATTTGAAAGTTTAGAATTTTTTTAGATGTTTTAAATAAATACTGCGAGTAGAACACATATTGGTCTTTAAAATAATGAAGTGTTTTTTGATTGAAATCTTTTTATAAGCCCAGAAAAAAATATGTATCAGGCCTACAAAACTACTTTAAAGTTCAAAATGTCCTACTTACAAACCCATTTTCGGTTATGGTTTTATTGTAAGACGTAGCACGATCAAGTGAAACCGAAACTAAAAGTATACTTTTCAATTCTTTAGAATAGTATTATCTTCACAAATAGACTCAGATTTCAGGTACACTAGAATTCACAACCTCAAAACTTTACTTCAAACCATTCACAAATCGAGTAACGCCGGGTGCACGTCAGCTAGTTAGTTATGAAATGTTTTGCTATTCTAATATTTAGAAGGGACTACTTTAGGACGTTATAAATAGTATTTCCAATTCTAAAATCGATTAGATGTAGTGTGTATATATTTAGAAAAAAAATATTATACATTGAAATTCTTGTCAGTCTTATATTAAATCATGACTACGTACATGTATCATAAATAAACTTCTCATTATTTCGGTGCGACTAATAGAGGAGTGCATGTTGAAACCAAATGAATACATTGAATAGCTTCGGGGATTAAATGAACGCCCTTGAAAAGTTGATACACAACATTCATACAAGTAATAAGTTGTTAAATACTATGAGTACATCATTTTATTGTTGAAGTACTTGTTGGCAATTTGACTGTATCTAATAGTAATAATTTCTTAGTAATCATTATAGAAAATGCCAGGGCAACATTGATGATTAAATAATCAGTATAAATCAACAATATTTCTGAAGGAGATATGCTTTATTATGATAGTTATTGTTTAATTGGCGATTTATAAAGGTAGCCACGAAATAATTACAATCATCCATTCATGGCATCATATATTATGTAACAATATTTCAATTCAAGTAGGGACATCTTGTAAAATGAAAACATGAAGCTCTTGTAGCGCAGTAGATTGCGCATTACACATTTTGTCAGAAGTTTAACCACTCGAGTGCTCGCGGCAATGACTGGAATTACAAGTGATTGGCGTTCGAGTTGAATATTACTTAAAAAATTTTTCCTCTGAATTTCAGTACTCAGACATTTGAACTGATTAAAGTGCTATAAAGCTAATGAAATCACCCATACTTAATGTAAATGTCAAAATGGCATATTATGGCATGCGATCACTCAATAGGTTTTGCAAACTCGGCATGATATGCCGAAAATCACTCGAGTGGTTTAGAGTTTGAATTCCTTGCAGTGCTAAGATACATATTTAGTAGAATCTTTCAAGTAATCCATTAGTATATATAAGAACTTTAACTGATTTTAAGTCCATAGATTGTATGAGAACCCTCTATATTTCATTAGTCAGAAGTCAATTGGAGTATAATTCACCTATTTGGTCCCCTTTATATAAAGTTCACTCCAATAATATAGAAAGAGTTCAGCACAAATTTCTTAAGTACGTAAATGTTAAGCTCGGAATTCCTATTGATTCCTATTGATTGTCAGTTTGATGAATCAATTGCATCTAATAACACTGTCTGACAGGAGAATTATTTCAGACCTGGTTGTGTTACACAGAGTCATTAACAACTAAATTGATAGTCCTGCCATCCTTGCCACTATTAAACTACATGTGCCGACTAGGAATACAAGACAAAATATAACATTCTTCTGTAATACAAACTCGACCAACTATCAGACACACTCACTGAACAATAGGATGCATGATCTGGGCAACAAGTATGGGGGCGCTATTGATTTATTTATTAACTCCATATATAGAATTAAGCATAATCTACACCAACACTTTGTTGAATCCTACAAATTAGAGTAGCGATGGTAAATTAGTTTTAATGATTTGTCTTATATGTAGTGTTGTTGTAATTTCTTTTTTACTTTATGTTACTCTTACGTTTTAATAATATTGCTTCATATTTTTTAATATTTTCTCATTATACTTGTAATCACAATTTTACAAGTGTGTATTTTGTACCTTCTTTAAAATGGATTATATCTATTTACTGTCAATATTTCCTGTATAATACATATTCTCCTATGTACACTGCATCATGTATCACTTCTATGTAAAAGCCTTTTTAGGCGTATATATATATAAATAAATTAGTATTTCCAACCTGTATGTAGATACTGTAGATCCTCACCATAATAGGATAGAATCGATACAAGAATAGATTATGCAGTATTTTGACTAAAAGTCACCACAACTCTAAAGAGGTCATCTTTTAAAAATAATTATCATTAATTCATCCATTGAGAAGAAAACAAAGCGATTATAAATGAGTTAGTACTCACAATGAATCGATTTGTAATTAGATTATTTAAAAATAAAACGGAACGGGGTCATCCATACCTTTAAATTACCAAGAATTTCATTGGAGACTAATTCTTTACTATTACAAGTCAATTAATTTCTTTTGAATTTCTTAGAAAAATGTCTAGGTTTAATTACATCTCTTATTTACCACACGTCTATTTCACAATATATCATTTTTATGGTCCGTCATTTAACACTGATAAAATTAGTGTTTAACCTGTTAAAATTTGGTATGTTCTGTTAATTTCCCTGATAATTGATTGAAATATGCCGAGATTGCAACATTTCAGAATTCCCAGACGTATAAAATAAATTAACTCAATAAATGACCGGTCGGTGGCTGAGTTCACATGGCGTTTTGGTCCCACCCAGGCGTACTGTGTTTAATTCCTCGGCTGACTAAGTCCTCTATCACAACACAAGCAACATTTTCCGCTTACTGTGGTGGTAGTAGGAGATTTTCAAATATCGTCAGGTAATTCGTTACCCGAAAATGTTTGTCTTTCTTTAAAAAAAAATATTGCTAAACTTTAAAACACCTTTTGGAATAAAATAGACACTTTACGGTACTTAAACGAGATTATATTAAATTGTATTACATCTAGGCTTGACATGTTTTAACCAGAGCTCTCAAATATTACAAAGTAAAAAAAGTAAGTCTTATTTGATTTATTTCATCAATTAAGTTATATTTATTCCGTCAGTAAAGTATTACATTTTAACAGCTCGACTTAAGAAATATTCCTTGATCGTTTTAGCATTCCATTTGATCCTCTCGAGATTAAAAATATTCCGATGGCTGCAAATTAATTTTGATGGCTGTCTACCACACCAAAATACAGGTTTTGTTCAGACTTCGATGTTTTGACTACTTATAAAAACTGCAACTGCCGGGACGTAGTTTTATAGGAAGAAGACGACCTTGTACCCAATCCTCGCAAATAGCAACATCAACTTTAAAATAAAAGGCTTTAGTTTCAGTTTAATTTCATGTTAAACTAAAAGTGTATAATTAATTTAATTATTTATCTTTCTTTTAATACTGTTTAGTTTATATGAATTGCTGGATGTATCCAAATTAAAAGAAAAAAAATCTGGTTCAATCAAATTTAAAACAAGCCGATTGAATTTTTTCTTGAACTTTCTTCAAGGAAATGAAATGTAAAACTGTTTAAGTAGGTACCATTTTTGGTTCTAAAACATTGCAAAGAATGCTGGGTTATAAAGTTAATGCTATGTTATTAAGTATGAAATCAATTTAAAATTTATGCCATGTGGGTGGCTAATTTAGGTACATAATAAATTCGTTAAATGATTTTGATGTTTGTTTTTACGGAATCGTTAATTTTAATATATTGAAAAAGCGAGTGAAAGGTATTTTAGTGTGGTATTCCTTGGTGAAAGATAAACTTCATTTTAACTTTGTTCTAGAGGCGGAGAAGAAGAATGTCAATCGAATAAAAAAGACTATGAAATGTTAATAATACATGTTCCAAATGAGTATTGAATATTATAAAAAACGCCAATGTATGTAATTAATTTACCGGTACTCACATATCCTGAAGCCGGTAATACAACATTGTTTAATTTAAGATTATTTATTTAATTATTTACACATACAACTAATTAATGTTTTTTTTCTTTTGAAAGATCTTTTCCTCCTAAAAGTTTTTAAATCACTAATTCCAACCTCGGTCCATTGTTTATAAGTAGATTTAAAAAGTAAACATTGAAAGCAGTACCTAAACGTTCATTTTATATTTTTGAGAAGTCATTGCCCAAATGACCTTCTACGAGGAGCCGCCACTGCTTTGTTCACATTTGTACTTCTTTCTTGAGTGAATAAATGACAAGATGTCATACAAAATCAACGAAGTTTAGTAACCAGATCTCAATAGGTACAATATTACCTAAAAAAGGGTACCCCGAGAAAAGTGTCTTCTGTGTGGCGTTCATCACACTAAATCACGCCATAAAGTTTAAATTCTGGAAATAATTGGTGGATTTATTCAATAATAGTTGTGGATAACTAACCATAATTTCTCGGGTAGCAGAAATTAAATTGACAGTAAAATTTATAATTAGATATTATATTTTACTTAATATGATCTGATAGCTGATGATTTCACTCTTAAAATCATCATATTTCGTAATGACAGTTGTCTAGAGGTGACATAACCTCACATAAGAGCTTTCATCAAAACCCAGTGCCTCCATAAAACTTTTTTTCTAATCATGGTAACATTGAGCAGTCATTTTCTATCAAATCAATAATTATTTCACTAACCCGACTGCAGCCAGGTTTTATAAGCGTACTAATTTAAACTTGTAAATAAAACCTGCTGCCGGGGTGTGAAAACTTCAACGGTTCTTTTTGAAAATAACAGAGAGCACTACTTCCGTTGACAACAATACTAAACTAATCACATGATCGTATTCCTCTAAGAAATTATTTCAACGCGCGGTCAAGCAGGCAAACGACTGAGATTGTGACGTGGATATTTGCGCAGCAGTGTCCATTAATCATCTACCTAATGAAAACTCCTATTCCACATTCATAAACGGACTTAAATAAATATCTAAGTAGTCAAATGATCGTTTTGCGTGTTTTTATTTACTGAATTCATTCGCATTACGCAGTTTCTCTCCCATAAGTGACGGTGTGTCAATCGCTAAATTATTCCGGGTTTTGAAACGATTTACTCCTTTGGCCTCTGTTGCTCTGGTATGCCGACATTCACAAACAGGTGTGTTATAGAGTCTGGTTGCTGAGATCAACGGTTGACTTAAAAAATGATCATAAAACCAACCAAACAATGATGATTAAGCGTGATTGGATACTTTCGCCAGCAAGTGATTGTTGATATTGCCATTTATTTTTTCTATCTATTTTGTGGGAACGTCCAAAAAATGCATTAAAACATATATTTATATGAGCCTTTCAAATTCTTACATTTTAAAAGTACCTACCTTATTATTTTAGATGGTTTTCTGTCGGTTGTTTGTGAATCAAAATGCAGAAGTTTATTTTTGCGGTCGAATAACATTTATAAAGGCAACTTGAAATTACTGATTTTTTTGCTTTAAATCAGAGTGTCCCAAATAAAGTCGTTTATTACTTTTTGTTATTCTTTTATTTTTTATGTAGATGAAATTTATTGTATTTAATAAGTTAATAACGACATTAATATGTGGTTTTCGATATCTCCAAAAATGACCATGAGATAAAGATTTTGTTATCCAGCTTTCAAAGAGAATTGGGTATAACTTGTGCAATGGTGTCTCGTTAAGAGACAAACTTCAGTATATCAATTCATAATTAAATGGCAGTGCTGCAACGTATGTATGTATGTGTCAAAAAATTTTCGGCCGGTCGCAAAAATTAACATTTTGAAGGATAACATCTTCGATATTTATCATAAAGTTCTATCGTCAATATGCTCTAATTAATATGGTATATAAAATTTGGTTGTTAGAAGCTACGTAATTGGGATACACTAAAAGCTTAGGTAAATATAGTATTTTCTAGATAGTAGAGTCCACTTAATTGTACTAAGCGTGGTAGAAGCAAGACGGAATGCTGACTTATCAAAATTATACTTTCCAAAGTGTAGTTTTTTCACATCAAGGAGTTAAATGTGAGAAATTTTAGAAAGTTTTTCAAGAATATATATAGAAGGTTCTTCGTTGGGTAGAAAATTATCTTTCTGCTTTTCAACTTCGTGGAATATTGTTAGTAATTTTAATGCTTGAATTGCCAACAACCTGTTTTGTGAAGCATATTGTCTTTTTAGCATTCGAGAAGAAAATAATTCAATATAATAATTTGTAACCTTTAGAGGTGTGTGATTAATTTCAGGAAAAAAATTTAAGCTTCGAAAAGCAGAAAGAAAGTTGACTGAAGGTATCTTTTTTTATGTGAAACCGTACAAGAGTCTCAACTGCTCCCAAAGTTCTGGAGCGTGAGACTATGACATCCGCAATTGGAGTATCTTGTGAGGTTGAAGGTAGTGGGGAGGGGAAGGATATGGGGAAGAGGATGGTGGGGAAGTACCTGGCTAGTCAGATCTGGTCACCAAACATGGCCAAAGCCATTTCAAACAACGTTTCAATTCTGAATGGAGTACCTTCTACTCTGGAACCCGCCGCAAACTTACTATATATTATTTAATATGAATAATTTGTGAAATGTAACAAAAATTAATCAAATAAAATTTATTTGCCCACGCCGGTATTAGAACACGTGACCTTCAGATTGCTAGTCGAGAGTCTTATCATTTGACCACGGAGGCCCTCTATTCAGAATACTTAGAGAAGTGAGGTAAAAAAACTTTTCGGAATCACTGCTTTAAATTTGAGTAAAACCTTCTGCAATTTGAACGGATTTTTAACTAAACCATTTTACCTCGAATTCATTGATAAACCAATATTTTTTTATTCACACTAGACTACAACGAATTATTATTTTCAATAAATTATGCAATTGACTTTGAAAGTTTATCAATGCAACAAAACTGTATTAAATTATATACATTAACTCGCCTTTTTTAATGATAGCATAAATTTGGCACTGCATTTGTAAGCAGTAATTTCTCCCTACTTAGAACTATGATTACATCTCTCCAGCACCATGATTACTAGTTTTAGCAATAAAGGTGCTTACGCAAATATTCTTTAAAAATTTCCACATCAACGCGCACAAAAACCATTTTTATTGTAGACTTGCAATGACTTTTGAATACCTTCCCATGCATTTATTTTGCCTCGCACACTTCAAAATACTCTTTAAGGCGAAGCTTAATGCTAAATCACTATTTTGATTAATCTTTATAACAAAATTATGTACATTATGAATACCAAAAAATATGCTTTAGATAATTTGAAGGTTTTCCTATCGTTTCACTTGAGTAGAATACAAATAAAAAATAAATGACTCAATAAAAAATATAAATGTAAACTATTAAAAAAAATGTATGAACGCGTAAAGGGAACAATTTAAAAAAAATACAGTATTATAGCTAAGAATATCTGTGTCAGTTTCACTTGATTAACTTTTTTGCTTTCTTATGAAATTATTTACAAAATAAATAAAAACCAGTTTTGTGCTTGAAATCGAACTTTTCTAGACTCCGTTTGTCAAGCGATTTTAATGCCTATTACCTACAATATAAGGTAAACCAAGAATATAAACATTTTTGGCTTGTAGCTTCCTCTTAAACTTGCCGTCGATATTTAAGTACCAACATGTATTTGAGCATAAATTAATGTTATAGTAAAAAAATTCTTGGACGTCTCAGACTTCTTTTACAATTCAAACTAATACTCTAAACACTCCTGGCAATAATAAGTATTTGAAGTTTTGCGAGCGCAAACGTACGTAGGCTGAATTTTTATTTATTAAGAAGATATACAGAGACTGCTATTTAATAATAGCTTCACACTGAGGGTTTCGGGTTACCTTTAATATATTTTTCATCTTTGAGGATGCTGTATAAAGGCATCACGATGATAAGAAACTGGTAAAAGGGTATTATTTAATTTTACTTAACTCTTGACAGGCCAAGATGTCAAGCAAAACGTCTGTAACCAAGTGGGCCTTCCGACGACTCCATGCATTTTTTTTTTGTCTTATTGGCTTTTAAACTATAAAAATCCCAATTATTCAGTCAATTATTAATGGTAACTTATGTATTTGCGCAGAAATGCGTAAAATACTAAAATGGTATGTCAAGTATTTTCGCTAATATAAGGAAATAGTAATTTTTGGGTACTACCTACTCCCCCACTTGGCTGCGGGATAGTTAATGAATAGAAATTCATGGTTTAAAATATTTTTCATTTTTGATGGTGAGGCATCTACAGAAAAATTTGCAAAATCAATGAGAAGTTCTTACTTAAATAAAGTTATGTTATTGGGTAGGTACTAGCTTAATCCAAAAAAATATTTGATTATAAAATTTCGAAGATATTATTTCACATTTCTTTGAAATTAAATATAAACTGCTATTCAAAAACACCCTTTTCCTTCCACATACCAAGAGATTTAAAAAAAAAAAATCTTGATATTTAAGACAAAATTTGACTAGATATTTCGGGTTGATGCAACAAGAGGAAAGTCAAATTATCGCAAATTATTTACACAAAACATGAAAATGTCAAATTTTCACTGCGCCACTTTCTTAAAAATTATATTACTATTACAGAATAATTTTGTTCAAGCACCATCGCGCCCTAATTTACCGCGCGTATAAACTGACGTAACTGTCCATCGCGCTTCTGATTGCCACAAGGCGGTAGGTAGGAAGATTCCGATGACACGTAACACGTAACGCATGTTTGATGTTTTCTCTCCTGACCACTCCCAACCTCACTTTCTCTGGCGGCCATGTTGGTTGGGCAATGGCCACCAAAGGGGCGATTGCCAAATAACAAATTAACCATAATTTTGGAATGCTTCCGTCACGCCATTTTTTATCATAATCTCACGGTTGGTACTTACACTCTACGAAAGCTACTGGGCATTTTGGTAATCAAGAGGCCTCAACCGAAGTCATGGATTGAATTCGATGAATGAAGAATAGTGAAAAAATATTTTACCAACCGTCTACCTAAAGTTTATTTAACTCGTAACACCGGGTTCAATTAGATGTTTTAAGTAGCGCCATGGGATGTTGCACGAATGACGTCACATCTGTCAAACAATTGATGGTGCTCGTTGTCGATGGCATTCCAGGCGGTATCTTTGACGTCAGAACTAAACCGGAGCGCTTAGATTAGTTGTAACTTCAAATCTAGGCTTTTTACTTGTTGACATCGAATTCTTCACAGTCCATTATTTTTGGCTAACTTCTTTTTGTCTAATCTTAAAATATTATTCACAAGCACAAAAGAAATCTATTAGCCAATCCAAGAAAAAATACAATAAGCAGGTATTCTTCTTCTTCTTATGCCTTCTCCTACATATTATCTTCTTAACTATGGTGGTAACCCCGAAACAGCAGCAGAATTGCAATCGTAACAGTCGAGGTTTGGTCACCTCTGATGAGAATAGATTAACAAAGCTGTACGAGGAGAGACTGAACCTGAAATGGACCATCGCATTAGCACAAGATAGGAACACTGATGCACGGATGCTGATGGCACCTATTTGTAGCAATGGGTACCCGACCAGAATTAAAGAACGGGTTTATATAAAAATACGATTATATCGAATTTAAATATAGGACGCTCGTATAAATACACTTAGGTTTATCGAATTTAAATTGAGCAAGCTATATAAAAATACGATTAGGTATATCAAATTCAAATTGGGAACGCCATATAAAAATACGATTATATCGAATATAAATATGGGAAGCTTTATAAAAATACGCTTAGGTATTTCGAAATTAAATTGGGTACGCTATGTAAAAATGCGATTATATTGAGTTTAAATATGTGACGCTATATAAAAATTCGATTAGTTTGTCAAATTTAATTTGAGAACGCTGTATGAAAATACAATTGTATGGAATTTAAATTTGGGACGATATATAAAATTTCGATTAGTTATATCATTAGTAGAAAAAAAACAGGTAAGTCGAGGTTTTAATCTGAAATCTGGATCGGTCACTGGACCGTCATATTCTATGTGTAAATGGCCTTGAAGGTTTTAATCAGAAATTTAAATGTTGTTTTGCATTAAGTATTTATACCGTCATTATTCTTTTGAATAAATTCATAATAAAGTTCACTGTCGTTCTTAAACAGCGTTGTTAAATACATTTCGACTTGTAAGAAAGTAGGTGTACACATATAAAAAAACATGTTTTACTATATACTATATGTTCAAAAAAAAATAAACAATTTCAATAAATATTTTTAATTCAGCACAATTCTGACAGCCAAACATTGAATTGTGAGCACGGCGTCATGAAAATAGCTCAGCTATTTCTGTGTGTATTTTTTTTGTCAAAGCAACTATTTACAGAGAGCTACCACGTAATCACCATGAACTATGGAGTTTTAAAATACCAATTGAACAGTTCTATCTAAACTAGAACGAAGCTAGGCATTTCCCACTTGTGAATTATACAAACAACGTTTTTTAGATCGATGTCATTCGTTAACTTAATTATAATTATTTGAGGCCTTTGTATTTCTTGATAGTAACGAATTTTACTATCGATAATTTAGTCAGGTACGGATACTTAACAGTAACTAGAACGTCGAGAATCGAATTACTTTGTGCCTAAGTCAACACTGCTTTAAATCCATAAATCAGCATAGGTCAAATCGTGGATTTGCACCTGATGACCTCACGATCTGCCATTTCCCGAGACCAAAAAACATCATCTAAATATTAATTTATGTCCAGCCAGCTTCGTTACAGTCAAATCTCCCTCACGATCGTTACTTAGTAGTTCAATAGGTCACCAATAATACACGAATTAATAAAATAAATCGAAGATGATTTATGCGTCATTAGTCATCACGAAACGAAATAATTATGATATTTATGCAAAGCAAATGCATAATAGTGGATAATAGATAATTATAAGATTCAAACATAAAACATGATTACGATATGCACCAATTTTTTGAATCAACGTCATTAACACTCTCATTCCGAAGGGGGTAATACACTTACCTCAAACGAGAGTTTTGCGTGACATACAAGTTGTTTTTTTATAACACATACTCTATAGTTTAGGTTATCTTGGAAAAAAGTTTTCGGTAACCGATCTGCATATAAAATAAATATTATGCCGTTAACATTTTTTAAAGTTATTAAATGACGAAATTACTCTCCACTCCCCCAACCTCAGATCTGAGCAACCGCAAACAAACCGCGAGTGCTGTAATAAAAGGTGCAATTTACTGTAAAGGGCTTCAATAATTAAAACACATTTGAGTCCGCTGGCTTTCATACTCTTTTACCATTTTGAATTATTTAAAGATGGACTGCTGGGCGGAGATGGGTTATGGGATATCCGGTTAAAATGGTAGGTGGTAATTAGTATCTTAGATTTACTGGAAAGGGTAAAATGAATACTAAGACACTAAGCCGCTTCGCCATTTGACGGGGTATCCTAGTGACCCCATTTTTATATCTTACGAATGTTTTACTTTCAGGTTTATAAAAGAATAGGAATAATGGTAATGATGATCAGTTGAGTAGCACGTATTGCAAGGAAATGAGATAGACGACAACCAAGGAGGCTTCTCTTTAAAAAGCAACAAGGAATATGTATTGCGAGGCATTTAAATGCAAAAATAGATCTTGAAAAAGACAAGAATCTTCATTTTCGACCTACTAAAAACTGCAGAATCATAATGGACTTACTCAAAAGAGTGGAAGATACTATCAGTATTCTCAATGTGACTATTTCGGATCAAAATTGATTTGTCTCTAATTAAATTATATATTTTAATGGCCAGGTACTTTTCAACCCTCGTCATTTCTTCTCCCCTTCCATCAATTCTTTAACCTCTTACGTGGCAATATAATTAGCTATTCTGGGGATACTATTTCTGGTATTATATACATTTTTTATAAATTGATGAACGATAATACGATTATCACGAAAATAGTATCATCTGGGACATTGCTTTAATTCAGTACAACACACAATAACTCAATGGGAATGCATAGCATTTAGTTTCACGCAGTTTGAACGCTTGTGCAACAAAAAGTATTCAAATAGTTTTGGTTGCTATGGTATTCGTTAAAAATTGCTCACTTTGCTCCTGTAATGTGAGGAAAACAGGAAGCAACAATGAAGTAATTAATTCTGTCAGTTTCTATTAGAATGCTTATTGAAATCGATCCCAGTCACCACGGCTAATCACAAATGTCACTATCTCTTGCACATTGTAGACTGTTCGAGTGTGCTTTTATATGAGGAAATATTGTTTGTGTGAAAATAGAATGCACCGGTGCAGAATGCCCCGGTGCAGAATAATGCGTATGCAATAAACCATGCTCACAAATTATTATTTTACCTGTTTTATTCTGAGAAAGTAACCAACTTGCATTTGGATTACGTCATTGAGACATTGAACGTTATAGAATTTCACTTTATCCGAATCAAACGCTCTCCAAATTGTTGCTGTTCTAATGCGCACATTCCGCCGCGCATGTTACCCAACACCAAATGAATAAAATTACGTTATTTGCATAATATTACTCATTTTTACACTTCCAAGCTCAATGCTTGTCAAATGTTAAGTATCCGCTATCGGAGATCACATAATGTTTGAGTATGAGGTGTTTGTACAGATCAACTTACTTAACGTAGCAGTCCAAATTATGTAGTTTCTAAAGTTCTTACATTCGTTAGTTCCTCATCTGGCCGCCTGCAAAGTGAATGTGTCAAGCAGTACAGATACTCAAGTTATAATGATTGAATGTGTTAGTTTGGTTGAGTTTAAAAATATATATATGTGCATTTATCTTATGACGGCCTCCATGATCGAAGAGTAAGTCTCTCGATAAATTCAAATACTGGCGTGCGCAAGTAAATTTAATTTGATTATTTTGTGTTATTTTTAAAATTATTCGTTTAAAATAATATGGTGTATTTGCGGCACGTTCCAGAGTAGAAGATAGTCTCAGTATCGCCCTGGTGTAAGATCACAATTCAGAATTGAAAAGTTGCTTGAAGAGGCTTTGGCCGTGTTTAGTGACCGGATCTTAATAGCCAGGTATCTTCTCACCTTCTTACTTCCCATCTCCCTCCCCACCCCACTACCTTCAGCCTCACAAAATATCCCAATTGGGGATGCAATAGTCGCACTGGCCCCAGACGGTTGGGAGCAATTGCGAGGCTTGTACGGTTTCACATAAAAAATTTAAAACTCGTCTTTGTGCTCACTAAAATACAAACTTTACGTACATAAAAATGAATATTTAGGTAAAATATTAATTTATTTTCAATATTCGAATATGGACAACTTTCATGTATGTTCATTAATTTATTTGCTTCCAGTTTTATGAAATTTCATTTTTTTACGAAGAAAGTAAATCAATTGAAATCCCAGATATTAACAATGAAATTTCTCTATCGATTTTTAAAACAAATTGAGAACCACACATTTACAATCGCTCCTAAAACAAGTAAACCTTTTCTTGGCACATGAGAGAGAAAGTTATTTTTTGTTGATAGAAAAATCAGACTTTATTATCTCAGTGCGCATAACAGGAAAGTGGTTATTGTGTGTCATGGACTGTTTTGTTCTCCCACAGTTAATAATTATATGTGATTCGAGTTTTATAGCGAGTTATGAGAGACCAATCACAAAGTCTTTTTCGTTGCATTTTCATCAACCACAAATAAGAATTTCTATCTCGACGAGAACAATAGACTGAATAATGTGTTGCATTGTTACGACTTCACTAATGAATAATTCTTTGATTGTCCATTGAATTCTACCTAAATTTTAGATCAAAGGTGTGCAAACGGTCAATCGCGTGACTGGAGAGTACCTAAATCATTATTTGAGGAATAATGTAAACGATGAAGGTAAATTATATTTTACCCGATCTTTAACACCTTATCGGCCCTTATCGAAACCTCAGTTCTAAAGTGTAACAACTCAAATAGATCTCATTTCCAAAGTGTAACAACTCAAAAAGTTTTGAGATAATTAGGATTCGAGATTTGTGAAGGTTTATTTTTTGTAGATTATATTGAAATTCTAGGATTTCTAAAAGAAAATTATTTATACGTGCATATTTATAATGTTAGAATAATTTTTTTTCTAATATTAAATTTATTAATTTTGAGAGGTTTCACATGATTTTCGCAGTTGTTACTCTCTGGATCTGAAGTAATTATTATGATTTACAAATTGTTCTAATATGAAGGGGTTAATTTTTTTTTAATCAATTAATAACCATGGATTACCCCTTGTTAAATTTTAGAACTGATAGATATAGCCAGTCTAAGCATTCTTTCATACTTACCTTCAAACTGTAACATTTTGAGATGTTACCCTTTGGAACTGAGGTATCTATATTTAAATACAATTTTTAAGTGGTGTACCTTTACTTAAGGCCAGTTGTTTCATAGAATTTGAACACTTCATCAAATTTCAAAGTTAATTTTCAAGTTCTGTGATAGTTCTATTCAAGTTCTTTTATTATTTCATTTATGTGAAACAAATGGCCAATATTTAATAAATAATTTTTATATTTAATAAAAACATTCCCGCGTTACGAATAACCTGACAATATTTGAAAATCTCCTACTACCACCACAGTAAGCGTAAAATGTTGCTTGTGTTGTGATGGAGGACTTAGCCAGCCAAGGAATTGAACACACTACGCCTGGGTGGGATCCAAACGCCATGTCAACTCAGCCACCGACAGATCAATGATATGATAACAGATCTTGAATAAAACCTTAATTTGATATTTTTTTTAATTCTGTGACACAACTGGCCCTTAGAACTTAGAACTGGCTCTTAACTGGTGAGAAACTATCGTTCAGAATCAAAATTTTGCTTGAAATGGCCGTTTTATTGATCGGATCTGGATTGCAAGTTTCTGACCTTCAGGTTCCATGATAAATCAACACATCGACAATTCAACACACTTTTAAAAAGTGATATAAAGTCATTAGAAACGATGAAAAAAAAATTAAACCTAACCTACTAAACCCAGTTAATAAAGTTTTTGTTTCATCACTTTCCATGACTTTATATTACTTTTTAAAGATGTGATGAATTATCACTTTGATGATTTATCCGGTCACCGTTGGTCCTACCTTCCCATATCCTACCCTTGTTTTGTCCTTCAAGCTTACCATTTGGGGATGTTGTAGTTCAACTGACACCGGACCACATTTTTAACGTGTTAAAAAAATCACCATTGGTACTTTAGCACTAATGTTTTTCTCTCAATTTTACACAAAAACAATATCCCTTTATGAGCCTACTGTATAGAGGTAATGTAAAAACAAAAATAAATTAATGTTGAAGACCATAATATATTTAAAACAGATTTTAAAATATTAACGATTACAAAAATATGTTCAGTATTCGAGGCTAAAAATATTCCATAAATTAGTACGAAAATGTTTTGAATACTTGCAGTCAATATTTACTCAAATCATGTTACCAAAAATGTTTAGGAATATTTTCTGTGTGATTTTTCCTGCTGTAATAAATATACGAAAATAGTTACTACTATCAAAAACATATTTAATCTGATTCGTTATTAGATCACGATAATTCACACTTCTCACACAATAATAAAATAGTGGAGGTTAAGTAACTTTCGTTCCAGATAATATTATGAGATTGTTAACCACAGAAAATTTCACTGCATTACATAAGCTTAATTTCTATGAAACAAGTACGGTTTTGTATACTGTTTCATAGAATAATTGAACGAAATGAAGGTACAACTTTCTCCAACAGGGGAATTAAATAGTTCATTTACTTGTTTAAACAATATAAGTTTTGTGTAATATGATTTCTTGGCAATTATTTTTCTTCTAAATTTAAAAAGTTTGTCCACATGGCTTAGGTACTTGAATATTTAAAAGTAGAACACAATATACAAGTAAGTCCAGGCGCACACGAGCAATTTTAGGTTACAGTGGAGACTATTTTTAAATCCATCCAAATTCTAAAATAGTCTCCCTAGTGTCGCGTCGCCTCGTGTAAAAACCGCAATGGATTTTGATAAGCGACGCAACTAAAGTTGCTCGTGTGAGCCTGGACTTACATAACGTTTTTAAATGTATACATAAAATTACGACGTTCATATAATACTTAATTTTAAATTAAGAAACATTGTCGTTTAAAATCTCTATAAACATTACTAAATATTTTCTCTTTATTGCAAAACGAAATTTATGTACTTTGATAAGCACACGCATTATTTTTCGTGTTTTGCGTAATTTTGCGTAGAAGTTATATCACGTAATGAATAATTTTACTAACTTGGATAAACAAAAGAGAAATGGCCTCTACTTTGTTCCACTCCTTGGATAGTTTGGCCTCATAATATGGCAGTTGCGTGCAATTACATTTGAATTTGTAAAATAATAATAAAAAATATGAAATAAATTGAAAATCAAAAGCAATTAAAATGGTTATTTTCAGTGTTTTCAATGACCTAAAAAAAATAAAAAAATGCAAAATTCAAACAAACAAAAAACTGGAATTATAAGCGTCGCTCTTAATTTAATCTAACCTAACAAAAGAGTGTATGTAGGAATTGGACAAACGGTTCAATAAAAATAAGAATGCTGTTTGGTTAGGTTAATGGTATTAGGTCAGATCGTCAGGTGAAAAAACCATACAATCTTAAGCATATCGATTCAGCCACGAAAAATCTTGCCGAATCTTTTTTATACCATAAATATTATACAACATAATAATATATAAAGTATTGTATTATATTGTATAAAGTAAGAATAATTAATTTGAAAAATGATAAAACAGAGCCCTCAAGGTTATTTATCACAAAAATCGGGCTGCACAAATCATCTACATATTACTATCGGAACACATAAAATAAACGTTGCCAAATCAGTGCCAAAGTTTGAATAGAATATTTTGATTCAGATTTAGTAATCACAAATTAAATAATCTCCAGCTTTTGGCTTTGATTGTATTTCTCCGCAATTATTCCGGCGTTCCCATCCCACTGTTTGGAAACGGACCATTGTTCGCAGATCATATTAGTAACATGCACTTTGCCTGAAATTGAGAGCAACGTTACGAAGTGCCGGAGTACAAGAGAATCCGTTACGAAACTGAAAGGCGACTGAAGCAATGTTTGATTTTAAACACTCCTGCATTGTTAGAAATGTCGAGAGAGTATATTAAGCGAGTGTTTCGTGATGTCAAAGGTAAGTTTGCGTTGCTGAAGTGATTTTTTTAAATACTTGAGGTGTTAATTTGTTGATCAATGGTCAATGGTTCTATGCCCTCCATGGCATACTAGATTGCGTAGACTCATGTCATGTAGAATGTAATTATCACTGAATGTGGTCTCTCACTAACTTCCGCGTAGTCGTTATTTGTTAAAAAAGTGAAAGATGTTGGTTTATTTTATTTTATTTGAATACCACACAAGTCCCAACTCCTCCCATTGAGTGAGCAAAACGGCGCCTGGCTCAAGTAAAAACTTCAAGGGTGCTGTATGTATTAGGTATTTTCAGCGCCTTGGCTCCTTTGCTCTTTGGCGCCTTGGTAAGTCGGGGCCCGGAACGGATTGCTCCAAATGCGCCTGCACAGGACCGTCCCTGGGTCTATGGCATCTCCTATTTGGGTATGCTGTGAGGCTGAATGAAGTTGAAAGGGGAAAGAGACAAAGACGATCAAATGACTATCGAAAAATACCTGTCTATTCATATCTGGTCACCAAACACGGTTTAAGTCTTTTCAAGCAAAGTTTCGAATTTGAAGATTGATCTTTTACCAACGCGATGTTGTGTTTGTCTATCACTTTGAAAACAATGTGTAGGTGCAAACATGTTTTATTACACGCCATTCCGGCTCTTGAAATGGCCTGCTTTTAATATTTGTTACCTTGATCATGCCATGTTTTCCTTGGGCATCTTCTTTGGTATTCTTCCTAATTGTCATTAATTTGTTTATGTTGCACAGAACTATTACTTTTGATAAACTATTTTTATAATTTTCACTAATAATTTGGAAACCTTTAGAGAGTGAGCTTTTTCGAATAAATCTGTGTCCCAGGAGTGAGCATTTTTGAAGGACACGAATAAAAATAAATTAAATGCAAAACCACAGTTTTCTAAAAATCTAGCAATGTCAATGGCAATTAAAAAAATATATTATTATTTATTCAATCATAATAATCAAGGAAGTTATTGTACGGCCATACTCCTTGGGAAGTATTTTGTTCTGGTCGTAATAGTATGGCCATACTTGCCGAGAGGTTAACTCGATACTCTAATGATTTGATTTAAATACGCGTGATTACAAACAATAAAGACGGATACGCAAAAACGCATCAAGGTCAATGTTTCTTAGTACAATCTGTTTAACAATTGTGGCTGGTAATTTAACTTTCATTTGTAAGAGAAATTAATTGGTTTATAAAAAAATAACCTACCAACAGAACGCGAACGTAATCTTAATCACTTGTGTCTTTACTAACATATTAATTCGAGTCTGTTTTTTCTTTTCAAATATATATAATAAATACTATAATTTCAAAGATTGATGTGGCCATATCCGCAAGTTTATTAGGTTTTCGATTAGTAATAATTATATTCTCATACTAAATCACAACTTCATTTTAAACGCATTAGCACTATCCGGCACTTATGTATAACGGTTCAGTGAATTTGTACTTAAAGCTGTAATTATTTAGTTATTTCTTCTGCAATAGTTGTAAAATTACTTTATAAATGAAATACTTTGTTTATAATATTTTTATATATGTATCTATTTTTAAATTCGTTAATTTTAATTTTCCTGGCGAAGAAGCCATTGGCTTTGAAACATGTAGATTATCATTAAAAAGTGTTGAAAACATAGACATATGAATATTAGTAGACCTGCCCTAAGTGATTAAAAGCGTATTATCCCCACTCCCCATACCGGTTCCATTGAGCCGGCTGGGCTCGCGTTTGGCCTCAAATGAAATTTGAAAACGTGACGTCATCATTCTTGTGCGAACTATGGTCGAGGCATCATCGGTTCATTTTACTAAATAACACGGCAAAATTTTGACTTGTACTATGAAAACTGGTAAAAATAGATGTGAAAAAAGAGAATAAACCCAATTGTCGTATTACATTCCATATATAAGCATTATTTTACTTTATTTTAAGCATATTCACATCGTATAATATGAATCAGTTGTTACTATCACATAGAGAAACGTCTGGACGCGAAACACAAAGCTGGTTGGTTGCTGGGAAGTAAATTATGAACATTTATAAAAGTGTCTTAACTAAATACTCTGAAACTAACTACGACTCTGAAAATAAAAGCTGCCTTACTTTGCCGAATTTGGACTTCGCAAATTTGTTCATAACGTGGCGAGTAATTTGCGCTCCCATGTAAAAATGTCTATTCATTCAAAGCAGATTTTACTTTAAAGAAGTAAATGGTGATATTATAATGCGAGATGCCTATTTACTGTCAGATTGATTTATTGACGAATCACAGTCAGCTTCACTCGTTCCCTCGTTCCCTCGTTCTTCAACAGTTGATTTTACCCCTCGCCCATATCTTCTCGTCTATTAATTCCTATGTCTGTGGTTGAAAACAAAGTGTTTCATTTATATATAATTTACTTATTTATTTTTCATGATAAAACGGTTATTAACCAATATATTATGGAAAATATCACAAATTTGAGGTACATGAAAGTATGAAAGGTCTTGGAGCAGTTTTATAATTTTGTGACATACGTCAAAAGATTGTTGCTGAACTGTCAGTAACGGCCGTTGTTCCCAAGTTTTCGAACGATCAATCTCAGCCTCCGATCAGCCAAGTGATTTGTACAGTAACGTTCAATTCGCCCGTTTCCAAAAATTTTTATGGATGATTATCTTAAGTGGCCCCGCCCACTTTCATAGACAATAAAATGACATCAAAGTAAAAACTTTCAATATTAAATTAATATTGACGAATTAATTATGGTATTTATTATTAATGCATAATTTTTTTCTTAAATACTGTAATACATTAACCGATATATATATATATAAAGTTTTTACTTTGATGTCATTTTATTATATATATATATATATATATATATATATTTTTTTTTTTTAAACAAATGTATGTAATATGTTAAAAAAAAGTGTTTGCTTGACTTTAATGCCACCGTGTCTTGGCGTCGCGAATATTTTTCACTCTGTCGAAACTTTTTATAACTATTCATTTACTGAGGCAGGCTTAATCCAGTAGTTTGGCTTCCTTAAATTCGTCGATCGCTCAATTGTCACCTTTCCGTTGGAAAGAGCGTACTTGTGCGTTTGAACAGTGTTGAGCCAACATTTCGGCTCAACTGTTAATCAGTAAGATTGGGAACAACGACCGATAGTCTCTCATATATACAGGTAAAGCATAAACATATTTTGTATTAAAAACACAACATAATACAACGAGGACAATAAAATTCATTGAAAGAAGAGAATGGTTTTTAAATAACGATATTTGAATGTAAAATAACAATGATAAATCAAAATATAATGTAATAATTCGGGTTTGTGCTTTATTTATGTTAAGTTAGTAAAATTATTGTGTTTTTTTTATGACATTTGATTCCTCAATGAAACCGAACATTGTTGTACCGTAATCCATACTTAAAGTGTAAATAATACGATTTTCCACAGGTTTTTTTGACACCGTTAATTTATATTAATTATACGTAAAGAAAATGAGTCTGTTATACAAAAAGAGTGATTAATGATCATAACCCAATTTAAAAAAATTAATTTAATTCATGTCCGTACTTTGAATGAATTTTTAAGATTATTTCAGTATCACTCTGGTGGCTGACCATTATTCAACTCTAAACATTATCTATGTTCAGATTTAAAGCGTTAGGTTCTCTTAAACTTTTTTTTATCTCTACTATTAATTGCCGTTCGCCAGGCGAACACATCTCTGATGTGTTCTTATTTTGTGTTACTTTTAATGTAAGTATGCATACATTATTTCATACTAACAATCATACATGCAGGGACATTGGAGGGTCTAGAATCGTTTTAAAATAAATGTAGCTTCTTTTAACAAAAAAATAGAGTCCTGACGTGTGCGGCTAAGGAGGTTAAACAATCAGTTTCCTCACACGGCCGTTGGGAAAGGGTGGGTCCCCTCCAATTCCGTTCGTCAATATTTTCAAATGTAGGCCACTTGGTAAAAACTCAACAAAGGACTCATGTGTGATGTCAAAATAAAAACCGGTCAGTGGCTGAATCTACATCGCGTCTGGTTTCCTCCAAGACGCCGCAACGCGTTGTCATGAATTCATTTCCTCATTGGGTTAAGCCTTCCATACATGGCGGTAGATCGTAAAATATTTTCAGGTTATTACTAACCCGGGAATGATTGTTTTTCTTTAAAAAAAGAAAGAAAAAATACATTTGATAATAATCAGCAACGCAATTATTTAATACTAAGATTTGTTGAGCAGCAAATATATTTAACCATACATTTCAATAATGTCATAGGTAAACAAAAATTGGTTAAATTTATCCGTTACGTAAATTTGATTAAGGTACATTACATCTAACCTTAACTTACCCCTACAGACAAACAGTTTTTTCCAAGATTAAGATGTCCCATGAACAATGTCGAAATGGTTGTTTTTAAAATATAATTATGATATTAAGAAAGTCTTCTCTCTAAACTTTTATAAGCTCTTCTGTACCAATTTGGCAAGGTATATATAATCCCATTCCCAAACGGTCAAAAATGAAAGGTAACGAGGTGTGTACTTGTTCGTAAATTGATGCTTATAATAATCCTACGGCATTTATCATTTTTACGGATGTGTCTTTAATGTCAAGGCTGTTCATCGGGGCACGATGTCTTATGAAGAATGCATTGCTATGAGCTACAGGTACGATCAAGGGATATGGGTACTTAAAATTCTCATAGCATTTCTGTGAGATACATCGTACCAAGGTTGACCGCTTCTTCCTTTCCTGTTTCACAGAAAAGTGATTGTACTTTGCTGGGATCTATGTTCTCAATATGCTAAAGCGTTGCAAATAATTTGTGGTGGGTGCATCTATGTGCATTTATGTGGATCAGAAAAATAATAATTCTATATAATAGACTATAAGGGACGTAATAGACTCAGCAGTGATTCCTGAAATTTTGATGCATGGTAATAAAGTTGAGTATTTAAGCGATAGATGGCGCTAGTCATAAAGCTTACTCCAGAGTCCGTCAGATGTCGCTAGAGTGTAACAGACGCTTGTGAAGTTATAGTGACAGGGAACAAGCTTCTCGAACCAGAGAATTACCAACCCTCGGGCAATTAACATTGTACCTAAATCCAGACCTATTATTTGTAACATAAATAAACACAATTATAAGTAGAACCTTTTACTTTTTAACAAAGAGTTCCCAACACTTAAATCTGCAAAGTAAGGCAGATATAACAGAAATTATTTAGATTAAAAAATGTTAATGAAAATTTGGACTCTGATGACTTTTTTGATGTTTTTTTTTCTATTTTTTAAAAAATCGCATCGAGCCTAGCTGTCCAATACCTACTAATTTTTTGGTTACAAACTGCTTCGGCAGTTTAGCGGGTGTAAATAATAAAAAAATAATTAGAAAATTAAATAAGTAGAAATAACATATTTCAAAGGTGGCAGAAATTTCATTATTTTCTATTATATTTTATTATTACATATTTTTGTCTTATCGTCTCTCTGTTAATTTTGTTTTTTTGCTTTTGTTTATTATTACTTATTTACTGCTTGTTTATATTGTACCTTCACTTTAATGTAATTTTTACACTCTATACAATATAACTATGTTTTATTGGTCACCATATCAAATACACAACATAAAAAAACGACATAACACAACGAGGACAGTAATATTTACTGTAATAACAGAAATCTGAAGAATTTTTTTTAACTGACTTAATTTGTAATGAAAAAAACTTGTACCCATTATGATGATTTAATGTATCAATCCTAAGTAAATATCGTGTAGTAAAATGTCATATTTTTAAAAATAAAATATTACTTTAAAAAACCAACTACTGCCAACCGCAATATAAAACTTAAGAAAGGTGGAAAAGGAAAGTTTGGGATTTAACTGGCTAATCATCATTAAACACTGTTATGAGTCATTTACCCTCTTGGACAATTTCGGGAGATATTCTTCACAGACAACAAACAACCGTAGAGTCTTTTTGGGAGATATATATCCCAGCCTCCCGCAGTCTTATAAAAGTTAAGGTATCTCATTTTGTATTACGGTGAAAAATATAATTTAAACATTGAAAGAGAAAAATTGTCTAGTTAAATATATGTTTTTATTTTTGTGTGAAGAACTTATTACAGTTCATTAAAATTTGATAGAGTTTCTGCTTTCAACAAACAAAACAGCGAATTTATCTGAAATCTAATGTAATTTGAAATTTTTTTCATGTAAACGGCAGAATGTAGACTGTTCTCATATGAGAAGTATACTGAAAAATGTCACAGGCTTTAACTGAACAGGGCGATACAGAAAATACCTTCTGGGTAATTCAATCACCACATTGAATGAGTACGTGAACCCGCCTACCTCAAATTAAATTGGGGATGTACAAATAATCGAAGAAAATCCGTGTTATACAGGATTTTCCAATAAGAGGTGTTATTTTGAATAGCCCGCTATTTCTGTAGATGTTACTTTGAAGCTGTCATTTTTTGACATTTGATAAGTCATTGATAAGCACAGTCAACTGCACAACATCATAATACATCATAATTGATCGAATTTAAAATGAAAGGGACACCTACTTGTGATTATTTTTATTTTTATTTTATCTGTGTATTTTATGTAAATTTAATCCTGAATTTATATTTTATTTTATTTTAAAGAAATTTGTATTTTTTTATATTTGATTTATTGAATTAGTTTGAATTTTGAAGAAAATAAAATTAAATTAAATTCATTATTAATTGAAAAATTGAATTATTATTATTATTAATTAAAATGTTTTATTTAAATTAAACGATTTATAACACATTATATTAAAGGCACTGCTGAAAACCAGCTACATTCCCGGAGAAATCCGGAATGTACAGCTGAGCAGTTGCCCTTTTGGCAATATAATCATCTAAATAATAATATAATCTACATAACACAATATGGCGCACGAAGTAATGCACCAATTTCACCAAAGTAGCACTAAATCAGGTACTATGTATTTATATTCATAGTTTATGTTTCATAGTTTATATTTCTATCTATATATATAGTTATTGTTTTTACTTTTTAGCAGTAGTTCAAGAAATGAGCGCGGTGTATATTCGTATTGTCGTATAATATAATTTGTTCTGAATTCATGTTTTAATTCAGTGAAAACAATCATGCACATAATTTACTACACATTCTAGTTACAACGCTTACCTCATACTCTGTAAATTTTAATATTTTATGTTACCAGGTTAATTCGGTAAATCCGATTATAATATATGCTACCAGATTAATTTTTTCTACTTCTCACAAAACAATGTATGTGTACTTATATTTATTATATACATTTTCTTTATTACACAACTTAGTTTCAGAGAAAAATGAAACTTTTTTTTTTTTTGGTTTTTGTTATGTAATTATGTACATTTCAGTAATAATATGAACTAAACATGTCAATTTGTCTGTCCTAGAACGGGAAACTTTCCTAGTTGGACAGGCAAAGCATCCAATATGTAATATGTACTTTCTTTTGATAAATAAATAAATAAAATAAATAAATAAATAAATAAATAAATAAATGTATGTATACTAACTATATACAAACATGTAAAAATTATTGTCAAATAAACGTTTTTATTATTATTATTATTATTAAGTAAAAACTACGCCATTAATAAAAATGGAACGATACACGCTTCAACAACGCATTAAAATTATTAAAATTCACTTGAGTGAATCAAATGCAAGTCATCTTGAGTGATGAGGCCCATTTCGACATCGGTGGCTCCGTTAACAAGCAAAATTGTCGCATTTGGGGCTCGGAAAACCCAAGAATTATTTTTGAAAAGACTCTCTATCCTCAACGTGTGACTGTTTGGTTGCGGTTTATGGTCCGGCGGAGTCATTGGACCTTACTTTTTTGAAAATAAGGCAGGAGCAACAGTTATGGCGAATGGATTTCGCTATCGAGAGTTGATTAATCATTTTTTATGGCCGGAATTGGATGGTATTGATCTAGACAACGTATACTTTCAACAAGACGGCGCTACGTGCCACACAAGCAACGAAACCGTTAATCTTTTATGATTGAATATCAAAATAACACCTCTTATTGGAAAACCCTGTATTTCATGTTTCTCCACTCATTACAAATATATATATACAAGAACGCGACTAACATGTACAATATGTACAATGTACATGTATAATTAAAGCTTCACTTTTTTATTATATTTTTGCAATATGATTAATGTCGACATCCTCATTATTATATTCGTATTGTTTTTATATCAAACTGAAATATAATTATTCCGGCGTTTAGAGCCATATATTGTATAAATAGAAAGTTTGTTTCCGCAGGGAAAATATATTATAACGTGGTGAAGTATACGTTTATATTATTATTTAAAAAAAAATCATATATTTTAAGAGTCCACTTTCGTTTGTTAAAATATTTTTGTACTCATTAAAATCGAAATCTATTTAAATTCAGATGGCTTAGAGTCGGCAATCTTATACTTTTACTTTCAAATGGTAAGTCCGGGAATTATTTAAAACTGTTTCGATTATTGCCAAGTCACTCTCCATTGTGTAGTATTTGTTGTTCGAATACGAATCGATGACAATCACACGGGTTGGAGGATTCTTCGTCCAAAACCCGATTGAAAGAAAGTAAATCTGCATTACAATCATACAATCATGTAAATATATACTGTTTTCCAATTGAAACTGCATTGTACTAACAGGTGACGACAGTCGAAACGTCCATTGAAATGCGACATTTTAGAAGCTGTTAGTTATACCCTCCATTTAATTATTACCATTACCTACTTTCTTTATTTTGTCGCATGTCCTAATAAGCTAAAGACAAGTACCATCTTAGCTAAGACGTTGGACGAAACAATTTTCAGGGTGAGGTTGTTCTAAAATATTGGCAATTTAACATATTTCTTGGGAACTTGATAATTCACTCCCAACATCTTTTGATCTCAAATGTTTTTCGCAAATAACTAGTCAAATGTAACAGAGATTTCCTCCATGTTTACGTAATTAATTTAATTATCCACTTTTCCTAAGACTAGCAATATTTGTTAGGCTATCAAAATTTTTTAAAAATCGTCTTCATACCAACATTATTTGTGTACTGCACGGAAATCGAATCCAAAACCTCCCAAACTGTAGTTAAATTAGTTAAACATTATTTAAGGGTCATCTACTACATTATACTTTTAAAGAATCGTCAGATGCTTTAGATAGAATCCGGTTTCACATACTTCTTTCGTTAATTCTATATAAATAATCGTCAGATGGGTTAGATAGAATGCGATTTCACATATTTCTTCCGTTAAAGAATCGTCAGATGGATTAGATAGAATGCGATTTCACAAAAATTTTTCCGTTAATTCCATTTAAAGAATCGTCAGATGGGTTAGATAGAATGCAATTTCACATATTTCTTCCGTTAAAGAATCGTCAGATGGATTAGATAGAATGCGATTTCACAAAGTTTTTTCCGTTAATTCCATTTAAAGAATCGTCAGATGGGTTAGATAGAATGCGATTTCACTTATTTCTTCCGTTAAAGAATCGTCAGATGGATTAGATAGAATGCGATTTCACAAAGTTTTTTCCATTAATTCCATTTAAAGAATCGTCAGATGGGTTAGATAGAATGCGATTTCACATATTTCTTCAGTTAAAGAATCGTCAGATGGATTAGATAGAATGCGATTTCACAAAGTTTTTTTCCGTTAATTCCAATTAAAGAATCATCAGATGGGTTAGATAGAATGCGGTTTCACTTAGTTCTTCAGTTAATTCCATTTAAAATTGTGTTATTTATATACAAGTTGAAGCGTTGACCGGATAACTCATCTAATGACAATTCTACACATCTTTAAAAAGTTATATAAAGCCATTAAAAGTGATAATAAACAAAATCTAGATTAAATAGATTAGATTTATGTTAGTTTTTTGATCGCTTTTAATAACTTTTTAAAGGTGTGAAGAATTGTCATTGTGGCCTTCAAACAATAAATATTTTCAAAACATCGGACAAAAACAAAAACATTTGGTCGGGGCCGCAAAATTTTATTTTATCCATCAACTACGGAAAATAAAAGCAAATTGTGGTCCTGCCCCAATGTTTCACATCTGCACAAACATTTGGTTCAATGTTTGTGGTAATGTTGACGCTGGAAACGAGGCTTAAGATCCGGTCGAATTTAAAACATTTCACTTGACGGCATTCTCAATTCGAATAGAAAAGCGCTTTCGCCATTGGTCCCGGGGTGATTAGCTGACCTTCCTCGTGACCTTTAAAAGCCCGCAGTCAGTGGCAAGGTGTGTCCAGGTAAAGTCTTCCATGCCCAGATACCTGATGCCAGCTTGATTCCTATCCAACGTCACTTTACCTGTTCGGCGTTGCCTACTTTCCAATTCGCTTACAGGTTAAAGAACGTTGGACCCGTGTATCTAATATTTTATATCTACTTACGTACATGAAATCGCAAGTAATGTTTTATTGATATGGGCGTTTATCGAATTGGTTAAAAAAGTACAATGATTTATGATATGAAGAAAGGCTAATTACGTAGAAAGCTATGTTAATAATTCTTTAATAACTGATACTGAGTTTTTCTTTGTCAGTAATTGTACTTTTTATACTTCATCTCTTATAATTAATACAATGAAATTTTGTTAAAAATACCTTTATCGAAAAATGGTGAAATTATAAAAACCGTCTGATTATCTTTAACTTGAACGATTTGAATGAAAATTATCTTGAACGCAGTAACAAACTATCTAAAAACAAGCAGTAATTGACGGCCTCCGCGGTCGACGGGTAAGACTCTCGAGATTAACTTGTGTTACTTTACAATTTATTCATTTAAAATAATATATTATATACTTGCGGCACGTTCCAGAGTGGAAGATACTCTCAGTATCGCCCTGATGTAAGACCACCATTCAGAATTGAAACGTTGCTTGAAATGGCTCTAGCCATGTTTGGTGACCAAATCTGAATAGCCAGATATCCCCCCACCTTCCACTAAACCATCTCCTTCTCTACTCTACCTTCAGCTTTACAACGTACCCCAATTGGGGATGCCATAGTCTCACTGGCTCCAAGCTGAAGGAGCAGTTAGGATTCTTGTGCGGTATTCACATAAAAACAAAAATTAAAGTAAATTAGCTGTTTTGCAGCAATCTGTAAGTCTTACAAATGTATTAAAAATTCTACAACCAAATTTTGAATCACTAGTAATTTTCACGATGTATGATTACTCTAGGATGATGTAAACATATTTACTCTGATAATCTTTGCAATTTATGTAGCAACCTACTTAAATTATCAACGACATAAATCGTTAATGATTTTTTAACGTCTCTTCATTGGGTAATAATTTTGTCGTGCTTTAAAATTGAAAATGGATTAAGGCATTTTTTTATGAATATTAAAATAATCGGCCTCTACAAAAACTTTCAAAATATCGTTTTGCAACAATATGCTTACTCAAATTTGTACCAAGTTTAGATAATTATCTGCTATTGAACCCAAAATCATCCTCCGGAAAGAAATAAAAAGCAAAGTTATCAATTTAATGGCTGAAGAGATACGTAAATCTTTAATCTATTGACACTTCCTACGACAAGATCTAACCTCTAAAGACGTAGAATTTGTAACCAATTAGCTGTTATTTTATATAAGTAGGTAGAAGTCATAATCATTATCAAAATCTCACAAAATCATCTAGCTTGTGTACGAAAATGACTGATATATATTTTTAAGTGATTTCAATTTCTGTTAAAGAATATCTACGACATAAAGATAACATCAATCGGAACTCAGAATATAAAGCAATTAGCTCTTGTTAAGACAGATAATAATAATTAATATTCTGATAAGTTAATTTCACAGTTCAAAAAATATGTAGTTTATACAAAATTTTGCAAGCATCTTTATCAGAACAATTAATCAGTTTGGTCATCAAAAAATTGACAGTTAAAATAAACATTGAACAAAATTCAACGCGTGTCTTTAGATTATGATCAGTTTTTGAATTGCGTAATTAATAATTAATTTTGACAACCAATAGTTTTGCCCATCAGCCCATATCATAGTTAATATTTCATTATCAAGACATTGCAATTAATTAATTTATCAATTTCACGAGCTATTAAATCCGTTAAGCCTGTTAAATTGGGTAAAACACATTCAATGATGATGGTAATTATTTTCTTAATGAAACTGTCACACCTTGGTGACTTATTTTTAAATCATATTTTAAATAATACAGGATTTTCCAATAAGAGATGTTATTTCGAATAGCCCGTTATTTCGGTAGATGTTACTTTAAAGCTGTCATTTTTTGACATTTGACAAGTAGAAACTACGCCATTAGAAAAATGGAACGATACACGCTTCAATAACGCATTAAAATTATTAAAATTCACTTGAGTGGACCAAATGCAAATCATCTTGAGTGATGAGGCCCATTTCCACCTCGGTGACTTCGTCAACAAGCAAAATTGTCGCATCTGGGGCTCAGAAAACCCAAGAGTTATTGTTGAATAGCCTCTCTATCCTCAACGTGTGACTGTTTGGTGCGGTTTATGGTCCGGCGGAGTCATTAGACCTTACTTTTTCGAAAATGAGGCTGGAGCAACAGTTACGGTGAATGCATTGCGCTACGTGCCACACAAGCTGCCACAAATAATGCGTACGATCGATTATTAATATGAGAGTATGGAATGTATCGGCAGCATCTCCTATCCTCTTCCTATTTTCCTCTTCCTTTCCCCTTCCTTTAACACTAAATTAATTTTAAGAAACTAAAACTTCATTTCTAATGCACTGTAACATAAGAAACTTCTGTGGCTTGACTATTTATGTATATTTATATCTATCACTGCATATTATATAAAAGCTGTATGTTTCTTACAAAAAAATAAATAAATAAATAAACAAGCAACGAAACCATTGATCTTTTACGATTGAATATCAAAATGACACCTCTTATTGGAAAACCCTGCAAAAATGAGACGTGAGACCTTTTCAAAACTGATCCGCAGTTTCAGTGGTTTGAACTACTGAGGTATGTAAAAATTGAACCCTTTATATTACAAGATTAAGTAAGTACTACGATCACACTGAAAAAATAATTGGATCTGTACATGGTATATATATTAACAGACATGTCACATTAATTCAGTCTATAATTGTTATAAAATCATCAACGACAAATCACATACAATGATACAATATACGAAATTGCTAATCTTTCTTCAGATATATTACTATATGGGAAACAGATAAACGATCAAAAACCTTCAACGATTAGACACAATTTTTTTAACAATCTGTTAATGTATTGAATTATGTGATATCATAAATTAGAAAACTAATTACACCGGCACGGAAAATTAACAGAAAAATATTTAAGGCCATTTTTCATTGTGATTTTATTTGGCCTCCTAAGTTTTGATAAATTCCACTTTAATAGCGATTGTTTAATTAGACTCGTATTTATTATATGATATATCTTTATGTTGTAGTAAATGAAAATTTGTAGAGTTATATCCCGTAAGATATGGTTGTTTTTTAAATATCGTTTTTTTATAAAAATAAAATACTTTGTATACACTACGACTTCAAAAATGATCGACATGTTTCTAAGCCAATTTGAACACAATATAATGAAAATTAACAATTTTAAAAATAGACAAGTATAGAAAAATAAGTAACTGATGACAAAATTTAACAATAAAAATTGATTGATATATTATTTAAAAAAAAAAAAAAAATTCATAAAATCACGCATTAATAATAATTAAATCAATAAAAAATGTAATATTTCATTAAAATTGGATAAATCATTAAATATGAATTAATATGTATGTGTTTGCATGTCTTTATGTTAAGAATGTTTGAAAGGTGGGATGTCTTCACTAATGGAGAAAGACAATGTCACCATTTATTTGAGTAGGAATGGAAAAGACGAGGAACGAGAAATAACTCCTTTAGTTATGAACCTTTGAAACAAAATTTGATTGAAAATTTTCAAAAACTCTACAGAAAAATACTGGAGAAAATACAAGATGAGAATACGTACAAGTTTATTTCGGACATACTTGGGTTGGGTCACTTCGTGATTTAAAAAAGTTGAAAATGTATAATACGACGCATGAAAGTCAATCAAGCAAGCATTGTGTCTCAAAAAAAAGAGTCAGCTGGCTTTCAGTACTCTCTGCCGACCCTTGCGGATATAATGGCGTGTTGGTTGTTAGATAAAAAAACCTTAAACACAAGGTAAAAAGATTTACGATACAATTATTGGAGTAAGGGGGTATTTCACTATCTCTGATTATGTTCTGACTAAGCACTAATCCGCGGATTAGTCATTTTTTCGTTTTCACTATATCTGAATAACGCTAACTCTCGGGTTAAAGTTCGATTTGACTAATCAGTGCTCGAACTTCACGTTAGGCGCTATTCCTCGAATCAAAGATGGCGTCAAAACATTCCGAGTTTGACAGCTGAGAAGTGAGTCGAATTTTGTTGAATGAATTTGAATGCTTGTATGATCCATCCTGAATTATTTGATTGTGTTCAAAATAAGAAACAATGTATTAATTCGACACGAATCTATCTAAAATGACCTGATAATCAACATAACATAACCAAAAAAATGCACACTTCGCGGTGTGCGGACTGTGACGCATGACAGCCGTGGCAGTAGATGGAGTAACTGCAAACATTTTGTGATGTTGCCAGACTATTTCGAGTGTTATCTATCCGGAAGCTCGAAACAATGGTGAAACGGTCGCCGTTGAATAACGAAGTTATTCTGATCTTTAAAGCCAGCCAACGGATAGCTAGTCAGATATTTAGCCCGACATAGTGAAATACCCCCTAAGTATCTTCCTATTTATAAGTTGCCGGTACAATACAATGTGGGTTATCTCTAATCTCTGAATAGTATAAAATAAAGTCGCTATCCGCGTCTGTCTGTTTGTGCGCTTAGTTCTTCTAAGGATTTTGATAGAGTTTTCACTATCATTTAGAGAATTTCTTCCGAAAGGTTGGCATATATGATGCTTTCTTATTATATTTATAGAAAGTAGAGAAAAGTCGATGTTTTATAATCACTACAATATAACACTACACTGCTAACGGTTTTTAAATAAACCTCATGAGATATATCAAAATAATGTACTACAGGATTTTATATCTTAAAAAGGCCTACAGAAAAGTCCTCTTTGATATATGTCTATCTCCTAAGGATAACCACCAGTAACGCCGGGTACATGTCAGCTAGTTTGTTTTATAATGGCGTAAGTAGTTTCTACGCAAATTTGCCAATAATTATGGAAGTACTTTTGTAGAGGCCACACATTCATAATAATTATTATTACTCAAACCTCTTTGTTACAAATGTCATCGGAGTTTCTATGTAAACGAGATATTTATTTATGTGACGTGTATTTATTCTGTCATTTAATATCCATTTGTGTTCATTCAACAAGTAAGCAGGTGCCAATTTGAGAAACTTGAATATTTATAAATTGATGCTCTAACCATAATATTTTGTGGAAAATTACGCAACGCACTCATCCGTGTCGGAAATGGCCATAAAATTGATGAACACATTATTTTGGAAATGACATTTCTAAATTCCATTTTAATAATTCTAATTTTCATTTTAATTTTGTGAATTATTAAATACATTCTTAATAGCAGTAGAAAAAAGAAGAACACAAGAAATGTCTTGAGGACGTGTTTCGTGATCCAAATTTTGGTCTAATCGGGGCTTAATTTTCAAATACAAAACTATGTTTACGAAATTCAAATTGGATTGAGGTCTACGCTATCAGGCAAGTGTAAATAAGCCAGAGCGCTGGACTTTTGGGTTAAATGGAAAATTTGTTTCCGTTCAAATTTGAATGCTCTAGTTTTCCTTCTTTATTCTGTGTTTCTAGCGCAGACCTGTAAAAAATCACACGAAAGTCTTAATTCTTCACAAATCTATTTAAATTCATCATTGACAATTAAAATATTTTCTGTTTAATTATTATATTATGGGTGGTTAGGTACTCTAAATATAATTCTATCAAAAATAGAATTACACAGTTACTGGCTTTAGCTAGTCAAATAATTCCAATATGATGGAAATAGTGAAATAACAGTTAGTTAATTAGGTACACAATTTTATGAACACACCCACAAAACGTACAATTAACCAGAACACAACATTTTATCTATATAAATTTATTTTTTACACATAATAAAAAGATTAGATAAATCATTTATGTCTGCTCCAGTTTAGTCTCCATTCAACAGAGTTTTCCATCTAATTCTTTTACATAAATACAAAAGCATAAAAAACATTCGCCAGTTGAAGAATCGTAAAAAACTCAAACAAAATATATTTAGGAATATTTCAATTCTTCATACATTCATAGCCGAACGAATCAATTTTATTTCCAAGCAGTTACTAATCATTAATCAATTTCCACCGCCGTTGTTCGAACGCTCACTTTTTATCCGACAATTATGAAAACGACATGAAAATAATTCAGGAAGTTTCTATCACGCTTGCCGCAAATGAACCAGTCAATTGAAAGCAGGCAACAAGTGAATTGACAAGCTAGCGACCAGTAGTCTCTCTGACAAGTCGGAGAAAGCAGCCGTATGTTGCAAAGAAATCCTAAACTCAAATGCAAATCAGCTTAAGAAAGTTTAAGACGTATAAACTCTCCGAATTTATGGACTATGTATTAATGAGAAGGAAGCTGCATTACTATAAATGTACGTGACATAAATGAACCCACTGAGATCTCTGCAGTCGTTTTTAACTATATTCGGTGTAAATGCGTCAGTTCGATTCCTGTCCATTTGCGAAAAGACATTCCGTGGAATATTTTACGGTAAATATACAAACAGGCATATCACTTTCCGGTCATGTCTGATAACGTACAGATATGGCTTTCTATAAGCGGCAGTGATCGCACTCGTAACCCTTTACATTGAACACATTGACTTTAGTTTGCGATATGTTTTTTTTTATTTTCAATATTGCATATTTAATTAATATTTCATTGGACTTTTACAGTGAATTTCAGAAGAGAAGTATTACGCCAAATAAAATAAATTGTAAAAATAATAATTTAGTACATACTAAAAATACATATAAAAAGAATTTGGCATTCTCAGACTATCAAAATATTACCATTTGTTATTTCGGCCACTGGCATTATACCTAGCTTTATCATTAAAAATTTAGGCGTATTAGATCTATCAAAAAATTTATACATAAAAATGCAAAAATCAGTCATTTTAAATACATGTAGGATTACGAAAGATTTTTATAATATTTATGTTGAGGGATCAGTAGGATTTATAGGCCCTGTTAGGAGTTCTACCGAGCCGAACCCTCTGATATGAAAATATCTGGAGTCGGTGAATTATTTTCCTATTTGATCTCTGGTGAGTTGACGTGTTGTACTTGTATTGTTTTGTATTTATTTTGCTTATATAATGCACTTGCATAATGTTGATTGACTAGATGATCTTTTGTGGAAAAGTGTGTGGAAGGGTTTAGTTTTTCCTATGGGGAAGATTTAACACGGACATAAAATCGGACATAAAAAAAAATAAAATAATAATACATACAAAACTAGCATGACCCCCATAGAAATTGTTCAAAAAGTCATAATAAAAATAATTCTAAAAAAACCTTCAGACTTCCCCACTGAACGCGTATTCGAAGAATTCAATGTTCCTACATTTAAACACTTATTTATGAAAAATTCTTTTATTCAAATTATTAAAGAAAAATATAAATACTCATTCATAACTGAAAATCGAACCAGACTTAAATATATATTTGCATACCCTAAACTACACACTTCATTTGCCCAGCACCATTATACCCACCAAGGAAAACATTTCTTTAATAAATTATCAGAAGAAATTAGAAGCATTAATGATAAAAAACAAATATTGAACTATATAACAAAATATTTTAGGGAAATCGTTAGCAAAAAAACTGATTCCCCTAGTTTCACTAAAAAATCTCACAAATTATCCTACTATACTCTACTTATCCTACATAATATATATTTTTCTTCCTTCAAAATACAATAATTTGTATGGATTTTAATTTTGTAATTCTTTTTATTTTGTAACCTAGTTATATTATTTTTTCGCAAATGTATACTCCTCTTCCATCCACAAGCAAATTCTTTTAATGGACGTGTAGTATAAATTAAAACAGTATGACTTGTAAACATTGTATATTTATTTTAAAAAATACAAATATTAAATAAAAATGAAATACACAAAAAAAATTTAAAACAAATATGAGAAAAATATTTTCATATTTATATTAGCGTAGATCAACGACAAATCACGGGATATTATAACTATTGTAGGATTTGCCAAGCTTGCTGGCTTTTGAATCCTTTCAAAGACAAACATTTTTAATTTTAGGGACAATTAAAAGAAAAACACATTTCAATTGTAGAATTATTGATTAATTAATTAAAATTAAATAATATTGCTACCTACTTTATAACTTTTCGGAATTGTTGACGCAAATCAATTTTTAAATAAATTCAAAGCAAATTTAAATTCTAGTGTTCACTAAACCGGAGTTAAAGACATAGAGAAACAACTGTAATTGGTATTTTTAATTATAAAAAATGTCATTTACGTTACATTTAAATTTAACCCGTTTAAGAATATGTTTTATAATATAACATTTCCCTCATAACCTCAATCGTAGAGTTAAAAAAACATTGATTTCTTATAGTAACTTGTTTCAGATAAAATCTATTATAATTAATGAAGTGACTACATATTTTTTCAAACATCTTTCATCATTGTAAAAACATAAAAAAATAAATAGACCAATGAAAGTTATGTACATTGTTTATTCAATGATGACCTGCTGACTGATTTATAATTATCTTAAACCTCTCCGTATGTCTACTTAAAACCTCTTTCTAAGTCTAATATCAAGAAATAGAGTTCGTCTTATCGCGGTCATTATTTTTAATTCTGGTCTGAGAGAGTGGTATTCAAATTTATTTTAGTAGGCCACAGTCGTACAGTTTCAAGGTGAATTTACAAGATGCAAATAATTATCTAGTGGATATGTTAGTTTATTCTGACAGTGTAATAGTTATAGGATACCTTGAAATGAAAAAAAAACTATTATAATTGCATTTTTAATTGTCTTTTCATTGGTATAAATCTGAGCTTAACAAATGCAAATCCATTTATTTCTATTAATTTATACCTCATGTTAGTAATCGTATTGGTAATGCGCAAGTTAAAACAAATTCGACAATCATGAAGATTCATGCAGGGCTATAAAGATCGCGTTGTTTAGCAAAAATTTGTTAAATTTTTTGCCACAAACACGGCACGAATTGAAGGTGGATAGTCCGATACAGTTTTCCATGCAAACTTTGAGAAACCAATGACGGTAATAGAAAAGATACAACTCCTATATTAGTGTTTTACTTAATTTAAAAACTTACTAACATAGTGTCTAATACCCTGTTTTGTTATTTATTTATTTTGTAAGAAACAAACAGCTTTTACATAATATACAATGATAGATATAAATATACAAGTTAACTGAAGTCAAGCCACAGAAGTTTCTTTTGCCAAAGTTCATTGGAAATGAAGTTTTAATATCTTAAAATTAATTTGGTGTTAAAGGAAGGGGAGAGGAAGAGGAAAATAGGAAGAGGATAGGAGATGCTCCTGATACATTCCATACTCTCATATTAATAATCGATTGTACGCATTACTTCATATCGATATTTCTTTAGGTTATTACCAAAAATTTCAATGCTATAAAATTTTGTATTATATTGTGCACATATACGAGGAATTGGGGAATTTTTTCGAATATTTGTTCTACACGAGGGTAGATAAAATAAATCAGATTGTCGGGTTGATCGGAAGATTTATTAAATTGATAAATTCTGGTGAGTCCAGACCATTATTTAAAAACAATAAGATTTGATCAAAAATTAGACGTCGTGTTTGGAGGGAGTTAAAATTATGAAATTAAAGGAAGTTTTATTAGAATCTATTATTATATAACTAGCTGACGTGTACCCGGCGTTGCTCGACTTTTATCTACTTTCAATAAATATAATATCCATTCATTATATATATAAACCTTCCGGAAGAAATTCTCGAAATGATAGTGAAAAACCTATCAAACTCCGTTACATAGTTAAGAAGAACTAAGCGCTTAAACAGATACACACGGATAGTGACTTTGTTTTATACTATTAAGAGATTTGGCTAAATTCCGTCGGATGTTTGTATAATTTGTCTGCCCTCGCCCCTCTAGGTTTTTTTAATGCCCCCTTATTTTCTTTGATCTTTCTTCGCCCCCCTGAAAGCCTCCAGCGCCCACAAGGAGGCGTTATCGCCCGCTTTGAGAAAATCTTATATAGAACATAAAAATGTAGTCATTGTTTAAACGATGACTCTGTTTTTTAATTAATATTATCGATTTGACTAAATCAAACTGTATAATCTTAATAAGCTCAGTTCTATTTATTTGCAATGTTTTCTTCAATAGCTGTCGTGAAATTATGTCAATAACTTTAATTATTGATAATTATTGTTGTCAACCACAGGCGAAACAGCTGTCACACACCAAGTAAACGAGCAAAACGTTACAATAATATATATTTTTCATTCGATTTAACGTTTCTAGTACTTACTACAAACAAATCATAAAAAGCCTAATTCCTTAATAAGTAATAATTTACTAATTTATGTGGGAATATTATTTGATTCAGTGAATGGAGGGCTTTGTGGAATTTTTTTCAATGGAGGCATGTGTCCTTTCTCTTAGATTATTCTGTTCTGCTGCTATTTGACCTTTATTTGTAAAGGTGAAGATTTTGTGAAACACCCACTGCGTTGTTATTATGGATAATCTTAAGATTCCGGGGAACTAGCAGCTTTCCAGAAACTTAACGAGTTGATATTGGCAGTATAAGAGCAAATCGTTTCTCCAACTCGTTCTTTAGTAAAACTGTCAAAAAATATTAATATTCATATTTACTCTTTCTTTAAAAAGCATAAATTTTGCAGGTATTAAATATAATGAACAAATGTCCTAAAGTATGAAAGAGACATTCGTGTATGAAAGAAATAGCATGATTATGTCGAACTAAAAGGGTATGTCTACTTTGTTATCTCGTCTATTTACCACATACCTTCCTTATAGTAACTTTTACAACAGGGCGACAATAAACAGTAAAAATATTATATATTCTACGCAAAATTAATAATTCACTTCATCATCTAGTAATTCTCTAAAAGAAGAATTGACACGGTCGGTACGACATTAAATAATAATCGCTCACCTACTGTAATTTATTTGGCATGATATGTTTATTGTCTAATTTTTGCTACATATATACTAATAAAATTTATTAAATCAATAACTTTGTGATGGAATATTATCGAAGAAATATCAATCACTTACTTTCATTGTACAAAGGTAGAAAACAAAACTCTTGCTTGAACAGACTATGTAATAATTACAATAACATACAGGGTTTTCCAAAGATAGTTCTTCTAATATCTTTGGGGTTTTCCAATAAGAGGTGTTGTTTTGATATTCAATCGTAAAAGATCAATGGTTTCGTTGCTTATGTGGCACGTAGCGCCGTCTTGTTGAAAGTAAACGTTGTCCAGATCAATACCATCCAATTCCGGCCATAAAAAATCATTAATCATCTCTTGATAGCGCAATCCATTCACCTTAACTGTTGCTCCAGCCGCATTTTCGAAAAAGTAAGGTCCAATGACTCCGCCGGACCATAAACCGCACCAAACAGTCACACGTTGAGGATAGAGAGGCTTTTCAACAATAACTCTTGGGTTTTCCGAGCCCCAGATGCGACAATTTTGCTTGTGGAAATGGGCCTCATCACTCAAGATGATTTTTCGATGGAATTCCGGATCATTTTCACGCATTTCAAGGACCCATTGTTGAAGCGTGTATCGTTCCATTTTTATTAATGACGTAATTTCTACTTGTCAAATGTCAAAAATGACAGCTTCAAAAGTAACATCTACCGAAATAGCGGGATTTTCAAAATAACACCTCTTATAGTTTAAAAAATATGAAAATTTGATAAAAGAGTATTTTTCTGATATTTCGTGAGTTTGTTTTATATAAAGACGGGTTGTTTCAGAGAATTAACATGAGTGAGTTTTTGTTGTTGTTTTACATAAGTGCAAGATTAAATACAAAAAAAATCATTAAAACAGTGTTGTTGTGATTTTTTGTTTTCGTATGTATAATTGTATTTACAATTTAATTTGTTTTATGTACAATATGTACATACATAACGTTTTCATATTATGTTTTTTTGTCTTTGTTTTATATAATTCTTTTTTGTAAATTCTGTTAATTTCTTTTCACTTGGAGGAAATCTATAATAGCTTGTATTTTTGGTATTATGTCAAAATAATATAATACTATAATGATAATTCAATTGTTTATTTCTCAAAGATTAATAAATAAATCAATAAAGATTTTAAAGTCATAAACGGTTTCATTATTCGCTAGATAGTTTGTCAACAGTAGTGTTCTATATTGTTATTTTTCTTATTTGTGCAGTTATTGACCGTTTATTTGTAACCTGTACCAATAAGCAATACCAGGTCTTAAATGCACTCTGACGAAAATATAAACTTAAACAAGCAGATTCAAAGTTCACCAACATTTATTTATAAAGGAAAATTCTACTTGTACACGGAGAAAAAGGGTATTGCTAACTTATTTTTAAAAATTTCTTCAAATAATTGGTGATCCGGTTGAAAACTGATAATCTTTTTGTAAATTCCTAGCATGTGATGTTCATGCATCTGTATTTGCCTTGATAATATACAATGATACTTTATAATACGTTCATATTTTTACAAAAAATTTACTAAGAAACTTATCAATTCATTCGTTTACGGCCTGCAATCCCGTTTTTAACCGGATTAAGCCCCCGCATATCCAATTTCTACCGATTTATAACAAGTATCTTGTTAATTCTTTAAGTTTTTAAGTTCCAAAAAAAATATATATTAATTTTTAAGGTGATGCCATACGTAGTAATTCAAAATCATGTGTTTTGGGTTTGAAAATTTGGTCGCCTAGAAATGTTTCAGATGCTTTAATTAAATACTGCGAGTAGAATACATCTTGGCCTTTTAAATAATTTAGTATTTTTTAGATAAGTCTTTTATAAGCCCAAAAAAAATAATGTAAAGGCCTATCAAAACTGCTTTAAAGTTCAAAATCTCCTACTTACGAACACATTTTCGGTTATGATTTTATAATATAATGTGGCAAATTAAGATATTTATAAAATGATCAAAAAAAAAAATATTTATGCCTGAACATCCACAAAATAAAATAAAAGGCACTCTTTGGCCATGTTTTTTTCTTGCATAAATCAAAACAGGCGGATGGTGTTAAGCGGGAATTTAAACCTTATCGCCTTCTACGTAAGGGTTGTAATTGATAGGGGTTCAATTTAAAATATTACACGACGTAGTGCATCGCCTTAAGATAATATCTATACATTTATTACGCCGAAACGTCAACTAAATTATTAAAAACACTTTTTATTCTGTTATTTAATATGTTATAGGCATGAAAAAATGCACGGTGTATCTTTAAATGCAACTAAAGCGTTTGCCGAGAGATTTTTATCAGTATTATTTCTCCGTGTAACAGAATTTTAATAATTTGAAACGATTACCGATCATAGTGTTTATTGTCATATTATGTATTGTTTGTCATACAATAGGTATAAAAGTTGGCGTGTTTCCGATGAGATGTTTAACTTCCTCCTCTTGTTCGACAACAGAAAGGTGTTTCCAACATTCCATTTCTAGCTGCTTCTCACTCGACAAGTTCCGACCCATCCACAGACCATAGACCATGTCGGATTTATTCCAAGAGAGAAAATAATGCACTCATCATGATTCGTGGTGAACGAAGTTCGAATTGAAATTGAAGAAAAAGTATATTATATCAGAAAATAGTAGGCCGTTGATGGTACCTGCCTAAATGAAAAAAATTTCAATTGCTTGTTGTATTTTTTGTAAGTAAATAGCGTCTCACAAAAGAGTAGGAAAGCGAATCAAACATATCATTAACTACTCAAGCAGCTGTTGATTATAACCCCGATTAAAAATTATATTGAAATGATTTAGGATAATTAAAAAATTTGGAACAAATATTACTTGTTTATTCTTTTACCCCCTTTACTAATAAACGTGTTTTAAATTTTTCAGAGGAATATGGTTGATTATCAATTGTGTAAAATTTTAATCACGTTTTTTAGTAAGGCTATTGTGTTTAATTCGTAGAACTCCATTTATTACTTTATTTAAATTTAAAGAAAATCAAATTTAATATTGATATTATATAGTTCTGCAAGTATAAGTAATTTCTTACAAATTAGATTTTCACACGCCCGTTTATCATTGGTATGGTAAAGCCAACCTTGAACCTGGTTTAAGACCGTTTTAACCAAACAAACGCCATGGTAATAAGTCAAGTTTTTCACTGTTCTGATCTTACGCGCTGGGTAATTTTTACACCACGTTAGTAAGGATGTCAATTTTTTGGTTTGACAGTCAAAAAGCGAATTCTATAATAAAACTAATTAAGCTCACAATAGAAAAAAAACTTCGCCCGTTAATTGTTGTGTTGTCTTAAAGATTCCAGACAGAAAGGTTTGTGCAAATTTCGTGTCGACGGTGTTCACAGTTCAGAAATTTCTGCGGCTTTTATGTTTCGTAGAAGACAATGGGCGCACACCCACGATTAAGACAATAATATTAATACATTTTAAAATATTTAACGATAGTTGATACTCTCTTGTAAGACCACAATTACGAACATGGCTTTGAACGTGTTTGCTGACCAGAACTAACTGACCCAGGACAGTTGAAAGAGGTTGGGACTCTTAAAAATAATAATGATTGGATTATTTGTATATCTCCGTTTTTTTACTTGTGACTTATAACTAAGTTTAATAGGTAGTGACTTATTCTTGTGGCCATACTAAAAGAAGTTGATAATAATAAAAATATAATGAAATAAATAACATACATAATAACATATCCCCCATACAGACAAGCCTGGCATTAGTATGGTGGTACATCTTATGTATGACAATATGTGAAGTAATTACTATGTATAATTTTAAAAATTGTATTTGTTAAAGTTTAAACTCAACTTCTAAGACCACTTGGCTAGAAATTAACCTTGCAAATATTGTTTTCATACGCATTATAAATATTCTTTAGCAACGCATTAAAATTTTCGCATGAATCAATTGAATAATTCATGAAAAACCTGTTTTCAATGACGATAGTCCGTATATATCTCTATTGTTCTCTCAGGCCAAATAATAGCTAAAACAACTGGCAATAAGGCAAGTCTAAGTTACCGTAGTTTCACAGGTCTAAAGGTATTTGTTTACTGTCTAATTCATCAAGAATGCATTTTGCTAACGATTGGGCAAGAGATATAATGAAGTAACTAGTATTGTACGGTTTCGGTTCTATCCGGTGCTTCAAACGAAGAGTGGATATACCCGCCTACCATTTGAAGAATACAACAATATGATTTTGATACAAAGCACTGTATTATTTTTATATTCGTGATATGGCAGTATCGTATCGAACAAAATAAGGCATTGCACTTCTTATGAAAACATTGCCGTTATAGTAATGGAGTGAAGTTGAAATTTTAACTTCAGATGGTTATTATTAGTTTGCGGCTGCATCATCTGTTGAATAATACATATCATTGCGGTATTTTACGTTTAAAAGAAAATCAAAATATGTTGGTTCATAAATAACATTGTTACACGTAGAAAAATTAGTATTGCTAATTTATTAAAAATCTCTTTAAATTATTCGTAGTCCGGTTAAAACGGGATTGCAGGCCTTCACAAATGAATTTATTGGCTTCCTTATAAACTTTTAGTAAATGACGAATATATTATCACGATGTTAATTCAACACACTCTTGACAAGTGATGTAAAGTCATTAAAAGTGATGAAAAACTTGATTAAATACATTAGGTTAGGTTAGGTATCACTTTTAATGGCTTTATACCACTTGCATATGACATTTCCACAGATTTTTTTTCATTCTTCTATTTGTTATTAAATAATTGCGACTATGAAGGTATTTCAATTTTATTTTAATGTTAACCAACATATTTTCCATGTAGATTTAAAATTTGCCATTTTCGATTTGCCACCAAAACGACATGCTCGTTATTATTCGTGAATTCGGCAGCGTCGTTTACAGCCATCTTACCAGCCATTGGCAGTTTCTACGTCATAATGACGCTGTAGCCAGTTGGAACCGTTTCAGAATGTACGGTTTTTTCAAACCAATAATTATGAACGAAAATATTAAAATCGCACATTTTTAATACAACGTGTTATTTTTTATTAATGAACAGTGAAAAACTTATTGCTATGGCGTTTGTTTGGTTAAAACGGTCTTAAACCAAGCTCAAGGCCGGCTTTACCACACCAAAGTGAACGAACGTATAAGAATCTAGTAAGACTGTTAAACTTCCACACATTCCTAACGGTATTCGTATTTTTTGAAAACACCCCATTGCTCCTGTCCTGAGTTGCCATGGAACCAAATACACCAGTTATAATATTTTAATATTTGAAACTGTTATTTCGTGGTGGAATTCCATTATAAATATATATAAAGAACACAATTTTAAACTTTTTTCCACTTGTTTTTATTTGACCGTGACCGGTTTCAGCCTGTTAGTTTTTTCAACCAGTTATATAAATGTTTCTTTCAGGGAAACTAACTATATATATCAATGGCAATATAAATGTAAGCGGCACACATAGCTGGTTGGCTTGAGTTCTTCCTATGCATGTAGACGTACTTCGTAGTCATGATAATTCCGGATGCACTCTGACTACAAGTACACCTTAACAATAGGTACCAGTTACTTCCAGTAAAGCTAGTTGGTCGAATGCCACCTCTCCGCTCACTATGCGGATGTTTTATCTCGGATCAACCAAGGACAGAGCTAATGAAAGGCTGTTAAAACTGAGAATTAACCTGAATCTTAGGATAAACGACTGCGAGGCCTTTTTCGTAACAAACTGAAATTTTAGGATTTGTGACCAAAATATTAAACCAAACAGAATAAAAAAGATAAAGGAAATATCTAGTACTGATGTGAATAATTTTTTTAAATATAGGCCATTATAGGTCTATATTTTATTTTTTAAACACACAAAAAACTAAATATACATATCCGTACTAGATATTTGCTTAATGATGTTTTTCGGTTTGGTTGTGTATTTTTCCTTCAAATCCAAATTTATGTTTTGTACGGAAAGGCCCGCAAAACCGTCCTTAACTCTAAAACCTCTTAACTCTGAAATCAAGTAGATATTTATTTATTTTTTACTAAAGTAATAAAAACCATCGAACGTAGAGCTCTGACGTATTCATCGTGAGCTAAGAAGCTTCGAACTAACCATTAAACAGTTATAAAATAAGACACAATTTGATCCATCTGGCAATTAAGTATCTATGCAAGAATCTTACATTCTGTGACGTCACCACAACATATTGTATTGTCGAGCAAGTCACACAGATCAGGTACCTGAAGACGCCCGTGGGCAAAGGGGCCTGCACAACACGGTAGACGTAAAATTCTACGTATATTATTTTTAAGCACAACATACTTACTGTATTAATGATACTTTTGTAATTATTAGATAAAATATCTGAATTGTTGTAATTATGGTGTATACAAATGAAAATTTAAAAATTACTTAATATTAAGGCGAAGATAATAAGGCGAAATAATCATAATTAATACGATAATATATGTTTAATATTATTTATCTTTTTGGCTTAGACTGGTTAACGTATTGACTTTTAAAAACTACTAACTTAGTAAAACACTTTAAAAAAATTATAAATATGAAATACGACAGCTATCCAAATAATTTGAAAACGCACACGGAGAAAAATGGGTAATTTATTAATAATCTCTTCAAATTATTCGTAATTTAGTTTAAAGCGGGATTGCAGGCTATTAACAATGAATTGATAAGTTTTCTGATCACCTTTTAGTAAGATATGAATATATTATCACGATGTCGGAACACGTTTCCAAAAAAATCCTTATATTTTTGTATATCGTCATTAAGGCAAATGCTAGACATATTAGGACGTTACCAAAAGTTTATCAGGAAACCTGCAATCCCGTTTTTAACAGGATTACCAATAATTTCAAGAGATTTTCAATGAATTAGCGATACTTACTTTTTCCGTACAAAACAACAAAATAATAGACTTCAGATAACAACTTCTTCAATTATTACATTACCAAGTCAATGATTTATCAAAAATGTAGAATAAAACAGGTAGGGGTAACTACTAGAGTAAAACAAAATCTAATTCAATATCAATAAAAAAACTTGCCGTTATTTTATGCAAATTACATTTATTTGCACTTATTATAAAAGACTCTAAATTAAAAATACGGAAAACTTTCGAACCCGTATTATTTTGCCGAGCGTTTTTCACCTGTCTCGTACCTGAGTAAACGTCTTACCTGACTTAGTTCTTACCTAATGAAATAATTTCTTCATGCACTTTACAGTAAGACAGGAACTACTTTACTTGTAATGTTTCTTTCCGCTTTAATATCCAGTTGATGAACGTTGTATCATTGATAGAAAATAAAGAAGGGACAAAATTTAAGTTTTTACAAAAGGAATCATTTTAAAGATGGAGTAATTTGCTAATCTGTGTTTTAAATAACTAACTACATTTTTCAATTATTTTTTTAATTTTTCATTTTTTTATTTACAGTATTTTTGGGTATTCTACACCGGTTTCGCTTTACCACCTGAATATATGTATATTTTTTAATTTGTTCTTTATTTTTTTGACGTTTGACAGAATATTTCAAAGCTCCGTAGGTGGTGATGGGAATACATTTTGCAGCCGAAAATAACCTACATATTCTAGTCCATTCAATTTTCATGACGCCAGTGCTAACCGTTCGAAAGTTGTTACTGCTTCAACACAAAGAATAATTCCTAAATACTTAGACGTATTTTTTATGTCAGATTATTTATAAATTTCAAGTACAAGATTTCTCATTTTAAATTTGTATTGTTGTTATAGGAAAGAAGATATATTAAAACGTTTTAAGGTTATTTAAAGAGTAATTTTAAAATACTCACTGTTTTTTTCATTCAATAGCACTATTCCTCTCATGCTATGATTTATGCATATTACTATATTCAGATGATTTCGATTAAAATATTGAAAAGTGAGGTTATCTCAAGTTTTGATGTTTATTGCAGATGGATTGCAATGGAAATACCAATTTTCAGATGATTTTCTGAATAAAATGTTGAAAAGTGAGGTTATCTCAAGTTTTGATGTTTATTGCAGATGGATTGCAATGGAAATACCAATTTTCATATGATTTTCTGAATAAAATGTTGAAAAGTGAGGTTATCTCAAGTTTTGATGTTTATTGCAGATGGATTGCAATGGAAATACCAATTTTCATATGATTTTCTGAATAAAATGTTGAAAAGTGAGGTTATCTCAAGTTTTGATGTTTATTGCAGATGGATTGCAATGGAAATACCAATTTTCAGATGATTTTCTGAATAAAATGTTGAAAAGTGAGGTTTTCTCAAGTTTTGATGTTTATTGCAGATGGATTGCAATGGAAATACCAATTTTCAGATGATTTTCTGAATAAAATGTTGAAAAGTGAGGTTATCTCAAGTTTTGAAAAAGTGCTTATTTATATTTATATCGCTGTTAGCGTTTTGTGCAAATCGAACTATGCGTACGTTTATAACAGATTCCAGAGGCATCAAATAGTCTGATAAAACAAAACGTTTATAAAAAAACACGATATTTTAAATTTGGTTTATATTTATGAATTTTTAAGGCACAATCCACATTTTTTCCAACTGTTCATCACGTGACGTTCTCAAGAAGCTTATAGGCACAATAAAACATGGAGATATTTTAATTACTATTATTATTAAACTTAAAAAACGTTGGCCATTCGCATGGGTAAGAGCTGACATGATATCCAACTACACCAGAGCCAACGGCTGATTCGAGCGTTTCAGATTACCTGCCATAATATAACTAGTCGCGAATGATAAATAGATTGGTAAAACACTGTTACGTCATGTAACCAATAAAAAAGAAGCCAAAGGTATCGATGTCTGAACTACACGATGGCCAAAGGTGTTCTTCGTATTCCGAATGTATTTATATTATAGATTATGTGCGCCCATCGCAGCGGATCGCACAAGAACAAGTTTTGTCCACGAAAGTGAAAACAGCATTTATATAACTCAATCTCCAGGCTTGTTCGTATGATGATTTGATGATCTCTCAGCTGCCGGGGCACGGGTTTTCTCGACGAGTATTTATTGCAAAATGATGATGCGATGATCACTGATGATGATTCAAGAGAATCATGAATGATTCCCATCAGATTTGGGTCGCTTTTGTTTGGAACTTATTACCGGAGATTACTTGCGAAAATTCCGTGAAAAGAATAAAATGGAGAGTGGTTATATGAAATCAAATCGAGTTTGAAAGTGATAATAATTTGTAATGGTTGCTGTTTATTTTCCATGACATGAAACTATGCGTTACTACCCGACATCACCCGAATTAAAATAATTTTTTTCTGAAAAATACCAAAAAAAATGTTTTTCATTCGTTTTTATATTCGTGTCCTGATATTGCCCTGTTGCTAGAATGCTGCATTTAAAAGAAATTGCCTTATTTTTTTAGTTATCTCAAATATTAATAGCTCATGAAGAAAATTACGTTGCGAGGTGAAAAAGTTGCCATGTTAAGCAAAATGACAGACAGAATGTAGACAGAAATAGAGTAAAAATTTTATATCGCCAAATCTCATCGTACGACAGTTTTTATGCTGTAAAATATCTCATTAGGTTCTTCGTAGTGGTACCAATGATTTTATATAACGACAGATGGCGTTGGAATGAAACTTAATAAAATTCTTATGCGTTATATAAAACTTTCCCCACCTTCCAGCATACATTTGTTTCTTATCCTCACTACCTCCAGCTTTACAAATACCCCAATTAGGGATGCCAAATATCCACTGGCCTCAGTTAATTGGGAGCAGTTTGGACAAAAAATTAAAGCTGAAGAGAAGAACTGTCCTTGGCTGTAAGTTGTAACTGAGAACTAATTTTTATGTTAACTACATCCAGGATGTCCTGAAATAAAACCTCAAAGTCTACGACGTCATCTCTAGGATTAATGCAACAAGGAAAATAATTAGAGATCCTGAATCATGCAACGATTTAGTAGAACATAGAAGGAACGAAATAACGAACGTTGGCAAATCTTTGAGTTGAACTGATATGCATAAGAGCTAGGAGTAGAAACAATATCAAATGTCAACCGTGCACGTGATGGACACGAATTCGGCACGATGTCGGAGCACCTCCCAATCAAAAACCGCTCAAACAGACTCAACGTTCCCACTTATCGTCTAACAAATTATACTTTAACAATTATAATAAATTCGTTTTGATTTTTATAATTGATACAGAGTATTGAGAGTGAATTTATGTGTAAATATTTTAACATTTAACCCTTATATTAAAATACTTTGCAAGCTATGTTTAATTTTAAAGAAATGTTACCCTCCATAAAAATTTGTACTGTTGTGTACAGCATAAGATATGTTTAAGACAAAGGGATCGCCGTTTTACACAAAATTGAGATATTTTACTGTAGATATATTATATTTAAGAGCTTCAGACTAGAGGTGCCTGACAAAATCAAAATATACAATATCTTTTTTTATGGTGTAAAGGCTGATATTATATTTCTAGATATTATTTTTGAGTATACATTTTCATTACCCATAACATTTTTGGTTTTCATATTTCAAAACTTCACAACACATAATTTAAATGGCATTGGTATCTGGGAATAATTGAAATGTGATCTACAAATTCCAGGCAGAAAAGTTGTCCAAAATTCACAACAAACGGATGTATTGTGCATGTATTGATATGTATAAACTTACAATCCGCATTGCATGGTTTTAACAATGCTCTGGAGTTCAATTCTCGCCCCACGCGTTGACATTCATCAACAAAAATATACGTAATGTATCTTATATATTACGTACGAAGTGTTAAATGCTTGCAGTAGAACTATTTTTAATTCAGCGCAAATGGGGAATGTTCACGTAAATGCTATTTTATTCACATTAATGCAAAAAAACATTATTTTCTGCTTCACTGATCATGCAATTTCCTTGTAGACATACCGTTGTGCCAAGCCTTTAAATTGCAAAAGCCTTAAATAACGCCCCAAGTCTCGTTAAATAACACGTAAATAAAATTATATAAATACTGTATGATATTAAAATTTGTGAATACTTTGGCTTGTAAAATAATTTTGGATTAAAGGGTTAGTATTAGTTTTAATTAACTTACCGGTCGCATTTTCGTGAAATTTTCCTCTAGACTAGGAGCCATCCTGGCATATAATAAAATCGAAGAACTATATAAACTTTAAAGAAACCATAGCCTGTAGATATTACTACACTTGTCACTTAATATGAATTCACTTATATCCAAGTGTAAAAACACCCACTGTTTTCCCAGTAACACAATATGCACTGCAGTTCGATTTTAAACAGTTTGAATTCAAAATAAGAATGGAATGTTTTCAATTTATTTTTCGGTTTCGATTGTCTATTGTTTCAATTCAAAATTTGAACAGCCCGCCAGATCTATTCCCGTTCACGTCCAAAAGAATACTGAACTTGAACAGCAGGGGGACCGAAAAATAGCTTTCTATCCAAGCACTGCATAAGAGGTTTGTCCGAATGACGCCGAAAAAATAATAGAGAAAACAAAACATGAACACTGAACAAAAAAAACATCGAAAAATTGATCTATTGACTTGCAGCAAGTTAAACCTTTTGATGTGCACATCTTTACTGTACGAATAATTATACTGTCTGAAGGCGAGGTTGTATCAATGACAACCAGTTGAATTATATGTTGCCGACGAAATTGAAAAATTTGTAAAAAGGTGGATTGCTTTTGTTCTTGTTGTTTTTCATGTGGAGCAAATGAATTATTTTTGTTATATATTGGTGTTTAAATTCCTCGCCAAATGGACATACGCAGAGCTTTGCAGAAATTAGTGAATGTATATTGTACAGACGTGTAAACGCATTCAGCATATAAATTTGGATATAATTTTCAGTTGAAAATACAGTTTTTACAGTCGTAATTTTAATGGAAAATGCAGAAACTCTTAAATGGCCTCAGATAATATATTCCCATAAATCTAAAACAATTTATTTCTTCAATAAATATCTTCCGAGGAGACATCAACGCGAGCGAAAACCCGTAAATATCTAGAATCTAAATATTATCAATTTTTATTTTGTTTAAAATATAAAATATTTCAATATTATTTTATTTCTTCTTTGGAATTCATTTCCTTCACTAACACTTAATTTAATTGACAGTAGTTAAATATTTCAATAATTATCAGAAGTGCGCAAACATTAAATAATAATACGATAGTAAACGTTGTTAGGGCTATTTTATGCAATCCCATTTGTTTGTACTTGAAATTATTTTTTTTGTTGTGTTTTATATTACTTGAACAGTTTTATACAAACAGCCCTGATATAACATCTTTAGAAGCAGCATATTATGCTTTCATTTGCATATACTTATAGTTTACGATGCCTACTTCTAATTCCGAAGGCTTTGGGCATCAAAGAGTTGTTGGGCAGCATGACAATGGAAAAGTTAAAACATGCCGCAGATGACGCAGATGAAAATTGCAGATAACTGGACGCCATAAAGACGGCACCTGACAATGATTCGAATGATTTGTAATCTCTTTTTTGCAATAACTAAATGAGGAAAACCTTAAATTGTAATATAATATTGAAAAATAATATTAGCAATTCTCAAACGAAATATTTTTATTCATACAAATCAGAAAAATAAACGGTCGCTCCTAGAACTTAAACCCAGGATCTTCGCCTTGCCGGGGTGCTGTTCTGGGTTGGATTATTAGTATTTTGTAAAAATACTCTCTGCAGTAGGTATTTTCCACCAGCAAAAATTCAGCTTTTCCCTAATTTGTTCCAGTTAAATGCGTTCATCTGGGCTATTAGCTCAGTTGGTAAAGCAGTGTCCCGGCAAAGCGAAGGGCCTGGGTTCAAGTCCTAGATGCGACCATATATTTTTCTTTTTATAAGCAATAATTATTAGCCTGAAACACTCATCCACATTGAAAAATCACCTGATAAAAGGTACATGACGCCAACGGAACTTGAACCCGTGTCCTTTCGATATCCGGTCGACAGCTCTGACCACTGAGCTATGGCGTCTTATCTCTTATCCGCGAAATAATTCAATATATACTAGTGTTTCATTCAACAATTATTGCTTGTTATATTTTTTTCCCCTGAAACCAGGGATTTTTTATAGATTTTTTATATATATATATATATTTTTTTTTTTTATAGTGAATACCTCACAAGAGTCCCAACTGCTCCCGTCTGGAGCCAGTGAGACTATGGCATCCCCAATTGGGGGATGTTGTGAGGCTGAAGGTAAGTGGGGAAGGGAAAGAGGAAGGTGGGGAAGTACCTGGCTATTCAGATCTAGTCACTAAACACGGCTAATGCCATTTGGAGCAACGTTTCAATTCTGAATGGTGGTCTTACACCAGGGCGATACTGGTAGTATCTTCCACTCTGGAACGTGCCGCAAACATACTATATATTATTTTAATTAATTAATTGTGAATTGTGAAATAACACAAATTAATCAAATAAAATTTATTTGCGCACGCCGGGTTCGAACCCGCGACCTTCGGAATGGCAGTCCAATGCGTTACCACTGGACTATGCCGGCCGTCAAATATATTTTTTATCAGGAGATTTTTCAATGTGGATGAGTGTTTCAGGCTAATAATTATTGCTTATAAAAATAATTGTTACCCTTTGTGCTATGCATAAAAAATCTTGTCTTAAAACATTAGTTTACCAAATAAATAATAATATATTTTTCTGTTTTAAATTTTTGTGCGAGAATCGCTTATATTGTCTTTAATAATTAAACATTACGATCTGCAATCACTTTTAATGAATTTTTAAGGTTCCTAACCCTAAGGTTTTAACCCTAGTATTCACATGAATACTAGGGTTAAAACTAAACAAGTTGGTAAGTATTACGATACACAACAGATTTTACAAATGATAACTAACTAACCAACCACCACGCCGTTTTTCTCCCATCTGTTATTCTGACTCCTGGCATGTTTTTGGCCCACTTATCTGATCGTACTATGTCGTTCTCGGGCGTCCCCGACTCGCACCATATATTATTCCTACTCTCCTCTCTTCGTTCATTCGCTCCACATGCCGAAACCATCCAAGCGTCCCTATAGTCATTACGTTTATAAATTATATGATTGATAATTCACAAATTGTAGAAGTCGTTACGTGAATAGACGACTGAGTTAATAAAACACACACTGATACACATTATACATCGTGTAATCTAAGAAAGTTTTTTAAACAAAGCTATTCTATTTTTTTTATATTGTAATAAAAATTGTTTACTTAAATATAACAGTTGACCGAGTGGGAAGAAAGAATAATTATAAAGTCATGTTTATACGATCGCTTTGAACATCACACAAAAATAAGAAATTTATGATGATTTTTTTATTTGGGCACTAATGAAGAAAAATTCAACATTATCTATTGTTAATTTTTTCATAAATTAACCCGTACTTCATTATTGATTGAACATATTAATCTCAGAACATTTATAATCCAAGAGTGAAAGATATTTTCGCGAATGATAGTTTCATAAATGAAAGCCGTTATAAATTACTTTAATGTTTAGTGACAAGGTCTGAATGGACGGGTTTTCTCAGCCTTTCGCTATTATTTTTTTATTTCCAACTTCATCTCGACCGCATTACAAATTTCTTCAATATTACGTAGTGTTCGAATCAGTTGGTACAGTCGGCGATCATGCCAACAGTATGTCCTTGTTTATATACAATGGCGTATTATATATATATATATATTTATAAAAAAAAATATATATATATTTTATGTATATATATATTTTTTTTATCGAGTGTAATTTGTAGAATTCCATTTTTATAATTCAAAATATAAAAATTTATAAACAATTTATGCTGTGTAATTATTATTACGCATGACAGCTGTTTTGTCTACCAAACTGTAATGAAGCCACCTACTGGACTTGAGAGGGAGAACTTTTGACCTCTCCAGCAGGACTCTCGGAACATTGCCTTGCACTGCAGTGGGAGGGATGATATTATACGCCCGTGACTCCTAGATACACTGACCCCCAGGGTTCCATGATAACTCAACACACTTTTAAAAAGTGATAAAAAGTCATTAGAAAGGATGAAAAAAAAATTTAAACCTAACCTAACCTAACCTACTTAACCCAGTTAGTAAAGTTTTTGTTTCATCACTTTCCATGACTTTATATAACTTTTTAAAGATGTGATGAATTATCATTTTGATGATTTATCCGGTCACCAATAATAATATATTTGCGGAACATTCCAGAGTGGAAGATATTCTCAGTAGTATTGAAAAGAAGTGAAGAGACAGACACTTCCCCACCTTCGTCCTCCCCATCTCCTTCCCACTATCTTTAACCTCACAACTACGCCGATTGGGTATGCCATAGTCTCACCGGCTCCAGACGGTTGTGGGCAAATGGGACTGTTGTGCGGTACTCTCATAAAAAACCATGTCCGATGGGAAATAGAAAATGGAAAATTAGGATGAAGTGATAAAGGGTAAACTTAACGTAATTATAATTTCCAACAAATACAATATTGCTTCGGTGATTCAACTCAATATTGTATTTGTATCCCTTTCTACGGAAAAAAAACTATGTATTTTTACTCATTTCGCTTACTAAAAAACTACATTAAATTAGTAAATTGGATTGAATCATCGGTACAATATTGTATTTGTATGCCTTTCTCGAAACAATTGAGTTTTTAAACAAACACAACTATCTATTCATATTCATATTGCGTACGTACGGGCTCAAACAAATAATTTGTCTTAATATTGTAAAAAAACACCTTGTAAAACGCGTGTTTTAATCAAATAAAATAATTAACGCTGTCTATGAACTCGTAGAACATAACAAGGCGTCGCGTTTAACCTTAACTGCGCGCTATGACCAAATGGTCTATTTAACGCCTGTGCAGTTAAAACTATAAATCATTTTGTTACATAATGATTTTTATATAAACAAACACACGGTTGTTTCATTTGAAAAAGCATTATTCATGTGTGAACTGTTGTGATGTCATAATAATAGAGTAAGCAAAAGTTAGCTAACATCTCTTAATTCACACGAAGGCGTAATTTTAATGAATTTTCCGGCAGTTACTAAGAAATTCTCTCCGAACCAAACCAAGTTCGCGCAATTCATATTATTATTTCTTTGTTATCTCGAGATAATATCTCATCTCTTCCATTTTTACTTAGTGGTTAGAAAATTGCTTTGACACGTCTTCGCAATAACATAGTAGTTTTTTTAGTTTCATTGTGAATCTAAGAAAAATAAAGACTTCTTGTTTTTTACGTAGTTGACCGAGCAAATTGAACGCAGAATCTTAGAACAACGCTAGACAATGTATTATGTCATAGATGATATGATGGAAACAACGGAGATGGGTCATAAACCATTACCGATTGTTTTTTGTTTGTTTGTTTTTGCAGATACTTTTTATTATTGAATATATAAATTAAACAACTGCAGCTACTTTATTTTCAATAATAATTTTTACATTTATCTAAAAACAATCGCGCGATTTAAAGCCCTAGAATAAAGAATAAAACAAGAAATGCCATGTGGGGGTGTTTCATGATACAAATATTTGCATAATCGAGGCTTAAATTTCCAATTTATAAAGTGTTTATGATATTCAATTGGGATGGAGATTTACGATGTCAGGCGTGTGAGTGGTACAGTGGGCTATTGGGCTAAATGCAATATTTGTTTGCATTCAAATTTATATGAAAGGCACTTCTAGTTTTTTTCTTAATTCCATGGTCATTCATAGAGGCAGGTTTGGGTGCCGTCGCCCCGGTAACCATTTATTGGATAACCAACACCTCTGTCATAATTATTTTTTTTTTTTTGGTAAACTAATGTTTAAGACAAGATTTTTTATGCATAACACAAAGGGTAACAATTATTCTTATAAGCAATAATTATTAGCCTGAAACACTCATTCACATTGAAAAATCTCCTGATAAAAGATACATGACGCCAACGGGACTTGAACCCGTGTCCTTTCGATTTCCGGTCGACAGCTCTGACAACTGAGCTATGGCGGCTTATCTCTTATCCGCGAAATAATTCAATATATACTAGTGTTTCATTCAACAATTACTGCTTATTACATTTTTTTCACCTGAAAACAGCCAACTTTATTTTATATGAGAAAGGCATTGTAAGTGCTAACTCTCTCACTAGATGGCGTCGAGACAAATTGTCTACATTTTTTTGGTGAAGATGCTTGAACTTGTCAAATATAAATTTTTTTTTTTTTTTTGTAAACTAATGTTTAAGACAAGATTTTTTATGCATAGCACAAAGGGTAACAATTATTTTTATAAGCAATAATTATTAGCCTTAAACACTCATCCACATTGAAAAATCTCCTAATAAAAGATACATGAAGATTTTTCAATGTGGATGAGTGTTTCAGGCTAATAATTATTGCTTATAAAAATAATTGTTACCTCTGTCGTAGTCCACCCCAGTTTGCCGATTTAGCATGGGTGCCCGGGTTAATCAAGTGAGATGTGTTCAGGATACACCTGCTCTTCAGCTGCGTGGTGTGCCAGATTGGGAGAGGCTGCTTTGAGGAGATCCTTTGACCTCTCCAACTGGTATCTCGACCCATCGCCTTCCGCCGCAATGGGAAGGATATATTCATATCTCCATTACTCCTGGACATACTGATTCCTAGATTACAACCCAACCCTTATATCTTTTACCTTCCCAAAACTACATATTCTTTCTTTCCTTAAAAAATACCCACCACACAGAAACCCAAAAGATGTCAAAGCCCCTGAGGGAAATTAAATTTCGATGTGGAGTTAATATTTAAAAAAAAAAATAAGTATGTCATAGGCTATGTATGGTGTTTTATATTCGTCACATTTCTGACTAATTATTCGTAAATTACCTAGGAAGCTACTAATGGAACCAGTTTGACTGGAATAAACCATCAACTTCGCATAATTTTCCTTTCTTGCGTTTCACACAAGGACGTCTTCTTTTATGTCGTTTCAGTCATTGATTTCCAACTATATTATTGAAAGTGAAACTGTGGTATTAAACGTAAATGTACTGTTGTAATTATCTATCAACAAGGCATTTATCAGTTATGATTGTATTTTCGCAAAATACGCACGCACTTTTGAGATTGCATTTGTACGGAACGAAACTAATTATCTTAGCATTTTATTATTATTTGAAACAAAACTTGTATGTACAGTGTACACACTGATAATATAAACATATATAAATGTGTTTTGAATTTAGTTTTTATTTAATGTATTACCGCACCATTAGTCCAAACTGATTCCCAACTGCTCCCAATCTTCTGGGGCCAGTGCGACTATGTCATTCCCAATTGGGGTATGTAGTGAGGTTGAGGGTAGTGTTGTGATAATGATAATTATCATCAAAATGAAAAAATATATATTAGTAACGCTCATAATAATAATAACTTCTTTATTGCAAATGTCCTGAGGTTAGTTTAATCCAACACATCCATAAATTATTGTATCATACCTATATACAAATATACCTACATGATAATAATAGTATATAAATATATACGTTCAAATAATTTATGTTCTTAATACAGGTCCCACCACAATACAGCCATCACAGGATACCTAAAATCATGAACAAGTGGATGCCCCAGTGGAAGCCACCCACAAGCAGAACAACAGGTGGATAGACTGGAACAGAACGGAGAGGACTGAGGACTGGAGGCAAATGATGAGGAACCGCAGCTAGTGAAGGAAGCCACACGGAGAAAACTATTGCTAATTTATTAAAAATCTCATCAAATTATTCGTTTTCCTTTTAAAAACGTGATTGTAGGCCATTAACGAATGAATTGTTAGGTATCCGGATAAACTTTAGGTAAAATACCAATGTTTTGTAACGATGTTCGAACTCGTGTTCTCATAAAAGTCCTTGCATTTTTTCATTTCATCTTGATATATTACTAAGACAAACTTAGGTGGATGAACAATTGTTCCGATATTATTACGAATGTACCAACACTTTATCAAGAAGCGGCTTACAGTCTCAATTTGAAGAGAATTTCAATAAATCAGCATTACATATTTATTTTCGTGCAAATCCCGTAAAATGACACTCCGTGGTGATGACGGTTTGACGATGATAACCATCGAGAGTTCAGTTTGATTATTTTACCCATTCACCTATGCTGAACATTCCTTCTGGGGTACGGGTACAATACTGTTTTTCTTTACCCGCACCCAGCTAGTTCGTTAGTTACATATTTATATAATTATTTAAAGCCGTGCTCTTGATTCGCACTGCCAGTGAAAGGACTCGAATAGTGAAACGACATCAGCAAACGTGATTCGCCTTCCCAACGCCAAAAGTAGTTCTTCCACAAGGCAAAAGGCAGGCATACGAGACACGTCCAAACGACAAGAGACAAACGCCAATCTCGCATAAGTTTTTTAACTATGGTAACGTCATCATTTTTAAAAAGCAAATTTGCCATAAATCAGAACTGGTGTCAAGTACCAACGCTCTTTTATAAACCCTCCCTTACGCTTTAATTATTTTTACATCTTTTTACAGTCATCATTACTATCACGTTTATCTTTTTCATGTTTTTGGTTTACACCCTTGAGTGTGTTCTTAGCCATCGTTTCAATAAATGGGGAAAGGGATGGCGTATTGTGCACATATTTAAATGTCATAAATATTTGAAAATTGGAGACCAGTTCAGCTTTAGAAGATATGAAAAATGTTGAATAAAGGAGAGACAATATTAGATAAGGCTTGCTAGAAAAAAGGATATTTGTTTGTATAAGGATAAAGTGTGATCTAAAGTTCCCACTTCTAGACCACAGAATGCACAATCTGGGAAGACAAGCACGTGAATTTTATAAATAGAAGGGGAACAGAGTAATGTCAATTGTCAAGGTGTTCTTAGCCATCTTTTCAAATTATGGAGAGATGGAAGATGAATGTATGTATTGATTTTATTTAAGTGGGCAAATTTCATAATTATCTGGAAGATTAGAGTCGAGTTTGACTACTTATAAGAGATGAGAAGTTGAACATATGGGGATTATTTTAGATAAGGCTTGATAGAAAAGATGATATTTGTTTAGAGAGGGAGAAAATGTGATTTTATGTTGAACCCTTCTAGACCCCAGATATTATAATCTGTGAAGACAAGAATGTGACTTTCAAAAAATTGAGAGGGTTGGATTTTATGTACATTGTCAAATTCTCATTCGAATCATTTATAATTCTTTATTTCATTTTTGAAAAAATGGGGAATTGATGAAATCGTAGTTTTAATGGAATAGCTTTTTGAATCAAGGCATGGTTAGTAGACCTAGGTTCCTTTGGATTATTAACATCGTTTTTGAGATTTACTTTCCCAGGTGTCAATAAAGGTGTAGATGTTTTTAGCAAATCCGGACGTAAAGAATGTTAAAAACTTGATTAGGAGATGAAGACTTCAGCGAGGAATGCCGGAGATGACCTTCGGTTTAGTTTCTATTAAATGTCAAATAGTGTTACAGGTGACGTCAGCTCACGGCATATGCTTTTTAGTCGTTAATCGACTTTGTCAGCATTTGCAGTTACAATGAAGATGATGGATGAATAAAATAAAATTATTCAAAGATAAATATAATAATTAATTATATATTATACTAGCGCAGACCCGTGAAAAATCACGGGTTAGTTATAGAGGCGCTATTAAGTACTAATATATCTATGACACATGTTTCACTATTATCAAGCGAGTAACAGTGCGCGGGGACCAGATTAGGTAGTTTTTGGTCGTAGGGCGTTAGAGAAAAAATTTGACTAATTTACCTATATTATTGGCAAGTTATTTTTTCGATCGTCTGATTTCTCCAAACAACCCTTAAATTTTTGAAAATGGTGCATTAATTTCGAAATGAGTAGGTTTTTTTTTAAATGTTATATCTGAATAGCCTGGAACTTCTAAACTCAACTTTCCACAGTCAAGCATCCCCATATAGGCTTGTTGTGAGGCTGATAGGGGAAGAGAGTGAAACTAGATGGTAATTACATGGCTATCCAAATCTGATCATCAAGCATGGCTAAAGTTTCAATTCTGAATTATGGTTTTCTCCAAGACGAATTGCCGCAATTAAACCTATGTAATTTTATATAAATATTGAAATAACACATTTAATTATTGCGGTAAAATTAATTTTGGGTACATCGCGATCTCTGGATTCTGAGAGTCTGGATTTCTAGAATCTCGTTTGCGGGTGTAATATCTGTGTTTAGTACTCCTAGATTCTAGACGGTTTATAACAGTTAGAACATGTCTGTTATGAAAAAAGCTGACAACTCGGCGCAAAACGCAGAGCAAAGCAGGTTTCTTCTAGACAATAAGTTACCGGTTCGACTCCCACCGCAGCGCAGCTCTGCCCCTAAGTAAGTGTAAGTGATTTTATAGACCACTGACAATGTACCAAATGAATGTGTGTCGTGGGTCGAATTAACAACTGAATTAATAACTGATGACAATTTTTCCTGACTTCTAGTAGAATGATTCTAACATTTTAAAACATCTAAATTCTTTACAGCCTTGTCATCAGGGCCTGTCCTTTGCATGCGTAATTGGAGCAGTTCGCTTCGGGCGCCGACTTACCAAGGTGCCAACCATAATTACGACAATACCTAACACTTAACGACCCAACACAGCACCATTGAGGTTTATACTAGCGCCAGGTGCCGTTTGCCTCAAGGCAGGCCCTGCGTATCATTTGTATTAGCCTGTCAAAGACCGTAAAGAAAAATTGGAGGTTAAAAATAAAATTATTATTTCATTTCGTGAGCTGAGTTTTTTATTGATTATTATTTATGATGGCGTATCTAATTAAAATACAATCGGAGATAAGTATTTTACATTGTGTTCTTAGATAGAATAGTCATTAACATAGTGAACAATAGGTATGTGAATTGTGAATAAAACATGCTTATTTTGTTTACATCTGTATAAACAAACAAATTTTCGTTTATTACTTTAAATACTTATAGATAACTTATAGTTTAATATTTTTGAACACGCATGATAAGAATATCATGTTTAAATTGAGCAATTTTATTGAACTAGAATTTGATTCTGCATTACATTTTATTAAAACCTCAAACTGGAGGTCAATTCATATTATCATAAATGCCTTAAGTTTGATGTACGATTGAAAAATGGATCTAAAATTACAGTTATCCAAGTGTTTTCCTGATTATTCTCTTTCATGATTTTACTTTTACTCCTGTCTTTCCAATAACATTCTTACAATTATCTTTAAAAAAACGTTGCTGCTCTTCAAAATTCACCTGACAACGTCTTTATTTCCAAAGCGCTTGGATTCCTTCCGCCGTGAAATTGACTTGACGACGTCTTTATCTCTAAAGCGCTGGATTCCCTCCGCCGTGATATTCACCTGGCGACGTCTTTATCTCCAAAGCGCTGGATTCCCTCCGCCGTGATATTCACCTGGCGACGTCTTTATCTTCAAAGCGTTGGATTCGCTCCGCCGTGATATTCACCTGGCGACGTTTTTATCTCCAAAGCGCTGGATTCCCTCCGCCGTGAAATTTGAAAACTCTCCAGCACATTTATAGTCAATCTTAAACAACACAGGGTAATATTGAGTTAGGTTTGTATATATTTTTGAAGTTAATATACTAAAACTCATGACGCTATTGTAGGTTCGTCCTACAATATATCAGACAATGCATCTTGCATCTTCAGCGCCGCGACAAGTCGAGCCGGTAGAAATTGATTCATTCTGATATACCGGGTTAAGATCTTTCAACTTTAGTTGATCAACTAAACTCGATACTTTTGAACCCGCTAATACTGATTGTCGTCGATTCAACTTCTCGAGAAGTGCTTCCATCTTCTCGTAAAATATTATATTAAATTGTTATAGTAAAAAAACTTATAAGTAACTCAACGGTGTTCTTATTTGATTTAGAAACCACTTTTTAACACATATTAGTTCAACGAACCAAATACTGTCTTCAACAACTCATCGTCTATTCTGGGAGTACTAGTTCCTCTTCGTCTCTCACGTTTTTCGTTTTTAAAATCCTCACTGATGATCGCCACGCTATCATTATCAGAACCGCCGTTGCCCGAATGTGAAACCACATTCTTATGCTGTTGTCCTCTGGCCAAAGATGCAGAAGTATTAGAAGTAACAGACAAATTCTTTACTTTTCCACTTTTATCTTTTCCTCGAACACTTACCGTATTGTTTGCTGAAATATTGGCTCTGGGCTCATCGCTTTCGCTGGATTGGTAATTTTTCTTACCACTCTTCAATTCATCAGAATATGTGAAACTGAGTCCAGATGAGAAAGAAAGCGGTGATATATCCTGGTCTTCTGGTAGATTTAGGTTAACGTTAGATGAATAAGAAATGGGACTACGGTTTCGATTAGCAGAATGAAGAAATACTTTGGATGACGAAGATATAGATAGAGGATAACGATTATTATTAGAATCTGATGATATATTCTCATCATCTCCGTATTGATCATTGGAGAGGCCATCATCAGAGTTTTCATAATCCATGTAAGCACTATTTATTGTGGTTTTTCTAGAATAGTCCATGGTTTTGCTTGATTGTGTCGAAGGAAAGTTGGGTCGCTGGTAATTCGGTCTTCCAATGGGTAACGATAGGCTCGGATTTGGTAGTCGAAATCTGTTAATCAGAAAAAATGCTTTAATTATTCTGGTAAATGAATATTACAATAAATTAAGAGCATAACACAAGAAGTCCCTTGAGGTTGTGTTTCGTGATCAAAATATAAGCCCAATTCGGGCCTATGTTTCCATACAAAACTGCGTTTCATCATGATTACGAAATTGAAATGAAATGGCGATATACAATTTTAGGCAATTGCAGGAGACATACTAAATGGTCTAAGGCAGTGGCTTATTTTTTTCCATTCAAATTTATATGGCAAGTACTTCTTCTTTTGTTTTTGATTTTATTTTATTTTTTAAAGAAAGAAAAACATTACCGGGCTACGAATAAACTGACAATATTTGAAAATCTCCTACTACCAAAACAGTAAGGGGAAAATTTTGCTTGTGTTGTGATGAAGGACTTAGTCAGACGTGGAATCGAACACACGACGCCTGGGCGGGACCCAAACGCGATGCCCACTCAGCCACTGACCGGTCAGGTGATTGAGAGTATTGACGATTTCCAAAATAAAAATTAATTATTGTAAAAAATATTTATATTTTATAATAATAATTGGATAGTGGTATTTTTTGTGAAAAATCACCTCAGCCACTGCTGATAAAATACTACACTCGGCGCGTGTTCTGACATCATATGTTCTAAACACAGCATCGCCATTTCCCATGTTTCACCAAGTTTAGCCATTATGGTAGTAAAATAAATTGAACTAAGAAAAAAAATGTAGGTGAAATGGATAATGTGATAAAAGCATTTAATAATTATCTCTTTTGTGCTTACTCACACTGGGCCTGCCGTCTGTTTAGTTGTGGTTTGTGGAGGCGGTGTTGAAGAGTTTTTTTCGATAAGTTTTCGTAGTGTGCTAAAAAAAAAAAATATCTAAAAACTTAAATTTCATAATCATTGTTAATTAAAACAGTTCTAAAATGAACCATCTCCATCACAATTGATTTTGGGATAGTGAGACCTAAAGATTTGTCTTTTCTAGTAAATATTCAGATCACATCAATGCAATATTATAATACCATGTAAGTGCAAATAGATGTGCTAAAAATTAGAAAATCTTTGTTACTAATATAGTTTTTCGGGTCTCTAGATTTACTAGATTCTTTAAAAATTCTAATCTAGTTTCTAGAGGAACGTCAAATCTAGTTTCTAGAGGAACTAGATTTGACCAATAATAAAGAAATATATATTGTTGAACTTGGACAACTTCAGAATCGAACCTTCCCTACATGTTGGATAGTGTTTAGATTGTAATTTTGAAATATGAAGATAGATGACAACCCTGATAACTTATCATACCTTTCTTTGAGGCCTAATTTCTCTTCCAAATACTTTTTCAGCGTATCAGCGCCTCCTTCTGAAAATCGAATAATGACAAAAAATATGATTAAAATATTATTAAACCATTTATATTTGTCCATCATATTTAAACATCTTCGCCGATCTGGAGATGGTGTATTATGTCTTGAGATTTCATCTAAAACTTCTTCAAAAGAATCGAAGATACTGGCAAAAATCACTGTTTGAGAAAACGACAAAAAAAAATCATTTTTCAAATTCAATTGCATTTCGTGTTGATATAAAATATAATATCAAGATGTGTTTTCATTTAAGAATATCTTTTTCATTTCATTTTCTATGGCTTGATATATTCCTGCTGGAGAGGTAACAAGATCTCCCTCAACCAGTCTCTCCAAATCCAGCCCGCCACACAGTAGGTGGGCAGACGCATCTGCCTCCAAGACCTAGATAATCCTCATCCCATGAATCCGGGCACCCCTGCTAAGTTATCAAACGTAGCGAACCACTTGGGGTAACCTATGGCAGAGGTTTTGGCAAACCAATAAATGATTCACCTCCCAAATCTGTACAAATAAACAAAACTGAAGAAATATTGAAAAAGTTTGGCTCTTACCAGAATTCAAAAGTGCCTCCAAAAGATTCGTGGTGATCCGGGGATCATTTACGGCATTCTGTAAACAAATATAAGTTATATCCCGTATCCATGCTGAATGACTTGAATATGTCCAAAGTTATTATTTAAGCGAGAAATGAAAATCAATCTTGTACAAGGTACACTGTACACTATAAGACTGTCAGAAACGTTATCTGAAGAAAGTAAGGAATAGCACAGCTTGTTTTTCTAAAAGTTAAACAACACTAGATTTGAAACAAGGGTTACTACGTTATAATATCGTATTCAAACCTCTTCCACAGCCTTTCTGAGAGGGGTGGTGGTGCTGGCAGTTGGAGATTCAGTCTGTACAGGAAACGCTGGTCTTGGAGCCTTTCGAACATATGTCATGGTGGATTGAGTGGGTGGTATTGTAGTTTTTGGTGTGGTTGTGTAAATCATGGTTCGTTGGGTGGGAGGTATTGTTGGTGTTGTTGATCTCACTGTTGTGGTTGGAGTTGTTTCGATTCTAGCAGTAGGTGTAGATGCACGTATTGTATCCGTTGTTGAGGAGGTATCCGTAGGTAAACTGTACGTTTTGAACATATAAATTTGATTTGAGTTTTTTTTTATTTTTTTTTTATTTATTAACATTCAAACCTGCTAAACTACTTATGTAGTTTGTCAGCAGATACATAATGACTACATTTTTGCAATAACATGGTACAATGGTAAACAGTATGTAGGTATAATATAATAGGTATGTAAACAATATAATAGGTATGTATATTGTTGATGATAAATTAACAATAAAGATAATTTGGTTAAATTACAGAATTGTATAAATATAAATATGTAAAAAGCAGTATAAGCCTCATATAACAAACAAGCACAAATGAATTTAATATGAACAAATGAATATAATCGACAAGTACTTCTATGGTTTTAATATACATAAGGTAATACAAATTTATAACGATTTTCCATTTCCTTAGAATGTAAATTCCAATTAGGAAAACAAGGTCTTCAGTAGGGCATCAATATAAATCCTCAGTATCTAACGGCCATTTCCTTAGATTATATTTGACTTTAGCTGTAAAAACGTTTATATTTTTAATTGTCATTGGTAGTTTATTAAATATTCTGGGTACAATAAAGTTTAGGGTTCTTTCACCGTATTTATTGGTACATTAAATAAAGATTTTTTTCCAAGAATTAAAACAAATACTTATTATGTTGTTGGACATGTTGTTTACCATACCCATTTACATGGAGATTATAGGCGCACTTGTATTATATAGTTTATATTTCATATTATAAAATGAAGGCCTCAGCACGGGCAAGCCACCCAGTGAGGCCTACATTACTGGAAAACCTGAATTGTAAAAAATATTGCAGCTAATAAAAAAAAAAATAAAAAAACTTACCCAAGACTTCTTCGAAGGGCATCCTTGGCAGCATTAATCAAAGGATAAGTTTTTCCATGGCATGTTCCTTGAAAATCATCCATGTCCATTGCCCAAAACATGATACCTTAAAAGGAAAGAGTTTTTTAAAGTGATAGCATTTTCAACACATTCAGTTATCTCGCTGACGATGATGATAAATCGACACTGATCTGCATATCCAAGGAGTGTAAGGAGGCCTATACTTAGATGTCTGGATGGTGGCAAATCCAAGGAGTATTGGGAGGCCTAGGCTTTGATGTCTGTATGTTGGCAGATTCGAGGAGTGTTGGGAGGCCTATGCTTAGATATCTGGATATTTTGCAGATCCAAGGAGTATTGGGAGGCCTATGCTTAGATGTCTGGATGGTGTGCAGATCCAAGGAGTGTTGGGAGGCCTATGCTCTGGAGGTCTGGATGGTATGGAGGATAATATCGTAGCATTAGTACTGGAAGAAACTGGAAGGAAGATACTTGATTTTTAACTGATTTATTTGATTGATTCGTTAACTCCACATCGCCCTGGAGAAAATAATTTCCCTCGTTTTATCTTTGGGAGTGCTGTGTGGAAATCTATTTGGGGAGAGGAGGTAGTGAACAGTGGGTCTTGAAGATATCCATGCTGTGAGGGAGGGAGGGAACACATAGACTGAAAAATCGTTTCACAGAAGAAATCATACCAGTCGGGCTGTATAAACGACCCGCTGTCATGTGACAAATGTTGAGCGCTCATTTGGCATATTTTTTTAATATGCACAGTTCATCGACGCTAGTTCCTAAAATCATCTTCCATTGATATAATGGTATAACGACAGCATTCCTCTCTGACGCTTGTACTGCGATTGCAATCCGTTTGTTAAGGCCGTTATAGGCGTTCAGATTTTTCGTTTGATAGTCGTTAATATTGTCTTCTAAGATAAAATATTACAACTTGAGGTTTTACTCATTAAGTTATTCCACTATAAATATTTTGAATTTTCTTCGAGCTCTTTCTTTGTAGTTAATCTCTCAATTCTCTAAATGTACTGAATGTACTATTATCAACAATCGTTATGTTCAAATTTCTAATTACCTCCAAGTCCTTGTTCAGCAACATATTCCGCCTTTCTCGCGACACTCTCCATATCGTCATATCCCACCCACTGGTCCCCCTTGTGTGCGTAAGGTCCCATCACTCCAGGGTTTGGCCGTACAACGCTCCACTGTTCAGGTCGACCCATGGAATTGTTTCTCGGAATCAAATTAGCACAAATCTAAAAAAATTATAATAAAAAAAATCATTGAAATACACGCCATTAGTACGCTAGAAGACAATCTTGGGTATGTGAAATAGTGTAGTATTCTCTAATAGTGTTACTGGTATGTTATTGGTAATTCGTCTTATTCTCTAATAGTGTAAGTGGTATGTTATTGGTAATCCGTCCTATTCTCTAATAGTGTAAGTGGTATGTTATGAGTATCCCGACCTTTTCTCTAACAGTGTAAGTGCTATGTTTTGGGTATCCCGACCTATTCTCTAATAGTGTAAGTGGTATGTTATTGGTAATCCGTCCTATTCTCTAATAGTGTAAGTGGTATGTTATGGGTATCCCGTCCTATTCTCTAATAGTGTAAGTGCTATGTTTTGGGTATCCCGACCTATTCTCTAATAGTGTAAGTGGTATGTTATGGGCATCCCCACCTATTCTGTAATAGTGTTAGTATGCAATAGATGGACAGTATTTACCAAATTTACGAAATTATAACTTTCAAGATGTTTTGTTTTAACTTCGCTTCTCCATTAAAAACAATTATATGAACAGTTTGGATTTTTATTTAAATATATATATATTTCAGAGACTTGGTCGCCCTCGCAGTTAGTAAAAGAGGCTTCATATTATGAATCGATTGATCATGCGTGAAAACATCACGAAAAGATGAATGATTTACCTTCACTGATAGTAGGGCTATTCATTATTAAAGTTTTTTTTACCTCGTAGTAGGCAAGGACTCCCGGTTCTCCCGTTGCAACTCCCATGGCCCCGGGATTGATGGCATTTGAACCTATCGCATGGGAAGCGGGATTTTCCAAGGTGAATGACCGCCCGTAGGTGGGCATCCCCAACATTAGTTTATCTCTGTCAACTCCTTCATTAATGTAGTATTGGGTTGTGTAGTTCTGAAATAAAAAGAAGTTTAATTTACAAATTTTGTAGATTCCTCACCAGAAACCACATATTAAAGTCAAGTTAAAATAGAGTTCTCAGCTTGAGGACTTCAAATGACTGTGACCGTATCAAGGAATTTTATAATTTGTACCTCAATACTCCTAACATTGTTGAATGTTTAATTTTCAATAGGGAAAGCGGAGATCTTCTCCTGCTTTATTGCAGACTAATTATTGACTTATCTAATTTATTAATAGTGTTAAAATTTTTTTAAGGCATTTGTATTTACCTCGCAATCTACGGTTAGGATAAAGGTTCAAAATAGATTAATGTAACTATGTATTTATGAAAACAAAATACCACCACCAAATAGGCTGTTCCACACTGCATAACGTTTGAAAGTTTAACAAAAAATCTGTGGCTGCAGGGTCTGAAAACAAACACGGCAACCTTACGAATGAAGAGAACTGATACAGTCCTGCAGGAATGGAGGATTTTCCTTAAAGCAGCCAAAGACCGTCGAAAGGTTGTGGCGGAGGTGATGCTTATTGTAGGTTCAATAAACCAGATCCAATACACGCGCCATACTGCCACACTAATCATCACACTGCGCCGAATTCACTTAATTCAAGAAGCAATGGCCCTGACTGGAATTCACTAGGTTTGCGGCAGACGATTGATTGGCCCCGATGTCAGCAGAGATGATGAAATTTTAAAGATAATTGAAGCAGAGAATAAGAGGGCTTCCATAATCGAGGGCTAAGGCTCTCGACCAACATTCCGAAGTAACGGATTTTTTATTTGTGTTATTTAGTTGTCACGTTCCAGAGATGAAGATACTCTCAGTATAGCCCTGGTGTAAGACCACCATTCAGGATTAAAAATTTGCTTGAAATGGCTTTTGCCATGTTTGGTGACCAGACCTGAATAACCAGTTTTGATCATACTGTTCTACTTTAGAATTAAACTATTTGAAATATTTGTTAATTTTAATGCCATTAAAAATACAAGACACGTTATACTAATCGAATAAAAATTTAGCACCGCTTATGAAAAAGATAGCCATTCAAAGAATATTTATATGAAGAGGCCGCTAAAGTATGTCCACTGGACCTAGTTCGATGAAACCATGCGCTTTGTCTCAGTAACGTATCTTAATTCTATCAATTCATCTATGCATCATTTGTCATGCATTTAAATAAAACAAATACGCATATCGAATAAAGAAAATGACTCATTAATCAAATACTTTTGTGATCAGCTTTATCGCTTGTCTGATATGATAAGTAGTTCAATTTTGAAAATTATAAGTCCATTGAACATGAACAATTACGCAGGAATATTTCAAATTTCTTACCCATGCACCAACAACCAAAATTATTATGTATATTATGCGATTCTTACCACATTTAGTTCATCATCTTTGTTTGGATCAGCAGAATACAACGGAGCGTGGTGGTTGACTACTGTTTCTAGATGCAGATGGTAATCATATCCTCGGATGCTAAACCAATCGATGTATCTGTCAAAGATTAAGGAAGGGTAATTAATACATTTATTGAGTTTTTCTGTTCTTTTCGACAAGTATCTAGCACTCACAAGATGGGCTACTTTTAATCATCAGAGATTACAAGACAAGAGTTCCAACTGCTCCCAACAGTCTGGAGCCAGTTATTAACAAGTTGATAGCACTTGCAAGATGAGGTACTTTTAATTAACAGACAGTTTGACATTACAAGAGTCTCAACTGCTCCCAACAGTCTGGTGCCAGTGAGGAACACGTTTCTAGCACTTGCAAGATGAGCTACTTTTAATTAACAGAAACATGACATCTCGGTAGGCGGAATAGTTACCAATGATTTAATGGTCCACTAGTTTATAATAACTTACTTCGTCAGTTGAGGAAGTTCGTATCCTCTTTCGATCTTCTGCTTCTCCCTCGGTAGAGTGAGGGAGAGCAGAAGTCTTGGTGTATCTTCAGTCCCTTCCATGTCAAACTCTTCTCTCAGTTCTTGCACCAGTTTGGCATAGTTGGCTTTGTCTTCTGGCGTAGCCCCTCGGCCTAAACCTGGTTGCCCCCAGTCTAAATCCAGACCGTCGAATTTATATTGGCGCAAGAACTAGGGATGAAAGTTCGATATTGTTAGTAAATTCGTGCACACAAAGGTAATTAATTGAAAATCACACTCCTAGTTACAATTACAAGACAATAACAAGCCGAAATATCGATCTTTGTCAATTCCTTCTCTCCTGCTTGTTAAGTTCACATTATATAATTTGGTTCTCTTCATTATCATCTTTCCATCAATTTAGTTAATATAATATAAAATTTTATCATATTACATCAATATCGTAATTATAATCAGTAGTATTAACATTGTGCGTACTGTAACAATATATTTAATTCACAAGTATAGGAATGCACTAATCGCATTCGTTCATCTAATTCATTATTCAAGCAAGCCTTTTTTTGGCTAGGTGGTTAACTTTGACTAGGTGGCTAATTTTGACTAAGTGGCTAACTTTGACTAGGTGGTTAACTTTGGCTAAGTGGCTAACTTTGGCTAGGTGGCTAACAATGACTAGATGGCTAACTTTGACTAGGTGGCTAACTTTGACTACGTGGCTAACTTTGACTAGGTGGCTAACTTTGACTAGATCTCTAATTTTGGCTAGATGGTTAACTTTGACTAGGTGGCTAACTTTGACTACGTGGTTAACTTTGACTAGGTGGCTAACTTTGACTAGGTCTCTAACTTTGACTAGGTGGCTAATTTTGACTAAGTGGCTAACTTTGACTAGGTGGCTAACTTAGATTAGGGTCCAGTAAAGATTATTTTTTCAAATGTGAATCGTGGTTGTTTATTTTTATTATTCGCCTGTTTTTCAATATTATCGTAAAGGTATAAAGAAAGATAGTTTTATAATTTCTTATTCAAATTTTGATAAAGAAATCCATAGTTCTTTATTTGAATTTTTTTTAAATGTCCATAAAATATCTTATTGTTTTTTTTTAAGTAGGGAAGTATGTTAGTATCTACTTACAAATCTAATGATTTCAGAGGAAATTTTGATTTTGATTTATTAATAGATTAGAAACTGCCAGTGAGAAACAAGTTTCTAACACTTGCAAGACGAGCTACTTTTAATTAGCAGATGGTATAACATTACAAGATAAGAGTCCCAACTGCATAATTAGAAATCATAATCGGAGAAAAGTAGAAACACACTTTTTTTTATGACAGTTCACAGAACAACTAGTTTTGGATGACTGTTCACAGAACAACTAGTTTTGGATGACTGTTAACAGAACTACCAGTTTTGTATGGTTTATCGATTGGGTTACGATTTAGGTCAAATATTTGTTTAATTTTATTCAACTTATCGTTGATGGGTAGGTCCTAACAGAAAGTAAATGAGACAAAGAGAAACAAAAGGATTCCTCGTTTTCTGTGTTATTCTTACTGTGTACAGTTACATACCCTTATTGCATTTTTGACAAAATCAGTTCTTCTCGATTTTTCTGCAGCAATGAATGAAAATGTATTCGATCCCTCATCCGTCCCTCCAACCGCCAGGATTGTCTTCAGTTTCGGGTTGTAGGACTTCAAGTTAGTGAACGTGATAAAACCAGCTTGAATACAGGAAAAAAATAAATGATATTTTATCTCCAACATTTGACATTTCATATGTCTGTAAATTTATTTGTCACATTGCGGTTCAGGTTCAAGATGGTAGCCGTGTTAAGTACTACCTTTTATCCCGCCAGAGTTCGCATGACCATGGTTCTTACTACTAGCTGTCAAATCGGAATAATCAACTTCGTGGTACCTATCCGCCCGAAAAAAGTTAGTTTTGATTTATCAAATAAGAGAAAACTAGAAACATACTAAGTAGTATCCAATTCGTACACCATCTTTAACCGGAACCGAAATGTAGCAAAAAAAATTACGGACTGATGAAATGCAAAATGGTCGAGTTAAAACAAGACTTCGCTGGGCTCGGACATAGATTAGGTGAGATGTTCTATTTTATTTTATTTATTACATATTTCTCCAATGAGTAGAACGCTAACTATTGGACAAGCCACGAACGATGCCCTCAGTGGGTACTTGCTCCCTTGTCAACGCAAGTTATGCTCGGTACTACAAATCATCTAAGCAAGTGAAGCTTAATCAACAAAAGTTATGTTCGGTATTACAAATCATCTAAGCAAGTGAAGCTAAATCAACACAAGTTATGCTCGGTACTACAAATCATCTAAGCAAGTGAAGCTAAATCAACACAAGTTATTCTCGGAACTACAAATCATCTAAGCAAGTGAAGCTAAATTAACAAAAGTTATGCACGGTACTACAGAGCATTTAAGCAAGTGAAGCTAAATCAACACAAGTTATGCTCGGTACTACAAATCATCTAAGCAAGTGAAGCTAAATCAACAAAATTTATGCTCGCTACTACAAATCATCTAAGCAAGTGAAGCTTAATCAACAAAAGCTATGCTCGGTACTACAAATCATCTAAGCAAGTGAAGCTAAATCAATACATATTATGCTCGGTACTACAAATCATCTAAGCAAGTAAAGCTAAATCATACACATAAAAACTATCAACTTAATTTGGAAGTAAGATTCTTACAGTTATCAATATCCTGTTCTTTATCAGAATGCTTGAGAGTGCTTTCCTTGGTGATCCCTCCGAATGCGTAAATGACGTGTGTGCAGAGGTTGGGGTCGACATATCTGGTCGGATAGTGGCCGATCCCTGGCCTCTTTGCCGACCAGTTTGTATAGTAGCACAGCACGCGTGCCTCTCTTGGCGCCCCTGAAAGTAAAAAAATCACCTTATATTTTATCTGCCACCAAGGGATGTGCAGAATGCAGAAACTCTATTGCCTGCCATTGTTTAAAATATGCCAAAAGCGCGGAGCCGGCGCGGCGGGACGATGTTTCCCCATTCGGGGTATGTTATGAGACACAAGAAGTGTGGATATGAAGTAAATAAGAAAGGGGAAGGTTGTAAAGCACCTGGATCTAGTCACTACACATGGCTAATGCCATTTCAAGCAACGTTTCTTCCAGAATGATTGTCTCTCACCAAAACGATTCTGAAGGTCTCTAACACTGGAACGTGTTGGAAATGTACTACTACATTAATTATAAAGTGATAAATCACACGACCCCTCAGTCAGCCAAAGTATTTGAGCATGTGGTATTATGCAAGATGTTAATCCTCACAAATTGTGGGCAAAATGACAACTTTGAAGAATATTCTTGCCTCCTACAAAAAATTTAGTCTGCAATATGCACAACAGTAAAGTTACGTAGATTGCCTACAATGCGTGCGTTGATGGTACAAATTAACTACTGTTCATGTTGAAGGGAAATCAATTTTTATTTTATAGATTTTTACTTCAATAATTATTGTAACATAAGGAAGACATTATTTATTCAACTATTGCACATAAAAAAAGAAAAAAACAGGTTTTATAGAAATAAATAAATATTTGAATTACTGTTTGTTGTGCGTGATCTAACTTCCTGGTTGTCCATAGATCCTATAACTGACCTGTAAAATTTAAATGTAATTAACAAATTATTGATTGTAAGAAAATCGTCCCTGCAACAAAAAAGGCAGAATTTTAATGAAACAGCAGAGAAAAGAGTGGATTTTTTTTTTACAAATTTAAGTTAAAAATTCTTTATGATGATTTCTATAATATTATGATCTACGTTTGAAACAAACTTTGTTTTTTTTTTAGAAAGCGTTCGACCGGTCAGTGGCTGAGTCAGCATCGCGTCTGGCTTAAGACCTCTATCACAACACAAGCATCATTTTCCGCTAGCCTAGGAACTGAACACAGTACGCCTGGGTGGGACCTAAACGCGATGTCAACTCAGACACCGACCGGTCAAATTGCCTGTATAAAAAGTACGATAGCTGCGCTGGGACAAAATTTCAATTTTATAGTTAGTATAAACGTTTCCTACCTTCCGGGATTAACAAAGGGGTCCATAGGAGCCTCAGTTTGGGGCCTTGGGGTGGATGTCTGAGGAGAAGTCGCTGCTCCCCTAAAAATAAATAAAACCCAACATAAATTCAGTTTTACGATAGTAATTCCAAACATTTTTAACAGCCTGCTGTTCCAATTCCAAGTTAAAAGATTACCTAATACACCTCGTCGGCCATAGAATGTTTATGGTTCCATGATAACTCAACACAGTGACTATTCAACACACCTTTAAAAAGTGATATAAAGTTATAAAAAACGATGAAAATAAATAAATTTAAACCTAACATAACCTAACCTACTTAACCCAGTTAATGAAGTTTTTGTTTCATCACTTTCCATGACTTTATAAAACTTTTTAAAAATGTGATGAATTATCATTTTGATTATTTATCCCGTCTTTACCCATTGTTATTGGAAATAACCAATTTTTCCCGTAATGTTAATTGCTCACCCAAGACCCCTCGTGAGTGCATTTTTGCAGTATTGATCAAGGAATACTATCGGCTTTGGCATGTCCCCTGGAAATTATCCATTCCAAAGGACCAAACATGACTCCTGTGATTTTAGTTGCTTACCTGATACTGCCTCGTAAGTAAGTGCATCCTTTGCAGCATTGATCAAGGGATACTGTCGGCCATGGCAAATTCCTTGGAAATCATACATCCAATGGACCAAAGCATGATTTCTGTAATGTTGGTTGCTTACCTGAGACGCCTCGTGAGTGCATCTTTTGCAGAATTGATCAGGGGATACTGTCGGCCATGGCATGTTCCTTGAAAATCATCCAATTCGATGGACCAGAACATGATTCCTGTAATGAAAAAGGTTCATGAAGACGTTTTTGTATGTGATTGTTAATAAACCAATACTACATTCATTTCATATTTCTATTAAAATGTAAGCATTTATTTTATTTAAGAAACAAGTAGTTGCAACTGAAAACAGGATAGCAATTTAGGTACATTTAAAAATCGTCCATACCACAAAATAAGCTATAAATATTATAAATCAAATTTTCACATCATTAAAATTATTAATTTAGTGAACTTGACTATAAAAAACGGCACATTGAATTATACCAAACAAGTTCTATTATTAACACATAAGAATAATGCCGTATAATGGCTATGACATCTCCAGTACGTGAAATGTTAGGGGATGATCAGGGCACTGTCATTCACTCATTCTGCATAATAAGTAAGTGTTAAAAACATCAATTATATGCCGTTATTCATTTCCAAGGTTTAATGAAGGATTACCCGATGGTTCGTCCTGCTGGAAGCTTTTCCAGTAGGACAATTTTTTTGTGCAAAAAAGCCTGCCGGAAGACTAGCATGAGTCCTGCTGGCAGTACGTGATTTTTAAGGAAATATTTCCTGGTCCTTCCACCAGTATTGTGACCCTGAATGTGCCTGCCACCCGTAACGAATTGCAGAGGTGCGCACGCACTGATATAATCGAGCGCCATGGCGTACCAACCGAGGATCTGTCGTGTTTTCTATGCAGTATGAAAGAGAAAGAAATTCTCTCATTTTACACAGGATAGTGCAGCTATAAACGAAGAAGCTGCGTCCTTCCGGAAGAACTCAAGATCCTGCTGGCAAGACGTCGGGCAATCTATCATTAAGGATAACATAGTTAAAAATAATTGTGATGTTTATTTGCATAGGGTATCCCAAAGAAAAGTATTTTACCTCCAAGTCCCTGATCAGCCGCGTATTCTGCCTTCCTTGCAACACTGCCCATATCGTCATAGCCTACCCACTGGTCACCCTTGTGGGCAAACGGCCCCATCGCCCGAGGATTAGGTTCCACCACGGTCCACTCTTCGGGTTGCCCCATGGAGTCATTCTTTGGCATCAATTTGGCGCATATCTAATCAGATAAATGCATATGAACACAATGTGGAAACCATTAACCTAAGAGTAATTAGAATTTCCATTAAAAATATTTATAACAAACTTATTAGTATGTCAATCTTAATAAATTGATCTTGAAAGTGGTACACCCAACTAATCTAAACTTTCCGGTTCGTCTCTGTAATTGACACTCAAATTTAAAACAAAATTAAATTGTTCATTTGAAGTCACAACCAAAATTAGTACGGCTCCGTAGTCGAGGAGTAAGGCTCTCGACTAGCAAGCCGAAGGTCGGGGTTCAAAGCCCAGCGTGCGCAAGATTTTATTTGATTAATTTGTGTTATTTCACAATTTATTTATTTATACAATAGGAACATGGCTTAAAATGGCTTTAGCCGTGCTTGGTGACCAGATATAATCCGCTACCTTCCTCTTCCCTATTTCCTTTCTCTCCCCACCTTCAGCATCGCGATATAACCCAATTGGGAATGTCATAGTCTCACTGGCTCCAGACGGTAAGGAGCAGTTGGGACTCTTGTGCGGTATTTACATAAAAAAATAAAATAGTAGGTATCATTATTACCTCATAATAAGCTAAAATTCCTAATTCGTCAGTAAACGGTCCTTTCTCTCCGGGTCCTGTGGCATTTGAGCCAATTGCAAATACATTAGGGTCCTCCAGGGTATAGGAGTGTCCATAGGTCGGAATTCCCAGCATGATCTTTGCTCTATCTACGCCTGCACTTATATAGTACTGGACCGTGTGCGCCTGAAATAATGAAATGTCAAAGATATAACTTACTGCTTAACCACTTGAGCGAAGGGTGTCGGTTTTCGATTTGGTCATTAATTTTTTTTTTTTTTGCTGAAATACTATTTTCACAATTTCACATTTAAAATACAAAACATATAAAAACTTTTTAATTAATAATATTGTTACAATAATTTATTGTAAATGGCTTAAAAACAAAATATTAATATCTTATCAACTCTTGACCACTGAGCTACAAGCTTAGCGTTTCGGACATAAGATGCAGGTTCAATTCCCGTCGGCGGCATTTATTTTTACTCGGGAGATATTTTCAATTTGTATGGATATTTGAGGTGACTAATTATTGCTTATAATAATTTGTTATCCTTTGTGCTATGCATAAAAAACCTTGTCTAATAAACATTAGTTTATCATTTAAACAAATATAAATATGGTTCGAAATGAAGTAACTACATTTCAGTTTTTTTTTTTTTTTTTTTTTTTCTTGAGTAATAACCAAATCTGTTATCTTTTTTAAATTCTTAGACCATCAAAATATGTTATCCCTTTTTAAATATAATTAGTGAGCATTTGTTGTGTAGAAAATAGAGGAACTTCGAAATGATTAATTTATTTATTTATTTATTTATTTGGTACATTATTTTGTTACAATTTATGTTTTCCAGTAATGTAGGCCTCACTGGGTGGCTTGCCCGTGCTGAGGCCTTCATTTTATAATATGAAAATCTAAGATAGTAAATTTGAAAAGAAAATAATAAATTTAAAATTAAAAATTAAAAATAAAAATACATAATAATACATTTAAAATTAAAAAAATAATACAATGAAAATAATCTTGTGTGTTTGTGAGTGATGTGTGTTTATGTTGGTTTTGTGTGTTACGTGTAGGTTTTATTTTTATTTTATGCTATGACATTTTGGTAATATTGTCTTTTTTGTTGTTTAATCCATTTTGTAATTTTGTGTGTGAATTTATTTTTATTTTCCTCAATTTTAATTTCAATTTTTAGACTGTTGAAAGCTTTTATTGCATGGTATTGGTAGTGTCTTTGTCCAAAGGTTGAATTTACTGTTGGAGTTTTAATGTTTTCTTTGTACGCTTGTCTAACTGGTCTGTTAGTGTTTTTTTGTGTGTGTTGAAATTTATTTTTTTTGTTAAAAATGTAGTTTAGTAGTGTTTTAATGTATAATTGGCGTATATCTAGTACGTCACAGCTGTTGAATATTTGGTCTGTATCGGTCAGTCTATGTTTTTTTAGTATTACCTTTAAGATCGTTTTCTGTGCGGTATGTTTTATGTTTCAACGTTTTCAATAACTCACAAAATTGCCAAAGTTTTCTATAAAATAAACACAAATATTTAAAGTAGTGCACATATGTACCTACATACATACACATACACACGTACATATATACATACATATATTCATATATGCATATACATATACATACATACACACAACATACAAATATTTGCATACATGTATCTTCTTCCTCACACTTGTAAACAATATACACACCTCTATCTGAGTATTTATCCTTCTATCTACTATCCTTCCGTAAGAAATTCTAAAAAAATTGCAGTGAAACCCCTTTTAAAATCCGTCACGTAATTTAGAAGATCTAAGCTCACAAACAGATAGCTTCTTTATTTTATACTATTTAGAGAAGTGACAGTATTTTTCTTTTTTTAAATTTAGTCTTAAATTTTGAATGTCGTTATTTTATTGGTCAATGATACAAACGATTCCTAACACTATAAAATGTGAATGTACAAAGACTGTTAATAACGAAAATAAATATTTTTTGTTTTTTTTTTTAAGTAACTATCGAGTTGGTTCGACTGAAAGAAGTCTTACAATTGTTTTATTGGTTTATTTCATATGTTTGCGCGTTCTATTATTCTTACCAGATTTAGTGTGGCATCTGTGTCGGTTTCAATTGAATACAGCGGAGAGTGGTGATTCACCATCGGCTCTATGGATGAATGATAGTCATATCCTCGGATGCTCATCCAATCGACGTATCTAGAAAAATATTACACGAATCTCGTAGTAAGCTAAATAATACATCAATAATATCTTGACGCCATTTATTCTTTGTTTGAAATGATGAAACGCATAAAGCTTACAAATACCATAAAATTTCCGATGATGCCTGAGAACTTTAGAATCAATAGACTCTGTGACACCCAAAAATTTTGAAGCCAGGTTTAGAGCATCAAGCAAGCAAGTTCTTCTTACGTAGAAGAAAGCTCTGAAGCGAGTGGCGTGAACCAATCTTAGAGAGAGGCCTCTGCATCTCTGGATGATATATATTTGGGCATATTGTCCATAACTATTATTAACGATTTAGTTTAATCTTTACCTACCCCCTATACCCATCTGATTCAGGATACCACCAGGATATGGAAAATACCAGTCAGTACCTTTTCTACCGCGCAACTGACCACAGGTTGATTCCGTGTTAAGTGGCGTGGAGTTTTTTGTGCTTTAGAGAGAGGTAACATAAAGGCTTCTAAACAAAGTAGAGCTTTTCAATATTCTGGTGGCATCCTCTCACAGTTCAATTCAGTTCCCCTTTCTATTATTTGTCCACAAGAAACGAGACAATATACAAGATAAAACGCGGCCCGAGACAATATACAAGAGCTATCGAAACAATACTAGATCAACTCATCAGAAATCTGCCAAAAAATTAGACAAAATACGTACAAAATTTCCACTATGTAATGGAATTATTATTATTATTACTAAAAATAAAATAATTTTATGATTGTAGGTAGGTGTACCTACTATATCGCGTGTCTGAACAATAAGTCTCAACTTAAATTCAGAGCAAATCCGAGTTTTAGATTCACTGAACCAGAGTTACAAATAGACACACAACCGAAATAAGTATTTTAAATAATTTACCTTGAAATTTTAGGAAGGTCGTATCCCCTTTCGATTTTGACCCTCTCTCTAGGTAATGTAATGGAGACCGATAATCGTGGCCTGTCTGTCTCTTCCATCTCGAATGCTTCTCTGAATTCTTGCACCAGCGTGGCATAGTTGTCTCTGTCTGCTGAATCCGCTCCTCTTCCGAAAGATGGCTGTCCCCAGTCAAAATCCAGACCGTCAAATCTGTAGTCGCGGAGGTGCTGGAAAATCAGGTTATAAGATGTAATATATATTCAAGATTTCTTTGAAGGCATCAATCCGCGAACAACACACAGCGTTCAATCGTTACTTTACCCAACGAATACTTAATTACGTATTTACATTATAAACGATATACTGTGAACCTATGGTAATTACAATTGTCGTGACAGTGGCAATTCAGCGTGGCATTTCATGACTTATATCACTCTTGAAAAATGATGAAAAAACCAGATTTATTAGGTTAGGTTATAGGACAGTTTTTTCATCTTTTTTAATAACTTTTTAAATGTGTGTTGAATTGCTACTGTCCTGAGTTGCCATGGAACTGTGCACCTATATGTTCATTCTACTTAAAAATAAAACATTTTCATATAATATGTTTTTGTTTCTTTATTCCTTCAATTAATAATGTTGTTACAATAATAACACAATAAATGGCATGAAAACAAATAGTAAAATATATATTTTTAACTATATCCACGCCAATAAAGAGAACTAGTTCTTGAGTTTTGTGTAATAAATGTATAATAGTTCAGAATGTGATAACATTAAATAATACAAATTGGGTTCGAAATGAATTTACTGAAATTTGTTAATGATATTACGAGTGTTTTTTTTAATATTTTATCTTTTTACTTGATTTTTTTTTTCCAAGACCATTAAAAATATTGTATACCTTTTTAAATATAATTACTATGAATTTTTTGGGTAGAAAATTGAGGAATTTGGATGTTATATTTATGTCTTAATGAATTAAGTTTTAATGTTTTCAATATTTGTAATAAAGAGTCTTTTTTTATAGGTTTCTAAAAAAATTTAAACTTGGAATTTTTAACAACGTTGCTTAATGGAAAATAGGTTGTTTTTTTCAAAATTACTTCAACTAATAGACTTTATACCACCTTTACGTGGCTTATAATTTTTTTTAAATTTGTTCCTCCCCAAGCAATAATTCCATACTGAATTAGCGCGTAATATACTTTTTAAATTATATAACTTATGTATATTTCTTTATCTAATAAATATATTTCCTAATATTTGGTACTGTTTTTAAATACTTTATTACGTTATAATCTACGTCTGAATTACCCTGCAAAAGGCTTTTTTATTATAAATTTAGACTAATTATTTGTTTGCGCCCGTACAAACGCAATATGAATACGAATAAATAATTTTGTCCGTATAAAAACTCTAATCTTTCGAGAAAGGCATACGAATAAAATATTGGTTAGAATCATCGATATAATATATTGTATTTGTATGCTTTTCTTGAAATATTTATGTTTTTATTTATTGTTATGACAAAACTATTTATTCATATTAATATTGCGTATATTTATCATGTTATTAAGCTATGGGCTACACTTTGATTCGGCGTTTATAGCGGACCTTTCTAATGTACCTTAAATGCACCAAGGGGACTTTACAAACAAAAAATATATGAATTGTAATAAAATTAATTATAATCATGTTTAATAATATAATTATTAAGTTCTGCAAGTATTTTTTGGTTTTTGTTATTGTTACAGCTGTTTCGTACCAATCTATTGTCACAATTATTATATCAATAAATCGGTTTAACCGGTAATAAATCATTTTAAATTTGGAAGGCGGTAAAATAAAATCATATAAATAAGTCGTCTAAACGTGGTTATAACCACAGTTTAAAAATGGCCTTGAAAGCTGAAACAGCTGTAACAATAGCAAAAACCAAAAAATACTGGCAGAACATAATAATTATAGTATTAAATTTGATTTTAATTAAAAATTAAATGGAGTTCTACGAATTAAACACAAAAAAATTAAATAAATGGCTCTGAATGGCCATTTGTGTTACTTCTATCTTTTTACCTTGATCATGTTATCAATGAGCTTTTTCCGCCTGTCTTTGTCCTTTCCAATAAACGAAAAAGTTGCAGATCCTTCATCTGTTCCTCCTATCGCAAATATTGTCTTGAGGTTCGGGTTGACTTCCTTAAGCCCAGTGAATGTTAAGAATCCATCTAGTTAGTAAAAAAAACAAAATTTCTTTATCCATTAACTGTCACAACTACTAATACATATTCGAAAAGATCTCATGGTACATAATCATAGACCAAATAAATGTATATAATGGTATATAATCATAGACCAGCCAATCCGGGAAAGGAGAAAAACCCAAGTTGCGAGGAGAGTGGGAAGTGGCGTGACCGTTTTCGTTTCTATGATTTATCAATAAATTACTCTGACAGCATACAGGCAACTCGCATTGTAATATCACCATTCAATCTTCGAAAATAAAATCTGCATACGAATTTCGGGCTTGTTTCCAAAATTGAATATTTTGTTGACACACTTTTACAAATGTGTTATAATTTACCCACTTTACTCATTTTTTCATCGATACGCCAGGCGGTTCGTTTAAGAACGAACATTCAGATCCTGCGCAGAAGTCCTATAATGGATTGCGCTGCAAGCCTTTAGCTTCCTTCAGCGAAATTTACTTTACGTAGGATATGGTTATTTCAATGTGAGTTCTTCAACTAATGTCGCACATTGACCGCTATTCAAAGCATTCTGGTGACAAAAGCATGTACACGTGGTTTGCCTCCAGCACGTCGGAATGATACTCAAATTTATATGCTGGGGCAAGTCAATGTGGATGTCCCAGCATCTAATCCATTATTATTTCAGTAAACTTTATTTTATTTTTTAACTTGTGTTGTAACGAATTTACATAGCAAAATGTCATATCTACAAGGAATATTTACCTTAACAAGGTTTTTCAGAAAATTCTACTCATGACGTAGTGTTCCAGTAGTGTTTGTTTTGATCCAGACTGAAATATTTTTTATGATTTTCGAATTATTTTGCAATTACAATTATTTCCAATTCGAGACTCACTGTTATCAATGTCCTGCGTCTTATCCGAAGGTCGGATGATACTCTCCTTGGTTATGCCCCCAAAGGCGTAGAGTAGGTGTGTGCAGAGAAAGGGATTTATGTTGCTGGTGGGGTAATAACCCGCACCAGACCTCTTCACAGACCAGTTCGTGTAGTAGCATAAAACCATGGCTTCTCGTGGTTCCGTTTGGGCCTCTAAACATATTAAAAAACATTAGAAATTAATATTTAACTTTATGAAAATATAAAATGCAATGTGTGACCATCTTAAGATAATGTAGTTCCCAAAGACTGGGGAATTCTCCGCGAATTGGCAACCTTGATGTGGATGTTGTATACCACAAATATATTACTCACATAGACTGGTTGTGATGTCAGAATCAGCAGATTCAGTCTTACTAACCAAATAGTGTGTGTTTAATGTGATGGTGTTTTATTCGTTTTTAAATGACAATTAATAAATTCTACGTATAATAAATACATTATAAAAAGTATGTATTCAGAATCAGCGTTTTGCGATCTATATATATATATATATATATATATATAATCGCTTCGTTTCAACCACATTTTTAATGCTGTGTTTGAAAAGGGCCAATATGTTTATATTTTTAAGCCTTAATATTTTTCACTGGAGTTCTTTATTGAGGACACAAGTGGAAGAACGGCTTTACCTCCTTAATGTCGTTTTTCCGTCCAATGCATTTTTAATATACTTACTACTTGCCTTAATTATCACCACACAAAAATAGTCACTACGTAGTCAACATAAATATGTCCCCACCCGCAAAAATATCAACACGCCTCCCAATTTGCAACTATAAACAATCCCCACTTATTCTTACCTCACTTTTAACAGATTGCCTTTCGTTAAAAGGCGGGTTTTTGGATAATAGTTCATAAGATTGTATTTATTATTAATATGATTCAGTTGTGTAGTGAAATAGCTGAATAGGAAATAAAACAAAAAGACAAACATAGAAAACCAAAAATATCCAAACATTTATCGACTGTGTATTTGTAAAACCCTTCAAGCCACAGTTTTTGGGATTGTTACATTTCGGATGGTATATATATAGAATAACATGTCTTCAAAGTACAAAATGGCAAAGTAATTTTTGCTGATTAAGGCATTTTTAATTGGAAAAATTAAATTTAGGGTTTTTTTTTGGTTATGTAAGGTTAAATAATAATTCAACCCTTAAATCTCTTCTAATCAATAAGCCTAGTTTTACATAAAAATTAATAAAAAGGAACATTCTCTTTCATATAAACTTTAAGGTTTTTGATTTTGATTGTAAAATTTTCTATTTGTGGCTTGAAAGGTTCTATCAAACCGCAGTCGACAAAACGCAGTCAACAATTTCTTTAATAGTGATTATCTCAAAATTCGCTTTTTCATGCTTTTTATGTCCTTATTTATTGTTTGATTCAGAATGCATAAATAATGTTTTATGTCCTTATTTATTGTTTGATTCAGAATGCATCAATAATGTTTATTTATGTCCTTATTTATTGTTTGATTTCGAATGTATCAATCATGTTTTTATGTCCTTATTTATTGTTTGATTTCGAATGTATCAATCATGTTTTTATGTCCTTATTTATTGTTTGATTTCGAATGTATCAATCATGTTTTTATGTCCCTATTTATTGTTTGATTTAGAATTTATCAATCATGTTTTTTCTTATCGTAGCTATCTGGGAATAGGTACATAAGAAACTTCTACAAATAAAATCGCATTTTTACCGTTATGTGTACGTGAACGCATACCATTCACATAAAATTTTCTTAAATTAAATTTCGTATTTATTCGCTCGAAGTTGTAGTCTTCTTTTCAAATTGAAGCAGACTGAAGAAAAATATAGTCTTTATTAATTTTCAATGCCAAAGACTACTAGAATATAAAATCATAAATGTTTTATTCATAAATTTTTTTCCACATTAATAAACCATTGAGGATTACATTTCACCATTTTTTTTTTCGTTTTTGTTTTAATTTATATCTGTTTTTTTTATTATATCTATTAAATAAATTATGTAAATTTAATTCTCAAACGAGAACTAAATGCCAACTAAATGTCTATATACCAAATTTTTTAACTTAAAAAAAACTCAGGAATCACTGGTTTAGTATGTTGGGAACGTCCTGAGACACCAAATAATGTTAAAGTATCCCTATGAAAATATTCCATAAAGTTTCTTAGAATTATGAATAATATTTAAAGAAAAACTGATTTCTCAGAAACCAGCTAGATTTATGGTTAACTTATCAATTGGATAAACCTATAATACGGATGTCATAAGTTCTCCTGCTTATTTTCTATGTTGGAAAGTAATAATTAGTCATTTCATTCGTAATTAAAAGTTGGCTAAACTATTTTTATATCAAAGATAGAGTGCATTTAAAGACGAATAATTCAAACTAACTAACCATCATGTCGTTTCTCCGAGGAATATTCAGAGAGGGTAGACTGCCACACGTCTTTTGATCTTCTGATCTTCTGATGAAGCAATGACTCCTTTCTTCGTCTTCTGCTTGATATCACCGGAATCAAGTATTTTATTTACTTGATCGTGTCGTCTCTTTCTCTTCTCTCTAGCTACATAATGTACTGTGTAATAGACTCGAAAGAAAGCTCTCTAGTTTACAATCGACTAACACAGAAAAAGTGTTAGTCGACGACAAAAATATATACTTGTACATAAATATATACTGGTTTATTTTATCATTTATATTATAAACAAAGTTAGGAGATTACTTATTTTGTAAAAAGAGTTTTTAAGTATTGGATTTTTTTTCAACTAAACGTGTTTATTTTGTCACAAGAGAATACGTATACACGCTAGGAGGACTTTTTACGAGGGTAATTCATAACATAATAGTTATTAATAATTTAAAAATAAAAATATGTTGCAGCAATTTAAACAAACAAGTTTAATGTTATGAAATAATATACTAAAAAACTGTAAATTAATAAATAAAGTATAAGTGAGTTTTTTATTCTTTGCTATTTAGGGGAGAGTATGGTATATCGTACCACTTCGCACTTAACGCTCAATACTGTATGATCGAAATGGGTTAGAGAATCGGAGTTAAGTTCAAGTAAATACGTATTTTATTGGGTACGATATTTATTTAAATCATATTTTACAGGCATCTGGAATGTTTTCAAATTAAACGTTTTATAAAAAATGGTTTTCGGTACGATTTAACGAACCAGTACGGTTAATCGTACCACCGGTATGGTAAATCGTACCTAGACCATTATTCCAATTTATATCGAAGAAAACATGGACATTTTTAAGGCAAATGTGTCGCAAATGTCTGGGTTACTGGTGCAAGCTTCATGCACCCATTTATGGCAATGAACGCACTGGATCCAGTCTTTTTTGGGTCCTGCCTTTTCAAAATAATTGCCAAAGCATAGGTGGCATACGTATTCTTTATCGTCATCATCAATATCCGTATCTGAATCATTCAAAACGACAATACTGTTAGCATCTTCACTATCACTACTTCTGCAATCGGCCTTCTTTCATAGAGCACACTTCTTACCCTTAATGGGCTTTTTATCAGTTTTAATAATCTTATTTTTTTTTTTCAAATTTTAATTTGGGCATTTTGACAGCTGAGCGTCTACCAGCAGCAACTTCTAGTCCTTTTTTATAGGGACTTGCTGTTATTTCAGCAGCCTTTTGTGCCGTGCGCGTGTTTTTTTTCTTTGGTTCTTTGGTATTGGAGAAATCTCAAGAAATGATAGTTGAAAAGATGTCGACGCGTTTAAATTCGTTTGCCCCAATTCAACATTTTCTGAACTGCATCTGGTGGTGAAAAGGAAGACTCTGACGAGGTCACTGGTGGTGGTGGTCGCAACAAAGGCTCTGACGTGATATCTGGTGTTTGTTGCACTGAACTCTTTAATTTAAAACTAGAAAATTATTTTCTTAAAAAACAACTAACAAATTACGGTAAATCGTACCGGTACGATTTACCAAAGCACTAGAGGTACGATTTAACAAACTCTGAGGTTTTATGAAAAAATAACAACAAAACATGTAAACGACAGGTGACAATATGATTTTGCAATCGTAAGTTGCAGAATACAAATATGCTATGTGAACTTAATTTGAGAAAAAACTAACATACCTACCTTTGAACACGAAATCACCTTACGCAGGAGCCGAAAAAATTAGATGAAAATTGTGAAAAAACAAAAATACTCCACTGCCAGCGCATGCACGATCCAACACTAAATAAAAATGGCGGGACAACTATGACGCTTCTAACGATTGGCAGAATATTATCAGGATTAAAATATAGTGACCCGTAGCAAAAATATCGAGGTGGTACGATTTACCGACCGGTACGATATACCATACTCTCCCCTAAATAAAGAAAATTATTATTTTTAATTATAAACTAATGTTTAATAGCTTAACTGAAACTAATCTTCAATAATTTACTAGTGCCGCTGACTGGCAATCAGAAGTCTGCGAGTTTAATTCCCGACGTCGGCATTTATTATATCTCGGGAGATTTTTTCAATTTGTTTGGTGATAATAATAATTTATTACCTAAATAAACATTTAAAATTCTAGTTCTCTTTGTATGCAGTAAAGCTCAAGGCATTTATCTATCTATCTATCTATCTACATAAATAAAAATGTAAATGTTCGTTTGTTCAAAATCATAAATCCCCAAAAGTTCTTCATCGATCGCTTTGAAATGTTGACACAACATTGCATTCTAATACGCGTGTGTTTTAATGTACTAAATTAAAGAGATGTCACCTGTGACATGTAGAGACATGTTTTAAAAAAACAAAAACAGCGCCACCTGTTGGACATAAAAGCAACACGTGATATTGTTTCTCTGTCTACACAGATTTACTGAGTCACAGCAACGCGTGGCGGGGTAAAGCAAGTAATAAATAGAATAATTAGGAGTATTGCAACCATTGTTTGTCTGAGAGTCTACCTATTATGGCAATGGCGTTAAACAATTGTGTATTATTAAAAGATTGTTACAATGAAAACAACGAATCGTGCAGACAAGAGATAAAACAATAAAGACATTACTGTAATGAACGAATGTATTGCATTACGCACTTGTAACAAGGTTTTAATAATTATTCTTTCCTTGAATACATTTGCATACAATAGTAAGAATTATAGCTATATTTATGGTATTCCGTAAGTCAATAAGTCTGCTGGAGTTACTTTTAAGGATTATAAATTATAATTCCTTTACATCGGTAATTATTTCACATCTTATAGACTGGTTCATTAAAAGTCATGATGACTGCATGTCGGAAGATGGAAATGAGGTGCGTGCATTTAAGACTTTATAAATGTGCAATTCTATGCTTGCATTGGCACATTTTGCAGCATCTCGTTGACCTTAGACATACACCATTTGAAGAAGATTAAGAATGGCATGCCATCTTGTGTAGATAAACATGTTTTTCAAGTTCATAAGACCTTATAAAACAATTGTTAAAATTATTTTTTTACTTTTAGTCTACGAAAATTTTCTGAATAAGCTCCTTTTAACCAGTCTTCCTCTTACATGTATATTGCGATTTAAGAAATAAAATATCAGAAATAACCTGTTATTAAACACATATTCCTGTTTTATATAGAGATTACGTTGTAACTGCATATAGGTATATAATATATATTATTTAGTGCACATTTATTAACTGATATCTGAAATAAATGATGTTCGAGAAATTAAATAAGCAATATGATTGATTGATTGCAATATGATGAATTGATAAAATTAAAAAATAATTATGTAAGATATTTCTTCAGTTACGATGAATTATCATCAGGTCAAAATGGATGATCGTGACGCTTTTTGTTTCCTCGTTGGGTTACTTTATAAATAATAGTTCTATTCAGGAAATCATCCAAAGCAATTGCAATGGATGGTACTTTAACAAAAACACAATCCAAGGTAATAACTCTGAAGAGATAAATTGATAGAAGTGAATGTGCGCGTCTGTGCATAAAGTAGGCTAAAATTTATCTTACTTCTGTTGAGATTGATCAAATATTTTAATATCGAAATCTTTTATTTGCCCAATAATCACGTACCCGCCTGGGAAATAGGAGTCTAAATGTCTCATGATTTGGCGACCAAAGTTTTCTTTTATATAGTATTGATCGTATTTCATTTTTATTTAATTATGGTAAATATAGAATATAACAGTTTTTACAAAAAGGGTTAACAAATAATTATACAGTGTAAACATACAAATATGATAACTAAAATTTTACAATCAGACTATAGGAAACAATATGTTAATAAAAACTATTTTGAAAGTTCTTTCGGTGCTATAAAAAATATCTGCTACTTTTGCATATTGGTTATTGAAGCTGTGCATGCATGGTATAAGGGAGTTTATAAATTAATTGGTATTAACATTATTGTTGCAGTGAAAGATTGTTTAAGTTCATGTGACTCTATTAGGAATAAGAATTGAAATCAATTGTAATAATGCAGGGCTGTCAGTAAGGGAATTGATAAGTTGGATAATAAAAATATTATATGAAATATAGAAATTTTGCAACGTTAAGTTTGAAGATAATGTAACGTATTGTATTATTACCTATTCTTGTGGCTAAAACAAAAACGCACGCGACCAGTAACAGGCATCCCGTCAGCTTCCCCTGAAAGAAAAAAAAAACATTAGTTAATAAAAATTATTTCGCTTCGAGCATCGCACAAGATTCCCAACTACTACCAAACGTCTTAAACCAGTCGAGGGTCTCAATACTACCCATACAACAGTATATGTACATATGAGATGTTTTATTAGGTATACAAATAAATTTGTGTGAATTCATACAGAACCACAACATTAATACATACATTTGTACTCATATAAAATTGAGTATTAGGTCGTTTCCTGATAATTTTTAAGTAAATTTTTAATATATCGGTACATGTGTTCATGCACTTGCATTTGCCTTGACATCGTGATAATATATTCGTATTTACCAACAGTTTATCAAGAAACCTATTAATTCATTCGTTAAGGGCCTGCTTTCCCGTTTTTAACCGGTTTGCCAATAATTTGAAGAGATTTTTAATAAATTAGCAATACTCATTTTTTCCATGTGTGAGATGTTTTTTTCACCTTCAGATTATAAAAGTTTGTTTCTCCTGCTCCGTGCTTGCAAATCAAAGAAATTTTTAAGTTGCTTAGATGTTATGAGGTTTATTATGCCTTAAAACTAATAAGTAGATAAAGGGGAGAAGAAGAAGAATAGGATAAGGATAGGAGATGGTCCCGATACATTCAATAATATTAATACGTTCGTGATAGGAACTTGGAACGCGATTTTTGTTAAACCTCCCATTGGTTGTCTTACATCATATTATTTTATGTGATTTTTTATGAATGGACACACTTATATGCAGACATTTTCCAGCAATTCTAATAGGAAACCTTCTAATTATAGTCGTGCATAGTAATAAAACGGTTCGCAGTAAATACCTTTAACATAAATACCAAATAATATATTCCAAACACCCATATTACCTTCTTGAATTTGAATTATCTTGTAAATGGGATTCACTTGATTAAACGGGGTTTTCCAATAAAAGGTGTTATTTTGAATAGCCCGCTATTTCGGTAGATGTTACTTTTGAAGCTGTCATTTTTTGACATTTGACAAGTAAAAACTACGCCATTAATAAAAATGGAATGATACACGCTTCAACAATGCATTGAAATTATTAAAAGTCACTTGAGTGAATCAAATGCAAATCATCTTAAGTGATGAGGCCCATTTCCACCTCGGTGGCTTCGTCAACAAGCAAAATTGTCGCATCTGGAGCTCGGAAAACCCAAGAGTTATTGTTGAAAAGCCTTTTTATTCTCAACGTGTGACTGTTTGGTGCGGTTTATGGTCCGACAGAGTCATTGGACCTTACTTTTTCGAAAATGAAGCTGGAGCAACAGTTACGGTAAATGGATTGCGCTATCGAGAGATGATTAATGATTTTTTCTGGCCGGAATTGGATGGTATTGATTTGGACAACGTTTACTTTCAACAAAATGGCGCTACGTGCCACACAAGCAACGAAACCATTGATCTTTTACGATTGAATATCTAAATAACACCTCTTATTGGAAAACCCTGTAGTTTGGGTTAGGTCATGTGATGTGTTGTACACCGATTTGAGAACAAACAGATATCGCCAATTCAGGGAGTAAATGTGGTTTATATTGTGTTCAAGATAGAATTTTGGTACATGGAAAGTTTGACAAATTTTCACCAGATGCGCTATACAGGAAATTATCAGCTTTCCTTCGGTCACACCATAGACATCCAAATTGATGGACTTGCACGTGACCATATTTTTGGCAACAGGAGGGATCGAGAATGCATTCATCATCAAAGAGCGCATATTGCATTTCATTGAAAACTAATGTTGTGGGACTTTTCTATGCAGGATCTGAATGTTAGTTCTTAAACAAATCGACTGGCGTAGTGATGCTAAAATTGAGTAAGGTGGGTAAATTATAGCACAATAATTGTAAAAATGTTTACCTAAATAGTGTAACAAAATATTTAATTTTGGAAAAGAGCTCGACCTTTTGTTTACCCGACTCGGGATATGTAGTTGAGGTTTTAGGCGAGTAAACACAGTCAGCAATTTGCGCGCCATTCCAAAAAGGTCTAGTAGTTCGTAAGCAGATTTTATTTTCGATATAAAAGTTGCCTGTATACTACCAGATTCATTAATTGACAAATCACCGAAGGTTAAACTTGTCCTGATTGGCTCGTCTATTAATTTGAATAACTGTGAGTCCCACCAACACAAATCTGTGTTTATTTTTTCCGTGGTTATGACGTACGATATAAAAAAGTTTTCATATTGTTAGAAAATAAACATTTCAGAAATTATTGGTAGTTATTACCATGTAAAGTTTCTTCATATAATTAACTCAATAATGATAAAAATCCCTTTCTTAATCTATTATTATTCTTACACTTTTCAGGACTTTTACATATGAATTTTAAGAAATATACATTATTTATTGTACATAACTGAATTGCTTCATTAACAACATTTTATCTTTGTTCAAAGATAAATTGAAGATGCCCACTGACTTGGTATAGTTATTTCCCTCCATTAGTATTCTGGGCAAAGAGGAATACATATGGTGGTTAGTCCCAAAATTTCTGTACTGAAATAAATCCTGACTTCTAGTATTACGTTGTGGAATCCGGAAGCTATCAATTTAGAATTTTATGCGTCACAAATGCCTCAGGGATCTCAATTCCAGTGACGTGCAATTCATTAAGGCTGAAAAGCTGAACCTACCTTAAGAAAAATAATGAGCCGTATAGAAAAATTCAAAGTAATGCTAAATTTTTTTTTGATTAATCTTTATAACGAATTGGTGTACATTATGAACGCCAAAAAATATGCTTTAGATAAATTGAAGGTTTTCCTATCGTTTCGCTTCAGTATAATAAATAAATTACTCAATAATAAAATATAAATATAAACTAATAAAAAAAATATTTTTTTCAATATAAATGTACGAACGCGTAAAGGAAACAACTTTTGAAAAATACAGTATTATAGCTGAGATTATCTGTGACAGTTTCACTTGATTAAATTTTTTGGTTTCATATTTTATAATTATTTACAAAATAAATAAAAACCAGTTTTGTGCTTGAAATTGAACGTCTCTAGACTCCGTTTGTCAAGCGATTTTAATGCCTATTACCTACAATATAAGGTATACCAAGAATATACACATTTTTGACTTGTAGCTTCCTCTTAAACCAATTGACACCAAGATTCCCACCCATCACTCATACATTTTTCCTTCCCAGAACTTTCTCTCCTTCATTTCCATCAAAAGACACAGACTCCCTAAAGATGACATAGGCCCTGAGAAATTCTTTTTCTTTAGGGCCTCCTATGTGGAGATATAAAAATGACTATAAACAGTGCACACTTTTGGTCATAGGGTAATGCGCGCTACTTCTCATTTCATCAGCATTCAGTGTATGTATGCAACTACCTGTTTAGACGCAAGCCCCCATTAGCGAAAAATACGTGTAGGTACTTTCCTCAAAGAATAATCAGAAACCAAGGTCGCATCTTGGACTTTCCGTGATCAAACCAAACCGGTTTCACACCAGTCCGCCTCGCTAGCTATTGCCGTATTCTGCCGGATGAAATGATATGGCTCGCATTGCGGAAACGCATTTAAATGCAGTATTTTATCGCCAAGAAGGAGTAATGCACTTTTAAAGCGATTTGAAGGACGCTTTAGCGATTTTACCGCAACCGCATGCGTATTATAGATAAATAATAATAAATATGTTATATTTTAGCGGAACAGAGCGGTGGGCAATACTAGGTCTGCCGTATAAAAAGCGGTTCCATGATAACTCAAGACAGTGAAAATTCAACACACATTTAAAAGTGATATAAAGTCATTAGAAACGAAGAAAAAAAAATTTAAACCTAACCTAACCTAACCTACATAATCCAGTTAATATTTTTTTGTTTCATCACTTTACATGAATTTATATAACTTTTTAAAGATGTTATGAATTATCAATTTGATGATTTATCCGGTCACCATAAAAAGCACACATAATGTAAAAATAATGAAATAACATGTAACATGAAAAAATATGCGTAAACATTCTAATTTCTGTTTTTGGTGAGTGAGTAAGTAAGTAGTGTGAAATATTTATGCTTAATGCGTAACATTATTCAAATTCAATAAACTTTTAATACAAAATTGAATATAATTATCAAATATCAGACAAGCGATAAAGTAGGTACCAAAATTATTTTATGAATTAATCATTTTTATTCGAAATGCGTATTTATTTTGTTTAGTTGCTTAGCAGATGTTAGATGAATTAATAAAGTGAAGATACGTTACTGAGGCGTGGTTTCATTGACCTAGGTCCGTTCATATAGCTATTTCATTTTTAAACGCATAAGATTTGAATGACTATTCTTTCATGAGATATATGAATTGAAATAAATCTTATGCCGATCGAAATCGATTCATAGACTTAATCAATTCATCTAAGACGCGATCAATTGATTTGGTTGCAGTACTGAGCAACAAAAGTTATTAGTTATGTTATGACTAAAGATAGTCTAAATAACTCCCATTTTAGTGTTACAAGTAGATGCGGAGTGCCAATGTATAATATAAGTTATTATTTAAATTGGACATTATCAATTTATTAATATTTTTAACATTTACCTATTTAGGAATGTTAATTCATAGATAGATGCGCCAGTGTTGCCCGCGTGTGTTGATTTGCGTTATCAATATTGATCTGGATATCAATAGTGTGACCGTACTCGTGAAATCGATACAAAATCATCCGTATACATATCTTATCAATCTGATATTGTAAAGTTATCGATGTCACTGTTCTAGACCCCCTGGGTAGCTAGCACGGTCGATTGATAAAGGTTTTATCGATATTGTCGGTAACTTGTCATCGTTCCTGAACTCGACTGCAGTTCGCCAATGAACAAACATCACTTCACAACGACTAAGTGGTCTTAATGCATTCGACATGTTCTGTTGTTTGTTTGTGGAACGATGACAAGTTATCGACATTATCGATAAATCCTTTATCTACCTTGCTAAATACCCTGGGAGCCCACTTTGCATATTTCGAAACTTTCCTGAAGCCCGTTAAGCCACGTCACGAACCCGTATTAACTCTTTCTTTAGGGTGTTAAATAATTCCTCGTCCTCCAGTGCTGTACACTGTACAGTCCTTAAATATTTATATATTGTTATTACTTAATGCAATGCATAAATGTATTGCGGAGGAATACCTAAATTTTGAACTCTGTTTTTAGTTTATTTAGAGAGATATTTTATTAATTAGAGACGATGTTCACTAAATTGATAACACCGGCAAGGAAAGGTTAAACCCCGAACTTACTGGTTTGTTAATCCGAAGTTATCCGTATTACAGAGTTATCCCCCTGCCTGTTCTAAGAAACCGAACACTCTTGAAACGGCCAAATGAATTATGCGGTAAAAAATATTGTTTTTATTAGACCAATGTACTAAGTTTTAATTAGGTGTGTCATGTATATTTTACCTACCCAATTCAATCAACCATTATTATGGAAGGCACTTATGTTTTTCTTCTTTAATATAAGAGTCGATAAACACAGATAGGGAGGAACGTATGTATGAGTCAACTCGGGGAATCCTAATAGGTCAGATATTCTAGGAGATTTACTGAACAACATTGTTGTTTCTTTAGACTTTAGACATAAGTAGATGAATAGATATGAATTACCACGGGATATCTGAGAACTTCCGTCTTAACTGACGTAATTATAACACGCGTGATATGTCGGGTTATACCAATCTAGTGCAACCGATACAACTTATAGAAATAATATTTTGTACTACGAATATTAAAATATAATAACAATAATCAAACATACTTTTTTTTTTGCTTACTGTGATGTTCGTTAGTTATTCCTAAGCGAAATGTTAAATCTAGTTCAATAAAGTGTCATTTTCAAAATTGGAATTGATTTTGTGAAGAATATTTTAGGATGAATTGTTTCAGGAATTTGAACAATTCATCAAATTTCAAAGTTGATTTTCAAGTCTTGCGAAGGTTTTATTCATTTTATGTTATTATTTCAGTTTTGTGAAACAACTGGCCAATAATTATATAATAACAGAACTTGAAGAGAACCTTCATAGAACTTGAAAATGCACTTCGAAATTTGATGAATTGTAAAAAATTCTTTGAAACAACCTATCCTTAGACAAGCTATAAAGTAGGTAGTACCTATATTTTCATATTTTAAACTAAACTAATTTTTCAAATTTACAACTTTAATATCCGGTGATTAAAAATCATGGGATAATCTAATGAGGTCTCCAAACAGCTCCAATTTTTAAGGCAGTTAAAATAATTTTCATCATCTGAATACTTCAAACAATCAGTTCAAATTGTGAAAATAACACTGATATTCAAACCAAATTTGAGTTCATTGAACCAAATTTCACAAAGGGATAATTTCACACAAGAATAACTGACGCAGATCACAACATATTATTAAGGTATTCAAGCTTTTCGCTTCATTTAAAATTGTAATCCTGATTACACAGAAAATGAAAAAAGATTAGGTTGTGACCGAGAGTCTTAAATAAACTCAATTCGATCATTTACACAAATTTAATATCGTTCAGTTTAATATCATTCTGTTTAAGGCGATGTACTACGTCGTGTAATATTTTAAATCGAGCCGCTATCAATCAAACCCCTTACGTAGATGGCGATAAGGTTTAAATTCCCGTTTAACACCATCCGCCTTGATGTATGCAAGAAAAAAACATGGCCAAAAAATGCCTTTTATTTTATTTTGTGGATGTTCAGGCTAAAATATTTAATTTTTTTCCGATCATTTTATAAATAACTTAATTTGCAACATTATAAAATAAAATCACAACCGAAAATGTGTTTGTAAGTAGGAGATTTTGAACTTTAAAGCAGTTTTCATAGGCCTTATACATTATTTTTTTCTGGGCTTATAAATAGACTTATCTAAAAAATACTCGACTATTTTAAAGGCCAAGATGTATTCTACTCGCAGTATTTAATTAAAGCATCTGAAACATTTCTAGGCGACCAAATTTTCAAACCAAAAACACATGATTTTGCATTACTACGTAGTGCATCGCCTTAAGTTCCGGGTTTAGTGACTCTCAAACGAAAATTTGAAACAGAAAAATCAGAAATAGATTCGATCGCGTCTAGGAATTGAACCCAGAACCTCAGCCTTGCCGGGGCTTTGCTCTACCACTGAGCTAATCCAACCCTATCCCCTTCGGTCATATTTAACTGTATCATAATTCGACCAAGAACTATGTGATTTGTTTTGGGGTATTATGCCGTGTTGCGCTACCTTCTTCTTTAGCCAACGTTTCAGACAGCATTGCAGTGTATATCATCAGGGCAGATATGTAATATAATATAATGTAATATGATACACATCTGCCCTGATGATGGATACTGCAATGTTGTCCAAAACGTTGGCTGAAGAAGGAGGTAGCGAAACACGGCACAATACCCCAAAAACAAATCACTATAATACTTTTGGCCGTGAAAATCTCAAATCATACCTATCAACGTCATTTTCACCATTTTTATCTTTATTTATGCACGGAGAAAAATTTGGACGGCTTTTTTTATCAAAATACTGTTAAAAATATTATTAATTCCTTTTGTGGACGAGATGCGAAAATATTTTTAAGAACACCTGTTCCGACTTCCTCATAACATATTCGTTCTTTACTGATAGTTTGTTAAGAAATTCGTCAAATCATTCGTTATGTCAGTCCCGTTTTTAACAGGAAAACTTAGATTTTGACCAGATTTTCAATAATTTAACAATATGTTATTTCAGTAAATTTTCTCCATGAGATTGCAAGTTTAAAAGTTATATTTATCGATCTCATATTTGAGATCGTTTGACATGGTTGAATGGTTAAGACGCTGTCCCGGTAAGGCAAGAGATCCTGGGTTCGATTCCTAGTTGTGACCGTTATCTTATTTTTTCCTGTGTCTTGTTCTGTTTCATGTTTCGTTTAGATTTATTAGTATTATATTCTTCTTCTATGATATAATATATTATATATTTATGATCGAAGCTATCCAACAAATACAAGGTAATATATTGTATTGTACCAGACTAAAGATATTTAAAAATTTCCAAGTATTTCAAGGTCGAATTTTTCGTTACTGTTTTTGTATTTTTGTTCCCGGAAATGTCAGAAATCCACATTAAAAATACATGGTCGATTTATGCTAATTAAATTGTATTTATAAATTTTTTTATCGAATACTTCTAGTTCATACATACGTTATTATATACGGTTCGCGTATTCATATAGTTGGCATTTGGTGACTCCGGGTTTGAAACCAGACGCGGCAATTTCAATCATGGTTTTACCACGTATACAGGAGTACCTCAGAGGTCTAAGATCATTCTATATTCATTCTTCCTTTGTCAGTTGCATACATCTCTGCCGACCATCAACCATAGACTTCTAAATTGATAGACTTTCCCTAACATGAAATCTGGGCAAACCACGTGACCATATTTTTGGCACCAGGAGCTTGACAGCAGAATGCTTTGAATACACTAAAATATCAGTCGTACACAAAAAAGCGCTAAACAAATTATCTAATTATTATAGATAATATAATGAAGTTAAATATTTTTTAGTATACATTTTCTTTTTTATATGGATTCCGCCTTTAAAGAGTCCCAACTGCTCTCGTTTTTGTGAGGAACTTGGGTGTTGAAGGAGACGTGGGAGAGGAAGGTGGGGAAGTACCTAGCTATTCAGATTTGGTCACCAAATACGGCTAAAGCCATTTCAAGCAAAGTTTCATTTCGGAATGTTGTATTTACACCAGGGCGATACTGCGAGTATTTTCCACTCTGGAACGTGACGCAAACATGCTGTATATTATTTTAAATGCTTATTTGTGAAATAACATAAATTAATCAAATAAAATTTATGTTAAAAATATTTGTAAAGGCTTACTGGCTGATATGTTAATCTGTGAGGAATAATTAGGATGTAGGTGAATTCTCCAGTTAATGTTTTTTTATTGTCTTGTTAATAACGGTCTGTCAAAAATTATAAAATTTAACGGCTGTTTTCCCAAAGATTAATAAATAAATAAAATCTGTTTTCATAAATGAGCATGCAGATAAAATATTCTGTTTATTTCAGTATTATCTAATAATACTAAGTACCATAAGATGATACAACCTTTACAAAGCCGATACTGGTCTTTAAATTATTAGAAAGGGAGAATGCCTTCAAATAACAAGATTCATCAAGAAACTTGTTAGGTCATTAACTTATTAAGCGTACGAACTTCAATTTTGTTTAAAACTAAACAATTCGATTTCTTTGCGAGTACGTAAGTACCCACATCATTTTAAATTCTGATATTTTCAAAATTGGAACTGGATTAGGGGAGGGTTACCATGAACTGGACACTTTTCTTCTCAAGTCTCTAAATTCAAACCTATTGGCTATCAATTAAGATTAACACTACGCCCTTTTTTATCTTCTAATGAGCATTCTTACTTTTTTTAATTTGTAGTTTTGACTCATTCGAAAAAAAAGAAAAGTGTCTAATGCAAAGGAATATACTTATGAAGTGGACACCCCGGCTCGTGAAATGCACAATCATAGGAATGACATTGTTATTATTCCAAGTATAAAAAACGTACTATGAATGTAATAATGAAAATCTTTAGTATTTAGTTAATTAAAAAATAATTGTGCAAACAAAATTATACTCGTTTAAAGAGGGACAATTTGAAGAAACCTGCTTCTTTCTTCTCACTTTGAATTCTATTTTTCCAGTCGTTATAGTCTCAATATCTTCCTTAATCTCGTCATCCGTTTTTCTGACTGTTTATGCCATAATTTCAAACTTATATAAAATACTTTTAAATTAATCTTATTTAAGTTATGATATTCATTTGGGCAAATAACTTAAGTTAGTGTGTAAAATATTACATAAAAACAGTAGAAAGTTCAATCTTTATTACATTGATGGAAAATTAAACAGTGAAATAAAAATAAAATTATTCCAAGATGTGAACATGCATCCCTTGAACTGGACGTCCAATTCATAGAACCTCGCTATATTCACTTCATGGAATGGCGGCATTTTTTAAAAATATATCAATATATATTATTATTTAGATATTTACTCGTTTTTCATTAGCTAAATAGTTCAATGATGTGCTCAGTAGTATGACCGGTCGGTGGCTGAGTTGACATCGCGTTTGGGTCCCACCTAGGCGTAGTATGTTTAATTCCTCGGCTGGCTAAGTCCTCCACCAAAACACAAGAAACATTTTCAGCTTAGTATGGTGGTAGTAGGAGATTTTCAAATATTGTCAGGTTATTCGTAACCCGGGAATGTTATTCTTTCTTTATTAAAAAAATTAATTAAAATAAAACAATGTACGTAGGTCCTAGAAAACAATCGTTTGATATAGAATATATTTTACTTTCAACATATCGGCTCGCTGTCAAACTAGTTTGGACGTATCGGGGCACTAATGCCTACATAAAATTAACAAAATTGATGCTAATAAGTAATAATAACGAATCGCGAGAGTTGAGATATCATAAGTATCCACTTCATAGGCCGTCCATTTCATGGTAACTCTCCCTACTTGTTAAGAAATTATCAAATAAATTATAAAAACAATCTTTTCAAATCTCGACGAGCGATAATCACCCACATATTTTGTTGATTGCCAATATTTAAAATACTTGTTTGTTTTTGTGAATGCCGCAGAAGACTTCCTCTAGGCGAAGTCAGAGGGACTATGACATCCCCAATAATTGAGGTATATTGTTAGGCTGGAGGGAGTGATAAAGGAACGGATGTGGGGAGGAAGAAGGTTGGGAAGTCTATTCAGATCTGGTCACCAAACACGGCTAAAGCCATTTAATGGCATTCATTCTCCGGGGCGATACTGAGAGTGTATAGAATTACTATAAGGCCGTGAATGATTTCTCTTAAATATAATACAAAAAAAATATATATATATATATTAATAAAAGAACTCTCGGGTGGTGGTAAGCTCTGGCATCGTGAAAATCGCCCAGATATTTCCGCTAAAATCTACAGAGCTTCGTTCTTTTAATTTAACCTTATTTTAATTTCATCTATATTAAAAATAATTTTCATAATATATTTAGTATATACGGGTAGTAAATTAAACTGGTAAAATTAGACATTGGACACGTAGTTAATTAAATTTTCATTTATCAAAGTATTACCTATCTAATATTATAGAATATTATTTAGTTGCTGACATATTTTTTAGGATAAATTTTAAGTTTGTTAGGGTTTAGATTCCCCTTTAAGGAAAAAAATGCATTAAAAAAAACGTTAATAGCACCTGCCTACTTTGGCAATAAACAAAGAAAAACGTATAAAATAATTGCATATTACATATCAAAGAAAAACAAAGGGAATCATTAGTAGATTGACACCCTTATACGTTTAAAAATTAATATTATAATAATACCCCTCAGGCCTGTAGCATATTTACCATTATTTGTCGCATATTCGCATTGCAATAAAACTGAAATAAATGGAATATTTTTGAACGTATCCGAAAACTAAAAACTGTTATTGGAAGGTGATGAATTAACTTTCAAATTTTATTGTTAGAAAAAATCATGTAATTTTAAAATGTTAAGAGTTAAGTTAAGAAAATGGCTCTGAACACTAAAGTTAAATTAAGGATAACAAAAAACATACACTTTGATAAATGGCGTCAGATATTACCGTCACCTATATAAATAATAACTTATAAAAACTCTATAAATAATTTATAAAAAATCACAAAGTTTCACAAATTGTCCTCAAATTGCGGTAGGAACCTTCGGTTGTATAGGAGTGCAGAGTGCACACCCTCCCTCTTATTTATTTCCACTCTAAAGAAAACCCTATTAAACACATTGAAATTGATGAATTCGTAAAAAAATCAATATTAGGATAGCAGGGGGTATACCCAAAACAGAAAAAGACTATATGAGCTGTTCCGAAAAGCGAACAAATTGAGTCTGCGGGTAATAGCTGTTTGTTCGCAAAAGCGAACAATTTACCCCTTTATATTTTTAATTAAAATAAACATAATATTACCATCTTCATTTGATGCGTTCTTCCTTTTATTTGTAATATTTAGATTTAGAACATAATATTTTCACAAACTAAACAATAAAAGATGCACTTTAAACAGTTCGTTATCGTTGATAGGATTTTGGACCACAAACGGACGACCAATAACTAGTTATTTCTTGATGTAAGACAAGTTAGAGACTAAAGCCGCGCACAAGAAAAGTCACCTATATAGACTATCCTTGCGAATACCTTTATAGAACAGCCCATCACTTGTGGGAATAGCAATTAACAATCCGTGTAATATTAGTACCTATTTAATAGCTGAATGTGTAATCTATTATCAGGTACCTACTCATCGGCGTGCGTGTTGGGTTTTCACATAAGAAGATTTTAAATATATTGTTTAATGTTTTTTTTTTAATTGTGTACAGGAATATTGAACAGGGTTAAAATTAATACATATCGATAGAATCAAAATAAGAAGATCAATCTCTTTTTACAAATTATCCTCATCGTGCGTTGAGTTTTATTGGATACACTAAAGAAATAATTATATTAACACCAAAAAGTAGAGAAGAAAGGAAAAATAGTGGTGATATGTATGTACATTTTTATTCAAAGTAATTTGAGATATTTAAGATATTTTCTACCAATTTATAATATAATTCCCCTGAGCACTCTAAGTTTTTAAGCTCTTAAAAAATATATGTTATTTTTAAGATAATTTGCCGAGCCGAAAAGGAAAAAAATCGGAATGTATGCTCCGAAAATTATTAAATACACAGCTGATTGTGTTATTTTACGTGTTCTATTTATGAAAAAAATCACAGTGTTTCTTTAAATGCTACTCAATAATTTTTCCGGGAGATTTTTCATATATTTTAATAAGACGTGCTTTATTAAATATTTTCTCTTACGCCTAATTATTATTTTTTTTTTATATTTTCGCGCTTCCTCTATCATCAATATTTAAATATCTTCCTTACAAACCATATTCAACAAACAAACAGAGCCTTAATCATATCATTTTCGCTATACAGATGACACACGCGAGAGGGAGAGAGACAGAGAGAGAGAGAGAGGGGTTGAAAACTGCTACATCGCTAATATTTCTAATCGAAATGTTTCATATCTCCTTTGTAGTATGATCTATTTTGTAGGACAAGTCTGTTATTTTACGACTGTTTTGACTTTTAAGTATTTCAATCTTTAATTACCAAAACTAATAATACAAAATAGGTGTATTACAGATATTCTCGTTTGTTGTTTGTCGTTTGTTGTTTGTTTTTTGACGTTTGTCGTATGTTGTTTGTCGTTTGTTTACTGTTTACTGTTTTTAGGGCATTGTCATTGTTTAGTGTTGATTGTTTATTGCTTATTGCTGATTGTTTATTGTTTATTGTTTATTGTTTTTTGTTTATTGTTTATTGTTTATTGTTTATTGTTTATTGTTTATTGTTTATTGTTTATTGTTTATTGTTTATTGTTTATTGTTTATTGTTTATTGTTTATTGTTTATTGTTTATTGTTTATTATTTATTGTTTATTGTTTATTGTTTATTGTTTATTGTTTATTGTTTATTTATTGTTTATTGTTTATTGTTTATTGTTTATTGTTTATTGTTTATTGTTTATTGTTTATTGTTTATTGTTTATTGTTTATTGTTTATTGTTTATTGTTTATTGTTTATTGTTTATTGTTTAATTGCTTATTGTTTATTTTTTATTGTTTATTGTTTATTGTTTATTGTTTATTTTTTTATTGTTTATTGTTTATTGTTTATTGTTTATTGTTAATTATCTACCGTTTACTTTTTATCGTGTATTGTTATTGATTATTTATACTGTGCACTTATCGATAAAGCCCTATGTCAATACGATATCGACGAAATCTGTCATAGCGATATTTGCGAGCACGGTCAAAATATATAGCATTATAGGATGGGGAGGTTGTAGAGCATCAATTCACTACCTTTAAGTGGTACGCTACCGTTCAAAAACTTCTGCTAAGGATCATCTTCAAATTTTCCCTTTTCATCCACTCCTCAACTCGCAGTCACATTCGAAAACTCTATAAAGACACTTCTTATCCATATCTGGAAAAATGGTTTGATAAACTCAACACAAAAATATATAGCTACTTTACACGCTACTCAACGCATATAAAATGCAAAAAGCATATAACAAAAACAACATTTTCACAGAGACAATACTCATACTTCGCACCTAAAATATTCAACGCTGTAAATAACGACATCAAGAACAATTACTCACTTTGCAACCGGTATACAAGAGATCTGGTTTTTAATTTATATTTGAAAATACATGATCAATGCAATTTACAGACGAGCCAGTTATTCTGGTGCGTGCTGTGATGGCTGGGACGAAACTTTGTAGAGTTAGCAGGTTTTTATATTCATTGGCTTGAGGATGTGTGCAATTAATTATATTTACAACGAGATCACCAATAATAAGGATATCATCACAATCACTGAAGCGTGAAGGGGGTGATCTGCTAGCCAGGCTATATTTGAAAATTATGCGACCCCCTCTCCTGTCATAGTTATTTAATAACAATTTACGGAGAGCCGTAATTACGCGGCTGTCATCTGGCAAAGTGACAGATCCCATACATAGAGATGATATTCCGAAGCAGTTTGACAGTATTTTTTAATAATAATATTTTGTATTAATAAAACTTTTTTTTATTTTTTTTTTTATTTGGTACAATATTTTTTACATTTTAAGTTTTCCAGTAAAGTAGGACTCACTGGGTGGCTTGCCCGTGCTGAGGCCTTCAATTTATAATATGAAAATATAATCTACATAATACATTTAAAGAGAAAATAAAACATTTAAAATTAAAAATACATAATACATAATAATATATTAAAAATTAAAAAATAATACATTGAAAATAATCTTGTGTGTTTGTGAGTGATGTGTGTTTATATTGGTTTTGTGTGTTACGTGTAGGTTTTGTTGTATTTTATGCTATGATATTTTGATAATATTTTCTTTTTTGTTCTTTAATCCATTTTTTAATTTTATGTGTGAATTTATTTTTATTTTCCTCAATTTTAATTTCAAATTTTACACTGTTGAAAGCTTTTATAGCATGGTATTGGTAGTGTCTTTGTCCAAAGCTTGAATTTACTGTCGGAGTTTTTATGTTTTCTTTGTACGCTAGTCTAACTGGTCTGTTAGTGTTATTTTGTGTATGTTGAAATTTTTTTTTTGTCAAAAATGTAGTTTAGTAGTGTTTTAACGTATAATTGGCGTATATCTAGTACGTCACAGCTGTTGAATATTTGGTCTGAATCAGTCAGTCTATGTTTTTTTAGTAAAAAAAAAAAACCTTGTAAAATAATTAATTGTAATTAATATATTATAATTAACAATTAATGATAACATAATAAATAGGTTTCACAGTGGGTTATTTTGTATCTTACGAGTTATCTTATTATATATATATATATATATATATATATATTTTCATATATATATATATATATATATATATATATATATATATATGTAGAATAATGTTCTCGGTTTACCCGCGTAAAGTTGTCCTTAAAAGGACTTTTTAATTTCTGACGTTTCGGACAGATCTCACTGTCCATCTTCAGAGGCCTTATGTCCTGAATTTCCTGAAGATGGACAGTGAGATCTGTCCGAAACGTCAGAAATTAAAAAGTCCTTTTACCCGGGTAAACCGAGAACATTATTCTACATCTTACACCCGTGAAAACCTTAACCATAACATATATATATCTATATACTTTATATCTTTGTATTGTAATCACTAATAATCTTATTCTTCTATCTTTATATATATAATGAATAATCTTATTCTTCTATAAGGAGTGAACATGGGTCTTGAAGAGTCCCAAGTTGTAGGAGGGAGGAAACACAGAGGCCGGCAGTTCGTTCCACAGCCGAGCTGTTGAACTTAAGAACGAATCGTAGAAGCGACCCGTTCTCATGTGACAAATGTCAACCGTGTACAAATGTTGGGCGCGCGTTTGGCGTGTATCCCGACTACGCACCGGTGCCGAAGGGATCAATGACGCTAGTTCCTCAGAGCATCTTTCATTGTAATACCGATAGAACAAGGACAGCATACCTACCTGACGCCTGTGCTCTAAAGATTGCAGTCCGTTTGTTAAGATTGGGGAATCTATCAAACGGACCGCCAGTTTCTGCACAGAGTCAAGGGTTTTTTTCAGGTATTTAGGGGCTCCGTACCAGAGATGGCTGCCAAATTCGACAGTAGGGCGCACTTGCGATTTGTACAGGGTCAGCAGTTGTGTACTATTAAAGTATCTGCGGGCCCTGTACAGTACGCCCAGCTTCTGAGAGGCCAACTTTACTCTGGCTTCGATGGAGCCCCCGTACCTGAGCTGGTCACTTATAGTTACACCAAGCATATCAATGGAAGGCCTGTTCGGAAGATTGCTTCCGTTGAAGGATACTAGATTATCATTTAGATCCCTTTTAGACGTAATCAGACAGGATTACTATGTTTTGAAATAAAAGTAAAAGTTTTGTTATTTAAAAAAACATCATAACACAAAGTTAAAGAGTAATATTTCTATTAGCAATGCAGATAGTAAATACATAATATTAAATATTAGGTATGTTTTTTACCTTCACAAGCTAAAAATGCAAAATGCCTAACCGAGTTACGTACTTGTAAACAAATCCCGTCTTTCCAGTGTCTGAACATTAGCGATGGGTCGTTCATGATCGAGCCGCACAATTGAGCTAGCTCTTTTTGATGAGCCGTATTCATACGACTCCACCATACCACGGTTCAATTGAACGGTTACTATTTTTTTATCAGGAGATATTTTGGAAAAATAGCGCCATTTAAATCGTCAAGATTTAATTGTTATTACATTCTCAGAGACGTGAACGGCTTCTGACAGTCCGACATCTGGACTTACTACTTACTACTAACACCTACTAGGTAGTTACCAAGTATCGTACCGGTACCAAGAGCCGTACGATCATTCATAGCGCTGGGAGCTGAGAGCCGTATCAGGGGAACCGTAGCGAGGCATCGGGCGAGCACACTATTCTCATTACTTACACGCTCTGAAAGCTGCCGTTCAATTGAGCCGCGCGCCGTTCAATTGAACCGACTCTTTAAGCCGTACAAAAAAATTGAGCTGGTACCGTGGCTCCCTCTCTTATTAAAATGAGTCATGACCACAGACATATGAATATTAATAGACGAGAAATTAAGGACGAGGGGTTAAAACAAGAGTTGCGGGACGCAGGGAGGAAAGCTGACTGTGATTCGTCAATAAATCAATCTGACAGTAAATAGGCATCTCGCATTATAATATCACCATTTAGTTCTTAAAAGTAAAATCTGATTATGAATGAATAGACATTTTTACATGGGAGCGCAAATTACTCGCCACGTTATGAACAAATTTGCGAAGTCCAAATTCGGCAAATTATTTCTTCTATTTTCAGAGTCGAATATTTCGTTGTATTTAGTTAAGACACTTTTATAAATGTTCATAATTTACTTTCCAGCAACCAACCAGCTTTGTGTTTCGCGTCCAGACGTTTCTCGATGTGATAGTATATGTTTCTACAACTGATCCATATTATACGATGTGAATATGCTTAAAATAAAGTAAAATAATGCTTATATATGGAATGTAATACGACAATTGGGTTTATTCTCTTTTTCACATCTATTTTTACAAGTTTTCATAGCACAAGTCAACATTTTGCCGTGTTATTTCGTAAAATGAACCGATGATGCCTCGACCATAGTTCGCACAAGAATGATGACGTCACGTTTTCAAATTTCACTTGAGGTCATACGCGAGCACAGCCGGCTCCAATGGAACCGGTATGGGGAGTGGGGAATAATACGCTTTTAATCACTTAGGGCAGGTCTACTAATATTCATATTTCTTTGGTCATGACCCATAGCTACTTGACATGAATGTACGTATAACACGTGAGTGTATAAATATTCAGCTGGACTGTACAATACTGTGCGTATATTATAATTATATTAGAATGTACCTACGACATCTAATGTGTATGATATCATTTACACATTGGGTTAATCAAGGAAAGACATTGTTTCATTTTTCCACGCGTATTCGTATCTTTTAAATTGATATTTATCCTTATTTATGAAATTAATGTTTATTCTAATTCATTAAATGTTTTTCCTTACTAAAACCAAGAAAATGCAAAGATTCGCAAATAATTCATGACAATGAGAAAAATTAAGAGAGGGACGCTTAGAAGATGGTACGGGCGTGTTGAAGGAACGGAATAATAGTTCCTAGCCTAGATACGTGAAAAATCACGGGATATTATAAGTCCAATTTTGAAAACGTTATATTAAAATGATTTTTTATTCAAATATTTTATTAAAGAAGATGTGTACCTCCCTCTGTCCACAATCCCGAAAATGATAAATACCTACTTTAACACCTGTCTGAATTCTTCACTAATCTGATTATTTTTTTTTCTTATATACATTCAATAATATTATCTTTTTTACAAAAAAACAGACTTTTTTACAAATAACCAAGTTCTGCTGTGTAATTATTATTACGCGTGACAGCTATTTCCCCCTCTGAAGGTATTAACAATTTATCTTATGTCTGGGCGAAACAGCTGAAACAACGCGTAATAATAATAACACCGCAGTACTTGTTTATAAATAAACTTTTTTATTAATATTTAATAGTATTATTGAATATATATATAAGAAAAATAAATAAAATCAAGTTCTACAAATTAAACTTGATGACAATAAACATCTGATTCCAATTTAAAATCACTAGATATAAAATAAGGCGTAAATTTTATTTTACTTACCTACATACCTATATGGTTCATTCAAAAATATTCTTATATTGCTTCTTATTATTAGAAGAATATCCGCGTTTAATTTTTTTTTTCATTATACTCAAAATGAAGTCGTAGATTATTAGCTACAACACGGCGAGAGTTGGCGTAGCAAGAAGGGAAATATAATAAAATGTAAATAAAAAGTAATAAAATGTAAATGTAAATACCTCATAACAGGTTAGATTAGTGAGGAAAATTAAATTATGTAGAGAATTATCACAGATACTTGTGTTACATTGTATGAAACTATAAGACTCTTATTACGGTGGTTCGCTTGACGCTCACATTTTAATTATTTCTGATGAACGCATTACTAAAATCTCAAATGTTTATAGAGGGATCTCTACGGATATAAGTAATTTATATTTAAAATTAATAAAAATTGAAGTGTTTAATGCAAAACGGTTTGAAAATTTTATTTATTTAAAATGTTTTTCTACTATAAAATTAGCAGTTAGCACCAGATTTCATTTTTCTAGAAGATTATTTAGTGATTTCTCTGGAAATATTTGAGATTTTAGTAAGTAATACGTTTGTTGGAAATAATTTTAAAACCCCCACGGAAAGATCGATTTCCCAAGCCTGCTAGGGCAAAGACGCCCGTCAGTCCATCTATTACGCCAGGCTACGCGCTGATTATAGTGTTTACACGACTTTTTCACTTATTTCGTTAAGATTCCCACTTTATTTAAGAGATTTGATAAGTCAAATTCAACCGCAGGTCTGTCCAATATACCAGGGTGGCGCGTCGCATATTTTTGTACACGGCTGCTTCACTTACGTCGTTATGATTGTGGGTTTATTTTAGGGTATTATCTATTCTTGACAACTAACTAACTAACCATCACGCCGTTTCTCCCCAGGGGTAGGCAGAAAGGACGGACCGCCAAACAACTCTGTCTAGACACACACTCCTTGCCTCGTTCACATTCACACATCGTCTCATACATTCTCTCCTATTATTCTGACTGTTGACTTGGCCCGACTCCAGTCGTGCTTGATCGTGCCATGTCTTCCTCGGTCGTTCCACATTTCTTTTACTTATTATATTTTCCTTACATTCCTTTATTCGCTCTACACGCCAAAAGCATCTGAGCATCCCTTTCTAATCTCATAATTTTATTAAGAGTTAAAAATATTTTCACATAATCTTAAACTGAAATTCTAAGCGAATTTGAGTTCATTGAACGTGAATCATTTCATTCTAACGCACATCTTCAAAGATAACGTAAATTAATTTTATGTTTAGTAATAATATGAAGATATGATGACTCGTGACATTTTACTGATTATGTGAATGTAAAAGATATGTTCAAAGTTTTAGGCTCTCCTGAAATCTTACGATTTAACTTACGCCGATTTGTCTTTGAAAAGCTGATATGATTAATACAAACCTTTTTCATTTAATCTAGTAGATATGTGCCCATACCATAAGGTTTCTTTTTAAACACACAGGTGACTGGCGTACAATTTTTCTGTCTATTTTCTGTCTGTTTCGACTTCGATCTATTTTTATTTTTTTTACTTATACCCCACAAAAGAGGCCCTGAAGTGAATAGTTTTTACGTTTGTAGTTATTTAATAATTCATTAAATATTGTTAATATATCACCAACGAAGCATTATTTTCTATTATTTCTGTAAATACTCCTCCCGAATCCATGTGGTATGGAGCTCAATTTATGGAGATAAGAATAATAAAGAAAAAAGCATATATTTCAACATCCTTTATTGACATAAGATGATAATTGTTATATTTTCTGTAATAAAAATACTTTACTAAAAAATATTGGGAAAATCTATTATTTCTACCATTTTCGAATTGTCTTTTCCTCGAATTTCCCATCCTTAGAAGTTGATCCATTATTTTCAGGGTTCGGTGAAATTCCATGATTGGCGGTAAAGGGGTCACAGTATGTGTTTGAAAATAGTAAGATCAAACAAATGAATGAGATTGGAACGGACTTGGAGGAATTTGGCAAATTAACAGAAATATTCAAAGAGTAAAATACGTAAACTGACCAAAACCAAAATCAAAAGTGATGGTGTTAATCTGAAATAGAAAGCAAATTAATTAGTTATTTTTAGCAACAAATAAATCGAGTTAAACTAACGATCCGTGTTCATATAAATTTCAATCGATAGTCGTAAAGAGATTTAGGAGGGGTTTTTTCGGAAAATTTGAATAATTCTTCAAAATTTCAAAGTTAGGACGTGTTGTTTGGGAGAATTTGAACAATTCATCAAATTTCAACGTTCATTTCCGGGTTCTGTGGGAGTCCAATTCAATTTCTGTTATTATATCATTATGGGCTAATTGCTAGACAGAAATTAAATAATAACAGGACTTGAAAAAATCTTTCATAGAACTTGAAAATTAACTTTGAAATTTGAAGAATAGTTTAATTCTCCGAAACAACCCGTCCTTAGTTTTCATGTTCGGTGAAAGAGTTTTTCTAGGTTTTTAATTATTTTAGTACTGTCAAGCAACTAGCCTATAATGATATAATAACAGAACTTGGATGGGACTTTCACAGAACCCAAAAATGAATGTTGAAATTTGAAAAAATTGTTCAAATTCTCCGAAACAACCCGTCCTATTCTTCATGCTTAACTGATATATCTTTGTAATATTGAAATAAATGAAAATCTCACGATCATCGCAGTAATTTTTTTTCTTACCTTCCTCCATTATTCTTTGATAATTTATTCTGCGACACGTCATTTCCCTCTGAAACAAATTTGATTTTAATAAAATATTTTTTTGTGGTATGGAGCTCAATTTATGGAGATAAGAATAATAAAATTATGGAATAAAAAAGGTTATAATAATTAGACAAAGAAATAATAAGGTCACCTTTCTGAGTTGAATTCACTTGCGTATTTAATGGAAATGATCTAGCTCCTCCTCCGCTTGAAAGTTTTGGGACTGGACGGGGCGCTCGAGCTGGCATGGTGTTTCTAACTCTGCAAGATGGTTCATCACTTAATTATTTATACGGTTCGTTTTTGGCAGCTGGCCTCTTGCAACAAGTATCGCAGATACCCAAGCCACGTAGAAAGGGACATAAGCGTGACGTCACAGCCGTCTTCCTAACCAAAATATCGTTTTGATAGCAACACAAATGAAATATATGATGAATTAAAATTACCTCTCGAATTCTTTCTTTCCAGAATTGATCAAGGGAAATTTCCCCAATCCGCAATTTCCACGGAAATCATCCATATCGATTGTCCAAAACATCAGCCCTAAAATCAAAAATCATCCTTAAAACCGATTGCATTGGACGGTTTAAACTAAAATCATATTTTTAAGCTTTATTTTTTTATTTATTTATTAACGGGCATCGTCCAAATTACAAAATAATAACACGAATACAGTAAAATGAAAAATACAGGAGTAAATAAAGGTACATGAAAGCAAAGACATAAGGCAGATATAATACATATAAGAAAATAAAGTGACAAGTCGAATCAAGTCAAGACTACGCCGTGGGTCAGGACCACGGGACATTTATAATATTCCGTCACTTGTTTAGCGACCGGCAAAAATCATTCAGACTTATCCCAAAAATGTTAAGGTTTTGACTTGAGTTGACCAGTCTACACATTCTGGACAATGGTGAATGATATCCATAATTTGTCGAATGATGGTTGAGGAAGAGCAGTTCATTATTTCTGAGTCAGTGCGAGGGGATTTTGAAGGGAATGAGTTGCAGTAGAGTAGGTGAATCAATAATACCATTTATAATTTTGAAGAAGCAAATGAGGTCATTTCTTTCCCGACGGACTTCCAAAGGAGAGAGGTTTAGAGTTAGTTCAATTTCATCATATTTATTAGTATTTGCCTTTTTCTAATCCTAGCCTCCTAGCAATCCCTCTTAAGAACCGATGATGAACAGATTCAATGCGTCGAATGTGGACAGCATAAAAAGGGGACCAGATAACACAAGCATATTCAAGATGGGGGCGAACCAAGGAGCAGTAAAGAGTTTTAAGGGTATTTACGTTTTTGAAGTCCGAAGTGATTCTAGTGATGAAACCAAGTAGTTTGAGAAATTTATTAACGATTGCAGTTATGTGATCCCGAAAAGAAAGCTTGCTATCAAGAGAGACACCAAGGTCTTTAATAGATGTAAAAGTTGCTAAGCAAATATTATTAAGTTTGTATTTGAAGACAATCGGTATTTTTGATCTATAGGAGGGCATAATTTTGCATATTTATGATCATATAACCAGTAGAAACAATACGCAATAGAAAAAAAAAACAGAAAACTAATATATATATTTATGTGCCTCCAGGAATTGATTTCGGTCTTTACCAATTCTCTACGAAACCATTTTTGATTCATGCATAATTGTTGAAAAACTTGAGATGAATCTGAATATGAATCTGTTTTGTAAGTAAAAGCTTACATCCAAATTAATCGCTGATGTGATGTCGGGGATATTCCACTCAAACTCAATTTGTTAATTTTATTTATTTATTTATTTATTTATTTATTATTTTATTTACGCCCTAATGGGCTTTTACATGAAAATATACATTTACATTGATTACAATAATTGAACATAAGAAGATAAATGGAGTTAATTGTACGATTCTTTTACAAATAAAAGCTACCTGCGAGTCCTTCTTCGGCGGCATACTTCGCCTTCCTCGCCACACTCTCCACATCATCATAACCCACCCACTGGTCGCCTTTGTGGGCATACGGTCCCCTTTTTCCAAGGTCTGACTTCACCACGGTCCACGATTCGCTAGAGTCATTCTTCGGAAGTTGACTTTCACATATCTGTAAAGTGAGCCTACTTAAGTAAAATAAAATTTAAAAAAAATAAAACTATAAAGAAAGTAAAATGAGGACTTCCCGTGAAAAGATGCCATACAATGACAAGTTGCAGGACAAGTTTAATGAGTGTTATTAAAGTTTGCAAAACGAAACCAATTGTAAAAGAGAAGCAAAGTTGCTATTAGTATAATTTTAAATGTCCAAATGCTGGCAGCTTTAGACCGATCTTGAAGAAGCAGAAGTTCTTCAGTTAAGTTACCTCATAGTAAGCCATGAATCCACCCGTACGCGTGAAGGGTCCATTCTCCCCAGGGAATGAAAATTCAGAGCCGATGGCTGTGGACTCAGAATCCTCCAAGGTGAAAGAACGCCCGTAAGTAGGAATTCCGAGCACCAGTTTGGCAGGATCTGCTCCTCCTTCGATTAGGTGCTGGACGGAGAAGCTCTGTAATAAAATTGACATGGTCAGCTTTTTCATATCTTTAACAATAAAATTGGAAACTTTTGCAAATCATTTTCCATAAAAACACGAGAGGTAAAATTAATGAAGTAGATGCAAGAATAAACTCGAATGCAAAAGCAGAATGCTTGTTATCTTCTGAATATTATTCCTTCTTCCCTCATTTAATCTGGCATAAGGGAGAGGACAGGGTAACGCAGTTTTCTGAGATGATAAACAAAAATAAACAGATACAAACAATTGTCAACTGATCTTCGTCGACTTCGGGAAACAGGACAGAATGGTGGCCAATAACAGTCTGATTGTGCAAGGACGAATGGTAATCGTAGCTCCGAATATTCATCCAGTCCACATATCTGCAAGTGGTATAATGTATTAAATATTATTATACAAATTGGGGTTTCCTTTCAATTAGTCAGTCAATTATTACATTTATAATTCGTCAACCGGAAATAAAAATCTGTTTACCTGGAAAGTTCAGGAAGATCGTAAGCCTTGTCGATAATGTTCTTGACAGCAGAAATGCCGATTGAAAAGAGAAGCGGGGAATTCACATGAATCTCCGAATCAAATTCCTCCGTCATCTCTCGGGTTAGCTTCACGAAGTTTTCTTTGTCTTTAGATCTAGATCCTTTACCAAATGTGGGGAAATCCCATTCCAAATCGATCCCGTCAAACTTGTGTAGGCGCAAGAACTGAGAAAGAATTTCATAAACATTAAATTAGCCGCTATAAACATGACTCGCAGCCCAGAACAGCAAAAATGTTAAGCCCACATAATATTTAACGTTATTTTAACAATCCGCAACTGGATTGTTTTTCGTGAATTCTGAACACAACACTGGTTCTAACTTAAGTATGCTAGTCCCCAGCTTAAATCATGGTTTTAAAACATGAGAATCGTTTCATTCGAAATGCATCAGATAAATAAGCAAATGGATTGTTTTACCCCGTGCTTACCCTGTCAGATTTCAATCGTTTTGGAGAGCTATAAAAAATGTTAAAATTATTATAACTATGAAATTCTGTGGGAATTCCTCATTAGTAGTATAGTAGATCTAGTTGTACCTTGACAATATTTTGAATCAATTTCGCTCTTCGTTCGTCATCATCCAGAAGATATGAGAAAGTGGCGGGACCTTCGGCCATGCCCCCTATCGACAACATCGTCTTCAGCTGAGGGTTGGCTTTCTTCAATCCGTTAAAATTTCCATAACCATCTTAAAAAATAAATATATCATTTACCAACCAATTTTTATATAACTTCTAAGACCGAAATATTTTAATAAATAACTAGAACATTTTTTCATCATATTCGTGTGAAGTTATGCTTGATGAATTTGACAGATTAAGATGCTCAATTTTTTAATGTTTAATCACATCTTATGAATACCTCTTTCGACATGTATATTTTAAAAATACAAACGAACAGTTTTCCATGCAATATATCCCTAACAAAGGGTTTTTTTATAGAAGGCTCTGGGGAAAATAATATATAAGAAAATGGGTCTTGAAGAGCAAGGAAAGACAGAAGCTGGCCAATCGTTCCACAGCTGAGTTGTTGAACTAAAGAATGAGTCGTAAAAACAGCCCGTTCCAGTGTGACAATTATCAACCGTGTTCAAATGTCGGGCACGAATTTGGCGTGTTTTCTAATAATAAATTACCTTATAAAATGATTAATTTGTGTTATTTCACAACTTAATCATTAATAACCACAGGATTCTTTCACCGTATTATACAGGGTGTACGGGGGTAAAGTGCGCAATGGGATATAATTCTACAAGATGGTAGAAGTAAAAAAGATAAATAACTTTTTAGAAATTCCGTTGTTTTTTTCCATAGAAGAAACATACAAACAATTCAACTTTTGTACCTGAAAACTATCTTAAAACGTTGAAATTTTGATAAAAATTAATTGTCTTTTTTACTCGTATTTTTTTCCAAATTTTTCTCGCTTTCGCCCTTAATTCAGGACCACAGCCACGCCCACGTTACCCAAAGAGAGAAAAGTGATTACATGTACCTATATAAATAATGTATTAAGTTAAAAATCAAATATTTAGTTATTTGTATTGAGTAGAAGAAAAAAAATATTCACATGTAATTTTATTGTTTAAGTGTGGGGGTGTGGTTTTTGTGTTAATGTGTATAAGTGCAAGCAAGATAGTATGCTTGCGATATTCTATAAAAGGCGATGCATGCTAGGATAGTCTCTTTTGTTACAAACAGCTCACTAATAAATACCACTATTAGATCACATATTACTTTACTGAGTACTACCTTTACACGCCACGATAAGTCCGAACAAGAAATCAGACTTAGAAGAGAAGAGATGTTGAATGGAAGGGAGGCAATTTTAATAAGGCTTGATAGAAGAGGATCAACCTAAAATATGTGATCTAAATTTCCCAATTCTAAACCAGAGAATATTCAGTCGAGCACATGCATTTTGAAAAGGTGAGAAGGAACGGCACAATGTCCAATTGTCATTGGAATAAGTGGGGAAATTTCTTTTATGGAAAAATGGGAGAATTGTTTAAAACGCTGCTATGTATGGGATAGTCCTTTGTATCGAGACAAAACAGGCTCCCTTGGATTGACTAGGAATATGAGAATACTCTTTCCAAACATTGCGGGATCTATTTTTGAGGTTGGAAAAAATATCGGAGAGGGGAATGTGGCTTACGAGGATAATAATAGGATTAGATACTCCTTGTTTTGCCAAGGTATCCGCAAAATCGTCACTCACCAACATCTCAAGGAATCCAAATCAAAGTTACGGTTTTTCCAGAGCTCTGAATGGAAGCTATCAGCACCCAAATAAGGCAGACAAAGTGATCATCAGGATTAAGGATATGGCTGGATTTTTTAAGGGAACTTAGGGAATCAGAGGGAACAAGGGAATGATGTAAAATTATTTTTGATTGTAGATTTGAGAGATTCAATTATTGCCACGCACTCGACTGAAAATATTGAAAATTGGTTTGAACTTGAATGAAATATTTTGTCATTAGAATTATTATGGTAAACGTTAATACCTATACTACAGTTAGGAGAGTCCGTCCATTTGGAGTCGTCAGTAAATAAAAGAAAGGGCCATTTAGATGAAATAATGTCATTGAACATATTATTGACAGTACGAGCCGGGAGATTCGAATGGCTTGTAAGGATACCGATTCCTTAAAAAAATGTTGGGAATAGGATGACGTGACTATATTTTAATTTGTATACGAGGAGAAGATCGCTCTGGATAATTTGAAGATCTGAGAGAGACTGGAAATTTTTACAGATGGCAGGAAGAGATTTAGTTCGAACTCTGATAGTAGTACATGAATCTGTTGAGTCATTGAACAATGAGAGTTTTTACTCGAACTATCATGTAAAAACTCTGTATTAGTTTTACAAGAATATTTCAATTTGTATTTCTCGAAAATTATTAATAATCTTCAATGTTGTTATTGATCGTCTATTTGTGACGATGTTAAATGAGACACTCGGTCAAACCAGTTGTAAACGTACCTTCAACAATGTCCTTTGGTTCATCTGAGTATATAACCATGCTTTCATTGGTGATGCTACCAAAAGCGTAGACGAGATGGGTGCAGAGGTGGGGATCTAGGGCCACAGGGGTCATACCCCCCTCCCCTCTGTACGACGACCAGTTTGTGTAAAAACACACCACACGAGGTTCTGAAATTGATTTTCAACAAATTTTATTTACTTTAAGTTTAAGACTGATTGATTGATATTTTACCGATGATTTTCAGATCTATTGTGATGTATTGTGACATATATTTACCGTTGATTTTCAGATATATTGTGATATATACTTTCCGATGTTTTTTAGGTATATTGTGATATATATTTACATATTTTTCGTATTATTCATTTATCGTCCAATATTTCTAATTTTAGAGATACTGGATTTTTTTGTAACTATTCCTACTATTAAAGTATGGCAATTAATTGTAACATGTTATTAATTTGTATATTTGCTTTATAGTATCAATTTAAAAAAATGATGTGCGAAAAGGGTTAACGATCCATTAATAAAAGGTTCATGAGGTCATCTCTTACAACTAAATTTCATATTTTTTACAAGTGTATAATATTAATTAACGCGTACTGAGGTCAGAACTTTATAATTTTTTGGAACACATCGAATAGTACCGAAGATATAAGTCAAAATGTTGATTGTTGCGACGTCACGGGACATGCTGCTATTCGAAATAAGATTCTAAAGAAATTGCAAATAATTTAAAATGGATGTATGCGAGGAGTATTGAATTGTAGTGGGTATTTTAAGATAATTATTATTCAGAAAAAAACTAGGAATGTTAAGTGTGAGACAGCGAATAATTTACAATATCTTAATATTTACATTTAAGCTAAAAAATAAGATGCTCCGGAAAAAACAAATTTTTCGGGAACCCAAAATAATCTCTATTTTAAAGAATTTAAGATTTTTAATGAATTACGGACAGATGTTAAAGAAGCTAAAAGTATTGCTGCTTTTCGTAGGTTATGCCTAAATACTATAAAGATTAAGTTTTAGATGTATTGTAAAGTGTCCTTAATGTAATCGAAATAAGTTGTTAAAAGGTTTATAACTAAATAAAAACATTAAAAAAAGAAAAGTCTCACAATGAACGACAGTGTAAGCCGGTACCTTACTCAGGACTTTACTTTACCAAGCGCCTAGTTCATTGTGAGACTTTTCTGTTCGGCTGCCTAGAGCAGCGTGTGGTACCGCCACTCGGAAGTGTACGTGTAGCAGAGCCTTTTATTATAGTATGCGATGGTAGATTTGATATGACGAATACGATAGATTTTTAAATAACGTGAAATTCGCTGTAGGAAACATCCTCATTATCAAAACAAATAAATGAACACAAAACATTAAATAATATTAGCATTTTTGAAATATTGAATTCTTACCCGAAGGCCTGTCCGTGTTTGTTGCTTGTCTTGCTTGTCTTCGTCGTTTTGATGACTGTTTTGTGGGAGGATATAGGGGGGAATTTGAAGCAGAGGTTAAATCTAGAGTTAGAGTAGACATGGAGTCAGGAACTCGAGGAGATTCAGAGGTCAAAGTTGATTGGGGCTTAATAACTGGACCAGAAGTGGACACAGGGACGCTACTTGGCTCGGAGATTGGAATTCTACTAGAAAAAAACGTTACGTTTGTATTTTATAGGGGTGTTACAAGCCGTACCAGACAGACTTTAACGTGGCACTAGCTCCGTCCTGTTCCCACAGAATTGGAAGATAGGGGAAAGCCTGTAGTAACAAATTGTAACCAATGGTAACATATGACAGTTTTTTTGTATTGTTTTTAATTGAATAACATGTCACTGGACAGCAAAATGACATCTACATGTTTTCACTCCAAAAAAACTCAGGAATCATTGGTTTGTTGGGTACGTTTTGTTACACCCTGTATATAGCATGTATGGTAAGATATATTGTTTTGGTAATACAAGATAGTTTGAAGAGTCGTGAACACTACTTAATCTTTTAATTATCTGGGCCGTTTTCTATTTTCATACTCTATGCAGATTGTTAACATTATTTCTATGGTGAATAAAAAAATCCATTATGTGAATAATTTTATTTAAAATGTTTGTTTTAAGTGTTGTACTGGACATCTACGCCAGTGACATCGACTGTAAATGCCGGTTTCCTCTCGGGGGTACCTTGGGTAAGGATTTGCAAAGAAACACAACTTGCGAATGTCGTCGGACAACTGACTGGTTGGGCCAGTTGTTTGCATATTTATTGAGTTCAAATTCAACACCTGTTAATGTAATTCTTATCTCTAAACAGGATGCATGAGAGCATTAAGGAACCAAGATAAATAACCAAATTTTAATTACTATGTTTAAATCCCATTTGACACATGATACGTGTCCGGTGATAAACTTCAAAAGGGATTCTCGTGATAACAGTAAATATTCATTTCCTTAATTATTTTAATAATTATGTAGGTATATCCATCTGCTGTCCGGTAGAAGTGTGTTTCTTAATATTTAATTATTTTACCCAAAAACTGCCACGCAAACTAGGAAACTAGGTATTTTATTTATTTATTATAAAACAACCAGAAATAAACTAAGTTTTTTAACAAAAGTTATTTAGTTCTATAGAAAGCATCCTTAACAATACTTATTTTTATTATTTTTTAAAAATGTTTATTAGATCAATAGTTTTTTACATACCCTAAAGTTTTATAAAATGCATTTTTCGCAGCAGTAATCAGCGGGTAAGGTCCTTGTTTACACGTGTCGAGAAAATCATCCATATCGATGGTCCAAAATGTCAGCCCTGAAAGAAACCAAGTTTTTTAATATAAATGTAAAAAACGTTAATTTAAATAATAATTGGAGAGACAGAGACAGACACAGGCCGGGAACGGATTCCATTGATCAATTTGAACTCTTTATTTCTGCAGGGATATTTCTCTCACAGATCCAGTTCGCTGACAAAGAAAGCGCCGTGGACGATCATTTGACATGGCCCAAGGACAAACCATTAAATGCGTTATTATTATCGTTAGGAAAGTCAGATTCCAGAGAAAATTTTTTTCATGAAATCTGAATGAAAATTGAACTTTTATTAAACGGAAACCTTATAAATGTATTAATCATATATCTAAACATAAAAAAGTGCGGAATTATCTAGTGTTTTAAAATGAGCGCCCAAAGTATTCCTGTGGCCCAAATTTATATTTAAATCGCTCCCTCTTAAAGCACTTTTAACTCTTGATCGCCCCATAAGTGACATAAAACTCCCACTGATGGTCAGTGCTCATTAAGTAAATTAATTAAGTTCAAATTCGATTATTGCATCAAAAATGATATATTGTCAAAAGTAAAATCCACCAATGACCTTGGGGTAGTCTTTGATCCCAAACTTACGTTTTCGGACCATATATTGCAGTTGACGACATCATGCTACAAGCTTCTCGGATTTGTCATAAGACTCTGCAAACAATTTTCCAATCCCGAGGCAATGATGACTTTGTACAACTGCATTATAAGGTCTAAAATTGAATACGACTCTGCTGTATGGGCCCCATACCAACAAAAATACATTGAAAAATTAGAACAGATTCAAAAAAAGTTTTTGAGATACATGTATTTGAGAATGCACGGAGAGTACCCGCGATTCATCCATCACGAAGATTTGCTTGCCGAAACGCGCTGCCAAAGTCTCCACTCGAGGAGGACTGGGGCCCTTGCAGTAACGGCGTACAAAATTCTTAATAATTTAATAGATAGCCCATACCTTCTGGAATGCTATAAGTTGTTCGTACCGAACAACTTCAGCCTGGGACGGCACCATGATCTGCTATGTATCCCACGTGGCAGAACGGACGTACTGGCTCGGCATAGCATGACACGAGGTATGGCGCTGTTAAACAACGCCTCCAAGACTATCGATATTTTTAATAGTAGCCTTGAAGAATTCAAGAGGCATGTCAATGCCAAAAATCACTATTTATAACTTGTTATTTCTATTCTTTTTTCTTTCATTGTTTCGTATCATCTATATGTAGTTAATGTTACATGTGTATTGTAAATGGACACACAGTCTGTAATACACAAAAAAAAAAAAAAAACATTGGCACAATCCGCGTAGGGTGACACTTAATAACACCTGTATTATGTAACTTTTAAAACATCCTAACGATTCCAGATATCCTGTCTTCTAACACAGGCTTTTACATTCACAACGTTTCATATTTCTCACGTGCAGCACCAACTTACACATATTGTGTAATATAAAATGCACAAATAAAGAATAGTAGGGGACCCAACTTTAGACTCCTGAGATATTCCTGAAAATCTTACCTCCAAGACCCAGTCGAGCTGCGTATTCCGCTTTCAAGGCGACAGTCGGCGTGTCATCGTATCCCACCCACTGGTCCCCCTTGTAGGCGTAGGGTCCCGCAGCCTGAGGGTTGGGCTGAATAACGGTCCAATGGTCACTCCCATTGTTATGTAGCAGATTCGAACATATCTTAGGAAAGCAAATAATTAGAAATCGTGCTAAATGTTAAAAGAATTGTCGCAAAATAACAAAGTGATCGGTGAAAGTTCACAAAAAAAACAGTTTTATTTTTACATTTTATTTATCTATATATTTATATATAAAGAATAGCGTCTGTAGTGGACACCGAGCAGGCGGTGTGGATTTTTTTTGCATACATATCTAGAGTTTTATTCCGAGATTTATGAAATTTTGCACGCTTGACGTGAAAATAAGAGGAACACACATATTTTACTTAATATTACACACAAGGGCATTCTTGGTCGTGTTCACCTAGTCAGAATGATGAGGGAACCATAATATAATGTAGGTACAAATTTTTCAAACAGGTTTTCGGATATGTAATAAATATCCCGTATCGAATAATTTGTATCGGATTCCAATTTTTCTGCTTTTAAAATTATCGAAATTGTGTTTGGTACTCACTGACATTTATTAAAGCATAAATTATTTGTAGGTGTCATCTTCTGATATCGATAATTATATCTATGAGAGGAAAGCTAGAACACGAGAAATATAATCTCATAATATAGTGGGCGCGATCATAGAATCCCATACAACCATCACAGATATTATGGGTTGTGACGACTGTATGGGATTGTGTAGCGAGTGAATCTCCTATTTCGATAAAGTATTATGATTATTTGTTTTGCCAAGGTTTTTGAATCGTTGATATACAAAAATATTTTTTCACATTTTAAGCCTATTCTCTGCACTAGGTAACATGGGTTTGTTCCTCATAGATCTATCAACTCAAATCTTTTGGAATTTTGTAATTATGTGTGTAATTCTTTTAATGAAAGATTACAAGTAGACGCAATTTATACTGATTTCCAAAAAGCTTTTGATAAAGTTAACCATTCCATCTTACTAAAGAAACTAGAACAAATAGGAATACATGGAGACTTATTGTGCTGGATGAAATCATATTCATATAATAGAACACAACTAGTGCTCATTAACGGATACAAATCATCCCCTACAGTTGTCACTTCTGGAGTACCACAGGGGTCAAATCTTGGCCCCCCGCTTTTTCTTATTTTCATAAATGACCTTGGCTCGAAATTAAACTGTGATTATGCTTTTTTCGCCGATGATCTAAAATTTTTTTGTAAAATTAAGTCTGTTACCGATCATCTAGTGCTTCAAAAGGATTTCGATACACTAAATAACTGGTGTACTGTCAATGATATGCACATAAATGTTAAAAAATGTTACATTCTAAACTTTACTCGAAATAAGATTATAAAGAATTTTTCCTATTTCATTAATAAGAATATTCTTAAGAAAGTGTCTTCTATAAGAGATCTAGGAATTACTCTTTATTCCAAATTCATATTTGATTTACACATTAATGACATTAAGTCCAGATCACTTAAAATGATGGGATTTATTCGCAGAATAACTAAACCTTTCAAAGATCCTCAATCAATTCTAACCCTTAATTAGAAGTAAACTTGAATATGGAAGCACTATTTGGAATCCACATTATTGCAAGTACGAAAACATTATAGAATCGGTTAAAAAAAAATTGCTTTGACTATTATCTTTCAAATGTAGACTACATGACCATCTTAGATCATACGACGCACGTCGTGAATACTTTAAGATTAATACACTTAAAATAAGAAGGCAATTGACTGACCTAATATGTTTGCATAAAATTATTCACGGCCATCTTGATACCTCATTATGTCTTAGCAATATTGAAATAAATGTCCCCAATTCCCATTGTTTAAGACACCATAGCATTTTTCACCTGAATATTTTCAAAAATAATATCGCCTATTTTAGCCCTCTGACCCAAATGTGTCGACTGTATAATAAGATTGAGTGTGCTGAAGTAGATATTTTTGTAGATAATTTATACGGAGTTAGAAATTATTTTTTGCTATTGTTAAATAATATGTTGCACTGATTATATTATGTATTACTTGCGTCTCTTACTTTTCTGTAATATTTGTGTTTCATATAATATTTTTAATTTTGAATTTTTATTTGTTTTACATTTTAATCTTTATTTAGGTATATGAAAATTAACGTGTCTTTATATGTGTATTTGTATGTTAACTGAGTTTTTATAACTGGATTGTTCTCACGTAAGTGGGATCGTCTGTAAAAACCCAGTTTAAATAAATAAATTATAAAAAATTAATAACTTACAAATTTCCTTACCTCATATGTGGACAAGAAGCCTCTGGTCCCTGTGAATTCTCCCTTTTCTCCGGGCCCAGATGCCGGAGATCCTAAGTCTGTGGAGGTAGGGTCCTCCAGGGTGAAGGTCCTCCCAAAGGTCGCGATGAGAAACAACATTTTACTTTTTTCCAGTCCTTTGCTTATTAAGTATTGGATGGTACTGTCCTGAAATTTAGAAATATTAATCGAAATTGTTATCAATCGCCTCACTTAGGTATGTAACGGACGCGCTCTTCGATTCAATGAGCCATATACTGCAATACTTTCAAAATAATAATATATTTAAATTATTTTCCCAGGAACTCCATATGTCGTAGGTACAACGACCAACGTCGATTCAATACATAAGTTTTATTGTACATTACTTGACTCTGAATGTTGGTCTACACCAGGGCGAGACAAAGACCAACTACCGCTCTGGAACGTGCCGCAAGTATACTATATTTTTATTTTACATTTATTAATCGTGAAATAACATAATTCATTTCAATAATTTACATTCAAGCCCGTGACCTCCAGTTTCGTATTCGAAAGACTTACCCCTAAACAGTACAGTTCTATATATATTTTAGTAGAACTATACGATACATATAGAACTGTATACATTTAGCGACAAAGCTACCATAAGAGCAAAGAGAATGTTAGATTTTTTAAGGTCATTATCCAATATTAATAATAGCACCGAAGAAATTATCATCGAATAGTTGTCAATCTCTTTCCACATTATCAGTACAATAAATCTTTAACAGCCGCTATGTTTTGTTCTGAATGATGATTTTTTTTTAAATCCAGAAAATTTTGTCAAATACTGGAATAGGTCATTTTATAACTTACGGCATTCGTTTGGTCGTCCCGGGTCCCATCGAGTGAGTACAGCTGGTGGGGATGATTCACCGTAGGTTCGAGACCTAGATAATAGTCATACGTGCGAATTGACACCCAATCAACGTACCTGAAAAACATATTGATATTAAATATGAACATCTGTGAGCTACTTGGATATAGACAGTAAACTTCTCCTTGATCGATCGGATCATTTTATATGACCGTGGTCAATCATGACCCATTGGCGAAGTGATCGGATCAGAAGTACCCGATCTTCAACTATCTGTAATTAACAGTCTCTGTGGTTCTAGACTGGAATAGCAAACGACGCGAGAGCCTATTTCAGATTTCAGGTATCTACCATCGCTTTTATGACTTTTATTGACCGGTTGGTGGCCGAGTTGACATCGCGCTTGGGTCCCACTCAGGCGTAGTGTGTTCAATTCCTCGGCTGGCTAAGTCCTCCATCACAACACAAGCAACATTTTCAGGTTACTGTGGTGGTAGTAGGTGAATTTCAAATATTGTCAGGTTATTCGTAACCCGGGAATATTTGTCTTTCTTTTAAAAAAAAAAAAAAAAATCTCTCTGTCGCGAGAACGAGATTCGTGAAGACCAATCTTCAAAATGTATTCATGTATGGCTTTTGATGGTTGCTGATTGAGCTGACAGCTCGTCGATCAATTGATCGAATATGTTTTTATAAATTGACTAGATCTATCATTGGTAGTTTGTGATTGGATCAAAATGACTGGGTCGTTTAGGATCGACCCAAGACCAGAATAAACTTTTTTTAGGTACGAATATATTTGAAACCAACAGATAGAGTATGTCAATCTCTTCTTACTTGTTGATGGCAGGGAGGTCATAGCCCATATCGATAACATCGTTGCCGTGTGTGATGGTGATGGATAGCTCTAGTCTTGATTTTCCATTGGCTTCAGCTACGAATTGTTCGTTGAACTCTCGCAGCAGTAGACCGTAGTTCTCTTTATCCTCGGGTTTTCCTTTACCAGTTGCTGGAGTGTTCCAGTTCAGAACTATACCATCGAAATTATTGTCTCGCATAAACTATAAAAAACATAAATGACAAACTGAAAAAGTTTTTTTAAATGACACCACACGAAATTTTCAACTGCCTGAAACTATTGGAATATTTATAGCGCCCCCACTGGAGAAAGTTGTGAGACTGAAAGAAGTGAAAGAATTTTTTTTTTTTGAGAAAACTACAGACAGACATTAAAATGCATTGGATCTGGAATTCGGACATGAGGAATCACAAGCGATTGTATATAAAGTATTTACAAAATTAACAAACAACTATCGTGAAAAAAATTGTCACACGTAATTTATACAGACTTAGAAGCACTGTGCAACATTGTTGTGTTCTTAGGGTATACTCTCAATTAATGGACTACTCTTGTTCCTTACTATTATCTACAACTGGGGAGAGGGTACGTATAAAAAACATAATGCAGGGCCACAACACACGATTTACGGAAAATAAAGGTTTGAAAATTCCACTAATCTATGTTCATAAATAAAATTGTTAATATTCGTATGTTCAAAATCTTAAATCTCTGATAATTCTTCACCGATTGCTTTGAAATTTTGACACAACGTTACATTCGAAAACGTGCGTGTTTTTATATAGATGTCACCTGTGACAGGTAAAAACATAATTTTTTCGAAAAACAGCGCCATCGTTTGGACGTAAAAGCAAAACCGGCTATTGTTTCTCTATCTGCACAGAGAGAATGAGCCACAGCAATACGTAGAGTGGTACATTTAGTAGGTATTTAATATACATTGAGGCCGAACGCTGGAGTACGTTTTAATAACCTAAAAATGAACATTACATTTGAGGAAAATCCTAAAGTTAAAATTATAAATATGAGGCCATTTATGTTGTAATTAGTCAATGGATGAGGCTAATAAAAGAAAAATCCATATATCTGTAAATTTTTATATATTTTTTTATTACATTCAACTAGAACGTTAATCCGAAAGCTGTCTAGTCCGCACTATTGATTCCGTAAGTGGGTTATAGACACAGTACAAATAAAAAAATTAACTTCTTTTAAAATTTATTAAAAAGAAATTTAAATTTAAATAATCTATAATATTATTACGCTAGCGTCTGGACGGTCTAGGCCCTGTAATTGGTCGAATTCAAATCGTGTGTTTCGTGTGAATTCCACGTAGTGGGTTTGCAGGCAAGGCGGCCGACAGAGCGCACCTCTGGCGGTATAAGAACGAACCTAATGACTGGCGCGAATATTTAAATATGCAGTAACAATACACATAGTTATGCAAAATTACTTGACCATTAACAAGCGTTTAATAAGAAGATTTCTTCTGGAAGGTTATCACTTTGTGATGGCATTATTTATTTTATTAGACTTCAAAGTTTCTATTGGTTCTACCTTTGTAAAAGAAATTACAATCATCCCAATTGAGTTTATAAACTCCCGATTTTTTTGTTTGATTATCGCTATCTTTATTATTAAGAATATATTTCTTCATTTTGTTATTAGTGTGAAACGCCGGTTGAATAGTACCAGGAATGTTTTTATTTATAATTTTGGAAGTATCGTTATCCACAAATAGAATTCTACGCCATAGTTTATTTCTATCTTTAGAAATAGGGTAAATATACCGTGTGAAGAGATTATGTTTAATTTAGTATTTCAACTATCAATTTATTAAAATAACCGTTATTAAATGCTATTTGTTTTATGGTTTTATGATATTTGTTTTTTTCAGGTCTTAAAATACTTCACACAGGATACAAAGCATCGCAAATAAATAATTTTGAAATTTTAGAAATTAGAAAACATGTTAATATAAAAGCAGATATAATTAACAAGATTTTTTTTATAAACTCTTTAAATATTTTCCCACTTAACTGGTCTTTCCCGTCTAACGATATTGTAATTCCCAATTCTTATAAACCCAGCCTACTCTTACCCCTCCCCCTCCTTCTACTTCTTCTTTCCAATTGTAATCTATATTTAATTTTTGACTTCGGTGTATACTCATTCCTGATGAGGTGAACTTCGTTCATGAAACATGTATTGGTTGTATACAGGGTGTCCGGTGGTAAAGTGCAGTAACTTCGGGAGGTGATTCTACGTGATCGTAGGAGTAAAAAAGATAAATAACTTTTTCTGAAATTCCAACTTTTAGATGTACTTTTAAGCTAATAACGAAAAATTTCTCCGACGTGCCTAGACGGCATTATTAATTTCGTCGTTGCCAAATCTACATCCCGCGCCCCCTCGGCAACTAATCCCCGCTACCCCCGGCACCCGAATTCAGTCGGTCAGCTGGTAAACTGTCCCCCGCACCCCCTCCTGCACCCCCCGCTATTAGTAAATCGTGCTTTGAATGTAATGTGTCACAAAATTTGACGGGCGGAGTAAACAACTTTGAAAATTTAATTTATCTAAGAATTTTTGAATTCGTTCACTAGATTTATTGTTTGTTCTCTGCGAACTTTTCATTTGGTTTGAATTTTTGACAGATGTGAAGAGAACCCCGTACAATTTAGATGTCGGTACGTGTTTTAGAGGTATAATGGTTATGGTGCTGATTTTATCAAAATCAAATTTTATAATATTCTTATTATTATTATAATTTACAAGTACAAGTATATTACATTGGATTTATTAATATAGACGTTGTACATTATAATGATTTATGATCAATAAGATGGATCAAGGAAAAAAATATTTATGAGATGTAATATTTTTGGTATGCCTCGTTATTCTGCTGTGTCATTCGTGTGGAAAACGTTCTTTTTTTTAAATGATTTTCGGCTATGTAATCATTGTTTTTTCTCACCTATAAAATTATGTCCCGTCTTTCCGGTTTATAAAAAAAGGTCTGATTTTTCGGATTGAAATTTTCAAAAAATCCCCAGGGTTTCAAAAATACGATTAAAAAAATAATAATAATACAGAATGTCTTAGAATATTTTCCTTAACCGGAAAAAAAATTGAAAAATATGATGCAAGTGGCCTATTAGTAAAAAGCGATGAAATTAGTTAAGTGTTCAATGAGTTATTAATATTTTTTATAATAAAAAGTGTAACGTGATTTTAGTGCAGTTCTCTTTTTGAATTTGGTAAAATATCAAAACATACGGCGAACTCTGTGTTGTTATTGTTTACAATTCACATGCGGTTTCCATGGATACGCGCCACTCACAAATATGCAACGTTGCCACGTTCACACTTGCGAATTTATCGGGTAAGTTTGCACCTACACTATGGCTTTTTAGCAGGTATGTCTTTTTGTATGAAAAATAAAAAATTGGAATTTCGGAAAAAGTTATTTATCTTTTTTACTCCTACGATCATGTAGAATCCCCCCATGAAGTTACTGCACTTTACCCCCGGACACCCTGTATAATAAAGTGATGTTAACAAAGTTATTTGTTTTTTAATAAAATAAACTTTAATCGGATAACATTATTTTATCTATTTCCGTTGTATATCAATGCATACGTACACATTAAAATATAAACATTATATTTATTTATTTAATGGAAAATTTGCATAGCGCCGCTTTTGTGAGATATCACCTCAGGGGCGCTATATTGTTATAATCTACCTGTATATATAGATTTTTACTCTCCTGATGAAGGTGAATATATAATCTATCTTTAAACTCTATTATATACAGTAACAGTTGTAGGTAAAGAATTACCATCAGTTGGAGTAAAATTAACACCTTTTAACTAAACCGACTGCTAATCTCATCGCACAATTACCCTCCTTTTATTTATAAACACGGGTACAATTAATCAATATGTAATAATCTATTATTTCAGTCAACTTTGTTATAACTATATTTCATTGTAGTGACAAACTATACGACTTATAGACATTGACGGGAGTAACACATATTTAAGCAATGCAAGTCTCCTATCAGCGAATTATATTAGATACGATAACAGTTAATATCAGTTGTAGACATGTAGTCAAAAATAATGTTTCATTTGAAATAATCCATCACAAATACGTAAAATTTCATTTATTCATACAACTATCATTCTTATTATGCCTAAATTGAGCATGTTATTATTCATTAACTCCTTCCTGTTCCGTGTTTTAACAATATATACTCACCATCTCTCTGTGAATGACCTTATATCTACCTATTAAATGTAACTGTTGTTAGTATCACTTAAACTGGGAGAAGCTCAAGCCGCCCGCAGGGCCTAGCAGCAAAAAACCTGTGGAGCGGGTTTTTAACTGCTAGTTACATATATTTTCCTTATTCTTCATTAAATAAGTTATAAATTCAAGTTCATTTGGACTTTCTTGCTCACATTTTATTATGGTACCTACCTGCCTGAAAAAAGTTTGAAAAAAGAAACGTCATTGAGATAGTGACGTTTCTTCGGACAAATCATGTAATACCTTATTTGAAATTTTCCTAAGTGTTATATAAAATGTATGGTTTATTATTAAGTAGGTAAGTATTTACAAATCAAATGTTATGTATGTTATAATGTCAAACTTTAGTTTTGATATAATAAATGAGAGTAAATTAGAATCACACTTACGTATGTAAAAGCCGGGTCTACTGTTCACAGTGTTCCTATAACTACTAGTTAATAAGGACGGAAAATTTCACAGAACTTGAAAATGAACGTTGAAATCTGATGAATTGTTCAAATTCTGTGAAACGTGGGATGTTTCATAGAATTTGAACAATTCATCAAAATTCAACATTCTTTTTCGGATTCTGTGAACGTCCTATTCAAGTTCTTGTATTATATTATTACAGACCAGTTACTTGACAGAACTGAAGTAATAACAGAACTTTAAAATTAACTTTTAAATATGAAGAATTTTTTTAATTTTCTGAAACAACCCGTCCTTAGAGTCTGGTGATTATTTTGTCAAAATTTCACAATATTTAACGTTATTTTTCGGATTCTGTGAACGTCCTATTCAAGTTCTGGTATTATATTATTACAGACCAGTTACTGACAGAACTGAAGTAATGACAGAATTTGAAAAGAACTTTCACAAAACTTGAAAATTAACTTTTAAAGATAAAGAATTTTTTTAATTTTCTGAAAAAACCCGTCCTTAGAGTCTGGTGATAATTTTGTCCAAATTTCACAATATTCAGATTTGGAACAAGTTAAAAAATAGCTTACGAACCTTAATGAAATTTTTAACGAGCGTTTTCCGTCTATCATCATCAGCGGAGATATAAGTAAATGTTAGAGATCCCAAGTTGGTGCCTCCAATGACAAGCATTGCCTTCAGCTTAGGGTTGACGTCCTTTAGGCCAGTGAAGGTCTTGTATCCACCTAGCAAACAAAATACATTTTCTAAAAGACAGTTTTCAAATTTGCGTTCATCAATCAATAATTGACAAAAGTATGCAATGATTCAGTGAAAGAAACGTCCACAAATCATATTGGAAATTAGAATCTGAATTCTTTTGGATGGGAAGCGATTTGTTTTGATTGATAAATTTAATATAACCCAGGAGGAATAATATTTAAGAGGAAAGAGCTAAAAAATTACCCGACTCATGATAATTTTTGAAATTTTTTTCTCTCTCCAAAAATTTAACACGGTATTTCGTTGGAGCAAAGAAAAAACAAAATAAATAAATAAATTACCTCACATAAGCCTAGGTACGAAGGCAGTCAAATTCGAATCTGATTTCATGTTGGGCGTTTCCTTAGAACCCTTCGTTCCGAATTTCTCCCGATTTATAATATAATTAAAGTTTTTAAGGTCTCCTTATTTTAAGATAATCTCAATATATTGGAAGACCCGATAAAATAATTATATAAAATACCCTTATTAGAAAAAAAATCGCAAAATATGCAAAACTACAAAAATGGTTCTATTTTTGTCAGGCTATAGAACAAATTCACAGTTTTTCTTTAAATGCTACTTAAGACACTTGCCGAGAGATTTTTGCTCTAAATAAGTCATACCTTTTTAAATGTTTTCGCTTAGGTGTATCATTTATATACTTTTTATTGTTTACATAATATATCTCTTTCAAACCATCTTCATCTTCTTTTTGAACGCTTAGTGGCAGGCTGTATAATTTCCTCAAATCATAATAATTCTAAGAACATTCTGCATTACAGAAAACAATGAGCTCTTGGTGAATCTACACGGAGAAAACTTACCGTTATGAAATATTGCTAATTTATTGAAAATAATAATTGTATTAAAAACGGGACTGCAGTCCTTTGACGGATGACTTGACAGGATTCCTAACAACCTGTCGGTTAAACACGAATATGTTATTAGGATGTCTAAAAACGTGTTCATAAAAATTCTAATATTGTCGCATTTCATAATTTTATTTATTCAGAAAAGCACAATTACATGTTCCGATATATTCTGAATGGACTAAAATTTTATTTGGAAATGGATTGCAATCACGTTTTGAAGAGGATTTCAATGAATCAGCCATGCTCATTTTTCTCCGTGTACTACGCAGTTTCTAAACGACCATTCGTTGTTTATGTAGATATTGCATACGGAACTCAAAGGCACACAGTATGGGTATGTGCACTTATGAAATATAAAAAAAACTTTTCAGCAGTAAAAAAAGACTTGTAATGATAATCAAAGTTCGAAGTGTCGAGCGCCACCGTTTTAATTTTACGGTGATTATTTTCTTTTTTCCTAGTGAAAAAATTGCCTCAAATATAATATTATACTGCATAAATATATGAACACCAAAAAATATGTATTATTTACTCACCAAGGTCAACATCCACCCAGGGGTCGGCGTGTGTGACGTCACCTTCTTTGTTGAACAGCGCGTAGGAGTATAGAATATGTGTGCAGAGGAACGGGTCTATATTCTTCGGAGTGAATTTGCCGGATCTCCCTCTATATGCTGACCAGTTGGTGTAGTAACACAACATTTTTGGCTTGATTTCTGCATTTTCACTTGCAGCAGTTTCTGAAAATGTAGTGAAATACTTATTTGAAATAACAACCTTTTGAGAAAATTCAATGAAAACTGCGTTAGCAAAAAGAAACATTTCTTTCTATACATTCTTATTTATAGGTTTTTAAATACCGACCGGGACGCATATTCGTAAACACCAGACGTGTTATCCATTCGGGATATTTCGATAGCGCTATTAACGTCAGCTATCTACATATCTCTTAATCAATATTGTTTTTAAAGTTAAAAGGTTGTATTAGTTCAATTGTTGTTTTTAATGGAAAATAAGTGAATTGAAAAAAGTCTTTCGCACAAAATGCCAGGTGCTGTTGCTTGCTCCATTCCTTTCCCATAATTCGTAGTTCAGCTCGCGTTCGAGCGCTGCTGAAATATCCCGAATGGTGTGATGCTTATTGCCCTGGGATAATTTTTTTCCGTTTATTGTAGGAATTAATTAATTCTGGTTTCTCCAATCAAAACGTGATCAGAGGTGACATCTAGTTAAGGAACTGGGAGATAGAGGGAAGCGGGGCGTGTCGTTTTTTTTTGACCTACGCCAAAAGATAAAATGCAACCAATCAGAGGGGTTAATGAAAGTTCGAAGTAGACAGGCAACACCTACCTTATTGATTTATTATCGTGAGAAAGAATTTTTGAGTTGATTTCATGAAATAGGGACGAAACCAGATGTTGGAGTTAAAGCTATTTTAAAACGAGTGCTTGAATTTATGATGCTAGCAAAAAAAATAGGAACATGCACTGCGTTTATCAGAGACCTCCGTGATGGTATTTTGAATTCTCAGATTTAGTTCAGTGCAGTAGCAACGAATTTGGCAGGTTGGGGCGGATAGAAAAAAAACCCTAACAAAGTCAATAAGAAACAATTAAACTCCCCTAAGCAATGCTATTAAGTGACTTATTAAGTATATAATACGCCGTGAAATATAATTACGTAATTTTGCTAAGGATTTGGATGAAATATAATTATGACTAGCGAGGTAAATAACATTTTAACAGGACGAGTTTGGAAGTTGCTTAATTAAATTAAAATCCTGCAAGAAGATTTAAATATAAAACTATTATATAATAGGTATTTAATGCATCCTAGACCGGGTGGGAAATTTGAAAGCCGGGCTAAGAAGTTGGTGGGCCGACACGCCACTGGACTGAAGGGGTCGAGTTTCATTCCTTGGGACAAAGAATTTGACAGTATATTTAAGAAGTAACAATTTATTGGGTTTGGGACGGTTGAATTTAATGTGACGGATTCTAGGGCTTATAATATATGTGGTCCTTTAGTGTGATTCTGTCCTTGAATACACAAAATTTTCAGAATTCGGAAACATAAATTATATTGATAAATGGCGAAAGGCGGAGTTGATTTGGGGGAGGAGACGAGGGGGTGGAAGGAGATGAAGGGAGTCGGGGAGTGTGAGGGTTGGACGGGGAGTCTAGATTGAGGAGCGCGAGGAGACGGTCAATATAGTCAGTTTTTGAAAGCGTTGGGGGACGGTCAAATAGAGTCAAGCCGAATAGAGTCAAGGGAGTCAGAGGTTCAAGGTTTGGGAGACGGTCAAGCATAATCAGGATCAGTCAGCGTTTCAAGATAGTCGAGTTCAGTAAAAGCTAGGAGACGCGTCAACAAAGAATTCATCGTCGGGACACGAACGCGGTTAAAATCATTTAGTGTAGAAAGTGTGGTTTTTTTAACAGCATGAGTATTTTACTGCATGTGACTGTGTTTGTTTCTTATAATTATTTGGAATGCACTAAGATGATGAATTGGTAAGTCTTATTATAAACTAATTACTAACCCTTATTTCCTGTGGATTTCTTAGAGAGATAAATGCGTTCCAATACGTGGTAAATAAAATAATTCAATTGTGTTTTGAAGTTAGGGTATTTAAATTAAATGAAATCAATTATCCTGGGGTTTGAGAAAAGAGTTTACTTAAATATTTGTAGTATGTATAGATGTAAAAATATGTTAAAATCTTGAACGGAAGAATTCGTGACAATATTTAATGGTTGGAGTCCGGACCGTTTAACAAAAGGGGCCATAAATTATGAGACTTGACCATTTCCAAACAAAAAAGGATGGCGAGCGGTTACGTTTAACACGTTAGATTATTGAACAATAGGCTAGTTGGGTTCCGGGTTAGTGTATTTTCCGTAATTTAAAATGATTTAATAATGCTTCAGTAGTAACATTTAACGTATACCTAATACGGAATTTATAAAATATAAACCATTGTAATTATGCGATGTCTATGATAATATGATCAATCGGTTCGGGAAGCCGGCGAACGGTTAATTATATGCTTTAGCATCTGTTATTTAACAATATGTTCTCGTATTCTCCTTGGACATTCAATATATTTGGTATTACCAAACTTATTCACGGGATTAACACAGCGGATTGAAGGTAGTCGCCGAGAGAATACATCTGTCTGGCTTCCTTATTCTTCCAATTGAGATTTTCATTCACATAAGTTTGGCTTGGGACGAAGTGTACGACTTTTCCGTGGGCTATCCTATCTTACCAAAGCGACAAAAGCGAAGGAATCGAAATTGGTGGTTGGCTTACCTAATGGGAACCCCTTTTAGTGTTAGCAAAGTCGGAACCCTGGATACCAGAAGAGCGTCTATTCCGGTAGGGTGGCGCCGGCTTTTTCCCACGCCCTTGATGTGGTTGAGTTATCCCGTTAAAGCATCGGTTTCTGTCGAAGGTGTTTGAGGACCAGCCTAAGATGGTTACCCTGGATAGACCCCTGTTCCGAGTATTTTCAGCTGGTGAGAGGACGCTTTCACAGAGTTCCAATCGACGGAAACAAAGATTGCCAATGGGCTTTCCTACTTGAGTTAGCTTGGTAGACGAAGGAACAAAGCGGATAATGGCTATGCTATCCTTTTCTGACGTATGGGGGAGATTTTCTCGTTGGCAGAACGAAGGGATCGTGACGAATATTAAGTTGTTTCGACGGTCTTCCGACAGCCTTCCTGTCACATCCAATAAATATTTACCCCACTATAGGAGGAGAAGTCATCTAGAATTAGGTTGGGAATTGACTCTGACTGAAACCGTTTGAGGTGACGGAGATCGGATGATTTCATATTCACGACCTGATAATTCCTGTATCCCTGATTCTTAGCGCCGGAAGTCGAGGATACCATTTCCTACCATTCTTTGATATTTGAAGCGAACGGAAGGTAACAAACGATAGAGCGAGTGACCATGACTTGAAAGTGGAGTAAGATCTCCCGTCCCGGAAACATTCGTTATGTCGGATGGATACCCTCATTCAAATTAAATATTGATATGACTATTTTGAGTGTGGACGAAAGACTTGAAGTATGTTCTGTATTGCACATATGATAAACATGTGTCATTACCTCTACTGGAACGAGAAGCTGTATAGGCTGGAGCCAGGAGCTATTTGGAGTAACGTGACTGCAGAGGCGAAGGCGAACAAACTGAAGCTGAATCTAACTTATTCTTACAAGCGTAAACCAGAGGGGTGTTCACGGGACTCCCAAACTCCTGACGTTGCTGATGGAAACCACTTCAGTATATGTTTATGTTTGAGGTTAGTAGAGTGGACTCCTAACTTTCGGCATGCTGGCGGAGTTTAACTCATCATTGATTTGGGGGAGGTTGACTCGACCTAAACCTCGCGCCACCCACGTACCTCAAATGGTTCCTGACATCAGGCTATCATGCCCACCAAACCGGAGCAGCTCCTTGTACCTAACGGTATAAGATGAATTTTCATCAATCATCATCACCATCAACATCACCATAAACAATTACAACCAAGGACCCACATATCAGAATTCAAAGGAATCCTACCTTCATCACCCTCCGTCAGGAGGCAAAACATGTTATTATTTCACCTGTCGCTGAGCGATATTCAATTAATTTCTGGAGGAGTTGGGGTTGGACCATCAACTTGGCTGCTCTCGAGCTGGCCACGTTGATGGATGGGATTTGGATGGAGACCAACCGAAGCAACACATGTTTTGACTCTAGCCATTCCTAAAAATAAATATTCATAGAAATAACTCACAAAATTAACGATTCATAGTCAAATCATTAACCTAGAAACTTGTGCATCTTGAATTGAATTTGTCTATAGAGAATTTCATGTACTTGTAATTAATTGTCCCATTGTATTAGCACATCATCGACTTGTGATGAAATAGGTTTCCTCCAAAAGAAAATGTATTTATGAAAACGGACATGCTAACGACATCTGGTGAAGAAAAAATCGATCCAGTTTGTTTACAGTAGGCATCTGTAATAGTTGAAATTATATCGAGATTCTAGAGCGTATACACAGAGGTCATTAAAATCGTCTAGGGCGAGAGAGGATTACCCTTTTTTAGGCTTAAAAATAAACATTGAATTTTGTCAACCAATTGGATCTAAACAAAAAGCTATAAAATTTTGAATAACCAATCAGTGAACAGAAAGGCGTGTGTCTACGAAAGACAAAGAAATGAACTTTGGACTTAAAATTTAAACTTTCTTTAAAATAGATAATTAATTACATTTCCATTCCCACAGAAATTAGAGGTGAACGCACTGTAGTGTAAGCATCGACTTTCAAGGTGACAAACTCCTGGGAATGTTTAGAAAAACCGATACATTTATGAGATAGCGAACCATAGGAATCGAGTGCCTTGAAGGTTTACAAATTGAAAGACACACACGCGAAAATGCAATGGAAAAATTATAAACGTGATAGTATAAAAGAATGACGGTAAAACGAAAGAAAGTTGCTGGCAGAATTTTCAACTGTAGTGCAATTATTTATGATAGAGATAGGGTGTCAAGTTCGATAAAAATCGTACTAAAGAGAGGTGAGAGTGTTGGAAACAATGGAAACTAATCGTTATCAATTTAAGATGAAGTGGACATATTGGTAAATTAATTTTGAATGAAAATCTCGCAAAAAAAATAGAAATCTTAGAAAAGTGCAGCGACCGAATGGAAGGATAATACAGAGACTTTGAGCTGCTACAAAGGTCCTAGGGACATGAAAATTGAGTATCAGAAGAAGACAGTAAAACTAAACATATAGCGATAGATTAAATTCAGGAAACGTAGGCATTTTACATAATTATCAGGGTAGATAGATATTAGAGTTACACAAGACTGCAGAAGAAGTGACATGAGATAAAAGGTTAACAGTCTTATGTGTATTTTAAAGGGTAAACAATCGAAATTCGAACATGATTTTTGTTTACGTTAAGGTAATAACCCATTAGAAAAGCGATTAAGTTTAACGTTGGGCTTATGAGATATTTATTTAAAGCAAAAGATATTAAAATTAATAGGTTTGAAATTAAATTAAATTTACGAGTCTAGTACCAAAATTTTAAACGTAAACAGATGTCAATGCATATGTTTTATGTGAATCCTGGTATGAGAAAGATAGAAAATTGGGCGGAGATTGAATAAAACAATAAAAATGACAGATATCCCAGGGTCAAATTAGGTATATCTCCCATAGAAGTGTGGAAAATTATATATTAATTAATAATAAATGAAGTATGAAATTTTCCTGGAGACCACACACATCGAGAAAAGTGAGAAAAAAATAAAGAAAGGGTAAAGAACGGTGGTAAGGAATGATCCAAGTGGAGAAAAGCGATACAATTCTAAGTTATCCGTGAAATTAATAAATACGACTTGGAAAATAAGTAATTATAGAGTTATGAGAAATAACATAAGAATAAAGAAGAAAATTGTGCAGGAAAACGTCGCGAATAAAAGAAAATCCAAAAAAATAAGGAAAAACTTAAATCTGCGACATAAAGAGAGAAGGTACGGGTGAAAATGGAAAAGCTCACATAGGTGACAATAAAATTAAGTAAAATTTAGACAAATCGAAATTCAAAAATGCATAGTAAAGATTTCGACATGGATTTAACCATTTCTCGCACGAGATGCATAAAATTGAGATCTATATATATGTTATTGAGGACGGACCTATCGCGAATTGAGAAAAAAAAGGAACGCAAAATCATGAGATTTTAACTACATTTTGTATGAACAGAGGACAAAGGAAGCTTGGGCGATTAACGCAGACTTACCCGATTCGGACCCTATCGAATTATGGACGTGAGATAAAAACTGACCTCCGCCCAGAGCCGGAAAACAGAAGATCGTATGTAGGCACAATTGAAATTAGGGGAAGGGTTGTTCGGATTTGCGAGTTGTTAAAAGATAGAGTTGATTATCAAAGAAAATTCAGATACGTCTTTTGGAACCTGAGAGGGGTATAAAATAAGGTACACACCAGTTTTGGGACAGTCGTGCCGGGGATTTGAAAAGTTGTTACGTGGCAGTACTACGTTCTTTGGTAGGATTAACAGTGAAAAATCTTTAAGTGTTAAATTTCAAATAGGTCCCTGGACTTAGAGAATTTAGTGAAATGTACGAGTACTAAAAATCAGTAAAATTTTAATAAGTCAGTTCAATTTAATCAAACAGTGTTAATAAGAAAAATATAGTTTAAACTCAGTGCTTAAAAGTGTTACGTGAAAAGTGGAAAAAGCTATTAGTGAAATATTTAAATTCTAAAATAATTATTTCATTCAAAGTGAAAACATTCAAATTCAATTAAGAGTTTTCGGAAATCTAGAGTGAACGTGATCGCGAATTGATATTTAAAGATAGATTATAATTTAGTAACAATTTTGTAAAAAAAAAATATATATATATTAATAGGAAATACGTACATCTTAGCTTAAAAGGAAACACAATTAGACAGTTCGAAAAGTAATATCAATGATCAGATTTGATTAAATTTAATCCCTTTGTGATTTTATTGTTCAGTTAAAATAAGCGCGAAGAGAATTCGGAAGGATTAAAAAAAAAAGTGAAAATTATAAAAATAAATATTGTCTATTTGTTTAAAAAGTAATAATGAAATAAATTTGAAAATAAAGGATCCATTGGATACTTTAAAGTTAAGTTTAAAATTAAAATAAACGTTACCTCTTTGTTTTAAAATAGTGTTTCGGGAAAAATAACAATAATCACTCCCCTTTGTTTCAAGATAAAAGTAATAATAATAATATGACCAGTTTAGATTTTGTATAAATAATAATATTAAATATCTTATCATTGTTTGCGATATATTTTGGAAAATATTAACCTCAGTCCCTACGTCAATCAACACTTACGAAAGCTAAATCAATACCTTAAAGCCGCGGTCAGATGAAAAAAAAATGGTAGTTAGAATCAATTTAATTAAGACTACGTTCTAAACAGCAAGTAGGTAGGATTTTGGAACCTTGATCGCAAATTTCGTGTAAACCCGAACGGATATATTTGCATGATCGATTAAGGTAGGTGAGTCAAAAGAAATCAAAATATAAAATAAAAATTCAGAAATCAAAAGACAACGTTCCTGAGAGCCGAGAGGGGAGAAAAGCCATAAGGGACAACATTCCTGAAAGCCGATGAGGGAGAAATCAAAAAAAAGTGAAATCTTATAATATTTTATATTTTATATATATAGGTTATAATTCGGTCCAGCCTCTGGTTGCGATATTTCAGCGACTAGATCTATCCCATGAATTAGGTACATATGATACCTATAATATAGTATAACTTTGTACCATTTCACATATAATGATGCATATACCACGAATACCTATTATCACAATTGTGTCATGCACAAATGTCTACTTCAAATACCTATTACCACATTCGTGTCAAAAACAAATACCTACTTCTAAACATCCTTTCAAAATTTGGTAAACCTTATTTACCAACATGTACTATGAAAATCCAAAAACGATAATGTATGATTGGCCTTCTAAACTATCAGCTGATGTAGATACTACGTAACTGATATCAGATACAAATATAACCCACAAAGAATTCATAAGACCTTAAAATAGGTCAAAGTCCTCTTAATTACACGAACTGCATTCCAGTCGAACTCTAAAATAAATAAAACATCGTGTCTGATAAGGGCAGGTTTCTCAAAGCTAGTTCTTCATGCCAAATCACAGCAAGCATGTTCATGTGTGTTTTATACACTGGCTAGAAGTCAAAATAATATCAATAAGAAAACATCCTAAATACCTAACTACGTACGTCAGAGATGAATAGCTCACTCAAGATACCTATTCGGTTAATTATGGTTCAATTAAGTCGCACATACTAGTTATGTGACCATATCCTAAGTGGCCAAATCTAAGTGTCATAATAATTTTGTACGTATGAGTACAACCTATTTCCACCCAATGTCAAATAACTCAGTCAAATTCAACCAGAAGAGGAGGGAGTGGTCACTCCTTATAAAACCCATCAACGAAAACAAAAAAAATGTGGTTGTCAGACCGCGATACCAAAACTGTCAAACAAACAAACAAATATATTACTTAGTATATCGTATTTATTCGTATTTCCTATTAGTATTTATGTATCGAGATATCGGACTCAGGACTCACAACCCTGGGATTTGAGATTCTCGGTTCCCAATGTTTCATTTGAGAAAATGTTACATTGTGAATTATAAAAAACGTATGTATACATATATATATTTGAATGTATAATCCACTGGGTGATGTGAACCCGCCTACAGCTGGTGTTTTAGGCCTAAGAATGGTCATGTCACATCGCTTCTTGGAGTGGTGGCAACCCTAGGAAACTTGTCATTACAACAACCGTGAGTATATGATTGTTCAGAAGACGAAACCGGTTCGCTTCAGTAGTCGTAAATCCGGAGGTGATGGAATTTGGAGTGTACTGGACCCAGGGGAGGTTCGATCGTAGCGCTAGAGGGTTGTGGATCTGGAGGTGTGGGAAAGCCTCGCAAGTACCTACCACTAGAGGCACCTGACGACGGTGTGAAAGTCTTATTCGACCTTGGTTCACCCGGTTACATTGCAGGAGGAGGCGCCAAATTTTTAGCAGCAATATTGCTTTCCGAGTTCGTCTTCGTACAAAATCGTAAACACTAACCATACTTACAAAAATTAAATCTACATGTATGTACCCCACAGGTCGTCGCAGAACTGGAGAGAATTTTGGAGAGCATATGATTCATAATTAATATTGTACTAACCTATATTCGATTGATTTAACTATATATGTATGCTATGACACTAAATTAAATGTTATGTATTTTCCACAGGCTTTACGGTTTCTAAAGGAATTAGAATTAGGAGATAGGTATTATCAGAAAAATTTTAGTTAGGTTGAATGATACCAGCGTTCGCAATATCTCGACGTAATCCAAACTCCTTACCCAATCACTAACCTGAAAAGAACCAAGGTTACCACAAAATGAAAGTAATTAAAATCCTATATCATAAATCAAAAAAAATTACACAACGTTTGATGGAATTTAATTACAATATAAATACGAAAATATTTGCGTTCAAGGCCGTAGATAACGTATTAAATTAGTTAAGTACATATGTCTATAAAGATATATAGTACAAGAGAGCTTTAAGTAGCTTTCTGTAGTTATCAAAAAAAATTAAGGGTCCAATTTTCACGGAGGCTTATGTGTTGTAGGGGAAGAATTTTCCAACCCTACGAACACATATGTAAAGCCTTAGAAAAAAAAATAAATATCGATCATAGCCAAGAGAGAAGAAAATTCTATATTGTTTTAAACAAAAAAAAAAGGGGAATTATATAAATATAAACACCCCAAAAAGGTGAAACATTACAGACTGCAGTAACCAGAAACGTTTTGGCGGGAAAACAAGGTAGGGAAAAGGTAGTTAAAATTAGGGTAATCGGTCATTGTCTTATTTTAAATACAGAATGTAACACGCCTCATCTAAAAGAACCAAAGTTACCACAACAAAAAATAGATCCTACAATGAATTAATCACTGTCGAAACAAAAAATTGATACAACGTGACATATTAATTCGATAAGATTGAAGGGTCGACGTGCCGCGAGAAGTTACAAATCAGACAGGAGAAATCTTAGCCCTCACGAAGGGAGAAGGTAGAAGCAATCGTTTTACGCGGGAGAGGGTAGGGTCATTTCAGCGGCGGCCGTGATCAGGAGCCACGGAAGAAAATATACACTAGATACCTCATAGTAAAACATTAAAATCGTTACAATGGATAACGCGTCGGGTATTTACAAATATGCCACCGGGACTCCAGCGATAAATAAAACACTTTCGTTTATAATTTGTGCTGAAAATTTATATAAATATATAAATACTCGTAGGGCAGTGAATATTCTAAAAATAAAACAATGTTTTTTTACTAGATTTCTCCATTATTCTCGGCCTCAGTGGTCAAGGGGGAAGATTCTCAACTAGCAATCCGAAGGTCGCGTTCAAATCCTAGCGTGCGCAAGTAATTTTTTTTTATCAATTTTTTTATTTCATAAATTACTTATTTAAAATAATATATAGGTTTAGTTCCAGAGAGGAAGATACTCTCAGTATAGTGTTAAGACCACAATTCAGAATTGACACTTGTGTTTGGTGACCAGATCTGAATAGCCAGGTACTTCCCCATCTTCCTATTTTCCATTTCCTTCCCCTCCCCACTACCATCACATCAGCCTCACAACATACCCCAATTGGGGACACCATAATCTCACTGGCTCCAGACAGTTGGGACCAGTTGGGGCTCGTATGCGGTTTCACATAAACCAAATAAATTTAAAAAATTCCACTACTATTTACTACTTTATTTTTCCAAAAAAACACAGATAAAAATATTTGTCAAATACTTTTTATGCTTGTTTTACTATGTAGTACATATTAATATATTGTGCATAAATATTAATCATATTTTGCGTTCATCGAGTTAATTTTTTTTAATATTGTGGTTACTATCAGTTCTTACTTATCAAACGGATACCGCATGAATGTGTGAAAAATGTTTAAATATATACTTGGTTATTTAATCACATAAGGATAAAGTAAGAATTTTCCTCTTTTGACAAACCTAACCTATCCTAACACAATAACTAGCATGAGGGAATAGAAAATTTATTTATTTTTAATAACAGTATGAGTTATTTGGTTTAATAATATAATTTAATTTTAAACTAGTTCAGAAAATGAAAAGCTACCCTACAGAATGAAAACTAATATCCGAAGACGGAAAAAGAAAAAGAAATAATAATGCTCAGGAAATCACTATTTTTAAAACAAAACCTACCCGTATGACTTTTTTATATAATGCCATTTAAAATACAAATTGAAAATCTTATTTAAGGCTTTAAGATTATAATGGAGAATATTAAATTCATTGACAGAAGTAATCATTGATAAGATAGTAATGTCATCGGCAAACGATGGTATGTTTACTCCTTCAAATATTGCTAAAACTATGTTGTTGATTAATATTTAAAACATTACAGGTTGCAAGAGAGAACCCTGTGGGACTCCACTTGTAGCCGCAAATGGCTATGAAGTGTAAACTGAAAAATTACTGAGATTTTTCTCGATAACAAGTACTTTTGAACCAGTTTTAAATGCTTTCGGCTAAGGTAAACTCCAAAGAAGTAGAATAATGTTGCCTCATACACAACCTGAACCTGAACCCGAACAATCTGATAATTACTATTATATAATAGTTTTTATAGCACTGTTTTTGTGAAAAATCGCCTCAAGTGCGCTAAATCATCTCTTTAAGAATATTACGAAATTTGGGAACAGAGCATCACAACACACTAGGTTAAAATTCTCGGAATGGCCTCTCATTTATTTTTAGTTCAGAAACTAGTTTTGATAAAAAAAATGAAAAAAGATTCTTTTAGAATAGGCTACCTACCTACAATAACACGTGTAAAGCGCGCTATACTGACGCAAATTGTTAAGTAGTACTAGGCTATTCAGATATAGTCACGTAACGAAAGCTTTTTCTAGCAAATTTGCAATTCTGAATCTTACTAATAAGGTACTGAGAGTATATACATCGGATATACATCCGATAGAGGTTAGAACTCTTAGGTTAGAACAAAGAACAATATCAACTAATCCATAATGTAAAGTACCCGTTAAAATACTTTTTTTCCCACCATGCAACTTCTGGGTTCAGAGACAACTTTTTATTTTTTTAGTTTACCGCTCTGCCATGGAGGTCGTTGAAGAATTCAAAATGAGTTAGCAATACCAAAAAAACAATACCTGTGCCTGAAGCTGTGACTAGGACACACGCAATGGCAACAAGTGTCCATTTCGAAATACCCATCTGGAAAAAAAACAATGATCGTGTTAAATAAGTGGGAATATTTTTTTTTTCAAGATATTTACTTGTACAACAATATAAACATATTAACAGAGTAATAATTCATTTAGTATCATTTCATTCCCATAATTATGTATCTTTATTTTTATTTAAAGATCTGATGTACCTACCGCCATAAAATGCTATGCTTGTGTGAATGGGGGGGGGGTTGTTTTTATTTAATTATTAAGAAGGTTAATTACTGTTGTTTTTTTAAACATATTTGTTATGTACACAATATATTTCTTAGTTTAAGTAATTTTTCTTAGTTAATGTTCGGTATACTTTTTTAGTTATGTTGTGAATTGTTGCATCCGTGACTGTTTACGATTTACAGCTTCAGATGTACTTGTAAAATAGACTCTAAATATTATACACGGTACCGGAAAACTCGTAGTACACTAAAAATACGTATATCGTATATGGAGTCGATTTTTTGATACAACTTTTTTTTTTATTTAAGCTTTCGTTTTCGAGTAAATCGAATCGGAAGTTGGAAGTTTTGGGTCAGATTTGAAATGGAAATGTTACGAAAAGTGATGAAAAAAACTATGTTTAATAGGTTACGTTAGATTAGGTTTAAAGATCTTTTTTCATCACTCTAAATTACTTTATTTCAAAAGTGTGTTGAATTGCCACTCTCTTGAGTTGCCATTGAACCACATTTTTAAAGGTACGAAATCCCCGTCTTTCAAATCCCTGATATTAATTTGTAATTAATACACTGGGATTTGAAAGATTCCATTAATGTTTTTTTATTATTTTGTTAATTTATCTACACAACAGACAGAGGGTTACACAAAAAAAATCAACCGTCCAATAAAGGTGTATACAAAAATGTACAACGATAAGTGGATGTGTAAAACAATAAAAACAAAAACAACAACAAAAACAACGAAAACAACATAAAAAACAGACAATAAAGTTTGAGATGTGAAGTAAAGTTAAAACAATATATTCAAGAAATTTTGTGATGTTCTAAGAGTTATCGTTACCAGGTATTTTAAAAATTTATATCGTTTCGATAAATAAATTAAATGGAGTCAGTCTTATTTTAAATAACACATTCTTGTAACTAACTAATTAACCATCGTGTCGTTTCCCGGGAGAGGTAAGCAGATAAGATACACCACTAAACAACTCTGTTTCGGCTCACACTCCTTGCTTTAGTCACATTCATATATCGTCTCATACACACTCATAAATCGTCTTGACGTTAGGAGAAAAATTGCAATGGTATTAGTAGCACACAAGCTGCAAAACGGGCAGATTTGCAATCCTGATGTTCTGAAAAAATTGTCACTTTATGTCCCTGATAACTTCACCAGAGCGAGGCAACACAAGATGTTCATTTTTCCTAGAGGTAGGACCAACCTACCAATGATCATGCCTCTGGGGAGAATGACCTCACTATTAAACCTTTCTTCCGAAATTGACATTTTTCAATCGAATCTCAATCATTTCAAGAGCGAAATAATGGTATTCTTTAGCACCTGTCATTATTAATGTACCTATTATATTATATAATTAATGTTATTATAATTAAGCTATTAACTACAAATTATGAAATGTAATTGGTTATATATGTAAACTGTTTTTCACAATAAAAATAAAAATAAAATAAAATATGTTATTCTGACTTTACATGACGTATTTCAAGTAGGTATAAGAAAAAATTATTCAACTCACTAAAACGCTACCCAAATATCGATGGCCCAGTATTAAACTGAAACAAGTCCAAAAAACCATAATAATTTAATATAGGTATCAAAAGATTCGCCAAAAACGGCTCTTCCCAGTTTAAAATAAAGTCAATAAAAACGTTGACTCCTTGAGTCGAAAAACCTGTTTGAAAATATCTAGATGTATCCAGTTTTATATACATATATTTAAAATTGATGATTGTGTCCGTACATTTTATTAAAATTTTGAAATTTCGGTGAAAATTGTAAAAAAATTTCACATTCGCATACATATTTAGATAAATGAAGAAAAATGTCTGATATTGAATATTGCTAATTTATTGAGAATATCTTCAAATCATTCATAACCCGGTTAAAAACGGGATTACTCGCTTATAACGAATGAATTGATAGGTTTCCTAATAAACTTTTAGTAAAATACAAACGTATTATGATGGTGTAAAATCATTATTTTTCCGCATTTCGTCATTGTATATTATTAAGGTGCATGAACACGTGTTTACGATATGTAAGAAATTTACTATTAGCTTATCAGGAAAGGGCCTGAAATCCCGTTTTAAACCGGAATACCAATAATTTGAAGAGATTTTTAATAAGTTAGAAATATTCATTTTTCTCCGTGCATGCGCAAAAACAAAATATTTATTCAAAACGATAGATTTGGACTTGTACTTTAATACAGGGCCTTCGATATAGTACGCATTGTTATTGAAGATCAAGATTTTCAAGGCAATCTGCAATATATCCACTATTCGTTGACCTTTGGCATTAAATTTTCACCCAATATATGTGTTTGTAATATATTTAAATTACTTCTGTAAACACAATTTAATTTTACAAATCTTAATGTTGTTTAGAACCTCGAATTGGTCGACATTGGAAACATTTTGTTTAATTTGTTTCATACAAAACTCTAAAATCAAGAATTTTAAAACTCACCAAACCCATCTTAGCGGATTTTTCCTTCAACTGAAAAAATATTCTCAAAAACTGAACAAAATATTGAACTACACGAACATTTTTACACAAACAATAATAATAATAGCATTAATTATTATATTTAATCCTTTGCAACCCTTTGGGAAGCAACATTAAATGACCGGTTCTATCTCGACCGCAAGCAGATGAATACTAAACTTTATCGGCGAAGCAATAAAAAACTATACATAAAAGACGTCATTAAATTAACGTTGGATGTGGTAAATTAACCCACCGAGTTGGTAATGAACTTGAAATTAAATCCACAATTAACTTCTCAATTCGCACATGTCTTTATAGTTAAATATGTTGACACTTAAATGTGTTTAGCAATGTATTCTTCATTATTGTTTTTTAATTGACTGAACGGAGCGAAGTCCTGTTTTAACCAGACCGTTTGGCATCTCGTATGTCTGTTAATTTGTTTGTACCTACCGTTTCTGTTTCAAGGTGGGGTCCGTGTTGGATACTGCCTTTCATCCACAAATAAACCAATCACCTTTCATCCCGCCAGTATTCGCATAAGCGTGGATACCATAGATCCATAAATATACCACTCTCTATACCAGGGATGGCCAACAGGTCGACCGCGGTCTACCGGTCGACCGGGAAGCTGATTTAGGTAGCCCGCGAGAGTAAAATAAAGTGAATAGGAAAATATGACAAAATAACATTATTTTGAGATGTATTCGCGCGAATGACTGAATAAGGTACCTACTCACGCAATGGCAGTATCGTTGCGTGCGTGTGCGTGTGCGTGAGTCAGTCAACTAAATGCGGCTCGCCTCGCTCCGCGCGCAGGTAAGGTATATCGCTGTCTCTTTTCTTTTCATTATGCATGGTTTTTTTGTGACTTTGTTTCGTGGGTAGCTAGCCTGGCCAGTACCTACTAGTGTCGACTTGAGTGCGCACGGATCACATTGAACTTGTTATGTGGCGATAATAAAAATAACGTAGGGACTTGAACTGAAATTGTGACTTTGTTTTTTATTGACTATTCACTATTATAAATATCAGAATGAGTGGGCCATCTGTTCAAGTGCTAAAAAAAGTAAGACTTACCATTATCACAGTGAGTAGGAAGAGGATTTTTTTGTTATGGTCGAGGACAAATGTGCGTGTCTAATTCGCAACTCAAGTGTAGCGTTACCGAAAAGAGCAAATGTTGAAAGGCATTTTAAAACTACACATTCCAAATACGCCAATGATTTTCCGTTTGGCAGTGAAAACCGAAAGATAAAAGTACGCGAATTAAAAAGCAAGTTAAGTACACAACAATCTTTTTTTACTCGAAATCAAAAGCTGCAACACTGACGTCATTCACTGTTACAGAAATATTGATAAGACGTAAGAAACCTTTCGAAGATGGTGAAATGATTAAAGAAGCCATGCAGAGAGCTGGAGAAGCGTTTTTTAATGACTTTAAAAATAAGAAAAAAATTATTACAGCAATAAATGACATTGCAATGGTCACGAAACACAGTAATGCGACGCAGTGAAAATTTGGAACAATTACTTAATGAAGACTTGCAGAAATGTAGTTTCTTGTCACTACAGTTTGATGAATCCACCGATGTAACCGACATTGTGCGTTTTTGTGTTTTTGAAGACATGACGGTAAAAGAAGAGTTACTAACGATAATTCCATTGAAAGGGCAAACCAGAGGTGAAGATATCTATAGATATTTTAAGTGTTTGCATGAAATTTGCCTTTAAAGTAGTTAATTCTATTCGAGCCAGAAGTTTGCAAAGGCGACTATTTCGAGCTCTTCTTGAAGAGACTGAATCCGAAAACTCAGATCTTTTGCTACATACAGATGTCAGGTGGCTTAGCCGTGGTGCCTTTTTGAAGAGATTTCAACAACTACCAGAAAACAAAACATTTATACATTCGAAAGGAGAAAATATACCGGAGCTTGAAGATGAAAAATGGCTTATGAAGCTGGCCTTCCTTTGTGTGGCCTTGCTTCGTGTTTGCAAATCGCAGTTACTTCGTACACTCCCAAATATGATAAGCTTGTGGAGAATATGCAGTGTCAAACATTCACCCTAAAACGTAAAGCTGAATTAAAAAAAATTATATGTTACATTGCATTAATAAATTCTTACAAATTTATCACAAAATAGTTTTTTTTATTTTTTTTATTTTTATTAGGTACAATATTTTTTACAATTCAAGGTTTTCAGTAATGTAGGCCTCACTGGGTGGCTTCCCCGTGCTGAGGCCTTCATTTTATAATATAAAAAAAACTACATAATACATTTAAAGAGAAAAATTATACATTTAAAATTAAAAATACATAATAATATATTTAAAATTTTTAAAAAAAATAGTACATTGAAAATAATCTTGTGTGTTTGTGAGTGATGTGTGTTTATATTGGTTTTGTGTGTTACGTGTAGGTTTTATTTTTATTTTATGCTATGAAATTTTGGTAATATTGTCTTTTTTGTTCTTTAATCCATTTTCTAATTTTGTGTGTGAATTTATTTTTATTTTCCTCAATTTTAATATCAAGTTTTAAACTGTTGAAAGCTTTTATTGCGTGGTATTGGCAGTGTCTTTGTCCAAAGCTTGAATTTACTGTCGGAGTTTTTTATGTTTTCTTTGTACGCTTGTCTAACTGGTCTGTTAGTGTTATTTTGTGTATGTTGAAATTTATTTTTTTTGTCAAAAATGTAGTTTAGTAGTGTTTTAACGTATAATTGGCGTATATCTAGTACGTCACAGATGTTGAATATTTGGTCTGTATCAGTCAGTCTATGTTTTTTTAGTATTATCTTTAAGATCGTTTTCTGTGCGGTTTCTATGTAATTGATTGCTGAGTTTGTTGCTCCTCCCCAAGCATCCCCAAGCAATAATTCCATATTCTATTATTGATTGGCAAAGTGCCAAATATATTGTTTTCAATTGTTTTATTTTATATATGTTTCTTATGTTTAGGAAAATGTGTATTGTTTTGAGAAGTTTATTTGTGATTTGTTTGATGTGAGGTGTCCATCTAAGGTTATGGTCAATTACGATTCCTAGATACTTTATTTGTTCTGTTTTTTCTAGAGGAGGGCAATCGCAGATGTTGGTGTTTAAACATTCGTGTATTTTTATGGTGTTTGTGTTGTTTTTTGGCTGTCCCGTGCTATTTATACTGTATGTTGTGAATTTTGTCTTTGATATGTTAAGTGTAAGTATGTTTGAGTCTAGCCATGTTTTCACTTGCGAGATTCCCAAATTCGCTATGTTATATACACTATTCCAATCCTTAGATTTGAAGAGTAAAACTGTGTCATCAGCATAGCTAACTATTTCACCGTCTATTTTCATGCTGCAAAGTTCATTTATGTAAATAGTAAAAAGAACGGGCCCTAGTATGCTTCCTTGTGGAACTCCATATGTAATCGGCAGTGGTTTACTAGTATGGTTGTTAATTTTGACTTGTTGTGTTCTGTTACTCATATAACTTTTTAATAGTTGAAGTTCCTTGCCTTTGATACCCATGTTTTCTAATTTTTTAAAAAGTGAATTGTGGCAGATTGAGTCAAAGGCTTTAGCTAAATCTAAATATATAGCTATGCATTTGTACCCTTGATCTAAGTTGCTATGTATATAATCTATTGTACGTGCCAAAGCTTCTTTTGTGCCTATTTTGTCTCTAAATCCATATTGGTTATCCGAAATTAATTTGTTTTCTTCTAGGTATTTTATAATTTGGTTTTTTAATACTCTTTCGAAAATCTTTGAAAGCGAGTTTAACAGAGTGATTGGTCTATAGTTAGTTATTTCCATTTTGTCTCCGGATTTATAAATGGGGATCACTAGTCCTTTTTTAAGAGTACTAGGAAAGCAGGAGTGTGTTATACTAAGGTTGATTAAGTGTGTTATAGGTTTTAAAATTTCATTTTTTAATATCTTAATGCAATCCGTTGTTATCTCATCTAATCCAGGAGCAATTCGGTTTTTCAATGTGTTTATTATTTTGTTAATTTTCTCTTCCGAGGTTGTTTTTATTGTAAATCTGTGTTGTGTCGGGTTTTTATTGATATTTGATCTATTTGTTTGTGGAAGTGTGTTTGTGTTATACAATTTGCGGTTTGCTAAAACTTTTCCTATATTTGCGAAGAAGTTATTCACATGATTTGCTATAGTTTCTGTATTTTTATTGGCATCTAATTTTTTTGAGTTAATATTTAGATTTTCAAAAGTATTTTTCTGTTTGTATTTTTGTGTGTATGTAACTACTTTTAATATTTTCCATAATTCCTTTGGGTTATTTTTTTCTTTTTTAAGTTTTTCTCTGTAGTACAATTCTTTAGCCACTCTAATAATTTTCGTGCAGATGTTTCTATATCTTTTATAGTAGTTAAGTTGTTTCATATTTTGTCACTTTTAAACTCTACCTTGCAGTCGACCGCAAGAAATAATTTTTAACTCAAATAGACTGAACAGGTCAAAAGTTTGGCCACCCCTGCTCTAGATCGATATCTTCGGGCTTTTTCGGCTTTTTATATTCAAAAAGTTTATACAGTACTTAACCACAGATATTCAAGCAGTACTTACCGTGCGGAGCGGAGCAGTAGACAAGGTAGAAAAAAACTCAAGGCCATTTTAAAAAAGATGCAACCACAGACAATATAATTGCTCTCTTCCTACTCCATTCATTCACTAGCTAGGGAATAATCAATATTATGGTACCCACCTGCATTAAAAACATTCCAGCTTAGCCCAGTGAACGAATTTCTGATTCCCAGCCAGGCGTTGCGAGTCAAACCACAGCTAGGTAAGCCCTTCATCATTGCACAAGCAACATTTTCCGCTTTTGTAAAAATGTGAAATATTATGTCATGTCCTCAATATGTATGATTTTGATACCAAGCCGGGGTCTCCTCCAACTTTGGAGCCCTACGAAATATTTTGTAAATTATTTTCAAAGCCTTTTGTCCACAAGGTGTATAATATTCTCCAATGAGTCTCCAAAGATGCCTCAAGGAACTTATTTCATATCGGGATTTTACCTGTGGAGTTTGTTAAAAAAAAAAATAGGTCCCTAGCCGGGGCCCCCTACCCCGAGCTTGGGGGTCCTAGGCCAGGGCCTCTCGGGCCTGGACGAAAACTGGCCCTAACTATTGTTACATTTATTATTTTTTCCCATATATTTTTTGTTCAGTATTTTGTCTTGGGGGCAGCTAATCCCCCACCCCTGAGTGATTGGTCTCCTTTTTTCCTTATTTCATATCTTGTTTCATCCCTACATATATGACCACCCAATACCAACAAACATCATTCATTTCGTTTCGTTTCAAATTCATTTACAGGCCATAATTCGTGTGCATCAAGCTGTAATTCGGAAACAGTTTCGGATGCAACAAATACATTGATATACAATAATATAGCCGAATTTGAGTGAAATATACACTAACGGGAATTATTATTGCAACGACAAGACAGCATTTCTAAAATATTTCTTAACTGAAAAAAATTGTTTTTATTAGACCACTGTGTAGAGATGGTACATCTATTGAAAAATGAGGAAACCATTTGCTGTGTAAAAAAGTGATCTCAGTGAAAGTCGAAGTTACGAAGACGTGAGAAGTTTAAAAAAATCCTCTTTTAACATATATGTATATCTCTTCAAAATGGCTACACTTTAACCAGTAAAAGCTCGGGGGTTTTTGCAAATTGGCCGAAATGTAGCAATATAAGCTCCAGTGATGATGTCTTCTGAAGAAGAAACAACTGTCAAGCTTAACCCTTTCAGACCACAAAACAGAACACAAGACTCAAAAAATGAGTATTGCTTATTTAGTAAGAATGTCTTAAAATTCTTAGTAATTCGGTTTAACACGGGATTGCAGATTGAATTAACAGGTTTTGCGAAAATATTCGGTTTTTCATGAGCACGTGTTCTCGTATCGTGATATATGTTTGCAATTTTTTAAAACCTTATGTGGAAATCTGTTACATGATATTTATTTGAAAATTACTATAGATTTCAGACATTTTTGTGTTTTAAATAATTATTATTGTGTTTAATTTCGACCAAATTTTCACTACCGATTTTATTTTTAAAATATGTTCTGAACGTATTTTTTTAATGATTTTTACGTATTTTTTTGTAATTTAGTATATTATTATATTTTTGGTTTACGTGTGCGATTTGTCATTTTATGTGAAATACGCCATCTGAGACTAATGTCCTTTCAAATGGAAGTAGCAATAACTTCTAAGCCATCAAAAATATGAAAAAAATTCGAATCACTCATCCAATTGTCATTCAGCATCAAATATTATGCTCTGGCACTCTCAATTCTATGTTTTTATTGATACATTTGTATTTTTTTTACAAAAGATTATTTGGTAATGTGGGCCTTACTGGATCTTATTTGAATTTTATAAGACGCAATTTATACGAGTATGTATTTAAATAAAATGGACTGAATTGAAATTAACTGAAATGAAAAGTACAGAAATAACATAAAATGATAAAAATATAATTATTAAGGTCTGAAAAGGATTAATATAACTCTACCTGGTAGAACTTTTACAATCGTATTTGATTTAAACTTTAGGTATTCATAATAATTAACTAAATTCTATGAAATAACTAATCTATCAGTAATATAAATAAAAATTTAAATGGTCGTTTGTTCAAAATTTTAAATCTCCGAAAGTTCTTGAAATTTTGACATAACGTTGCATTAATAAAATAAATAAAAACATCCTCCCATCTTTCAAGTATCTAATTTATTTGAGCGTGATGAGTTATTATAATAAACATCGAATAAATGCAGTTTCATGGACTTAACTTTAATATTTTAAACTTAATATTATTTATTATACTATGACATTTAAAACAGCAAGTACTTAAAGCAAATTGACAAGTTCGTTGGTGAAAATTCACCAGATTTCGGATACAATCATCGGAGAGTTTTCGCCTCATTGAGGGTTTTAAGGTTTCAAGTGAACATACTTATGACACGAGTACACGATCTGATAATCGGACTTATAAAATGCTTTTTTTACGTTAAAAATATTGTATTCCTTTTGCGATCGTATGATTATAATATTTTCTATTGATGTTTAGAGCAAAAATAGAGAGACACACTTTTCTCATCCCAAATTTCTAAAAAAACCTCCAGTGGGTCTTCTCTCATCGACCGTCGAAGATTTGGTGACTTGTTCCAAGGCTGGCTCTACTCGTATGGTCTGCCCTGTGGAAAATATTCCACGTCGAGGAGAATTAGTCCGCCTTTCGGGTTCACGGTCAGTTCCGTCGGAGATAATCCGCCGGTTGTCCGAAACCGTCGGTGAATTGGTGACTTGTGCCAAAGCGGGCTCTACTTGAACAGTCTGCCTTGTGGAAAATATTCCACGTCGAGGAGAATTAGTCCGCCTTTGGGGTTCACGGTCAGATCCGTCGGAGATAATCCGCCGGTTGTCCGAAACCGTCGGTGAATTGGTGACTTGTTCCAAAGGGGGCTCTACTTGAATAGTCTGCCTTGTGGAGAATATTCCACGTCGAGGAGAATTAGTCCGCCTTTCGGATTCACGGTCAATTCCGTCGGAGATAATCCGCCGGTTGTCCGGAATCACCGGTGAATTTGTATTCGCCTCACTGAGGATTTCAAGTGAACATAATATTAATAAAAGCAAACTCTCAAAATTATGCCAAATTTCAGCAATGCTATAATTAAAAAAAACATTTCTGTGACTTAGAATTCGTACAAACACGTCATTATTTTAGTTATGGCACTTTAACTAGATAATATGCGCAATTATGTGTAGAGCTTTCTTTCTTTGGATATTTTGTAGAGCATCGTTTTAGTGAAAAATCGCCGCAAGGGCGCTGGAAATACCTAAATAGAAATGTGTCGCTTAACAACATACCACGAGTTTGTTTTCTGTAGTGCTTTAGAAATATTATAAAAAATAAAATCTCACTTAATTTTACAGAGACCCTTGCTTTTGTTGTGGTGTACCTACTAGAAGGATATTATATTTGTAAACATTATTTTTTTATGAAGCTGAAGAATTAACAAAAAATATATACACCACATTGTCAACTTGAAACGCGACTCTAAATTTAAACGTCACTTCGCACCCAGAATCTTTTGGCATTTGCGGGGACTGTGAGCAGGTATTCCAAACTTGTTCAAAACTTTCGATGCTAACGCAATGAACTAATACATTCAAAGTGTCCTCTTTAAAATGATTTGCCAATATCTATTCTATTTTATCAATGTGCCTGTGCAGTACCGTTACAAATAATTATTGTCCTGTTCGTGTTGTGTGTGCATATTCATTATTTACACTTAAATGATTTTTTGTAAGCCCACAAAAAATTACAGGAAAAAAAAGTTTATAAAATATAGTTAAGTTGAGAGAGGGGCGACAAAATTACAGGAAATATAAGTTTATAGATATAGCTTAGTTGAAAGACGGGCGAAAAAATTGCAGGAAATTTAAGTTTATAAATATAGTTTAGTTGAAAGAGGGGCGACAAAATTACAGGAAATATAAGTTTATAAATATAGTTTAGTTGAAAGACGGGCGAAAAAATTACAGGAAATTAATGTTTATAAATATAGAGTTTAGTTGAAAGAGGGGCGACAAAAATTACAGGAAATTAATGTTTATAAATATAGTTTAGTTGAAAGAGGGGCGACAAAAAAGGAATGAAATTGATAAACCTAATTTCCCTTTTTCTATAACCCTTAAAATGTTAACTGAAATGCAAACCGCAATAATTTTGTTATGGACCTTTAAACATGTTTATAAAATCCTTCAACACTAGAAAACTGAACAATTTTATAGTTTTTGCTTTCATATAACCAATTATTATTAATCGAAGATGTATTTTTTTCCCAACCAATTTAAAAAAATATATTATTATGCGTACATTCCACATAAAACACATACATTATTTTTTTAATTATTCTTGCTTATCACTTTGTGCAACCAAATTTCAAATTTAATTGATATGACCAAAATGACAGTTGGGGTTTTCTCATCTTAACTTAGAGAAAAAACCTCTGGCGGATTTTCTCCCGTTGACCGATGTCGATGATTTGGTGACTTCCTCCAAATGGGGCTCTATGGTCTGTCTGGAATAAAAGAACCCACGATGAGAAGAATTACTTCTCCTTCTGCGATCGTCAGGAATTTTCAAAAATTTTGACTCTCTGTTTTCATACACCGGTCTTGTTGTGGTTGATCTAAATAATGATGATCTGATTCTCTCATTGTCTCTTTGACTTCTTCTTGTGTAATCAATTTTTTTAACTGTTGTACTTTTATAATCTGCTTTAGGTGAACTGGTTTCGAAGCTACTCAACTCTATTTTAAGATTACTTCTCATTTGATGTTTTGCTGCAGTCAGAGGCGATGGCTTCAATGTTGTATCAATCTTTGTATCTGACATCCTGCTTAATATTGCACGTGGTTGTATCCCGAAAACTGAGTCTATTTGCTTGTCTAAACTGTTAACTTGTTTTGTTTCCTTGTCTTCAATGTGTCTAGATTTTTTACTTGATCTGCTCTTTCTCTCGCGATTTTCTGGTATCTCACGGATTCTTGTATCAATATTTAGAATATCATTATTTCTTCCATTTTTATCATCTTTGAATTGACTTTTTTTCGAATTGCCTATACTTTGGACTTCTGTTTTAGAAACTGATCCATCATTTTTGGGGTTCAGTGATATTTCATGATTGGCGGCAAAGGGGTCAGCATCCGAGTTGAAAATTTTAAGATCAGAAGATAATACAATTGGAACTGATATGGAGTCATTTGGCAAATTAACAGCAATATCCGAGGAGTAAGATACAGGAACTGGTTTTGCAGCATTTGAAAAAAGAACTGCTACTTTTGAGGATACGGAGAGAGGACTTGCACCAGAAAAGTTTCTGAGGCCATATAACTCACCAAAATTTACTGTGGGATTATTAGTATCTTCATAATACCTTTTTTCATTCGAAGGTCTCTCCGTATATATATTGGTTGGTTTGTTTATCGTGTTTGGCCTTTCTGCCGGAATAGATAGAGATGGTGTGCGCAAAGTAGGTGTTAATCTGAATTAGAAAGTAAAATAATTAGTTTTTGAAGCACCACGTAAACCAGGCTTAATGATATTCACATACTATAAATTTAATTGTAAAAAATCGTGAAGAGACATTCTTTTTTGAGTTAGTTGAAATGTTCAACATTGTTTTGTTTTACTATGGCGAGCCAAAGACAGCTGCGCACACACGTGGCTTTACGCGTGATAAAGGATATTGAAAATGGATGTGTTCATGGCGTAGCTCAGCTAGCAATGTGTGACCACAAACAGATGCCCACGACGTCCACACTCGGCTGGCGCATCCGCTGCAGTCCACACGTGTGCCTAGGTCGTCACATACCCACGCAGCCGTGCGTAGCGTGCCCGTGGCCCACTATGTTTGAATATGTATGGCAGCTCATAGTGAACGAAGCTAAAGTGCTCTGCTGTACGTAGCCCGCTTTACAGTGTCACAATCGTGCACAGCTATCTGTAGCCCGCGTGTAATTTTCATTAATACTATAATGATTTTATTCTCACCTTTCTCCATTATTCTGTGATAATATTTTCTGCAACCCTTCAATTCCCCCTGAAATAAAAATTGGATTATATATATATATAATGATAGCAATCATTTTTTTTATTTATTTAATAGGTATGGGTACTAAATTAATATTTTAGTCTCCAGTGATGTTTTTTTTTTGTAAATCCTTATAAAAAATAATTATTCTTAGAATGAATATTTATTCACTTGATATCACTTGACCAAATGTCATAGTAGAACTCTAATTTACCTACAATTACTTTATATTAGAACATGAATTTAGTCAACCTTGTGAAAGAGGTGTATTAAACAAGTAACAACGATTCCCTTTCTCACTTGGAATTTGTAACGAACGTCAACGACAAATTTATGGAAATAATTTTAAAAAACTCACCTAATTTCTGCAGGTAATTGAGGAAGCTCGCTAATTCGCTTGATGACTTAGGATTATCCACAGCTTCTCCATTAACATCCTCGGGATTCTGAAATAAAAACATGCTTTAGAACTCAAATCGGTGGAATGAAAATATTATCGTGAAAAACAAATATTACAATTGCATTTTATTCAAAGTACTTTCGAAAATCATATTATACTTTGAAATATATGTTTTATCACAGATGTTCTCCAGTGTTGGTATTGGTGAAGACCTTTTTATTTTTACCTAATACTTTCCAAGGAAGTCTGGCGTTCTATCATATATCTCAATGATCAAGATAACAATAAAAATTTAGCATTTACCCTTATCTTTTCCTTTATCCCTTTCCCTGGTGGTGACTAAAAAGCACCCTTGTATAAATACAATTACACATTAAATAAATAAAAGAAATGTTTTTTATAAGTAAATTATTTCGATACAATTTTTTAAGAGTCCTTACTAATTTCCCGAAACATTTTTTTTGTCGGTGCCTCCCCCTTTGCAAAGCAATGTAATATGTATAACTGCCCTGTTGTATGCTTCTTATATTCAACCATAAAGTATTAAAATTTGACGCTTTACCCTTTCAGAAGTAATTGGAGCGAATACTGGAGTAACGGCTCGCCATGGAACAGTAGTTGGCGTAGCAGTGGTCGGCGTGGCAGTAGTTGGCCTAGCAGTAGTTGGCGTGGCAGTGGTTGGCCTAGCAGTAGTTGGCGTAGCAGTAGTTGGCGTGGCAGTGGTTGGCCTAGCAGTAGTTGGCGTAGCAGTAGTTGGCGTAGCAGTAGTTGGCTTGGCAGTGGTTGGCCCAGCAGTAGTTGGCGTAGCAGTAGTTGGCGTAGCGATAGTTGGCGCATGAGTGAGAGTTCCCCCAATTCTACATGAAAAATGAAAATATTTAATGCAATTTTTTGGAAAAACAGTGATAAAAATAATATTACTTTCTTTATACGGAATTTGAAGTTTGGTGAAGGTTTGTGTAATTCCACACGACACATATAAAATAGATTTTTTTTAAACAGTGGTATAAATCCACTTGTGCATACTATGCCAAGTTTGCAAAAAGGTTTCGAGTGATATAGAACCTAAAAATGTGGGATAAACTTGGAAGACGGATTCATTGGCTTTAAGCCGCAGTACGCAGTTTTATATGTTTCCACATTAATATTTTGACGAAAGTTTTCCACATTAGAGTAAATAATATAGTGAATGTATATATGACACCAATCGCTCGGGTGGATAAAATAAAAACAATGAATAACCAATATAAATAAATCATAAATTAAAAGATCTTTACTGTGACACTTAAATATGGTAAAAAATAAATGCTTCCTTAGAAATACAGGGTTTTCCAATAAGAGGTGTTATTTTGATATTCAATCGTAAAAGATCAATGGTTTCGTTGCTTGTGTGGCACGTAGCGCCGTTTTGTTGAAAGTAAACGTTGTCCAGATCAATATCATCCAATTTCGGCCATAAAAAATCATTAATTATCTCTCGATAGCGCAATCCATTCACTGTAACTGTTGCTCCAGCCCCATTTTCGAAAAATTAAGGTCCAATGACTCCGTCGGACCATAAACCGCACCAAACAGTCACACGTTGAGGATAGAGAGGCTTTTCAACAATAACTCTTGGGTTTTCCGAGCCCCAGATGCGACAATTTTGCTTGTTGATGAAGCCACCGAGGTGGAAATGGGCCTCATCACTCAAGATTATTGCATTTGATTCACTCAAGTAAATTTTAATAATTTCAATGCGTTTTTGAAGCGTGTATCGTTCCATTTTTATTAATGGCTTAGTTTCAACTAGTCAAATGTCAAAAAATGACAGCTTCAAAAGTAACATCTACCAAAATAGCGGGCTATTCAAAATAACACCTCTTAATGGAAAACCCTGTATTTTTTTAAATCTCACAACACTGGGGAATAGATAACCAGAAAATGCTATTGTTGAATATATTATGTGTAATACAAGCTTACCCAAGACTTTCATACAAAGCTTCCTTGCCAGATTCAATTAACGGGTAAGCTCTTCCGTGGCATGTTCCGATGAAATCATCTTGATTCAGGCTCCAGAACATGATTCCTGATGACAAAACCACAATACAATCATCAGATAACTGTGTTTACTATAACTTAATAACCAAATCAAAAAGAGGTAGTGCAATACAATTCCTTCCATATTTATATTGCTCATCATTTGTATTACATTAAATTTAAAAAAATAGAATCCCAATATATTAACTATAAATTAACTTATATAGAATATTTCATGGTGTTATGTCTCCAAGAAACCATCGAGGGGGGCTCCTTCCATGCTGCCATGGCATTGATTTATTATTATATTTTCTTATAGAGCGTTTTTCTTATTTATTTACAGAGCGGAGACGGTTTACATGTAGTTCCCGTGAGCACTTAGGCCATAGGCCCATTGTGCTATTTCTCATTTTACCTTATTCCTTTAACAGTAACCCGGTCCGGTTCACCAGGGTTTTCATTGGATATGGATATGTAGCTATGACTTCTAGTTCTACAATGTGTCTTCCCAGGTATCTGAGCCTTGTTCCCAGCAGAGCGGGACATTGGCACCAAAGGTGAATTCATCCTCATCACATTTCCTGCATCTGTTGGTGTTTTCCAATCCCAACAACTGCATTTGCCTCCTGGGATGGCAGTGTCCCGTTAGTAGTCCTACCAGTTCCCTCAGTGAGTTTCTGTCCATATTGAGTAGTTGTCTGGTTCGTTTATGAGTACTTTGAATTGCCTCGTTCCGAGTGCCCTTTCCATTTCTCCCAGTACCGGGATTTGACCCACCTTCCAATATGTATTTTAGTGTGGCAAGCTGCTATTCTTTTAATTTTATTTATGGTAGCAAGTTAAAGACTACCAATGCAGTCGGGGAGAATGCACTGAAATAAGGAATTCCTTCCTAGTGCTAGCGGGGAACACACGAGAAAATAGGCCAAACATTTGTGCATGGTTGACATTTGTCACTCGAGAACGGGTTGTTTCTACTACCCGTTAGTACAACAGTTTGGTTGTAAATTTATTTGCCAGCCACTGAGTTTCCTCCCTCATACAACAGTTCTTCCTTCCTTTCCTCAAAAAGACCCCCTGAACAGCATACCCAAAGATTAGATAGATTTTATTTTATATATTCTATAGAGATTCTGTATGGATTTAATGTTTAAAAAAAAACGCGGGAGTATCTCGGGCAACAGAAGACTTCAAGATTAAAGGTACACTTAAGTTTAAGTTGCATTATAGTCAAAGCGTTGATATATTTTTTTAAATTCTATTCAATGCATTCTGCATATCGCTGTATTCAAAACTATAGGTAGATTAAACTGCATCCTAATGGCATAAGCTAAAAGTCGCTAACAATAATGCTTATGGTCAAATATTCCGCCTACCGAGATACTAAAGCGCTACGAAAATGTTCCTGGAGGGACGACTAAACTCTTTCAGAGCACTTCGCCACGGATGTTTACGGCGAAGACTATGCCAATCGAAGAATACCATCATCACTGCCATGGTTATCTGGATGGTGTCTCTCTTGATGGCCCTCTAAAGACGGGAGACGATCAAATATCCTCCATCAACATCTATTTGCATAAATTTCTCGATTAAATATTTTTTACTTCTCTCTTTTTATTGTATACATTGCTATTTTGTGCATACATTCAAGAATAAACTCTTATTACATATTACCATTAATTATTATAATCGTAGATATTTCAAAATACCGACAGAAAGATATATTCAAAATTCTTTGAAAAATATTTCGACATTTGTGCTTTTAAAGTGAAAAAAGGTTTCTTAATATGAATTAAAAAGTTTATATAAAACGAAAAATTTACAAAAAAATACATTTATAGCCATGGAGAGAGGTTGTTGATATAAATCAAATCATAATAGAGATATAAACAATAGAGACATAAACATTATTCACAAACCATTTTTATGGACCTCTTGTATTTGGTAAGTTTGCAACTGAAAATATCAACCTTGGATAATAAGCTATTATATAATTATAAAAAAAAAATTAAAACAAATAATGGTTTACCCCCGAGTCCTTTGTTGGCCGCATACTGGGCCTTTCTCTTCACCATCTTCTCGTCATCATACCCAACCCACTGGTCTCCCTTGTAGGCGTAGGGTCCCACAGAATCTGGATAGGGCTGCTCCACTGTCCACTCACTGGGATCATTTGTGGAAAGCAGGTTCGAGCAAATCTGTGCATTCATTCAAAGAAAACTTTTTTTTATTAATAAAATATACAAACTTTAATATATTGGACAGACCAAGTAAAAAATAAAAGAATTATTGACTCGTGATATGTGTGGATAAACAATGTATGATTGTGTGAGAAATGTGGAGATCCGCAAAGAGTGCAAGGCTGATGTAAGCGTAAAGAGTAAGTTTAAGAAAGGGATGCTTAAATGGTTTGGACATGTAGAACTAATGAGTGAAGAAAGGAGTGTAAGGAGAATATATGACAAAAATGCTAATGGTAGCAGAAGTCGGAGGCGCCCGAGGAAGACATGGCATGATCAAGTGAATCAGATACTTGAGTTGGGCCATGTCAAGAGTCAGAATAATAGTATGTGAGACGATGTATGAATGTGAATGAGACAATAAGTGTGCCAATACCGACTTGTTTGGCGGTCTGTCCTCTCTGCCTACCCCTGCGGAGAAACGGCGTGATGGTTATTTGGTTAGTTAGATATGCTCAAAATACTAAATACATGAATGTCAGATGATGGTACCTATCAGCTTTATACTGAATACATGAATGTCAGATGATGGTACCTATCAGCTTTATACTGAATACATGAATGTCAGATGATGGTACCTATCAGCTTTATACTAAATACATGAATGTAAGATGATGGTACCTATCAGCTTTATACTGAATACATGAATGTCAGATGATGGTACCTATCAGCTTTATACTGAATACATGAATGTCAGATGATGGTACCTATCAGCTTTATACTAAATACGATATAAGTATAAGAAATCAAAAAAAATCATTTCTGGTGAAATGCAGTCTGTCTCAGAAAATTTCATTCTATTTCGCCCACAAATAAACCACTCAACTTTCGCCTGCGATTGAATATTATTATAGTGAGATAGTGAGACCACATCGAAGAAAAGCATTCATGTAAGAGAAATATTTAATTTGGTAGTGACCTCATAATAGGCTAAAGATCCTGCCTCTCCTGTAACCGGTCCTGGCAACCCAGGGCCTGTCGCAGTTGAACCGATGTCCGTAGATCCTGGATCTTCCAAAGTGAAGGTTCGTCCGTATGTGGGGATTCCCAGAACCAGTTTGGCTGGATCCGCCCCAGCGTCAATAATGTGCTGAACGGAGAAATCCTGAAATCAATCCACATTCTCAATGACCTTCTTCGAAGTGCCATATTCGTTCTGGTATCATCAAATGGACGCCGTTGACATTTTTAAAAATTCAGAGAAACTAAATGGAAGATACAAGACCCTGAATTATTATGGTTCGAACTATTCTCGACCTAATAATCAGACAAACTTGGCGTGTAAATTCAGCAAACAATTTTAACCATCGCAGTCATTACGCATGGAGAATGTTAAAACTTGAGTACAATGATGATAATACAACAACCAAAATAAAGTAATATATACCTGGTGGTTGAGGAAGGAGCGAAAAATTACCCTAATTAATGAATTTAACAAATAAAACACTGAAAATGAAAAGCCGAAACAATAGGTACTTGATCTAATTGAAAAAAATGTTTACTGAATTTTATTCATACAAATAAGACATATTTCTAAAAACGATATTATAACAAAATCAATAAAATACTCACATTTAATATGTATGTACAATCTGTGTATAGCATAAGGTACCTACTTTATAAAATTATTTAAAAAAAAAAAAACTATATTTTTTCAAAAATATCATGTTTCAGTGACTGGTAAAAGCAACTTCTTAAAAAAGTTTTTTTTCTGTGGTTGGCATTGATTTTTTATGCCAAATATGATACATCCTGTTCATGAACCAAAATTGAGGAGCTGGATGCAATAACAACCTAAATGCCAAGTTTTTTTTTGCACGCTTCACCTTTTTGGTACATATCTGAAATCCTTCTTAAACAGCTATGTAAATATTACTTCGTTCTGTAGGTTTCAAAATTTTTTCATCGCACTATACTTAAAACTACCATTTTCATGTGTTGTGTTGCATCCAGCTATTAAATTACTTTAATTATTTTGTTATGGTAGTGAAGAAATAAAGATACAAACCGTGTTTAATTCGTCGTCAGCTTTGGTTGTAGAGTATAATGGGGAGACGTGGGTCACCTCGGGGAATGACCATGTATGGTAATCGAAGGATTGGATACCAAACCAATCCACGTATCTATAAGCAAAATCAACAGAGTCGTGTGTCATATTATTATGTTTGTGTGTTTTCTTAGTTAGGCATCCACAAAAGGCTATCAACTGTCTGCCTACTGTGGAAGAAACTCTGGAGTGAAAAGGTGCTTGCCAAACTGTGAACTCAAACCTGGAGAAGTTTTTGGGGGGAGAAGCAGATGAAGATCAACAATGTGATATGGAGTTTCAATCAAGTTTCATTAACGTCTATGTATTTGACTCTCCGTCCACTAGAGAAAATTGGAGAGGAGTCACGATTCTCAGCAATGAGAAAAGTGTTTGTGAATAAGCTAACTGGGTTAATCTTTCCTAATCTAGTTAGCTTGTTTCACTACATTAAAAGAAAAAAATATATGTTCAAGTATTACACAAAATTAGATAATGTTTACTTGTGAAAAGGCTGATCGTGTTGAAGACTAAAATATGAAAAAAAAAATGATTAAACATCACAAGAAAATTTTTAAAAAACTAAGGAAATTTGTAGATAAGAAACTCAAGCCATGGGCGCCGGAGATCAAAACCTAACTTAACCTAACCTTATCCTTGTTTACATTTGGTTTAAAGGATTTATCAAGTTTTAAATATCTTCTTATAACCATCCATCTGAGAATATGTTGAAAATATTATCTAATTCAAATTCATACAGCCCTAGATTAAACCAAACTGGAAAATCTATATTTGGTGCAGAAAAATTTTAACAATTTTCTGACTTAATTATTTTTAGACCATTGTTAAAAATACCTGCTAGATTTGTAGTCACAGAGCCGTTAATATATTTTTATTCCTGTACATACATTTTTCAGATAATTAGAGTGTACATAGATAACATATATTATTCTGCCGTAATAAGAGCAAAACAAAATTAAAATGATAAGTTTTGTCTTTTTCTCTTCAGAAATCATCATTATAAAATCCACAAAGACCAGTCACCCTCTCTATACATCGTTATCCAATCGAGTGACGTTGCGAGACAGATTACAATACTACAATATACTTAGTACAATAATTATTATGTAGTTTTTACCTGTTAAGTTGGGAAATATCATATCCCCTTTCGATGTATCTTATGTATCCTGGAACATCAACTGTTAGCAGCAGTGGCGATCCAGTCCCCACTTCGGAGTTGAACTCTCTCCTCAACTCCTGGACGAATTTTACGAGGTTTTGCTTGTCCTCTGGACTAGATCTGTCACCGACAGAGGGGTAGTTCCAGCTCAAGTCAATCCCGTCAAAGTCATTTTCACGCAAATACTAGAAAACGAAAATGATATAAAAAAATCATTATGAGATGGCGATGTTGGAATTCGAACGAAATGACACAATGACAAATGCCTTTAAACGCATCATCAATAATTTGTAAACAAATTGTCTTGATTTATGCATAAAAAACACCATCCCTCAAGTAGCTAAATTTTCCACGTCAAACAGAGAATTTTCAAAAAATCACATTGCAGAAAATAGAGAGTGCAGTTTTGAAGGGCTATTAAAAAAACGGCACAACTTACAAAAATTGGGGTTATTTTCAGCACAGTACCGAAAATTTTATTTATTCACCGCTCCACAGAAATGGAACTGGGCCTCGTCACTACTGAAAAAAATTGACCTCGCATGGATTCAGTTCAACATTTCTTGGAAGCGATTCATAGTCAGGAGGCTTCAACTCTTAGATAATCATTTTCTTGTACGGGTGGAATGATAAGTCTTGATGCAAAATCCTCCTTAGTCAGGTCAGCAATGTCGTAACAGGCGACCGTTCGATAACTTATCTCACTCTCATTAAATTTTCGTGTGTTCTTACCGTTTTGGGTCTTCTTAAACCCCTAAGTCTTAGTGTGGAAAGAGTTTCTTTGAATGTACGAACCCAACTCGCGATTAAATTACGGTAAGGGACGGTATCACAATGCCCATGATTGAAGTGCAGCCGGAATTCTCGCTGGGTGACGACGAAAGAACGACAAGCCCCGGTGTTGTCCGGACCAAACCATGGTAACGACTGAAAATGGTACGACCCTCCCGATACAATGAGACCCTTCCCAGAGATATTGGATGTACTGGCCCTTCAAAATTGTACTGTCTATTTTGCTGCACCCTCTAGATACAGATTTTTTTAAATAAGGCGAATCTATTTCCTACACATGTGTCAAGTACAGTTTTAAGTAAGAACAATTACGAGTTTTGCAAAGCATTTATCAAGATTACTTAGTTTGTAAATAGATGTTTTGTTGGAAATTTACATGACTCACTTCATCATCTAGAATGGATAAAAAGCGGATATTATATAAACTGAAATAACATTTTGACGATCGCCTAACCAACCCATCGCCACTTTACCACAAACTAAGATAGAAAACATTGTAGTAAATAATAATGCACTTGCTACACATTTTAACTGCCTAGTTAGTAAAAATATCCAGAGGTCCTAATAAATATTATATCCTCCTGTAAATAGGTATACATACCTTCAAAATATTCTGCGTTAGGGTCCTTCTTTTATTGCCATCAGACAAGATTGAAGAATAGGTGGCGGATGTGTCATCGTTTCCTCCGATTGCCAACAGTGTCTTCAACTTTGGGTTGGCGAGTTTCAGACTATTGAAGTCTGCGTAGCCACCTAAACAAATTAACACCAATAGTACAATAAACACAAAGAGTATTTAAAATCATAACATTTTAGCATCACAACAATTTGATTTTTTTATATTTGCTATGTGTTGTAATTGAACAGCTTCTTTTCATTTTTTTCTTCAAATGATGACAATTGGCAAAAATGACACGAAGAAAAAAATATGTTAAGTGAGATATTATAGTGATTTGTTTTTGGGGTATTATGCCGTGTTGCGCTACCGCCTTCTTTAGCCAACATTTCAAACAGCATTGCAGTGTCCATCATCAGGCCAGATGTGTAATCAGATTGCACATCTGCCCTGATGATGCATACAGAAATGCTGTCCGAAACGTTGGCTAAAGGAGGTAGAGCAACACGGCATAATACCCCAAAAACAAATCACTCTAATACTTTTGGCCGTGAAAATCTCAAATCATACATGTTAAGAGAGAGTTAATGTTATATTAATTAAAATATATATTATTTTTATTTAATGGTTTCTGTAAAGATATTAACATACATTTGAGTAAGCTGAAAATATGTACCGCTTTTTTAGTTTTCTCAAAATATGATTTATTGAAAAATATATTATGAGTGCTACAAACAATCTAAAAACAATAAAGCCTGTGACAGACAGCGCTATATTCTCAGGGCTATATCGCTCACCATACATTCCCATTGGGTTTGTATGGCAAGCGAGGTGACCGGATAAATCATCACATCTTTAAAAAGTTAAATAAAGTCATGGAAAGTGATGAAACAAAAACTTTATTAACTGGGTTAAGTAGGTTAGGTTAGGTTAGGTTAGGTTAAAAAAAAAAATTTCATCGTTTCAAAACACTTTTTATCACTTTTTAAAAGTGTGTTGAATTGTCACTGTGTTGAGTTATCATGGAACCGGCAAGCGATATGCTGAAATAGGCTAAGCCATGATGCGTCTAGCGTAATCTGTCAGCCCCATAAAAATTTGGATAATTCTCCACGCTCATTAAATATGAAAAACCGGCTGAATAACAGATCAAGTAATGTTGAATACCCAAAATTTTAATTACTTCTCAACTATCCTTTTTCTGTGTAACGACCGAGAACAAAATAAATTTCAAATTCTCCAAAATAGGGCAATGAGAACAATACTCAGACGAAATAGATATTCAAAAGTAAATAAAATATTAAACGAACTAAATTGGCTAACGGTGAAACAGATGTTGACCTTGAACACGATGATATTTGTACACAAAACAGTAAACAACCTGCTACCGAAATATTTTTCAAATAAAATTGTATACAACAAGGACATACACAAACATAAAACTAGGACGTGCAATGAAATCAGGCTACCAAAAAAGGACAAGGCGAATACACAGAACAGTATATTCTATAAAGGGATGAAATACTATAACGCGCTGCCGGAAAACCTAAAGACTGCCCCAATTGAAAAATTCAAGATGTTGTGTAGAAGCCACATAAAACAAGAAAAAACATAGAATATTAATATGTAAAAATTAATTAGTCATTTGTAAACTTTAATGTACAAATTACTAAAATAAAATTTAAAAAAAAAAAATGTTTTAGTAACATTTCTGATCCAATAAAAAACATAATATTTTGTAATAATCCTACCCATGCTATCTTGCCAGCTGAATGAAGTGTTGAGCATACCCTCCTCAGTGAGGACCCCAAAGGCATAGATGAGATGTGTGCAAAGGTAAGGGTTGATGCTTCCAGCGCGGAGCCTGCCTGCACTCGTCTTGTACACCAACCCACTGGTGTAATAGCACACCACGCGAGGCTCTGCCACTAAAATTATTAATATATTATATTATATATAATTATTATATTATATTAGGGGTTGTAATTAAAATATAATATTCAAACACTCCAAAACCATCTCTTCGTATTTCATTTAGTTTGGCTTTGAACCTTAGCTATTCAATGAAATTAAGTAATGGAAGAAAAATAATAATGTTCTATATTAGCACCGTCCGAGTATACATTTAGGCATTATCAAGTTTTAAAAATAATTCACCAAAGTTTGGTAACTAAACATAACTTGATTGACTCCCGTAATATCCGTAATATAGTACCATATTATGAATACGAACCAAATTCATTTTTAGAAAATCATAATATATTTTTAGTAAATGAATTTTATAAAATATATTATGTTAAAACTATACTAACAGAACGAAAAATTAGTCATAATAGACCCGATATAGTTTTACATGAAAAAATTAAAAAAATAACTTATATCATTGATGTCTCTATTCCAAATTCCTGTAATATTCAAAAATCTGTTTCTGAAAAAATAAGAAAATACACAGATTTAGGAAATGAGATAAAAAGAATTTGGCATTCTCAGACTATTAAAATATTACCATTTGTTATTTCGGCTACTGGCATTATACCTAGCTCTCTCATTTAAAATTAAGGTGTATTAGATCTGTCAAAGAATATAAGCCCAGTTAGAAGTTCTACCGAGCCGAACCCTCTGATATGAAAATATCTGGAGTCGGTGAATTATTTTCCCATTTGATCTCTGGTGAGTTGACGTGTAGTTCTTGTATTGTATTGTATTTATTATGCTTATATAATGCACTTGCATAATGTGAATTGAATAGATGATCATTTGTGGAAAAGTGTGTGGAAAGGTTTAGTTTTTCCTGTGGGAAGATTTAACCCGGACATGAAATCCGAAAATTTTATATTATGTTGTAGAGGAATTGTGAAATTGGATCACGGTGGAAATATTGAGCCCAAATCTCGGTATAGTGCTCCTTTTTTCCAACGATTAAATAATATACCCTTTATTCTCTATTCAATGCTTTTTTCACAAAATTCAAAGTCCATATATTGTGCTTTATATTATTATTCAACAACCTCAGCAGGATTAATTTTCAAAATAGCAAATTTTTAGTGGCTCGTTAAAAATCAATATATTTTTCAACAACCGCCAAGTTTCAGGAAATCAACTTATTCTATCTCGGTTATTGGTCTCGGTTTTGATTCTAGATGAATGAATTGTTTTTCAAATAGACTATTATGATGACTAGTATGACAGGTCCTTTATATAATTGTGAATTGATTCCACCTGCTAAGAAAAAGTACTGATTACCTTTCTGAGTCGAACCCTCGTTCTTATTTGATGGAAGGGTGGATCTGACGCCTTCTCCAGCGGCGCCTGAAATGAATGAATTAATTAATTATTAAATTATTGAATTAATTAATATTGCAGTATATTTATAGTTATAATCTCTAGTTGCTAAATAAGAGTCAAATTAATGTATTATTATTCTATTCAAAGATAATATGAATGGATCAATGCAAAACACACTGTAAACAAAATTTTTGCTTGAAAAGACCCTGTATAATTAAAATAACATGATATCAAATGTGGATATTTTCAATTGTGAGCTGAATAAATATAAAAAGTCCGTAAGACATTGTTTTTCTGATAAGTCTTTAATGATTTTTCATTGTTGTTTCTGTTACGAATGTAATTTGTTTATTTACATCCTCTCTTCTTATTGTATTGTAATATTATGGTTTTGTGTTATATAATTATATTCTTATCATTTCTTAACACAGGGACTATTATAGATGCCTCTAAACGCATCATCAATTATTTGCAAACAAATTGTCTCAAAATCTAAAATTGGTTGTATTTTTTATACAATGTAAAAAAAAAAAAAAAAAAAAATTCCGATAATAATAAATATTTTGTTACAAATAAGATTTGTTACAAGGTGTGTGCATCACTTTACTTATATCGCATCTATGGTCTTGGTGTGTGGGACCTTTAAATACCTACACATTGTCATTTTGCTATTGGTCAAATTGACAGCCTTGGAATTTTGACTTGGATAGTTGCCAAACCTGAGGGAGCTAATATCTGTGATTTGCATTGGAAGCAGTGGCCATTCTTTGATCACCGGCCCAGAGCAGCGGGCATTCCTCTTGGCTGAGGTTCGACGAACACATTCGCCAATTTTTGTGAGAATCAGCTTTGCATATGGACCATTGGATTGATGGAATCGGATGACATCTGCCGATCCTGATGGTTAAGAAGGACCCTTTTGGAGGCCAGCAGCGTGGGGCTGTTTTGCAATGGACTACATCATTATTTTTTGGATAAAATATAAGAACTAGGACAGTTGCTGGGAAGAACCGGAATCTACTACTTCGCATCAAGAACGAACTGGTATCACACCTTCATTTTACCTATGCAAGCCCTTTGCCAGACAGATTTAATAGTAGGATGCTAATTAATTTCTTTTTTATTATGTCTTTTTGTGGTAACACATTTTAGTATTCTTAAATATTTTTTTTATTTCTAGTTAATAAACCCATCCTTACTTTTATTTGTTGCCACTTAATCCCACGGTAACAGCTTTATAAATAAATACGGATTGTATTGTATTTCACTATCCCTGCATTCCTTCGGAAATATATGTTTTATTGTTGTTAAATATTAGACCATCAAGTTACCTTTCTGTGTTGTGTCCTCGTCCGTAATTGGTGGTAGGACGGGACTAACTCCGCCACCGCCTGAAATTTTTGAGACTGGAACTTTCCCTCGAGTTGGTACGGTGATTCCAAGACTGCAAAATAGTTTGTTATATTATTTCGGACATATTTTAATTTTTTTTTTTAGTTGATGTTTTCACAAATGATGGAACTGCTAAAAATGTGTGGAAATCAAATGTTTGGTGAGTATTGAAATAATATCAACAATTTTAATGTACATATATGAAATGGAAAAATATACAGAAAACAAAAATTTTGACGCGAATTCACAACCTTTACTACTTTAAGCAATTTTTATCTCAGCTTCTAAGATTGATGAAAAAACAAGACATAGCGTTAATCTTGAAAAAACAAAACTTTATTTTTGTAATACTTCTTTCCAAAACTAGTCAAAAAAGAAAAGTAATTTCAGCTCGTTATTGCTTTTTTCGTTTTAAATTCTTTTTTGTAAAATTTATGGTAATACTTGTTTACATATTATGTATTTCACTCTCTATGGGAATTGTGGGACCTAATCGCCCCACATTCCGGAAAAAATACATAATTATTATTTAACCGACTTAGTTTTCAGACATTGTAACTAATATAATAATAACATCAATTTTAACCAGCTTAGATTTCACACGCTGCAACTAAAATGATAATAACATCAATTTTAACCAGCTTATGTGTCAAACGCTGTAACTAAAATGATGGTAACATCAAATTTAACCAGCTTAGGTTTCACACGCTGCATCTAAAATGATAGTAACATCAATTTTATCCAACAATTGGTTTCAATAATGATTTTTGATTTTAGGGCTTATATTCTGGATAGGGATGATTTCTGTGGACTTATTCCTTCATCAAATAAATTAAGAAGGTAAGAATTTACCTCTGTGTGTTTGTTGAGGGAGTAGCAGGTTCTATGTCTTTAGTAGATTCTGTTGGCTGGAATTCTAGAGCTGGTTCAGCAGACGATACAGAGACTTTATCTGGCTCGGCGATTGGAATTCTATTGGAAAAATATAATTTTCAATTAAATAACATATTTCAAGTTACGTTCGGGTGGGTACAAAACGACTTTAAAATCTATAATTATTAGTGTGTAATATGTACAATGTGCCTTCAAGTATTTTTTTTATCATTGTCTGTTATTTTTGTATTGATACACTGTATTTTTGAAAGATTACTTTACTATAAAGGAGTCATACATCATACATACAAGTTCATACCCAACTACTGCAAGCGCAGTTTTTTTTATCAACTCTGATAAATCCATTACGGTACGTTATTTTTAAAATTGTTTTATCTATCGAAAGAATGGAATACAATATTAATAATTAAATGTTCATTTGTATAATCCTGTTGCAAATTGCAAATTATTACCTTCCTGTACAAAAGTAGGCAAAAAAAATGTTCATGTGTTTTTAAAAACCTTTGAATCAATCATAATAATAATATGGACATTCATAAATAAAATACATAATAATTTTTTTTTGCTATTTTTATTACTTACCCTAAAGTTTTAAAAAATGCGTTTTTTGCAGCAGTAATCAGGGGGTACGGTCCTTGCTTACACGTGCCGTGAAAATCATCCATATCGATGGTCCAAAATGTCAGCCCTGAGAGAAAATATATATTTTTAATACAATTGTGAAAAACGTATTCGTGTATTTAAAATGCATATGGACGTGAGATATCATTTATCAATGCCATGCTGGGCCAGCACATTCGTTCTGCCACATTAAATATATTTTGTCGTGGCGCTGACAGTTGCAGTAGTTGTTCGGTCCTCACCTTTCTCATATAAAGTTATCTTTTGAAGTTTTTTTTAATTTGTTCTGGTAAGTCTGTGTATTTTTGCTGGTATGGAAACCAAACAGCCGAAGTTTATTCTAGCTTATCTCTGCCAACGCAGTCAAACATATTAAACACATTGTTCAAGTTTTGGAAAAAAAATTGCTCATTCTTATCACAAACCTAAGAATTTTGCAGTCCCTTGTGGATTTATCTGAAGAAACTATTATCAAATTGGCTGTCAAATATGAATAAATACTAATAATTGGATGATTTGTATAGCGCCGTTTTTGTGCAAAATCACCTCAAGGGCAATGTATAAATGAGTCTATTTATAACGCAAATATATAAAATAAGCAGTTTTAGATCATCGGCAAAAAGCAAGCAAAGTAGTATTTTTGATGTATCCTCGAATGTCATCAATCAATACCTACAGTATTTTGGATGTATCTTTGAATGACATCAATCAATACCTATGATATTTTGGATGTATCCTTGAATGCCATCAATCAATACCGACGGTATTTTGGATGTATCATTGAATTTCAACAAGCAATACCGACAGTATTTTGGATGTATCCTTGAATGACATCAATCAATACCGACAGTATTTTGGATATATTCTTAAATGACATCAATCAGTACCAACAGTATTTTGGATTGTATTGGCATTGAAAATCCAAATAATTGAATTTTCTTATCAGTATAAATTTATTAATGAGTTACGTAAGAACAATATTTAGGATACTGTGGTGTGAGCGAGGCGGGGGATGGTTGCTCCCTTGTAGTTCAAGCGAGTTTCACCGATTATCTGAGCTGATAGCATTCCGCGGTTGCACCCATATAGGGTTGCCCGAGTCCAGCACAGCCGGTAACTGTTCTCGACGGTTCTAGTAGCTTAGCGTCTTCAAGGTACTAGATGCGATCTTCTGTGTTCCAGGATGTGCCACGAATTACTCTCGCAACGCGCTGCCACAACACAGAAATACGCCATAATGTCATCAATCAATCGACCGGTCAGTGACTGAGGTGGCAAAGTCCTCCATCAACACTCCACAACATCCCCTGAGGTGATTTTTCACAACAGCGGCGCTATATAAGTCAGCCAAATATTATTATATTCCGCTTGTGATGCTAGTAGGAGATTTTAAAATATTGTCAGGTCTACCCGGAAATGTTTGTCTTTCTTTAAAAAGACATGCACACATATGTGTAAATATTGAATATACATATCAAGAATAGTAGGGGACCCACGTTAGACTCCGAGGTATTCCTAAAAATGTTACCTGCAAGACCCAGTCGAGCGGCGTATTCCCCTTTCGAGGCGACAGTCGGCGCGTCATCAAACCCTACCCACTGGTCTCCCTTGTAGGCGTAGGGTCCCACGGCCTGAGGGTTGCTCTGCACCACGGTCCAGTCATCGTCGCTCTCGTTGTTTTGAAGCAGATTCGAACATATCTAAGAGAACAATTTAAAAATCATGTTAAATATTCATAAATTGGTTGTAAAAAAAAGTTTATTTCGAAATAACTCCAGATCCGTAAAATCAACGAGAAATTATATTTTTTTTACAATTTTCTTATTATTTCCGGTTTCAAAATATTTTGAAAATAACATGTAAAGAATTCCTGCAGTTTCTATAGTGGTTATTTTAGAAACGACGTCTAATTTTATGCCACAACCATCAACAAAAATGACAGTATTAGGTGTTTATTAATGTATATTCCTCACTAACCTTCAAATTAATGTATTAATTTTTTAAAATAAAAAAATGATTTCAATTCATAGATTTCCTTACCTCATAAGTGGACAAGAAGCCTTTGGTCCCTGTAAATTCTCCCTTTTCTCCGGGCCCGGAGGCAGGAGATCCTGGGGCTGTGGAATCGGGGTCCTCCAGAGTGAAGGTCCTCCCAAAAGTCGCGATGAGAAATAGCATTTTACTTCTCTCTAGTCCATTACTTATTAAATATTGAAGAGTGCTATCCTAAAGTGTACAAAAAATATATCAAGAAACCATTGTTGACAATCATCGCATGAAGCAATGCATTCATTGATTCAATTGGAATATACTGCAACAATTTCAAAATAATAATTAAATTACTATATCAAAATGCCTCAGCACAGATTCTCCAAGAGAAATATCTATAAATAGTATAAAATAAAGTTGCTTTCCGCGTATGTATGTTTTTTTTTTATATATATTTTCGGGCGCTTACATTGCCAACGCTGGCTAAACCTTAAGAGATACATCAAAGTAATGTACTACGGAACTGTATATCTTAAAAAACCTACAGAAAAGTATGCGACGGTATATGTCTATATCCGAAGGATAAATCCCAGGAACGCCGGGTACACGTCAGCTCGTAATAATATATAAATAATTTAAAGTAAATATTTATACATTCCTACTTTACACAACTAAATACTACCTACACACAAACTATATAATGCATGTAATGAAATACAGGGTTTTCCAATAAGAGGTTTTATTTTGAATAGCCCGCTATTTCAGTAGATGTTACTTTTAAAGCTGTCATTTTTTTAAATTTGACAAGTAGAAACTACGCCATTAATAAAAATGGAACGATACACGCTTCAACAACGCATTGAAATTATTAAAATTCACTTGCGAGAATCAAATGTAAATCATCTTGAGTGATGAGGCCCATTTCCACCTCGGTGGCTTCGTCAACAAGCAAAATTGTCGCATCTGGGGCTCGGAAATCCCAAGAGTTATTGTTGAAAAACCTCTCTATCCTCAACGTGTGACTGTTTGGTGCTGTTTATGGTCCGGCGGAGTCATTGGACCTTACTTTTTTGAAAATGAGGCTGGAGCAACAGTTACGGTGAATGGATTGCGCTATCGAGAGATGATTAATGATTTTTTATGATCGGAATTGGATGGTATTGATCTGGACAACGTTTTCTTTCAACAAGACCGCGCCACGTGCCACACAAGCAACGAAACCATTGATTTTTTACGATTGAATATCAAAATAACACTTCTTATTAGAAAACCCTGTATTTTTTACTTTGCAATTGAATTAATTGAACCATAAAATAAATAAGAGGCATTATTTTTTTTACTTATTTTGACGATTATACCCATCAATGTAATATGTCATTAAAGAAGAAGATGATTCTAACAAACCTCAACGAAATATGAAATGAACAAGAGATCCTGGATTCGATTCCTAGTTGTGACCGTTATCTTTTAATTTTTCTGTTAGTGGAATCTTCTTCTTCAATGATTATTTTTTTTATATTCAATTTTAAAGATCGATTCATTTGTTGTATGAATAACCAATGACAATATAACTAATACATGTTTTATTCAGAGTCGATATATTTTTTTTATCTGTATTATGTTTGTTTTATTATATTTTATCATCAATTTATTACTTACGGCATTCAGTTGATCGTCGCGGATATTATCGAGGGAGTATAGCGGGTGGGGATGATTCACCGTGGGATCGAGACCCACATAATAGTCATAAGTGCGAACTGACACCCAATCAACATACCTGAAAAATATTATAAAATTGATTAATCGAATTCCTTTCAAATGTTTTTAAATCGTTTGTGTATTATGAACTTACGAACATTGAAGTTACCCACCGCTTTCCCACCCCGGTATAGGTGACTTATGGTCACCCCTTCGGAGTTCTCGCAAGAATCTAATTTATTTGAATAAACGGCTCTACAATTTAAAGTGAAGCTAGACCTTCAATGTCCCGCATACGGTGTTAGGAAGCGGTAATGCGAGCGCTTACAGGTACTAGTCTAAGAACAACACAGAACAATAAGCATCAAACAATCAGGTAACAAGTGTCAGGCAAATAGTTGGTGGAGGGAACCCACACTCCAGTACCTGTAAACACAAAGAAGAAATAAGTGACATAATAGAGTGACGGGGGAGTTTCGCCGAACCACGACTGGCAGTCCTGTTGAGAGATTGGTGGTGGTTGGGGCGACTGGCGCAGGTCAGGACTTCCACACCCCTTAGCCGACCACCCGGTGGAGCCCTGAAGATAAGTATGGGAAAAAGAGGGATAAACCCTAAAGAACCTAGGGGAAAGAAGCGTCAGGAGGTCGGAGGCAGGGTGGAGGTTACCCCAACCCGCACAGTCGCCCCTCTGATCACCAACGCTCCTCAGGGGTGGCGCAGGTGATTGGCGGAGTCCCCCGGTAAAAAAAAAGGAAATAAAAGAAGCTCCAGCAAGGAATGCGGGGACGAGGCCCGTTGTCCAACCCCTATTGGGGAGAAGTAAACAATACAAGACAAACAACGGAGTTCAGTTCTAGCCTGTAAACTCGTTGCCGTTACTGAAAAAAGAAAAAAAAAAAACGAAAAAAAAAAAAAAAATACATATAAAAGAAGAGAAAAGAAAAGAGAAAAGGAAAACAATAAACAATCCAAAAGTGCCACTTAAGGACATCGGTAGATTAAGTAAAACAAAGTAGAAAGTGTAAAAATAAAATCTGCATAGTCTGTAAAGAGGACAGCATGTGAAGTATAAGATAACAAAAAAGTAAAACATAAGAAAAGAAAACTGAAAATAAGAAGAAAAATAAGAGACAAGTTATTTAAAAGAAATGTAAACGAAAGAAAATCATCTGCAGCAGCTGGTACAGTAAGGAAAGAAAAATAAGAAGAACAGAATAGCATAAACAATAATCGGAGAATTGTAAAAGAATTAGTCATGTAGCAGGAGCAATACACCAGGGGTTCTCAGTTATCACGCTAGTCAGCGACTCTAAGCTTAGACCATCTCTCAACCCAGATCCTAGTAAACTTCCTCAGACATTCGAAATTGACTCTGTTAGAAACAAGATCGGTGTTCCACACCGGTCTAATGGGGACATTCAGACCGTCTATCATTTCGTCTCTGGCATCCTTCAAGATCTCACAGTGCCACAGAATGTGCTCGGCCGACTGGTAAGTATTGCCACAAGCGCAATTGGGATGGGTAGACAGGGCAAGGCTGTGAAGCCTCCCCCTGAATTCCCCATGTCCTGAGAGGAGCTGCGTCATGTGATGGTCCAGTTTGAGGTAGGCCCCTTCCATTCTGAGTTTAACTGATGGGAAGAAGGAAAAGGTCCATCTTCCCATGCTCGACCTATCCCAACGGACCTGCCACTCTTTAAGCGAAAGGTCCCTCATCGTCCGAAGCAGTCCAGGGAGAGTTCCCGGTCCACCTGGTGTCAGAACGACACCAAGATGGGTTGCCGGGGATCCTCTGGAAAGTCTCTGCTTGGTTAAGACTTCCCTAATCTCCAGATCGATTGGCAAAATGCCGGCCAAAACTGGCAAAGCGTCCGAAGCAACAGTACGGTATGCGCCAGATAGTGCCAGCAAAGAAGTTCGCTGGCCCCTAGTAAGAGCGAGGAGTATAAGGCAGTTATCCAGGCGGTGCTCCCAAACAGAGGCAGCATACGAAACTTGCGCAACGTATACGCCCCTGTACAGAGCATGTAGTGCCGGACTGCGTAGTCCCCATTCAGCGGTGGAGAGTCTCCTCAGCTTTAGGAACAGCGCCTGAGCCTTGCTTGAAACATCTTTAACATGAGCCAGAAATGAGGACGATCGATCGAGTGTTACACCTAGGTACTTGACCGTGTCTGCAAATTTGATGTTGGTGTCTCCCATCCGGATGGTAGGGTTTCTTTTTCTACTGAGAGAGCCCTTCATCAGGAGACCCATTGTCTTGTGGGGAGCGAAGGTCATCTTGTTCCTCTCCCCCCATTTAAGGAGGGTGTTCAAACCATCACCAGCCTTTTCTTCAATTTCCTTTCTGCTGTTCCCCGAGACAAGATACATCTTATCATCCGCGTAGTCGATCATGATACATCCTTCAGGCAAGGGTAACCTAGAGGAGTCGTCAAAGTCAATATTCCAAAATTCAGGTCCCAGAACGGAGCCCTGGGGACAGCCCATATTTACTTCGCGTTCTATAGTAAAATCACCATGGGATATCGAGACAGTTCGTCCCGATAGGTAGTTGTCAACCGATTTAAACAGGCGTTTTGGACAATTCCTACTTTTGACCTTTGTGCGTATCATGTCCCACCACGCGAAGTCGAAGGCACCAGTTATATCTAAGAAGATTGCTACAACATACCTCTTTGTGCAGACCTTCACCCAGTTAAGCGCAAACGAAATGGCGTGCACAGTGGATTTACCCGGGACGAAACCAAATTGAAGTTCACTGGGCGGTGATAGTGTACTGCGAAGACGCTGCCGAATAAGTAATTCCAGGATCTTACCGAGGACTGGGAGCAAGGTTATCGGGCGATAAGCCTTTACATCGGTGAGTGGTTTGCCGTTCCCTTTAGGTATAATCCTGAGCACGCCCCTCTTCCATTCAGAAGGGAAAATTCCTCTTCTCAGGCACGATTCCATCACTTGAAAGAGCTCCTCTTTAGCGTGGACCCAGACATGCTTCACTATTTCGCCGTTGAGTCTGTCATGCCCTGGTGCCTTCTTTGGACCCAAACCCTTAATTATAGCACCTATTTCAGCTCTAGTGACGGGAGTGATTCTATCCTCTTGGGCGAGGTCTCTAGGTGGAAGCCGTGCTAGATTTCTAATCTGTTTTTGGTGGTCACTTTCCCCAATTACTGACTCTACAGGGACTAACTTGCCCAAAAGTGTGTTGAGAGTAGAGGCCACGTCCACAGTCTCAGCGTCCCTCCCATCAATATTCCCAATTAAACTTGACAAAAACCGATCCGATCCCTTGCCGGATTTTTCAATTGCGCTGTGGATTTCCCACGGGTTGGCGTTGCCCATATCTTTAACCCAATTATGCCAGGCAGCTCGTTTCGCAAGGAGAACCGCATGTTTGAAAGTTGCCCTGGATCTCCTGAGAGCGGCCTGAAGGGCAGCTGTCTCCTCCTCCGTACAGCTTCCCCTCCTGGACAGTCCCAAGGCCCTATAGGCTCCTTTGTAGGCCCCCTTTAGCGAAGTCAGCTCAGGTGACCACCACGGCGTTCTAATTTTCGTCTTTGGGTTTGATCTGCCCAGAGAGGAATCAGCCGCAGATACAACGGCAGAATTGAAAAAGTTCCCCAAATTGTCCGGATCATTAGCTGCTACGTGATGAAAATCCCTTAATGTATCTCGTAGCGCCTCCCCAAAGTTATCCCAATTCGCCCTGGAGGTGTTGAAATTCCAGGAGGATCTCGGAGTTTCAGTTTTCTTAACACCTATTGTAAATGTGATTAATCTATGATCCGAAACTATTGCGCATTCATGGACCCTCCATTTAGATATCCTGGCCGCAACTGATCCAGAGCAAAGAGTTAGATCAATGTTGCTCTCTCCTAGTGTGTTTGAAAAGGTAAAGAACGAACTCTGTTCGTTAACGATACAAAGGCCTTGCGCAGCAATCAGGTCTTCGACGGCGTCAGTCCGTGATCGTACTGAATGGGTTTTAGTATTGTCAAACCAAAGAGGAGAGCGAGCGTTAAAGTCCCCTCCGATAACTACGTTACGACCTTTATGCACGTTTAGGGCGCGCGTCAGACTCAGGATATGTGGTCCTACCGGGTTCCCCCATTTAAAATAGACTGAGATCAGATAGATCTCAGTATCAGCAAATTTAATACATACACAGGTTTGGTACTCATTAGACAGCCCAGCCAGAAGGAGGGGGCTGATCAATGAAGTATTGACCAGAACACCCGCCCCTGGAGATGAGCCGACTTCGAGTACCGCTCCCGGAAATTCAATTGGTGTCTTACCTTCCCTGGTGTACTGGTCCTGAATAAGCAGAATGTCAATTTTGAGGTCAGACATGACCCGCTGCGCGTCCAGGGTGGCCAACCGGGAACGCTGTAAGTTAATCTGACCTAGGGAGAGTAGATTATGCGGAGCCATAATCAGGAACTTACGAACACACCTCATGGCACTTTTGTAGATATTTAACAGATAAACAAGAAGAACAAAAGAAATTTCATGTAGGCAAGTTTCACAATCCATGAGCCAGACCATTATTTTTGAAATTACAAATACAGATATTCGTTCCGTCATCACTATGAAATTTTAATTTTGATAAAATGGAATGGCGATATATAATCTCAGGCAGTGTAAGAGAGATAGAGCATGTTAAATGGGCAAGAATCAAAAGGTATGATGAAATGCAGTCCTTTTTTATCAATGAACCTGTACATTTTTTTATTGTATATTTAATTTTTCAGGTCTCCCAAAAATGTATCAAATCTGTGGAGGTGACCAGTGATGTCACCAGTCACCCGTCTCAAAAAGAATACAAAATTTTTTTCAACCGGCGCTAAATTTTATATGGGAGTTTTTTATTCTTAAGATTTTAACATTAACATCAAAGAACGCTAGGTAAAATGTCAGCATCTCATCACTAAAGTTATCGTATAGTGCAAAAAAACATCCGTGACCGCACCTAATAAACAAACAAAAACCTACACTAAAATATTTTCATCGGTTCAAATGTGAATGTGGACTAGAGTTGCGAATGTATACGTTCTAAGATACCCCTGAGAGATTTTCAAATTCCCCACAAAATCCTCACAAGTTCCTTTACTCCAAAATAAAAGAAAATTCTATCGAAATTAATATTGTTTTTTTATTATCTAGTCATTTTAGGATTATCTCTTTCGTACAGGCTTTAAAAATAGACTTTTTATGGAAAATTTGCTGTTAACGAAAACGAAATATAGTGGGTTCTCACAATTATTGTAAATATTATTTTTCAATATCGTTGGATAGTCTATAAATGCCCCGTAGAGTCCCGAATTTTCCCCACAAATAGGTTCTCCCCGCCAAAAAACTAAATCCTTGAAAATCTTAGAAATTCCCCCAATTTGGGCACTCTAAATACTCCACGAAGTGGCAACCCTGACGTGAATGTATTAAACCATAGATTTATTAGTAACGTAGATTAGTTGTAATTAATCAGCAGATTAATCACACCAACCAAATGGTGTGTTTTAGTGGGTGACCGGATAAATCATCAAAATGATAACTCATCACATCTTTAAAAAGTTATATAAAGTCATGGAAAGTGATGAAACAAAAACTTTATTAACTGGGTTAAGTAGGTTACGTTAGGTTAGGTTAAATTTTTTTTTATCGGTTCTAATGACTTTATATCACTTTTTAAAGGTGTGTTGAATTGTCACTGTGTTGAGTTATCAGGGAACCGTTTTAGTGATATGGAATTTTATTCGTTTTTAAATTACGATTAATAAATTTTACGTATAATGAAACATATATATTCAGAATCAGCGTGTTGTTGTTGATCTATACAAATACATATATTTAAGCCATAATATTCTTCATTGCTGTTCCTTATTGCACGTTGTAAATTGTACTTTCATTTTACGTCAAAAAAATTGAGGTTATACCAATATTCAAATTGAATTTCATGGTCTAAATTTTACATGAAAGTGATGTTGGTAAACATAACATTCAAGAAATAAACGTTTTAAGATGTGCAAGCAATGCGTTCAGATTTTTGTTGTTGTTTTTTTGGAAATTAAACACAAAATATTTTTTATTGTGTCAACGAGGTTAAAATAGAAGTGAAAGTTTTCTTCCAAATATCAACCCACAATTGGTGACGTAAATGTATGAAAGATTGGGTGGTTAAGTCGAATAACTTTTTTACCCGTCATCGAATTTCATATTTTAAAATGAGCATTTAAAAAACTTGGTAATTTTTATTGTTCTAAGTACATAAGTGTAAAGGTTAATTAACGAGATGTCATTTATTATATAACTTTTTTTGTTGTTAAAATATACATATCTTTTTAGTATTTTAACAAGTAAAAGTAGCATGGAGTATTGCTTATTAGGAAAATCTTAGATTGAAAAAATCTTTATTGCGTAGGACCTGCGTCACCAAATATGTAAGTCAAATTCACGTCACAAGTGGTGGGTTAAATTTAAATTTAAATTTGAAATTTTTCGACATTTTAATATTTAAAGTTTTTCGTAAGCTTTTATCAACTTTTTTCATATTCATATATATTAAATTACTTTTCAATTACAAAAATCTAAAAAGTAATTTTATGTAGTTTCTAAAATAGTAATTGTTTTTATGACATCTTTAAAAAGAAGAAATTTATACAACATTCAAATACCAAAATTCGATGGGAAATTATTATTATTAATAGAGTATACAGCAGATATGCAACCTTCTTTGACTGTATAAAAATTGTATACTTTTTTCTATGAACTATTTAATATCAGTTTCTATTTTACTTATTAGATTAGTGAGGTATTCACACAAACGTTTGTTTATCAATTGTATTAAATTTTCAGCTTGTTTATTAGTAAGGCTGTTAGTGTGAATTCAGTGATATTAATTAATTATTGAAAACAGTATACATACTGATGTCATTCTATACTTACTTGTTAATAGCAGGGAGGTCGTAGCCCATATCAATAACATCCTTTCCATGAGTAATGGTGATCGATAGCTCTAGTCTCGGTTGAGCCTCGGCTTCAGCTACGAATTGTTCGTTGAACTCTCGCAGCAGTAGGCCGTAGTTCTCTTTATCCTCGGGTTTTCCTTTGCCAGACGCGGGAGAGTTCCAGTTCAGAACTAGGCCATCAAATTTATTGTCACGCATGAACTATCAAAAAATAATATACATTTTTCAATTAGGTTTTTCAAAAGAGTGCAAGTTTTACACGTGACATCCCGCAAGAGCTCCTACTTCTCGGAGACTACCGAGAATACGCGAACTGCTTCAAGCAGTTAATATCGACAGCTTCAAGTGAACGCCTGCTTGGTTCTCGAATATCTTCTACTTTCATTGGTAACTCGACGAGAGCACCAACAAAACATGGCTCATTGAATATTGTCACTAAGGAAAGGGACAGCAAGTTTACATTACGATAATAAACCAGTCAGTCTATCCCCATTCTGAGGTCTAGATATTTGAACCCCGATTACATTTAAAGTCGTTATCAAATTGGCAATCAGCGCCATTTTATCTGACATTTAAACAGTCCCTGTTAACCGCCAATTCTCAAGCAAGGTTTTGAACCCGCCCGCGACCTTAATCCAGAGTCCAGAGCCAAAAAAATACCGCTCTTTCATGTAGGCTTCCAATAGTTTCCTTATAACCATGTTCCTCTGCCTTTTGACAACAGCAGTCGCAATAAACAAGAGTCTAATGAACATTTTATCATATTTGAAACATGTAAATAAATGGCTTACGAACCTTTATGGAATTCCTCACAAATTTTTTCCGTCTGCCATCATCCTCGACGATATAAGTAAAAGTAACAGATCCCTGGTTGGTGCCTCCAATGACTAGCATTGTCTTCAACTTGGGGTTGGCGACCTTCAAACCATTGAACGTCACATAGCCATCTACGAAAAAAGAGCATATTGCAATACAAACGTGGTTTCCAAAAGCGCAAATTGACAAACAAACTCCACAAGATTCCATGAAATCAACGTATATGTCCACAAAACGGGAACCCTTTTGGATAACGAGCTTCGACTCCACTACATAAGACCTTAGCAGAGTTTTTATGTCCTTTGTGGGCTCGTCAAATAAAAAGCCATTATAGAATGTCATAAACAAAAGGTCATTGATATACAACACAGTGAACTGATCCCTGTGGAACGCCGGCATATATTAAATATGAGTAAGGGGTGATCATCATCAGCCATACCCAAGGATGTGGGAAGACCTTAAAATAGTAGTTTTTTGTCAAGTCGTCGGTGATAAACCTCGTTAAAGGTCTTGGAAAAAGGAAATGTTGATTTCCACCGTTTTAATCACAGACATAGGAATTAATAGACGAGAAGATAATGGCGAGGGGTAAAATCAACTGTTGAAGAACGAAGGGAGTGAAGCTGACTGTGATTCGTCAATAAATCAATCTGACAGTAAATAGGCATCTCGCATTATAATATCACCATTTACTTCTTAAAAGTAAAATCTGCTTTTGAATGAATAGACATTTTTACATGGGAGCGCAAATTACTCGCCACGTTATGAACAAATTTGCGAAGTCCAAATTCGGCAAAAAAATTCGGTTCTATTTTCAGAGTCGAATATTTCGTTTAAGTATTTAGTTAAGACACTTTTATAAATGTTCATAATTTACTTCCCAGCAACCAACCAGCATTGTGTTTCGCGTCCAGACGTTTCTCGATGTGATAGTAACAACTGATCTATATTATATGATGTGAATATGCTTAAAATAAAGTAAAATAATGCTTATATATGGAATGTAATACGACAATTGGGTTTATTCTCTTTTTCACATCTATTTTTACAAGTTTTCATAGCATAAGTCAACATTCTGCCGTGTTATTTCGTAAAATGAACCGATGATGCCTCGACCATAATTCGCACAAGAATGATGACGTCACGTTTTCAAATTTCACTTGAGGCCATATGCGAGCACAGCCGGCTCCAATGGAACCGGTATGGGGAGTGGGGATAATACGCTTTTAATCACTTAGGGCAGGTCTACTAATATTCATATGTCTATGGTTTTAATAGATTTAATGAAACTAATCATTTGACAGTTATTTTATTATTTCAGATTGAAATAGCTGCGATTAATATAACACATAGAGGTACCCATAAAAAAATAAATTATATATAATTTACTCACCAAGGTTAACATCCAGCCAGTGGTCGGCATGTGTAACGTCACCTTCTTTAGAGAAGAGTGCATAGGCATATAAAATATGAGTGCAGAGGAACGGGTCGATATCCTTCGGGGTGAACTTTCCGGTCCCCTCTCTGTACGTGGACCAGCTAGTATAATAGCACAATATCTTTGGCTCAATTACTTCATTTTCATTTGCTGTTACTGAAAATGTAATGAAATACATATATTTATTTGGAAAGAACTTTATAAGGAATTCCAATACAAAAAATATTTTATTGAATCTATGCATAGTTGTTTACTTATTTTATTTATTTATTTAGTCGAATTCTCTTTAAAACTGTTATGCACCAATGTATAACAGTCAATGTAAGTATAAACAGGTTATAGGGAGTAGTATTACTATTTTGTGACTTGCATCAAAAGACAATTGCTGAACAATCTATAAGTGATGTTGAACATGTAGATGATCAATGCATAATCGTTAAGAGGAAGCTACAAGCCAAAAATGTGTATATTCTTGGTATACCTTATATTGTAGGTAATAGGCATTAAAATCGCTTGACAAACGGAGTCTAAAAAAGTTCGATTTCTAGCACAAAACTGGTTTTTATTTATTTTGTAAATAATTTTATAAGAAAGCAAAAAAGTTAATCAAGTGAAACTGTCACAGATAATCTTAGCTATAATACTGTATTTTTTAGAAGTTGATTACTTTACGAGTTCATACATTTCTATTGAAAAAAAAAAATTTTTTAGCAGTTTACAATTATATTTTTTATTGAGTAATCTATTTTTTATTTGTATTCTACTCAAGCGAAACGATAGGAAAACCTTCAAATTATCTGAAGCATATTTTTTGGTATTCATAATGTACAACAATTCGTTATAAAGATTAATCAAAATAGTGATTTAGCATTAAGCTTCGCCTTAAGCAGTTAAGTCGCTATCTGAGGCAGAAGTCCTCGCTTTTGAAGCATGTAAAAGTGCATGGGATCAACCACGAGTATACTTGTTAGAAACATATAAGTTACCCTTAAGGCGATGCCATACGTAGTAATGCAAAATCATGTGTTTTTGGTTTGAAAATTTGGTCACCTAGAAATGTTTTAGATGCTTTAATTAAATACTGCGAGTAGAATACATCTTGGCCTTTGAAATAATCGAGTATTTTTTAGATAAGTCTTTTTATAAGCCCAGAAAAAAATAATGTAAAGGCCTACGAAAACTGCTTTAAAGTTCAAAATCTCCTACTTACGAACCCATTTTCGTTTCTGATTTTGTTGTATAATGTGGAAAAGAAAATTATTTATAAAATGATCGAAAAAAAAAAAAATAATTGTGCCTGAACATCCACAAAATAAAATAAGAGGCACTTTTTGGCCATGTTTTTTTCTTACATAAATCAAAACAGGCGGATGGTGTTAAGCGGGAAATTAAACCTTATCGCCATCTACGTAAGGGTTGTTATTGATAGCGGCACAATTTAAAATATTACACGGCGTAGTGCATCGCTTTAATCAGTTTCCTATAATTATATTTTATTATTAGCAAGGGAGAGGGTATCGAGGCGAGCATTCTGAAAAGGTCGATGTATAAGTTTCTTCAAAATATTATTTTTTTATAAGACAAGGTTTTTATGCATAGCACAAAGGATAACAAAAAAGATAAGAATTTGTTATCCTTTGTGCTATGCTTAATAACCATGTCTTATTAACCTTTCCGGGAGTATGGACGCTAATGAACGACAGTACACACTTTCGCCAAAGGAGTATGGACGGCTATGGACGACAGGGGTCGCGTATTCATATTCGATGCATATTCTGTAAATATGCATCGTATTGCCATCTATGGGCATATTCCTCTGACTTTACACCAATTTTAAACATTTTAAATCATTATCGACAGAGATATCGGCTGTTATTTATTTTGTTACTATCATAAAATTTAATCAAAAAATATATACCTTTATTTATGTAAAAAAAACTCACTCCCCAGAGCACAGACAGAATTACGTAACTTACTCCCGGAAAGGTTAACAGATAAAAAAAAATATATATAAGTCAAAATATTTCACCAACAAATGTAGATATGATATATCTCGACGCCATCAAGTGGGAAATTCCGAACAAACAAAGCCTTTCCTACAAAAATAAATTTGGTTGATTACAGGTGAAAAAAATACAATAAGCGGTAATTGTCGATTGAAGTACGTATTACACATAATTTGGCGGGTTGGGAATAAGCCGACGTAGCTCAGTGGTCCAGAGCACCTGAACGGACATCAGAAGGTGCCGGTTCAATTCCAATCGGCGACGTTTATCTTTACTCGGGAAATATTTTCAATTTGTATGAATATTTCAGGCGAGTAATTAATGCGTATAATAATTTGTTCTTCAAAATAGCTAAATTCTTTTGCAGAAAGAACTCAACAATGTGTGAGATGATTTGTGACCGATAGTAATAAAAGTTTATTTATAAACACTTAATTAATTAATTAATTGGCGCATGGAATAATTTTTATAATTAACGCAGCTGGTGCATTTCACGCGGAAATAATAGTATTAATATCATTATAGGAAACTGAATGATGCCGTCAAAAGGGCTAATCATTTGATGTAAGGCTCGAGTACACTATTATATCCACTTTATTTTGCTCTTTTGACTACTTAATTATTTGTTTGCTAGTTGAGAGGGGATCAATGCGTTTGGCGGCCTAGTCTGGACATAGCCATTGACTTTGTATACTTCCTTGAATAAGGTAGGATTTTGTCAAAACTAGTTGTGTTTCAAATCAGTGGTGTAGTACGGAAATATAAATTTCGTTTTTAGTATCTTTTGAATTTCCCTTACCATTAGGTCCTATTCTAAATTTGGCTAAAGATTTGGTTGTTACTTCAGGAGCTTCTGTTGATGTTTGGATGTCTTGTGTGTCTGCTTTCGATGGAACGCTGAAAGAATATTTATTTTTATAATGGAATAACTTAATGAGTAAAACCTCAAATTGTAATATTTAATCTTACTTCACATTTTTTCATATCAAACGAAAGATGTAAAACAGCAAAGAAAAAAAAGGATTCAGTCGCACTTATGAATTGAGCCCAGGACCTCTTCCTTGCGGGGGAAATGCTCTGACCACGGAGCTAATTCAACCATATCAATTTACGTCATTTCGAACTGTATCATATTTCCTCTGAAAGACACTATCTAGATTGCATTTAGTTAGGGTAGAATCTTGCAATTAGCTCAGTGGTCATCATAAGACGCCACACATTGTGATGTAATATTTTAGTATCATGAAACCCAACATATTGTGCTGTAATATGTTAGTATCATGAAAAACTACACACTGTGCTGTAATATTTTAGTATCATGAAACCCAACACATTGTGCTGTAATATTTTAGTATCATAAAAAACTACACATTATGCTGTAATATTTTAGTATCATGAAAAACTACACATTTTGCTGAAATATTTTAGTATCATGAAACCCAACACATTGTGCTGTAATATTTTAGTATCATGAAACAAAAGACATTGTGCTGTCAAAGTTTAGTATCATGATACCCAACACATTGTGCCTTAATTTTAGTATCATGAAATACAACACATTGTGCCTTAATAGTTTAGTATCATGATACCCAACACATTGTGTCTTAATTTTAGTATCATGAAATACAACACATTGTGCTGTAATAGTTTAGTATCATGAAATACAACACACTGTGCTGTAATAGTTTAGTATCATGAAACACAACACATTGTGCTGTAATATTTTGGTGGCTCTTAAACAGTTACTTTGTTTCAAGATCTACCTACCAGATTTTGAAACCAGAAATGAAATTTTTAATAATTATTACTTACACCGATTTATTCATGAGAGCGTTCTTCGCAGCGTTGATCAATGGGAACGTTTTTCCATGACATGTTCCATGAAAATCATCAATGTCGATGGTCCAAAACATGACACCTAAAAAGTTAAAATTTAAAAAATATATAGTTTACTAACACTCTCTTGGAATTTTAATAAATTTTAAAAAAATATATTCAAAATACAAAAAGTCTTTCAGTATGTTAAAGGTAGAATAAAGTTTACGCAAAAAGCTAAAATAATTTACCTCCCATCCCCTGCTGGTTGACGTACCGAGCCTTCATCTCAACACTCTGCACGTCGTCGTATCCCACCCACTGCCTCCCCTTGTAAGCGAATGGGCCCATTGCTTCTGGGAATGGCCGCTCCACAGTCCACTCTCCACTCTTCAAGTCCTCGCAAATCTGATCATTCATAACATTCCTTTAATTAATTTTTATACATACCCAAGCTTTTACACAATAAGTGATCGTAATTAAATTTTTTCGTAATTATCTTCTTTTTTTTTAAATTGATAATAATGACACAATGATCTCCCATGCTTAAGATTTCATTTGCATATTTAAAATTCAATGGATTTGTCGTTTGTAGATGTTATTTTATTGGCTAATGATTTTTTCAATTAAAAACGATAAAAAAGAATTCTCACACGTCGCCAATGCTTGGAGCCTATTGGGACACCTGATTTTTTTTACATTAGCTCCACACAGGAGGTCCTGAGGAAAAAAATCCCTCAGGGCCTGTCATCTTTGGGGATGCTGTGTGGAAGTTCTTTTTAGGGAAAGGAAGGAGAGGAAGTTCTGAGAAGGAAAAGGGTGTGAGGGGTGGGTTGGAATCTGGGGGTCAGTGTGTCTAAGAGTGATGGATTTATGAATCCATCCCTTCCACTACGGTGCAAGATGTTGGGTTGAGAGAGTCCGGCTAGAGAAGCCAAAATGTCGCCCTCATAACAGCAAAATGACGTTTACCTGTTTTGGTGTTTTTAGCGCAGTTGTGTGGTTTCGGTTTATTCCTACTTTTGGTGTTTTTTTCTATTCGGATCTCGGTATGTGTTGTATCCAGATTTTTTTATTTAAGTTTATCAATAAGACATAAGAACATTGTAGGTAGATTAATTTCTGTTAGGTACGGTGTATGACAATAATAAAAATATTATTTATTGGATATGGAATTTAGAAAAAAAGTATAATGATAGAAATCTTGATCAAAATGGTAATTGTACAAATTTGTAAATTTGAAACAAATGAAATGTTTAAATTTGCATGTAGGTACCAAAACTATAATTCACTGGTTTTGGGTCCCTAGACCAATTTGGTTGGACGATTCTGAATTGCAAAGAATATATAAGAAAACCAACCTCATAATAAGCCATGTATCCATACTCGTTGGTGAATGGAGCTTTCTCCCCAGGTCCGGTGGAATTAGACCCTATCGCGGTTTCTTCAGGGTTGGCTAAGGTGTACGAACGCCCAAAGGTTGGAATACCTAACACCAACTTTTCTCTGTCCACCCCCGCGTCGATATAGTACTGCACAGTGTTGTTCTGAAATTTAATCCAACAATTTAATCATCAAACAAAACAAAAAAGTGCACATAATAATATACTTAACAGATATCGAGTCGCAAATGATCGGAGTCAATGGAACCAAACACTCTAGAATTGTAATTTTTTTTTTATATTAACTCCACACAGGAGGCCCTGAAGAAAATAATTTCCCTCAGGGCCTATGTCATCTTTGGGGATGCTGTGTGGAGGGTCTTTTTGTGGAGAGGAAGGAGTGAACATGGGTCTTGAAGAGTCCCAAGTTGTAGGAGGGAAGAAACACAGAGGCCAGCAGTTCGTTCCACAGCCGAGCTGTTGAACCTAAGAACGAATCGTAGAAGCGACCCGTTCTCATGTGACAAATGTCAACCGTGTAGAAATGTTGGGCGCACATTTGGCGTGTATCCCGACTACGCACCGGTGCCGAAGGGATCAATGACGCTAGTTCCTCAGAGCATCTTCCATTGTAATACCGATAGAACAAGGACAGCATACCTACCTGACGCCTGTGCTCTAAAGATTGCAGTACGTTTGTTAAGATTGGGGAATCTATCAAACGGACCGCCCGTTTCTGCACGAGTCAAGGGTTTTTTTCAGGTATTTTGGGGCTCCGGACCAGAGATGGCTGCCAAATTCGACAGTAGGGCGCACTTGCAATTTGTACAGGGTCAGCAGTTGTGTACTATTAAAGTATCTGCGGGCCCTGTACAGTACGCCCAGCTTCTGGGAGGCCAACTTTACTCTGGCTTCGATGGAGCCCCCGTACCTGAGCTGGTCACTTATAGTTACACCAAGCATATCAATGGAAGGCCTGTTCGGAAGATTGCTTCCGTTGAAGGAGACAAGATTATCATTTGGATCCCTTTTAGACGTAATCAGACAGGATTGGGTCTTTGAAACATTAAATTCGACGAGATTATTTTTACCCCAGGAGGAAATACTCTCGAGATAACCGTCCATTCTCTGCTTCAAAGCCCTCCGAGCCGTTGGAGTTTGTGTGCCCTTTGGGGGCCTGTCAAACAAAAAGCTATCATGAACTGTACTGTCATCCGCGAAACAATGAATCGGTGCACATGTCAAAAGGTCATTGATGTGCAACAAAAACAAACTCGGAGACAGAACCGATCCCTGTGGATATGTGGATGTGGATGCAATATGTCCAGATTTTGATATTCTTCGTACATTAAGGTGGCAACATGCTACCCTAGCATCTCTAGCGATATAAGGCTGTAAATAGTGCCACGTGAATCGTCGGTCGACCGACGACGTAGCGCTAAAGAGCTGGACCGATGGTCTTTGTGCGTGGCACTACAGCTCTTCATTCATTCAATTACATATTACTACAAGCGACCGACTTACATGTCGCATTTTTTCCTGCCTTACTGTCTGGACTGATGATGCTCATATGCGGCGCATAGCCTACATATTACCGCAAGCGGCGACCTACAGTATTGCAAGCCGACATTATTGACGGTAAATACAAGCTTTGGACAAAGACACTATCAATACCATGCTATAAAAGCATTCAACAGTCTAACACTTGAAAATAAAATTAAGGAAAACAAAAATAAATTCATACACAAAATTACAAAATGGATTAAAGAACAAAAAAGACAATATTACCAAAATTTCATAACATAATATAGTAAAACATACACGTGACACAAAAACCAATATAAAACACACATCACTCACAAACACACAACATGTAATATAAATGTACCGATTTTAACTTTATTTCAATTTTATTTTAAATCTATATTTTTAGTTTAAATTTATCTTAATCTTATGTTTTTTTTTCTTCTCCGACATTATATATATTTTATTTATATGTATTATGTATATTTTTGGTTTCATAAAATGAAGGCCTCGGCACGAGTAAACCACCCACTGAGGCCAAAATTACTGGATTGTACTATGAAATGTAAAATATTGTAACAAAATAAACAAAAAAATTTAAAAAAGCCTAAGTTGTAAGGTTTGGTTTTATTTCATACATTTTAAGGGATATTTCGAAAATTTTAAAAATAAATATTAGATAATAAACTAATACTTTAAAAAATATAGAAGAGGACATTAGTTTTGTATTAACGATAAGCCTTACAGCTAGCTAGCGCTCTGTCTAAAATTGTTTAGACTTTTTTGCTAACTATCATAATTCTTAACATTAATACTCTATCTATAAACTCTTTAATGACATTTTAAAGTATTTATTGAAGTCATATTTTAACTCGACTGATTAGCATTTCATCCATCTTCAAATTTGTTTGTTACGTTCCGGTTGCGGCTCAAGATGGTGGCCGTTTTAAAGATCAAATAATTAAAGATGAAATATTTGTGTCTATTAAGAAATAAGGTAAGTGTTTAAGTACCTACGTACAAATCTTATCATTTTAGATGTCATTTTTGTTTTGATAATATAAGAGAAAATTAGAAACGATATCTTATGAATGCAATGTCTGCTGTTCACAGAACTACAAGTATAGCATTTATGGAAATATGGCATCCCCATTTGTGGAATGTTGAGGCTGGTGAAATTGGAGATTACTAATATTTAGTAATCAATACTTACAACATTTAGTATGTCATTGGGGTCAGCGTTGGTGGCGTACAAGGGGGCGTGATGGTGAACCTCGAATTCATCCAGAACTGAATGGTAGTCGTAGCATTTGATATCCATCCAATCTACATATCTGAAATTATTCAAAAAAATAATACTAATTCGAATATAATTTTCAAATTTTGGTGATTTTGCGTAATGCCGAAAATTATTCAAGTACAATGAATTTTTAATTTAAAATTGGAACCGATATGTGTAAATCATAACAGACAAGCGATAAAGTAGGTACCAAAATTATTTTAATAATTGATAATTATTAATTACTAAACATGTACCTACTTCTTTTATTTAAATGCTTAGACGAATTAATAGAGTGAAGATACGTTACTTAAGTCCAATGGACATACTTTAGCAGGCCGTTTCATTCGCACAGACATATTATTTTAATGGCTATCCTTTTCACAAGCAATGCAATATTTTTGTTCGATTAGTATGAATGTAACGTGTCTTGTATTTTTATAATTTCATTGGATGGATGTCGTAATTTTTCAAGTTTAATAACATTCGATGGGAAAATTTCATTTTTTGGAAACTCAATGATCATGAAGCATATATTTGTTTTTATAAATTATTACAGGTCGAAGTGGTTTTATACAGTTTCAAAGTTCTGATAAAATTATGGAAGTGTAAAAATTCAAACCAGAAATAAAACAACGCACTTGTTAAGTTCTGGTATGTTGTATCCCTTTTCTATGATGGCTCTTTCTCTGGGCACCGACATCGAGATCAGAAGCTCGGGGGTTCCCTCAGCTTCTGATACAAACCCTTCCCTCATGTCTCGAACCAGCTTGACCAGGTTGTCTTTGTCTTCCGGTTTGGACCCTAATCCATAAGCCGGGCGATTCCAGTCCAAATCAACACCGTCGAATTTGTGCTGATGTAAGAACTGAAAACAAAAACAGATTTTTAATTAAATCTTTACAGTCACTAGCACCTACCTGTAGTCTACGATACAGAATAGTTTCAGACATAGAATAAAGTTTCGGATGACTCATTATTAGAATTTTTCTAAATTTGTACCACAACCGCCTCAATCCAGGCCAGGACACTGATCAAGTTGGCCTACAAGATCATTTGTTTTAGAAAAGTTTTATTTTGTAATTTATATTTAATTTTTTTTAATATTTCGCTATCGGTATCGATACATTAACTTGCGTTTTTAAAACTAACCTAAAAGTACATATATAATTTAGACATTTCTGGTTGGGGGTGGAGAGTTGAAGGAGGGAGAGTAGGAGAAGTCAAAATAAGGAAACACGGTTAGCAATGGTGATTTACAGAATACTATTATTTTCAATAAGTATCAAATGAACCCCTTCTAAAACAAAATATGTATCTTGAAATTGTTCCATAAGCATTATGTATATACAATCCTCTTATACCATTAAGTTATAAGCGAGCCATGCTACATAATTCATGTATAAATAAACATCATTAAAAGATTTTGAAATGTCAGTCACAGCTAACCATATAATATCATACCTTTATAACATTTTGTACAAACTCCTTCCGCCTTTCGTCATCAAAGGCGATGTGTGAAAATGTGGCGGATCCCTCTGTTGATCCTCCGATTCCAATCAGCGTTTTCAGGTTAGGGTTGGTGTTTTTTAGACCCGTGAATTGGGCATACCCGTCTAGATAAAACAAAAAGTTAAGCAAATAAATTAATAAAATAATTTTCGCTTGTGCAGTGTGCTCCCCAGTAGTAGCTGAAATTGGTTCTAAATAGTCTAAAAACGATACAATATACACTGCACAAGCTCGTTTTAAAGTAATTCTACTCTACTGTTTTCAATTCCCTTCAGTTAACTATCTAAATGAAAACGTGTTAACGTTGTAAATAAATCAGTTTTCAGGTGGAAACTTTCAAGACTTTTTACTTTAAAAATTCAGCAGTCTTGTTTGGATGACCCACTACTTGATGAAGTCTCTGCGGGCATAGATAAGGTCGTTTATTGCTAGAAAATAAATAACAGAACTTAGATGTCGAGATCTTATCAGTTGTTGGAGTTTGGATGACTCTCTACTTGATGAAGACTCCATAGGCATAGATGAGGTTGTTAATTGCTATGAGGTAAATAGCAGAACTTACCCGATATCTTGCTAGCTGTCGGTGGGTCGGATAAATAGCAGAACTTACATGTCAACATCTTGAAAGCTATCGGTGGGTTTAATGACCCCCTACTTGATGAAGTCTGAGTAAGGTTGTTTATTGTTAGAAGATAAATAGCAGAAGTTATCCTTGTCGAAATCTTGCAAGCTCTCGGAGGGTTGGATGATCCCCCATTTATCAAGCCTCCATAGGCATAGATGAGGTTGTTTATTGCCAGAAGATATATAATAACAGAACCTACTGTTTTCGACATCTTGCCATCTGTTGCGGGGTTGAATGATCCCAACTTGATGAAATCTACGTAGGCATAGATGAGGTGTTTTATCATTAAAAGATAAATTGCAGAACTCACCCTTGTCGATATCTTGCCAGCTGTCGGAGGGTTGGATGACCCCTTTCTTAGTGAAGCCTCCAAAGGCGTAGATGAGATGAGTGCAGAGATGGGGGTCGATGGCCGTGGGGGGGAAACTCCCTACCCCAGACCTGTAGACTGACCAGTTGGTGTAATAGCACACCACGCGGTTTGTAACTGCCTCTGTAAACCAAAACCAATGTCAACAATGTTTTACGAAAGATATATTTTTTTGCTTCACCTATTCATTTAATTATCAAATGTATACCTTTCACGAATGGAATTTGTGAGATAGCTCTAATATCCCCACATATGGGATTATATACAATAATATTATTATTATATCTGTAAATTCTATTAAATAAAATCCAAGCTGTCTGCAGAATAAAGACAATACCTACAACTTCTGACATTTCCAATATGATCAACTCGACTCTTTGTCGACACTTGAAAGCATATTGACAAATAGTGTGAACCGTCTTTCAACAAAAATGCTCAAATTCTTAAGTGAGAAATAGTGCCGTTCAATATAAGTTGATCAACTAAAAATTTTTACACTTGGAATCCAGTATATGGTTGAATAATTGTTTACCGCCATTGTCTAGGAGGAATATCAGCATTGATCAGCATTCTACACTAGCGCCTCTAGCGGCCAGCGTTAGGTAACTACTCTCAAAATTTTACTGGCCTTTTCGAGTGGTTTATCTAAATTTCCAGAACGTATTTTGTATTCTTGAACTTAAAAGCTTACAGATCAATAACAATTTTTATAATGGAAACCTTATGCATTCCTAATTAAAATCATTTGCAGTATTCCTTGCGTTAGCAGACTACAGAGTGCATATTTTTTAGTGCCGACCTTTAACACGTGATTAGTCCAAATGATCTGTGCCAGTGGCATCTTCCCATTTAGGGAATGCTGTTATATTGAAGTAAATGTGAAGTAAGTTATATGGATTGTTCATGAAAATTCGAATAGTTTTGCGTTTCATCATGACATATTATCAAGGTATCCAAGATAATGTATACGTAATTTACCAATAGTTTAAACCTGTTAATTCGTTCGCGAGGCCTCAATCCCGTTTTTAACCGGACTTGAATCTTAAACATGAAGAGATTCTTAGTAAATTATCAATAGGTAGTCGTTATTGCGTCTTCCGTGTATTGTTCTGGCTAAATACGGTTGACGCCATTTCAAGCAACATTACTATACTGAGAGCTGAATTTTCTATTTGCCGCCAAAACGAATTTTATTCGTGAATCTGGCGGCGTTGACGTCACGGCAGGCGACTTTGGTGACAGCCATTGGCAGTTTCTGTCATAATGACGTTGTAGCCAGTTGGAACCGTTTCGAGATGAGCGCTTTTAGAAATCATGATATCATATTAAACTGAGATATTTTTTGTACTATAATCAAAATTAGAAAAATAAACTTTTAATCTTCCACACATTTTTACAGTATTCTTAGTTTTTGAAAATACCCCATTAGTACCTGGCCGGCCAGACGTCCATAGACGCCTATACAGGGTTATAACATTATGTATTACCTTATAATATTATTACCTTAATTTTTAATATTTTTTGAATTTTCCTTACCATTGGGTCCTTTTCTAAGAGTGGGTAAAGATTTAGTTGTTACTTCAGGTGCTTCTGTAAATGTTTGGATGACTTCTGTAACTAATGGAACGCTGTCTGATGTTTGGATGACTTCTGTAACCGATGGAACGCTGAAAGATATTTATTTTTATAGTGGAATAACTTAATGAATAAAAACTCAAATTGTAATATTTAATCATTGAACACTTCACATGATGTAAAAGAGCAAAGAAAGAATAAGATTCAGTCGCATCTAGGAATTGACCCCAGGATCTCTTCCTTGCGACGGAAATGCTCTGACCACTGAGCTAATTCAACCATATAAATTTACGAATTTTAAACTGTATCATACTTCAACTGAAAGACAATATCTAGATTGCATTTAGTTCGGATAGAATCCTGCAATTAGCTCAGTGGTCATCATGAAACGCCACACATAAACGTATCACGAAACCCAACAAATTGTGCCGTCATATTTTAGTCTAATGAAAAACCACACATTGTGCTGTAATTTTTTAGTAGCATGAAACCCAACACATTGTGCGGTTAAATTTTTAGTATCATGAAACACAACACATTGTGCTGTAATAGTTTAGTATCATGAAACCCAACACATTTTACTGTAATATTTTAGTATCATAAAAAACAACACATTGTGCTGTAATATTGTATGGCTTTAAAAAGGTTACTTTATTTCAAGATCTACCTACCATATTTTGCTTATCCCTAAACTTCAACCGGGCTATACACATTTATAAAGCGTTTACCTGGTCTCTGTTCAAGATACTTAGTTGCGCGTGAGGTTTTAATTGAATAGCCTTAAAGATGTACCCTTCACCCCCCTTTTCCCCTTGTCACCTTTCCTGCTGATCCGGGCCAAACGACAAGGAACAGTATTATTGTTGCATTTTGGTGACCGAGAAGAATTGTCGTGTCATTTTGTGAATACCCGAAGATGTAAACTCGGCTGTGATTTTTTGGAATGAAACATTTAACCCGCCTCAGTGAACATCACTGTTTTATGTTATGTGAACAAAGTGTCAAAAGGAATTGCCTTATTTATATTTGAACTGATTTGTGTAAAAGGAACCAGCGGCTACGGAGGACCAGACCTAAGGGTACTCTTTCCCAATCTTTCCTCTCCTGTAAACAATACATATAAGGCAAATTCGTTGTTACTTTGTTAAGTCTTTACCGCACCTCCCCAATCTCTGCACAATTGCGAACGAAAGATTTGCGCACCATACTACGAGTATAACACCAGCAGAAAGTTGGTATTTTGTATATCATACAAACACGCTACTACTATTGAAATATTTTTTTTTAATAATTATTACTTACACCGATTTATTCATGAGAGCGTTCTTCGCAGCGTTGACCAATGGGAACGTTTTTCCGTGACATGTTCCATGAAAATCATCAATGTCGATGGTCCAAAACATGACACCTAAAAAGTTAAAATTTAAAAAAATATGGTTTACTAACACTCTCTTGGAAATTAACTGATTTTAAAAAATATATTAAAAAAAAAACAATAGTCTTTCAGTATGTTAACGGTACAATAAAGTTTACACAAAAAGCTATTAATATTTACCTCCCATCCCCTGCTGGTTGACGTACCGAGCCTTCATCTCAACACTCTGCACGTCGTCGTATCCCACCCACTGCCTCCCCTTGTAGGCGAATGGGCCCATTGCTTCTGGGAATGGCCGCTCCACAGTCCACTCTCCACTCTTCAAGTCCTCGCAAATCTGATCATTTATAACATTCCTTAAATTTATTTTTATACATATCCATAGGGCTTTTACACAAAAAGTTTTTTTAATTTTTTTTTTTTTTTTTAAAAGCAAGACAAACATTCCCGGGTTACGAATAACCTGACAATATTTGAAAATCTCCTACTACCACCACATAGTAAGCTGAAAATGTTGCTTGTGTTGTGATGGAGGACTTAGCCAACCGAGGAATTGAACACACTACGCCCGAGTGAGACCCAAGCGCGATGTCAACTCGGCCACCGACCGGTCGTAATAAAGGTTTTTTTTTTTTAAATATCTTTATATTTTTGTAAAAGCTGATAATAATGACACAGTGATCTCCCGTGCTAAGGATTTCATTTGCATGTTAAAATGTAATGGATTTGTTGATTGTAGATGTCATTTTTCTGGCCGATGATTATTTCAATTAAAAACCAAAAAAAAAATCTCTATAACTCGCCATTGCTTACAGCCTATTGGGACACCTGATTATTTTTACATTATCTCCACACAGGAGGCCCTGAGGGAAAAAAAACCCTTAAGGCCTATTTCATCTTTGGGGATGCTGTGTGGAAGTTTTCTCAAGGTAAAGGAAGGAGAGGAAGTTCTAAAAAGAAAAGGGTGTGAGGGGTGGGTTGGAATCTGGGGGTCAGTGTGTCTAAGAGTGATGGATTTATGAATGCATCCCTTCCACTACGGTGCAAGATGCTGGGTTGAGACGGCTGTAGAAGCAAAAATTTCGCCCTCAATCTACCTGTCTACCTGCTCGAGACAGAGCGCGTATTATTCTGGCAGCGTGATCAGTGGCGATGATATAACAGCAAAATGACGTTTACCTGTTTTGGTGTTTTTAGCGAAGTTGTGTGGTTTCTGTTTAATCCTACTTTTGGTGTTTTTTTTCTATTCGGATCTCGGTATGTGTTGTATCCAGATTTTTTTATTTAAGTATATCAAGAAGACATAAGAACATTGTATGTTATATTAATTTCTGTTATATACGCTGTATGACAATACTAAAAATATTGTTTATTGGATAAGGAATTTAGAAAAAAATTATAATGATAGAAATCTTAATCAAATGGTGATTGCACAAATACGTAAATTTGAAAAGAATGAAATGTTTAAATTTGCTTGTACCAAAACTATAATTCACTGGTTTTGGGTCCCTAGACCGATTTGGTTGGACGATTCTGAATTACAAAGAATATATAAGAAAACCAACCTCATAATAAGCCATGTATCCATACTCGTTGGTGAATGGAGCTTTCTCCCCAGGTCCGGTGGAATTCGACCCTATCGCGGTTTCTTCAGGGTCTGCTAAGGTGTACGAACGCCCAAAGGTTGGAATACCTAACACCAACTTTTCTCTGTCCACCCCCGCGTCGATATAGTACTGCACAGTGTTGTTCTGAAATTTAATCCAACAATTTAATCATCAAACAAAACAAAAAAGTGCACATAATAATATACTTAACAGATATCAAGTAGCAAATGATCAGAGTCAATGGAACCAAACACTTTAGAATCGTGTGATATTCTCCCTACATTGAGGTGGCAACATGCTACACTAGCATCTCTAGCGATATAAGGCTGTAAATAAATAGTGCCACGCGAATCATCGGTCGACCGACGACATGGCGCTAAAGAGCTGGACCGATGGTCTTTGTGCGTGGCACTACAGCTCTTCATTCATTCACTTATATATTACCACAAGCGACCGACTTACGTGTCGCACTTTTTCCAGCCTTACTGTCTGAACTAATGAACCTCACATGCGGCGCATAGCCTACATATTACCGCAAATGACGACCGACATTATTGCAACCCTATGTTGTAAGGGTTTCTTTTATTTCATACATTTTAAGGGATATTGTGCGAAATATAGACGATAATTCGAAAATTTAAAAAATAAATATTAGATAATAAACTAATACATAATACTTTAAAAAATATAGAAGAGGCCATTAGGTTTGTATTAACAATTATAAGCCTTGCAGCCCACCGCTAGCGCTCTGTCTAAAATTATTTAGACTTTTTTGCTTAGCTATCATAATTCTTAACATTAATTACGACATTTTAAACTATGTATTGAAGTAATTTTTTAACTCGACCGATTAACATTTAATCTATCTTCAAATTAGTTCGTTACGTTCCGGTTGCGGTTCAGGATGGTGGCCGTTTTAATGATCCATTAGAGAATCTTTTTTTAAATTTTAAATCTGTGTGTCTATTAATAAATTAGGTACATATTTTAGTACCTACGTACAAATCTTATGATTTTAAATGTAATTTTTGTTTTGATAATATAAGAGAAAATTAGAAACGATACTTTTTAATGCAATGTCTGCGGTTCACAGAACTGCAAGTATAGAATTTATAGAAATATGGCATCCCCATTTGTGGAATGTCGAGGCTGGTGAAATTGGAGATTACTAATATTTAGTAATCAATACTTACAACATTTAGTATGTCATTGGGGTCAGCGTTGGTGGCGTACAAGGGGGCGTGATGGTGAACCTCGAATTCATCCAGAACTGAATGGTAGTCGTAGCATTTGATATCCATCCAATCTACATATCTGAAATTATTCAAAAAAATAATACTAATTCGAATATAATTTTCAAATTTTGGTGATTTTGCGTAATGCCGAAAATTATTCAAGTACAATGAATTTTTAATTTAAAATTGGAACCGATATGTGTAAATCATAACAGACAAGCGATAAAGTAGGTACCAAAATAATTTTAATAATTGATAATTATTAATTACTAAACATGTACCTACTTCTTTTATTTAAATGCTTAGACGAATTAATATAGTGAAGATACATTACTTAGGTCCAATGGAGTAATGGACATACTTTAGCAGGCCTTTTCATTCGCACATACACATTATTTTAATGGCTATCCTTTTCATAAGCGATACAATATTTTTGTTCGATTAGTATGAATGTAACGTGTATTGTATTTTTATAATTTCATTGGATGGATGTCGTAATTTTTCAAGTTTAATAATATTCGAAGAGAAAATTTCATTTTTTGGAAACTCAATGATAATGAGGTAAATATGTGTTTTTATAAATTATTACAGGTCGAAGTGGTTTTATACAGTTTCAAAGTTATAATAAAATTATGGTAGTGTAAAAATTCAAACCAGAAATAAAACAACGCACTTGTTAAGTTCTGGTATGTTGTATCCCTTTTCTATGATGGCTCTTTCTCTGGGCACCGACATCGAGATCAGAAGCTCGGGGGTTCCCTCAGCTTCTGATACAAACCCTTCCCTCATGTCTCGAACCAGCTTGACCAGGTTGTCTTTGTCTTCCGGTTTGGACCCTAATCCATAAGCCGGGCGATTCCAGTCCAAATCAACACCGTCAAATTTGTGCTGGTGTAAGAACTAAAAACAAAACAGATTTTTTATTAAATCTTTACAGTCACTAGCACCTACCTGTAGTCTATGATACAGAATAGTTTCAGACATAGAATAAAGTTTCAGATAACTCATTATTAGAATTTTTCTAAATTTGTACCACAACCGCCTCAATCCAGGCCAGGACACTGATCAAGTTGGCCTACAAGATCATTTGTTTTAGAAAAGTTTTATTTTGTAATTTATATTTAATTTTTTTTTAATATTTCGCCATTGGTATCGATACATTAACTTGCGTTTTTAAAACTAACCTAAAAGTACATATATAATTTAGACATTTCTGGTTGGGGGTGGAGAGTTGAAGGAGGGAGAAGGAGTAGGAGAAGTCAAAATAAGGAAACATGGTTGGCAATGGTGATTTACAGAATACTATTATTTTTTTACTAAATTCACAATACTATTTTTTATTGAAGCTATGCTGTTTCCAACAAACGATTGGCAAACTCAGAATAGTTATTATTTCTCAAGTATTATTTATTTATTATTCCAAATAAGTATCAAATTAACCCCTTCTAAAACAAAATATCATGAAATTGTTCCATAAGTAGTATGTATATACGATCATTTTATAGAATTAAGTTATAAGCAAGCCATTCTACATAATTCATTTATAAATAAAAATCATTAAAGATTTTGAAATGTCAGTGACAGCAAACCATATAATATCATACCTTTATAACATTTTGTACAAACTCCTTGCGCCTTTCGTCATCAAAGGCGATGTATGAAAATGTGGCGGATCCCTCGGTGGATCCTCCGATTCCAATCAGCGTCTTCAGGTTTGGGTTGGTGTTTTTAAGACCCGTGAATTGGGCATACCCGTCTAGATAAAACAAAATATTAAGTAAATAAATTAATAAAATAATTTTAACTTGTGCAGTGTGCTCCCCAGTAGTAACTCAAATAGGTTCTAAATAGTTTGAAACAATACACTGCAAAAGCTCGCTTTAAAGTAATTCTACTCTACTGTTTTCAATTCCCTTCAGTTAACTATCTACATAAATGAAAACGTGTTAACGTTGTAAATAAATCAGTTTTCAGGTGGAAACTTTCAAGACTTTTTACTTTAAAAATTCAGCAGTCTTGTTTGGATGACCCACTACTTGATGAAGTCTATGCGGGCATAGATATGGTTGTTTATTGCTACAAAATAAATAACAGAACTTAGATGTCGAGATCTTATCAGTTGTTGGATTTTGGATGACTCTCTACTTGATGAAGACTCCATAGGTATAGATGAGGTTGTTAATTGCTATGAGGTAAATAGCAGAACTTACCCGATATCTTGCTAGCTGTCGGTGGGTCGGATAAATAGCAGAACTTACATGTCAACATCTTGAAAGCTATCGGTGGGTTTAATGACCCCCTACTTGATGAAGTCTGCGTAAGGTTGTTTATTGTTAGAAGATAAATAGCAGAAGTTATCCTTGTCGACATCTTGCAAGCTCTCGGAGGGTTGGATGATCCCCCATTTACGAAGTCTTCATAGGCGTTGATGAGGTTGTTTATTGCTAGAAGATATATAATAACAGAACCTACTGTTGTCGACATCTTGCCATCTGTCGCGGGGTTGAATAATCCCAACTGGATGAAATCTACGTAGGCATAGATGACGTGTTTTATCGTTAAAATAAAAATAGCAGAACTCACCCTTGTCGATATCTTGCAGCTGTTGGTGGGTCGGATAAATAGCAGAACTTACATGTCAACATCTTGAAAGCTATCGGTGGGTTTAATGACACCCTACTTGATGAAGACTGCGTAAGGTTGTTAAGTTATCCTTGTCGACATCTTGCAAGCTCTCGGAGGTTTGGATGATCTCCCATTAATGAAGTCTTCATAGGTATAGATGGGGTTGTTTATTGCTAGAAAATATATAATAACAGTACCTAATGTTGTCGACATCTTGACAGCTGTTGCTGGGTTGAATGATCCCAACTTGATGAAATCTACGTAGGCATAGATGAGGTGTTTTATCCTTAAAAGATAAATTGCAGAACTCACCCTTGTCGATATCTTGCCAGCTGTCGGAGGGTTGGATGACCCCTTTCTTAGTGAAGCCTCCAAAGGCATAGATGAGATGAGTGCAGAGATGGGGGTCGATGGCCGTGGGGGGGAAACTCCCTACCCCAGACCTGTAGACTGACCAGTTGGTGTAATAGCACACCACGCGGTCTGTAACTGCCTCTGTAAACCAAAACCAATGTCAATAATGTTTTACTAAAGATATATTTTTTGTTTAACTATTGAAGACAATATTGGCGATTTATCGTTTGTGAAAATACCCCATTAGTACCTGGCCGGCCAGACGTCCGTAGACGCCTATACAGGTGTCCGGGGGTAAAGTGCGCTAACTTCGGGGGGTTATTCTACATGATTTTAGAAGTATAAAAGGTTAATAACTCTTTCGAAATTCCAACGTTTTAAGGTAGTTTTTAGGTTAAAAAAGTTGAATTGTTTGTTTGGGAAAATAAATATTCTTTTATGGAAAAATTTTAGTATGAGAAAAAAATGGTTGGAATTTCTAAAAAAGATTTCATCTTTTTTTACTTCTACCATGATATAAAATCACCTCCCGTAGTTAGTGCACTTTACCCCCGGATACCCTTTATAGGTATTGTTCATGTTATGCCCTAGCTACGTAATACATAATAATGTACAGTCATCCAGTTAAAAGTTTATATGTAACACTGTGGTTAGAATCAGGCACTAGAGCCACATTATCAAACGGAAACTCCATCACTGTGAATATATTGTTCAAATAGACTTCCTATTTGAACCACAAACTAGGATATATCTTCTTTGAGTCATTCACGGTTATTTGTATACTAACCAGTTTTGTGCCATTTAATTAAATTATATTTATTTAGATTCATTAGTATTATATTCTTCTTCGATGATAAATTAAATAATATTTATGGCGAAGCAATTGGTTGTCATACATTTCGTTAATACCTTTAATTCCGTTAATCCTCCCCCCTCCACAAGGAACACTTACATACGTTTACCGACCACCGTTTGAATCTTAGTTCCGCCCCTGCACCATGTTCATGTATAAGTATTCTAAATATCTTTACGTCCACGGGGTATTACATTTTAACATACCTATTTTATTAATCTTTATGTTTGAATAAGTTCTTCTTTATTTAAAATTCAGTATATTTTTCTGTAACAACTCTTACCAGTGGCGAAGCAATCTGGGCAGAGTGGACAAAGTAACCAAAGTGATGTTTGTAGAAATTTGTTATTGTAACCTATTGAACGACGCAATATATTAAGTTTTTTAAGTTGAAGTCGGGATTTAGGACGTTAGATACATGATTACAATATTTATTATTTTGAGGTTGAAATCGGGATTCATGAAGTTAGATAAGTTATTATATTCTTTATTGGACGACGCAACAAATTAAGTTTTGAGGTTGAAATTGGGATTTAAGGGAATATATTGTCAATAATTTGGGTTATAGAAGGCATTAGGTTGCCCAGCTATGTTACGTGAATCTGAAATTGGAATCTAAAGTGATGGGCTATTGTAACTTTCCGGTAACAGAAATTAAGTTTTGAGGTTGAAATTGGGATTGAAGGGAATATATTGTCAATAATATGGGTTATAGAAGGCATTAGATTGCCGAGCTGTGTTACGTGAATCTGAAATTGGGATCTAAAATGATATTTTATTGTAACTTTACGGTAACAGAAATTAAGTTTTGAGGTTGAAATTGGGATTGAAGGGAATATATTGTCAATAATTTGGGTTATAGAAGGCATTAGGTTGCCCAGCTATGTTACGTGAATCTGAAATTGGAATCTAAAGTGATGGGCTATTGTAACTTTACGGTAACAGAAATTAAGTTTTGAGGTTGAAATTGGGATTGAAGGGAATATATTGTCAATAATTTGGGTTATAGAAGGCATTAGATTGCCGAGCTGTTTTACGTGAATCTGAAATTGGGATCTAAAATGATATTTTATTGTAACTTTACGGTAACAGAAATTAAGTTTTGAGGTTGAAATTGGGATTTATCTAAGTATTGTCAATAATTTAGGTTATAGAAGGTATTGTGTTGCCCAGATCTGTACTTTCAGGGATGAAAATTAATTAATAATTGTGATAACGCACAAGAATTAAAAATACTCAGAACCGGTGGAACTATGGTATCATCATAAATTCAAGGAGAATGAAAGGGATAAAATTATGGTTATAATGTATGTGGATATTCAGAAAGACTTTCTAAACACAAAAAAAGCCATTTTAAGCTACTCACAGAGTGATACAAAGAGAATCTTACTTTGGACCAAAGGACAAAAATATCAAATGCTGTAAAAAATGTAAAAATTTTTCTTGGTCCTGCAAACTCTGTGTTCATAGCTTAGCGCTCTGCCATGAAGGTCTTCGATGTTTTCAAAATGAGATACCAATGTCATAAGCAGTACTTACCTGTGCATGAAGCCATGACGAAGACACACGTGATGGCAGTGAGTAACCATTTCGAAAATTCCATCTGGAAAAAACAATTTTCCTTATTATTAATGTATTATATTCTGTGACTCAACACTTAGTACCTCATCCTTACTAGCTAATCATGACCTTAAATTACAAGTAGTTCTGTGAACAGTATCAAAGCAACGTATGTTTTGGTATGTTTCTAATTTTCTACATCCAAACCATAGACATCCAAATTTATAGACTAGCCTATCAGGGAAAGGGGAACAAACCAAATTGCAAAGAGCGGGGAGGGGGCGTAATTTGTCGCCTTTTCTGTAATTTGTCTATAAATGAATCTGACAGTATACAGGCAACTGGAATTGGAATTTTACCATTTAGTCGACGAAAATAAAATCTGTTTACGTATTATTAGTCATTTTTACAAATGCGAGCAAAATGCTGGCTGCGTATCAAATAAGATGAAAAAAAAATCTGACTTTATATTTATTTTATATAAATTACAAACAATACAAAACAAAATGAACCTTTGTTTGTCCAACTGGGAAGAATTTCCGTTTCAGGACAACCAAATTGTGTATTTAGTACATAATATTCTTACAATGGAATGGCGATGCTGTCAAAACAAATTTTGAGAACATTGTTAATTGCATTCGAAGTGACAGGATGGTTTCTTTATCCTTGAAAGAATCGCAAAGATGTAATTTATTACCAGCGTCAATTTGGATAACATTAGTAATTGCATTCAGAACAGATGAATGGTTTCTTTCGAGACATCTCAAGTCTGAGATTCTTTCCAGGACATTTTGGAGAACATTTACAATTGTATAGTTAGAACTTCCACATTTATAAATCAGTATAAAACATAGGTATGAAACCTTTAGAACTATATTTTTAGAATTTCTTACATGATATAAATTACACATTACTAGACCAGAATATAAGCCGTATAACATATGAAATTCCTATTTTAAAATTTAGAATCTTTATTTATTAAATGGCTAGTCATTATTAAACAGTAATCGAAATAAAACCGCGCAAAAGATTCGCGGTTGACTTGTTTCCAAAATTTAATAATTTGTTACACTATTTAGTTAGATACTTAGGACGGGGTTTTTCAGGGAATTTAAAAAATTCTTCAAATTTAAAAGTTAATTTTCAAGTTCTGTTATTATTTCAGTACTGTGAAACAACTAGCCTATAATGATATAATAACAGAACTTTAATAAGACTTTCCCAAAACCCGAAAATGAACGTTGAAATTTGATGAATTGTTCAAATTCTGTGAAACAACCCATCCATAGACAATGTGATATGATTTACCCACCTCACTCAATTTTAGCGTCGCTATGCCAGGCGATTCGGTTGAAAACGAAAATTATTATTAAATTACAACTATTTCAAACGGCGGTTAACGTACGAGTGATGTCGCAGTTTATTCAAAGCATTATTGAATCCTCCTGGTGCCAAAAATGTGGTCACGTGGTTTGCTTCCAGCTCATCGAAACGATACCCAGATTTCGTGTTAGAGCAGTCTATCAATTTTTATGTCTATGATCCCAACGAAAATTCCCACTGAAATCGTAAGATTTTTACGTAGGTACTTAAATATCTACCTACTTAATTATAAAACAAATATTTTTATAGCGTTTGCTTATTTGAAATATAGAATTATGAAATTTGTCCAAAGAAACGTCACTATCTCAATGACAATAATTATTCTTTTTTCAAACTTTTTTCAGGCAGATAGACCTATCTATTTAAAAAAAAATCGAATAAGTTCCAATAAAAACAACGATTTCACATTTGAAATAAGAATCTTTACTGTAAACCATTAAAACGGTGACCATCTTGAATCGAAAACGGAACGCGCAAAACAAATTTACAGACACAACCAATAGGAACATGGTTTAAAGTCTCCGTATAATATATGCATACTTATCTATATAATTAAAACAGGTTTTTTTTCAGATAACACATGCAAGTTTAATTTTAAAATATACGACCATGGTAAAATGCTACATTGTTATTTTATTAAGTAAGATCAAGATTTTCAAGGCAATCTGCTAAAGTTTTAATTCAGTAATTTTTGACCTCTGGTATTAAAGTTTCGTACATTTATTACTTTTGAATTTATTACTTACTGTAAATCCAATACGAATGTTATGTATTTTGAAGCACCGTCGTCGGTCGTCAGGGAAATGTATAAAGTTAATTTGTTTTATAATTCTTGGCGCAATGGTTATAGGTTTTTCCAATAATAATACTAACATTATAACGTTTTTAATTCGACGTATACATATGCGTGCCGAGCTGAACCTCAACTGATGGGAAAGGAACGAGGAAACCGCAAATGGCGCGAGACGCCGTTTGCAGTTGTTGCTTCGTTTCTTTCCCTTAAGAGGAAGCTACAAGCCAAAAATGTGTATATTCTTGATATACCTTATATCGTAGGTAATAGGCATTAAAATCGCTTGACAAACGGAGTCTAGAAACGTTCGATTTCAAGCAAAAAACTGTTTTTTATTTATTTTGTAAATAATTTTATAAATTTTTTTTAAATAAATTGAAGATAAATCAAATTTAATAATGTTATAATAATTATTAAGTTCTGCAAGTATTTCTGTTATTTTTACAGTTTTTAATGTGACAGCTGTTTCGGCTTTTGAGGCCATTATCAAACTATCAAAGCCGAAACAGCTGTCACATTAAAAACTGTAAAAATAACAGAAATACTTGCAGAACTTAATAATTATTATAACATTATTAAATTTGATTTATCTTAAATTTATTTAAAAAAATTAAATGGAGTTCTACAAATTAAACACCAAAACAATAAACAATTTTATAAAAAGCAAAAAAGTTAATCAAGTGAAACTGTCAGAGATAATCTTATCTATAATACTGTATTTTTTAAAAGTTGTTTCCTTTATGCGTTCATACATTTCTATTGAAATAAAATTTTTAATAGTTTGCATTTATATTTTTTATTGAATAATTTATATATTTATTTGTATTCTACTCTAGCGAAGCGATAGGAAAACCTTCAATTTATCTAAAGCATATTTTTTTGTATTCATAATGTACACCAATTCGTTATAAAAATTAATCAAAACAGTGATTTGGCATTAAGCTTCACCTTAATTCGTATCTTAGTTTCGTTTCGTAAATGTATACGAACTAAAATGTAAACGGGGTGTAAAGGAAAAACGTTACACCCAGCATTATAATACACAGTTTGTTAAGAGTTACCTGAGAGAACCATAGAGACATACCTGGTTTTTTATTTTAACCAGTAATTTCTGAGGTTATTTGAAGTAAAATATGTACATGACATTTTGGTCTCCAGTGACTTTTTTTTTCAAATAAAAATTACCGTACTGAGACCAATGAAGTTACAATATATATAGATGCGCTGCAGAAATCTCAAAGTGGCAAGCAAAAAGTACGACAATTGTAGTGCTTTCGATTTTGTAGTTTTAGTATTAAAATATCACGCGTCGCGTAAGGTCGTATAGTACCTTTACGGATATTGCATTTTAAAAGTGCCAAAATGCGATTTTTTTTTAATTACTCTGCAAATACTAGTAAACGCCAAGAAATTACATGTAATTTCTAAATACACGTTTTTTTCTCATAAAAATTAACCTCACTAGGGCTAAGCCCATATCGAGGTTAACAATTTACATTTGAGTGAAGCAAACATAAAGTAACACTACATACAAACAAACAATATTTCAAAAAGAAATATGTATTTGATGAGTTACCAGATGGGCAATTTATATTTGAACTTAATTATAAAATTATTAATTATTATATTTGATTATTATAAATAATAGAGTTGTTTCTATCATTGAAGATTTCATTCGTCGCGCGTCGTAGAGAAAATGCAAGGTGGACTACAGTACTTGTCTGGGCGCGCAACAACCCAATTACGAAGTCAGTGCAGTACTGCCAACTAAACTTATAATAGTCTAATCAATATGCTTGCGGTAAACAACATAACAAATCAGCAGTAACAATGAGTACCAACAGCAATCGTTGCCATTTGCAAACTGTCGTTGCTCTATTACGGCACGGCACTGACTTAGTCACTTGACTTCTCAAAATCCGTCAGGCACAAAGGCTTGTAACTTTAGTCGGCCTTGTTATAGTATTCGACCAACTTTTCAATATCAAAACGTACACATATATTTTTGAATGTCATATATGAACAACGTTTGAATTAAGAATTTACTGGAAATCTAAGAGTGTTTCTATTATTTCTAAGAGTGTGTTATTTTAATTTTGTGACACAACAAGTCTAGATGTATTGTAAAGGCGTTGATTTGACATTTAGGATCGAGTGATGACAAATGAAAGATTTTTTTGATAGTTTGTTTAAAATATATATATTAAGAATAAATAAAACAACAAAAAAGTCACCGGAGACCAAATTTTCAATATAATTTTTAACTACAAATAATGCCATGAACCACTTGTTAAAGTAAATCAGGTACGTCTCTTAATAGCGTGGATAAAGAAGCCAATACTATGGTTTCTTTCGTTCTCGCCCTTGCTGTAAAGCTAATAAATTACTCCTATAAATCTGGTTTTAGCCATTCTGAGGAAGCGTTCATGGTCGTTCATTGCAATCTAGCTTGTAAACTTGTCCTGGAATGAAAAACATATGGTTAAGGCGACGCACTGTGGCGTGTAGCATTCTGAATCGGGCAAAATCGCGCATTCTTTGTGTAAATTGCGATATACGATACGAGATGATTGTACCACCCCAGCCAGGAGCACTACTATCCCGGTGAGACCGGTACACCAGGGGGCACTGATTTGTTAGGACTTGGAACACGTTCTCAATCAAACATATTTATGAGAGTACAGCGCCCGTGTGAGACTAGCATTATTTAAAAAAAAAAACGTTTTCTATTTTATTTTGTCAAGTTTAAACACAAATATCAAAATGTTTTTCTTTCACTTGTCCGAAAGGGGTTTAGTAAGTAGTAGATTTTGCACTTTAAAGCGGATTTTATAGGCCTGATACTTTATTCTATTCGGGGTTATAAAAAGACTCAAAGAAATATTATATATTATTTCAAATGCCAAAATGTGTTCTACCGCAGAACACTATATTTTAAATACAGAGAAAACCGAGCAGAGCAGTCTAGCTTTGGAAGGGCGTATTCTTTAAAAAAATGTGAAAGTAAATAATTTTTAAGGATTATGCCAAAAATAAACTATTGAAACTTTTGAAAAATCGTCTACTAGACATAATCGCGTATCCATCAAAATAGACCAAATCAAAATGTCATAAAAAACATTCCAAATTGTTTTTTTTTTCATAAATTTATTTTGAAACAAAACTCTAGAACAAGGCTGCCCAACCCCAGGCCCGGGGGCCACAATGTGGCCCGCGAACGAATTATAAGTGGCCCGCGTGAAACATTTTCAAAAAACCCGCCAATCCGCCAATTTGAAAAAGTGTCGCGGGCCCGCGGTAAAACAAACAATGCAGCTTGCGCGCGGTCACCAGTGTTGCCAACGACGGCGATTTATCGCTATTTAGGCTACTCAGAACGAGAATCAGCGACGAAAAAATCTAACCTGTTGAACTTACTTTTGAAACAAAAATGTTCCGTAACAACCCCCCCCCCCCCATGGATTTCAAATATTTTGTGGGGAGCACTCATTTAGATTTTTTTTTTGTGGGGAATTATGTTTTATAGAAATTCTCTAACAACCCCCTCCCCCCCATGGAAATAGGAACCGTCAGGTATTCAGTGGCCCGCCAGTGATTCAAAATCGTCAATTTCGCCCAACTGCTAAAAAGGTTAAAAGGTTGGGCAGCCTTGCTCTAGAACATCCCCCAGATATAAAACTAATAGAAAAGTTCAATGAGTACATATCAAGAATAAAAATCTGGCTGATTAGTCACCGAACCTCCGTAGTGTGCAGTCGTGTTTACCAGTGCTCTGTGTTTGACGGCTTACTTTGACGGCGGCGCGGCGTACAGATAAGATTTATTTATTGTTACCTTTTCGTATTCATTATTTTTGTTTGTGTTATTGGTTTGCGACGAAGTTGCGTGTATTATTTCTATCATTTATTATTTCTAAAATAATAATTATTGTTTAATTTGTTGAAATGGAGGAAGATGAAAATCGACCTCCGGACCCTGAACCCATTTCTAATATTGTAGACGACTACGATACTGATGATACCCAGACTTCTGTAACCCTTCCTTCACGAAAACGACGTCCTCCGCTTTGCCTTAATGTACCTCCTAAAATTAAATCTCTTTCACAATCAAACGAAGCCCCAATCTCTCATGGAAGTTATAATGATACCATTCCTCCAGAAGCAAAAGCCATTGAGCTTATGTATTCTATTTCATCTTCAGCTCCATTTATTGTCAATGTCCAAAGGACTGAACAGGGGAAAATAATTCATCCCCTGGATTTTGGTAAATTTATTTTTAGCTCAAAACTCAATAACCTCGGTATTATAAATGGATCAATAAAACCGGAAGGTCGATACAAACTATCCATAGAATTTAAATCAGCCACATTAGCTAATGATTTTGTTAAAAAAATAGGTTCTCTTTCATATAATAAATTTAAATCTTTCATACCTACATTCAATTTAACCAGAATGGGCAGAGTAAGAGGTATCCCAACCGATCTATCAGAAACAGAAATAGTAGATGCTCTTAATGACTCTCAATTAACTCCAAAAGTTTTAAAAGCACGTCGTTTGAATTTTAAGGATACTTCCACCGGAACCACTATATGGAAACCTTCCCAATCCGTTGTTATTACTTTCGAAGGTCAAACATTACCATCCCGTGTATTTATTTATTATAACGCTCTTCCCGTTGAAATATACAGATTCCCGACTATCCAATGTTTCAACTGTTGCCGTTTTGGCCATTCAAAACCTATTTGTCGTTCCCCTCCTCGTTGCTTCCATTGCGGAGAGGATCATCCCTTTGAACAGTGTCAAAATACAACGAATAACCCTATTTGTATTAATTGTAAGGGCAACCATACTGCTGTTAGTGTGGCCTGTCCAGAGTTATCTAGACAGAGAAATATCAAACAGTCAATGGCTGCAGACAATATTTCCTACTTTCAGGCCTCTAAATTATTCCCTCCTACGAAAAAATCTTTTGCAGAGATAACGTCTAACGCTTCTCTCTTTCATTTTTCTTCCCCTAAATCCCCTCTATCATCTTCCCACAAAGAAACAATTTTCAAACCGATAAAATCTAATCCAAAATTTATTCCTTCTTTCGATAAAAAACTACATAATGAACTTTTACTTAACCCGAATGGGAATAATAAATCCCAGGCTCCCAATGGGACTGCCTTAAAAAACTGTTCCACTTCCGATATCTTCCCTAAAGTCACGATTGAAAATTCTTCTTTTATTCAAACTTTAATTACCCTATTAATTACGATCCTTTCAAATAACAATAAAGTACCGTCCAACGCTGCCGATTATATGAAATCTTTACTCTCTAGCCTTCCCGATGTATCCGCAAATGAGCAAAATACTTCAATGGAATAGTAGAAGTCTATTCGCCAACAAAATTGATCTTGTACAGTTACTTGATGAACATAATATTTCAGTTGCTGCCATCTCCGAAACGTGGTTAAAACCCTCATACCAATTTAATATTCCTGGATATCATTGTCTAAGACATGATAGACTGGATGGCAAAGGTGGCACTGCTCTTATTATACATAATTCTATCCCTTTTAAACAAATTATTTTCCACACTCTCTCCAATAATTTTCAGATAGTAGCTGCTGTTATATCTGATATTACATTACTATCAATATATATCCCTCCCTCTACAATTTTTGTTGAAAACGAATGGTCAACATTTATATCCCAGATTAGTCCCCCGTATATGATACTTGGGGACTTCAATGCTCATTCTCCTTCTTGGGGCAGTGAGTTAACAAACCGTTCTGGCCATAATCTATTAGATTTTATGGATACCTATAATTTATGTATACTAAATGATGGATCTCCAACTCGTTTCACTGCCCCTCAACATCGGAAAAGTGCAGTCGATTTATCTCTTTGCTCATCTTCGGTGATTCCCATATGTTCTTGGAACATTCTTAAAGATCCCCTTTCCAGTGACCATTTTCCTATAATAATTACCTTCCACCATCTATCTTCCACGCATTCCTTTTCGATAAACAATAGTTTTAAATTTAAAACGAAAGACGCGAATTGGAGAAATTTTTCTTCAGAATTAGACTCCATTGTTCAAGCATCTAAGTCTTCCCTTATCAACACTAGTTTACATTGTGAATTATTTCCTAACATGATAATAAAAGCTGCAGAAAAAACACTTAAAAAACGTAATGTTAACATTAAGATAAAACATTCCACCCCATGGTGGGATGAAGAATGCACTAGTGTCGTTAAATCCAGAAGAGAAGCAATTTCCATTTTCCGTAAATGTATGTCTTTCGAAAATTACCTTTCTGTGAAACGCGCCCAGGCAGAAGCGAAACGCGTTTTGAAAAACAAAAAGCGGTCTGGATGGCGAAAATTCTGTGAAAGCTTGTCTCCTGAATCTCCCCAGTCATCCGTATGGTCCAATTTAAAAAAATTCGGTTCGTCATATACTCCGCAGCGTTCTAAACATATTCCAGAAGAAATTATTATAGGTTTTGCTGATAAGATAGCTCCTCCGTCAGTTGCCAGATGTGAGGAAATGCCTTCCTTTATTTCTTATCCATCTCACTCTAGCTGGCTGGACTCTCCTTTCTCAATAAGTGAATTAAATCGAGTAATCAATTCCCTTCCAGACTCTTCTCCTGGCCCTGATGGAATCTTATATAGTTTCATTAAAGCATTCTCAGACATGTCGGTTGAATATTTTTTATCCCTAATTAATTACATGTTCGAAACGGGATTTATTCCGGAAGTCTGGAAAGTTCAAAAAATCCTTCCGATTTTAAAACCTGGCAAAAATCCATCTGAAATCTCATCCTATCGTCCTATTGCTCTTTCGTCATGTTTAATGAAAGTAGCAGAACACTTGATAAAGAACAGATTGGAATGGTTTGTTGAAAATCACAGAATTATCTCTCCTAATCAATATGGCTTCCGGAAAAAGAAATCAACCATAGATAATTTAAGTGTGTTAACAACAGACATCCGTATATCTCAGTCCCTTAATTCTTGCACTCTGGCCACATTTCTTGATCTTTCGTCAGCTTACGACGATGTATTAATTAACATTTTGAAAGAAAAATTAATTAAAATAAAAATTCCTTTAAAACTAGTTCAATTTATTATTAATTTACTAACAGACAGATCCATTATTATCCACTTTTCCTCAAAAACTATAAATCGCAAACTATGGAAAGGGTTACCTCAGGGGTCCGTAATCAGTCCATTATTATTTAATATATATATAAGTGATTTAGACAGTGTAATTCCTTCATCTATCAAGCGACTTTATTTTGCTGATGATTTCCTTATATATTTATCACACAAAAATCTATCGCGCGCTGCGAAGGAATTGAATTTGGCTTTACATAATATTAAAGTTTGGTTGTTAACAAATGGGATGAATTTAGCTACCTCTAAAACTAAAGTAGTGGCTTTTACGCGCAAAAGAAAAATACCCCCCTTTTCTGTCTGCTTTGATAATGTCCCTCTTCAAATCGTTAAGCAAATTAAATTTCTTGGACTACTTTTGGATCATAAACTTTCCTGGCTCCCGCATATTCAAAACATTTCGGCTAAGTGTGAAAAGGGGCTAAATATTATGCGAGCTGTTTCCAGAGTGTGGTGGGGATCTCATCCTACTACTCTTAAATTAATGTATGGTGCTCTAGTGCGAAGCCATTTGGATTATGGAACATTTCTTTTTGATCCTCTTCCTAAATATTTGGACAAAAAACTTGAAAGAATTCAGTCCAAAGCGCTCAGAATAATTATTGGAGCGATGAAATCTTCTCCAATTAATTCTCTCCAGGTAGAATGTGTTGATCCCCCCTTAATTTTAAGGAGACAATTCCTAGCTGATAAATATATTTTTAAATCTTTTTCTATATCGCGTCACCCTTTAGAACAAAGCCTTGATTATTTGTTCAATTACTTAAATAACGAAAAAAGATCGACAGATAAAAATCGACTTCCTCTCCTTCTAAAAAGTTTTCTTTCATTCAAATCTCTGTCTTCTTCCCTCCAAAATCTACAAAAAGATCCTATCCTTCCTATTTTCACCATCCCATTTGATTCTATCAATTATATCCCCAACGTTATAACTTCAGACTTCCGAACTGATATTTTAACCTCATCTAATCAAAATGTTGAGGAAAAATTTAAAAACATTACATCTTCTAAGTTTCCAGAATTTTCTCTCATTTACACAGATGGTTCTAAGTCTGATAACAAAGATTGTGGAGCTGCGGTACACATTCCCGAATTCGATTTAGATTTGTCTTATAAATTGCCTAAAGAAATTTCCATATTTACTGCAGAATGCTTCGCAATTGAACAAGCTTTGAGCCAAATCCAGCTTTTCAATATTCGACGAGCCTTACTGTGCACTGACTCACTAAGCGCAGTGTTGAAAATTTCCTCAAATATCCATAAACCAGAAGACTATATTATTTATAATATCAGAAACACCCTTAAATCTTTAAATGAATTAAATTTCGAGACAATATTGGTTTGGGTCCCTGGCCATTTAGGAATTGAGGGTAACGAGAAAGCCGATTCTCTTGCTAAACTTGGAACAATTTCTGGCTCTAATCCTTTAGATTTTAGAATTCCTATCTCTGACGTCATCCCAATTCTTAAATCCAACATGATCCGCTCCTGGGAAGAAAATTGGACTAATACGAAAACCCGAACTGGTGCTTTTTATGCTGGAATACAAAATCATATTCCAAGTAAACCTTGGTTCCACGGCAAGAAAAAATCCAAAAGATTTATATCCTGTATCTCGAGAATGAGAATTGGTCATTGCTCCATTGCATCCCATTTGTTTAAAATCCGGGTCCTAGATAGTCCACTCTGCCAGTGCGGCATGGAAAATGAGACTCTTGATCACGTTTTCTTTAATTGTAAAAATCATTCATCCTTCAAAGGCATTTATCGTTTACTTATAAAAATCACCCACCAATCTCCCCTTAGTATTCCTTATTTACTTTCTCTCAACAATTCTCGCATTTTCTCAGTTCTATACAAGTTCATAGACTTGAATGACTTCAATATTTGAGATTTCCTATTCCCGTATAGATTTCCCATAAAATTATAACCATCTCCCTTAACTTTAACGGCACATAGCACTCTCTTTAGGGTGAATTGCCTAATACAAAAAAAAAAAAAAAAATCTGGCTGAAAGAGGTCAATGAAAGAATAAAACAACCACTAAAAACGAAATGGAAGTCAAATAAAATATAATTGAATAACTTTAAGCCTGCGACAAACTACTCTATAAGCGCACTGTATTTACGCCATACATTCCCACTGAGCACTTTTATGGCGAGCGATATGCTGAAATAGGCCAAGCCATGATGCGTATAGCGTAATTTAAAAATAACAACCACAAATTCAAATTCTGTTCAAATTCAAGTTTTGTTATTATCGAAGTACCGTAAAACAACAGACCCATAATGAAATAATAACAAATTGAATTGAACTCTGGAAATTGATGAAATGTTCAAATTCTGTGAAACAACCTGTACTTGGTGATGAAGATGACATTTAGACCACTGTCGTGGTTCACTTTTACAGAAATATTGTTTAAGAAAATGGGTTTGAAGATGTTGTATCAGCGATGCGAGAAATGCACTGAAGTTCGAAGAGATTGAAATCGGTTAACCTTTACTACCATTGGCTCATTTCCAGCAGATACCCCTCGTAGTAAGGTTAGTTACCTCCAACATAATACATGTTTTCATTCTGAACTTTACTGAACAGATTCAAAAACAACAGCATTGAAACGTTCAAAACACGTTTAGAGTAATAATTAACATCAAATTTACGGAAATAATATTTTATTAATAACATCACGTCTACAAATAGTTAAATGACTTCAAATATGTTAAAAACCAGTATGTTGGCTAATGTTGTTGTTGGGTTCTTGAATTATACTCGTAGGGTACCTGCCTATGTAGCGGAAAATTTCGCAACATGATCGGCCAAATGCAATAAATGCCAAAAGACGTCACTAATTCGGTCAATTCGCCTAGTAGGGAAAACAGTTTTTAACATATATATAGATACCTACATAATATATACTATATTTGAAGTCGGGGGCGTCGCTAAAATATGGATTGTATTTAATTATTTATTCAAAAAAAATTCTATATTACAATAAAATCATAAGCCGCTCATCGCACTAGGAAACTCTTGTGTCGAGATATGCAGCTTTACCCGCGGATAAACGTCAGAAAAAATACTACATTTCAAACCTCGTACAATTGTAGTAAATATTTTATTTAAATGCGTGTAAACTTAGTATAGTATTGAAAATATAAACCTACAAAATTATTTTTAAAAAACACTGCAGTTATTCATACTAAAATTACAACAGGGCAGTGCGTTTAAAGTTGTCAACAATAACATTCTACTGACTATATAAGTATTACAAAGTACTTGTGTTGGCTTATCAGCCACAATCATAGGGTGACCATACTGACAATGACAAGAAGGATGGTATGAATATTAACAAAAAATAATAGTAAATAATAATAAGTAAATAAATATAAGTACCTAGATAATAATAAAAAATAATTGTATTCAAAATATATAAATAAATATTCAAAATTTGAAATTGAGTTTTTAATCGAGTATTACACCCAGGTACTTAATTTCATTTACTTTTTCAATTTTTTCATCATTAATTGTCAATTTTTTACTCTGTGTTATGCGTTTTGTTGCCTATTTCCATATATTTTGTTTTGTTTACATTTAGTTTTAATTTGTTTAATTTCAGCCATTTCGCTATATTTTGTAGGTCTTCATTTAATTTGTTGATTGCATCTATGTACTCTTCACATGATATATAGATTAATGAATCGTCTGCAAATAATCTAATTTTGCAATGTTTTATGGTTTTAATTATATAATTTATCTAAATAATGAATAGAATTGGACCTAATACCGACCCTTACGGAACACCGAGGTTGTTTTCTATTGGTTCTGATTCTGAGCTTTCAACTTTTGTTACCTGTTTTCTTTCATGGAGATATACTGAGATATGTGCATAGTAGATTTCATCATCGGTTTTCTTTGTATTCAAATATGTATAGTTACAATTTACCTACGACTCCTAGGCCGCAGTTGGGGAAATGAAATTGATTATCTGCTCAAGAAAGATTAGTCAATTTCAACAGAGTTAAGGAAAAATTTACCTTACTTCAGGAATACAGAAACACGGACACTCCCACAACTCACTTCTCTCGGTTTATCTTTACAGTGAGTGCATATTGATAAACAGCTTATAACATCTTGTGGATTAAAGATATCCTTTCTCTCAGCGGAGCAGATTCTACTGCATGCTCGTTCATGCATTTGTGCACGTTACATAACTCATCGTGACTTGGGAAGAGATTTACCGTCTCTGTAATGAGCAAATCTATCATGCGCTGAGATGATGTGACACTTCAATGGTTAGGGAAAGATTAAAAATGCAGAATCTGCAGATCACTTTAATTTCATACAGGACCGGCACAAAACTGATCCAAATTAAAAATTTCTAACAAAATGTTCCAGCCGGCTGTTTATTTATGCAAAAAGATATTTTGTTTTATTTTGTGAAGCCCAAAAATTCATAATAAGTTCTGCTGTGGAATTACACTGGTTTATTTTTTACACGGTGGATACGTTCCATGCAATACCGTGTAAAAAAAAGTATTCTAAAATAAAATAAAATTATGGATACGTTTCCTTGTATAAAAATCAATTCAGGATATAAAAAAATAAAATTCATCGTTGTTTATTGTATCTTAATTCTGTTTTTAAAAATTACTTTATTTGATACGACATCAAGGAATGTAGCACCGTGTTATTTCGAAACCGTGTAAAAGGAAGTCCAGTGTATTATTAAGGCCAAGATGTCTATAATATGTCTAGGCGATAAACTTTTGTAACCTAAAACTTACGCTTTTGTATTGCACATTTCAAAGTTCGGACCAAATGACGGTGTAACAATAAATTTACATATTTTAAAACATTATTTGAATATATGGGCCTTGCTGGGTGCTTTGCCAATAATAAGTGATAGTATCAAATAATAAATTAAAATAAAATCGACTAATAAAGGTGGAAATGAAAAAAATATAAACAATCTGCAAATGTTATGGGATACGGTTGTATAATATAATGAAATGTGTATTGTAATGGTATTATTATTATTACGTATACATTATACATGTTTTATTTGTTTACGTTATAAATCGTTTAATTTTGTATCTGAAATGTATTTTTTACATCGAGTGAAAGTTCGTTGAATGCTTTTATTGTCTGGTATCTGTGTTGTCTTTGTCCAAAGCTTGTGTCAACCGTCGGAGTTGTTGTTTTTTTTCATTTTTTTCGATTTCATTCAATTCATGATGCATGACATTTACTCTACTATTCACGATTTGTTGAATTGTGTTGCTTCAGAAACAGATGATGGTCTGCTAGATTTTAAAAATTGGGACTGAGAAAAGCGTGAGAAACACTCTCAACTGGTTGTATAGCCGTGATGGGAATACCTGAGTGTTTAATTGGTAGTGATATAAACATATTATGCAAAATAACCATTGTTTGCAACTATTTTGTGCTGGATAGCTATCGATAAAAATAATGGTTTTGTTTTCATTTGAGTTTAAGTTGAAGACAAGAAAAATATATCGGGCCTGGATCTTTTTCACACCCAATATGAACAGTGCATTATGCAATTAATCAGTACGGTGATAAGAAGAGTATTTCAATCAAGTTTTGGACGATTGCATATATAATCCGCTTTTGGACGTAAACTAAACATGAAGAAATTTTATTTGAATAACTGTTTCAATAACTTTTAGTTATACCCATCAATGTAATTAATCATTAAAAAAGAAGATAGTACTCCAAAATCTAAATGAAACATGAAACAGAAAACCGGTAAGTAACGGTCTTAACTGGGAACCGAACCCAGGACCTCTTTCTTACCGAGACAACGCCTCAACTAACTCGGCCATTGGGACCGAATTATTTTAAGTGATTTTTGTCTAAATCGACAAAAATGACATTGACAATTGTACTTAGTAATCTTTTTTTTCTGTGTCTTGTTCTGTTTCATGTTTTGTTTAGATTTATTAGTATTATATTCTTCTTCAATGACAAATTGGACGTTAAATTTGTTAGTTTTCTTTTGATTGTTTGCTAATATTTTTACGATTTAAACATACACTAACTGGTAAGGAAGTTGTTGAGATGTTCGACTTTTTTTTCAAATTAGATCAAACATTATACACGGTGTCCGGGGGTAAAGTGCGCTAACTTCGGGGGGAGATTCTACATAATTTTAAGTAAAGGGTTAACAAAAAATTCGAAATTCAAATGTTTTAAGGTAGTTTTTAGAAAAAAAGGTTGAATTGTTTGTATGGGAAAATAAATATTCTTCTATGGAAAAATATTTTTGTATCGGAAAATAATCGATGGAATATCGAAAAAAGTCATTTATCTTTTTTACCTCCAGAAGTTGTGAACTTTAACCCGGACACCCTTTATTATTATCACCTATAATTATTTAGACCAATAGATATTTTCGTTTCCTAGTATGAGATCGAGAGTAAAAACTGCTCCTCACTTTTATTTACATAGCACTGAAACGTTATCATAGTCGATTGATTTTTTTTGCATAAATATTATTTATTTAACGTTTTTCTTTCTCGATCAAATTTATCAATCATTTCATCTGCACATTTAAAAAAAAAACATTATTGTAGTTTCGTATTGTTCTAATTGAATGTTGATATATGGAATAGTGTTTTATGACGGTTAGGCCCTATCTTAATGATTTTAACTTAACCACCAAAATGCAATCATCTTTTAACGAGTAAAGACTAGCTACTTTTTAAATGGTTGATGATTTCAATGGCGTAGTTTTTACTTGTCAAATGTCAAAAAAAGACAGCTTCAAAAGTAACATCTACCGAAATAGCGGGCTATTCAAAATAACACCTCTTATTGGAAAATCCTGTATTTACCAAGCGATTAAAAAGTTACAACAATCTTCATACTGTATTAATGAGCAATCAAAACAAATAAATTAAATCAAAACTTTTATATGTGTGCAAGTATTTTATAAAAAATTAATTTAAATTACATATATTATGCACCAATGTGAAACGTGGCTTCCTTATCAGGTAAAAGGGCTCATCTTTTCAGATAAGTTATGCATGCCCAAGAATGCACTTATATGTATTAAATACATATGTATAAATTTTTAATCATGTTTATATCTAAATAGTATAAAATAAAGACGCTATCCGCGTCTGTCTGTTTGTGCGCTTAGTTCTTCTTAACTACGCAGCAGATTTTGATAAAGTTTTCACTATCATTTAGAGAATTTCTTCCGAAAGGTTTACATATATAAAAATATATTTTCGGGCACTAAATTGCTATAACGCTGGCTAAACCTCATGAGGTACATTAAAATAATGTACCACGGAATTGTATATCTTAAAAAGGCCTACAGAAAAGTCTATGATGGAATATGTCTATTTCCTAAGGATTACACGGGTACACGTCATATTACTATTAAAAAAAACTCACCGGTCCCATCTTCGTAGATTTTTCCTCCCGCCGAAAAAACATTCTTAGAAATTGAACAATTTTCACTACACAGACAGTTTTTTACACAAACATTGTTGTTATTATTCGTACTTAACCCTTTGAGAATCAATACTGAAGTTTATATATGTTTATTATCGGTTTGTTATTTTGTAACGCGACGTTTTCCAACCGTTGCATTCACCAGCACTGGTTCACCTTCCTATCTCGACCGCGATCAGATGAATACTGAACTTTATTGGCGAAGGTATCAACGACTAAATATAGCTATAGAAGACGCTATTATTTTACCTTGGATGTAGTAATTGACCCCACGGAGTTGATAACAACTGTGGAGTCCGCTTATCGTGATCACGATCAAGCCAACCACATTCCAAATTGTGCATTACCGAATTTTTAATTGCTTATCACCCACATATAAATCAATTGAAAAACTATTTAATGTCGCCTTACCTAGGAGTTCACCTGTGTTACAGAATATATTATTAATAACAAAAAATCTAAGTTATTATTTATTTATTCATTTTCGGGAAATCGACAGTTTACATTTAATCCGTTTGTACATACGTATTATTTAGTAAAATAAAACCAATTATGGATTTCTTCTTTGTGACTTTAACTGAGACAGCATAATATGGAATAAGTTATTTAAATTTGTGAGAAAGGAATATGAATTAAAAAATTTATACAAAACAAAAGATTATATAAAACGAAAAGTTTACAAAACAATACATTTATAGCCATGGAGAGAGGTTCTAGATATAAATCAAATCATAATAGAGATATAAACAATAGAGACATAAACATTATTCACAAACCATCAGAGAAATATTCTTTTATGGACCTCTTGTATTTGGTAAGTTCGCAACTGAAAATATCAACCTTCGATAATTCGCTATTGTAATTATTGCATAATCTGTTCAGGCAAGAATTCTGCTTAGAGTATTTGTATTTGTGTATTTGTCTTCGCTATTTTTCTACCTGATTATTATGTATTATTAACTACGTGACTTGTTTATATTTGATAATTGGAAGAAATAAAATATATAACTTAAAATATGCGTAAATCAAGTTTTAAGGGTCTTTTTGTTACAATTTTAACTTTTCATATAAACATGTATTTTGGAAGCTTGTCATACTTATTATTAAAGTGCGGTTTTTCTAATCTTAGCACTCTAATTGAAGAGCTGCTTCGCACATACATTGCGTGGTTTTCACGGGTAACAAACAACACCGACCCGTCGGTGGCTGAGTCGGCATCGCGTTTGGGTCCCACCCAGGCTTTGTGTGTTCAATTCCTCGGCTGGCTAAGTCCTCCATCACAACACAAGCAACATTTTCCGCTTACTGTGGTGGTATTAGGAGATTTTCAAATATTTTCAGATTATTCATAAAAAAATTGGTACCTGCGTACAGTCAAATCATTTAAAATAGGACTCGTTTGAATGTATTTGCCCACACCGATAAGTTTAAAAAAAAGTTCTTCTAACTAGTTTGGAACACCCGTCTACATTCCCCTCATACCCATTAAATGCCCAAAAATACTGGGTGCATAGCAACGTTTATCAATTCCATTTAAATTTAGACTCGCGATTTACTTCGACAATGTTATTTTACATTTTTTTGTTTCATTCTTCAGCTTCCTAACAAAAACAATATATTTATTAAATTAAAATATGTATTTATTTATCCAGTACACCAATACTCACGCAACGGTCTGTTTAAAATCATTTATTTACCTGTACTGTGTATATAAAAATGTCCTTATATAAAGACGTGTTAGCTTGTAAAAAGTGTTTAATAGCGTTTTCCCAATCCTAGTTCATAGTATGTGAGAATGTATCGTGTTGGATACATAAATAATTGTATGTTATTTATTATTATACATACGAGTATGTACCTTACCAATAATAATAACAACTGTAATTTGGATGAAGCATGTCGCATGCCGCCGCCGGGAAAACCAGCGACACCAACGCACAGTGGGAAAGTTCTAAAATTCAAAAGAAACCTGTTTTTTCGGTGGAATCTCCCTCGATCTGTCTGCCCTGAGCCAAACGGTGCTTGGAGCTGGTAAACACCTCAAGGACGCTGTTACGTTCTGTCAGCGCCTTGACAAGTCAGCGCCCGGAGCGGAATGCTCCAATTGCGCCTGTGTCTATCATTACATTTGCCATTACATGTTGTGTTTAAGGTACCTACATCATGTACGTCAGTGGCGACTTTGAGGACGTTGTGGAAAGATTACTTCGCCTCGACCCATAGGCGACTATAATGGTACTTAACCGCAGACTTCCATAACGTAATAATAGTTATATTAATTTGGCTGAGTCATGTGTTTTTCGGTTTCGAATACTACTGCTTCAACACTGGAGTCCCAATTGCCCGGAGCTAGTGGGAATGTACGCGGAGAAAACTTACTGATCTGAGAATTAAATCTGGAAAACTAGACTGCAGGCCCTTAAAGAATGAATTGACAGGTTTCATGTCTGAACACGTGTTCATAAAAATCATTATATTTTCGCATTTCGTCATTATAAATTATCAGGGCAACTGTAGATGCATGAACACGTTTTCCGATTTATTAAGAATGTACAAAAATTTTAAAAGGAAATGTACTGCAATCCTGTTTTTAGCCGAATTTTAATAAATCAGCAATACTCATATATGGGGTATGTTTTCAGGCTGAAGGGAGTGAGTGGTGGGGGGAACGAGGATGGTGAGACGAAAGTTGGGAAATACCTGGCTGTTCAGATCGGGTTACTAAATAAGGATAAAGCCTTTTAAAACAACTTATCGATTCTTGAATTATCTATACAGTATACGCCCAGAATATATATTATAATGATCTTTACACACCTAATTAAATTATTTAATTGGTAAGTAGGTGTTTATTATTTCAGGTCTTGAATGACCTGCCTCACCAGGAATGTCTGTGGCGAAGAGGAAATTTTGCAAAATATATTTATTTGTTAGTTCTGTGAACAATAGACCTGTCGTCCCAAAAAACATGTTTTTGATTTTCAAAATCAGATTTTTGAAACCATAAAAAATTGTAAGTAGGTACTTAAATACCTACAGAACTAATTAATTATCAATATACTATATAGCTATAAATATGTACGTAACATTTTTTTTTTCAAATAATAATGCCAATTTTTTTTTATAAACTTTCGTCAAGCAGTTCCAAATTAGCATGATGATGATTTGAAGAAGAATCTTTACTAAACCATTAAAACGACTACCACTTTGAAACGGTAACGTAACATACAAAAAAACATAGACAGTTGAAATGCCAAACGGTCGAGTTTATTTTATTATGCATAATATGGTTATTCTATGAAATTAGAAAACTGCCTGGGTAGCAGTGGCTAGTGGTAAGTTGTGGCTTTTCATGTCACTGAAAAGCCACAACTTACCACTAGCCACTGCTGATTTCATAATATGGTTATTCTATGAAATTAGAAAACTGCCTGGGTAGCAGTGGCTAGTGGTAAGTTGTGGCTTTTCATGTCACTGAAAAGCCACAACTTACCACTAGCCACTGCTGATTTCATAATATGGTTATTCTATGAAATTAGAAATCTGCCTGGGTAGCAGTGGTTAGTGGTAAGTGGTTAGTGGTAAGTGGTTAGTGGTAAGTGGTTAGTGGTAAGTGGTAAGTGGTTAGTGGTAAGTGGTAAGTTGTAAGTTGTTGGCTTTTCAGTGACTTGAGTCGAAGTATGTACTAAGTACGCATAATAATAAATAAGTAAGCTAATTTATTTAGTCACATTATTTGATCTTGTTTCCGGACTTCAAAGAAACAAAAAAAAATCTCAACCAACGAAGCAAGCAATGGATGATGTGTAGGTGCAATTTTGTTTAATTAATTTTAATTTAATTAAATTTTTCCTAAAGGTGGGCCCAATAATTTTTTTATGACAATAAATGATTTTCCGATACGTTAGTTTTGCTTGGAGTAGGTGTGTACAATTTTTCAGCATACGACAAATAATTTTTATTCGGTAGGTACCGAATTATCACATCCAGTACCTTCTCTTGTGTTCACTGTTCAAACATAACAGATTAATTTGGGGTCATCTTCAGATCCTCTAAGGCCATTGTTGTCATGTAGTAAGTATGACCACCTCAGTTGTATAAATAGTAAGATTACTCATCTTCAAGCTGTTATAAAATTATGTTCTTACAGAAGGTGAAACCTCGACAGTGCCGGATTAAGCCGTGTTGAGGCCACTCTCGGTAAAAATCACGAGGCCCTTAGAACAGCGGAGGCCGATTTTTTTCTACCACGGCACCCTATACATTTTTACGACTGCACGTTGCATGCATTGGATGTTAGCAGAATCATAATAATTGCAACCGTAATGACGCACAGTGGGCTGAAAATCGCCTTTCATAGACATAGAGACTTGAATTTTCAAGGGTATTTTTTTTTGGCTAGAAATGGATTCTGCTGATCATTACTATGCTATAAAATTTCGTATGAAGCAATTGCGTGTACAAATGAAGGAGTCATCATTTTTTTAAGAAAATTTTGTATTTGGATGCGCTAGATTATGAACTTGGGAGGCGGGCTTGGGTACCGCCACCCCGAGAACCATTTATTGGACAACCAACCCCTCTTTTTATGTTTTTATTTCGTTAAAAAAATTACGTTTTTATATCTAGTATAACACTTTTAACTTATTTCTATGACATTTAGGACTCTTTACAATATATATTTTATTATTACTTATTACTTTCACTTATTCTCTATAGTATTTTGGAATAACCCACGAAAAGCAGCAAAGTAACCTCTACAAGTGGTTCGCTACGTTTTGGGTGACAGCAGGGGTACCCGGGTTCATTCAGGCTGCGTGGCTGGCCAAATCGGAAGAGGTTGGTGGAGTAATGTAACAAAAAATAATTTTTAAAAATCTCAGAGTCAATGGGACTAACGAATCCCCAATTTGGGTATGTAACGAGGCTGAAGGGAATGGTATATTTGGTACACAGTGGGATTCAACAATCTGGGAGGCTTTGGAAGAACGGCAAAACATATTCTAGCTCTATCATTCTTATCACAGCCTCCGTGGTCGGTGGTAAGTCTTTTGACTAGCAAACCGGAGATCGCTGATTCAAATCCCGGCGTGCGCAAATAAACATTATTTATTTTTTATTAAAACACAAATAACTTTGTTTACATCACTTTATTTCGATACAAAATCTCAACATGTTTCATGAACCAAGTTCACTTCATCAGGAGCACAAGTATACTTAAGTTATAATTAAAATTAGGTCTAGAAAGAAGAGGTAGAAGGAGCGGGGAGAGGTAAGAGTGGGGGGGGGTTATTCAAAGTAGGAATTAAAATGTTATTAGACGGGAAAGACCGGGTAAGTGGGAAAATATTTAAAATGGGGTTTATAATTTTTTTTTGTTTATTAATAATATCTGCCTTCATATTCACGTGTTTTCTTATTTCTAAAATTTCAAAACTATTGATTTGAGATACCTTGTAATCAGAATGTGTTTTAATAAAAAATAAATAATGCCATCACAAAGTGATAAGCAGTTAGAAGAAGTTTTCTTCGAAAAATTAAACATTATTTGTTTAATTTCTGTTATTTCACAACTTATTCGTTTAAAATAATATGTACTATACTGGCGGCACGTTCCAGAGTGGAAGATACTCCCAGTATCGCCCTGGTGTAAGACCACCGTACAGAATTGAAACGTTGCTTTTATGGCTTTAGACGTGTTTGGTGACCAGATCTGAATGTCCAGGTACTTTCCCACATCCCTCTTCCTTATCTCCTTTCCTTCCCCACTAACTTCATCCTCACAACATACCCCTATTGGGGATTCCATAGTCTCACTGGCTCCAGACGGATGTAAGACCGTATATTAATGAACCTTCCTCTTACCCATCTCTTTCCCCTCCCCACTGCCTTCAGCCTCACAACATACCCCTATTGGGGATTCCATAGTCTCACTGGCTGCAGATGGTTGGGAGCAGTTGGGACTCATGTACGATATTCACATTTAAAAACTTTTAAAAAATCGTCCTGAAATATTAAAGATTAACTTAAAAACGTTGTAATTTTACTCGGCTGATTCAAAACATTGAAGACAGACTAAGTGTGTCGTAAAACATTGAAGGCAGACTAAAGTGTGTCGTAAGATATTGAAGACAGGCTAGAGTGTGTCGTCAAACATTGAAGACAGACTAAAGTGTGTCGTAAGAGATTGAAGACAGACTAAAGTGTGTCGTAAGAGATTGAAAACAGGCTAGAGTGTGTCGTAAAACATTGAAGACAAGTGTGTCGTAAAACATTGAAGACAGACTAAAGTGTGTCGTAAATTATTGAAAACAGACTAAAGTGTGTCGTAAAACCATTTTGGATATTTCAAAACACAGTGGAAATGTTGGAAATATTTTGAACATAGTGACCAGAACTTCGATCAATGACTATTAACTGAGAAAGAGGAACTGAGATTTTCATCTATGAGCGATATAGAACTATCCTTAGTCCACTAAATTATTGATGATGATGCTTTTACATCACAAATAAATCACAGAGATATTAAAACTATTAACAGTTTTTCTTTGTGATTTTTTGCTTTTTCGTTTATATGGATATTTAGTTTGGTACGTTTTGATTGTTTTGTTATTTGATATTTTTTAACTGGAAATCTATCGAGCTATAGGCCAAGGGGCCTAATGGGAGATTAATTAAGATTAATCTCCAAGGGGAGATTCAGGCAGTAGGCAATTTGGGAGGCGGGTTTGGGTACCGTCGCCCTGGGAATCATTTATTGTATTTATTTAGGTCACCCCGTGTGGTTTGCTACGTTTGGTGATTTAGCAAGGGTGCCCGGGTTCATCGGGTCCAGCACTTTGATCTCTCCAACTGGTGTCTCGACCCATCGCCTTGCACCGCAGTTGGAGGAATATATTCATGTCCGTCACTCCTGGATACACTAATCCCTAGATTCCTACCCAACCCTCACACCCTTTACCTTCCCAAAACATCCTCTCCTTCCTTTCCTTAAAAAAGACCCTCCACACAGCATCCCAAGAGATGAAATAGACCGAAATGGTGTTAATGTAAAAAAAAAAGCACTCAAAATTTCGGGACCCTTTTCTTGAAAAAGCGCCGTAGTGACATTTTTGTTCATTCAAGTTTCCAATCAGGGGCGTTCTTGTAAGGTGTCACATAAAAGAGTTAATTATATCCCAATACGTTTTGTCCTATTTCATATCCAATAAGGATTTTACTGGAAATTAAATTATTTTTAAACAATCAAGATATTCAAACGATTTTATAGAAATCTTGTTTGGAAATTTTATGATATTATTTTCCTCTCATAGTCAATTGCCTACTCTGCCATATGGTTAGACCGGCACTGGACTTCGAGACCGGTCTCGAGTGATCGACCTTCTTGGCGTAATAGTTGATATTACCCTACATCATAGTTTACAATAGGTCAATTTGAAATAACACTTTCTGCTATTTTTAACATTGTTTTTTCAGATTTATAATTTTATCCTCGTATGTAAATAAAACAAGTGCAAAAAAGAGTAGAGAAGTTAATGTATCCGGGTGTTATATTATTCAAACATGTTAAAATATAACTCTCTCAGTAGAAGTCTACAGTTGTTTGAAAGAACTTGCCTGGACACACCTGGCAATACATTTTGAGATGACATATTTTTAGAATGACTACGTTTATTCGCTAAATTGAGGCGTTGTTTTGCACTTTAGTAGAATACAATAACAGTATTGATGAGTGCTGACATTTAACCTAGTGTTCTTCAATATAAAAAGCGGTTAAACTTAAGAATAAAAAAACGTCTCTACTCTCGACGCCGCAATACGAAATACAATGACTGTTGAAATAAAACATAGGCTTTTGTGACTGGTGACGTCAGACAAGCACAAATTTGATGCGATTTCGGAAAAATTAACACATTGAAAATTATTTTATCTATTAAAATTATCAATAACCAACATAAAACGCGCCATAATGAATATTTTGAATGATTTCCATTTTAAAGGAAAACACAACTATTATATTTTATTATGTACTTTTAGTTTTTTAAACTTAAAAAAATCGTGAATATGTTATAGAGAAGCTTTTGATTCAAGGTGAAATAGAAATCTGCATGTATTTAATGAAGTCAAGAGATGGACAAAAATACAGTTGAACCACTCGAGCCATTAGGTGTTTACCAAGTGCTTCGAGCGATGGAGATTTCCGGGCATTCGGTTTTGAATTCGGCAGCGCTCATTTAAAAAAAACTAAAAAAAACTAAAGCCAATGAATCCACATATATCACATCGCTAACACATATATGTAGTAGAGGTGGGTCCTTTGAGTACTTTTCGTTACTGGGTACAATGAGTACAGGTACAAAAAAATACCGGTTACAAAATACTCAAAAGTATTTTATACCGACCTGAGGATTGTTTAAGAATAAGTAATTTGTAAACTGTACTCACATAATTTCTGCCCGCAGATTCCCCACAATTTTCTACGAAAAATTGATTCCCCCAATAATTATTCGAAATATCCATGGGGGAGGTTGTTAGAGAATTTCTGTGAAACATAATTCACCACAAAAATTTCAGATGTATAATTCCCCACAAAAAATTTCAAATCCACGGGGAAAGCGTTGTTATAAAACTTCTGTGAAAGGTTATTCCCCACAAAAAAAGTCAATATGTGATTCCCCACAGTAATTTTTCAAATCCGTAGCTACGAATTTCCCTGTCGAAAAGTTCCCCACATTTTTCAAAAATGCTGGTTCAAAATACCTATTAAAAGTACCCATCAAATGTACCTATTAAAAATCCCATCAAAATACCTATCAAAAATACCTGGTAAATGTACCTATTAAAAAAAACCCATCAAAATACCTATTAAAAAAACCCATCTAAATACCTATTTAAAATACATATCATAAATACCTGGTACAAGTACCTATTCAAAGTACCTATTGAAAATACCCATCAACGGCACCTATTAAAAATACCTATCAAAAATACCTCGTAAAAGTACCTATTAAAAATATTTAGTCCCAGTATGAGTCCTGAGTATTTTGGAACCAGGTATTTTGGAGATTTGTCACAAGTACAAAGTATCGCATGAAAATACCCGCTACTTTTACTGGGTACGATAAATACGCATCACCTCTAATATGTAGGTTTTATTATAAGGAACTCCAATCCCTTTTTTATTTTATTTTTATCAATTCATCCTTCTAACTTGAATACCAGTATATTAGTTAAAATTATTTTCAAAGTTTTAATTTTTCAGGTCGCCAAAAAACGCATTGAATCTATGAAGATGACCCGTGACGTCACTGATGAGCAGTCTCAAAATGTTTTTTTTTTCAACCTGCGCTGTATTTTGTATGTGAGTCGAGACGTTTTTTATTTTACACTCGTCTGGGTAAAATGTTGGCATCTCTTCGCTAATGTTATCGTATTCAGAGCGCAAAAATGCATCCATCGCACCTGATAAATAATTTACTGGTGTTAAAAACCTGCATTAAAATATTTTCATCGGTTCAAATGTGAATGTTGACCAGAGTTACCAACGCATTCGTTCTAAAATACCCGATATAATATAAATAGAGATTTTCAAAATTCCCCATAAAATCCCCACAAGTTCCTTTACCTCCAAAATGAAACAAAATTCTTTAGAATTGGTTTTTTAACAACTAGTCATTTTCGGATTTTCTCTTTCGTTCAGGCTTTAAAAATAGACTTTTTAAATCTTTTGCCTATTTTAAATGTAGTGCGTTCTCACAATTACCTATTGTAAATATTATTATTATTGTAAATACAAGAAATGCCCGAAAGACCTGCATTTTCCACACAAAAAAGTTCTCCCCGCAAAAAACCCAATTCTTGAAAATCTTAGAAATTCCCTGCAATTCTACACGAATTGATAACCCTGATATGAAAGTTGGATAAATATTCGGGATCGCTGGCCACTCTTAATACGATTTTAAAATAAAACTTTTGATTCTTTAAATAAAAGGTAATTAATTATAAAGGAAATTTTAATTTTAATATTCTAATTTTTAATTACGTAAAATGAAAATTGTATTGGATGACAACCATTTCCAATAATTTCTAGACTAGGGCTACGTTAGTACCATTTAATTCATGCATATAAGGTAGGCACTATTTTGGCAGAACACTGGAAATTAAATTAGGGTATTAAGTTTTTTTAACAATTTTTTAAGATTTTTGTATGTAAAAAAACCTAATCTTACATAACCTATCCTAACATAACATAACCTAACCAAACCTAACCTATCCTAACCTACTCTAATCTAACCTAACCTAACCTTTACTTACCTATAATTACCTAAAATATAAAATATATATATATATATATATATATATATATATATATTTAAAGAAATATGCCTGAATATCTTTATTTTTTTTCCACAGTTCACCAGAATAGAACCTACGTAATTTGCATAGAGTAAAATGTAAAATCTAAATCACACGCCCATTGATTATCTTTTATTTGGTCAATTGTGTTTCCTTTTATGTTCATAAAATCTGCAATGTCTTATCTATAATCATAGAACATATTTTCCTTTACTCAACCACCTCACAGTAATAACAGTAATAAGACACATTTTCATAGTCTTAAAATAGGTTTTCTAAAAACACCTTAAACTGGCGGTGATTAAGTGCATGTGACTTATTGAAATTAATACTGACTACTGCTACTTCCATAACATTATTGAATTTCATCTATTTTGCAGACAGATTTTGCTGGTGGATAATGCCAAATCGTATTGCATTATTTGCTTGTTAAACATTTCCTGCTGGGTATTCAAGTTTTTCTTCAACTTATGTATTATATCTTTTCGAACTTGTCCATTATTCAGGATAAAGAAATAATCTACTCTGCATCTACTTTTCTTTTTCTTGACATAACCCCTGACATTGTCACAAATTTAAAAGCGATATTCACAACTGTCAAACAAAACCGTCTTCTACACCAAAATGCACTTATGTTTTATGTTCCAAGTTCCAATCGGGTGTTATAAAACGAAATGCGGCACAGAGGGGGACGGAATTAGTGTGCCCCAATCGGAATATTTTGTGCCTACGAGCTTTGCCGAAACTCATTTCCGTTCCATCGGGTGTGTTGCAGTACGTAGCGCGGAGGGGGTGGGCCCTGCTTGTAATCCTTTGGCGTGTATACGAGCTTCGCAGAATCACTGGGAGGGAAATCATGCGCCGACAGCCGCTTATAACCTACTGTAGGCTGGCGGTTGCCCATATATGTTGTAGACAATGTACTTCATCGATATATTACTCACGTAGACTGGTTGTGATGGAATTGCAGGTTCAGTCATACCAACCATACGGCGTATTTTCTACATATAATAAAACTTATATATTCAGAATCAGCGTTTGTTGATCTATTTAAATAAAATGTCACCTGTAAAAACCTGCTTTTTGAAAAACAGCGCCATCTGTTGGAAAACATGCCATTGTAGAAAAACACTAACTGTTAGACGTAAAAGCAACATGCGCTATTGTTTCCCTGTCTGCATGGAGATACTGAGCCACAGCAACGCATGGCAGAGTAGTATGAATATATATTTTTAATAATACATAATAATATTTGGATGATTTGTATACAGCCGTTTTTGTGCAAAATCACCTCAAAGGCGCTGTACAAATATATAATACATTTCTACAATGATCTATGTTATTACTAGACATCGGATTATATGCACTAACAAAGTGCCAAAATATGCATGCAAATATGCACTAAAAAAGGTCGAAATATGCACTAAAAACTCTTGATTTGCCCAAAATATGCACAATGCAAAATCAAAAAACCATTTATATTTTTATATATTTTAATTAAAGACCGTACAAAAACAGCGAAATATTCTTAAAATTATGCATATTTTTTGTGACAATATACAACTAAGTATTTTTCCAAATTTTCGAGCTCAAATTTGTGACGTTTGTCACCCAGTATTAATTTGTACGCCGAAAACGACCTCTCTACGTCAACTGACGTCATTGGACAAAATTTAAAATTTGGCGCCATTTCTGGAGATATCTGTTTAGGCAGGGTTATGACCTGTGCCGTTGATGTAGGCATTAATGTTCTTCATATCTTCAAGACTCGGGTTTTTAAGCAAAATAGAGTTTAACTTTTTACGAATCTTTTCTGATATTGAATTAGGAAGGGCGTTGGCGAGTTCGATCATTGTTTCCAGTATTTCTATTGCTTTAATTAGAGGAAGGTTTTTTGTTTCCAATTTTTTTATGGTATCTGGTAACTTGTGGAAATGTGTTGAGATGAGGGCGATATTCTGTTTAATAGATGCGTCTTCAAATGCTAGCTTGCTTGAATGAATTGCAATGGCCTCAGAACTGCCCTACGCGTCATCGTCACGTAGCTCCCTATACGTAGATGATACCTCCCGCTATTAAACGAAATATGCACGATTTGGGAAAAAACGGCTGAAATATGCATTAAAGTCGTAATCAGAGAGTTATATGCATTTGCATATGCAAATATGCAAATGCATATAATCCGATGTCTAGTTATTACTAACTATATATGGAGATAATATACAGTACAATACTTACCTGGTAGGGAACATGAGATTAACACTTAATTAACATTAACTAATTGTTTATTAGCGAAATTTAGATACAGGATTTAGGACGTAATTGGAAAATTGGATATAACTGGACTTTCTCTCAGGAATGGTACATTTAATTAAGGGTATGACAGCTTAAAAAGGTAAGTTTTTAGTTTAGACCAGAATTCTGTTGGACTTGTTATGGATCTTTTTTTATTTTTTTTTTATTTTTTTTTTATTTGAAAAAAAGGGCATTAGATTAAATTTACTTGAACAATTAGAAATCAATAAACGAACGAATGACCCAAATTTAACACTAATTAATAAAGTACGGAAAATAATTTACTCACCACTTCTCAGTATTTTCACAAAACCCAAGCAGTATAATGCACCCAAATAACTCATAGCAATAAAGTCATTAGTAAATAATTAAGAAGTCATTACCATTTACTGAGGGGAAAACATAGACTGGTTTAACCAACAATAGATCATGTCATCGGTTTAAACCAGTAATAAATCAATGTATACACCTTCAAAATTTACATTTGAAATAGTATAAATACGTCGTCTCAATGTGGAATAACCACAGTTTGAAAATGGCCTTGTAAGCCGAAACAGCTGTCACAATAATAAAAAACTAAAACACTTGCAGAACTTAATAATAATATTATCAAATTTAATCTAAATTAAATTTATAAAAAAAATTAAATGGAGTTCTACGAATTAAACACAAAAACAATAAATAAATTGTTATGGATATTAGCTCCAGAGGGAGTTTTTTTGCAAGCCTTCGGCCTGGATACTCCAAAAGCGCGATCACCAAACTTAGTATTTGGCTTGCGCTTAGGTTCCATCAGTCTGCCTACAGCTGCTGATGTTGCTGATCTAAGAGTTGACTGCCTCAGACCAGTGTTTTCCAGGACGCATAGTTCAGAGATGTAGGGTGGGGCCATTTCATTGATGGATTTAAACAAAATCTAGCACAATTTGTACTGGATTCTTTCAGGGCACTTGAGCCAATGAAGGTTACGAAGGTGTTCTGAAATGTGCGAATATTTTGAAACCCCAGTTATGAGCCGTGCTGCTGCATTAAACACTGATTTAAGCTATAACATTTTTCACTGCAGTTCCTTTTGAAGTAGGTTTCGGGAATATCTAGTGGGGACAGACCCCATTGCCTCTATTAGTCCAAGCGATGACTGTAAAAATCCCATCCCATAGGCCACATAAACAAAATTAGTACTGGGCTTTAACCCCAAATAAGATTAGTTAAAAAAACGCATTCATCCAGATTTCGACCCAGGAGGAGTCCTGGAAAGCGACGACTTCCGGTGTCATTTTAGGGATGAAAATATCCGACGTGCCACACGAATGAAATCGATGTCAGAATTTAGATAAAAATTCCCTGTTTACGAATATGTCGTTCGGCCGAGGAGAACCTTGTGGTCTACGCGATTATTCGAGCGAAAAATACCTTTCTTCTAGCGACATTTTTAAATTACCCGCGTAAGGAGCATCAGCTTGGTGAGCGGTGAGTGCCGGTGCTGACAAGGGGCGGCCGCGGCCATCTGGTTCTCCTCGGCCGAATTTCGGCCGAACGACATATTCGTAAACAGGGATTTTTTATCTAAATTCTGACATCGATTTCATTTGTGTGGCACGTCGGATATTTTCATCCCAAAAATGACACCGGAAGTCGTCGCTTTCCAGGACTCCTCCTGGGCCGAAATCTGGATGAATGCGTTTTTTTAACTAATCTTATTTGGGGTTAAAGCCCAGTACTAATTTGGTTTATGTGGCCTATGGGATGGGATTTTTACGGTCATCGCTTGGACTATATGAATAACCCCCAATATGTATGTACCACTTTATTCGGATGTACCTGAATAATAATTGGATGACATATAGACGGTGTCTGGAAACTCATAGTAGTAAACTGGTAAATCTACAACACACAGAGAACCCTAAAATATAATAAAATTCTCAACCTGGGCATTTGAATTTTTTCAACGGGTTTCAAAGGGTTAAAAAAACTTTTGTAACCGGGTCTACAAATTTGACCTAAAAACTTCCTACTTCGAACTCGATTTACTTAAACTACAGCTCAAATCAAAAAAAAAAATTAATTTTATGTTTAGGTACCTGCCTAATATATATATATTTTTTTTTTTCTTCTCTTTTTTTATCTTATTTTAATTTTTATAATTTTTTTTTTGTACTTTATTTTATTGTTTCCCTGTTTATTTCATGTAATATGGCAGACCGGGATTGCACCACCCTCCCAGTCCTGCTGGATTAAAACTTAAATAAAAATAAAATATACCACAAAGTCAACTCCAAATGTGATGTACCAGTTTCCTGCTTGTACTATGAGTTTCTGGACACAGTGCAAAGAGATACATTTCTTTATTCTCTTTACCAGTTCGATGTAACTGTTCCGTGTATAGTAACGTTTACGTGAAAAAATCATTTCAAGAACAATTCATTAAAATCTCCGGCCGCGGGTCCATTCACAAGCCCCGGACCCAGTAATTTATCCCTCCTGAACCCGGCCTTGGGTCCGCGTGAAAAATGGCAAAGAAATTACAATTTTTTTTTTTTTTTTTATTTATTCAAAAGTATAAAGAAAAAGACAATTTTACAGTATTTTATTAAATATAATATTTACCTTTTGAAAATTTCACAAATAAAATTCATGGATTTAAAAAAAAAAATTCAATTTAAAATACAAATATTATGTATTTTTATGCAGTTTGAATGGTGTTTATGATATCTCTATACAATGTGTTTATATAATGCTAAAAATTAATTTGTATTGATTTATTTACAAAATTAGATTAAGGCGATGCACTACGTCGTGTAATATTTTAAATTGAGCCGCAATCAATAACAACCCTTACGTAGATGGCGATAAGGTTTAAATTCCCGCTTAACACCATCCGCCTGTTTTGATTTATGCAAGAAAAAAACATGGCCAAAAAGTGCCTTTTATTTTATTTTGTGGATGTTCAGGCATAAAAATTTAATTTTTTTCGATCATTTTATAAATAACTTGATTTGCCACATTATAAAATAAAATCATAACCGAAAATGGGTTCGTAAGTAGGATATTTTGAACTTTAAAGCAGTTTTCATAGGCCTTATACATAATTTTTTTCTGGGCTTATAAAAAAACTTATCTAAAAAATACTCGATTATTTGAAAGGCCAAGATGTATTCTACTCGCAGTATTTAATTAAAGGATCTGAAACATTTCTAGGTGACCAAATTTTCAAACCAAAAACACATGATTTTGCATTACTACGTATGGCATCGCCTTAAATCATAGGATAATAATTACTATCTAATATGGTACTGAGCAAATTCACTTTTTATCACAGTACAACCACACAGACATTAATTATCTGACGGTAATATTCACATGATTAGAATTAACTCAAGGTATTTTCTTTAAAACAAATTTAAAAAACTAATATCTATTCCAGTCATTTTGAAAGGCAAACCTTTTAATTTTTAGAAGGCAGACTAGTTGGAGAATATTGCCAGATAAAAATAATTGAATAATTCTCTAGAATGTAATTATCTTTAATTGTGACAAATGCATGCACTGTCTGTAACATTTTCTGACTCTTACAGTAGAATCGTTTTCACTTAAGGATGCAATTGGCTTACAGCCGATTAATACTTCAATTACATAGTAGCAAGTGATTAGTGAATGTCATACTGTATATGCTAACTTAATTCTATAAGTAGTAAGATGTCATACTGTAGTGTTGTTGCCGTATTAGTAAGTGTTCACACTTTGTACACTAATCACTTGCGCTGTTCTAACCCAAAGTGTAAATTGGCCAACAGTGCAAGTGATAGAATAGAAATCCTTGCTTATATACTTAAGAAACATTGCAACAGTCAGTAAGTGGAAAGCAAAGCACGTTAATGCAATGCAAGCCACGGTGAGCTTACTAAACTGCTCAAACATTTTAATAAAGAATTAACTGCTGAGCGTGGGGATTTTTTGTTCTACCACATTTTTCGTTGATATTGTAAAAATATGACATGTCTACAGTAATCAATTACATCAGAAAACACACCTGGTTCCTTTATACTACAAACTTTTATCCTTCAGAAAACACATCTGGATCTGTGAGTTCAAGAGAATTTCTTTCTGGTTCATTTAAAATACAAACGTGTGACCTTCAAAAAACACCTTTGGTAGTTTTAAAAGACAAACTTACTATCTTTCAACTCTTCGATCACTGGAAAGACCGGTTCCATGTGCTGAGAGAAGTCATACGTGAAGACTTTGGGTGCGACGAAGCCTCCGTAGTGCGGACGGCCCTTGTGGAACAGTCCGGCGCCGGACAGAGGTACGGCCAGCAAAGGCGCGGCGGCCTGGGCATCCAGGAACGGCACAGTGCTCTGGCCAGCATCAGCGTCCAAATCCGAGTGCGTGAACTCCAGGAACTGGTCTGTGTGCGAGTCGGGCACAGAGCCCGCCACGCTTCTGGTCGGGATGTCGGGTTTGAAAAGTTCCACGCGGGTCCTAAAGGAGAAAATCATTAGTCTTTATGTGATTGCTGTACAAGTCACAACAATTTTTATTTTTACGTACCCACTCACTGCCTGTGGGACTACACAATGCTTAATTTTGGAAAAAAAGCGAGGATGGAGGAAGTGGGAGAGGAGTAGAGGAAGGTTGAGAAAGTGCCTGAGTAATCACATCTGATCTTCCTAAACATACCTAAAAGCCATTACAAGTAATGTTTACTTCAGAATGGTAGTCTTCCAAGAGTTGGTATCTTCCACATTCACCAAACTGAGTTATAACATTTTGGGATCTAGGAGATGGGCAGTGAAAAACTTAAAAAAATGATTTTAGCCCAAGAAGGAAAAGACAATTTCAACTCAACACAAAAAGTTAATTCTACTTGCTAACATGTTTTGATTTTGTTTCCAATTTCTCTGTATACAAAGTTTTTGGTTAATATTTATATGAAGCTGTTCTCCTGTGGGGGCTTACTCTTTCAGGAACATTCAAACACCAAACAAAAACAGTAAAGAGAATTTTTCGAGAAGCGACAATACTCATAAGTACACAATGATGGAATGATTTACATTTAATAGGGGGTCATTTATTTTTTTAAACAATGAAAAAGAAAACCTTGGTTTATTTGTAGCAGCATCAGTATTATCATTACTAATCCAAGCACTCCTCTCCTTGGGCTGCAGCAGTTTTCCAGACGTAAAGTTGAACGGGGTCGTCCTAATCTCAAAGTTCAGATGGCTCCCGACCTTGCGCAATCTGACCCCGGTCAGCAGGTGTCCTATGGGTCCCTCCAGGTCGTCCAGGTCAATGCTGCGCTCTTCGTAGGACATAGTGTGGTAATCCCACCCCCTCACGAGTTTTGAAGACCCAAGTTCAATGGGGGTCACAGCCTTCCAGCGGATGCTGGCAGTGTCAATCTTGCCACGGGGCAAGAGTGTCCCTTCGCTTATCTGTAAGTGGATGACCTTGTTGACCTTGGTGAAGCGAAGACCCGTGACCACCCTACTTTCAGAACAATTTTGCGATTAGTATATAAAATAAATGGTAATTTATAACATTTAAAACACAACATTTAAGAATTTATTATTATGTATTTACATTTCAAGATGATAGCAAATTCTTTCTTAACCATTTCAACGCAATCTATCCCGGCACGCAGCACGTTTTGATACAATGTCTGTGTTTTAGTGAAATTTTATAGATCACATATCGTCGACGAAGATGTCAAGGGAGCCAAGCCACATAATCATAAAGGTGAGAAAACAGTGGACAAAAATTTTTGGTGACAAAAAAGTAACACCGACGATGTCACCTCGGCCGACCGGTCATTTGTCAGTTGACATCGCGCTTGGGTCCCACTCAGGCGTAGTGTGTTCAATTCCTCGGCTGGCTAAGTCCTCCATCACAACACAAGCAACATTTTCGGCTTACTGTGGTGGTAGTAGGAGATTTTCAAATATTGTCAGGTTATTCGTAACCCGAGAATGTTTGTCTTTCTTTTAAAAAAAAAACATTTTTTGTGTTTAAATACATATAGAACGGTTAAACATAGATTCCTTGTGATGTTATCTTTTTATTATTTTGATTGAATAACTACAAAAAATACTATTATAAAAGTTGTGCTTTATATCTCTTGATCATTGAATATTGTATTAAACAGATGTTAAAGACAACACACTTGTGTGTGGTACTCAAAAGAGTTGGATCTCTTATGCCTGTTGACCACTGAGGATTTGTGGAGATTCTCTAAAGGAAAATCTATTAACCAAAATCAACCACCACTCCATTTCCTCGAAGAGGTAAGTATAGTAAGTATAAGGTAGGATGGATCACCAATCATCCCGGTCTAGTCATTGCTTGCTTCATTCACATTCATACATAAACATTCTGTTATTCTGACTTAACATGGCCCGATATCAGTATTTGGTTTCATGACTTTCTCGGGCGTCCCGACTTCTTCTACCATTTGCATTAGCTTCATATAATATTCTCCTATCACTTCTTTCTTCCGTTATTCGCTCTACATGCCCAAACCATCTAATGGTACGTATACATTTGCGAACCGAGCCACGAATTATGGGAAAGGAACGAAGCGACTGCAAGCAGCGTTTCGCGCCATTTGCGGCTTCTTAGTATCTTTCCCATAAGTTGAGGTTCAGTTCGGCATGCTCGCGTATGTATACGTAGCATAAGAGTCCTTTTCATAATCTTACTCATAACTTGGTGTCAATAATATTTCAACAACCCGACAGGTTAGTTTTTTCTCTGTCTTTTTTGCCGAGTTAGAGGAAGATAAGACTATAAATAGTCGTTGAATTAGCGTTGGTTCGCGTGACTGGCCTCAAATTTCGTGAGAAGTTTCGGTTGTCAACAGTGTTAAGCCACACATAATAAATTATTCGGAGATCAAAAGGCTTATGCGGCTTGTCGCCATTGACTATTTTAACGTGTGTATGCTACGTCTCTCGGCAATTTACAAAATAGTCATAAATGTTTTGTATCTCAAATCCATAAACCACGGCATCTTTGATTATAAAGCTTTTGTATACTTAATTCATTGTTGTCAAATTTGCGGCTTGGCTTCCTTGAGTTCTACGGCGACGATATGCGTAAATCAGGTTAAAAGTGATCTTAGGTTTTAATTACGATTCTTAGGGACAATTTTATTAATGTTAAGATCAATTATTAATTTGTGCAAAAGGAAGTACATACTCAATATGAAGTGAATTTTATTGATGTTACGATCAATTATTAATTTGTGCAAAAGGAAGTACATACTTAATATGAAGTGAATTTTAAGAACATCAATCACAGAGAAACATTGATTTTTCATGTAGTCAGCTTACAGTTAAGATCCAATGTACAAAACAGATTATTAAAAAAATATTTTTTATTCAAGTTAAGTTTATAAGTCATTATAAGTATTATCATTAGGGGTATTTCACCATCCCCTCGATAAGCTGTCAATAACTATCCATTATAATAAATAAATAAATACTCGTGATAAATTATTCAATATTTATATAGGTTCGAGTACCGAGTAACTTATAGTGAAAGTGATGATGACATACCCATTTTTTGAGCCAAAACTGCACATTGTGGAATTTTGTTGTAAACTTTGAAATGTATACAAAACTGGCATTTGAATCCAAAATACTATATATTGCAGGGTTGTAAGTTATGTTTGTTATTTTTTATCCAAGGGTAAAGGGCACTGACTTCAGGAAGTGATTCTACATGATAGTACAAGTAAAATTCATATATTTATTAAGGGAAGTGATTCTACATGAGAGTACAAGTAAAATTCATATATTTATTAAGAGCACTGACTTCGGAAAGTGATTCTACATAATAGTACAAGTATTAATCATGTATTTATTTTTTTTTTAAATTCCAACGTTTAAAGGTAGTTTTCCGGTTAAAAATTTGATTAAAAGTTGGTTAAGTAGGAAAAAAAAAATCTTATATGGGTAAAAAACAATGGATAATATTTTTCTTTTTAATTTCTACCATCATGTAGAATCACCTCCCGAAGTTAGTGCACTTTACCCCCGGATACCCTGTATATTATTAAATCTACTGCAAACTTAAATAATGTTTAAATAAAAGAGATTGAAAGAATGAGACGATTGAGTAGCAATTCATTTAATTTTTGCTTTGGATAAGATTTATTGATAAAGCATGCGATTAAAAGATAATGGACACTTTTAATATTAAAGCACTTGCATGCAGGCAAAACGGCGTCATGCAATGCAACAAAGCAATTAAGCAAAATTATGAGCAAAGACAATATTTATGCACAGTACCCTCTATCTGAAATCCACCACCGCTAACTGAAGAATAACAGTTAAGGCAACTCATTGATTAGAGATATTATCAAGGCCAGCCACCGAGAAGACAAGGCGCTGATAATACCTAACACAGCGCCCTTGATGTTTTTATTAGCGCCAGGTGCCGTTTGACTCAGAGCCGACCCTTCATATTATGAAGTGTAAAAACAACTTTTGAAACAAATGTGACAAAATTGTGTATTTCAGCAAAATTACAGTGAAGTACTCGTAAATCCATGTACCAGTATGTAGCGGATCCATTGAAAAATTGTGCATTTTGTCATCTTATTATTTCGACCTGTACACAGTGCCTACTTTGGATAATTTCCATAGGAAAAAAACAATTTATCCTTCTTTCAAAATAAAGTTTTGGAAAAGTTTTTTTTTTATTTATCAATATTTTTGTTAAACAGACTTGTGTGATCAAAACATTGATATGATAAAATTAACTTTTCACTGGTTCGTGCGTTCATGGCACTCTTTTGGCGGCCATACCTTTTTGAAAAATTAATAATTACAATGTGAGAGTTGCTCAAGACATCATTCTCTTAGTTATATTTGTTTTAAAATCTTCACTTCAATTACGGATAAGTTATTGGACTTATAAACCTCATTGTGATATTTAGTTTATTTTGTTTCGGAGATTTTGAACAATTCTTAAAATTTCAAAGTTAATTTTCAAGTTCTGTGTAAGATTTTTCCAAGTTCTGTTATTATTTCAGTTCGGTCAAGTAACTAGCCTATAATGATATAATAACAGAACTTGAATGGGACTTTCACAGAACCCGAAAATGAACGATGAAATTTGATGAATTGTTCAAATTCCACGAAACAACCCATCCTAAATTATTGACATAGATAATATCAACGACTCTTAATGAAAATGTGAAACATACAGACACAGAAAAGTGTAGAAGTCAACATGAGAATAATTCTCCCATCTGGAACACACATTACAATATTCATGTACAAGCTATTGAAAGAATATAAATAATGCAAAATAAATTCTTTCGTTTTAAAATAGGTATTCAAGCATTTTTTGTTGAACTACGACACTCTTTAAAATAAAATGAATATGTTTAAATTGCAGAACAGAAGGATTTTCACTGACTCAGTTACTGAATTTTATATAGAAATCTAGATAAAATTCTAAGTGATGCCTTTGATAATACAGAATTGCTTACATTGATAAGCTTTCAGATTCTAATTCGTAGTCTGGATTTATATTAGTGCAGAAATTTATTATAGGGAGTTTATCAATTTATCACTCAATAAATACAAAAGATTGTTACTGAGGCAATTTAGTTATGTATAATAAATACTATATTGTTACGCATAGTAAATATATTTACTGTTCATACGTAAAAGCCTCTAAAGAGGGCGTTAATAAATAATTAAAAACGTAATGGTCGCAACTCGGACTGAGTTCCGGTGCGACTTGAGGACCTTTGTTTGTGTCCTAGTTGCGACCGTTACCTTTGTATTTTCTGTGTCCTTTGTTTCATATTTTCATTGAGACTTGTTGATATTATCTTCATCAATGATTAAAGGTTTAAAATCTAGTCGATATGATGAAAAAGTGATAGCCACCGCCACCGTACTAAATGTGTCTGAACATGATTGGTGGAAGACAGTAAGAGGACACTGACTTGTTGCTAGTGTAGTCTGCCTCGGCGGGGAGCATGCTGAAGTGGCGATCGCTGGTGGGCCCCGGCTCGTCGCAAATACACAGGCAGTACGAGCAGTGGAACAGGTCCAACCGCCACCACGAATCCACCTGCGCACACATACGTCAATATCCCACACAATAGCAAAACAATCCGTTCACTTGTGATATACGTACAATACTCCAAGTATTAACCCTAGCACCATCCATAGAAATATACCGCACAATAGGCGATCTAATAATAGTTACAGCAATGGTACGGCGATAGCGCAAAAAAAGTATGAAGCATATGTTCTTTATGACAATACATATAATGCTGCAGCTCTTTCTTACACACTACATTAATATTCTGACATACTAATGTATTGACGAATGAACTGTTGAAAATGAGACAAACAATGTACTTTTATCTGCTGCCCCCAAAGGAAAAATGTAATCACTATCACACATCTACCTCATATTAAAGAAATGAAACACATTTGTGATTGCTGTTGCCGTGCCGTTGCTGTAGGAATTATAAAAGCACCCAGTAGCAAAACATTCCATTCCTGTGTGCAAGGCCCATACTGCTACTGGCTGAGTACAAAGTATGCGATGTCACTGTAAAAATCCTACTATCACCAAGACCATACACCACAAAGACACAATTCCTTGGGAAACAAAGTAAGTGATGTCACTTAGAACCTATGGAAATCCTACCATCACCATGAAAATATACCAGACAATTGCTGTTGCCTTTTCTGTTCAATAGTCATAAATACGGGGCTTGCAAATGACAAGATGTTGTAAAATAAAGACAAAAAAATATTTCAAAGCATTTTACATTATATATACAGCAATTATTTACTCACTTTAATGTATAAGCGAAATATAATATTTAAAAATATATTATTTATAATATAAGCGAAATGCGTGCACAATATTTCAAGACAACTCAAGCGGTAACATATTTTACAAAAAAAACGCCTTGAGCGATAGAGATTGAGATTACGGGGCGTTCAATTTTGATTTCGGCCGCGCTCATTCCAAAAATCATTCCTCCGAATAATAATACGGAAACATATAAACTGCTTACTGTGCTTTAAAGGCAATGAATCCATCTATATATGTATATTCACCTATACTTCACCATTCATCCCATAGTTTTAAGTGTTTTATAAAAATTTTAGTTCATAAAAATCTCCTACCTACAGCTACCCAAACTTGGATAGCGATCGCCTCAAGGGCATAAGCAATGCTACTCCAATTTGGGTAGCTATCGCTCGAGTGGATAATATTATGATACGCAACACAGGAAATGGACGTGATAGATTCAAAATGCAATCTTGGTTATCTGTGTGTAACTCAAATAGTATTGAAGTTATTGCAAGTATTAGGCACTTACGCTAGTGACATTGAATGTAAGTCGCCAGCTTCCTTTCGAGGGTAAGGATTTTCAAATGAAAGGCTGACTTCACAAAAGTGGTCGGATAACTGATCTCGTTAGAAGAGTCGCAACGCGTTTTATCGAGATAAAATATAAACAGTGTCCAGGGCCGTCCCTGTGCAGGCACAATTGGAGCAGTCCACTCCGGGCGCGGTCTTGTCAAGGCACCAAGGGGCTGATAATAACCTGACACCTAACACAGCGTCCTTGAGATCTTTACTAGCGCCAGGCGCCGTTTGGCTTAGGGTCAGCCCTGGCAGTGCCTACTCTCGTTAGTTATTAATAATTATTTAATTTAATAATTATTTATATGGAACAGTAAAGAAATCGTTTCTCTGAGCTCTTCAGGAGAAACTACTTTTGGTAGATTATATACTATTTTTACAAATTTATTATATAACACATTATCTGGAACGACTGTACAATTTACAAAAACAAATTGATAAAACTTATTACGAAAACTATTAGGCTAAAAAAATTTGCGTCGGCACTCCAAGAGTTAATTATTTCAATAATAACATTTTAGAAATAAGAAGGATTACATATAGTATAATAGGACACAATGCAAGAAGTATTGGCGTCAGTTGTACTGTATGACGGATTGATAAAATTGTACACGCAAGATTAGTAGCAGTAGCAAAAATTGTGTGTCAAATAAGTGGCAATAAGCAAACGAAACCAAGCTTATTCATACGGAAAACTACATATTAATAATTATTATTATTAATAAAGCCTTGCTAATGAACTTAAAGTAGCCTTTACATTAGGGTGGAATAAAACAACCTAACATTATACTATGACAACGTAATGTTATTGTTTGCTTCACTTCGTGCTCGAAAAATTAAGGGTGGGGTGTTTCAAAGTACATCACATTTGATGACCGTCAAGTCAACCATCAACCCCGTTATGAAGTTTTTAAGCCGTTTCGACTTATGTCAGATGTTAAGCAAAATAGTCATGCTTTTATAATAAATGTTAGCTGGTCATAATCTGATCCAAAGCGGAAATGAGCCGAAAATCTTTAATAAAGGGGACCTTCTAAAGATCAAAAGTAAACATGGCGCTGATCATCGATAGATAGGCATAAAATGCGATGGTGTTTGAAATACCCCAACCTAAGACACTTGCGGAGAGCTAACCACTCGATGAATGGCTACCCAAATTTGGGGAGGTGGTTTTTTTTATATATTTAAAGATTTTTTTTTTATAAACCATAAAAATATGGGAAAACGGTGAAATCTAGGTAGATAAATTGGCATTATGTTGCAGTAAGCAGTTCATATTTTTCCATATTCATATTTGGAGGTATGCTATTAATTAAATCGAATGGCTGAATCGTAAACCGAACACCTGGAAACCTTCATCGCTCGAGTGGTTAAGAAATAACTTTGCAGATTTGAATCGCCGTTGCACAGAGTTAGGTATAAAGGTCATAGGTTACACTGATTTACAATGCCTTTGCACAAAGTTAGGTTATGTCAATACCCCTCCTACTTTACATGCTGCTACATCATATTGCACTTCAGTGATTGTAAGCAGGGCTGGTGGGTAGGAGATGAGGAGGAAGGAGGAAGAAGACAGAGATCCATCCCTGGACTAACTTGTTGTTGACATCGGCCAAAGTCTCGCGCAGACTGAAGTGGCGGTCCGAGTTGCTGCCCTCCTGGTCGCAGATGCACATGCAGTAGGAACAGTGCCAGAACAGCCAACGCCACCACGAGTCTACCTACGCACAACCAACAACCGACCACCACGCATTCTCTGTACTCCTGGTAACTGATACTCCCCAAACACCCCACAATACTGTCATTTTATACAATAACGTGATAATTACATACTAAATATATATTCCACATATTTACTTTATCGGACCAGTTTCAACGTTCCGTTTCGCCCGTAGCGTGAAACCATTCCGGTCTAAAATAAATACATAAGTGGAACAAAGTTATAAATGAAATACTGCTACATTATGTACCTACATCTCTTTATTTATAAGAACAAGCTAGCGCAAACATGCCTTTGTCTGGCCAGGACAAATTGCAAAGAATTTTAGCTGACGAAGGCACAATTATTATCGTTCTTAAACCGATTGACGTGTTCATATAAATAAAGTAATGTACCTACACTAAGTCACAGGGTTCTTTTAATAACTTCTATTAAATAGTTACTAAGCGAAAATTACTGATTTCTATCATTAGCACTAATTAGCAAATTTCCGTAATAGGACTACATAAATTGACAAGTAATAACTATCAATAAAGGTATAAAAATAATTCAAATGATCAGAAAGTAAAGTGTGGTTTTAGAAATTTGTCAAATAAATTATTTTTTTTAGTCACTCGGGTAATACACAGATACCTACAACCGGGGTTATCATTTTTTATTAATTTATATTTATTTAATCATTAATTATACAACATTCATTAGCTCACATCATTTGTTGTAAATCCACAATAATGTTGCCGCTTGTAATAGAAGCAGGGAATTGAATCTGGATGGTGAATCTGAATCACATTTGAAGGCAATTTTTATGTATTTTTTTTTTTGTTTTCGAGTAAATTGAGTCTGAAGTTGGAATTTTTTAGGTCAAAATTTCAACATGATTGGTCGCTCGCTAGAGGTTTAATTTCAGCTGTTTAATGCATCGAAGCGTAGACCCGGCTCCAATAGTTTTTTAGTGATGTAGAATCACCAGTTTCTCGGTTGTACTATGCATTTCCGGATACCGTGTTTGATTATTATTCTTTTTTTTTTCTTGTCAGAAATTGAACCCGAGACCCCCGACCCGGAGTCAAATTTCTTGCCTCTATTCCACAGAGATCATTTCTATTTAACTTATAAAACTTGTAAAAATTTAAATTATAAAGATATAATTTTTGTTTAGTTCAAAATAAAGAGGTTTTTAATAATGGACCCAGGGTCGGCCCTATGCGGGCACAATTAGAACAGTCCGCTCCAGGCGCTGAATTTACAAGATGCTGATAATACTTAACATCTAACAGTCCTAACACATTACTCTTGAGATTATATTTCATAAAAACTGCACTACACAAAAGTACAAATCATCCGAATATTATTGATTACGTGATCACCTGTCTAGGTGTCTACTAATTTAAGGCCGGCCCTGAATGGACCTAGTAAAAAGGTGAAAGTATTGAGATATGTTACCTTGGATGTTCCGGTCATACAGCTTCCCTTTTTACCCAGGACCCTCTGATTTTCGTACTCAATCCATTCATAGCGCCTCTCACTGCTGCGAGACTGAAAATCAAAATCATTTGTGATTACATTGAATTAAAAATAAACGCTTCATAACAGGAAACTGACAAAATTAAATAAATTTGATACTATAACCTTTCAGCGATAAAAATCTTACCAAGCGGAAATGTAAAAATATTAGCTTTGGATTGCAAATAAATTGGTTGTTAACCCACAAAAATACCCAAATAGAATTAGGAATTGGATGTACATATTCAAATTAAATATTCTATGGTTTATCACACCAACATTTTCAACATGAGGATAAAAAACATTTCACTGGGATTTCCATGAGATCTTTTTGATAGAACAAGTCCAGATATCTGAGCTTTAAACGTGTTTATGTAGGCTTGACATTTTCTGACTTATCTCACTTTTGTGATGACTGCCTCTAGCGTGATTCAGTGGCACAGAAGGTTAACAGTGCATATATCATTATAAAACAAGTTCCATTGTTTGCGTTCAATAAACATAATAGTTTGTGAACAATTCCAAAACATAATATTGAAGAATAATTTAAACAGTAGAGGAATTAATAATAATCCGTTCAGCTGTAACTTCTATTAGTTCAAATAAAACAGTTCCCATAAATTTGTTTACCGTTTTGCTCAATAAATTGTTTTCTCAGAGCAAAATATTGTTAATTACGAATGTCACCCTGGTGAAGTACCATCTTTCAGAATCAAAACGTTGCTTGAAACAGTTTTAGTTGCGTTTGGTAACCAGATCTGAAAAGTCAGATTTCCAACGTTCCCCTTCCTCATCTCAATCTCCTTCCTCTGTACCCCGATTGGGGATACCATAGTCTCTTTGGCTCCGGACAGTCAGGAGCAGTTGGGAATCTTGTGCAGTATACACATAAAAATAAAACTTTTACATAATATTGTTATATGTTCGAAACCAAATTTATCCGTGCAGTTTGGTTGCAGCTAAGCGAGAGTCGGTATTTCCACGCCAAATCTTTCTTATTTCAATTATCTATGGTTGTGATCCTTATGGTCTTTCCGCTGGACTGATTCATATGTACGAGTCAATTTACTGGCAGTTGAGGATCTTCCCCTAGCAAAGCAGCTGGAGTGAAGGTGTTTCCTACGGGCGGCAAGAACACTCCAAGGGTTGTAACAGCGATGATTTGGTACCAAGATTTTTGGACACCGGGGTTTCAAATTAGCCCCGACAATTAAGCAGGTCAGATATTTAGTAGATTATTTATCTTACCGCTGGACAGATCCACATGTCGGAGTCAACATACTGGCAGTTGAGGATCTTGCCCTTGCAGGCCGGCTGGCGGGAGCAGAACTGGTCCTTGAAGCAACCGTGATTTTTGGCATAGTTGTAGTAGGCACAGTTCTCACGGCACGTGTTGTCCGCGTTCATGTCAACCTCGTTCTCCACGTAGCCCTGCAGCAGGCGGGTGAGTGCCACAAACGTCTCACCTGCAACACAATTCAATTTTCTTTATTATTTTAAAAATGTATAAAATTTTCTATTTTAAGTCGGCGTGACCATCGGCAAGTTAGTCCTGCAGGCTGGCAGATAAAACAGTCTATGCTGTCAGTGATGGAGATAACCAGCGGGAACATAGAAATGAATGCTCTCCATTATAGCCGAGTTTTCAAACCATCCATGTGATGAAATGTATCAAGACATTATAATATTATAGTTGGACTGCAAGCAAACAAATGTGCGCAGATAGGGCCTGATTTATTAGTAGTTCGCTGGCATTCGTTGGTGGCTTGCCACACCGCACTCGCCTTCATTTCATGTTAGGGAACAGCCTTTTGTTCTTGGTCTCACAATAGACGATTAATTTTATTGTTTTGATTACTATTCTAGAGTCCTAAGTTGCCTGGAGCCAGTAGGAATGTATTATCCAAGGGTGTCACAGCCATATGTTCAGGACCGGCACTGAGGCAAATGGCGCCGTGCGCTAGTAAAAGCCTCAAGGGCGCTTTGTTAGGTGTTAGTTTATTATCAGCGCCTTGGCTTCTCGACTCCTTGGCGCATTGACAAGTCGGCGCTGGGAGCGGACTACATAAGACGGGCCCTGGCTATGTGCAAAGATCTTAGGGGCGTAATTAAATTGTTTCATAGTACTTTCACACAAGCGATGTAATGAATTTCAGTCTAAACTTTAGTTTACACCCGCATTGTGCAAGTGGGTTCCCTACAGAGCATCAGACCATTAAAAAATTAAAACATTATCATTAAAACACTAAAACAATGTACTTACTTAACTACCATCCTCACTAATTAAGGGCATGTTGTGAGGTAGAAGGAAGTATAGAAGGAAAGGTAATTGGTTTGAAACTTATAACTTAAGGGCACTTTATTTAAATGTACCAGGGCGTTCGTCAGGATTGGTAATAATTAATTGTTGTTTATTGTTTCTTTACATTGTATATACGTTAGAATTTTTAACCTCACTAGGACAAGCCTGTTTGAGGTTAGGTTAGGTTAATAAATTAATAAATTACGAAAAGCTCCGCATTATCAGTTTGCCGGGCAGTTAAAAATATAATAATTAATCTACATTGCCCACACTTCCTCCCAGATGGTACCTACATAGATATAAACAAAACATGACCAAATGTTTAACCCGGGGAAGGCTGGGCAACACAATACCATCCACCTATTAGGTATATTAATAATTGTTATTGCTCTGCATACTCATTCATACTTTTTTTTGTTACCATTTCTCATTCACTGTAGGTACCTTTCGGGGGCTTAGAATCACGGGGGCCTAACTACAAAAAGTGGTGTTTTGAGTTAAACTTGGTTTCGGTAATGCCTTAGTCGGGATGTGACCAATATGTTGCTTCTTATATCTCAACTCCTGTAGTATGTCGTGGACACTGGAGGGGAGGCTGTAGGGATATAAGAAAGCACCCCAATATTGTGAATATTATTTATATGATGGTCACACTTATTTAATTGCAACACCGGCCGCTCGAGTCACAACGGTCCGACCGGACTCATTAGCGACTGCAGCGGCACTCTGTATTTGAGCGTCTAGGAACTGACACGTTGTTAACTTTGTAGAATCACTTACGCTTATAAATGTTAAACGTACCTTCCGTTCAATAAATATTTAAACGTGGAAATTTCTTTTTACTTCACCGAGTCAAAGGCCCTGCTACCGCAAGTAAGTATTCAGGGCAATCCACAAGCCACATCCTGAAACCTTCCACATCTGGTGACCCTCCGTCCACATCTTCCACACCTTAATCACATTTATTAGTGATACGAAGCTCTATCTCGTACATACAGCCGTTCAAGAGATACAGTTGAGCATATCAGTTGGGCAGTTGGGCATATGAGTGTTCCAATTATTATTTGTGTTTATCTCAAAACTGTGTTTTTGTAGATAGGCCCTTGTGATTCTAAACTTGTAATATATTGGTGTACAACTCTTCAACATTTTTTCCAATCCTTTAAGATAGATTCCGCAATGTCGTCCTAGTCGCTAGTCCAACGGAGCCTGCTATGCCTCAATACAAAGTTATATCCCATCAAAACCGTTGTTTGAACAACTCCCCCATTTCTCCAAAAAATAAATTTCCTCACTTATTCGAATGAGGATTGGACATTGTTCTATTCTCACCTTTTTAAAATGCATGTGCTTGAGTCAGATTGTACACTCTGTGGTCTAGAAGTGGGAACTTTAGATCACATATTTTTTGATTGTCTCTTTAAACAAATATCCTCTCTCTTCTATCAAGGCTTATCTAAAATTGCCTCCCCTCCATTGTATTCAAATACTTGCATTAATTCATTGCATCCTAATTTTTAAATTTGCCAATTTAAACAAAATTAATATATAAATTCACCTTTCCTCTCTCCGTAATTTGAAATGATAGACTATAAAAAAATCAAACTTTAAAAAAATATATTTTTTATGTTATATTTATTTTTTTAAAGTCTTAATAAAAAAATAATAATTTTTGGAATAAAAAAAAAATCTTGCCAGATGCGGATCGGTAGAAGTGACATTTGTTTAGTAAATTAACTGCTGTAATTTCGTTCGATTTCAGAGATATATATGTCCGCGTATGTGTACGTGATTAAGGCCCCGTAGTAAGCGTTCAAAGATGGTTTGAAAGATAGGGTGACCGGATAAATCATCAAAATGATAATTCATCACATTTTTAAAGTTTTATAAAGTGATGGAAAGTGATGAAACAAAAACTTTATTAACTGGGTTAAGTATGTTAGGTTAAAAAAAATAATTTTTTCATCGTTTTTAATGACTTTATATCACTTTTTAAAAGTATGTTGAATAGTCACTGTGTTGAGTTAGCATGGAACCGAAAGGAAGATATGTAAATACGAATGTTAGAAGGAGCGCGCTAATGTTAAAAAAACAATAATAATTAAGGCGATGCACTACGTCGTGTAATATTTTAAATTGAGCCGCTATCAATAACAACCCTTACGTAGATGGCGATAAGGTTTAAATTCCCGCTTAACACCATCCGCCTGTTTTGATTTATGCAAGAAAAAAACATGTCCAAAAAGTGCCTTTTATTTTATTTTGTGGATTTTCAGGCATAAATATTTAAATTTTTTCCGATCATTTTATAAATAACTTAATTTGCCAGATTATACAATAATATCATAACCGAAAATGGGTTCGTAAGTAGGAGATTTTGAACTTTAAAGCAGTTTTGATAGGCCTTTACATTATTTTTTTCTGGGCTTATAAAAAGACTTGGGCTAAAAAATACTCGATTATTTCAAAGGTCAAGATGTATTCTACTCGCAGTATTTAATTAAAGCATCTGAAACATTTCTAGGCGACCAAATTTTCAAACCAAAAACACATGATTTTGCATTACTACGTATGGCATCGCCTTAAGCGAAAATTGTGAAAATATTTAATAATTTAATAAAACACGACTCGTTTGAAATTGGGCAAAAATCTCTCGACAAATGCTTTAGTTGCATTTAAAGATACAGTGTGATTTTTTTCATGCCTATAACATATTAAATAACAGAACAAAACGTGTTTTAAATAATTTTTGGAGCTTACTTTGCGATTTTTTTGTATCGGGGGAATTTAAAATAATTAACTTAGAGTTGAAGAGAAACTTGTTATAAATTGGTATAAATTGGGAATGCGCGGGCTTAACACCAAAAGTTGATAGAATGCATTTATTTGTATCTGCTGAGTTTCGACTCGATCCGATGGCAGAAAGTAGGTTAATTTCCTCTTCTAAGATTTGCATTAATTCATTAGCGAAAACAAAATTCAAATTCAAATAGATGTATTCAAAAAATTAATTATTATTAAATAAGATTTTTTTCAACAAATTCTTTAAGGAAAAAATTTAACAATAAATTTTACACTCTGTTCATCTCAGAAAAAAACTCTCTAACGGTGAACTCTGACGTCACAACATTTGAAAATTGTTCTGTTATTCTCTTACGCCATTTAGTTAAGTAAAAAAAAATACGATTTCTTAAAAAGTGTTGAAATCTGGGGCGAGGTCGTGAATACAGCTACTGTAATAAATCCACAGACATAGGAATTAATAGACGAGAAGATAATGGCGAGGGGTAAAATCAACTGTTGAAGAACGAAGGGCGTAAGGCTGGCTGTGATTCGTCAATAAATCAATCTGACAGTAAATAGGCATCTCGCATTATAATATCACCATTTACTTCTTAAAAGTAAAATCTGCTTTTGAATGAATAGACATTTTTACATGGGAGCGCAAATTACTCGCCACGTTATGAACAAATTTGCGAAGTCCAAATTCGGCAAAAAAATTCGGTTCTATTTTCAGAGTCGAATATTTCGTTTAAGTATTTAGTTAAGACACTTTTATAAATGTTCATAATTTACTTCCCAGCAACCAACCAGCTTTGTGTTTCGCGTCCAGACGTTTCTCGATGTGATAGTATATGTTTCTAAAACTGATCTATATTATACGATGTGAATATGCTTAAAATAAAGTAAAATAATGCTTATATATGGAATGTAATACGACAATTGGGTTTATTCTCTTTTTCACATCTATTTTTACAAGTTTTCATAGCACAAGTCAACATTCTGCCGTGTTATTTCGTAAAATGAACCGATGATGCCTCGACCATAGTTCGCACAAGAATGATGACGTAACGTTTTCAAATTTCACTTGAGGCCATACGCGAGCACAGCCGGCTCCAATGGAACCGGTATGGGGAGTGGGGATAATACGCTTTTAATCACTTAGGGCAGGTCTACTAATATTCATATGTCTATGAATAAATACCATTTTTTTATTAAAGAACCATTACAGATGCATAATGTATGCTTCACAATAATATATAAAACCGCAGAAAACTGCCCCAAACTGTCTAGAGTTAGTGAGACTATGGCATCCGCAATTGGGATATGTGGTGGCTGAAGGTATTCGAAATCGAAACGTTGCTTGAAATGGCTTTAGCCATGTTTAGTGACCAGATCTTAACAGCCAGGTACTTCCTTAACTTCCTCTTCCCCAACAACTTCCTCTCCCAGCTTCAATTGGGACAGCTGGGACAGTTGGGAGCAGTTAGGACACATAATAATTTTTAAAATGGACATTGCCTATAGCCTTAGTAATATTAGCAGTGTGCGACAGTATGATATAAAATTTGTTGTAATTTAACAGTGTCAAGCAGTGATGTCATAACGCGAAAATAAAAATCGGTAGATTTGGGTGAAAAATATCGGTAGATTAGATTCGAAAATCGCTAGAATTTCAAATTGGATTTGTGTGGGGTACAGTATAGCAACAGTAATCTTATATAATAATCAACTTATTTCCCACAATATTTTAAAATCCATGAAAAAATAAACCACGAAAAAATAATTCCCCACATTTTCCATGGGTAGAGAATTTCGAAAGGAAAAAAAGTAGATTTTCTGCGAATATCGGTAGATCGGTAGATTTTTGGCAAAGTCGGTAGATATCGCTGGTCTCAAGTTATAAAAATTATTGGGGAATCAAAGATTTGACCTTGTTTCACCCGGCCACAGTGATAATTAGACCGGGCAACATATTACACCAAGTAAACTACGAGTCCACTAGAAAAAAAATATTAAAACGTTGCTCCCGCGCTATTGCAGCGCTTCGAAGCTTTGCTTTCGCAAACAAGACTGAAAAATTGCATAATTTTTTCGAGCATCATTTAGCGTAATTAGTGGAAGCGTTCGTAGGATAGTTGCGAGCATAATGTATAAAATAAGTAAGTACCAATAATAAAAATATTATTTTGAATATGGTATTATATTTTATTTATTTATTTTATTTTATTTTATTTTGTTTTATTTATTTTTTTTATTTATTGGTAAAGGTAATAGACAAACAGCTTATACATAAAATATAAATATATACATGTTAAATACAGTCAAGCCAAAAAAATATTATTTATACTTGTGTATTAATTTAGAGCAGATTGTGTAATGCGCGGTCATATCATGCTGAAATATTAATAAAAAATAACCTTGCTCATTCTTATCTACTACCCTTCATTCATTTCCAATCGCTCCTCAACATTTAGTATGCCATAGACCCTAGTTATGTGTATATATTTATAAAAACATATTTATAGATATCCTAGATAATATCTCCAAGATAACTTCTTATACTAGAGAAACGTTATTAAAAAAATACAATAAAACTATTTCTTCATATGAAGCGGTTACTTTGTGATGTGACATTATAATTTAAAATTAAACAATAACTTTGTAAACATCACTTATAGGCTATAAGTGATGTTTACAAAGTTATTGTTTAATTTTAAACAATAAAACTAGCTGTACCCCGCCACATGTTGCTGTGGATCAGTTTTCTGTGCAGATAGAGAAACAATAGTGCGTGTTGCTTTTACGTCCAACCAATGGCGCTGTTTTTCAACAAAACATGGTTGTCCAACATATGGCACCATTTAAAAAAACATGTTTTTACCTGTCACAGGTGACATCTATATGCATATACGCTTATTCGAAAGTAATTTCAAAATTTCAAAGCAATCGGTGAAGAACTTTCGGAGATTTAAGATTTTGAACAAACGAACATTTACGTTTTTATTTATATATATAGATAAATGAAAAAAATATTCTTGAGTTTTATTTAATTTTCCAGCTGAATAAGCATTCTTCACAGTAAAAATGAGACTTTCCTGTAAATAAATATATTTACTATGACCATTGAAAATCGAAATTATGAGATTTGGAATTTTGTGACACACTTTTTCTCAGATAAAATGAACATATTTGCAAGTGACGAAACGACAAGCTACAGGTTTTCCAATAAGAGGTGTTATTTTGATATTCAATCGTAAAAGATCAATGGTTTCGTTGCTTGTGTGGCACGTAGCGCCGTATTGTTGAAAGTAAACGTTCTCCAGATCAATACCATCCAATTCCGGCCATAAAAAATCATTAATCATCTCTCGATAGCGCAAACCATTCACCGTAACTGTTGCTCCAGCCTCATTTTCGAAAAAGTAAGGTCCAATAACTCCGCCGGACCATAAACTGCACCAAACAGTCACACGTTGAGGATAGAGAGGCTTTTCAACAATAACTCTTGGGTTTTCTGAGCCGACAATTTTGCTTGTTGGCGAAGCCACCGAGGTGGAAATGGGCCTCATCACTTAAGAGTGCACTTTCCCTATCAGAATTTGAGAATTGCCTCTACGGCAACTTTTAAACCTTTGTAAGATTGCCTATAGGGTCTCTGTCGTCACTTCAAGAAAAATAATTATATTATTATTATGTCCTGAATTTGAGACATCTATTAACACGACTCCAAACTAAATCTACTTTTACAAATGTGAAATAATATCAACACGTGTCAGCTGCCAACAGCAGAGCTTTGCTGGCACAATACAAAGGAAGTCAAACTGTGGGGTATTTCAGAATCCATAAATTATTTATTTTTTTAATTTTATAATAATATGTAATTTGTAAAAAAATATGATTTTATAAAATCAATATATATAAGTTTATCTATACAGGGTGTCCGGGGGTAAAGTTCAAAAACTTCAGGAGGTTTCAAGGAGGAGAAATTTCATTTTTTTTTTCCTTAAAAAAACATTTTTTCATAGACCAATATACTTTTTTCTGTACAATCAATTAATTTTTTTTATCCGAAAACTAGCTTAAAACGTTAAAATTTCAAAAAATCGTCTTTTTTAATTGTACTATCATGTAGAATCACCTTCCTTGCACATTTAACCCCCGGACATATTGTATAAAAAATATATATGTATTATCTACTTTTGTACATTTATATAAATTATATAGATGTATACGTTTTTTATACTTATCATATTTTGTATTATGAAGATAATTTATACATTTTTAAGCTTTTTTATCAGGGTGTGGGCCATTAGTGTCTCAAGGATTTAAATATAAATCAGAAGACAGTTTTGTAATGATTTATTTATTCATTTAAACAATTCAATAATTATGAGAGTAATATAACATGTATGAATCATAAAATTACATTCCAACATATATTTTTAATGATGTACCTACTCTCACAAAAAAGCTTCTGTATTTTTGTTTGGAGGGTGCTTTATTTATTCACAAAGGTAAGAAATTTTTGTAACTACTATTTTTAATAGTTTAAGTTCATGTGAACTTACAATTTAATTTTGAACTTTATTGGTTATAACATACGATATACTTTTAAATACTCTAAATCTTGTTTGTTTAAATTGTCAAATGTAATTTAATCACAAACATAATACAATGAAGAATTGGTGGTTCTGAGATATACCAATAAATACGGTGAAAGAACCTTAAACTATGTTGTACCCAAAAAATACAATAAACTAAAAACAATCAAAAATAATACCATTTGTATTGCAAGTCAAATATAATAAAAGGAAATTACTATAAGATACAGATATTTATATTGATGCCCTATTGAAGCACTTGTATTTGTAATTAGAATTGACATTGTTAGGAAAAGGAATATCATTATGATATGTTTGTAATACTTCATATACCTACCTATATAATATATGAAACTATTGATGTGACCATTCATTTGTACTTGTTTAGTGTATAAGTTTTTTACTGCTGTTTACATATTTATATTTATACTATTCTGTTAATTTAACCAATTGATCTAGTTGGTAATTTATCATCATCTTTATTTATACATATACCTTCTTTGAAAATTTACCAATTGCATAAAATGTTGTCACTACGTACCTGCTGACAATCTTCATAAGTAGTGTAGCATGTTTAAATATTAATAAATAAAAATAAAACTCGTCAGGTATAATAAATAATAGACGTCAGCGACAACAGGTACATAATCGGGTTCATTCAACGTGAAATTGGGTGTGATGAATGAAAGTGGGTTATATGAAAAGAGACAACCTGGTAACAACGTTTGACGCTGGTGCCATATGATGAAGACCGTAATACAATACAAACATTAAAAAACTATAACAGTTATACTGGCACTCAAATCAATGTTATTGTTTTCATAGATCGATATCCATTTTAAGGCAGCTTTTTATTTTCTAGGTTGGATACAAATGACACGGTCGGAATAAGGAGAATAGAGATGCACCATCGACACCTTCTTTTTTTATCAACCAACTGCAATCCATATCGGACCATTCTCCATTTAGACGCGGATTTGGAAAAGTTATTGTCAAATCTGAGCCCAGATCTGACCTAAAGTCCAAAATAAAATTTGAATGTAAAATGTGGCGACAAATTTATAGTCAACACATGCGACCAAAAGCCTAAAAATACCATGGACATCAATGTAGCAGCAGCATCGGGGATGACTGAAGGAATTGGGCTTGCTCAACTGTCTGAGTTTTTTACGGCTGTCGACTTATCCCTGGTGTACCAAAAACATTATAATAAAGCAAATATATGTCAAGAGAGTGAAAGAAATGTGCATTACTCGCAGTGGAAGTCACAGTGGAGCGAGAGCGTCAATCTGCTATTGAAGAAGGTTTTCTGCAGGATAGAGTGGCGGTGATCGCGAAGTGATCATACATATAGATTAAATTATACAGCCCTCTTATGTGCAGCAGCAATTATTGACAGAAAATTTGGAGAATTTTTAAACCTACAAGTAAATATTGTTGCATTTGTGCAACTGAGAACCAATGTGCTTTGCCTAAAGACCACGGATGGTACAAAAATTAATGAAATTGATCAAAACTTCCGTTGAATCGTATGATTTGATACATGCAACTTATATTGGTTGGCGACAGTAGTACTTATAAGTTAATCCAAAAGAAACCACATCCGAAGTAAATCATCGAAAAAGTGTCGCAATTATTTACTTCCAAAGAATGTGCACCAAATTATCCGCTCCAAAAGATTATTCGCTGATGTGAACGACCAAGTATCCTTTACATCAGCGAAAGATGATAACCACACAAAGGATACTGCTCATCAGAAAGGTGATTTGTCACCTATTCGATCGCATAAACAAGATACTGAGAACATGTCAAACAGAGTCAATACACTGTATGTAGATTTACACTTCAGCAACAGTTACAATGAAGTGTTCAATCAACAATTCAAAAGCTATTATTGTCAGAGTTATAAAGTGATAACTTCGTCCAAAGGTTTTTTGCTTCTTCTACCTTATGGCGTAGAATGCAGCTTATTAACTAGACCTTTGCATCAAACGCAAGAAGTTTGATTCATGATGTTTGAAAATATAATCTTTGAAAACCCTTAATCGTATAATAGCGATATTTAATAGATTAGAAACGGCGAATTACGCTCTTCAGCAAACTTACGAGAGCCGTTATTCTGCCTCAGTTTCATTCGATGCCGAGATCCATTTACAGTCTCCAAAAAGCATTACTGGGGTAAAACTCTAGAAGCGAAGCTAAATGATTGGAAGACAGAAAGACAAAAACACCCCACTATCAAAAATATCTTTGCCGTAAATGATTAAATAATACCTGTGCTGTTCAGGAGGGCAAACATTGCGGTGATAATTGTTAAATACCTAACGTGACCGCAGAACAACTCCAGTATCATAAAGAAAAGTTCCTGTACAACCTTAAAAAAAACTGAATAAAAAAGAAAAGAAGGCAGATATATACCATCCTATAACAAGACCGCGATCGGCTAGAGTTGTAAAGCCCCTCATAACCGCCTAAAACTTTGAAAATATTGTAAAAAAAAAATCTGGACTTTCAATCGTTAAAATTTCACAACAAAAACAAGACCTTTTTAATGTACAATCCATCAGACATGGTTTCAATAGTGACAGGAAAGCTCTAAATCAGTTGTCATCGCAATTTAATATTACCACACGGCCGTGCTTATTTATAGATTGTGATATTCCATATTTGGCTTAGTTGACGACGATAAAAAATGTTAAAATTAAGTGTCGATTTATAGAATTCGAGATCAATGAAAAAGTTAGTAAAAAAAAAAACTTTTGTAAACTGAAAGGAGAAGAATTGGTTATTAACAAGAATCGCGATTGGTAACAAGCAACGTTTCAATTCTGAATGGTGGTCTTACACCAGGGCGATACTGGTAGTATCTTCCACTCTGGAACGTGCCGCAATATACTATATATTAATTTTAATTAATTAATTGTGAAATAACACAAATTAATCAAATAAAATTTATTTACGCGCGCCGGGTTCGAACCCGCGACCTTCGGAATGGCAGTCCAAAGCGTTACCACTGGACTACGCCGGCCGTCAATTAGTTTGATAATGCCTTCAGAGGACGAAACAGCTGTCACGCATAATAATAATTACACAGCAGAACTTGTTTAAAAATAAACTGTTTTTATAAATCTAATAATTATATTATTGAATATATAAAAAAAAATATAAAAAAATTTAAAAAGTACTAAATCAGGCACGCTGAAATAGGGTTAAATACAAAACGAATGGTAAAAATTACAAGCCAAATGGCATTGAAAGAATAGAGTTGTACCAATTAGTGACTGATTCCAGAACGTCTCTGATTTGAACACAATATGCAAAACCAATCGTACCTTTTAATGTCATTAGCTTTAAATTTGTTCAAATGTAAGAATACAATCAGTCACTCCTGAAATTTGAGATGATGTCGTAGGTTTACTACTTTTATTTGTACTTTCTGATATAACTGTAGTAGAATGTTCAGATGTTTTTTTTTCTATGATTGGTGGTTCGCGAATTTGTAAATTCCTCGTGAGGCGAGGGTCTACCAACTCGGGCAAAACATAATTCAAATAAAAAACTTTGAGCTTATCAACCATAGTTGTTCTCCAAAATTCATCGTCGCGTTGAATCATGTCTACTTTGAGATGGTTATTCTCACCTATCCATATTCCAAAAATACAAATGTCTTTTTGGGTAATATGAAGTTGACCTTGGACCTGAAAATACCAATCATGATTCTTGTTGATAACTAATTCTTCTCCTTTGAGCTTAAAGAAGTTAAATTTCTTTTGATGCACCAATTCTTTTATTGATCTCGAATTGAATGCTATAAATGGACACTTAATTTCAACAATTTGGCTGTCGTCAACTAAGCCATCAGGCGTAGCACCTAAATATGGGATATCACAATCAATAAATAAGCCACACGGCCGTATAGTAATACCAAGTTGCGACGACAACTGGTTTAATGCTATCATTTCATTATTGATTCCATGCCTGATGGATTGTACATTAGAAAGGTCTTGTTTGTACAGTAAAGTTTTAACGATTGAAGGTCCAGTTGTTTCTCTTTTTTTAATAATCTTTCCAAAGTTTGAGGCAGTTATGAGATTTCTTCGCAATTCCAGCCATTCACTACAGTCGCGTTGTAGAATAGTTCCTCTTTCTGTTATTTTCCTTTCTTCTTCAGTTTTTTTTAGATTTTTGAGAAACGTTTCTTTTAACTGCTGGAGTTGTTCTGGATCCAAGTCAGGTTTTTGACATTGGTCGCCATAATGTTTGTCTTCTTGAACAGGCCGTGATTTGTTGAATAATTTACGACGAAGACGTTTTCGGTCCAGGATTTTTTTTCTTATCCTTCTGTCTGTAAATTCTTTAGCTTTGCTATTAGGACTGTGCCCCAGCATAGCTTTGTGGAGACTGTAAATGGGTCTCTCGGTATTGAACGAAACGACTGCGGCTGAACAACGGCTCTGGTAAGCCTGTCGAAGACTATAATTCACCCTTTTCCCTCCAACAAATTTCGCTATTATACTGTTAAAGGATTCGACACGATTACTATCAACATCATGGATCAAACTTCTTGCATTTGATGCAACGGTCCCAACAATAAGCTGTAGTCTAGACCATAAGGCAGAAGCAACAAGCTTTTTGACGAGATTTTCATTTTTTTTACCACTCTGACAATAATGACTTTTGCAATCTTCATGTTCACTGAACGCGTGATTGTAACTGTTGCTGACGTCTACGTACAATTTATTAATTCTATTTGACAAGTTCTCAGATCCTTGTTTATGCTCTCGAATGGCGTGACAAATGACCTTTCTTATAGCCATTATCCGTTGTGTGGTGATCATCTTTCGCTGATATAAGGGATATTTTGTGTCTTTCGATAGAGCGGATAACTTGTTGCACATATTTCTAAGCAAATGATTGCGACACTCGATTTTTTCGATGGTGTAGTTCGGATACGGTCTCGTTTTGATAAGTTTATGATAAGTACTACTGTCTCCGTCTGCTATTAGCCGCCCATATATCAAATTATGAGATTCAACTGAAGTTTTGAACCCTTCTACAAGAATTTCTGCTTCCATTCCAGTTGAAGGTCCAGTGTAATTTTTGTAGCAAACATGTTCTTTAGGCAATACTCCTCGGTTTTCAGCTCTTGCACAAATGCAACAATATTTATTTTTAACTCCGAGGTATAAAACTTCTCCAAATCTTCTGCCAACAATTGCTGCCGCACCGGAGAGGGCTGTATAATTTGTTCTATATGATCGTTTCGACCAACACCCATCCGCGATCACGTCAATCACCGCCACTCCGTCCTGTAGACAACCTTCTTCGATAGCTGCTTGACGCTCTCGTTTCGCTGCGACTTCCATGGCGACTAACGCGCATTTCTCCCATTCTCTTGACACTAATACATTTGTCTTGTGGAAAAATTTTACGGACATCGGGGGTATGTTGACAGCCGTCAAAAACTCGGACAGTTGAGCAAGCCCAATTCCTGCAGGAGTCATCCCCGATACTGCTGCTACATTGACGTCCATGGTATGTTTAGGTTTTGGGTCGCATGTGTTGACTGTAAATTTGGCGCAACACATGTTACATTCAAATAGTATTTTGGACATTAGACCAACTCTTTGCTCAGATTTAAGAATAAGATTTCGAAATCCGCATCCAAAAGGAGAATGGTCCGATATGGATTGCAGCTGGTTAATAAAAAAGAAAATGTCGACGATGCGTCTTTCTTCTCCTCCTTCGACTGCATCATTTTTATCCAACCTAGAAAAGCAAAATTGATTTATGAAAAACTACAAATAAAAGTGGATATTGATAATGATTTGGATACCAATAAAAGTATTATAAATTTTTGAATGTTTGTATTACTGAAGATTAATTTTTTCGAATGAAGCGGATGTTCTTTCACATAAAGCAGATAGTTTGTATATTAATAATTCATCTCTTTAGAACTTATGTTTTACCGTTAGTAAAATAAAATACATAAATGTTAGTAAAGTAAATCACTATAACATACCAATTGTCAATGCTTTGAGAAAGACCTCTCCGGCCGATGGGTTTCTTGTTTACAATTTTACGTTTTTTGTTGTAGTACACACGTACATCAGATTTACTGTAATAAAAAAAAAAGTTAACGGTATATATTTTTTTCACAACACGATAGTTTAATCGAAATTCTGAAATCCATTTTACCTTCCTCCATTATCTATATTCTCCTTAGGTATGTCGTTATATGTATTCTCAACAGGTATGCTTTCCCGTTGTTCGTGGAAGCTGGAACAAAATAAAAACATTGATTATAACTACATTTCAAGAACTTTCTAAATAAATGTGAAGGGCGTAAATGATTTTATTGTTACCTCAGTGCTTCAACATCTTTACAAGATGTGGACAAAACGTTCTTCAGTTGAGTATAGTCACATCTGAAATATAATTAAAGAACAAAATGAAATAAATATTTTGTTTTAACTACTTTATTTTAATTTATATTCGTCGACCGGTTTCGGTTGAACTCAACCTTCTTCAGGACAATAAACATTTATATATATCGACGAATATAAATTAAAGTTAAGTGGTTTTTGTATGAGACGATGTATGAATGTGAGTAAGGCAAAGAGTGCGTGCCAAGACCGAGTTGTTTGGCGGTCCGTCCTCTCTGACTACCTCTGCGGGGAAACGGCCTGATGGTTAGTTAGTTAGTTATTTAAAACAGATCGCCTAAAAAATTAGACTATTTTCAAATGGACGAATTCTGGAATAAATAAGTACGTAACTATAAAATAATAGAAAACCTAATTTTTATTGGAAGAAAAACAAAATAATTATTTATTATATATCCAATCAATAATTAACTTCCTCAAATTAAATTCCCTAAAGTTTGAGAACTAGTATGAAGATCTTTATGTTCTTGGATACATTATCGAAAATGCCGGTAGTTTGCCCCACCGTAAAAGTGTCTTATTATTGTACGAAATCATTGGCAGAGATGCAAATCTGACCGGGTCGCTTTCTACATATTCCAGGTACCTACAGTGTTATTATACATATTACTTGCCTCGATCCAGAAAGCTTAGAATTTGTATCAAGCCTTAGTTGGAACGCGTTCTAACATCAGATATACAGTTCTATGATATGAGATGTCAAAGTTTGCAAAGACGATTTATATATTTACCAATTTCTGATTTGAGTTTTTTGTAAAGTTTTTAAGTTTAATATTTTTAAAATGAAAAATATTTAAATAGGACATATAATTACCATTTTAGAACATACCTAAATATGCATATGGAATATTATGCAATTAGCTAGGGCATAATTATTCATTGTACAAGATTCTAACGAATGCAATTCTGTGCTCTGGCAACGTACTTTATAAATATTTTCCATTAAAATATGACGAACTAAAATAATTTGCACAAGATTGAACCTCAAATTCAAAAATTGTTAAATGGATTACGAAAACTTGTCTTTGCAAACTTTCTCTCCTCAGAACATGGAAAAGCGAAGTTAAAACTATATCCAATCAAAATGAACAACTACAAAACGCCTCAGAAACAGACAAATACAATAGGACAAAAAAAAACAAACGTAATGCTGTTAGAACGTTGTAAATTAAGTGCGGCTTGATTTTAGAATTTCTTCGCGCAATATATACAGTAGCCATACTACGTGACCCGTTCAGAGAGGGGGAGGGGATCTTCAACATACCACGCGTTTGGTCACAATGGGTTAGGTTTATATACTACACGTGGTCACTGAGGGGGGAGGAGTGGGTCACGTAGTATGGGTACATTCCCTACCTACTAACTAAAATATATAGTTTTACATTCAAGGGTCATTTTTGAAGAAAAAATGTAAATTTAAAAAAAACTTACCCGGCAATTTCAGTTTCAGAGGCCTTGGCAATAGATTTATCTCCCAAAGTACGCATTCTGAAAAATAAAACAATACCTGTCACCTTTGTTACACAATATATACATAATTTATTTTTATAATAAATATTACCTACGTAATAGTAAATAATAATATATTCATCAAATCAAAATTTATATTTTTCTTCTTACCTTACAATGTCCACCATGCGTTTTTGTTTCGAACGAAATAGTCTTTTCTTAGAAATACGAGCACTTTTTCGTTTATTTCCCATTTTCGGAATACAATATTATTATTTACGATAAATATTATTTAGTAGAAATCACGAAACGGAGAACAACACGATCGTCCGCGAAGCTCTCTAAGCAGTGACTGAAAGGCAGATAGCGTACGCGCGTGAGGAAGTGAGAGGGGCTGCAATAATCATGCTTAGAATCATAAGACGTAAGCGACTGTTGTGAAAATGTTTAATAAATCACGGCGTATTTCAAAAATAGCAAAAATCACTTTTGGGGTCTATTGAGTAGCATTAAAAGAAGCATTGTGATTTTTTTCATACATATACATAACTTGTAAAATAACAGAAATAAACGTGTTAATAATATTTTTCGGAGCATACTTTGCGATTTATTTCTATCGAGGGAATTTCAAATAATTACCGTTTCGGCTTTTGGAACAAATAGATACTATCTTAAAGAATAACATATATTTTTTTAAGAGCTTAAAAACTTCAAACTTTTAAGGAAAATATGTCGGAAATTGGATGAAATTCGAATAGTGGGCCCTTAAGATGATTTGCATTTGATTCACTCAAGTGAATTTTAATAATTTCAATGCGTTGTTGACGCGTGTATCGTTCCATTTTTATCAATGGCGTAGTTTCTACTTGTCAAATATCAAAAAATGACAGCTTCAAAAGTAACATCTACCGAAATAGCGGGCTATTTAAAATAACACCTCTTATTGGAAAACCCTGTACAATAATATTAAGATACATTATTTCCTTGCGAATAAAATATATTCTAATATACTGGGAGCAATTTTAGGGCACACAATACAACATTATCGGGACAGGTCTACTAGCAAATCCACTGTGCATTTCTTGACACACTTAATAACTGCGTACACAATGAGTCGTGGATATTGCACTATCATAAACGTAATTGTATACATGTTATATTTATTATTTGAATATAAACAATCTGCCAGCTAGATAACGCAATGTGCGTAATGAACCATCAGTCAGTCAACTCAACATAAAATTATTGTTGGTTGTGAACTTGTGTATATGTAATTTAATGCAATGGCGGGGTGGTGCGCATTTCCCAGGGGGTCTACGGGGACCCCACCCGATATTCCCGAAACTTACTTTAACCTTACTCTGACGGTCTCCGTGGTCGAGGGTTAAGGTTCTTGACTAGCAATCCGGAGGTTGCGGGTTCAAATCCCGGCGTGCAAGTAAATTTTATTATATTAATTTGCGTTGTTTCACAACAAAATATATATTACAATATATTTGCGGCATGTTTTAGAGAGGAAGACACGTGGAGTAAAATACTAACTAACTATCACTCCGTTTTCCCGGAGGGGTAGGCGGAGAGGGCGAACCGCCAAACAACTCGATCTTGACACATACTCCTTGCCTCATTCACATTCATACATACTCTTCTATTATTCTGACTCTTGACATGGCCCGACTCAAGATAATTTATAAAGAATCTCTTCAAATTATTGGTAATTTCGGTTAAAAACGGGATTGCAGGCCTTACAAATGGATTAACAGGTTTCCTGATAACCTTTGGTTATGATGCCGGAACACGTGTTGAAAATGAAAATCCTAATATATTAGCAAGTGCAAGGCGATTTGTCTCGATAATGTATCATAACGAAATGCAAAATATTCGGATTTTCATGAACACGTGTTCCGACATTATAACCAAATCTAATTTATTAGGAAACCTGTTAATTCATTCTTAAGGCCTGCAATCCCGCTTATAACCGGAATTACCAATAATTTGAAGAGATTCTCCATAAATTAACAATAGTCATTTTTATCCAAGCACTCCGCCCTGGTGAAAGACCACCATCCAGAATTGAAACGTTGCTAAAATGGCTTAGCCGTGTTCGGTGACCAGATCTAAATAGCCAGGTCTACCCCACCTTCATCTTCCTCTTCCCTATCTCCTTCCCCTCCCCACTACCTTCAGCCTTACAATAAGAAACAAAACAAGAGGAAGGTCACTGTCTACACGATATTTCGAAAAACTCTGCGTAAAGCCCGGGCATCGCCGCACAGTGAACTGAAAATCGCCTTTCATAGACATAGAGCCTTGAATTTTCAATGGTATTTTTTGGCTAGAAATGGATTCTGCTGATCATTACTATGCTTTAAGCATTTAAATGAATCATCAACATAAAAAAGTTTTTTTTTCAACTTTGAGGATTTTTAAAAAAAAAATCACAAGTTGCGCCACAATACGACGTATGTCAAAAAATACAAATAAATAGTAGTATATCTGTGTGTGAGGATATAATGGTCAACCTTATGATTCCAGAGATAGCCTCATTTTTAATGTCAGTGCCATACAAATTTTTCTTAAAAAAATGATGACTCCTTCATTTGCACACGCAATTGTTTCATACAAAATTTTATAGCAATTTTATAGCAGCAGAATCCATTTCTAGCCAAAAAAAATACCCTCGAAAATTCAAGTCTCTATGTCTATGAAAGGCGATTTTCAGCCCACTGTGCGCCGGGGATTTCAGCTAGTTTAGAATAATTTTTAGTTGTAAATCCAACACTTTTCTATACTTTCTATAAATAATATATATATATATACTTCCCTACCATACCCTATATATAGAAATTCTCTAAACGATAGTAAAAACCTTCATCAAAATCCGTTGGGTAGTTTAGAAGAACTAAGCGCACAGACAGACGACTTTATTTTAAACTATTTAGAGATGAGACGTTTAGCGAAAAAATAGGTTCTAATTTTACGTTTACGTTCCACGTTTCTACTTCCAATTAGTCCGGGCCTGATGAATGTATTTGTTCTAAGCAAGTCTATATTTTATTAATAATCTTATTTGAATGTACTGTATATATAATCAACCACCATAACACGGGCAGGTGCCTAGCTTGGTGGTCTAAACGGTAACCGGATAAATCATCACAATGATATTTCATCACATCTTTAAAAAGTTATATAAAGTCATGGAAAGTGATGAAAAAAAAACTTTATTGACTGGGTTATGTAGGTTAGGTTAGGTTAAAAAAATAAATTTTTCATAGTTTCTAATGACTTTATATCACTTTTTAAAAGTGTGTTGAATTGTCACTGTGTTGAGTTATCATGGAACCGGTCTAAACATACCTAATAATTGTAATAACCATGTCTCTGAATAAAGGACTGACGGCCGGCGTGGTCTAGTGGTATACGCTTTTGACTACAGATCCGAAGGTCGCGGGTTCGAACCCGGCGTTAAATAAATTTTATTTGATTAATTTGTGTTATTTCACAATTAATTAATTTAAAATAATATATAGTATATTTGCGGCACGTTCCAGAGTGGAAGATACTCTCAGTATCGCCCTGGTGTAAGACCACCATTCAGAATTGAAACGTTGCTTGAAATGGCTTTAGCCGTGTTTGGTGATCAGATCTGAATAGCCAGGTACTTCCCCACCTTCCTCTTCCCCATCATCCCTCCCCTCCCCAATACCCTCAGCCTCACAACATACCCCAATTGGGGATGCCATAGTCTCACTGGCTCCAGACGGGAGCAGTTGGGACTCTTGTGCGGTATTACACATAAAAAAAAAAAGAGAAAAAAATTAAAAACCTTTCTAGGTATTTTCTATTTCTTGTAAATTTATATTTTTTCGAGAAACTAAGACTTTAAAGTGGATATTTCTGAAATTGTTAAATTCATTGTAATTGGTGTCAATCGACCACTGAAACGTGGAAAATTCCATAGAGCACGTTACTGTAATTATTTCAGTCATCAAGCATCGTCAGCAGAATACAAAATTCTGTAATATAATAACTTTAATAACAAAGAACATGCACACAGTGAAAAATGCTTCGTTTGCTTTGAAATCGAAAGGCCACAATTTGTATAATTCGCGAGAAGTTATTGTTGAAAGAATATTCATCTAATTAGAAAAAATTGATTCCGTAATCAATTAGTCGTAAATAAGAAGGGTAAAGGTCGCAGACTTTGTGGGTTTGTTGATCTCAACCATAAAGCTGCAATCAGTTTGTATCTAGCAAAAAACTCTCAAATGGTGAGCTCTGAGTCGTAAAATTTTCAAAAAAGTAGGCTTATTCTTTTCGGCAACAAAGTAAAAAAATCTGTTCGCATGTCTAACTAAAAACTCTCGAACAGTTGGTTATATCGACGACGTATTTTCACGCCTCTGTAGTGTGTAGTATATTTATTACTAGGTCAATGCAAAAATGCCAATACAGGGTTTTCCAATAAGAGGTGTTATTTTGAATAGCCCGCTATTTCGGTAGATGTTACTTTTGAAGCTGTCATTTTTTGACATTTGACAAGTAGAAACTACGCCATTAATAAAAAATGGAACGATACACGCTTCAACAACGCATTGAAATTATTAAAATTCACTTGAGTGAATCAAATGCAAATCATCTTGAGTGATGAGGCCCATTTCCACCTCGATGGCTTCGTCAACAAGCAAAATTGTCGCATCTAGGGCTCGGAAAACCCAAGATTTATTGTTGAAAAGCCTCTCTATCCTCAACGTGTGACTGTTTGGTGCGGTTTATGGTCCATCGGAGTCATTGGACCTTACTTTTTCGAAAATGAGGCTGGAGCAACAGTTATGGTGAATGGATCGCTATCGAGAGATGATTAATGTTTTTTTATAGCCGGAATTGGATGGTATTGATCTGGACAACGTTTACTTTCAACAAGACGGCGCTACGTGCCACACAAGCAACGAAACCATTGATCTTTTACGATTGAATATCAAAATAACACCTCTTATTGGAAAACCCGTATTACTCATCTAAATTTAGAATACGTAACTCTGCCGTGAAAGTATAAACAAATAAAAAATGTATGTGTTCGTTTCAACAACCGTTGCAAATTGTTCTACAGTACGTATATTATGCATATGCATCGAATGCTAACTGTTTATTATTTGCGCATCACACGCTTATCGGCCAGCCACAATTATCAACATGTTGACATTTGCAAAAATTCCATACTCAACATGCTCTAATTAATATGATACATTGTTAATAATATGAAATTTCGTTGTAGGAGACCCTCATGAGGATTTCACATTATTTGAAAATTATCGCATTATTCCCCGTTTCGGGAATATTCCCCAAAAATAATGTAATTTATCCATCAATAGTTGTACCAATTACCGATTGTCGATTATCTTTTAGCATTACAATTCAGTATAACCGCAGTAATCTTTGAGATAATTATGTATAAAAAATATTTAAAAAAATTGTTGTTGAAATGAAACTTATGCAGTAATCGCTTTACCACTAATTTACCAACCGATTATAATTATCATACAACTTTACATAATATTATTTTTCTGTCCCTCTATAAATTCGACTGATAAAATAAATATATAGGTAAATAAATATACCTAGTTGTCCCTGTTTTCTGTAGAACGCTTTTTTTCAATTGTTCGATTATTGAAAGTATAAGTACGGTTATCGATTGAATACATAATTGTAATTGTTAACATCTAAGTATGAATCGTTGCGTTACTAACAAATCTGGAAATCCACAGAAATAAGAAATATGAATTCTGGAGTTCAGCAAAGATTTTCCAGGGAGCAATTACCTCCAGACTGAAGGCGGACATGAGGAAGTGAATAATGTTTCATGCCCCAATTAGCCGATTATTTGCATTCATCATGCCAATTCGTAGGAACGATTACATCTCACAATATCCCAGAAACCTGATGGTAGACTGAACGCTCTGGTAAAACAACTTCAATGAATTCACTACAGCAACAAAAAACTAAATGTGGTCATATTCTTTGAAATTAATGATTGACAAGGCGATTTTTTACATTTCAGTTTTTTTTATTGGTCCTGTAATACCTAGAAGAATCATCAAGCTATACAATTATAGGCGTTATTACGTACTAATATCTCTTCAAAACGTGTTCCACTAGCGATAATCGGTGCGCAATGCGCATAGACCGGATTTTATAGTTTATAGTTCGGCTTTAGAGAGTTGAGAGCGTTGGAGGCCAAATCGGACTAATTGGACGTAGAAACGTAGAACGTAAACGTAAAATTAGAACCTATTTTTTTGCTTCTCATCTCTAAATACAATATTATTTGTAATTATATATTTCTTCTATTTAAATTTTTGACGGACTTTGTAATTTTTCAAGTTACTAACGATGTTCATTCGAAAGATAAATTTCTGGAAACGTTTATTTTTGAAAGGTAAATAGAGGCAAATATTTTTTTATAAATACTTCCAGCTTCACGAATCCTACAATTACAATACCCCGTGTTTTTTCACGGGCTTGAGCTAATGCATTATTAAATTAATGTATGTATCTACCTACTTACTCAATTATATATCAATGTAAGTTACCATACAGAAAAATGCCTGTTTCCTGTTTTCTCTACGCGCACGTAATATTGGTCATCAAAAATAATTACAAAATGGTAGGTATGCATGCCGGATATATTTTTTTATTTAACTTTGGATTCGTCTGTCACTTCTATAATTCTCCTGTCATTAAAAAATCTTGGCAAACTTGTCGAATTCCGCTGCATGCAAAGGCTCTTTAAAAAAACAATACTTGATTTCAACTTCTCTATCTAATGGAGACAACTATTTAAGTCTGGGGTTTAAGTAAACATGCATAAAATAGGCTTTTACTGTTTAGTTTGGGTTATTTTATTTTATTTTTTTATGAATGAATAGTTAAGGCGAAGCTTAATAATGCTAAATCACTATTTTGACTAATTTTTATAACGAATTGGTACATTATGATTACCAAAAAATATGCTTTAGATTATTGAAGGTTTTCCTATTGTTTCGCTTGAGTAAAATACAAATGAAAAAATAAATTACTGAATAAAAAATATAAATGTAAAGTACTAAAAAATATATTTTTTCAATAGAAATGTATAAACGCGTGAAGGTCACAACTTTTTAAAAATATAGTGTTATAGCTAAGATTATCTGTGACAGTTTCACTTGATCAACTTTTTAAAAATATAGTGTTATAGCTAAGATTATCTGTGACAGTTTCACTTGATCAACTTTTTAAAAATATAGTGTTATAGCTAAGATTATCTGTGACAGTTTCACTTGATCAACTTTTTAAAAATATAGTGTTATAGCTAAGATTATCTGTGACAGTTTCACTTGATCAACTTTTTAAAAATATAGTGTTATAGCTAAGATTATCTGTGACAGTTTCACTTGATCAACTTTTTTGCTTAATTATAAAATTATTTACAAAATAAATAAAAACCAGTTTCGTGCTTCAAATCGAACGTTTCTAGAGTACGTTTGTCAAGCGATTGTAATGCCTATTACCTACAATATAAGGTATCCCAAGAATATACACATTTTTGGCTTGTAGCTTCCTCTTAATACATATCAACAAACAAGTCCTGCTAAGCCAATTGAATTGGCTTGTCAACAGATGCTTAAAGTTTAGTTACATGTACATTTTAGAAGTTATTTTAATAATTTATGCGTATTTCCTAACCTTCAAATTTAACTTTGATTGACAAAAAATGGAACTTGAATTCATCTTTTCAAGTTAAAACCAAATTTATTTTTTGCATACAGTAGACTTTGACAAGTTTATCAAAATCTTCACATTATTGATTATATTATTAGTGTTACCTTTGCTTAGCGCTATGATAGAAGCTGGGAGCTTTTGACTCCCAAATTCGGAAAAGCAGTAGGTACCTATGTATTCTACACGGCGAAAAAAAAAAATAAATAATATTAATTTATTAAGAATCAATTCATATTATTCGTAATCCGGTTAAAAACGGGATTGCAGGCCCTTAACGAATGAATAAAAAACTGATAAACTTTTAGTAAACTACGACGGTATTATCGCGATGTCGGAATACGTGAATCCTAATACGAGTATTTTCCACAGACATAAGAATATATAGACTAGAAATTAAAGGTGAGGGGTAATATCAACTGTTGAAGAACGAAGGGGGTAAAGCTGACTGTGATTCGTCAATAAATCAATCTGACAGGATAAAGGCATCTCGCATTATAATATCACCATTTAGTTCTTAAAAGTAAAATCTGCTTTTGAATGAATAGACATTTTTACATGGGAGCGCAAATTACTCGCCACGTTATGAACTAATTTGCGAAGTCCAAATTCGGCAAAGTAAATTTCTTCTATTTTCAGAGTCGTAGTTAGTTTCAGAGTATTTAGTTAAGACACTTTTACAAATGTTTCATAATTTACTTACCCCAGTAAACAACGATGAGCACACTTGAGAATCGCTACATTGTGATGTGATAGTATATGTTTCTAAAACTGATCCATATAATACGGTGTGAATAAGCTTAAAATAAAGTAAAACAATGCTTATATATGGAATGTAATACGACAATTGGGTTTATTCTCTTTTTCACATCTATTTTTACAAGTTTTCATATCACAAGCAACCATTTTGCCGTGTTATTTCGTAAAATGCCTCGACCATAGCTCGACGCTAGTTCGAACAAGAATGATGACGTCACATTCTCAAGATTCACGGGAAGCCATACGCGAGCACAGCCGGCTCCAATGGAACCGGTATGGGGAGTGGGGAATAATACGCTTTTAATCACTTAGGGCAGGTCTACTAATATTCATATGTCTATGGTATTTTCGCATTTCGTCATTGTATGGTATCAAGGCAAATGCAGGTTCATGAACACGTATTCCGATATAATTACAATAAGTTTATCAGGAAATGGCTTGCAATCCCGTTTTTAACCGAATTACCAATAATTCTAAGAGATCTTTAATAAATTAGCAATACTCATCTTTGTCCATGTATGAGTTTTAAATCAACTTCAACAGGCAATTTTTTTCCCGTTTATTTTCATATTGGCAAAGGACCTTGCTGTAAACACAAAGAAGGTTCCAGTTTTATGATAACTACGCAATTTATCATTTTTTACGTTTACGGAAAATTAGAAAAAGTATATTATTATTTTATTAACAATCTTATATGATAATAAATATATATTTCTTAACATAACTACTTTATTTACTGCCTTACCAAAAAATATTTTTTTCTAATTTACAAAAAATATCGAAATTTTTCCTCACATTTTTATATTACACTCTATGGAGTATCTGGTATACCATATTTAAAAAAATAATTGAATATAAAGGGTTAATATATTGTATCATTTCATACCTAAATAAAGGTAGTGGTGCTGAGCCGTGATCGTTCATTTGTTCGTCGTTCATTGATTGGTATGGCTATTGGGCCCTTTAATAATAATAATAATTGGATGACTTGTATAGCGCCGTTTTTGTGCAAAATCACCTTGTTTTGAATCTATTGCTTATGCTACAAACGCCTTTGTTTTCCCACATATTGTAGGATGACTTTTAATAACGGAATGCGAAAGTACGAGTCATAATATGCAGAGGTTTTATGTACGCATATTTCGAATTGCGATTAAAAATAATAGTCTGGTAATGTGGATATGAAAAATAATCATCTGGTAATGTGGATGTGATATATTTTGGTAATCGTTGTTAAAATGTTACAACGTGAGTAATGCTTGGTTTACAGCGGTCGATAGGTAGAAATTCATTAAGAATATGTGCGTTAATTAACGCTAAGGGAAAATGACATTCTGGAGTGGTCAATATATTCATTGCGCTGCGTAATGAGAGCGTCGACAGAAATTTAGAAAATCGAGTGATCGCTATATTAAAAAAAGTATATTAGTTTTAAAGTTGACATCAGCCTTGCACTGATATCGTACATGGTGTTTCCACACATACGCCACTTACAAAAAAGCTCTTAAAAGAAAAATTTCGGTCTTGATTGATTATGAAGCTCTCGCTTTGATTTCAAGTGCCCAAGCTTAGTCGCTACCAAGATAATTTTATAAGGTAAAAAGATAAAAGGTGATTTCCTTCGCATAAAATTTTATAAGGACCTAAGAAAAAAAGTTACCCTGTGACTTCATAACGATCACGACATCTTCAGCAGAAGTAACATTGCTACACTTGCTACATCACACAGCTGAGCATCGCAATGAACTGGCAATGATAAAACATATTTAATTGTTAACAGTACCTAGTAGAATTATTAGAAAAATTTTTATGTAGTTTTTTTTTCCAATACTTTAGAAGTTAATGCTGCTTTAATTTGAAAGAACATTAGGATTATAAGGGTGTGTTTCGTACACAATGTACATTTACAAAAAAACACCATTTTAATACATAAGTCAAAAAAGTTTAACAAATAAAAACGTGCTTCAAAAATCAAGACAATACAAAAATCAACTATCAAAATAAAAACATAGCTAACGCAAGAACGAGTAGTTAATATCGAATGAAAAAATAGAGCGCTAAGCAAATAATACCACCAATTGGATAACGAAAATTACCAATTTATATTCGGTCTGGATTGGGAGAAAAAAAAATCTGAAATCTTTGTATCTTCATACATTCGTACTAAACGAAAGGTTAATAAAAGTCCAGCGGTGTTTCGATAGTACAGGGTTTTCCAATAAGAGGTGTTATTTTGATATTCAATCGTAAAAGATCAATGGTTTCGTTGCTTGTGTGGCACCTAGCGCCGTCTTGTTGAAAGTAAACGTTGTCCAGATCAATACCATTCAATTCCGGCCATAAAAAATCATTAATCATCTCTCGATAGCGCAATCCATTCACCGTAACTGTTGCTCCAGCCTCATTTTCGAAAAAGTAAGGTCCAATGACTCCGCCGGACCATAAACCGCACCAAACAGTCACACGTTGAGGATAGAGAGGCTTTTCAACAATAACTCTTGGGTTTTTCGAGCCCTAGATGCGACAATTTTGCTTGTTGACGAAGCCACCGAGTTGGAAATGGGCCTCATCACTCAAGATGATTTTTCGATGGAATTCTGGATCATTTTCACGCATTTCAAGGACCCATTCGAAGCGTGTATCGTTCCATTTTTATTAATGGCGTAGTTTCTACTTGTCAAATGTCAAAAAATGACAGCTTCAAATGTAACATCTACCGAAATAGCGGGCTATTCAAAATAACACCTCTTATTGGAAAACCCTGTAGAACCAAGTAGTAATGACGATAGTATATTCTCACAAGATTGTGAAGACCATCTATTCTTGGTAAGTTGTAAATAAATTACTCGAAAAAATAGCATGTGAAATGAAGTCAGCGTTTTGACTAAATTAATTTATAATTATTTAAAAAAATATGTGAGACATTCCTAAAACAGTTTTACTCTTTTTTCTTAACTTTTCCGTACGGAACTAAGAATCTATAAACGTTTGATGTAATTGGAACCACTGATTTGATGGCTTTCGAAGTCGGCGGCCCCATTGTGCGCTGGTCGGGTAAGGTTGAAATGACTTGTTCGTACGGAACTAAGAATCGATAAACGTTTGATTTAATTGCAACCACTGATTTGATGCCTTTCGAGGTCGGCGGCCCCATTGTGCGCTGGCCGGGGTAATAGGTTGAAATGACTGGAAAGTGGAAACTATTTTTTCGCTTCATGTCGCATCTAAATGTCAATACATCAATGGGCGTACCAGTGGCAGTCCCTCAAAATTATAAGACACAATAATAATAAATTATGTGCATAAAAAAAACTGGTCTTATTCTTAATTTATTTTAAATGTACCGCGAAACAGCAGAGCTGCGAGCGGCGGCGACGAGTGAGCTGCGAGCGGCGACGACGAGTGTCGATCAGTGACATATGTTGTCTCTAATAGAAGATTTCATTCACAAGTCCTCACGATTCGCTGGGTAAATTTGAAGAATGTCCCTAAGTTGACATTTTCTGTCTCTATGCGCGCCATAGAATAAACGAGATGGCACTATGTCTTTCGTCGAAGTAAAAATTAGATCCCGAAGAAAAGTTAGGGACGCTTAGGTCATGGCCGTGAGGGAGACAGCACGATGAATATGATATGTTTTTAAAGAGATGGTGACATAAACATATGTCGGTTTTTAATTTTACATGCTTGTCGTGTGTGGAACATTGGTAGTTTTTCAATTGCTTCGCACCAAGTATCATTGGATACTGCGGACGGGCGTTTGAAACTCGTATTTTATTTACGTTAATGTTGGGCAAAACTACATTAAAACGTAATAACTTAAAAATAATTTTCCGTAAGTACATGGGTTATGTAGTTATTTCCAATTTACTGTATTAACATAATATGTATTTAGAGTCGCGGACTTGCAGATTGATAAAATAATAATATATGGGCATTTTTTCACAATATCAAATAAAGATTAGTCACACATGTTTTTCAAATGACCTACCACCCCTGGATCCATAGAGCAGCCTCTGGGGCGTACCTACTTCTTTGATACCTATTTGATGATAAGCTGCTGATAATGGAGGTCACAGAGATATGTTACAACATAGCTCTCAGTGTCAGAGCTATAGTTATACAAATACGACAAAATATGTGTTAAGAAAATAAAGAAATGACCTACCTTCTTCATGATATTGAGGATCACACCTCCAGATCTCACGACTGGCGTCCTTCAGAGCACTCTTCACGGCGGCCAAAGACAGGGTGGTGCGCTCCTGGAACCTCTCTCTCATCAGATCGGATTCGCGGGTGAAGTTTCCTGGAGGGTTAGACGCGAACATGAGCGATACAAGCACAGAACACAACAATTTATTTTCTAGACGGTTTTTTTCTTAGCATGTATATTCTGATGAAGATTAACGGAAAGTCTGGAGTAGCCATATAATCATTGCGTTAGTCGAGTTAGGTTGAAACGACTATGTCGCGTCGACCCTCTCTCTCGAAATTGGCAAAAGTTTTGCTAGCCCAATTTTTTAATGTTTTCCATTCAGAATTTTAGGAGAACTAAGTTAGCCACATTGTGCAATAAAACGAGATGGTAAAACTATTAGTAGGAAATCCAACAGTTCAAAGTTGGTTTTTCAGCCTAGAATAAATATCTGGACGGGTCGTTCGGAGAATTTGAACAATTCATCAAATTTCAACGTTCAATTTCAAGTTCTGTGAAAGATTTTTCAAGTTCTGTTTTTATTTAGTTCTGTCAAACAACTAACTTATAGTGATGTAATAACAGAACTTGAATAAGACTTTCACATAAACTGAAAATGAACATTGAAATTTGATGAATTGTTCAAATTCTCCGAAACAACCAGTCCTAAGAAAAGATAACCAAAAATGCTAAATTCGGTTGCGGGTCTGTCTGTCGTTGGTTCAATGAACTCAGATTTGCTTTGAATTTAAGTCATTTTCAAAATCAGAACTGATTGTTTGAAAAATTGAGGCAAGCGATAAAATACATACCTATTATACAAAATTTTAGAGAAATTAATTGAATTGTTATTTCAAAAGTTATTTGAATTGTTTTTTCAGAATATCCCGTGATTTTTCATTGTTCTGCACTAGTACAATATATGTAATATAATGTATTATAATGATATTACGATGGAAAGTATATGTATTTAAAGAATGTATGGATTAGAACTGAGGTAGATGAGTCCAGTAAAACTAGTTTTATTTTATGCCTTTTATCCTAACCTAAATTTTATAAAACATACAAAAAAAAAAAAAATTGTGAATACCGCGCATGAGTCCCAACTGCCCGGAGTCAGTGGGACAATGCACGGAGAAAAAACAGTATTGCCAATTTATTAAGAATCTCTTAAAATTATTGGTAATTCCGGTTAAAAACGGTTTTGCAGGCCTTACGAATAAATTAAAAGGTTTTCTGAAAAACTTTTAATAAATTACGAATATATCATCAAGGTGTCGGAACACGTGTTCTTGAAAATGGGATTATTTTTTAAATCGCTACCAAATTTTTTTGTCAAGGCAAATCGATAAAATATTGTTTTGTTAATAAGGCCTTTTAATTTATAGTGGAGGGCAAAAAAAGATTTCTCTCTGTAATATATAATTTATCACTAACCTTTCCCGTAGATCTTCAGCAGCATCCAGGAGAACTGTATCATGGTGTACCCCTTGATCTCAGTGAGGGCGATGGTATTGTACATGTTGAACAGAAGCTGGTGGGGTGACTGCTGCAGACTACACAGGTGGGAGTTCGCATCCTACACACACAGGAAAAAACCAAAATTACTTACCGAGCTAAGAATCACAACAAAGCATAAAACAGATCATTTTTATACAGCTTTAAGGCTCTGTAGAAAGCGTTCAAATATGTTTTGAAAGGGAGATATGTAAATACGAATGTTAGAGGGAGCGCGCTAATATTTAAAAAAAAAAACGATAATAATTAAGGCGATGCCATACGTAGTAATGCAAAATCATGTGGTTTTGGTTTGAAAATTTGGTCGCCTAGAAATGTTTCAGATGCTTTAATTAAATACTGCGAGTAGAATACATCTTGGCCTTTGAAATAATCGAGTATTTTTTATATAAGTCTTTTATAAGCCCAGAAAAAAATAATGTATAGGCCAATGAAAACTGCTTTAAAGTTCAAAATCTCCTATTTACGAACCCATTTTCGCTTATGATTTTATTGTATAATGTGGCAAATTAAGTTATTTATAAAATGATCGGAGAAAAATTAAATATTTATGCCTGAAGATCCACAAAATAAAATAAAAGGCACTTTTTGGCCATGTTTTTTTCTTGCATAAATCAAAACAGGCGGATGGTGTTAAGCGGGAATTTAAACCTTATCGCCATCTACGTAAGGGTTGTTATTGATAGCGGCTCAATTTAAAATATTACACGACGTAGTGCATCGCCTTAAGAGAAAATTGTGAAAATATTTAATAAAACACGACACTTGAAATAGAGCACAAATCTCTCCACGAATGTTTAAGTTGCATTTAAAGATATGCTGTGAATTTTTTCACACCTGAAACATTTAATAACATTACAAAACGTGTTTTTAATAATTTACAGAGCTTACTTTGCAATTTTTTTCTTTCGGGGGAATTTTGTATACCTACCTAATTAACGTTTCGGCATTACAAATGTATAGATATTATCTTCAAATATAACATATATATTTTTTAGGAACTTCAAGTATTAAAGAGGTAAGGTAAAAATTAGGAAAGCGGGGGCTTAAAATAAGATAGTTTACCTCAAGTGCGATTTACACTAAATGACATGTTAAAATCATTGAGTTATATAAATAGAGACGTATATAGAATAGTTTATTCCTTGCAAAATTAGTGTAAAATATTGTTCCCATGCGGGAAGTAGGAAGGGGGGTGTGGCGGCTGTCGATGTCACCCCAATCCTTCCGACCGCGAACGAACTCGACGAACGGAGCCACCGGTGACCTTCCGCCGCGCCAGGTCAAAGAGCATTCGGGCTACCGGCACGCCAACTTCAATTGCTCCTTGAGTTTTTCAACATTAAAAAGCTCATTTACACGACTACTGCTTAAGGTAAAACCCTATTTATGAAACTTAAACCGATGAAAGGTTATACGATTGCTTTCCATAACTTTTCCAGTACAACTTGTACAATATTTCAGCGTGCATGTCGGAATTTTTTAGTTATCACCGAAGACCTGAACCCGGCGAGCGCTTGTAACAGACCGTGGTATTTCACAGCGGACAACTAACCGATGTTTGTGGCCCACACTTCGAACGCCAATGTTAGCTCTATCTATATTCCTCAATGGTTAAAACAGTGCCTACAATGTGAATTCTTGAAACCTTCACAAAGAAACTTTTGAAAACATAAAAAAATAATATATTTTTTTTTTTTTGTGTTTAATTCGTAAAACTCCATTTAATTTTTTTTTAAATTTAATTATAATCAAATTTAATAATATAATTATTAAGTTCTACAAGTATTTTTTTGGTTTTTCTTATTGTTACAAAATTTAAAAAATACTTGCAGAACTTAATAATTATATTATTAAATTTGATTCTAATTAAATTAAAAAAATAAAAAATTAAATAAAATAAGGAATAATATGTCATGTTTGTTGTACATTTTAACTACCTATCCAAAATTTTGAAACATTTTACTTGGACGAAGTCGAGTCACTAAGGAATAGTGCAAATGAGTTATTACGAGAGATGGAATTCTGATCGAGATTGTATATTGAAGAAAGAAGGGATAATGCAGAAAACTCTATAAGGCGAAGCATTGCGAAGTAATGCAAACTCAAGTGTTTTGGTTTGAAAATTTGATCGCTTAGAAATATTATAGAAGCTTTAATTGAATATTTAAAGTAGAACACATATGGGCCTTTGAAATTACCGAGCATAAGTGGGCTTATGCCCAGAAAAAAATAATTATCAGGCCTATAAAAACTGCTACAGCGCAAAATCTCCAACTTATTTAGAAATCCCTTTTCGGTCATAGTTTTATTGCATAATGTGGAAAATTATATTCTTTAGAAAATTATCGTAAAATATTTATGACTTCTTCTTCTTCTTGATGTGCCGTATCAGGTCCCCCCGACGTTGGCGATCACTCTGGAAAATGTCTCTTTGTCTTGCGCTGCCCGGAATAGCTCCTCCACACTTCTAATGCCGGTCCACTCTCGTATATTTCGCAGCCAAGACATTTGTCTCCTACCAGGCCCTCTGCGACCCTCTATCTTGCCTTTCAATATTAACTGGAGCAAGTGATACTTCTCCCCTCGAAGTACATGACCCAGATATGAAATTTTCCTGATTTTTATTAATCTAAGCAGTTCTCTCTCTGCTCTAGCCCGCCTGAGAATTTCTGTGTTGGTGATCATGTCGGTCCATGGGACTTTGAGTATTCTCCGGTGAAGCCACATTTCAAAAGCCTCTAACCTGTTCATGGTATTTACTTTCAAGGTCCATGTTTCACATCCATACAACAAGACCGACCACACATAACATTTTAGCATTCTCTGCCTTAGTTTTAAGCTGATATTATCATTGCAGAAGAGGGATTTCATTTTAATGAACGCAGTTCTTGCTGTTTCAATTCTGCACCTGACCTCTACATCTGGGTCAAGAGTCTCCGTGAGAATACTGCCGAGACTGACTTAATGACTTAACTTTGCAAAATAAAATAAAACACTATTTGGAGGTGTTTTTTTGCATAAATCAAAACGGGCGGCTGGCTGGTAAGGAGTGTTATTGTCAGTGGCCCGATCTCGAATGTTACACGATGTTATGCATCGCCAAGATAATAAAAAAAAAATATGAGAAAAATAATCATTCATTTCTCCTTGGTCGGAAATGAAAGAAAATTATAACATTTTCCTATTGCCAAACACACAAGTGTTGTTCTCTAACAATCGAAACACCACACAAATATTAATATTAGAAAATATATAATTAATTTTTTTAAATACATGTAGGATTATAATAATAAATAAATTTTTCCGATTTTATGCCCGGGTTAAATCTTCCCCATAGGAAAAACTAAACCCTTCCACACACTTTTCCACAAATGATCATCTAGTCAAACAACATTATGCAAGTCTAAAACAAAAGTCATTTTGATATCATCTGAAAAGTTTTTAACTACCTCGATCATTTTCTCTAAATTTTGTTCAGAATTCGAAAATAATTTTATATCATCCATAAATAATAAATGCGAAATTGTACTAGGTACTCTCCCGTGTATTACCCTTAATTTTTATTCCAAACTTGCTAGTAATTAACATTTTAGATAGAGGATTCAATGCTAAACAAAACCAAAGAGGACTCAATGAGTCTCCTTGAAAAATCATGTAGGATTATAATTATAATAATAATAATATTAAAAAATAATATTTATTAGAACCCTCTGATCTGAAAATATCTAGAGTCAGTGAATAATTTTCCCATTTGATCTCTGGTGAGTTGACTTGTTGTTCTTGTATTATTTTGCATTTATTATGCTTATATAATACACTTGCATAATGTGGATTGACTAGATGATCATTAGTGGAAAAGTGTGTGGAAGGGTTTAGTTTTTCCTGTGGAGAAGATTTGGGGGAAACAGTGGGGCTATTATGACACACCTAAAGTAAAGATTTGGGAGTCGTATAAAATGGATGAAGGAAGAGCAATGTTTGGAATGCACCTGAGAATCTAAACCTGCACGGAGAAAAATTACTGATATGAAAATTTTTAATTAACTAAAAAATATGGTCAAATTGTTCGTTTTCATGTTAAAAACGGGACAGGAGGCGTATAACGTTAGAATTGTCAAATTTCATAACAAAATATTATTACAGCATGAAATGTCATTAGGAAGTCGGAACACGTGTTCTAAAAAAATATTTTCGCGTTCGTCCATTATATTAATTCGGGCAAGGCCACTTGTGTGAACACGTGTCAAGACATATTCTGAATGACTGATATTTTATTAGGAAATAATCATGCAGTCAAAATTTTAACAGCATTCTGCTTAAGAGGAAGCTACAAGCCAAAAATGTGTATACCTTATATTGTAGGTAATAGGTATTAAAATCGCTTGACAAACGGAGTCTAGAAACGTTCGATTTCAAGCACAAAACTGTTTTTTTTAATTTATTTTGTAAATAATTTTATAAGAAAGCAAAAAACTTAATCAAGTGAAACTGTCACAGATAATCTTGGCTATAATACTGTATTTTTTAAAGTTGTTTCCTTTATGCGTTCATACATTTCTATTGAAAAAATGTTTTTTTAAGTAGTTTACATTAATATTTTTTATTGAGTAATTTATTTTTTATTTGTATTCTACTCAAGCGAAACGATAGGAAAACCTTCAATTTATCTAAAGCATATTTTTTGGTATTCATAATGTACACCAATGCGTTATAAAGATGAATCAAAATAGTGATTTAGCATTAAGCTTCGCCTTAAAGAGCCGTACTCATTTATCTCCGTGTGGTTATAAAACATAACAACTAGGTATATTCCGTAGCAACAATGCATAAATGAAAACAATAACTACATAAATGTATTAAAAAACCAAAATCAATCATTTTATTTATTTTTAATTGAAGGTTGACGTGTTTTGAAACTCTGATCTCAGGGTCAAGGTTCTTATCGCTGTGCCGAGAGGTTGTCAAAAAGAAAGTTGTTGCGTATAATCTAAAATCCATTAGGTACTACAAATACTCCATGTACGAGTGTGTAGGGTTGAATCTCTCATATATGTATAACCATTTAATTTATGCGCACATTTCCGAGACACCCACGGAATAACAAGGAGATAATAATACCATAAATTGTTTGTAAACCGCTTCCTGTGGTTTTGAATCTTCCTGATAATAATTATTTAGTCGTCAATGATTAAATATTAAACAAAATTAGACGTCAAAAGGTATACTACGATAACATCAGCATTGAGTACTTTACCGACGGCTGTGAACGAAACACGGTACCTAACCCAAAATGAAGGAAAAAAAATTGAAGGAAAAAGAATTGAAGATCTAATCGAGCATCGTAAATTATGTAGATCCCAAAGACTACGATGGGCTGGACAACTTTCAAGTTTTCAATGTACAAAAACTTTATTTAATAAAATACTCCTGTGCCAAACATAAATACTCAACCAGGGATATAAGCCAAAACAACTCTTGGACGGAGAAAAATTAAATTTAATGTGACGAAACTATATAATGCTCTACCAAATCAAATAAATAAATAACAGAAATGAATATATTTACAAATAAAGGAAAAACATGACAGTGAGAACAGAGTGGTAATCAAGTTGTAAACATTATGAAGGTAATGTAAAGACAACACAAACTACAGGCCACGATGGAAGCGACTATAAATAAACCACTCACGAAGCGACTGTGAGGTAGGCTGAATGGTTAAACTGCGTGGAAGAGGATTGAAGGTCTGGAGGAGAAGCGAAGTACCGCAGCCAACGAGTATTGCGACCTCTGCTTCTTTTTTAAATTGTAAATTCGGAGCTCTAGTCAACATAAGAGTACCAATTCGACACACTAGGCTTGCACACTTTTTTGTAATGTCGATGTTTAAAAATAAATTATGACGCAAATTCCTCACCTACAGTATATAGTTTAGAAAACGAATAAACAACATTTTTAGTCAAAACCCAAACAAATTTTTAACGACAAAATATTATTTAAGAAAAAAATAATAATTTTAGATAATTATTTTGTTGTTTGATCTAGGACTTGACTCGAGGAAAACTACAACAATAAGGGTACAGCCAATTTCAATAAGTGGTCAATGCCGCTTTGGCCGGACGGTTTGATACTGAAGCCGATATTTAGCCAAATTTATATTTAGACAAGACTGCATAATATATTCAACTCTGTCCAACAAAGTACACATATTTAAGATGTTTAGCTGAATAGTTTTAGTATGAAACACGAGAATTATCATGCATCCCACCGTTTGGTTTATTAAAATAAGTATATCATATTTATATTATATAAGTATATATCGGTTGTCCAAAGATAAATCACTGAATAAAACACTATTTCGTCGTCTCTAGCCTAATATTTATTCGTTATATTGTTTTCTTTAGATTCTAACATCACCAATACTTTCTTGAATACACTACTTTTTCAATTTTTTCAACGTGGGAAAGTGGGCCTAATCTACATGAATTAATTCATATAATATTTATAAATATGTGGATTTGAAATCAGAAATGGATTCCAAATAATGTATTTTATCATTCTGAGAATAGATAATAAGCATAAAAAAATAGTAAAGCATTTATGTATTTGCATTCAACGTTTTCATTTTGGACAGTCCATAAAAAATACTTTTCACATTATGTTACACTTGTGATGTATTATTTACATTAATTTCGTGTTTAGCAAAAATTGATAAATTTTAAATGCGAGCGTGTAAATAATGAAAATAATCCAATGGTATTAATCCGATTTCATGTAATGTTTACGCAACTGTTTGCAGGTGGTGGAAATATTCAAAACATTTACGTGTTTCCTGGAAAATATAAATATGGCAAACATGACGGCTATATTATTGAGTCAATAAAAAAAATTGTTGATATTATACAGGGTGACTTACAATGTTCCCTCTAAGGTGTGAAGTGTGCGGCCGCACAACTGTTAAGAATTGTCCGCAAACATGTTTTCGTCCTCCAAACATCTTAAAGAATCTTCAGTAAGAAGGAACATTACTTATTAATTTGTGGTAAGTACATTAAGAGGAAGCCACAAGCCAAAAATGTGTATATTCTTAGAATACCTTATATTGTAGATAATAGGCATTAAAATCGCTTGACAAACGGAGTCTAGAAACGTTCGATTTCAAGCACAAACTGTTTTTTATTTATTTTTTAAATAATTTTATAAGAAAGCAAAAGGTTAATCAAGTGAAACTGTCACAAATAATGTTAGCTATAACTGTATTTTTTTAAAGTTGTTTCCTTCACGCGTTCACACATTTCTATTGAAAAAATATTTTTTTTAGTAGTTTACATTTATATTTCAAATTTCACAACAAAATATCAGTACAGCACGAAATGTTATTAGGAAGTCGGAACACGTGTTCTAAAAAAAATATATTTTCACGTTCGTCCATTATATTGATTCGGGCAAGGACAATTGTGTGAACGGGTGTCAAGATGTATTCTGAATGACTAATATTTTATTAGGAAATAATCATGCAGTCAAAATTTTAACAGCATTCCGATTAAGAGGAAGCTACAAGCCAAAAATGTGTATATTCTTGGTATACCTTATATTGTAGGTAATAGGTATTAAAATCGCTTGACAAACGGAGTCTAGAAACTTTCGATTTCAAGCACAAAATTGTTTTGTTATTTATTTTGTAAATAATTTTATAAGAAATCAAAAAAGTTAATCAAGTGAAACTGTTGTTGTTTTTAAGTTGTTTCCTTTACGCGTTCATACATTTCATATTTTTTTTAGTAGTTTATTTTTATTTTTTTTATTGAGTAATTTATTTTTTTATTTGTATTATCCTCAAGCGAAACTATAGGAAAACCTTCAATTTATCTATAGCATATTTTTTGGTATTCATAATGTACACCAATTCGTTATAAAGATTAATCAAAATAGTGATTTAGCATTAAGCTTCGCCTTAACTTCATTGCTTAATTTTATCTATGCATTTTTTTTTGCGCGCTAGGCTCTTTCTTCCTTGCACATGTTACATAGATGAGTTGATATGCACAGTGACAAAAATAGAGGGAACGTTGGTAACTTGTCATTGATGCGACACGTTATAGAAATATATTTTGCAAAATACTAGTCGAAAGCAATTCGCGTGTGTGTGACATTTTGCATCCATCAACAATGAACATTTCAGAATTTTTTGAATTTTTTATGAATTATTATTAAATTCACAACATTAATTCATTGCGTTGATGCTTATCGTGTTACGTGTCTCTTTTTAATTAGAAAAACGTCTATGAATAGTCTAGAAATACGACAATGAGAGGAAAATTTCTTGAATATCTCGTTATAACTGACTTGACTTCACTAAATTTTCTCTTGTTCAAAATGACTATTACCCTAATATCTTAGTATTAGTATACCTATGTTGGGAAATCAGTCATTAAAATATGTGAGGAACCGACGCAATTTTTCCATTGCTTTATTCTTGAACATATCTAATATATTACGTACTTAAACTAAAAACACCCTGTATAGCAGTTAGAACCGATATTCTGAAGTTCGGCCCTAAAATTCAGCCAGGCCCGGCCCGAGCCCGTACATTGCCCAATTCATAACACATTCAGACTCTAATAGAAGCCATCTACAAGTATTTTAACCTGGTAATGTGTAACCCAAACAACCTTAACCTATCGGGTCTGATAATATCATATTATGTATTTATTTTTAAGTGAAAAAACATACACTTAGTAAGACACCACTTTATTTTTGAATCAATAACGATAGCCAACCGGGTTTCGCTTGTCCCAAGCTTGGACAAGCGAAACCCGGTTGGCTATCGTTATTGATTCAAAAATAAAGTGGTGTCTTACTAAGTGTATGTTTTTTCATTCAATATGTCACACCCCAAAGTATTTGCTTCCTTCGAAAATATTATTTTTAAGTATTCACGCTTGTCTTTCAGTTTAAAGGTTTTGAAAATATATTGTAAAAATTGAAAACTTTTAAATGCAAATAGAAAGCTTGATGCGAGTATTCTTTCTTTATATTTTTTTTTTAAAGAAGACAACGAGTTTTATGTAGACGTTTATCAGCCGGTGACAGATATAGCACAACGTGACTCAAATAGCTTTTTATGTTTCGTGACAAATACAGCACTACGTGGCCAGAGTGGTTAACGATTTTTTTTAACTAGCCTTTATTTTAATAACAATAATCATCATTTATGTTCTAGGATATGGCGAGGTTAGTGCAATTCTACACGTCCGAAATGATCCGTATTAATATGTCAAGACCTAAGCACAAAACAACCCTAACTAGAAAATCAAATCAATTCTAATTATTACGAGTAGTCGCATCCCTTTGGGGGCATTTGGATAAAGAATAATATTATTAGCGTAGGTACTATCTTTTACCCGTGGCTTCGCTCATGTGGTATTGGGAACAAATTACTGTACAAAATCTAATTCCAGAGGGGTGAAATGTTTTTCCGGGATGAAAAGAAGTCTATATCACTTCCCAGTCCTCGAAGAATCACGTCGATCGGTCGCTCTGTTGCGACGCAAAAGAAGGACAAACAAACAAACACACTTTGGCATTTATAATATTAGTTAGGATGGAATTATGGCTCACCATTTTCACGCATAAATTTAAAATTACTAAAAGAAATTACCTACAATCAATTATTGTGCAAAGTGAAATTGTATTTTTCTATATTACGACACACTTGTTGAACATTACGATTATGCACAATCGTTCAGAAATCAATTAATAAAAACGAATCATTATTTTTTTTAGATTTAAATACACAGTAGATGGGTAGGTCTATGTTATTTAACGGGGAATATTGCTGAATCCATGTAAGAACATATTACCTACAGGCTACAGTAGAGGTATTACTCGTAGGTATATTATTAATACTTCCACATTAATTTACTGTTCCGGCACTTGCAGACCTTTACAAATATTGTTATCTACATTGCTCGAGTTGTTGCGATATGTTTGCATTTGACATTAACATATTTAACAAATCCCTTCGATATAATATATTCATTGATAAGCTTTTCATGGGAACTTGGTAAGCTAACCTATCCGCACCTATTTTTTATTTAGATATTTCAATATATTGCGCAGTGTGCGATATTTCATCATATTTCCCTCTATCTGCAATATTAATTGGGCGGAGTGGTGCATCCGTCTAAAACCAATTAATAAATTATTGCAAATTAGTGCATTCAAATTTTGAGCAATAACAGTAAGCGGACGAATGGCAACTCAATTGTGGCAGTTGTGGCATTAACACTAATGAATTAATTGATACTATATATGCTACACATACGTAAGTAAGTCCAAGTCAGTCGTAAGTTGCAAGAAATAAGCAATATTTCTCATCGGACGTAGGTAAGTTCTGAGAGAGATATAATTTTTTTTAAATAAACACAGTTTTGATTCCGAAGAGGTTCACACGCTTGTCTGTCGCGGGGATTCAATAATGTTAACTTTCTAATCGTATTGATAAGTATAGACATTTTATTTATCACGACTTGTGTGAAGAATTAAAAAGCTTTGTTATCACTCAATGATTGAAATGAAAACCTACATTTTCTTTGGTATGCTTCTGCAGGGCCTGCAAATAGAAGTTGGAGTGCGCTACTAGACGGTTCATGCGGTCCAGCGCCGAGGGCACCGAGTTGGTGGGATCCTCCAAAATCGTCTCCGCCAGGTCTTCCCAGGCCTTACCGCCTGGCCCGGGCTGCGCCAGGAACCGCCTGAAGCTCTCGAACAAACGGTCCACCCCGGCACGCTCAGAGCTGAGCTTCGCCCAAACCCAAGATTCATCTTTAGGATCAGTCTCTTCCAAATGACTGAAAGGAAAGGCCGCTTCGACACTATCACAGAAGACTTTAAACATCTTGCCTAGTTCTTGATCTGGCCCTGGGTCGCTCTTGTCGCGGACTTCTTGCCATCGCGGGTCCGCTACGTTCTCCCACAACTCTAGCTCTGTCTGCAGCAAGTTATACCTCAACTGGCAGGTTTGCGTGAGACCTGTCGCCTTTGGTTTGTCCAGCTTCGCCGACACCACTGCCCACAGGAGCACACTCACCCAAACGAGGCCCTTCATGGCCCGCGCTGATTTCAGAAGGGATCAAGTGTCAATCACTATCGCCAGTTATGTAAATTAGGCAGCGCACTTAACTTTGTCACTGTTAATTACACTCGCGCTGCACGACCGTAGTATACGAGTGGGTCTCCCGAACTGTCGACTTGTGCACTGTGTTAGTTGTGTCACTGTGAAGACGGTAGTTAGCGAAACCAATTACCTCGTTAGTCACTACCTACTACAGCTGTAAGCCGCTGATTCGAGGAATCTCCTCATGTCCAACTTTCACAACAAGCCAAAGTCTCCGCAGGAGTATTGCCACCTGCACAAAGGAGTATGTGCGCGGAATGTACAGAATGTAGCTCGCAGCTGATAGACAGCAAAGGTAGCGGTACGTGGCAAGCTGCGCGCGCTTGGCCAGCTGAAAGGTCTCAAGCGGACTGACTGCAAATGACGGTGTGTGCGGTGTGTGGTGTGACGGTGATGAGAAATTATTGCTTCGACCCCTACTACCATAAGCTGTAAACCCGCGGCTACGTTGCCAAACAACGTGCCGTGTTTTGATTAAACGTGTAAACAAACAACATCGCTATTTTGATTTGATTAAAAAATAAACACCACAAAATATGTAAACACTGCCCTCATGCTATTGTAATTTTTTGATAAACAAGTTTTAAGTGGTTCATGTAAAAATGATACTGAAATCTAACAGATACCGCACAGTGGTAGAATTCGTCTCTTTGTAGTCAACAAAGGAAGCGTTACGGCGCTTTGTTGATTCGACACTGTTGGTGTAAAAAGTACAATTATCAAGATAAAACATTGACCAGATAAACAATGCTGTTAAGGTTAACTAAATGGCTCTCTGGCCAAAACTAAGCGAGTAATTTTATAAGTGTAAACTAATATAAACAGGCGTCATTGAAATGTAAAGTAAATGGACACTGTATTTAGCAGATTTAACACAAAATATAATAATAGCAGGAAGAATTTTCTAATGAGTCATTCATTATCATTTTTGTAACGAAAATAGAATATACTGACGTAGGTATTTTTGGCATTTTTCAGGAATTAAAAAATTACAGTACCAAGTACTTTTTTTACTTTATATGGTTATGTATACTTATCTAAAAATCACCGCCTGCACCCATAACAGTACCTACCTCCAGTTAAAGGGAATAAATAAGTTAATTTTGATTAGTTAAGTAATTGAAATTTTCTAAAGTGTTAAAAGACGATTGCTTTGATTGTCTCAGAACAGAATTGTCTAACGAGGTAAAGTATATTACATGTTTATATTTATTGTAGGTAGTTACCTACTTTGTGTTCATTTTACCGAACACCTTTCAAAGGGTAAAGTTGTTGTTCCTGTGTTCAAATAAATACTTGTCATTAGGTATACCTATGTTAATATATTGTAATAACACAATATATATTAAGTGGGGAGTTTATAAACGAAAGGCCTAAGTACCACGAAATGTATTCAGAGGGAGTTGATAAACAAAAGGCCTAAGTACCATGCAATATATTCAGGGGGAGTTGATAAACAAAAGGCCTATGTATGTAAGTACCACGAAACAAGTTCACGAAATTCTTTGATCAAGAATGATCTTTTATTTAAACTCGAGTAGTTATTTATTATTTATGATAAAACTTAAATTGCAATCGATATTAAGTTGCACTGACTCGTGATTTATAATGAAAACATGAATCGATCCACTTCCCTTGAACATTGCACTGACCTCGATACAAGAAACTACTCAACGAGGCATTTAAAATGATTCACGCTAAATATATTTTTTACTGAAACCTTATTTTGATTAAAACAAAAACTATGACATTCTAGAAATTAACTACACAATCCAAACACAATATAGATATAATACTTATTTATTGTCAGTGCTGTCGTCCGGTGAATTTCCAAGGGTAAATGGATATAAATTAAGTACCGCACAAGAGCCTCAACTGCACGGAGCCATTAGTCATATGGCATCTCAAAAACTTAGGGTATTTTATGGAAATAAAAGAAGTAAGATGGAGAAGGAGATAAAAAGCACTGAAAGGACAAAAAATATATAAAACAAATAAAATAACAATGTTTTTTTGTCAAAGAAAATTAATTTTAAATGTGTATTTTTTTAACATTTTTGTCAGCTAAATCATAACAGATCTAAATCTCATTAATGATTTTTAAAGTTTACTAACGGTGTTCATTCTAATGGTAAATTTCTGATCGTCTCTAAATATTTTTTGATTCACCGGGTTACTAGGTATTATATCTCTTCGAACATGAATTATGATTAAATGAAAATGTTTAAGGATACTTTCTGTGTCTAAATGGATATAGAAGTAAAAAAATATATATATTAAAAATTTTCTACCTTTTTACAAATTGGTTAAATCTACGTACCTCACATGAGGGTTAAAGTGATCAAAGGGTACAGGGGTTATATCTTTGCCATACAAAATAATGGAAGGCAACTTTCAAGTAAATAACATATTTGAAAATCTGAATTCTTTATATTTTTTTTTTAGGTAATGCGTATTATAAATGGGTACATACAAAAAAAAATCGTTTTTAAAAGTGGATTAGCGGTTTAAAATCTTTAAAACCTCGGGAAAAAGGATATATTTTCTTCTTTTTACAATACTGTAGACCATATTTCGAAGCATAGTATGACATGTCAGTTTTTTTCAGCCAGTAAGCCCCACCATCTTGTCTAAGCTCAACTTTTTCAGCGAGTCTATATTCTCACTCGTTTCTTGCCACCTATTGGGCTGAGGATGTTGGACGACTTTTTTTGACTGAATGAGTGCATCCAGTGTATATAAGAGATGAAGCGAAAGATAATTTTAATTCTAATGTTACGTATACATCCGCGAGCCGAACTGCCGAACTGAACCTCAACTTATGGGAAAGAAACGAAGAAACCGCAAAGGCGCGAAACGCCGCTTGCAGTTGATTCGTTCCTTTCGCGTAATTCGTGGTACGGTTCGCTTTTCAGTTCGCAAATGTATACGTACCCTTACACGTCTAACGGTTCGTTGTTGGGGTTCATTCGCCATAAAATCTAATAGTTTACTATTGCCACATTGAGTTGGTGGAAAAAAAATCTGAAATGCCATTTCCTGTGGAGTAGTCGATATGCATACAGATGGTGACCGGGTATGTCATCAAAATGACGATTCAACACACCTCCAAAAAGTGTTATAAAGTCATGAAAAGTGATGAAACAAAAATTTGGTTAAATAGGTTACATAAGTAACTATTAAACCTAGTTTTTGTTTCATCACTTTTACTAACTCTATATCACTTTTTAAAGGTGTGTTGAATTCTCATTTTGATGAAATATCAGGGAACCGTTTGTGCGTATTATAGCTGAGGATTGTGATTGTGTATGCAATGACTTTGCAACTTTTCGATATTGGTGAAAAAATTAAGGTCAAAAGACTTGATTTGTTCTGTGCACTGCTTTACACATGATCAGTACAACATTACCCAATGATCGTCTTACTGTCCAGAAAAAAAATCATCGGGAAGAGCAAGCAGAGTCAAAATTGGACCTTCATCGAGATTCCAATCCTTATGAATTCATAAACTCAGTTTAGGCCTGTATTGTAGAAATTATTTAGAATATATTTGAAAATAACATACCCTCAAATATTTTTAAATTATATATCAAAATACTATAAACAAAATAAGTTTATACACAGAGCCCACTTGCATATTATTGGTTTGTATTGGCATCCCTTAGAACACATAGACCTCATATGAGGTCGAATGGTTTTGCAAAGATATCATAAGATGCAAATACAAAGCACATAAATATATTGAATTGCCGTTTATAATGGTCGAATTTCAATACTTTGTTATATGATGTACAAAGGAGAAACAGAAATTGAAGAAAAAACGTCAAAAACTTTAATAATAAAATTTAAAATCAACATAGGATAAAGTTATCATATAATGGTGAGTTTTTACAATATCAATGTAACTCAAGCAAGGTCTAAAGTGGTCTATGGCACAGTTGTATTTGAAAATATCATTGGAATTACGAAGTGGCAACTCGTCAAAGATGATTAATTTTGGGGCCTCATTTGAGTATCTCGGATTCGAGAGGGTTAATAATTTATTGCATTTCGATCTCCCAATGAATGTTTGATTAATGTGGAATTTGTGGTTAATTTATTTATTTTTATATATATAAATTACAAACAATACATAACAAAATGAAGTCTGTCCAACTGGGAAGGATTCCCGTTTCAGGACAGCCAAATTGTGTATTTAGAACATAATATTCTTACAATGGAATGGCGATGCTGTCAAAACAAATTTTGGGAACATTGTTGATTGCATTCGAAGTGACAGGATGGTTTCTTTATCCTTGAAAGAATCGCAAAGATGTAATTTATTACCAGGGTCAATTTGGATAACATTAGTAATTGCATTCAGAATAGATGATTGTTTTCTTTCGGGACATCACAAGTCTGAGATTCGTTTCCAGGGCATTTTGGAGAACATTTACAATTGTAGAGTTAGAAATCTCCACATTTATAAATCAGTATAAGACATATGAATCCTATAGTACTTTTTTTTTAGAATTTCTTAGGTGATAGAAATTACACATTACTAGACCAGAATATATGTCGTATGACATATGAATTTCCAATTTTAAATTTTCGAATCTTTATTTATTAAATGGCTAGTCATTATTAAACAGTAATCGTATTATACAGAATCGTAAATTTAAATAATAACAACAATGAAGATCAAGTATTAGGAACAAAAATTACCATTTTTAAACTTGAAATAAAAAGTGACTTTAGATCCTTTGTATAAAATAGCCTTTTGGAATATAAAAAATAAAATTTAACATAATATTATCAACGCTATTATTTTTTTTCTATCTAAGTAATTAAATACGTACTAAAAAAATAAAATAAATTTTCTCTCCTCGCGGTACTTCGCCTCTAATGTCGAAACGTTGCTTGAAATGGCTTTAACCGTGTTTGGTAACTCACAAACTAACTTCACAAACTTCAGCCTCGCAACATACCCCAATTGGGGATGCCATAGTCTCACTGGCTCCAGATGGTTGGGAGCAGTTGGGACTCTTGTGCGGTATTCACGTAAAACAAAAAAAAAAATCAGCGTCTTGGCTCTATAACCCCTCCAGAGTTTTAGGGTCATATATGACAGGGCGTCCATATTTTATAAAAGTATTTCTATCGTGCGGAAATACGTTATTTTGGCGTTAATTATTAATAATTATTATTTCCAGTTTGCCACAAATATTTCTACTGGATGCCATTAATAAAATCCTAGAAAAACCCAAATGAATAATTCATATATCGCGCCGCTATCGAAACAAACGGTTTAACTTTTAAAAGTATTTCATATATTTTCTTATATGAACGAAAAAAGGTGAAGTTACACTTTTCTTACAAATTCCCCAAACAAAAAAAATGTGTTTTCAAAATATATAGTTCTCTCAATTTTTCAACGATGGAGTAAAAATTAAAAAGGTGGTTAGCGTTTTTGACAACATTTTTCACGTTTGATATTAAAATTTTATTATTTACAAATAGTAATGTTTATTTTAAATGCACACACCGAATTTTTTTTACGGAAAGTTAAAAAAACGATATATAGAGCATTTTAAATTCACAGAAAACATTGCAAACTGAACAAATGTTAAAAGTACTGAAGGGTTAATAGTTCAGGAAAAGTTTCGTAGATTTTCTTCGAATTGACGCCTCAATAGTATAGCGAGGTAGAGCAAGAAAAATGGTTTTAACCTTCAGTCCAGGTGGTAGATACGGTTTTTTGTAAACTGTATCTACCACCTTATTCGAAACTAACAAACACATTTAATTAAACAAACATAAGCATATTAAATGTTTTTGTCGGTGACCGTATAAATCATAAAAATGATAATTCATCACATCTTTAAAAAGTTATATAAAGTCATGGAAAGTGATGAAACAAAAACTTTATTAACTGGGTTAAGTAGGTTAGGTTAGGTTCAAAAAAAAATTTCATCGTTTTTAATGACTTTATATCACTTTTTAAAAGTGTGTTGAATAGTCACTGTATTGAGTTAGCATGGAACCGTTTTTGTCATTCACTTTTTTTCGTTTTACATAAATAACATTGTAAAAATTATTATTCTAAAAAATTGGCAAACCTTGACCAGGTGAATTATTTGGTAGTTTTTTGTTTCACAGAATTTTTTCAAATTATACGGGAGCATCTTTAATATTTCTATGTCTATGGTAAAAATTTAAAACATAATATAATACATATATGGAAAAAACTGAATTCAAAGAGAAAGCTTTTTAAATCTTATAGTATTATTATCTGAATTACTGTACAGTTAAGGATTGTTGTAAACGGAAGTGGCGCCCTCTGTTATTTTAAAAAACTACCGTTGAAGTTTTTGAACCTCGGCAGCGGGTTTTATGTGCTAGTCTGTTATTATATGTCTGCCCATAATAGAAAAGGAGACGGAATGAGTTTTATGAGGATGTGTCGTTTGGTGACAAATATAATAGCACTACGTTACCGCATTTTAAGTTACCGTTCCAGTTGTAGGTAAATTTATCTATTTAATATTAAGGACCCAATTTTCATTTCAGTAGACAACTGCTCGCATGCGATAATTATCTACGTTGTCTATGGTTTTTCTATCATCGAGTAATTATCTACTAATTTTCGATAGAAAGCGTATTTTGGAATTTCTAATAGATAATTATCTATTACAAAGCAGTAGATAATTGGACTATTGGTTTTAGTAGTAGTTCAACTGTCAAAAAGTGTTACTTGTACGGTTTGCGTGTGTCGTATTTTTGTTAATTTTTATAAAAATGGTGAGTTTTGAAGATTTGACGCACATACAAGCGATCGAAGACATGGAACAGGCCGAATATTTAACTGAAAGGCCACCAAGAAATTTTTTTTCAAGAAATGATGCATTTAGTCTGAGCAATGAACTGTTCATAAAAAAATTTCGACTATCTAAACAATTGGTGCTCAAATTAATTGATCTATTGTCGCCTACTTCTTCAACGAACACCAAAGTGAATTGAAAATTGACAGTCGTAAACAGATGTATATAGAAAAATGTATCAAATCTATGGAGTTGTTACCATATAAAAAAATAAAATTGGTACATTTTTATGATGGTATTAATATCGGTTGTTTTACATTATCTACGACGGTCGAAAATACGCATTTATCGAAACAGTAGATAATGTATCGTGCGCGATCCTCGCATGCGAACAATTGTCTACTGAAATGAAAACTGGGTCCCTGGTTTCAATGTACAAAAAATAATGTAACGTCCCCAGTGACAAAGGATGATTTTTTTGTATTATTGTTAGAACGTCAATATTTGTTTTTTTATTGTTTTTAAAATACTATCACTTCATTATTGTACGTTGTACGTACAATTCAAAAGTATTTTGGGCTTAGGGGCAATGCATTCTGCTTTGTATGATAACTGACAAGTGCATTAGAGGGCAATAAAGATCAGTGCAACGACACCCTTCATCCTTCATCAGTCACATCCTGTCCCCTGCCATGTGCAGTTGCCCGGGACACTTGGGTACTTGACTGAAATATCTTTATGGACCAAAGTGGAGGGCATCAGTCCAACCATAATTCAATTGGATCAGTAAATATCATAATGATTTCGTTTTAGAAAATAAAGTGTTGAAAAAAACGAAAGGTGGGTCAAACGACTACCACAAGCAGTCAAACGACTACCACAAGCAGTCAAATCGACAGCTTCAAGCAGTAACTGCAAAATATCTTTAAAGGGATTTTTCCTATGAGAACTGCAGATCTCTGCGTAGTCACCGTGTGTATGTGTCGATGTCAACTGCAGTATAGGAATCGTATTGAAGACTCAAAACAACTAATGGGTTGTGAGCTGAGTAAAATGACTTCTCTGGAAAAGGGTTGAAGTGAACTCCACTGGTAATGAAAGAATCTCTAGATGAAACTTGTTGAAATTAATATACTACATCAAATACGCAATAAAACATAACAATGTATCTTAAAATTTGTTGTGAACGATGTATACTAGTGGGTTAATTTGTGTACCGGGGAATTATGTACGCGAGAGATAGCTGATGACATTGACAGAAGGGTCATTGGAGGCAATTCGATTAATGGAGGAATTAATGCAATTATCGATTAATGGGTCATGATAAAAAATCATAATGTATTGCAGTTAGGTATGGAACTGGCAGAGGATGGACTGAATGTAGTAAAATAATGCAAGTTCGACGTAAGAAACATTAAAAAACATAAAGCGAATGTGAAACCATTTCCTCGCGTTATCTGACTCCTGTGTGAAGTGCAAAATGAGATTTAACGCAGTGTTATTAATATCTTCATCGTCTTGAATTAAAAAGATTAATTATGATTTCAAAACAATGAATAATGAACCAATGCAGAGCACAAGCACAAAAAAAAACATGCCTTTAATTGCTTTGTTACGAACACAACTGACAATGGAGAGATTACTGTTTACTTGGAATGTGAACAATGAGCTTATCAGTGGCAGTTGCAATGGCCGTACTAATGATTCTAATAATGGGAGTGTCTGCTGTATCAAATAACGAAACAACAGACTTGCGATAACGTCAATAACAAGATTCGGAAAACCGTGTGAAGCAAGGATCAAATACAACCGACAACCAAGATGATGCTTTATAATAAGAATAAGCCTTCTTCTCTTTGACCGTGAAAGAAAATAATGTTATTATTGTGATATTCATTAAAACGTGAGTTTTTGTAGACCTCGCCTGCAAAAATGACATACCCAAGCCGGGCAATTGACAGAAAGTTACTCGGGCAAACCGAAAAGCAACTATGGTATCCAAAAGCATTTAAAAATCGAGACTCCTCTCGAGAAGGTCCAAATCCAATATTTATAAAACTTTAGACATATCATACCAGTAGAAAGATGGGGATCAGAGAATCACAAAGAATATTGGATAATATGCATTTAAGAATAAGACCCTTAAGAAATGATCTATGGCGGAAAACCTACGAGCTATAGTTAGTATGTTACTACAATGTTAGTGTTTGAACAGCCGTCAAAAAGTAGTTTCTTAAAACAGCTCCTACGTGCAGGACGTGAAGCAATTACGAAAAATAGTTGTCTTCTTTATTAGCCTAAAGGACGAAGGGCCATTTTGGGACGGGAGATCTAAACCTATGTGGTCGTTCTGAAAGCGAACATCGCATCTTGGGCATAAGGTAGGTGACACATTACGCTATACGCATTATAAACTTGGCCTATTTCAGCATATCGCTCGCCATACACTATCAATGGAAATATATATCGTGATGTATGGAAAATTAAGCGTGGTCTGGAACTAGAGTGAATCCGCAGAAACGGCAAATAAGTCGGGTCGTTTGTGTTATGGGTGGATATTTTAGCACGGAATTTGAATGGGGCGCTGTTTAAAGTGCATAAATTTACAGGGTTTTCCAATAAGAGGTGTTATTTTGATATTCAATCGTAAAAGATCAATGGTTTCGTTGCTTGTGTGGCACGTAGCGCCGTCTTGTTGAAAGTAAACGTTGTCCAGATCAATACCATCCAATTCCGGCCATAAAAAATCATTAATCATCTCTCGATAGCGATCCATTCACCGTAACTGTTGCTCCAGCCTCATTTTCGAAAAAGTAAGGTCCAATGACTCCGCCGGACCATAAACTGCACCAAACAGTCATACGTTGAGGATAGAGAGGCTTTTCAACAATAACTCTTGGGTTTTCCGAGCCCCAGATGCGACAATTTTGCTAGTTGACGAAGCCACCGAGGTGGAAATGGGCCTCATCACTCAAGATGATTTGCATTTGATTCACTCAAGTGAATTTTAATGCGTTGTTGAAGCGTGTATCGTTCCATTTTTATTAATTACGTAGTTTCTACTTGTCAAATGTCAAAAAATTACAGCTTCAAAAGTAACATCTACCGAAATAGCGGGCTGTTAAAAATAACACCTCTTATTGGAAAACCCTGTATAATACAAGTTTGTTTTATTTTCTTATCTTTTTTATGAGATAATTTTTACGGACACTGCCATTTTAGAGAAAACCGCCACTATAATCAATAATTACAAAATTTTAAATAACCTGACTAACCTGATAAGACATCAAGGGCATTGGAGGACAATAGAGTATTAAATAATAATGTTGTATTCATTTGAAATTATGATGGACAGGTCTGCTCCTTAAAACAAATCCAGTGGGGGGCTCAAAAATGATGATCAGTTAATTCGTTCTATAAAATACTGGGGCTATGGTACTGCCCCTGAGAAGCTGTGTTGTGATAACCGTTCTCTACAATGGTCTTACCATTGAGTTATATATATATAAATCGAGTCTACATTCCTTGCAATATCAGTGTGAAATATTGTTCCCGTGCGGGAAGTAGGAAGAGGGGTGTGGCGACTGTCGATGTCGCCCGAATCTTTCCGATCGCGAAAGAACTCAACGAACAAGTCGAAGTTGACCGGCGGCAGCGCGCCGCCACGCAAATTCTCCACGAGTTTTTAACATTAATAAGTCAATTTACACTAATACTAATTATGGTAAAACCCTATTTACCGATATACCATTACTTAGAGGGTATACCATTGCTTTCCCTATATTTTCCAGTACGACTTATACAATATCTCAGCGTGCGTGTTGGCATTTTGAAGTTATCGCTGGAGACCTGGACAATAGTAGGTACTATATCAATATCTGTACAGCGCCCTTGAGGTGATTTTTCACAAAAACGGCGGTATAAAAAAAAATCACCATTACTTCTATTACCTACTTATTGTAATTACTCTATTAAGGGTTTCATCCATTTAACAAATTGTCCACATTTTACTTTATAGGTCTCTTTTTTTACCGTGTCCACAAACTTTGGAGAGAAAAAAAACGGTGTTGCCTACCTTCAAAGCCTCGGTGAGCAGGCCCAGCACGCCGCGATCCAACAGCCCGTTGGCGCCGGGGTCCGGCACGACCAGCGCATGAATGCGCTCCAGCAGGCCGAGCACGGCGCCGGGCTCGTGCGACACGCACCACTGCGCGAAGTTCTCCAGGGTCAGGCGCTCCACAGAGTCGGGGTCTTCGGCGTACTGGCGGATGCCGGCCTCAGCGGTGGTGACGCGCGTTACCAGGTCGGCCAACTCGTTCAGGCGGAGTTCCAGCCTGATGATAAATGAAAAACATCATTATAAAAAGGTTGAACTTGTTATAGTGAGCATGGTTATAACATTGAGTTATGTAAATAGGGCTACATTCCTGATATTCCAAAATAAGTGTAAAATATTGTTCCCGTGTTGGAAGTGGGAGGGGGGTGTGGCGGCAGTCGATGTGGCCCGAATTCTTCCGATCGCAAACGAACTCAATAAATGGAGTCGCATTTTTATTAGCATTTGGGTTACCGGAGGGCCGGCTCCACGTGCTCCTGAGTTTTTTAACATTAAAAAACAAATTTACATGACTACTGATTATGCTAAACCCCCTTTTACCGCTGAAAGGATATACTATTGCTTTTCCAATCTTTCTCAACGATTGCAGATTTTTTAAGAAACTGGTGATGTCTGGCCTTCCCGGAGGTTCCGGTTTACCCCAGCTTTCAGATATGTAAAGGGTTTTGGTCGCCATTTGGGTTTTTTATAGGTATAAAAAAGTACAATCTTCAGTTATTAACTTATCTAATAACTGTTGAAAACACGATAATCACCGAAAAAAAAGATGATGATTCTTGCAAAATAATATTCCGTATGAATTTGGTGTTAATAAATCTTATAGTCGCTGCTCACACCGTCACCTAGTAAATGCCAAAGGTTTGCAGGTCTATTTTCCCCCTCTAGGGGGAATATCAAAGATTCTAATATCTTTGGGGAATATACTAGGGGGGTATATACAACCAATTGGGCTTTTTCGAACCTACCTGTTTAATGTTGGCAACCCTTACAACGCCTGGAAGGGAATTGGTAGAATTTTCCCGAATAATTAAACAAGCTTCCAAATACCGACTTCGGATTAGCCAATGAAGAGCCATAATCTACCCTTTGTCAAAGAGCAATGCACGCCCCTGCTACCTAAATAATTATTTTGACACTGACGTCACGAGACCAATATTTTATTTAGTCATTGCACGAGACATTGAAAAACTTGGCAGTTCCAGATTCCAAATCCAAAGCACTTCACATTGCAGTCAAGTCAATAGTGATGTCACACACCGCCGTGGTCACCTATTATCTCCACCCAATACGTAGGTACTAATGACAAAGATAAACACTTTTTCGCGTCTGTCGGGTTTATCGTCTTATCGTGTGATTCAGTGGTATATCTATGGATGCAGGATATCTACGGCAGTTTTCAAATTTGAAATGATTTTAGATTTTCACAGCCAAGTATCATCGTAATCCATTTTTGGGATATTTATTTACATGATACTGCCACTGAGAGCTCCGCTGTATTCTAAGGTTGAAGGAACCAAAGCGCACACCAGATACTAAGTTCGGTGAGCGTGCTTTCGCCGTGTCAGGACCTAAAGCCTGGAATGGACTGCCACATGATTTGAGAATGATCGCAGACTCGACAGAATTTAGGTCTAAACTTAAAACGCACCTTTTCAGACAGTCGTATACAAAATTTCAGAAACCTCCACTTTCAAAGTCGACGGCAATTTAAATTAACAAAATTGTAAAAAATACTAAAAATAAAATAAAATAAATAGAAATAATAATTAAAAATAAATAAATAAAAATTATAACAACTAACAATTTGTAGGCTTTTTAAGACTGTTAAAATACAGTTAAACTAAAATAAAAACTATAGCAGACTTAAGGTCATGCGATGACCAGTGTTTTTTGATATAGTGTCCTCTGCGTGCAGTTTTATCTTCTATAAGCATAAACTTTTTAATATAAGTGTGTTTGTCGGAAGTGACTTGCCAGGTAAGTATGTTTTGGTATCTTTTCTAAATAACAAATGTAGATCCTAGGAAATAAATTGTACAGCGCCCTTGAGGTGATTTTTCACAAAAACGGCGCTCTACAAATTATCCAATTATTATTATTATTATTCTCTCTTTCTGTTACTCGCGGCATTCATGAGGAGAGGGAGAAGTTACAACGGAGCTGGGTAGCGGTACGCCCATTACGACTACAATAATATTTGTAATGAAGCCCAGAAACCGGTGATTCCCAGTTCTCGTACGAATGTTCCTGCCACTAAGAGCTCCGCTGTATTCTCTCTTTCTGATGCCATGCGTCGTTATGAGAAAGAGGGAGAGGGTTGCAGTTGATCTCTCAGCGATATTCATGAATTAACCAATATTTATTATTTCTACCGAGTTTGCGAGTTTACTGAGCAAGCGCCGTCGGTTAATTTATGGTTTCCGAATGAAAAATGTCGGCAGAAAATGGGTATCGCTATTATAACTGTAAATAAATAATTACAAAGGAATTTTGGCTTGCTCAGACACAGAATGATAATATCAATAAGTATCAATAGTAGGACCTCCTGTGTGGAGTAAATATTAAAAAAAAGTCATGAATCATGACGTTTTTTATAATAATTTCACGTTTTTCCTCGTTTCGTTGTTCTGTGTCTGTTATCAATATCAATAATTACTCAGTGAACAAACAGAACAACATACAGAACAATGACCACCATGGTGATAAAATAATGGTTAAAATCCAATTATAAGTATGATTCAGAGGGCATGTTGGATGTGGATTGTGGGATAACAAAGTGATTAGAGAAAGGAGGAAAATAATATTTTATCCCGAAAGAATGGTATAAAACAAACCGTTCTTCTAAACTACGCAACGGATTTTTTATAGATTTTTCACTATCATTTAGAGAAATTATTCCGAAAGGTTATATATATATATATATATACATATATAATACATGCATTTAATTTATATTAAGTAAAAAAGTCTCCGAGCAACGCCGGGTACACCTCAGCTAGTTAAAAATAAACAAAAATAATTGCATATTTATTTGACCTTGTGGATTTTGGTATAAAGTGCAGCAGAGCAGAAAGAGAAGCCGTCGTCCCTGTGTGCACCAATGTCTCCAAGCTGCTGATGTTCCTACCCAGCTGCGCTATAGCCCCCAGCAGTTTCTTGTCCTTCGGCATGTTTAAGTCTTCCCCAGAAAAGAACTTCCAGTTGGAGAATACGCCCTCTCCAACCTCCTTGGTCAGCTTCAAGACATCCACGATGTCCTCAATTATAGAGTAGGCGGGACGAGGAATGCTGACCATCAAGGCGGCAAGCAGGAGCCAGCGAACAGCCGCCATGATTTATAAACCAATCTGACGTCTAGAAAACTATCCACAAGCTAAGTAGGTACTTTGAACAACCTGGTAACACTGAACACTCGTCGGCTAGTTACTTCTTTGCCGGCTCTTTCCACTACTATTATCCGGTCAGGTCAATTTCAGGCCCAACAGATGGTCGTCAACTGTTCGTCTCAACGAGCCAACCGCCTTGCGCCCGCCTCTGATCAATTCTGAAACTGTTGAAAGTTTGAATGTGCTACGTTCAAATTAAAAGTACCTACATACCTACCTAAAATAATATAGTCTTCAGTGCGTGCTCATTGGTTACAGACGAGCTCAAGCTGAGCAGACTGATCTGTTAATAATACAAATAAGATAGCAAACATTAGCAGCAAGTGTCTTTTCATTTGTATTGTTGGTGTTTTAGTTCAAATGTTTATCGATCTCTTTTTATATATATGTCTCCCAACATACTTTGTTCCGTAGTAGGAAATGAGTGTATTGTTGCTAGGTTGTAGTGGTAACATCGCGTATAAGTATGAGTACAAGAAGAGTGCATAATATTCGCCTTAAAGGTGCCTGTAAACGATCAAATTTGTTTGTCAAATTTACGTGTTTGTCAAATTATTTGAACGTCTGCGGCCTTGTTTGATGTGCTTGTCAAACAAACTACGTGTTTGACGTGTTTGTCAGAAATTCTGATTGACGGAAAGTTTGAACGATATTTGACAACATGTTTGAACGTTTGCGGGGGTGTTTATCAAACAAACGTCAGTTTCGTGTTGCCATCAAATGGAGAGTGCTGGGTCATCGAATGTTATAAGTGAAAGAGACTTTTTATTACATTTTACTTTTATTTCATTTACCATAATCTTCTGGTTCTGTACGTAATATATCCCTAAGCAAATTATCATGGGTATATTTAGCTCTTAATTTTAGCCATTCTCTAGACCAACACCTTCTTTTTTTCTTTTTAAGACACAGAGCTAATGTCAACGCAAGAAATGCTTTGTCCGCATCCGTCATTTTTAACAACACAAAATATTTCGCTATTCACCCCACTTCAGACTGGATACAATAAACGTCAAAAGACAATTCCCGGCGAAAGCTGTAAATAAATGAACTAATATTTGACAAACTTCATTTGAACGTTTGCGGCCTTGCCAGGCCTTGCTCATCAAACACGTGACGAGCAAACGTAAAATTTGACAAACAAATTTGATCGTTTACAGGCACCTTTTCACAGCGATACCATACCTACCGAAATTTAGGTAGATCTACCGATTTCGGCAAAGATCTACCGATTCACCGATATTAACAGAAAATATACCGAAATTTTTGAAAATCTACTGAATTCAGCGAATCTGAATTATGGGCATTTTTTTCCGAATACCACAACTAGGGAATGCAATGCCGGTATACCGGGATCCCGAAATACCGAGATCCCGCAGACATTTTGCGGGACTAATCTCGGTCGAAAATTTTGCGGGATCCCGCTGGACTGGCGGGATTACAGAGAATGTTGATGACACATTTAGTCTACCTTCAAAAAGTGTAATACGCAAGGCAATCAAAACTATAGTCGAAAGGCTAGAGTACACGGACACGGGTAACAACGCAGTAGCCACTGCTCCTGCTGACGCTGATGATCCTTACGATGACGATGACGACACTTCTCTCGCTAATCTGGAGACAAACGCAGCAGCAGCAGAAGCACCAATGTCACTTCACGACGAACTCGAACTTACTTTGATTAGTATGAAAAGTTCGAGATCAACAGCCCATCAACACCTAGATCTGGCAATATGAGCAACCTTGAGGTTTTGATAAAGAAGGAAATGAATTACTTTGAGTCCGGAGGATTAAAAGGCACATACCTTCAATTCACTTACAATGCGCTAATGACTATTGTGTCAACCAGCGTGGAAGCTGAACGAGCTTTTTCAGCCGCTGGCTACCTTGTGTCCAATATCAGAAGCCGTATCAGATGACACAATTAATACTCTAACTTTTTTACGAAGCTATTTCCAAAATAATGTTAAATTAAACTTATGATGCTTATTGTACAAGAATATTGTTTATCGTGTGAACGTTATTATTTAAATTTAAGTTTCAGTTCCGTTTCAGTTTCAGTGCCGGCAATCCGAGCGTTTATTTTATTTTCATTTGTGTACATAGATTTCTTTTACCCACCTCACTAGATAAAGTCTGTTCCGAGGCGGGTATGTTATGTAAATTTATGTCTTATCTTATTCTTTGCCAATTTATGACTTAAACTTTACCTATGTCTAACTTATAGGTATACCTATTAATAAATTATTTAAAATGTCCCCAAGAACTTGTTTTATTATAGGTATAAATTTAAAACTCTAAAAACAAGGTTGGTAGATCGAGGTATTAGGTCTTTATTATACGATTGATTAGATATCTAAGTCCACTCTGCTGGATCCCGCAAATACCTGGATCCAGCGGGACTAAGATTGTCCATTCCCGCAAATACCTGGATTGACATTTTCTTGCGGGATTGCATTCCCTAACCACAACGTAAGGAATTTTTTCCTTTCGAAATTCTCTATCCATTGTAGCGCACTTGAAGTGAAATGACGCTAAACTGCGCTATATAAATCCTATGTTGTTATTATTATGGACTAACATAAAGGGAAAATATTTTTTCGAAATTCCCTAGCCAACCCCCAATTTTAAAATATTCTGGGGAATAAGTTTTTCTTGATATTTTCTAGCCACCCCACACAAATCTATTTTTATCTGAAATTGTACCGATTTTCGTTTCTAATCTACCGATATTTTTCACCCAAATCTACCGATTTTCCTTTTCGCGGTATGGCATCACTGACTTTACACAAGTTCGCACCATAAATAAACCATACACTTCACACATGCTTCACACGCGTCAGTGGTTTATTTATGTTTCACACTTGCTAGCAGACACTGGGTTCTTTCATTAAACTAATTGTTTTATTTTTTCATTCGTATTTAGTGCTGATTCAGTGGATTGTTTTGCTTGGATGAGAAATTTGGAGTCTCAATAAGGTTTAAAACCCCTAAAACCAAAATTGTTCTACCAGTGCCTACTACTTACAGATTAGTATTCAGAATATCCGGCTTTACTCGCGTTTATTTCCCAACAACATATTATTTCCATCGGCGAACAGATTGTAAAGAAGTAAAGTACAGTTCAACAAACTTATATGTCTAGACGGCCATCGGAGGAACTAACGGACGAACCATTTATTTTTTGTATCCTAAAATCTACAGTACCGAAGCCTCAGCTCTCAGCTTGTACGTAAGAAAAAGTTGTAGATTTTTATAGTTTTTTGGATGCTCCGTAGCCGAAAGTCCGATTTATGGCAAAAAAGGTGATGGACAAAAATTTTGCGAAGATTTTCAGACAGGCCACATTTGGCCACTGTCCCTCCAACTTATTTATAAATATATAAACATAAATAATAAAATTTACAAAATCTGTGCGAAATTTAAAAAAAAATGGTAAATCCTCGTATAAGTAAAAAAATTCTCTTCAATTAAATTTAAACAATAATTACAAAAGTTTTCTATATGGCACTTTATCAGTTAAAAATAGCTGTATTCATTTGTTGTTTCGCACAGCCTATTTAATGTTCTGGGAAAAATTGGTATTTGATTAAAATGTAGGTTCTTACTGTAACGGAGAGATCATATATAAAATATCTTTATCAAGGCTACAGTGACATGTGTTTTTGGCCAAGTGTATCTTCCAGAATGCGACGTTTACATATTGCTCAATAAAATTTAACCTTCAGGCCAGTTCTCACAGTTCGTATTTTCAAGTTTAGTGTAGTTTCACACATTTGTCGATTCGACCCTACAATAAAACAATTCATTGGCCTGGTATTTTTATAAAGATATTGTCTTGTTTGTGTATCATTTATGATTTAAGAATTTGTGACATTTTACTTCAAGCAGCGGCAGCTTTCAAATAGAGCTGTTCGCTTTCTATTTTATGATGACCCTAGTTAAACCATTATGCCTAAAAATATTTTCCAATACCTTTCCCACCCCTGTCCCATAGTAATAAAAGCCCCAAATAAAGTTTCATCTCCCTTAAAATAATTCCTTTAAAATAATTCCTTTCAAAAATATTTGTATTGTTTAAGTCACGTCTGTACCATTAACAATAGTTAAGTGCATTTTATTTTATTTTAAGAATGTTGTTTGCCAACGAGCGGGTGGAACATCATTATTTTGGTAAAATGTCCTTCAGAATTTAGTTTAAATACAGATACCTCCCAGAAAAAGGGCAGTATTCATATAACTGGTAGGTACAGACGTACCTACGCAGGACACAGTATTATAGTGTTGCTAGAACGGGTAGGTACAGACGTACCTAGAGGAGCTAGTGTTCATATAACTGGTAGGTACATGCGTACCTAGGCAGTCAGTCGTGAGATAATTACTAGGTTTATGTAAACCTAGGGAAAACTGAAGAATAAAGGAAACTAGACCTTTATTTCTTTCAGTTTAAGTTTTAGCAGAGGAAAATAAGATCCTCTGCAATTATATTGTGATTTAATAAATTTATATGTCAAGAAGAAAAAGTGTTTTCCTGCATTCCATCTGACGGCGTGTTCTCGTACCACGATAGCAGAAACATATGGTCCTTCGAGCCGCATCGGGAACAGCAGCATCATGGAAGCGGGACAGCACTCAAAGACGTCATCTGTCTGCGGCAGCAAGGCGGGAACCAGCAGCAGCTGGATGGAGGCTCAAATAATAGCTTCAGCAACCAAGGTGCACATCACGAGACAAAAGGCCCGCCTACTTACGGAGATGGCTGAAGTAAAGATAGCTGCTTCAGAAGCAAAGATGGCTGCAGCAATGTCAGTCTTGGAAGCAGAGGAGCAACATGCGGCGCTCGTATTAGAAGCTGCATCAAGGACTTCGCAACGGACTCTCGAGGATAGAGTCAATGACTGGGTGGACCAGTCACATCACAGTTCATCATCAGAACTTGGAAATCACGATGAACAGCCTCTTCGAGATCAAATGGAGCAGCAACAGGAACTGCTCCATGATGGGCGGTTATCACTACAACCGCCCAAAAGAACTGCACAGCAACAGCCCTTGGCAGGGCAGACTCTCCCGTCGCAAATGGAGCCTCGGGTAGAGCAGGCTCATCCGCTGCAATTGGAACAGCGGTTGGAGCAGCACAAGGGTGGGCGGTACGCATTACTCCCACCAAAAGGATCATCAGAGCAGCAGCCCTTGGCAGGGCAGACTCTCCCATCGCAATTGGAGCCTCGGACAGAGCAGGTTCTTCCGCTGCACTTGGGACAGCGGTTGGAGCAGCAGCAGCAGGGCGGGCGGTACGAGCTACTCCCACCCAGAGGAACATCACATCAGCAGCCCTTGGTAGGGCAATCTCTTCAGCTGCAGTCGACGCAGCATCAGCAGCCAAGCAGTAGCTGCTGGGAGCTGCCTACATCAGAGCAGCCATTCAACTTAGCAGAGCAACGCGACGGGCAACAGTGGCCAGAGTCGCAGGGCCGATTCCAGGGACCAACACCTGCTATAACTGAAGACCGTCTCGCGGAATCAATTGGTAAGGCAATGTCTTTATATAATACCAGGCCCAAAGTTAATGATCTTCCCACATTTAACGGCAATCCATTTGAATGGATTGCATTCAAATCAATATACCATCATACCACAGACTTCTTAAAAGTATCTGACAGCGAAAATTTATATAGATTACAAAAAGCGTTAAAAGGAGAGGCGCGTGACGCGGTTTCTTCCCTTCTATTATCTCCTTGCAATGTCAAGGAAATAATAAATACGTTAGAAAATATTTTTGGCAACACGGATCACATCATACAAAAAACTATTGGTGAGATCCGAAATTTAAGTAAATTAGATGAGAATACCAGTTCAGACGCCATAATTCGATTTTCTTGTAAAGTAAAAAATTTAATTTCTATGTTAAAATCATTTAAAAATATCGGACATTTGCACAATCCAGATTTGTTATCGACATTAATCGGTAAACTACCTAGTACACTACGAACGTTGTGGCTTACAGACAAAGATAGGCGGAACACAACACAGCCAATACTCTGCTATTTATCACTTTGGCTGGAAGAAATCGTAATTAATTCACGTGACTCAGGAATAAATTTTAATTCTAAAATCAGTAACGAAACTAAATTCGCTTCCAATAACCATTTCAAGCAGTATAGTAATAATTATCATCCACGGCAAGCTAATCAACATCAAAATAAACAAAATTTTAATAGGCCTTATGCATCCAAAAATAATCATTTCGAACGTCCGTACGATACGTCAAAAAAATTCCTTTATCACACCACTAATAATGGAAAACCACCGTGCTGTGTTTGCAAAGGAGAACACCAGATTTGGCAATGTGAGAAATTTAAAAATGTCCCAATAACGCAAAGATGGGAAATTGCTAAATATAATAATGTTTGTTACAAGTGCTTAGGGTACGGACATTCCCGTTTTAATTGTAAAGTAAATTTAAAATCACCAAACAAAAAATTTCATGATTTATTGGTTAATCACAATCGGGTGGAAACCGATGAAGTTGTCACAAACACGTGGGAAAGTAATCAAGTACTTTTAAAAATTATTCCGATTACGGTATACGGGCCACTCGGAAGCCGAGATATTCATGCGCTATTAGACGATGGGTCAACCGTCACATTGTTAGACCAAGAAGTAGCCAAACAAATCGGTTTGTCTGGACCAGTTAGTGACCTCTCATTGCATGGAGTCAATGAAATGAGCTCCAACAACGCGGATTCTATGTCAATAAATGTAAAAATAAAAGGTAAAAACGAAGTAGAATCGTACATAGCTAAGGCTCGAACCGTTCGGGATTTAAAGATACCAGCTCAAATGGCGCTATCTAATTCTTACATTTCGAGTAATAAACACTTAAAGAACGCTCCTCGCTTTGAAAGGAATGTAAAAACCCAAATGTTAATTGGGCAAAACAACTGGGAATTAATTATTTCCAGAAAAATAGTTCAGGGAGATAAAAATAAAGTATCATTATCTTATACAAAGCTTGGTTGGGTCGCGCTCGGCCATATTTCAAATAAAACGGGAAATAGTGTAGAATTCAATTTTCATGTTCAGGAAAACGAAAATAGCGAATTGCATGAAATTATCAAAGAGAGTTTTAAGATAGACGAGATGGGAGTAGTGAGCCCGAAAATATGCAAAGATGATAAACGTGCATATTCCCTGTTAGAAAGTACCACAAAACGCGCTAGTCAGGGGTGTCATTGGGAGACGGGTTTGCTGTGGAAGGAAGAAGAAAGATATTTTCCTGATAGTCTTCAGGTTGCGGAAAATAGATTAAAAACTTTAGAGAAGAGAATGGACAAAGACCCTGAATTTGCGGAAGCCTACTGCAACAAAATACAACATTATTTAGATAAAGGATATGCAAAAAAATTCAATTTCAGTGGTAGGTATCCGGATAGCTCGGATAAATTTTATTTACCACATTTTGCTGTTTACAACCCGAATAAGCCAGGAAAGCTTCGGGTTGTATTTGATGCGGCGGCAAAATCAAAGGGAATTTCTTTGAATGATAGGCTTTTAACCGGGCCCGATCTATATAATTCTCTGCTAGGAATGCTTTTTAAATTTAGGCAAAATAAAATTGCATTCACCGCCGATATCCAAGAAATGTTTTTACAAATTAAAATTATTGATGAAGATACACCGTTTCAGTTGTTTTTATGGAGAGGAAAAGATCGTAAGGTAGCCCCGTCTATATACGCTATGAATTCAATGATTTTTGGCGCAAAATCATCACCTTGTTCGGCGCAATTCGTAAAAAATAAAAACGCGGATCAATTTTTATCTCAGTTTCCCCAGGCCGTCGAAGCAATAAAAACAAAACATTACATGGACGACTATTTAGATAGTGTAAATTCAATAGAAAGTGCGAAGAAATTAATACAAGATATTTCATATATACATGCTCAAGGCGGGTTTAATATCACCGGCTGGGCAAGTAACGCGCCAGAGGCGCTAGAAAACATTCCCGTAGCCCACAGGTCGAAGAATGTTGTTTGTTTCGAACAAGGTGAGGAAAACATACAGAGAACATTAGGTTTGCAATGGGATCCAAATTCAGACACATTGTCATTCGATCTAAGCTTCAAAAAAATTCCCGGGGATATTATTTCTGGGAAGCAAAGACCCACGAAAAGGCAGATGTTGAAAGTCATTATGACAATATTCGATCCGCCCGGGTTTTTAGCACCCCTGACAGTTCGGTCTAAAATACTACTGCAAAATGTATGGAGGTCGGGTACTGACTGGGATAAGAAATTAAATGATCGTAATTTTAATGAATGGCTTCAGTGGTTGGAAGCCTTGAGGTCAATAAGTAAAGTTAAAATTCCTAGGTATTACGAGATTTTATGCGATGGTGAAAACGCCGTAGACAGACAACTTCATATTTTCTGTGATGCGAGCGAAAAGGCAATGTGTTGTGTAGCTTATAGTCGTGTTCAAAATGCTAATGGTCAGGTCTTCGTAAATTTTATTGCTAGCAAAACCCGCGTAGCCCCAATCAAGCCGATGTCAATTCCGCGCTTAGAATTGCAAGCAGCCCTTTTAGGTAGTAGATTATATAAATGTATAATCGGTGAACACACGCTCACCTTTAACTCGAAACATTTTTGGACAGATTCAAAAACCGTAATGTGCTGGTTAAAATCTGATTCAAGAAATTTTAAGCCTTTTGTTGCGCATAGGCTAGGTGAGTTGGATGAAACAGTTGGTTCAGAATGCTGGCGGTGGCTTCCAACTAAAGATAATATAGCAGATGAGGCTACCAGAGATACTAGAATGACAGATTTAGGATTAGAGGGACGATGGTTTTCTGGTCCCGAATTCCTAAAATCACCTCCAGAAGTATGGCCGCAAGAGAATTTGGCTAAACAATGTGATAGCATAAACAAAGAACTATTAGAGTTAAAACCATCGGCTATCTTACTCACCACATCGGCGGCATGTTTCATAGACTTAAATAAATTCTCCAAATATTCAAGATTATTAAGAGCTACAGCGTACGTTTTTAAATTCATCAACAAATGTAGAGGCAAACAAGCAGAAAATAATTCTCTTACTGCTGATGACTTAACTTCAGCAGAACATTTTCTTATAAAAGAGTCTCAGAAAAGAACGTTTCATAGAGAAATTTTAATTTTATCCAAAAACGAAAGATTGCCAAAAGATAGTAGATTAAGACAATTAAGTGCGTATTTAGATGTAAATGGAATAATACGCATACAGGGTAGAATTGCGGCGATCGAAGACGTACAATTAAGTACAGTCTTCCCGATAATTCTCGACAATAAAGATAAGTTAGCTCAATTATTAATTACACAGTTTCACGAGATGTCTAGCCACGGTGGAGTTGAACACGTCTTAAATGCAATAAGACAAAAGTATTGGATACTTAATGCGCGTCAGTCTATTAGAAAAATTAAATATATATGTCAAACTTGCAAAAATAAGAGAGCCCAACCACAGGCACCTCTAATGGGATGTTTACCTATGGAAAGGTTACAACATCATATACGTCCTTTTACACACACAGGCATGGATTACTTTGGTCCCATGAAAGTAACAATAGGGCGCAGAAATGAAAAACGGTACGGTGTTTTGTTTACATGTTTATCAACAAGAGCCGTGCATATTGAAATCGCGGATTCCCTGACTACGGATTCCGCCATACTAGCAATCAGACGTTTTATTGCTAGGCGCGGTTACCCGCTAACTATTTGGAGTGATAATGGAACAAACCTTAGAGGTGCTGATAAGGTATTATCAGAATCATTATCATCTCTAAACCAGGACAAATTAAATAACGAAATGTCGGTAAGGAAAATAAATTGGAAATTTAATCCGCCAGGATCTCCTCACCACGGAGGCTCCTGGGAAAGTCTAATAAAATCCATTAAAACTACGTTTTACGCCATATTACGCGAGCAAGCACCTCGCCCGGACACTTTGCACACATTGCTGTTAGAAGCAGAAAATATAGTTAATAGTAGACCACTCACACACGTTTCTCTCGATAGCAAGGATTTTGAAAGTCTAACACCAAATCATTTCCTGTTAGGTTATAAATATGACACCCCAATCGTAGGGGTCTTTAATCACGGCGATTTATGCCTAAAAAAGCAATGGCGTATTGCACAATTTTTTGCCGACCAATTTTGGTCACGATGGGTAAAAGAATATTTACCTACACTGGTAAAACGTTCTAAATGGCATGACGTGATACCACCTATAAAGGTAGGCGATGTAGTTATCCTATGTGACAACACGTTGCCCCGGAATACCTGGCCAAAGGGTATGGTAGTAAAAGTATACCCCGGAGCCGATGGACAAGTTCGCGTTGTAGATATTCAAACAAATCACGGTACGTTTCGCAGACCGGCTACTAAAGTAGCAGTATTGAAGATACAACCATCGCATTCCTTTTATCCGCTAGGTGAAATGAATTCACGGGGGGAGGTGAATGCGAAATTACCTACTACAACTATTTAGTCATAAGATATACATTTTTACGGGATTTCTAGTTTTAATACATTACCTACTACACAATTTTTAGTCATAAGATTTACATTTTTTACGGAATTTCTAGTTTTAAGACATTACCTACTACACAATTTTTAGTCATAAGATTTACATATTCCACGGAATTTTTAGTTTTAAGAGTAGCATAAATATTTTTATTTTAGTAATTTTAATAAATTTAACTGGTAATTTTCGTAGACAAGCAGTAGGTACCTAATAAAGATAACAGTCGCATTCTTTGCCTATTTTGTGAAGTATCTTCACGGGAGGAGGTATGTATCTTCCAGAATGCGACGTTTACATATTGCTCAATAAAATTTAACCTTCAGGCCAGTTCTCACAGTTCGTATTTTCAAGTTTAGTGTAGTTTCACACATTTGTCGATTCGACCCTACAATAAAACAATTCATTGGCCTGGTATTTTTATAAAGATATTGTCTTGTTTGTGTATCATTTATGATTTAAGAATTTGTGACATTTTACTTCAAGCAGCGGCAGCTTTCAAATAGAGCTGTTCGCTTTCTATTTTATGATGACCCTAGTTAAACCATTATGCCTAAAAATATTTTCCAATACCTTTCCCACCCCTGTCCCATAGTAATAAAAGCCCCAAATAAAGTTTCATCTCCCTTAAAATAATTCCTTTAAAATAATTCCTTTCAAAAATATTTGTATTGTTTAAGTCACGTCTGTACCATTAACAATAGTTAAGTGCATTTTATTTTATTTTAAGAATGTTGTTTGCCAACGAGCGGGTGGAACATCATTATTTTGGTAAAATGTCCTTCAGAATTTAGTTTAAATACAGATACCTCCCAGAAAAAGGGCAGTATTCATATAACTGGTAGGTACAGACGTACCTACGCAGGACACAGTATTATAGTGTTGCTAGAACGGGTAGGTACAGACGTACCTAGAGGAGCTAGTGTTCATATAACTGGTAGGTACATGCGTACCTAGGCAGTCAGTCGTGAGATAATTACTAGGTTTATGTAAACCTAGGGAAAACTGAAGAATAAAGGAAACTAGACCTTTATTTCTTTCAGTTTAAGTTTTAGCAGAGGAAAATAAGATCCTCTGCAATTATATTGTGATTTAATAAATTTATATGTCAAGAAGAAAAAGTGTTTTCCTGCATTCCATCTGACGGCGTGTTCTCGTACCACGATAGCAGAAACACCAAGCAATAAATAAATAGTAGTAGCAGGGTTGGTAAATCGTTTCACTATTACATTATTTTTTTGATTTATGAAATGAGAAACAAATAAAAGAACACCTTTTACTTCACTTCTTAATTGAAATTAGGTCTTTTTCACGTACCAATATTTATTCGTAATATAAGCAATCGATATCAAATAATATTTATTTCTATTCAAAGTTATTCATAAAACGATTAACCCAAAGAACCGCTTGTCGTTCAGAATTGCCCCACTTTAAGCATTGTCTATGACCCATTCTGATTTTTCTTGTGTTGGTAGCAGGTCCATTTTCGTCTATGGATTTGTTCTCACTATGTTGGCAACGAAGGTCACTGATCGACATGAAGTTGATTTCACATTTTCACTGCGCTTCTGAAGTGTTGGAATGCCATTTTTGATGGCCTCTAATCACCCGTTACAATTCGTTGTCTAAGTTTTTGTGTCGCGTCGGTTGTGCCGGAATCTGGCATTTATGCCACACGATGTGTAATATACTCGAAATGTGCATTAAATACCAGTGTCTTACGTAAAGCAACGAGCGTGCTAGTTATGAAAAATCATGGTGTCAAAAAAGTTGGAGTGATTGACGTTTGCTAGTTTTTTATAGTTCGCGTCGTTCTCCCCGGTGGGGAGGCCAGCGCCTAGCGTCAGGATGCCCAGCACCACGGCGCAGGTGCTCATGAGGAAGGACAAGCGCGGCGCGGCGGCCTATATCCACGCGGACTGCGCCAGCGGGCCCCCGCAGCACCTGGGTCGCTTGCTGGACGTGCTGCTGCACCCCAACAAGGCCATCGATGAGCGCGACACCATCGACTGGTGCCGCTGGCTCATCGCCGGCGGCCGCACTCCGGACGAGTTCGCCGCCATCGGTGAGCATCCGCCTATTATCTTGTACATTCAAAACCTCAATGTCCTCGACTTCTCACCGTCGTAATCGCCCACTGCGGAAGGCACACACTACTCCCGTCGTATATTTATCGATTCGTTTTAATCAGGCGGTGACACGTCAATGTTTTATGTCATCCTATTGTGAAACAGTTGGAATGGGGTTGACAGGAAGCCTATTATGAGATGAACCTAACCTTCAATGTGCAGTACTTAGAGGTCAATCACATTGGCAGACAAAATAGTGCTCATTTTCGTCTGAAAATCAATATCGAAACTATGACATAACATTAAAGCACGTCCATGACATGTCATGTAGTATATAAGTACATTTACTTATTTTATACCTGCATTTATTTTATATTGTGACAAGTCATTGTCAATGATCAGGCAGGAGCGGTGTATTCTCAATATAAATTAATTGGTAAAGTCAATAAACATAACAGCTTCTTCACAGTTATCGGTATTGTAATTATTCTATGTTCTCTATTTATGAATATTAAATACTCAACAAACAGTGGTGTCATCACAGGAGTATATTATTATTTTTCATTACTTAGCATGTTTTGTTATTGAAAGATGACATGAATCATAATGTATGGTTTTTAGCTTTGTATAATAAAAGGCTTTGTCTGATACAAACTGAAACAAGTAATCTCTAACTGTATTTTTCAAACATTTTGAACAAAAACTGTCTTATTTGAATATTACATTCAGTTTATTTCAACAAACAATCATGCATAATATGTTATAATGATTGAATTTGGTTTTGTTCATACATAAGTTGCTTAATTCTCCTGTTGAGATAACACAAAAAGGCCGATAAAAATATAAATGTACTAAATAAAAAAAATAGATGTTTTAGTATGTTAATGTGCTATACAAAAGATATTATTAAGGATGCTCAATCAAAATACATCACAATCACACATGTAATTATTTTCAACAAATTTTTGTACATTTGTAAACATTAACACTCAGCAACCGTATTTTATCTTTTCTCTTGATATAATTGAACATAAATTAATTATAGGTGCCCCTCAATGATGTTATAATCTGTTCTTTTTAAACTTGCATATCATTGTTTGGATTTAACTGAAATGTAAACAATATGTTGCACCGATAACTTGCATTCGGTTGTCTGCACCTGCTCATGGAATTATTCTATTAAATAGATACTATACTACCTTTGAAATGGAATATATTCACCGTTGGCGTTGAAATTGTGACCCAATATTGTTTATTTTTGTGTTGAAGTACCTTTGTGTATGTAAATATGTAATGTAAAACTGCTGAATTGCCAGTAACTCATACCGATCATGATTAATCATCTGATAGTATTATTATAATAATTACTGTACAGTGAGGATTCTTGTAAACGCTAGTGGCGCCCTCTGTTATTTAAAAAAAAAGAACCGTTGACATTTTAGTTGGTTTTTATCCGCTAGTATAGGTACTAATGACTTATTATCGGATACAATATGTTATTATAAATTGGGAGTAGGAGTCATGATGAGGAACCTATTTAAGAAGTCTTTTTACCAACAGATTATACTTATGAGCGAGAAGGTTGTTATCCGCTGTAGGATTCAAAATTTACCTAACCGTGTACGTACATAGATTAATGAATGGGTAACTCTATTATGATGTTCTACTAAGTACTCGTACTATCAATCCTTCTTTCAATAGCCCATTTTTATTTATACTGCAAAAACATAGCTAACCAAATTATTGCACACTAAGAGTTCTAGGGGTGCTTTTCAAAGTATGACAATGACCCATGCTTCTTTCAATAGCTTATTTATATTGCAAGCACAGAGCTAACCTAGTAAGTTCTTTATCATTGCATACTGCATCTAGTAGGAGTTTCATGGGGTATGCTAGTGTGAGTGGGTCCGCTGGCTTGTTGCCATGTATTAGAATATGTTATATTTTGTATGTGTTGCTTTGCCCCTCCCTACCACCCACTTGGGACTTATTTATGGACATTTTATTCTACATAATATTATCTAGTCTGGCTGCTTGAACATGGTTTGCAGTAGAGTAAATTTAATAGTATTACATGAATATATTGAGTAAGGACACCTGTGCAAATAAGGTTTTGAAGCTAATGGGTCTTTATGTTCATTTTTATGTGATACTGCGGAGGAGTTCCAACTGCCCAGAGCCAGTTGAATTTGGCATCCTCAATTTGGAATGTTGTGTGGCTGATGGGAGTGCGAAGGGAAAGATAATGTTGTGAACTCCCAGAATTTCATATCTGGTTTAAAATATAGTTAAAGTCATTTTAGCTATGTTTTATTTCAGTTGGTGGTCTTTCTTGGAGCATCTTACAGTCTGAAATGATGTGCAAGCATAGACATATGAATATTAGTAGACCTGCCCTAAGTGATTAAAAGCGTATTATCCCCACTCCCCATACCGGTTCCATTGAGCCGGCTGGGCTCGCGTTTGGCCTCAAATGAAATTTGAAAACGTGACGTCATCATTCTTGTGCGAACTATGGTCGAGGCATCATCGGTTCATTTTACTAAATAACACGGCAAAATTTTGACTTGTACTATGAAAACTGGTAAAAATAGATGTGAAAAAAGAGAATAAACCCAATTGTCGTATTACATTCCATATATAAGCATTATTTTACTTTATTTTAAGCATATTCACATCGTATAATATGAATCAGTTGTTACTATCACATAGAGAAACGTCTGGACGCGAAACACAAAGCTGGTTGGTTGCTGGGAAGTAAATTATGAACATTTATAAAAGTGTCTTAACTAAATACTCTGAAACTAACTACGACTCTGAAAATAAAAGCTGCCTTACTTTGCCGAATTTGGACTTCGCAAATTTGTTCATAACGTGGCGAGTAATTTGCGCTCCCATGTAAAAATGTCTATTCATTCAAAGCAGATTTTACTTTTAAGAAGTAAATGGTGATATTATAATGCGAGATGCCTATTTACTGTCAGATTGATTTATTGACGAATCACAGTCAGCTTCACTCGTTCCCTCGTTCCCTCGTTCTTCAACAGTTGATTTTACCCCTCGCCCATATCTTCTCGTCTATTAATTCCTATGTCTGTGTGTGCAAGTAATTATTCATTTATTTTCTACAACGGATTGAAAAGAGAAAAAAGTTATGTAATTATTAGTTTATTTTCAACAAGTTAAAAAGAGAAAAAAACTTAACTTTTTTTTTTCATCACACTAATAAATTTCCCTTAGGGCCTATGTCATCTTTGGGGATGCTGTGTGTATGGTATTTTTGACTAGAGGAAGGGAGGAAACACAGAGGCTGGCAAATCGTTCCAGAGCCAAACTGTTGAACTCAAGAACGAGTCGTAGAAACAACCCATTCCCATTGGACAAATGTCAACCGTGTATAAATGTTGAGCTATTACCATAGATATATCTATGGCTTATTACACTATGTATATCAAAATAAGATTTAATATTGTAATTTTTTTAATATTTATAAACTTTCAAAAAAAAATTCAAATAATTTTCCCATACTCCCTCAAAATGTTTACGTGTATTATATTTATTTCATAATTTTATATATTTACTCTTTTTATACGCCCATGGATAGACTGGATGGGGCTTTTATATTGGGTACATTTCACAATTTTGTACATAAGGGTTATGAACAATGGTTGAAAAAAATAATTTTTTTCACGCTACAATTTGGATGAAATAACATAAAAATAATAATTATAAACTGAAATTATCAAAAATAAAATCTTTTCATAAATAAATTGTTGTATGAGTATGTTTTAAACATCGATTTAGTTACATTAAAAATGTCGATATCATTGATGTATTCATTCGTTAATACATGTAGCCAAGGAATTGGCGAGTTTGCGAATGGTGACATTGAAATAGGTCCTTATGCCTAGTGTGTCGAGTAGATACTCTTAAATTGACAAGACTCAGCATAGTCGAGCTCTGAATTTACAATTTTGAAAAGGGTTTTTTTTTTATTTTTGACATTTTTTTTTACAAACTTTGTAATTTTAATTTTATTCTAATTCAGAACAACATAAATATTTGGTATGTTTTGATACTCGGTCAAAACCCCGTTTTTAGGGTTATTGGGCCCACATTAATTTAATTTATCATAAGCGCATTGATATCGCGTTAACTTGCACCTTGCTCGGCCCAATACATCAACAAAAAACTTTTAAATAATTATTTGCATTTACTGCAGTAATCCGGCAATCAATTTTGAGGTTAATACACTAGATTTTTTTAATATATTCATAATAAATTGCTGTAAACTCATGCGGTTGTTGTTCATAGTGCTAGGGCTTCATATATCCGTAGTCCAGTTGCTACAACTCGTTTCCAGTATTCAAGGGTTCAAATTTATGCCCCCACATACTCAATTTTTATCGATTTATAGCAAGTTTCTCGTTAACTCGTAAGTTTTAAGTTCCAAAAAAATGTTAATTTTATTTATTTATTTTATTTTATTTATTAATTTTCGGGAAATCGACAGTTTACATTTAATCAGTATTATATAGCTTAAATAAAACTAATTATGGATTTCCTCCTTGTGACATTACCTCTACCGAGACAGCATAATATGCAGTAAGTAAATTAAATTTGTGAGAAAGGAATATGAATTAAAAAAAATATACAAAACAAAAGATTATATAAACGAAAAATTTAAAAAACAATACATTTATAGCCATGGATAGAGGTTGTAGATATAAATCAAATCTTAATAGAGATGTAAACAATATAGACATAAACATTATTCACGAACCATCAGAGAAATATTCTTTTATGGACCTCTTGTATTTGGTAAGTTCGCAACTGAAAATATCAACCTTGGATAATATTGTAATTATTGCATAGTCTGTTCAGGCAAGAATTCTGCTTAGAGTAGAAGAAGATATATAATATCCATACATTTGTTATGCCGAAACGTTAATTATATTAAATTCCCCCGATAGAAAAAAAATCGCAAAGTAATCTCCGAAAATTATTTAAAACACGTTTTGTTCTGTTATTTAATATGTTATAGTCATGACAAAATTCACACTGTATCTTTAAATGCAACTTAAGCATTTGTCGAAAGATTTTTTTTTCTACGTCAAACGAGTCGTGTTTTATTAAATATTTAATTATTATAATTTTTAATATTAGCGCGCTCCCTCTAACATTCATATTTACATATCTCCCTTTCAAACCATCTTTGAAAGCTTACTACGGGGCCTTAATCCATGAACCTATTAATAATCATTTTTGATAAATTAATTTTTCCTTTTTTATGTGATTACCGCCGTCAGTGGGACTATGACAAGGGAAGTGAGGGGGAGACAATTGGCAAGAGGAAAGCTACGCAGTTCCTGGTCATTAAACAAGGCTAAAGCCATTTCAAGCATAGCTTCACTTCTAAATGTTAGTATTTCATCGAGGCGATTTTGAGAGTATCCATCACTTCTATTGCATTATATTCTGTAGGTATAGTATTTACTAGCTGTTCCCCGCCACGTGTTGCTGTGGCTCAGTCTGTCTGTGCAGATATAAAAACAATAGCGCGTGTTGCTTTTAAGTTCAACAAATGGCGCTGTTTTTCAAAAAAGTATGTTTGTCCAACAGATGGCGCTGGTTTTTTTTTAACAATAAAATACATAATCGGTGAAGAACTTTCAGAGATTTAAGATTTGAACAAACGATCATTAACATTTTTATTTGTATAGATTGAAATTATATGTAAATCAACACATAAATAAATAATAAAAAAACAAACTCACCGAGGTCCGAATCTACGACCTCTGAGTCCAGAGCCAAGGTGCTTAGGTATTAGCTATATTAGTAAGAGTTAGTTCTACAACGTGTGCTCATTAATCAAACATAAAGAAGGCATGTTCAATGGTCTATTTTTCAATAAATCAATGCTATCGGCTCAGTAAGGAGTGTTGACCTCTGTTGGTCCGGAATTCCTCCCCTGAATTCCTATGCACTAAACCCGGTCCATGGGGACGGCTTTCCATTTATCAACCTTTCAGTCCTTACGAGGCCTCGTCCGTTATCCTGTCACGAACCAGCAAACGGAAACTACAACTTGACACTCTTCATTTTGTTGTCTTAGGGGTCAAAAATGTCAAAAGCTTAATTTTTAACCTTCTTTTGATCCCAAATTCGATAAACAATATATTGACTATGATGCCTCCTACTGAATAAAATTTTGTTTATTCACTGCTCCACACAGGTGAAAGTGGGCCTCGTCACTCGACGAAGGCGAAGCCTTGGTGTTGTCCCAATCAGACGATGGTAACGACTGAAAACGTCACAACCCTCCCGACACTATGAGATCCCTCCCGGGTACCTACCCCCTCCACACGGGATGTACTGGCCCTTCAAAACTTCACTGGCTGTTTTGCTGCACCTATACCTTTCGAAACGATTTATTGAAAATTGGAGCTACGTCACTGAATTCGATAGAATTCTTGTTTACTTTCGCTCCTATAGTTTAGTGAGATGGTTCGCTAGAGATTCCACCCCTTCGTGCCCAATGTATGATTCTTTTTAGCAGATAATTGGAATTATTATTTATTATTCATTAACGCCCTATCGGGCTTTTACAGGGAAAATTGACAATTTATGTATGTAAGTGTGACAGGATACATGGATAATAGCATACCTATATAAAAAAAATAATTCAATTACTATGATGAATATCAAATCCAAGTAATAACAGCTGATTTTGTAAATAAAGCAAAGCTTAAAATATAAAGTAAGTATGTATGTACATTCGTATATGCATACAATTATTTATGTTTGTTGCAAACCAGTCAAACTGAAAACAGGAAAATAATTTACTCGTAAGGTATATAATAATATTACATTATATTACTAACAACACGGATTTCTTCAAAAAAGATCAGTACTAACAAACTTGGTAAATTTTACGGAATATTTAACGTGCAATATGGACAATAGAAACCACGTAGATGTAATCTACACTGATTACTCTAAGGCCTTCGATAAGGTAACAATTAGGCATCCATGGTGACTTACTCCGGTGGCTCACTTCATACCTTTGGAGTAGACTTCAAAGTGTCTTAGTTGAGGGAACAATGTCCAGCTTCTTCTCTGTGCCCTCCGGTGTACCTCAAGGTTCTCATTTAGGCCCATTATTATTTAATGTGTATTTATACGATATTCACAAATGTTTTTTACATGCTAATTTCCTAACATATGCAGATGATAAAAATATACTTAGTTATTAAACTAATCAACGACTGCATTAAACTTCAAGAGGACTTCAATCGTCTTTTTGTCTATTGCGAATTAAACAAACTTGTTATTAACATGGCAAAATGCAATAAATAAACATTTATACGTAATAAAAATAAAATTTCCTTTGTATACACACTAAACGGCACACACATCAATGAAGTAAAATATATCAGGGACCTTGGTAACACTGGATGTTAAATTAAACTTTATCCAACACTGATGAAATCATTAACAAAGCCAATAAAATGCTGGGATTTATAATTCGCATAGCAAAACCCTTCCACAACATAAACACTCTATATTCCCTTTACACCTCATATATTCGCCAGCACTTGGAACACTGTACACCGATCTGGACTCCTTTATACCAAGCCCATATTGCAAGAATAGAAAGAATTCAAAAAAAAATTTAAACACATAAATCATAAACTAAACTTACACTTCTCAAATTATACCGAATCCATTAAATTTCATAATTTTAAAATACTAAATAATGGTCTGGACTCACCAGAACTTACCAATTTAATAAATCTTCATATTCCTTCTAGATCAACCCGACAATCTGATTTATTTTATTTACCCTCGTGTTGAACAAATATTCGAAATAAATCCCCAATTCCTCGTATATGTGCTCAATATAATACAAAATTTTACAGCATTGACATTTTTGTTAATAACCTAAAGAAATGTCGATATGAAGTAATGCGTACGATCGATTATTATTATGAGAGTATGGAATGTATCGGGAGCATCTCCTATCCTCTTCATATTTTCCTCTTCCTCTCCCCTTCCTTTAACACGAAATTAATTTTAAGATATTAAAACTTCATTTCCAATGAACTTTAGCATAAGAAACTTCTGTGGCTTGACTTCAGTTAACTTGTATATTTATATTTATCATTGTATATTATGTAAAAGCTGTTTGTTTCTTACAAATAAATAAATAAATAAATCATAAAAGAGAAGAATTAAAAATAAGAAAAATAAAATCAGTTGCATCTACAGAAGAAAACAAATTAATAAATAATGGAAAAATACCTGAAAAGGTCAATAAATCAATTATGTTCGTACATGCATACAGTCGTTAATATGTGTGTTAAAAACAAAAAATGAGTATACGATGTACTAGTAGGGAGGTATAGAGACAAGATTTTTTTTTAAAGACAAGAAATATTAAAAACTAATAATGAGGTCTGAAATTAGTTGCCTTTTGAAACTCACAAAATTATTAACATCAAATATATCAATAAGTTCACAGCGTTTCTTTGTAAAGGAGATGAATTCTTGGAATTGGTGAATAAATAGAGTATCTGATAACAACACATTATAAGCAACAATTAGTCGCCTGAAATATCAATAAAAATAAATGCCGTCAACGGGAATTTAACCCGTACCTACTGATTCCGGTCAGGTGCCCTGAAACCACGAGCTATGTCGGCTTATTTCCAATTTTATTTAATTCAGTATGTACTAGTACCTCAATCAACAATTACTGCTTACTATATTTTTTCCACCTGTAAACAACCAACTTTATTTTTTGTAGGAAAGCTTTGTTAGTGCTAAATTTCTCACTAGATGGCGTCGAGACATATTATATCTTCATTTATTGGTGAAATATTTTTGACTTGTCAAATATTATTATTTTTTTAATGATAAAGTAATGTTTATAAGACAAGGTTCTATGCATAGCATAAAGGATAACAAATAATTATTGCTTATAATTATTTGTTATCCTTTATGCTATGCATAAAGCCTTGTGTTATAAACATTAGTTTATTATTTAAAAAAAAAAATAAGAGTATGTGATAGTTTGAGAGTTCTGTTTTCGGTACGTAAGTTATTATAATTTATAAATTCGATGAAAATATTCATTTTAAAATTGATAGTACCAAAATTATGGTTAGCTTAGTTATTAATATTGTCATGTTTAAGGAAGTTTACCATAAGTATACACTTATAAGTCTATTTTTGTGATAACACTCGACCTCGTGATACGTTTCCACTCCCACTTTAGGATTGTATATGATGGGATTATATAAAACTCTCATTTCTTGATTTCTATTTCCACGTATATATTTTGTAATAAATAGAATAAAAAATCTTTATACGCCACTTTATTGTATACATATATTAAAAATATATCGAATAAAGTGTTATTAAAAACAAAGTTATTTTATTCTAATCATTATAATTATGCATGTATATCCACAAAGTGTTTGCTACAAGCGAAAAATTATGCATTTTTTTATATAAATCCGCCTTACAATGTTGCGTTACATTTGAACTTTGATTCTTGCCGCATTGCATCTGCATTGTTGACCCGTGGCCGCAAATGCATCGCTGGTGATCGCTCCGCTTGTGTAACCCCACGACCTTCAATGCATTTTGTCATACATGCATTATACAATACGTCCACGTAGTTTTAACATCATTAGCTCATGAACATTGAGATGAATCTCCGATATGAAATACACTTGTTATTTACTAGGCGAGAACTTATTAAATAGATTGTTCGTGTGGTTGCGCTAGACTGAAAAAACTGTACTAGAAATAATTTACTTATCATAAGTTAGATCGAATCAGAAGTGCGTATTCTAATCATTAATCCGGATAAATAGAGAAGATATCCCATGTACAGACTGATTTTCGGTTTTTGACAGCGTGTTTACGGACTTGACATGAAAATGACCATTATCGTGCAATGGTTTTCATAGACTCTACCAATAAAGTGAAGCCAACATAATATCATAACTAGTTTTGTACATCTATTTGGGTCTAATAAACACTATGCATCGGTGGCTTCTGAAGCAGCAAAATCTCTGGAACAACTCTGACGTCATTTGCACAGCTATCTAGAATTTGCAGTTCGACGCATCTGTTTTCTATTCGCAAAAGTATTTTCAGATTAAGCTATGGAGTTTTTAAAATATTAAATATGTTGTTGTAAAGAACGTTAATACCTATATGAATTAGATAAATCTTGAACCGAGAAAGAAGATGTTATGGTACATAACTTTCACTGCACTTTACATCGTTATTCTGATCTAAATCATCCGTGGTCAGGTCGCGGTTAGTGAGAAACATTACGTGTATTTAATGACCCGACTAAATTTAAGTCCGGAGTTTAATTTCTGTTATTTATTTTACTTATAATGTTACACCATAATATTATAAAGATACTTTATCAATGGATACAACCGATGAAGTTATTCTAATTTGATATCAATAAGACTTCAACGAGACTGAACGAAGAGGCACCTATCTGTTTATCTTGCATGGGGTAAAATGTACCCCGAAATCAATATAGTGTAAAAAGGTAACTGTGTAACGTAGGAATAGCACATATCTTCTGGGGAGGATACTCCACAGAAAATTATTGAATCTGTCTCGAGTCAATGTAAAAAACAAACACAACCAACGTCATTTCGTGACTGCATCTGATTGTCTCAGTTCTTCTATTAATGAGCTCTGGATGCAGATAATGCAGCGACCACATTTATGCACGTTTTCTTCATTTACACGCTTGCTTTATTTTATTATATCATTATCTTTTCTCTACTTTCAATAAATACAATATCCAGAATATAAACCTTCCGGAAGAAATTCTATAAATAATAGGGAAAACCCTATCAAGCTCCGTTGCATAATTTAGAAGAACTAAGCGCACAAGCAGACACACCAGAATATTGACAGTGTTTTATAATATTGAGAGATTCGAGAAATCAATGTATTGTCGCGATTACATATTTACTATAAGTTTATCAGAAAATTGCCTGTAATCCCGTTTTTACTTCATTATTATTTGGGATGTTCCCAAACGTTCCAGACCATTCCCTAACATTCCAGAATGTTCCGGGATATTCTAGCCTGTTCTAGAAATTTCTAGAGGGCGAAACTTCCAGCCCTTATATCTTCAAAAGCACGCACTTCAGGTAAAAACGGGAACCTTCTTCGTGGATGGGGGGGGATAGAGGGCTACCACACTATATAACTCCCTTGGTCGTAAGGGAGTGATTTCTGAGTTTTAGCGGCACGCACATTGTACACTTACTTTTATTATATAAATATTTATTTATATTGATTATAATTTGAATGTGGTAGATTAGCCATTGCACCAAATTCACCCAGTTCTGCTGGAGTAAAAATTTAATTATGTTAATTTCAACCTTTTCTCTTTCGTGAAAGGTTCCTGAAACATTGCCTGAATCGGTGACCGGGTATCTCATAAAAATGACAGTTCAACGCACCTACAAAAAGTAATATAAAGTCATGAAAAGTATTAGTCATCGAACTACGGTAGTGGATAGTCGTGCTCTGTGTTTGACGAATTACCTACCTGCTGTTGCGGACTTCGTACAGATAAGAAATTATTGTTACATTTTTGTTTGTTATATTTAGTTTTCATAAAATTCGTGTTGTCAGTCAATCAAATTGACTGCATTATTATTTTTTTTTTGTTAATTTATAAAAAAAGGAGGAAGACGAAAATCGTCCTCCTGATCCCGAGTCCATATTTAATATTGGAGATGGCTATGAATCTGATGCTAGTCATGTTTGTACAACCTTCCAGAAAACGAAGACCATCGCTTTGTCTTGATGTACTACCCAAAATTATATCTCTTTCTCAATCCAATGAAACCTCAAACTCTAAGGGATGTCGTAAGGATACCATAATACCAGAAACTAAAAATACTGAACTATCTTATTATTTGTCCTCCTCGTTGTCTCTCTAACAATATTATAATATAGTGAGAGGTCTTAATAACCATAACCATTATTGACAGTGGTAACATTGCATAACTGGATTAGCGTCTTCAACAAAAATTCTTTGGAATCCGATTTTATTTTTTTCTTTGTTCAAGAGTATTCTCCGGGTTTCACTATCTACTTCGACCACATAGTTAGATGTATCATTAAATTTATTTTTAATTATGTTTTTGACGTTGAAGACAGGCTTATGTTCTCTACTTTCCGACATAATTTTAATTTGTTCATTTTGTACGATGATGTCACAAGTGAAATCTTCTTTATCATAATCATTAAATATTCCCTTGAAAATGAAAGTAGTTTTTTTTGATAATTCTTTATTATCGACATCATTTATTACTTTTGAGATCTCCATTTGTAATTTTTTCGCATCCTCTTTTTTTAAACATTCAATGATGATTCTGTTTTGGGATATTTTTTGATGACTACACATATTCCCAGTTTACTAATTTTAATATGTTTTTATATTTTTTTAGTATTGAGTCGGAAGTTTATTTTAAGACTAATCATTAGATAATATTTATTTATTTTTTAAGGTAATCATATGTTCTATTCTTCTGACATTTCAATTGCCAGGTGACCTAATAACAATTGTATATTCGTGGCTTTATTCGTCACAACTTTCTGTTGGTCTTTACTGAATTTTTTGGTGGGATCTTGCACTGCGAAAAGTAGTTCACTAACTATCTCCATAACAAGTCCAACAGAATTCAGGTCTAAACTAAAAACTTACCTTTTTAAGCTGTCGTACCCTTAAATTAAATATACCATTCCTAAGAGAAAGTCCAGTTATATTCAATTTTCCAATTATGTCCTAAATCCTGTATCTAAATTTCGCTAATAAACAATTAGATAATGTTAATTAAGTGTTAATATCAAGTGACCTACCAGGTAAGTATTGTACTGTATATTATCTCCATAAATAGTTAAGTAATAACATAGATCACTGTAGAAATGTATTATAAGTTTGTACAGCGCCCTTGAGGTGATTTTGCACAAAAACGGCGCTATACAAGTCGTCCAATTATTATTATTATTACCTCCTTTGCTTCTTCCATGAATTTGTGGAGATTGGCCATATTTATTTTTTCGCAACACTTACTTCCACTTTAAACTTTTAAATCAGTTACTGCACAAATATTATTGACACCGATTTGACAGTTCCAGGAATGTAAATATTTATTTATTTTTATCTGTGGTTTGTAGAAGATATATTACTAACTAATTATTATTTTTATGCCAATCAATAGTGCGCACTTTGTTTCATTTAAATATCAGCTTCACTGTTTGTTTTCGCCAAGTCTATCCACTTTGCGGAGCACTTAATTAAATTGGGAGCAGAAAAATATGCGGCCTGACACTGTAACTTTTTCTTTTTGAGATCATCAACATTGTTTCTGTCGTTAGTTTATGTCAATGATAATATCTTTGTTGTAATTATCGATAGCCTTGTAATGTGGAAACACGTGTATACAGAATGTAACGGGACGTACCCGACAGCACGTTATGATCCAACATTGCGGGGCGGTGGGTAACACTTGTACAAACCACCCTAAGGCCTAGAAAACGTTCTAACTAAGCGACGTGATTGTGAAAGACAAATAGAATTTTAGAGCAAGATGGCATTTATCTTAAACTCCACATAAACTTAAGAATCGCTGCTTACAATATGTCGGATACGTCTTGTTTACACCCTGTATATGTGTAACGTAAAGCCGATTAATGAAAATATATTTTTAAAGTGGTTTTAACATTTAAGCCTGAAACAGACCACGCTGTTTTCGTGGCTTGGCCTTTTCAGCATATCGCTCGTCATACATTAGGCCAAGCCATGATGCGTATAGCGTAAACTGTCAGCACCATTACGGTATGCATGCTATGGTTCCATGATAACTCAACACACCTTTAAAAAGTGATTTAAAGTCTTTAAAAACGATGAAAAAAAAATTAAACTTAACCCAGTTAATAAAGTTTTTGTTTCATCACTTCCCATGACTTTATATAACTTATTAAAGATGTGATGAATTATCATTTTGATGATTTATCCGGTCACCGCATGCTATATCTTGAAAAATAAAAATAGAAAAGAGACATTGGCAAGCAAAAAAAGTTTATGTGAACATATTTCTCAACAGTTATTGTGGTATTATCAACTTTAAAAAATTCAGGACTTTGAACGTGGTAGATGACGGAATATTCGTTTTTTTATGACGCGCTTATAAATGTTGCATACTGCATATGCAATGGGCTTTTTAATGCAATTTTTTGGTCAACTATTCATTTTCCACATTCACGTTTAGTTATTAGTTTTACTACCAACTGTCATTATAATAAACTAAGTTAGATTAGGATAAAAAATGTTGCTTAAAATGGCATCACCATCAGAGCTATATTTACCCTGCTGGCTGCAGCCCGGAAGAACTCCTCGGATCTGCAGTCGAACAAGCCACGGAGGTTTTGAAACCATGGAATTAATAAGTACAATATTAGGAATTCATGCTAACATTACGAATTTAATTACAATCAAATGAAGGCAACCATTGACGACCTAGTCAAGATACAAGGCCTAGGACCCCAAGCACGAGCACATCCATAAAGGTTTTAGCGATAATCTCGGTAACTTGTTAAGAGAGCAGTTCACCTCGACTAAATTTGATTCATTTAGTCGCCGTGAAAACTGCGTGTGATGGGGAAGATGACAATTTACCGACATTATCGATAAAGCTTTTATCTACGGAATTATCCTTAAAATTTAACGGCTTTTCGCTCTTATCCGTGAGAACTGGAATCGCAATTGACGAAAAATCGTTAATTTTAAAGGTTAAGGTCAATTCCTTATCCTTAATTAGAAACAGAATCGCCCCCTTGTCTCTTGACCTGGTGGACATATCATAATAAGTTATTTTGTAATAAATATTTCGTTGTACTAGTGTATCGTAGGATGTCCCTACCAACATTCATATTATAAATGCTTATGCTAATGCTAAAAAAACCCGCTGATACCCTATTTGTAATAAAAATATATATTTTAGATGATTCGTTTATGAGAACGATAGAGATGTTTCGACGGATCTTTCAGTGGTATAACTTTACAACCAAATTGATTGGAGAGTAACTAACTACATCATAAGAATATTCTTATGCAACTTCCTTTTATAACGTATAAATCTGTAGGTCTAATTTTATATGCTTCCCACTGAATAAAAGATCGATAATTTTTCATCCCACTTGAATTTAGTTCAGAACCAGCTGTTGAATGTGACGGCACTTAACAATGTAATGCGGCAGGGAATTGAAGTCAGCGCTCTGCGGCAAACGGGGCAACAGTATTTGTCGCATAACCGTATAATGTATACATAGTATTAAATCCTATTATGTATAGTACGATTGCAATTTACTTCGAAAATCTACAGAATTGTATTGCTGATTATATGTCTGTCGCATATTTCATAGTTCTGACAGACTCGTTTTCCTGATTTCCAGGAATAATTTGCTGGGATATTTTTCCATTATAAAACGTAATTTGATAGATCAGGTGTGTTTGCATGTCAGACGTCGAGGGTACATACATTGTTTTTATCAAGTTCATGCAAATAAAAAGACTTTCACAAATTTTAGGCCGATATGGTGAAAGAAAGATAATAATTAATAAAGTAAATTGAAAACATGTCCCAATATATATATTCCCGTTGAAAGTCCAATTCCTTGAACTCTGTATCGACAACTGGTTCAATAATATATCAGGGTATCTTCTTGTCTTCATCATTCTTTGAAGTTTATTTTGATATAGTTATTTTTGTGTGGCACAAATAAAAGATATTAAACACCTCTAGAATGTGTACTGTATTATGTTTGATGGTACAACTTTAAGAAAACGAACGTCTTTTAATTTTTGTTTTCTATCTCCAACCTTTCAATTAGCATTTGAATACAATAATAATTAATGAATCAAACAAACGAGGCGGTGCACTACCGGTCGATGCATTGTTTATGTGCGCATTCAGCATGCAGATGTACAGCAGAAGCCATAAGCGTTTTAAGCAGTGGCGAGCACGAACCACGCGCGCTTTAATTGTAATATATTCACGTGCTCCTCCCTGGCTGGTAGCTGGCAGCTAGGGTGGCCGCTGGGACGGTATCCGGTAGTACGTAGTCGGCTTCGAAGTTCGTTAGCGCAGGGGTTCTTGACCAGTGGTCCACGTCCTTTCGGAAATCTTAGAACCCCTTGACGACTCCATCTACACGAAGCCTGCAGTTATCCAATTCGGTCCTATCCAAAGACCGCCGTTTTGTGATACTGCGGTTCCGAAGATCATCTTTAAGTCGTGTAACACGCTAAATACAGTTGCACTTAAGGTTGGAGATTATCGCGCCATGATCGCCAATAGATTGTAACCGACAAAAATAAATTTTACAAGTGATCATTTTTTATGGAATATACCTATTTAAGAGTACTAAACTTTAAAGCGAATAAATCAATCTATTATTGAATATCAGCTTTAGGGATTAATGGAGGTTAGGTTGTTTTGCCCCGCTATTTAGCAATACATTCGTTAATCTTTGTCGCTTGCGATGTTTTTCGTGGTATGATTATTTCAAAAAGTATGTTTTGTATGATATGCAAAACATTGTCTTATGATCGTAAGTCACACAATAATAGTAATTTACGATAATTTTAGAGATCCTTACGATGTTTTGCCTAAGCTAAATTTTATATCACTGTAGTATACGGTAAATATAGTAGGGGCAGAGAATCCATTTTTGGAGTGATAATTTGATATTCTCAAATATTGAGGCGATGCTTCTAGCTGTTTAGGACTCTCATGATGAAAAAAAACTATCGGTTACGATCTTTTGGCGATCATGGCTCTTTGTGATGGTGCCACCTTAAACTTTTATAAAAAATGTGAAGAATCCCTGTAGTAGGGCAGTCGGCATTATACTTGGGTCCAGATCGTTAGTTCGTTTAGCGTGTGTCGTGACCCAAATCGGGGCTTATTAGTCACGTGGCGTGCACACTACACAGGGCTGGTCCGCCGGGTCTAGCCTCCAGGCAGTCCCAGGTTCTACACCGGGCAGCGGGCACTCGGCACTGTGTGTGTGCCGTATAACGTATAAGCAGGCGGTAATTAGCGATTATTCCCCAAGTCCGGGGAGGGAGCCGCTGACACGCAGGCCGCGTGCTCTGCCGGCGATTCTCCCTGCCATAAAATATTTACTTTATTACGTACTGTAGCTGCGTTACTTTTTAAATTGTACCAACACCTTGCTACTTTTTTTATTTTTATTTTTAAAAACAGACAAACGTTCTATGTTAGGAATAACCTGACAGCATTTGAATTCTTCCTAATACCGTCATTGTAAGGGAAAAATGCCGAAGATGTTGCTCGACCGATGATGGCAGAATCTAGCTAGCAGAGGATTGACTTCATGATATACACTCGAAGCGTTTGTGGAGGATAATTTGCAATGTAACATAACCTAAGAAATCAATAAATAAATAGAGGGTTAAGGAGGAAGATAGTGTTGTTAACTAGATATATCGAAGGGTGTTGTTTATAAAATGTCAACGGATGCGAAGTTAAGAGTCAATAATAGAGTTCTGATAGCAATTGTGATGCAAGCGGTGAAGCGTGAAAATAGCAGAGGGAAGACGTAAGTATAGTGAATGCAGTAGAAATGAGTGCCTTAAGGCGTATATGTTGTAAAATTAAGTACAAATAATAAATGGGAGGGTTCAATAAAAAGCAGCATAATAAATAAATTTAAGAAAAGGACGATAAAATGCTTTAAACAAGCAATTATCCAAATTGTGCCATAACGCTTCTTTTTAAAAGCTTTAAAATAGCCATCAGAATTCGAAACAGATGAACTTTTTTCATTGTTTATATTTCTTTGAAACAACGTTTGGAGCAATCTATATGTATTTTATTGTACCTCCGAAGTCCTGAGTAGACAAATACATACGTCAACAGTCAACAAGTGCCCAATATTGCATCCTGTCATGATTGAAATTCCTCCTCGCGTGCTCCTGATCACGATTACACGATCTGTAGAGATGTCACACTGGTCCTTCCATATCATCAAAGATAATCGTCTGGTCTCATGTCCTATTCAGGAATTACCGAGGCACCAGTCCGTGTAATTTGCCATTGTCAGTAACCGACTCCATTTAACATATACATAAATGTGCCTTCTTCTGCTTTACGTTGATGGAACAGTACCGGCGTATACGGGTGTACGCCCGCTAACGTATTATGAACACATTGACTCTGTCGTATTTTTTTTTCTGAAATCGAGTTCGTTTTCCACAAAAAACTGGTTTGCAACCTGACCTGTGTTCACGTTACCTGACGGGTCGCTCACTTCGTATCTTCACTATTCAAATGCTAGCTATATAAACTATATTATTTATATTTGCATAGCGATAGATAGATAGATCAGTATCGCCCATAATATAGTTACGTAAAACAATGACAGACGACAGATGTCAAATATGCCCGCCATCTTAAACTGTACGAAAATCGATATAATTAAAACAGAATACTTCTTTTGGTCACTCCGAAACCATGTGAAAAGTCGACCCATATGAAATTATACCAAAAAAAGCAGCAATACGCCCATTTCTCTTTCCAGTAAACTGATCCTGCATCAAGCATCCTCGTGTTGCAATCTGATGATTAGGTGACCCCCGAGAAATGTTGATATGGGGTAGCCTGTTTTTTCAATGATATCAATTAATTGCTATTGTCAATTTACAACATTATGCATTATGAATGGTTTACATACTTTGAGTCGAGAGGTTGTTGGTTCGATTCAGACGGTCGCAACTCCAAACTGCCGTTGAACTATGGCATCTCCGATTGAGGAATGTTGTGTATCTGAAGGAATTGGAGAAAAGAAGAGGAGGTTATAGAAGAATCTACCTGGCTGCTCCGATTTGTTCACTAAAGATGCTGAGTCATTTGAAGCCACAGAGCGAGGTGCAAATGATAATCTCTGAAAACTTTATCTTTTTAATGTTTTTTTTTTTAATTTGCCGTATTTTGAACCCATAACATCTGGAGTCCAAAATCCGAAGAGCTCACAACTCTTTCACGATGATTGTGTGAGTCTTGTTAGTTTTGATTGAACATAAACGTGGACATATACGAGTATGACTTCAAGGTATTGGAGAATACAATGAAAGCACACGTTATTGATATACCTAGTTCAAACATTATTTTTGTGTGTTGAACTAACCCAATTACACGAGCTAGTGAAAAGCGTATCATTCTGTCAAATATATTTGTGAATAAATTTTATCATCTAGCAAGTAACTCATCAGCTGTATAAATACAAGGTGTTCTTTGGTGTTAAGTATATGTATAATAATATATCTTGTATCTAGCTTAGCGCCGTGTCTTAGAACGTACAAAAAACGCCTCACTGTAAAATGTTAAGTTTAAAAAACTGCATTGAAAAGAACCCGGGGTTATTGTGTCTGATCGTTTGAAATTAATCACGGCTATTGGCCGTACTGAATCATGATAACACCGGGCTGGGGCTGTATGCACGACTCGCTTCCACCAAAACCACCGACCATTGCAGCCTTTTTAATATGGCGCCTGCCTTAAATTGAGATCTTTGCGTGTTTGCACCGCCACTCCTAGAAGACTTGAGCGGTGTGGATATTTAATAATTATTGCTCGTCCTTATTTGCTACAGTTCGAGATAATCAAGGTCCCTTAGGGATAACGTTGAAACATGCCAGTAACAATCAAATTGTAGCTTTGAAATATGCCAGCAAAAAGCTAAATGCTTCCATCGCAGCTTTTATAGATGCAAAACCATTTTACTGCGACTTTGAGACATGCCAGATAGTTTCATTGCAGCTATGAAACCTGCCAAATGGTTTCATCGCTGCTTTAGAACATACAACAAACAAACCGATGGGCTTCATTACTGTTAGAAATATGCCAACATGTTTCATTGCGGCTTTGAAATGTCAGAAACAAACCTAAAATGGTTTCATGATATTATCGAAATACACCAGAAACCAATGTCAGTGTTTTCATAACAGCTTTGAAACATGCCAAAGGGTTTGTCGCAGTTTTTGGTTTCATTGCGGATTTTGAACATGCCAGATTTTTATATTTCTCAAAGACGTATAACCTTCATAATTTCATCCATATTATTTCAATCTAAGGACGGGTTGTTTCGGAGAATTTTAACAATTAATCAAATTTCAATGTTCATTTTCAAGTTCAGTGAAAGATAATACCAGAATTTTAATAGAACTTTCACAGAACCCGCCGAAAAAACTGTCCAAATGCAACATTTTTTGTCTCATTCATAGCAGTTTTGAAACATGTTTGGAAATAATAAGGAATTCCAGTATTTTTTATTTTTTTTATTATGAATGTTTACCTTCTAACTTAAATACCTACCTTTTTTTTTACAAATGTTGATTTCATAGTTTGCATTTTTCAATGCCCGCCAAAACGATCGAAATCTGACGGGGTACGCGTGACGTCATAAATACTTCGTTTTTGTCGGTTAACAGTACGGTCAATCACACTCGGATCGTTATGAAATCAACAAATTCCAATCTAATTATTTAACTTGATTTCCAAAAACATGAATTCTTTTCAAATAATTTATGTATTCAGAATCAGATTTTTTTATCTATATAAATATATGTTTTTAAGCCATAATATTTTTTAACTCAACTTCTATATTCCAATTTTATAAATTATTTTTAGTCTAGCAATACAACATTGCCTTTGAGCGGGCCTTAGTGTTATTTTTTTACTCATTATTCTTATCCCTGTAATATACCATCTATCGTCTGTTAAATTAATTTAACAAGTACTTACTTCGTAATGACTTTTCCTCGCGTGCAGAGTGCAGAGTAGCTTCTATTTTAAAGTAATGTTTTCCTAGATAGAGCACGTGATCGATACCTTCCTGTTGGTAAACGTTACTGGACATATGCCCGTCATGTCGACCTTATCGCCATGTCCCATCGTGAATTTATTATCATCAAGGTTGTTTATATTTTTTAAAGTGCTCTATTCACATCTAAATTCCCATTCATTAAAAATCCAAGACTCTGAGAGCATTAGAACGACGACTGAACATTGGTCACTCTATTTAAAAAAATACACATGCGTTAATTCCGATTCCTCTGGGACCTACTGAATTCTTGGGGTATGGGTAAGATCATGGGTTGTTGTAAGAGCCAGTGATGAGCCACGTATGATTCAAAATCTAAAAGGTTTCTGGTACTTCCCAACTTTCCTCTTCTCTATTTCCTGCCTATTCCTACTTCCTTTAACCACACAACATTCCCAAAATTGGCAATGTTCACAACATATACAAGGAGAAAAATGATTATTGCTTTATTTTTTACTATCTGTATCTGTACCCCACCACGCGTTGCTGTGGCTCGGTCTGTGCAGATAGATAAACAATCGCGCATGGTTATTTTACGTCCAACAGATGGCGCTGTTTATCAAAATTAGCATGTTTTTACCTGTCGCAGGTGACATCCATATAATTTAGGCATATAAAAACACACGCTTATTCGAATGCAACGTTGTGTCAAAATTTCAAAGTGTTCGGTAAATAAAGAACTTTCGTAGACTCTGAATTTTGAACAAACGAACATTAATTTTTTTATTTATATAGATAGTGTATCAGACAGGGTGAGATAAACAAGACTATGTGGCGTGAGGAAGGGGAACACGCAGTCTCTGTAGCCGCTGTAGAGCTGGACCGATCGCTTGCAGGGTTTTTCCTTGTTGCTGATTCCGGGTCTGCTTAGTGACGATTTCCTTTAGCGGTTCAGGTGTGGTTTTATTTCTTCCTCGACGGAGAGCAATTTTTGAACCTCCAGAAACCTCATTTATACTGTCATGATTTGGAACATCACTTCCCGCAGAATTTTTTTCTCGACATTCTTTTCCGTTGTAATTTGATTTAAGACATGCCAGATAGTTTCATTGAAGCTATGAAACATGCCAAATGGTTTCATCGCTGCTTTAGAACATACAACAAACAAACCGATGGGCTTCATTACTGTTCGAAATATGCCAACATGTTTCATTGCGGCTTTGAAATGCCAGAAACAAACCTAAAATGGTTTCATGATATAATCGAAATACACCAGAAACCAATGTCAGTGTTTTCATAACAGCTTTGAAACATGCCAAATGTTTTGTGCCAGTTTTTGGTTTCATTGCGGATTTTGAACATGCCAGTTTTTTTATATATCTTTTTTTAATATCTGCAATTTTTTCTGGCTCGTTTTCTTTACCTTTAAATATATGTTCCAACGCTTCTTAATGTTTAATCATTTCCATGACGGCCGAATCCTTTACGACATTCTAGGGGTTCCTTCGTGACATATAAAACAACAGTTCGGCTGTCCTCCTGTTATGTGGTTTGGATAAAACAAATGTGAACACTTCAGGAAAAGTGACTCGTCTCGGACTAACTTATTGCAATATCCACATTTTAAACTTTCCTGAGAGACACTAGTACAGCTACAATTTCGTCCATTTTTATGTTACAGTTAGATATTTTTAAGATAAGATAAGGAGAGAAAACATGAGATGCAATGGGCCTAGAGGGACTAGTTCCCGCAAGGCGACTTTAGTAAAGGGCAGAGGCACTGGCTGAGTCCGGAGCAGTATTTCCGACACATAGATAGTTTAAGGCGAAGCTTAATGCCAAATCACTATTTTGATTAATCTTTATAACGAATTGGTATACATTATGAATACCAAAAAATATGCTTTAGATAGATTGAAGGTTTTCCTATCGCTTCGCTTGAGTAGAATACAAATAAAAATATAAATTACTCAATAAAAAAATATAAATGCAAATTACTAAAAAAGATACAGTATTATAGCTAAGGTTATCTGTGACAGTTTCACTTGATTAACTTTTTTGTTTTCTTAAAAAATCATTTGCAAAATAAATAAAATCTAGTTTTTTTGCTTGAAATCGAAAGTTTCTAGACTCCGTTTGTCAAGCGATTTTAATGCCTATTACCTACGATATAAGGCATACCAAGAATATGCACATTTTTGGCACGTAGCTTCCTCTTAACTGTAAAACCGTTAACACGCAGAACCTACTTTTTGGGACAATTTTATTGATCAAAATACAATTAGGAAGCTCAAAACACCACTAAATCAACCAAGTACTAAATAAATTCAATTTGTCGCCATTGAAAGATATGTCAACTTCAGTATTGTACACTAGCGCCTCTAGTGACCAGAGTTGATATTGCCGATAGTTTACTGGAGTTGGATCTATATCTAAATAGTATAAAACAAAGTCGCAATCCGTGTCTGTCTGTTTGTGCGCTTAGTTCATCTAAACTACTTAACGGATTTTGATAGGGTTTTCACTATCGTTTACAGAATTTCGGAAGGTTTATATGTATAAAAAATGCATATTATATTTATAGAAAGCAGAGAAAAGTCGATGTTATGCAATCAAGTCGTAAAACATATATATATAAATATATATATTTTTTTTTCGTAGGAAGCACTCTGTGGTTAGACATTTATATATTAAATCAAATAAAACACTATGTTTATTAACCACGACTTTTTTTACATTATTACATCTACCGGTTTCGCTACGTTCGAGCTTCATCAGGATGTGAAAAAAAAAAAAAAACAAAAAAAAACAAAAAAAAACAAATATTTTCGGTAGCTTACATTGCTAACGCTGGCTAAAAAACCGTAAGAGATACATCAAAATAGTGTACTAGGGAATTGTATTTCTTAAAAAGGCCTATAGAAAAGTCTGCGATAGTATATGTCTATCTCCTAAGGATAACCCGCAGCAACGCCGGATACACGTCTGCTAGTTCTTAATATTATAGGGTATTTGATAATACTCATCACTTCCATCTTAACCTGCAATGTAAGGAGTTTAGTTGAGTATTGAGTATTGAGTGAGGTACCGGTTCTTCGTGGCGCCGCACAGTGGGCTGAAAATCGCCTTTCATAGACACAGACTTGAATTTTCAAAGGTATTTTTTTTGGCTAGAAATGGATTCTGCTGATCATTACTTTGCTATAAAATTTCGTACGAAGCAATTGCGTGTACAAATGAAGGAGTTATCATTTTTTTAAGAAAAAATTGTATGGCACTGACATTAAAAATGAGGCTATCTCTGGAATCATAAGGTTGGCCATTCTATCCTTGCACACAGATATACTACTATTTATTTGTAATTTTTTGACATACTTCGTATTGTGGCGCAACGTGCGATTTTTTTTTTTTTAAATCCTCAAGTTGAAAAATTTTTTTTTTTTATGTTGATGATTCATTTTAATGCTTAAAAAGTGTTTTTTTCAACTTTGAGGATTTTATAGCATAGTAATGATCAGCAGAATCCATTTCTAGCCAAAAAAAATACCCTTGAAAATTCAAGTCTCTATGTCTATGAAAGGCGATTTTCAGCCCACTGTGCGCCGCGCGGAAGCGGGAGGACCGCGTGCGCTCTCACATGGCGCACACTGTGTTGCCGTGTTCAGTACCGGGTGCGCACATACTTCGTAGCTCGGGGGGCACCCACCCAGCCATGCACTGCGACAGCTGCCAGCTAGTACATATAGCTGACCGGTGATTCATAGTATGGCAGATTCATTTTGTAATTTTTGCTCGCAAAAGAAAATATCTTATTCCAGTGTTTTGTGCAAAATTAACTAATTTACTAAACACGACGCCATTCATCGTTGTACTTTTTATTATTATTTATTTATTTACTAGTTCACAGATTACAAAAAGATAATAATAGATAAATTAATCCTTACATACATACATGGGGTACCCCGTTCTAAGGTCACATTGTACATGGTGTTGTTATAATGTATATTTTTCAATCATGATGTTTTCCGTCCATCCATTCTACATTTCCACACTATCTAAACGTCCCCTTTGTATAGTGTTTGTTGCGCTAATACATTGCATTACCTTTTATTCCGGTCGTGTATGGTTTTATAAATAATACTTTTATTTACTAGCTTTACCAGCATTGGATTAGCGAGATTCAACATTTTATAAACCTTATTGAAAAATGGCGTTGTATCTTTTTTTTTTACAACAAAATGGATTTTTGAAAGCTTCAAAAAAGCGCACCATGGACGTGATACAGCTAGCAGATTTGACCCGTTTTCTTTCTTTCAACAAAAATCAATGTTAGAACATTTTCTGTTCTTGTAGAGCCAATCTTGAATATTCTAAGCCAATGCAGTCAACACACGCTACACGGCGATCACCTGTGCACACACACATACATAATTACGCATACATACATACGCATACACGACAGTTCCCTCCAACCATGAATGTCTCCGCATTCTGGATCTAGATTATAATATATCTGGCCCTATCGGTTCCAAGGATCATGTGCTCTTACTAAATACTTACATACTTCAGTTCTTCTTCTTTATTCTGATGTGACCTGGTATGGTTAGTGACCCCGCGCAATTATTATATCATTCTTGTATAATGTATGCAGATCTGATGGATATACATAGTTAATTCAGTTTCTATTTTGATTTGGTTAGTTACCCTGTATAATTATAGTATCATTCTTGCAAGATCGGATAGGGTGGATCCTTTGGGAGGTATGAGGGTGTGCAGGACCCGAGGCAAATGCACACTTCGTGGAAGATGAATTAATCTCCAATCTTAGCAGTTACATAAATAGACGAAGAAATATCACATTAATTAAGTACGGTCAGTGTAAATTAAATTTAGTAAAATTTTGTGATATACTTTACTGACCTCGGAAAAACCTTTTTACGGCGCCCTCAAAGGTGATTTTTCAGGAAAGTAGCGCTTTAAAAATCATACATATATTATTATTGACTGAGCGTAGTCATGTCCTGTTTTAACTCGATTATTTATCATTTTATCTGTCTGTAAATTTTGCTTGTTACGTTCCGGTTCAAGATGGCGGCCGCGTTGGATACTACCTTTTTTCTACCGCTAGAGTTCGCGTGAACGTGTTCCCTACAACGAACTGTCAAATCGGAATAATAAATATTATAGTGGTTCCATGATATTTCATCAAAATTAAAATTGAACACACCTTTAAAAAGTGATATAGTCATTAAAAGTGGTGAAACAAAACTAGGTTTAATAGTTACCTATGTAACCTAGTTTTTGTTTCATCACTTTATACCACTTTTTGTAGGTGTAGAGATGTAGAGATCACCGGTCACCATAATATTTATTATTTTACCATGTTTTAATTAGCATCAGATTTGTAGTGATTTGATGATGGCCAATCAAAATCAAATCAAAAGTTGCGCAGTTATTTAAACGTTATAAATGTATCCTTTTACTTCTGGAAATTAGCTTGATCATCCAAATATTTTGACAGGTTAGTGGTTGAGAAGTCCGAAGCGCCTGGTTCCCATCCAGATTTAGCGGGTTCAGTCCTCTGGTAGCTAAGTCCTCCACCATCTATTTATATAACTAAGAGTGACTGTGGCGGGCGATTTAATTTTCATAGAAATCAACAGTTTTATTCCGATGATGATGAAATTTTGCCCACTCGGTCTTCAAACAACACGAACGTCTGATTTTGAAAAACTGTAAAGAATGGGCGATGCCTGGTACTTCAGCTAGTATAATTATAAGCAACTGTAAATGGCTTTGGCCGTGTTTGGTGACCAGATAGCCAGGTACTTCCCCACCTTTCTCTTCCCTATCTCCTTCTCATCCCCAATACATTCACCTCACTACATACCCCAATTGGGGATCCCATAGTCTTACTGGCTCCAGACAGTCGGGAGCAGTTGGGACTCTTGCGCGGTTTCACATAAAAGGGGAGAATTAAAATAGTGTCAGATTATTTTTAACCCGGGAATGTTTCCTTAATTTTTTTTAAAGCATATTAATGTGTTGCCACAACAAATCGTGTTCTAGCAACAAATTATCAGATATACCTACCTATATAAGTTATTCTTGATCTAAAACAGTAATGATGTTATTCTGTTTATTAGGTTATAATCACAGACATAGGAATTAATAGACGAGAAGATATGGGCGAGGGGTAAAATCAACTGTTGAAGAACGAGGGAACGAGGGAACGAGTGAAGCTGACTGTGATTCGTCAATAAATCAATCTGACAGTAAATAGGCATCTCGCATTATAATATCACCATTTACTTCTTTAAAGTAAAATCTGCTTTGAATGAATAGACATTTTTACATGGGAGCGCAAATTACTCGCCACGTTATGAACAAATTTGCGAAGTCCAAATTCGGCAAAGTAAGGCAGCTTTTATTTTCAGAGTCGTAGTTAGTTTCAGAGTATTTAGTTAAGACACTTTTATAAATGTTCATAATTTACTTCCCAGCAACCAACCAGCTTTGTGTTTCGCGTCCAGACGTTTCTCTATGTGATAGTAACAACTGATTCATATTATACGATGTGAATATGCTTAAAATAAAGTAAAATAATGCTTATATATGGAATGTAATACGACAATTGGGTTTATTCTCTTTTTTCACATCTATTTTTACCAGTTTTCATAGTACAAGTCAAAATTTTGCCGTGTTATTTAGTAAAATGAACCGATGATGCCTCGACCATAGTTCGCACAAGAATGATGACGTCACGTTTTCAAATTTCATTTGAGGCCAAACGCGAGCCCAGCCGGCTCAATGGAACCGGTATGGGGAGTGGGGATAATACGCTTTTAATCACTTAGGGCAGGTCTACTAATATTCATATGTCTATGGTTATAATATATTGAAACAAGTAATAAAATAATTACCTAACCTAATCTTATTATGGTAATGATTGTAGTTGTGGTATAAAATTCATATTTTGAACACCTAATCAAGATTCTGACCATCATTAAATAATAAATTAGTGATCGTAAATTCTTTTTTGATTACCATTACAATGTATTTTGAATAATCGCGTTCTGGTCGTCAATTATTATAAATTTGTTGGCATCTCAATATTATTTAGGTAACCGAATACTTTTGATTATCTATCTAACGTAAGCAGAGTCGGATGATAAATATATATAGAAGAAAAAAAACATCTCGTCTGTCTCGTCTATTATTAATGTCTTTTAAAACTTATTTAAAAAAAATTAACGTTCCTAGGACCTGAATTGATAAATATAACAACTTCTCCAAATGTCGATCGGGTTTGACCGAGATTTATTTCGTATATTAACTGCTGTAATGTCATCCGATTTCAGAGAAATACGTATTGTATGTATGTGTGATTGCTACTAAGGCGGGAAGTGGGTTAATTTCCGCTTCCAAGATTTGCATGAATTAATTATCGAAAGCAAACTTGAAAATCTTTTAATTCTTAATCAATCTTAAAATCTTAAACAATCTTAAACAATCTTAAAATTCTTTTAATTCATAAATATTATCTTAGAATCTTTATTTTTACTTTGATTTATTTTTAATATGCACCTCTTGCACAATCTTTTAGACTTTAATTTTTCTTTATTATGCTTACTGTTTTTTATTTTATTTTTATTGTTATATATTTTTAGGTACAAAAATCTAATGTATTAACTTATATTACCCACGCACAGGCTGCGCCTTAGTGGGTTCCCTTTCCTATTATTATAAAACTTGTAATGTGAAATATATAAATTGGGAAAAAATAAAGGAAATAAAAAAAAATAAAAAAATAATAATTCAAATATATGTATTTAAAAAGGGCACTAGAGCAAAACCTCTTAGATCACAAGGCCGGGACACTGAATCAAATCAGCCTCCTAACTTGTATGAAAACCTCCAAAAAAAAATTAATTGAAAAAAAATTACTAAATTTTTTTTGTAAAATCCCATACAAGTTAGGAGAATGCTTTGAATGAGTGTCCCGGCCCTGTGATCTAGGGGTTTTGGCTGCAATCGTTTGAATTGCTTTATATGGCAATACCTAGATGGTTCCAATATAATGGTTTTATATTGGAACTTTACAAATAACTATGCTCTAAATTGACGTTTTTCACGTTATGTACTATACTATAGGGTTTTCCAATAAGAGGTGTTATTTTAAATAGCCCGCTATTTCGGTAGATGTTACTTTTGAAGTTGTCATTTTTAAACATTTGACAAGTAGAAACTACGCCATTGATAAAAATGGAACGATACACGCTTCAACAACGCATTGAAATTATTAAAATTCACCTGAGTGAATCAAATGCAAATCATCTTGAGTGATGAGGCCCATTTCCACCTCGGTGGCTTCGTCAACAAGCAAAATTGTCGCATCTGGGGCTCGGAAAACCCAAGAGTTATTGTTGAAAAGCCTCTCTATCCTCAACGTGTGTCTGTTTGGTGCGGTTTATGGTCCGGCGGAGTCATTGGACCTTACTTTTTCGAAAATGAGGCTGGAGCAACAGTTACGGTGAATGGATTGCGCTATCGAGAGATGATTAATGATTTTTTATGGCCGGAATTGGATGGTATTGATCTGGACAACGTTTACTTTCAACAAGACGGCGCTACGTGATACACAAGTAACAAAACCATTGATCTTTTACGGGAAAAATATCAAAATAACGCCTCTTATTGGAAAACCCTGTACACTAATAATTAGTAGAAATTTTCAAAAGGAATTGATGCTACTTAATTTTCTAAGGAAATTTAATTATTCCATCCTATTATTTTTAACGCTTTGTACTTTGTATACGAGATAATTGCATGGAAAGCTTCTTTTATGTACATACCGACTGTGTTTTGGTAAAACTCTTCAAACCACATTTTTTGGGAACGTTACTTTTCGGTGGTTTCATAAAGAATCAACGTGCAACATGCTTAAATAATTTGTCCTGCATGGAGAAAAATCAGTACGGCTGATTTATTAAAAACTATATATCAGTACATTCAGAATATATTTGGACACATGTTCACGCAGCTACGATTATCCTTATAAACATAAAGACGAAATGCGAAAATATTATATATTTTATGAACACGTTTTCCGCCACCTCCATAACATATTCGTGTTTTACCGACAGTTTTTTAAGAAACCTGTCAATTCATTCGTTAATGGCCTACAGTCCCGTTCTTAACAGATATACGAATAATTTGACCAGATTTTTAATAAATTAGCAATATTTTATATCAGTAAATTTTCTCCGTGTCATTAAGGCATTTTTAATATTACAAATTAATTATATTTAGGTTATTTCAAGAAAACGGTAGAAAAAATTTCTCAAATCTCATAATTATGAACAGAACAGACCATTTTACGAACTTCAAGATTTTTAATTAGTTTATTTGTAAATATTCGTTTTTATGGTCTCCCGCAAAATGTTCATTTTGTGGCTGGAAGGGTTTTAACCAAGCGAGATACTATTATATTAGATCATTAGTATTAGATTTAAATTTAAAATGCACCCCAAAAAATATCGAAATTTTGTTGTAAAGCCATAATTTAGTCATAAAATAAAAATTTGTACGAAAGTTTCATCATTTAGCCTGTAGGTTTTTACAGATTGTCATATAATATTATGTGTTGCTATTTTGTATTAGTTGATGAGATCATTGATTGATGATTTTAAGATCTGTCGGATTGTTATCTGATGGCCTCCGTAGTGAAGCGGTTTTACTAATGGTATATTTATGGCAGGTTATTTTAAATCTCCATTATTGAGGCTTCAGGCGTTTTCCACAGCGAAACGTGGTGATTATTTTTTTTTCTGACTAGGTGTTACAATGTTGATTGTTATGTTCTGACGTCATGAAATTTACAAAGCTTTTTGTGTTGGAATTTCTGGGTGAACGCTATTTTAGGCTGGAAAATATCCAATTTACTGTCGAATAAGGCGGCACTCATATGAAAAAGCAACCTAAAGTCAGTGGTGATAGCTCGTTTTGTGTTATTGAGATCGACCATTAAGTAAATTTCTTGTTGTTGGGTAGTAAATTCTTATTTATGTGGGTGTAATTAAGGCTGGCGATGTACACTGTGTTCCACGCTCATACCGTGAAACTATGGAAGTTGTGATAATCTTTAAGAAAAAAACTTAATAATACAATACTAACAAATACAAAAAAAATCAATTTAATCGTAGTTCGGATAACAAAATGGCCACCCTCATTTCAAATCTTAAATAGAACAGCTGATCGAGTGGGAAGAAATAATAATTATAAAGTTTTTTTTATACCAGTCATTTCCAAAGTGGTCTATATCGACCTGCCTGGGGTCCATAACGTAGAGAAAAAAAAATGGGGTGCATGAGATGTAAACGGGGGTCCAAGAGAGCCGTTTAAGCCACAACTTTTTGGGAATGTCACTTTTCGGTTTCGTGTGGAATACGAAACATTCAAATTATCTGGCGAAAATGTTGTGGGAAATTAATTATTACGAGATTCCCTAGCTAACCCCCCGTGGATTTGAAAATATTGTGGGGAATTAGTGTCTTCTCTGAAAATCTCTAGCCCGCCCCCCTCTCCCCGACGGATTGTGAAATATTGTGTGGGTAATTAGCGAATCCCAAGCAATTGAAAAAGCAGGTGACTACCCAAAATACGTGGTCTAAGGGACAAATAAGTTTGGGTACCTCTGGTTAATACGAACGCTTTGTAAACTAAACAAAAGTAAGAAATTTATCATAAATTTTGTTTATAGGCACGAATGAAAAAAAATACTAACTTTGTCAAGTTTTTCATCAACCATATCATCCCCCAAAGTTTCGAGTTATATGTACTCGGAAGGTGCAATGGTAAAGACGAGGAACCCAGCAGTCACAATCATTCTGTCTCATTCATACACATGACATACGTTTCCTTTCAGTTACTTAGTCTTCTTCTTCTTTTTACTCACATATCGGTGGCTTGCTAATAATCTTCACCCTCGAGATTACAATTCTGAACAAATCGGCGTATTTGTACTCCCACAAGTTTTGCTAGTAAATAGTTGGTTAATAAAATAGAAACATTTTACTTAAATGGCTTCATAAGGGAAATCGTTGATTAATAAATCATCATTGTCTGAATCGGGGTCACCAATCCTAAGTTCCGGGCGAGATATTCTTGTATTTTCGGTCGCAACACTCCGAGAATCAATTTGACAGAAATCTCTACTGTCGTGAACTGCACCACGGTCCATTATCGACTGAATTTCGTGACACTTGATTGAATGAACAACGGAACCGCCAATCTTTGATGGCTGGACGAGATTCTCAATCAATTCACTATAGCCTGTGACAGACCACGCTATATTCTCGTGGCTTGGCCTATTTCAGCATATCGCTCGGTATACATTCCCATTGAGAATGCGTATAGCTCCCATATATATATATGGGTCTGTCAGCCCCGTAATTAATTATTACAAAATATTTTATGGCAGTGGGGTGGCGCACGCCGCTTATTTTTAATGTTTTAGATGCATAAACTATTGAAGTCATCAGAGACAAACCCCGACCATAACTGTCCAATACCTACGGATATTTTTTATGTTTTAGATGCATAAAATATTGAAGTCATCAGAGACAAACCCCGACCATAACTGTCCAATACCTACGGATATTTTTTATGTTTTAGATGCATACAATATTGAAGTCATCGGAGACAAAAATGCCGGTTCCATGATATTTCATCAAAATTAAAATTCAACACACCTTTAAAAAGTGATGAAACAAAAACTAGGTTTAATAATAATTACCTATTTAACCTAGTTTTGGTTTTATGACTTTGTATCACTTTTTGGGGTGTATTGAATTGTCATTTTGATAACATACCCGGTCACCAAAAAGGCCATCTACATTTTTACTCCAAACAAGCTCAAAAATCGATGGTTAAAAAGTAAGTCAGTTACACTTCTTAACACCCTGTATAATTTTTTTGAGTTCTCCATTGAAGCGGCGTGTTTTTTGCGTCCATGTTTTTAAAGTGCAGTATTTTTAATCAGAGTGTCGCGGCTGCTTACCCGATTTTAAACGGCACGATTTAATTTTTATAATGGAAAGCGGTTTTATCGGTTGAGATTTTGATGCCTTGTAAAAGATTTTGTAGGGATTATTGTTAAATTATTATAAGCAATAATTAGTCGCCTGAAATATCCATAGAAATGAAAAAATCTCCCGAGTAAAAATAAATGCCGCCGACGGGAATTGAACCCGCACCTTCTGATGTCCGGTCAGGTGCTCTGGACCACTGAGCTACGTCGGCTTATTTCCAACACGCCAAATAATTCAATATAACAATTACTGCTTATTAAAATTTTTCACCTGTAAACAACCAGCTTTATTTTTGTAGGAAAGGCTTTGTTAGTGCTAAATTTCTCACTAGATGGCGTCGAGACATATTACATACATTCGGAAGATTTTTTCATTTTTTATGGATATTTCAGGCGACTAATTATTGCTTATGATAATTTGTTGTGCCATGCACAAAAAACCTTGTCTTATAAACATTAGTTTATCGTTATAAAAAATAAGGGATTATTTTAGTTTTTATTCACGCCATACAGTGTGGATAATTGAACTGTTTAAACATTAGGGCTTTTCATACCGCGCACCGTACAGCGTGGAAAATCGAACTGATGTCAAGAATTTCGTCATAATTAGGGTTTCGTCATAATTATATTTTTTTTTTTTTTTTTTTTTTTTTTTTTTTTTTTTTTTTATTACAAGATAATACATTACAAAATGATAACAAAGTAATAATGTATTATTCCCAATGAGTTTATAAAACTCATTTCGGGAAAGACAACATTAGAAAGGACAAGGCAAATAAATAAAATACATTAAAATAAATACATTAAAATAAATAAACGCAGATGTTATTATGGAGTTCTAGAGAAAGATTGTGTTAGTCATTAATGAAACTGTTAAGGAAATAGCTTTTAAGAGCTTTTGCCAGTGTTTTTTTGTTTGTTGCCGGAAGTTTTAAATTACTAGGTAATGCGTTATATTGTTTATGTGCAATGTATTGTAAGGAGTTAATTCCAAATTTGGTCGTGTAAGTAGATGACGATAAATGTATTTGATTTTGTGATCGTGTTTTGTGCTGGTGTATGTCAGAATTAAAAACTGGTTTAGTGTTGGTGTGTGAGGAGTGTTGAATTATTTGTAGAATGGCAGTTGTGATGTTATACTTTGGAAGGACTGTAAAGGGAAGTATTTGTGTCTGTGAGTATATATCTTTGACATGTGTATCCCATGGCAGATTATATATATTACGTACGGCTCTATTTTGAATTACTTGTATTTCCGAACTTTTTTTTTTGGTAATGGTGCCCCAGATACTAACTAGATAACTCAGGTGGGAGTGAATCATAGCATAATAAGTTGCACGCAGTAAAGATGTGGGGAGCACACCTTGGAGTCGATAAAGTACACCGGTTATAGGGGAAATTTTGGATTTTACATTCTCAACATGGGAGTTCCACGAGAGGTTAGAGTCTATGAGTAACCCCAAATATTTCGTTACTTGAACATGTTGTAGCTTTTCATTTCCAAGAATAATATTCATACCCATGTTATCTTTTTTACCGAAAGTAAGGTAATGGGTTTTTTTAACATTGAGGCTTAATTTGTTTAATCGAAGCCATTTTGCCAGCTTTGCGAGATCTTTATTCATTAGAGCTTCAAGTTCCTTCAGATTTTTACAATGGTAGTAAATCACAGTATCATCAGCGTAAAGTTGAAGTTTTCCCGAGATGCCACATTTAGTTATATCATTGATGTATAGTAAGAAAAGTAGAGGTCCAAGAATAGAGCCCTGTGGCACTCCACATGTGATTTTTCCAAAGCCGCTTAGGTTCCCTCCGATATCGACAAGGCAAAATCTATCAGCTAGGTAACTTCGGAGCAAATTTAAAGATTTACCTACTATTCCCAAATGTTCCATTTTCTGTAGAAGTATTTCATGATCTACCGTATCAAAGGCTTTTTTCAGATCTATAAATATAGCTGCCACATATTCGCCCTGGTCTATGTACTGCTGAATGTTAGAAATGAAATCGAAAGTGGCACATTGGGTATTGGAGTTTTTCCGAAAGCCATATTGCTGTGGTGTAAGGATATCATTGCTAGAGATGTATTTTATCAGTCTATCTTTGATAATTGACTCAAACACCTTTGAAAATACCGATAAAATCGATATTGGACGGTAGTTAGAAATACACTTCTTGCAGTCTTCTTTAAAAATTGGTATAATTTTTGCTAGCTTTAACTGGTTTGGAAATATTCCCGAGCCTATGGAGAAGTTGATAAGTTGGGTTAGGTGCCCCGCTAGTTCTTCTTTACAGGTTTTAAGAATGCACGGTGTTACTCCATCAATTCCTGCCGCTGCATTCGACCTAAGTTTCGAGATGACCTTTATTACCTCATCCTTATTCGTCCTAGTCATATATAAGGATTGTCGTGCCTTTGGTTCTACATATATTGTATTACAGTCATCCGGGAATGATGGAATGGCAGCTGCCAATTTTTCTCCAACTGACAGGAAAAACTCATTAAATGCCAACGCTATTTCACGGGGTTCCCTAATTTCACAATTATTTACGATGAGAGATTCAATTGTGTTGGTGGGTTTATGTACACGGTTAGACAGAATTGAGTTAATGGTTTTCCAAGTTTTTCTTGGGTTAGTTAGGCTTTGTTGAAAGCTATTGATGTAATATTTGTTTTTCAGACTTCTCCTATAATTAGTTATTATGTTTCTGAGTTTATTTTTACGTATTGCAAGAGTAATATTACCTGGGTCTTGTTTCCACTGCTTGTGAAGCTGGTTTCGTTCCTTGATTAGAAAATTCAGTTTAGAATCAAACCAAGGTGTATTAAGATGTTGCCGCCTTCCTGTTTTTACGTTCGGTGTAGTTTTACCTGCTTCTAATGCATTTTTGACATAATCATTAAAATCTTTGTAACCGTCTTCGGGTTTGGTTGAGTTGATAGCAAATTTGTTAGTCGCAATATAAGATTTTACCGCCATACTGTTGATGATAGGTTTAGTAAAGCGTGGTTTAGTTCTATTATTAAACCATTTTTTTAAATTATTCTTAAAGTCAACAATTAGTATATTATGGTCACTAAGCGGGTCATCTATATTCGATATGGTTGTTGAAATGTTTTGTCTGCTTGATATAACGTGATCTATAATAGTGCTGCTTGTATCAGTGACTCTCGTGGGATATGATTTATTTTGTATTGAGAAATTGTATGTTAGTAAGGTGTTGATAAAATTTAAAGAAGAAGGTGTGTTTATGGAAGTGTCGATGTTGAAATCTCCGAGTATTAATGTATCTTGTCTGCTTTTGTTCAGTATTTTTTCAAAATGTGTTAGGAAATCGTGCATGTTATTTGGGTTAGGTTTTCGATAAATGGCATAAATGTTGACTGGTTTCCTATTACTGCTGCAAACACTAATACCTAAAAATGAATTTTCGTTGGAAAATTTTTCAATGATAGAGCACTTCATAGAATCCAGAACATATATGGCCACACCTCCTCCTCCTTCATTTGGGCGAGAAGAAAAAGCACTGTAAAAACCATTTAAGCAAAAGAACTTTTCTTCTCCGACATCAAGCCACGTTTCAGTGATGACAAGAACATGAACAATATCGCATAATCTTCTGACCTTTTCCTCAATTTCGTCAAACTTGTTTCGTATACTTCTGGCGTTCATATACATTATTCGCAGACAGTTCTTCATGGGAGTATAGTCATCGATAGTTAGGCACTTGTGTTCTTGTATATTACACTCCATAGTCTATTGTAGCTAGGTCCTTCTTGAGGGCAGCTATGTAAGCTGGGCAGTTGTCCCTATCTCCGGTTGAATGGTCAGCAGGCTTACCAAATCTGGTGCATGTCGCGCAAACTGGTTTGATGGCTGCATTTGGGCACGACTCCTGGGTGTGTTTTTCTTGTGCACAGTGTCCACATGTAGGTTTAGTATCTCTGCAATATTTGTATGAGTGTCCAATCATATGACATTTAGTGCAGACAGTAAGGCCAATAAAATCTCTGACGCGGCAAACAGTCCAGTTCACAAATACTTTCTCCTGTTCAATAAGTAATTTACGGACGATAGCTGGCATTTCATAAATACGATGACAAGTGTTTCCTGTGCGAGCACCAGCTAAGTGACTTAATTTACAGCACGCTATAGTTCCCTCAATGTCTTGAATGTTGGGAACCCCAGTTAAGGCGATCCTTAAAAATTCTTCGTCAGTCAGGTCCCTCGGTACCCCAAAAAATATTAGTCTCGGAGATCGCTTGGTCGGCAGTCGGGCCTTAATTGTGCTTGATTTGTCGAAACAGGGTGCATTTAATAGTTTTTGTTGCTCACCTGCGGTTGCCGTGTTTATCAAGATACCTTTATTTCTTATCTTTTTTATTCCCGTGACCCGAACGCCTAGTTCAGATGGCCGAATCATGTCCTGGATAATTTTTTTGGTACCATCGCTATCCTTGGTGGCGTCTGCATCTGTTGGAAATACGCATACGCCTGGTCTTGGTGCTCCGACACGATGTCCATATTGGGTAAGTGGAGGGGGTTGGTGAGCATCATTAGGCTGTTTGCGGGCGATGTCAGCAAATGAGAGGCTAGCCTCCGTTGCCTCCGCTACTCTCCGCATTACAGGTCCAAGATCAGACTCTAGTTGAATAATTTTTTGTTCAAGTTGTCTTTTTTCGCTCTTCACGTGTCGTACTTTGATTTCTGTCATTCTCAGTTGGGCAGTCACTGTAGCCAGATCAGCACGCATGGTCTCGCGCTCCAACAACAGCTGAGATACGGATCTAAAAACTTCCGACACGTTTCTGGCAATTCTCAGCTGCTGGTCTTTTGAGACCTTCGACTGCTTCTCTGCCAAGACATCTTGTAGAGCTGTCAGATGTGTTTGAGCTTCATTAAGCACATCTACCCCTGAGGTGCAAGGATATTCTACTTCGGTATCATCCGAGCCTTTGGATGACGCAATCGATGAGGTTTCGTTTGCATCCTCAATTGAGACGCTATTTTCTCCAATAATCCGGGGCATCATTGTGCTCAGATGTCTTTTTTTAGGACGGTTCATTTTTTGAACACTGGATTTTTTTATATAAGTAATTGGTTTTGTACAATTCGTATTTTTTTGTGTTTTTTTTTTTTATTCGCTTCACCACTTTAGTTGATAAGTCGATGATTTGCGCCTGTCAGCTGACATGTAGGCAATATTGCTAACTTGCCACAGTAAGTAATTATGGGTACTTGATGATAATTCGTACTTTAAATCAGCGCCTTGATTTGGATGATCTGCTAAACTCGTATATCTTGTTTCACAATGATTTAAATAATATTGCAGGAAAAAAAAAAAAAATTGAGGAAGAAAACTTAGTATTACTAGGAATCGAACTGAGGACCTTCGGATCTATATGCGGATTCGCTCACCACTGGGCTAGCGGCCGCTTTTGGGTAACCGGGAATTAAGAGTAATATAAAATTGTTTTCGCACAGGTATGTTTACAGCGATTAGAATAAAAGGATATTATTTCGGCAATAACACTATGATACTTCACAGTTGAATTAAACACTTGTAAACCTGGTTAATTAAAGCGTTAAGATTTCACAAACTTTGATGATACGTATTAATTGTTTTTATTTTCGCACAGGTATGTTTACAGTGATTAGAATGACAGGTTATTATTTCGGCAACAACACTCTGACACTTCACAGTTTGAATTAAACACTTGTAAATTCTGTAAAATTAGAGCGTTAAGATTTCACAAACTTCGATTATTCTCTACACTGATCTTCGGGGACATGTTTATAGATAAATTTTATGGATATTAGGTTTTGTAGGCTTTAGATTTTGTATTATTAAGTGGAGCGAATTTTTGACATGCACTCTGTTGATAAATAATATGACTAGTCATCATTTCATCATAATTTCGTCATAATTAGGGCATTTTCATGCCGCACACATTAGACACTTTGAAACTATTAGTTAAGCCTACAAATATAGCAAATTGGAGTTGTTGGAGTAATTGCAAGGGTTTTGGATGATAATATTTCATCACACAGATGTATGTGTAAATTTTTTTAACTACAGGTTTTCCAATAAGAGGTGTTATTTTGATATTCAATCGTAAAAGATCAATGGTTTCGTTGCTTGTGTGGCACGTAGCGCCGTCTTGTTGAAAGTAAACGTTGTCCAGATCAATACTATCCTATTCCGGCCATAAAAAAATCATTAATCATCTCTCGATAGCGCAATCCATTCACCGTAACTGTTGCTCCAGCCTCATTTTCGAAAAAGTAAGGTCCAATGACTCCGCCGGAACATAAACCGCACCAAACAGTCACACGTTGAGGATAGAGAGGCTTTTCAACAATAACTCTTGGGTTTTCCGAGCCCCAGATGCGACAATTTTACTTGTTGACGAAGCCACCGAGGTGGAAATGGGCCTCATCACTCAAGATGATTTGCATTTGATTCACTCAAGTGAATTTTAATAATTTAAATGCGTTGTTGAAGCGTGTATCGTTCCATTTTTATTAATGGCGTAGTTTCTACTTTTCAAATGTCAAAAAATGACAGCTTCAAAAGTAATATTTATCGAAATAGCGGGCTATTCAAAATAACACCTCTTATTGGAAAACCCTGTACATAGCTTTGCAGAAAATCTGTGTACCTAGGAAGCGAAGACCCTGAACGACGTTACAAAGCTTTTGTATTTTTTAGGTAAACTGTTTTCAGCTTTCGATGTCATTTCCACCACATCTGAGCTATGAAATAAAATTGAATCGGAAAATAAGTCAGAATGCAATTTTATATTTTCCACATTTTTCAATAATTCAATAAGGTATTTTCGTATTTTTATGTTCACGAATAACTTTTTAAAATGTGCCTTTTTCGATTTGCCGCCAAAACGACATTCTCGTTTTTATTCGTGAATTCGGCGGCGCACAGTGGGCTGAAAATCGCCTTTCATAGACATAGAGACTTGAAATGAATCATCAACATTAAAAAGGGTTTTTTTCAACTTTGAGGATTTAAAAAAAAAATCTGCGCCACAACACGAAGTATGTCAAAAAATTACAAATAAATAGTAGTATATCTGTGTGTAAGGATAGAACGGCCAACCTTATGATTCCAGAGATAGCCTCATTTTTAATGTCAGTGCCATTCAAATTTTTCTTAAAAAAATTATAACTCCTTCATTTGTACACGCAATTGCTTCGTACGAAATTTTATAGCATAGTAATGATCAGCAGAATCCAATTCTAGCCAAAAAAAATACCCTTGAAAATTCAAGTCTCTATGTCTATGAAAGGCGATTTTCAGCCCACTGTGCGGGTGTTGACGTCACGCTGGCGATGTTAGTGACATACGTCTTAACACACATTGGCGTTTCTATGACATAATGAAGTTGTAACCAGTTGGAACCTTTTCGGAATGTGCAGTTTTAGATCGTTTTTTATATCAAAAAATATGGATGAATTCATTAAAATTACATATTTTTAGTACGATAATCTTAATCAGCAAAAAATATGCTTTAAATCTTCCACACAACTGAACACATCCACATGTCCTAACAACTTTAAAACTCAATACTTTTGCGCTTATCTCCTTATATGATCTAGAAACGCAAACTCAAGTTTATGAATTTTTGAACAAGCACATGTTCGTGTATGTTTCAAAGGGATTGGCCCAAAAAGATTAGCAATGACGAAAAAGACTGAACGACGATTTTACAATGTTGGAAAGATGGTTTTATTCTACACTTCAATGGTTTATATTTGAAGAAATGAATCCCCCTAGTCCTAGTCCTAATCCCCCTAGAGTGGGCGAGACAAAGAACAACGCTATTATATTATAATCATATATTTATACACGTTGTGCGCGCGCATCTTCCGACGCCATTGTGCCCATTGTGTGCAGGGTCCGTCTGGTACCTGCGTCTGCACGGTCGGGGGAAGTGCCCGGGTGATATCGTGCTGTTCCAGGTACCCCGAGGTACAACAGCTGTGCAGTTGTTATTCGCGGAATTTCCAAATAAATTCTAAGAAAGAACCTCCCTCCGATTATGGCCCGGTACATCAGTTGATTTTAAGCTCGACTTTGTTGGAATGTCGAGCTTAGCGCGGCTTGGGAAATAATCCTATGCAGGCTGTAAGCCTAGATATCACCAATATTACACTATTATCTGTGATTCTAATACAGGATTATGCTTCTTTTTTCTTTGTAAAACCAAACTACTGTCTGTGTGAGTGGTATATATATACATATGCTGATGCTAGCGCCTAAGCGCTATTTGTTATTCTTTATTTTGTCATCGCTTTGTATAAACTGTACATTATTAGATCTGTATTGGGTAAGGCGCGCGCGCCGTGGGGATAATTTTAAGAAAATGACCATTCATACTAAATTATCGTTTTTAAGTTTGTTTTAGTAAAGCGCACTTGAAGTAAAATGTCACTATACTGCGCTATATAAATGCTATGTTACTATTATTATCGGTGTCCAAAATAAGAACTATTCCGCAGCTTATCAAGGCTTGAGCGGTAGATTTAATTAGCTTAAATTTGAGCGAGGAATGTCGTACATAGCGAAGATGCGGACTAACTTTTATACCGGGCCTTTGAATGTGTTATTGTTTACGACCGTAAAGTTGGCAGGTATAAAACCCGTGCAATAAACGTGCGGATAACAAATATTGCTGCATATTTATGCCATTTTTCTATTTTGTAATGTTCATGTAAGCAGGGTGGTGTATACATGAAACTTCTATTATGTTTCTAGCAGTTTTACTGATGTTTTCTACACTATTTTTCCTTATTGATCAAATATATGGCATTTTGTCTATTTATGATATTTCGAAACTCAAGATAGAAATCACGTAGCAAAATGGAAATAGTTCAGAACTCACCGTTCCGAGAGCTCGGTGCTTCTGAAAAGGACAGCTTTTAAGTTTTGATGCTTTAGAAAACGTCTACTTTATAAGTTTAGATCGAAGATAAGCTAGCGGGTTTGAGGTGAGTTTGCACAAAAACGGCGTACAAATCATCCAAAAACGCAATGCAAATCATCCATAAAAATATGATTAAATATGACAAACCTGGACATGATACGGCTGCTAATTGAAAATAAATTTATTGACCTGCCTTAGCTTGGCTTCTTAGCCTAGGAAGTCATATTTGTTCAGCGCGCGCGAGGTGTTTTTTCACAGAAACGCCGCTCTAAAAATTATCCAATGATTATTATTAATAATAAAGCAGTCATTTTTTTAAAAATAATTTTTAATCCAATAAGGAATTTGAGTAAAAAATATTTAGACTTTTAAAAAATATATTCTTATAGATGAAAAAACACCGATTCTGAATATACTTACGTATTTCTATATTTTTTTACTCTCCGGATTAGTAAATTGTTCTTTAAAAACGATTTAAAAGCTTTACTATGTATACGCTCCATGATTGGTCGAACGAAATCTGGACGTCAAATGTACTCGGTGTTAAGTTAGTACAACGTAATAATTAAACATATCTTTCTGTTACCTGCGTACTTTGATAATAAGAGGGAGAAGTCGATACATAATAATAATATTTGGATGATTTCTATAGCGCCGTTTTTGTGCAAAATCACTTACAAGGGCGCTGTACATAGTTTTATATTGTGTGGTTAGGTATGTTGATCTGAGTTTTTGAGATGATTTTTTAGTGTCTTTTTAGTTGTATCGATTGTTTTAACTTATATCGTAGTATCTAGTGAGAATTTTTGTAAAATTGAAGCTATTCCATAATATAACGCATCACAAAATATTAGCTCGACTGCGATTAAAATCACCTACATGCCAATTTAACGGTTTTGTAAAAATGTGTAAGTAGAAACTCATTTAAATTTACGTAAAAGTAATGACAATAGCCCCGCTGGCGAGAGCCCGCCGTACTGCCGCGGCGTGAGCTACGTAGGCACACAAATGGATACCGTGTAGACTTCAGTGTACGTGCTTTGTCTGGCGATGTTTAGACGAGAATCACAAATTTTTAAGTTTACAATCAATTTCAGTATGAAATTTTGATATAAAAAAATCCTTATTTCAGTTAGTCAGTGAACATTGATAACGAAATGTACTGGAATGAAATGTTACTAAAGAATAAAAAAATATCTCTATACCAAATGCACTAACCACAGGACGTTCAGCGCACATATGACATCACGCACCCTCTCGCTTCTTACCGCTCGGATTGCGATCGTTTTGCCGGGGTAAAAAATATTCAAACTTGGGGAATTTATTTAACCATGAAAACGAACTTTAAAAAAAATACATTATCTCAGTTTAAATGTGGATGTTGGTATATTTTTTTAAATTGACTCAAATTCCTTATTATGTACAAACAGGTACTTACCTGGCAGGTCACTTCATATAAACACAGAAGTTTTTATTAAAAACTACGACTTTGCACGCATGGGATTATTTTATCGATTTTGCATGCAGATTGTGGCTTTGGCTATTCTTTTCCTCCTTTTCTTTATGTTCATTTATTTGTGACTGTAACTCTTGTATCTCCTCAGTCGTCAGTTCCTGGGTGTGCTCCTCGACGAGTTCGTTCACGTCTCTCTCTTCCACCTCTAGACCCGTGGATTTCCCCAGAGACACAATCTCCTCCTCTACTGACATACCGGGTTTCAATTCTTCGTAGATCCTTTCAGCTACAGCTTCAGGCCACAGCTTTTTCCGCTACCGGCCGACCTGCTGAACCGAACTCGTATCTCGAATTTCGCTCGTAACTCAAAGCAAAAAATCACTCGTATCGGCTCGTATCTCGAAAAACTCGTATGTTGGGGCACTCGTATGTCGAAGTACCACTGTATATGTATACATAGGTTTATATGTGCATTGTTTTATACGCAATTCGAATCAAGTTTAGTTGATCTTGGAATAAAATGCATAACAAAACACGTATCACTAGTAAATGCACATAGAATGACATCAGTAGTTGCATTATTTAAATTTAAAGCACAAAGTAGCCGGGACAAAGAGAATCTTACGTCATGATAAGGTTCACCACCGGTGTATTCACTTTAACTCGTGTCCAATTAGAGCTTCTCAAACTGGTATTGTGTATAATCGATTGAATTGCCAACGTATTTCCCCCGTGATTTTCAATTGAATAATAGAATAGTAGTATTTTAGGTGTCGTCATCCGTAGTGACAAATCTGCAATTACGTAATAATAATTCTTCAATATTTTTTAATTATTCCACTATAAAAATGTTCATCCTAGACTTGTAAAAACTATGTTAGTAGGAGTCGCATATTAAAATAAAAAAATGGTATATTTATCCAAGAAACTATCTAAATTGCAATTTGATTCAGGTAGAATCTTGCATACAAAGATGGGGCCAAAAAATATGCGTTAAAAATGTAGATAATGTAATTAGTTCTTAGTCGAAGTTTAAGTATGATACAGTTAAAAAAAGTTTCGAAGTTGATAATAATAATTTATTTGTATAGCGCCGTTTTTGTGAAAAATCACCTCAAAAGCGCTGTTCAATTTATTACGAATTCCTAGTCTCTAATAATTATTCAAAAACAGATACAGAAAAACATACTTACCTGCCTGGTCGAATAGCTCAATGATCGGAGTAATGCAGGGGTCCCTGGTTCTGTTCCAGGATGCAACCGAATTTCTGTGCTTCTGTTTCAAGTTTTTTGTTTGATTTTTAAATATTGTAATTCTTCGATGAAGTTCAAAATTATGGAAATCATTAATTTTCCTCGGAAATAGCGCTTTTGAGATGTTTTCGATTACATCGTCATCTTCAGATTACTAATATAAAGAAGAAATGGTACAGTGAATGAGATCCCTGAAGTATATGTGGTAATCATTTAGGGCTAGGAAAGCAGAGGGATGATTAGATGGTTTGGACATTTATAACGAAAGGACGGTGAGTGAAGTGTCAATATAATATATAACGCGAAAGTGAACGGTAGAACAAGTCAAGGATGCCGAAATGTACATGACTAGTGGATCAAATACTTGTCAGTCTTGTAACAAGGGTCAGAATAACAGAAGAGTACTTTTACGAGACGATGTTTAAATGTGAATGAAACGAGAAGTTTGTGCCAAAACACAGTTTTTTGGCGGTCTATCCATTCTGCTTACCCCTGCGGAGAAAAGCGTAGTGGTTAGGTATTTAGCAAGTAACCGAAAAATTGCAACCACCGACCCATCAATCTGTGATCTGTGACAAGCACTTTTTTTAATTCGGATATCGCACAAACAAATGATTTGTTTTTTAAAAAATTACTTGAATTTCTTTTCGATGTGGCTAAATATACCTACAAAATGGCATACTTAGCGATTGACCATGCAAGAAGAAAAATGAAAATTGCTAATTTATTAAGAATCTCATCAAATTATTGGTAATCCTGTTTAAAATGGGACTGTAAGCCGTTTCCTGATAAACTTTGAGTAAATTCGTAATAATATCGGAACACGTGTTCATGCACCTGCGTTTGTCTTGATAATATACAAATTTACAAAGATGATATCCTAAACAAGACCGTACCATTCAAAAACACAGCAAATCTCAGGCAAAAATACATGTTACGAATTCCGATTTGTAAAAAAACTTTGGGTCAGCAAAATTACAAATACTTAGGAACAAATTTCTTCAATAAATTGCCAGAAAATATAAGATCACTAAATGGTAGTTTCAAAGAATTCAAAACACAATTAAAAAAATAACTGAAAATCTAAACTAAATAAAAAAAACGTAAATAAATAAAAGAAAAACATAAACAAAAATTTAAAAAATAAAATAAAAATCTAAGAAACTAAACAAATAATACCTCATCCCATACACACAAGCAATTGCTTATTATGAGAGAACATTGAAAAATAATAAATATTAATCATATCATAATATATTTTATCTTATTACTAGTATATATTATGTATATCACAAAAAAAAAATGTAATGCCGAAATGCGAAAATTTTTATAATAATAATAATCGTTTATTCCAGAATGTATGCCAGGGTAGAGCAATGCAATACATTCCATATTTTGAAATAACAAATAACAATGCATAGATGATACAAAAAAGAAGAAAGTCAAACACAAAAATTTATGCGAGCAGCCGTTTATGGAGAATATTCGATATTTGTGTATTTTATTTTATTTGGTTTTACCCAGCCGGGCTTTTACACGCATTGTAAAACAGAATATATCTAGTAAACTATCGAAAATTATACAAAAAAAAATTAAGCTGATGAACATAAAATAATATTAGTATAACATGTAACAGTAACATAAAATATTATAGAAACTAGAACAATATTACATATATGATAAGACAAATCACTAAAACCACATTACCAACGCTACTCTAATTTGTAGGATTCAACAAAGTGCTGGTATAGATTACGCTTAATTCTATAAGCGGAGTCAATAAATATATCAATAGTACCCCCTTACTTGTTGCCCAGATCATGATCCTATTGTTCAGTGAGTGTGTCTGATAGTTGGTTGTGTATGTACATGAACACGGGTTCTGACATCGTGACAATACATTGGTATTTTTCTATAAAAAATATCAGGAAACCTATCAATTCCTTCGTTAAGGGCCCGCAATCCCATTTATAAAGATATTTTAAATTAGCAATATATAGGTTTTTCCAATAAGAGGTGTTATTTTGAATATTAATTAAGGAATTAATGATTTTTTATGGCCGGAATTGGATGGTATTGATCTGGACAACGTTTACTTTCAACAAGACGGCGCTACGTGCCACACAAACAACGAAACCATTGATCTTTTGCGGGAAAAGTTTACGGACCGTGTTATCTCTCGAAGAGGTGATCACAATTGGCCACCGAAATCTTGTGATTTAACACCTTGCGACTTCTTCCTTTGGGGCCACGTGAAAGAGAAGATCTACGCCAACAGTCCAGCGTCGATTCAAGACCTCAAAGATGGAATTCGTGAGGCTATCGAGGACATAAGGCAGCCACAGCAGCGATTTGGTTATGGAAAATTTCATGAAAAGTTTACGGACTGTAGGCGTGGTCGTGGTGGTCATTCGACTGATGTTATTTTTCACTATTAACGGCATACCTTCCTCTTTATAATGAAATAAACATTCGATCATTTATATTAAAAAATGGCATTTTTCTTTGAATATCAAAATAACACCTCTTATTGGAAAACCCTGTATTTTATCAGTAAGTTTTCTACGTTTGTGTGAATCTGTCATTGTTTTTACTGTATTGTGCTTGACGTACGAGTATCTTGTCGTGGTTTGTTGGTCGATTGGTGGTCAGTTGGTAGTCGTTTGGTGGTTGTTAAAAGATGTGTCACTGTCACACTGCTGTGTTGCGGCAGTGTAGTGCGGTGTTTTGGGAAGCCGATGACCCGGGCCGGGTCGACGCGCGACTGCCGCCCGCCTGTCACAGCCCAGAGGCGATATGGTAATTGACTAATGGCTGATGTCGCACACAAAGGGATCTGTCACGTCTCTTGCGTGTGGGCATCGGAATACTTCCATCTCCGCAGATGGGTTCATTAATTCATACATTGTACGCATAAGCCATCAACACTGATTGAATATCCATCGTCGTCGCTCGGCAAGGGAAGCCTGAGAAGATTGAACGATATAATCCTAGGATGGCACGTGTGTCAAAGAATATGTCTAATTCTTTTAAAAGTCTTGCGTATCAGATATGTAATTTGTTAATATATATACGCCTCTAGGTACACCTACATCTTGTTTACACGCATGCAATACGACTTCAATAAAGGTTGAGAAGTTCACCGCACGTAATAGTAGAAGGCAAAGTCCACGACATACGGTCCGCGAATTGAACCACCATTAGAAAAAATATTATTAAACAAAATTTGACCTGTTTTTTCTATGTAGGTAATCATATTTACCGTTTTAAAGGTAAACTTGACATTATTCATAAGCTGCTCATTCATAGATAGCGCTAATTTCATTATTTGTGAAGAAAGTTGTGCTTCAAAATATTGTTTATTTGCGCCTGTACTTACGGTGAATAAATAGTTTTGTCGGGATAAAAACACAATTCTTTCAAGAACGCCATACAATCATCGATATAATATTGTATTTGTATGCTTTTCTTAGAATGGAGTTTTTATACGGACGAAACTATTTATTCGTATTGTGCCTGTACCGTCGCAAATAAATAATAAATCTTAATATTTTTAAGCACAACATAGCAGAAAGTGTTCTTACCTTTTTTATGTGAATACCGCACTAGCGTTCCAAATTTTTCTAAACTGTCTGGATACAGTGAGACTGCTATCCCCAATTGGGGTAAGTCGTGAGGTTGAAGATAGCGGGGAGGGGAAGGAGATGGGGAATGGGAATGTGGGAGGAAGTACCTGGCTATTTAGACCTGGTCACCAAACACGGCTAAAGCCATTTCAAGCAACGTTTCAATTCTGAATGGTGGTCTTTCACCATTGCTATACTGAGAGAATCTTCCACTCTTGGAGTCAGAGGGACTGCGGAATCATTTATGGGTATATTGTAAGGCTGAAGAAAGAGGGGAGAGGAAGGAGATGGGGTACAGTCTATCTCCCCTCTATAGAATATGGTTGGAAGTAAAATCTGGTCGCTAAAAACGGCTGATGCTGACCAAGCAACGTTTGCCATGCTTGCTATAAATCATCTTTCTATTCGTCCTATTGCATGATATCTGTATTCCCTTCTTCCCGGAACGTCCCCGACTCTTCAGACCACCTACTACGATTCTTATAATCGCTATGCGCAATTCTGCCATTTTTCCCATTTCGTTTCTGGCAAGCTCTCAAATTCCCTCCGTTGCCAAGTCACCGCTAAGATCACAGCCGGGATTGCATGAGCGAAATTAATTTTATTCGCGGCATTTAGCATTGGATTCCCCGTTTTGTTCACATTGCAGTGGAAGGATAGAACACGATGTCACGACTTGCTTTAATAACCATTTCCGTTCTTCTCTCTAGCCCGCGCTGTAAGGGGCTGGAAGATAACTGGGACTGAATAATGATTAATTTACGATGCTATTCCACCTTTAAAAACCTTCAATAAACTATTTTTTATTAATTAATTCATTGATTAAAACGAGCCTTATGGGTAAACGTAACGTACGTTATAATCTAAGCGTTCATAGATATATAAAGGCATACAATTACAATATTGTATCGGTGATAACGGACAACACTATTTATTCATATTTATATAGCGTATGTACGGGCGCAAATAATAATTCGTTCTAATATTTCAAAGCATAACTTGCAAAAGTGTATTTTCATAAAGTTGTTTAATTAACGTCATCTATGAACGCGTATGTATATTCTTGGTATACCTTATATCGTAGATAATATGCATTAAAATCGCTTGACAAACGGAGTCTAGAAACGTTCGATTTCAAGTACAAAACTGTTCTTTTATTTATTTTGTAAATAATTTTACAAGAAAGCAAAAAAGTTAATCAAGTGAAACTGTCACAGATAATCTTAGCTATAATACTGTATTTTTTTTAAGTTGTTTCCGTTATGCGTTCATACATTTCTATTAAAAAAAAAATTTTTTAGTAGTTTATATATTTTTTTTTATTGAGCAATTTATTTTTTTATTTGTATTTTACTCAAGCGAAAAGATAGGAAAACCTTCAATTTATTTAAAGCATATTTTTTGGTATTCATAATGTACACCAATTTGTTATAAAGATTAATCAAAATAGTGATTGGCATTAAGCTTCACCTTTATCAACCGTGCCACATTTCATCAACAGCGGCCATCTTTATCTCAGTGTTTTGGCATTACACGGGAAGGTGATGGAGTTTACCTCCCCGCACCTTTTGTCTTAATCGACACAACATCTATTTATATTATATTATATCTACTACTGATGGATGTCTACTTAGATAATTCTCGTGGGCAGATGATGAAATACTTAATTACGAATCACCGGCAGCAGGTAGGGAGGGTATAGATAAGGAGGAGCTCAGGTGTGGAAGCCGTGAAGTCATCGCTAATTGGGTGGAGCATTCATTCTGCTCGGTACACCGCTCTACCACTGACTCACCTGTCATTAACCTCTGCAAGGGCTCGATGCCTTAAGCTAGCTGCTCGTCGGTATTGTCACTAACTTCATGTCTGTCTCGACAACTTTTTAAGAACACAGTATACAATACACTGATAGACTTGTTGCTTATTGCTTTAGGCTTGCGTTTTGATAACATCTACTTCAAGGATGAAATTTTATTATCGCTGGTTTACGATATTCAACGAGGTCTAGGATTGTTGATTATTTTAACACGTGTAGTAGGTAATGGCACGTAATCAATTTAATTGTTGCTAATTGTTTACTTTTTGATAAGGACTACTTCAAGGATGGATTTTAATTATCGCTCATTTGCAATTAGCTGTGGTGTTGTTGATTATTTTTAGCACTTGTAGGTTTGTTCTGTAGAATGTTTCTATGATTTTTTCTGTGCCTTTATACCGGTAAACAAATTGCATTAATATTACTGCTACAAGCAGACCTGTCACGTGCTTTATTGTTAGGTCAATTTTGTCAACTTATTTCGAGACATTTTGCTTTAGTTTCTACTTTGTAAATTGCCTTTGAATAAATGTTAATAACAAATTAATTTTACTATCTAAATTGCCTACTCGGTTGAAATCGACTATGTGAATGTAATATTTCTAATCAAATATCGCTTTTGTGTATTCCAAAGGTTAAAAAGAAACATGCACCTACACTGTTATGTGGGACGTTGTTGTATAAAGGGTTTATTAAAACCTAAATTAATTGATTTCCGATAATAACGTACATTTTGTTAATTGTTGCACTGTCGACAGACTGGCATCTGGTATCTTGATAACGCCCATCTGTCAGAGTTCGTCGCGTGTTATTATCATTTTAGAATTTCCGACGCCTGACGTCATGAGGAATACAAATTTGTATAATTTTCCGTTGCATTATTGAAAAGGTGACCCCGTGTGTTCTACTTTATTATTTTCGCGCTAATCTGGGGTACACCAAGAAAGTCCGTAGATGTTAATTCAAACATACATATTATCTTCTGAACTTGTCACCTTATTGTTTGATATGATTTTCGTAGACCGGTAAGCTTTTTCGTCTCTTAGCGTTACTTGGCGAGGCCGATTAAGATTGTTTAATTTCTCTCGGTTTAGTCGCATATTTATTTCTCTGCTTGTTATATTTTGGTTTGTGGTAGAGGTAAGACCTACAATATTGCACAAGCAACATTTATTGCTTTTTAGGGTAAACTTAAAGTCATTGATAAGGTGCTCGTACATAGATGGCGTTAATTGAATTATTTTAGGAAAAAACACTTTTTGCAAGTTATGCTTTAAAATATGAATTATTTGTTTGCGCCCGTACATATGCAATATGAATAGATAGTTTTGGTATGCAAACTGAGTTCTTTCAAGAAAGGCATACAAATACAATATTGTATCGGTGATTCAATCTAATTCTGTATATGTATTGTACACCCTTCATGAAAGAATTGATTTTGTATACGGACAGTATACAAGTATACCCCTTCATGGTGGATGTTAGGGGAGTTAAAATATTTTTAAATTTCGGAAATACTGATTACACGGAAATACTGATTATACGGAAATGTTTGCCTTTTTGTTAAAAAAATGCGTATTTGCAGCTCGTTCTAGAGGATGAGGTACTCTCAGTATCGCTTTGGTGAGCGAACATAATGACCAACTCTGAATAATCACCCCTCTCAACCTTCATATCCTTTCCCTCCTTGCTTCTTGGAGGGAGAAAACTTCGTTATCTCCAACAATCATTATAGAGACAGTACGGACACCATCGTGGTGTCACAATAAAAAACATATTTGATTTATGGAACGGTTAGTTGTTTTTAATTTGGATCCAATTATTACATTTATTCACTCTCGGAACACGGCGACGCACAGTGGGCTTAAAATCGCTTTTCATAGACATAGAGACTTGAATTTTCAAGGGTCTTTTTTTGGCTAGAAATGGATTCTGCTGATCATTACTATGCTATAAAATTTCGTATGAAGCAATTGTGTGTACAAATGGAGGAGTTATCATTTTTTTTATGAAAAATTAAAAATGAGGCTTTCTCTGGAATCATAAGGTTGGCCATTATATTATACTAGCATAGTTATGATCCGCAGAATCCATTTCTAGCCAAAAAAAAATACCCTTGAAAATTCAAGTCTCTATGTCTATGAAAGGCGATTTTCAGCCCACTGTGCGACGGTCGAGACAGTCGCCCAGACGATTGAAAATATCCAGTCACCCGGAGCACCCGTGATGTGACCAATGTGACCGCTGCTGTAAGCATCACCATTTCGCCGATAGCACCGGTCAGTCCAGTCATACATTCACTAAACATATTTATTATTATGATAGGTACACAAGATAATAATATAATATTATTAATTAAAGCTGCTGGAACGAATATCGACAGTGCCAGTTGGCGGTGTTTTGTGTCTGTATTTGTTTGTCTTATCGTCACGCTGGGCGAGTTCATCTACCCCAGAGCTTCTCAAATTTATTTGGGCTCATTTCGCCGCCTTTTTTTCAAAGATATTATTTTCAGATTCCCCCTTTCCCCTTTCCTCACCCTCCGATAATTTTATTGCTTATTTTCGGTATTAATAACATTGACAATGAGCGAATCCAGTGGCAGACTTCCCACGTGGAATGTGTGAAGTCAGGTCGGTGACTGAGTTGGCAGATGCGTCGAATTCCCACTTATACCATTTATACTCGGCTGAATGAATTGCACAAACATCTTCCGCTTATAATAGTGGTAGGAGATTTTTTTAATATTCGTAACTCGGGATTGTTTTTCTTTCTTTTCAATGAAAAAAAGTGCCACTAATTGTGAATCCCACTACCAACTATTATTTACATAGACCGCTTCTAAATTATTAAATCTGTAATTGACAGCCCTGAATTATTGGCACTAATTTATATGAAGCCAGACAAACTCGAAGCAAAGACTACTGTTAAATGTAACAATAACCTCAATACTTACTAACTACTCTATTTACTCACCAATTTTAAGAATTCATCACCTTGCAAATAAACGCCGTGAACTTAGGGGGTTTTTCACTATCTCTGATTATGTTCTGACCAAGCACTAATCCGCGGATTAGTCATTTTTTCGTTTTCACTATATCTGAATAACGCTAACGCTCGGGTTAAAGTTAGATTTGACTAATCAGTGCTCGAACTTCACGTTAGGCGCTATTCCTCGAATCAAAGATGGCGTCAAAACATTCCGAGTTTAACAGCTGAGAAGTGAGTCGAATTTTGTAGAATGAATTTGAATGCTTGTATGATCCATCCTGAATTATTTGATTGTGTTCAAAATAAGAAACAATGTATTAATTCGACACGAATCTATCTAAAATGACCTGATAATCAACATAACATAACCAAAAAAATGCACACTTCGCGGTGTGCGGACTGTGACGCATGACAGCCGTGGCAGTAGATGGAGAAACAGCAAACATTTTGCGATGTTGCCAGACTATTTCGAGTGTTATCTATCCGGCAGCTCGAAACAATGGTGAAACGGTCGCCGTTGAATAACGAAGTTCCTACGAGTGCATCGCATACTCACTCCTCTTTAGTTTAATTTGTTTTAACACCCATATTAATGACTGTATGCATGAACGAACATACTTGTTTTATATATTATACTTTGATTTATTTTCCATTTCAGGTCCTATTAATGAAACTCGATAATACCACGATGTCGGAACACGTGTTCTTAAAAATCATATTTTCGCATTTCGTCGTTGTATAGGCCAGCACCAAGCAAGTGCACGTGCACGTGTTCCGATATATTAAGATTTTACTAAAAGTTTATCAGGAAACGGACTGCAATCCCGTTTATAACCGGAATAATTTTTTCTCCGGGTGAGGCCAGCACTACCGCCTAGCGAGCGCCCTTGGATCTCTCAAGCACACCTAGGTCTCAAAGGAGCCAATATCCCTCACTTTGAGAATCATCGCACCACCCTACAACTCCTGTACCTCCTGAGATTAGCCCAGATATATCAGACACTATCTTTCCAATCAATCTCCTTAATTTTTTGCACAGTCTGTTTCATTTATTCGTGAAACAGCACATCCCCCTGGGATCTCTCAAGCACACCTAGGTCTCCTAGGCAACAATATCCCTCACTTTGAGAATCATCGCACCACCCTACAACTGTACACCCTACACCCTATCTCCTTAATTTTTTGCACAGTCTGTTTCATTTATTCGTGAAACAGCACATCCCCCTGGGATCTCTCAAGCACACCTAGGTCTCCTAGGCAACAATATCCCTCACTTTGAGAATCATCGCACCACCCTACAACTGTACACCCTACACCCTATCTCCTTAATTTTTTGCACAGTCTGTTTCATTTATTCGTGAAACAGCACATCCCCCTGGGATCTCTCAAGCACACCTAGGTCTCCTAGGCAACAATATCCCTCACTTTGAGAATCATCGCACCACCCTACAACTGTACACCCTACACCCTATCTCCTTCATTTTTTGCACACTCTGTTTCATTTATTCGTGAAACAGCACATCCCCCTGGGATCTCTCAAGCACACCTAGGTCTCCTAGGCAACAATATCCCTCACTTTGAGAATCATCGCACCACCCTACAACTGTACACCCTACACCCTATCTCCTTCATTTTTTGCACACTCTGTTTCATTTATTCGTGAAACAGCACACCCCCCTTGGATCTCTCAAGCACACCTAGGTCTCCTAGGCAACAATATCCCTCACTTTGAGAATCATCGCACCACCCTACAACTCCTGTACCTTCTGTGATTAGCCCAGATATATCAGAACTATCTTTCCAATCAATCTCCTTCATTTTTTGCACACTCTGTTTCATTTATTCGTGAGACAGCACATCCCCCTTGGATCTCTCAAGCACACCTAGGTCTCCTAGGCAACAATATCCCTCACTCTGAGAATCATCGCACCACCCTACAACTCCTGTACCTTCTGTGATTAGCCCAGCTATATCAGAACTATCTTTCCAATCAATCTCCTTCATTTTTTGCACACTCTGTTTCATTTATTCGTGAAACAGCACATCCCCCTTGGATCTCTCAAGCACACTTAGGTCTCCTAGGCAACAATATCCCTCACTTTGAGAATCATCGCACCACCCTACAACTCCTGTACCTTCTGAGATTAGCCCAGATATATCAGACACCATCTTTCCAATCAATCTCCTTCATTTTTTGCACACTCTGTTTAATTTGTTCGTGAAACAGCACATTTTCTTAGTTCCCATATTATTAATTGCCGTACGTAGCTACTAGCTATCTACCTTGATTAAGTAATTATTTAGTGTTCCGTGTCTTCAGTTTCCTATTATTGTTTATACACAAGATTGTGGTTGTATTAGTGCCTTGTCAGTCATCATTGTCTTTCTGTGATTAGATTTAACGGACCATCCTAAACCCGAAATGGCCGTCTGAAAACTGGAGAGGTGCTTTGGCCCCACGGAGATAGTCTCAATCTCAATGCATAGTTAATATTTTTATGTTACTACATACTTCAATAGAAATTATAAAAACATAGATTTAATATTTTTATGTTACTACATACTTCAATAGAAATTATAAAAACATAGATTTAATATTTTTATGTTACTACATACTTCAATAGAAATTATAAAAACATAGATTTAATATTTTTATGTTACTACATACTTCAATAGAAATTATAAAAAACATAGATTCAATATTTTTATGTTACTACATACTTCAATAGAAATTATAAAAACATAGATTTAATATTTTTACGTTACTACATACTTCAATAGAAATTATAAAAACATAGATTTAATTATTGATAAAAATTTAAATTGGAACAATCACATTACTATATTAAGAAACAAAATAAGAAGGCTAGCCTACATTTTCAAAAAATGTAAAAAACATATATGACAAGTTTTATTTTTTTAAATTTATTTATTTTTATTTAAGTACATAAAACAGGCATGGTGCCCAAAAATTTACATACATGGATGTTTAAATACATAATAATAACAAAAATAGTAACAAAATGAATAAGCTAAATATGCAGAAGTTAATAACAAATAAGAATGGGTAAAAGGTAAGAAGCAACATTGTACCTACCTAATCAATGTCTCACCAGTACAGGTGTGACATTGATTAGGTAGGTACAATGTTGCTTCTCTTTAAATAAAGGGCTTCATCACAATATCAGCTTAATATGATTAAAGGTAATACGTTTTTTTTGAAGTGTTTAAATTGGTCATTAAAAATGTCTATTTCATTATTAGAGCCATGTATAATGTTATAATTTCTTAATGTTCGCGGTACAGGGGAAAAATATCCTGTATTTGTGTGGTAGGCTTTAATATAAAAAATGTCTTTCATCCTCCTTGTTGATTTTCTTGATGGTATATTGATGTTAATTTGGGATAAAATGTTTGATGTATCAACTGATGCATGTATAATTTTGTGTAGAAGCAATACGTTAGAGAGTTACACTAAAAACTGTATATTATGCTCTTGTTCAATCAATGCTTTCATATAATGTTGTCTGTTGTGGTTCTTGTAACAAGACTACCCTAGAGCCTTTGAAGCTCTGTTATAATACAATCGATACAATCCTTATTTACTTACTGCGCATGTACTTATTTACTTCTCAAATAAATTTTTGTTATTATTATTTTACTTATTATTTTATTTTTTTTATATTTTCCGATTTTATGTCCGGGTTAAATTTTTCCCATAGGAAAAACTAAACCCTTCCACACACTTTTCCACAAATAATCATCTAGTCAATCAACATTATGCAAGTGCAATATATAAGCAAAATAAATACAAAACAATACAAGAACAACACGTCAACTTACCAGAGATCAAATTGGAAAATAATTCACCGACTCCAGATATTTACATATCAGAGGGTTCGGCTCGGTAGAACTCCTAACAGGGCCTATAAATCCTGCTGATCCCTCAATATAAATATTTAAAAAATCTTTCGTTATCCTACATGTATTTTAAATGACTGATTTTTGCATTTTTACATATAAATTTTTTTGATAGATCTAATATGCCTAAATTTTTAATGAGAGAGCTAGGTATAATGCCAGTAGCCGAAATAACGAATGGTAATATTTTTATAGTCTGAGAATGCCAAATTATTTTTATCTCATTTCCTAAATCTGTGTATTTCTTATTGTTATTTTTTTTTGTATAACTTTCGATTTTATGTCCGGGTTAAATCTTCCCCATAGGAAAAACTAAACCCATCCACACACTTTTCCACAAATGATCATCTAGTCAATCAACATTATGCAAGTGCATTGTATAAGTAAAATAAATACAAAACAATACAAGAACAACACGTCAACTCACCAGAGATCAAATGGGAAAATAATTCACCGACTCCAGATATTTTCATATCAGAGGGTTCGGCTCGGTAGAACTCCTAACAGAATAACTAACTCACTTCAATGGAAAGGCAGGTACGCACAATATTCCGAGATAAAATTAAGATAATTTTCACAAAATACACGTGTTTTTAAATATATGTACATAGTTGCGGTTGACATTTATTTTTACTGTATACACATTTCAGTCCTTGGCAATAAAAATGTTATAAACTTTATTTTTATTTTATGTCTGAACTTGCAGACGAGTAGAGTAGAGTAGTAGTAGGTACTACAAATTATTTACCTTGAAATGTACGTTGTTTTTACATTTTAAATTAATATTCACTCGCGTTCGTTTCGTTTATAAAAATCGTTTATAATTTACTTATTTTTTCATTACTTATTATTATATATTACACTTACTTATTTTATTTTACTTATTATTTATTTTTTTGCTTCCGATTTTGTTGTCCGGGTTAAATCTTCCCCATAGGAAAAACTAAACCCTTCCACTCACTTTTCCACAAATGATCAGCTAGTCAATCAACACTATGCAAGTGCATTATATAAGTAAAATAAATACAAAACAATACAAGAACAACAACACGTCAACTCACCAGAGATCAAATGGGAAAAAAAAATTCACCGACTCCAGATATTTTCATATCAGAGGGTTCGGCTCGGTAGAACTTCTAACAGGGCCTATAAATCCTACTGATCCCTCAACATAAATATTTAAAAAATCTTTCGTTATCCTACATGTATTCAAAATGACCGACTTTTGCATCTTTATATATAAATTTTTTGATAGATCTAATACGCCTAAATTTTTAATGAGAGAGCTAGGTATAATGCCAGTAGCCGAAATAACGAATGGTAATATTTTTATAGTCTGAGAATGCCAAATTCTTTTTATTTCGTTTCCTAAATCTGTGTATTTTCTTATTTTTTCATTAACAGATTTTTGAATGTTACAGGAATTTGGAATAGCGACATCAATGCTATAAGTTATTTTTTTAATTTTGTCATGTAAATCTATATCGGGTCTATTATGACTAATCGTTCGGTCTGTTAGTATAGTTTTATCATAATATATTTTATAAAATTCGTTTCCTAAAAATGAATTTGGTTCGTATTCATAATATGGTACTATATTACGGCAGTCAATCAAGTTATGTTTAATTACCAAATTTTGGTGAATTATTTTTAAAACTTGATTGTGCCTAAATGTATACTCGGACGGTGCTAATATAGAACATCCCGATATAATATGTTCTATAGTTTCCGGAAAAGCCAAACATTTTCTACACAAATCATCAATTTGATTTGTATCTTTGATTATATGCTTTCTATAATTTTTAGTATTAATGACTATCCTGAATGGCAAGCATAAATCCTTCTATTTCTGCGCTCAACTCTCCAATACTCAACCATTTGTTTGACGAAAATTTGTCAACATACGTTTGGTTGAGATAATTGAAGTGTTTTGCGTGTAAAATTTTATTTGACCAGGAATCTAATAATTCCTGGTTGGGATTTATAAAAATGTTGGCATTCTCATCGTATAAATTTAAAGGTGTAATATTTCTATCTGCCTTGCAAATTATTTTGTGCATTTCTGAGCTATGAGCTTTCCTGTGGAAAAAAAGTTCTTAGCATTTCTACCTGATTATGTTTCAAAGAAGTTATTTTGACTATACCTCTACCTCCTAAATTTCTAGGTAAATTAACTCGTTCTATAGCTGAATTTGGATGATGGCAATTAAACTTTGTTAGCGTAGTTCTAATTAATCTTTCTAAGTTATCTAAATCTGTATTAGACCATTTAATTATGCCAAATGAGTACGTTAATAGAGGTATTGCCCAAGTATTTATTGCTTTTACTAAATTTTTAGCAGATAGATTGCATTTTAAAATTTTCCTGATCCTAGTTTGAAATTTAATCCTAATATCATTTTTAATACTAGTATGGTCTAATCTATTTGATTGTGGGTATCCTAAATACTTATAAACCTCATCCCTTTTCATACTAGTAATTTGGAAATTTCTAAATATACTCTCGTCCCCATTAACAATTTTGCCTTTCTCTATATGGATCGTTCTACATTTATCTAAACCAAAAGTCATTTTGATATCATCTGGAAAGTTTTTAACTACCTCGATCATTTTCTCTAAATTTTGTTCAGAATTCGAAAATAATTTTATATCATTAATTAAATACTTATTAATATCTACTTATTATTATTACTATCTACTTCATTCTCGTATTATTATTTACTTTAATTATTATCTAGCTAATTTATTTACTTACTATTTATTATTGTTATTTTTAATATTATTTACTTACCTATCGGTTATTATTTACCTATTTTTATTTAGTTATTTTATTTTTTCTTATAATTTATTATTCACACTATCCATGTTGTAATTGTTAGTATGGTTGCCCTATGCTTGTGTCTGATAAGCCAGCACAGGTACCTTGTACTTTAGTTAACAGAAGAATATTATTGTTGCCGACTCACTATAAACGTACTGCCCAATGCTTCTTTTGTTGACATTTTTGTTTTATTTTTCGTAGATTTGTTACTAAAATTTTGTTTATTTTTGTCTACCGGTCTCGAAACAACTGTGTCATTAACTTTTCTTTTTTGGGCTTAAATTTAATGTTATTATTATATTAAGTTTACATATATGATTTTTTTTAAATGATGTAATTGTAAAGCTGCACATCTTGATACAGGAATGCCCTAGTGAGATGTGCAGAATATGTTTTTTATGTTAAAAACTTTTTTTTGAATAAATAAATAAATAAAAATAAATAGATATAGAATTGTTTATTCCATATCAACTGTGGTTTGGTAAAACCCTTCAAGCCACAAAATGGATACTACAGGTCACAACAATATTTACAAATTCGTAAAATGCATTTAAATTCCTAAAGTTCATATGAAAGTTTTGATTTGTTTTTTTTTTAATTTTGTTGTAAAATATGTATGCATTATAAAAGATTTGAGGATTGAGTAATTTCATCTACGGTTTTCTCGAAGTAACCTAAAAAAATCACATAAATTTGGTTTTTTAGTATTAAAAAAGCGTAAAGCCTGTGACAAACCACGCCAGAAGCGCGCTATTTTTTCGTGGCTTGGCCTTTTTCAGAACATCGCTCACCACACATTCCCATTGGTAGTGTATGGCGAGCGATATGCTGAAATATACCAAGCCATGATGATAATTTAGTCTAGATAATTTAGTCCTACCTTAATCAAGAAAAATGTCTTTTCTTTGTTTTGTACTATGAAGACTATTCTTTATGAAACCACTGAATAGTAACTTTCCCAAAAAATGTGGCATGATGGGTTTTACCAAAACAGAGTATACATATCTAAATGGAATGGATACGGATGATAGAAACAAAGTGATAAATGGAATGGAAGCAGGCAGACTACCGCCGAGCACGGACTTGCAGTAGCATGGGTGAACTAATTCACACTAATAGTGGTTTATGGCCCGTCTCCCTTATTTCTATTATCTACGGATTCCAACTTAATTAGGGTCAGTTAGTTTCCTAACGAGTAAGACGTTTTCGCCCTGTGCCTCGATTCTCAACGAAGTCATTCCACTCGAACAACGAGTGGTTCGAACCAATCGTTATTCGAGTGGAATGACTTTTGACGTTTGGCGTATGTAAGTATGTACCGTCGACGAGACTCGAGAATAAGAATTTCGCCCAATGTGTGTACTTTCGACGGCGATTGCGAGCATGGATTGGAGAATCGTTACTCTGATTCCGTGTGACCGGGCCAGTCTAGTTTTCCCAACGCCCAAACCAACCGTCCAATATTGGTGCAAAAAGACGAAATCAAAGCCATTCCGGCTCGAATGGATCGGGCCGCTTTTTATAAACGAAACGAACGCGAGTGAATATTAATTTAAAATGTAAAAACAACGTACATTTCAAGGTAAATAATTTGTAGTACCTACTACTACTCTACTCTACTCGTCTGCAAGTTCAGACATAAAATAAAAATAAAGTTTATAACATTTTTATTGCCAAGGACTGAAATGTGTATACAGTAAAAATAAATGTCAACCGCAACTATGTACATATATTTAAAAACACGTGTATTTTGTGAAAATTATCTTAATTTTATCTCGGAATATTGTGCGTACCTGCCTTTCCATTGAAGTGAGTTAGTTATTCTTCGGTTGGAATAAATATTTATAACTTCATGTTTAAGATAATAAAAGAACATTAGTAACGTGAGTTACTAATTTATTTATCTCTCTAGCTTAATCATTGGCTGCTCATTGGTCGAGTATTATTATCGTAAGTTTCTTACGTCACTTATTATTTGTGTACTAGCTCAGAACTCTGAAAAATCACGGGATAATCTGAATTCTTGACAAATGATATCCAATTTTTGTGACAAAGTTATCGTAGGTAAATACTGGATAATATATCGCTAGTCTGAATTCTTCACACAATCAGTTCCAATTTTGAAAATGAAACATAAATTCAAAGCAAATTTGAGTTCATTGAACCAGAGCTACGCAAACAGACACTACTGAAGTTTGTATTTTTGAATCTGTATTGTAATATCTCTTTCTGTTTTCTGCTCACAGTGATATTATTTTTGTTCATAATAATTGCAAGTTGTTACGTACCTAGTAACTAACTAGTCTTCCTCGGGCGTCCCTGACTTCTGCTACCATTCACATTTGCATCGTATATTATATACGTACCTAGTACATTCATAAATTTCGTAATAAATCACTAAATACAACATAATCTTCTAGAATTTTCTTATTTCCAATTTTTTTAAAGAAAGACACATCCCCGGATTACGAATAACCTGACTATATTTGAAAATCGCCTTAATCAATCAAATCATTGATTCTTTATATTACCATTGATATTTTATGTACCGGAAAGTGCACACCTTATTTTTATGTCTGTGATAAATTAATTTTATTAATGCAATTTTCATGGCGCCAATCAGATATGACACTCAAAGGAAGCTCTCTTCCTCAATTAGGGCTCCGTTGCCACTTCTCTTTCTGTTGCTGTTACTCGTCTCTATAAGAAAGACGAGTTTCAATGGAGCTATCAGCGGTATTGTACTTTATAACACACTCACACTGTGACAAGAACCGTGAATGAAGTGAGTTATAGATATAAATCGACTGTTAGTAATCTTGATGAACGTACAGATCTAAAGATTACGTTTTCTCAATGTTTAAGGCGACAAACAGGGGTTTGCTCGACGCTCACATTTTAATAATTTCTATTGAACGTATTACTAAAATCTCAATTGTTTCTAGAGGGATCCCCACGGATGCAATATATTTATATTTAAGGTTAATAAAAACAGGACCTTCTTTAAAATATTTTATGTAAAACGGTTTGAAAATTTTATAAACGTTTTTTAACTATAAAATTAGCGGTATGCACCAGATTTTATTTTTCAAAACGATGAATTAGTAACATCTCGAGGGATCCCTCTAGAAACATTTAAGATTTTAGTAATACGTTCATCAGAAATAATTTAAATAAACCCCACGGAAAGATCGATTTTTTAGGCCTGCTAGGGCAAAGTCGACCGTAGGTCCTTCCATTACGTCGAGCGTCGCGCCGAATATTGTTATTACACCACTTCATTACTTACGTCGTTAAGATACCCACATTATTTTAGATATTTGGTAGGGCAAATTCAACCACAGGTTTGTCCAATCCACCAGTGCCGCGCGTCACATACTTTTGTGCACGGCTGCTTCACTTACGTCGTTAAGATTCTGGCTTTATTTTAGGGTAATTTCTCGTCTTAAACATGACTTACTAATAGCCGCCAGTTGGAAACTAACTTACTACCAGTAGCTTTTTTCTCACGGCTGATGAAAATTTCCCACATTCAGTCAGTTTTGATTCACACAATGGAACCCCCTGTACCCGAGGGACCTGTCGAGACTTTTATTCCGATTTTCCAGGCCAAAGGAGTTATAATGACATGTTGAAACAAATTTATAAAATTTCCAGCTTATTTTATTTTCTGACCGTGACCGGTTTCAGCTTATTATAGCCATCTTCAGACTGGTTAATTTATTCATAAACTATGGTTTAAATACATAAAATTTGGGGAATGAGTGGGAATGGTCTACAATGATTTTATTGTAATTACATGGATTTTCCCATATTCGTTGCTATTTGGTGTTTCATAGTTTAATGATTAATTGTACCAGTCTGAACATGGCTGTAATCAGCTGAAACTGGTCACTGTTAAAAAATAAAATAAGTGGAAAAAGTTTTAAATTTGTTTCAATATATCATTACAATGGAATTCCACCACGAATTATCAGTATCAAACATAGAAATATCAAAGAAGGTATGTACTTATTTTATGACTCGATCCGTTTTTTTTTAAACATTGATAATGATGTAGGTGTAGATCGTTGATGTGTGGTCGATGATACATTAATAAAATAATGTACATAAAATAGGTAAATTAATGTACATTAACTCGTCGAACATAGGTCGGCAACGAGTAAAACTTCTTTTTCTATGAATAGAATAAATAAGAAAGGTCCTAGACGCGATCCTTGGGGGACACCGCTAGTAGCAGTAGATTTATAATAAATAAATTCATATAGTGTCCTCTGCGTGCAAATTCGTATCTTCTCCAAGCTCAAACTTTCCAATAAAATAATAAAAGTGTGTTTATGAAAGAAAACATACTTACCTGAAGTAATCTGTCAGGTAAGTATGTTTTCTGTATCTGTTTGTAAATAATACAATTATATAGAGCCCAGGACAGAACCCACATATCGTAATTTTACAGTGCCCTTGAGATGATTTCTCACAAAAATGGCTCTATACAAATAATCCAAATAATAATTAACAATACTGTAATTCCTACATTTCCTACTAAATTAATTCATAGAACCTAGGCGTCATAATTCTACAATGCCTACTACATTCAGGCATCGAACATAGATTTCATATTTTATCGATTCTCTAACAGTGTCACATTCCTGACACCCACATCTTATTGACAGTTTTTTTTAGTTGTTTGCCTTATTGATCTTGGTATTTCACTTATCCTACGTGCCTCTATAGGCATACCGCTGACAATTCCGTTGTAACCTCTCCCTCTTTCGCATAAAAGACACGTTTAAAAGATAGTGGGGTTCCAACGGCTCTCTTAGCGGCAGGACATTATCTGTGATCTCCCGGATTATCAGATCTAGTCTGTAATTGAATTCCTGGGCAGGGCGCTCCCTGCTGATTGAAAACGCCCCTGTTTGGTATTTGATGAAGACGAAAGATAATAAAATACTAATAAACGATAATTAGAATGTTTGGCTATCTTTTATAGCGCAGTTTTGGTGAAAACACGTTTACGGCCCATCACAAAGCTAAACCTATAAAATAGCTTACAACTGTTATGGTTAAAATTACATTAAACATGCTTAAGCCGGTTTCTTTTATCCGGGTTTTAACGAATGCCTGGGATGAATGGGATATGGAAGAGGAAGGTTGGTAAGTAGGTACCTGGCTATTCAGATATGGTCACCAATCACGGCTAAAGTCATTTCAAGCAACGTTTCGATTCTAAATGGTGATCTTTCACCACGGCTATACTAAAGGAATCTACCAAACTTTCATAGTTAACGAAAACTACACAGAATATACAAATTTACCCATTTATGTATACAGAAAATATGTATTATTATTGGCTTTAGTTACTGCGGGATTTGTACCTCGCTTTATCCCTAATAGAGTTAAATTGCTTTTTACGCACATAACAGCATTATGTGCATAATAGTTACAGCGCCCTGTAAACGGCGCTGTATAAATTATCCAAATATTGTGATTATTATTATATCGAAAACTAGTCGGCCTTTAAAAACGCGTTAAAAATAATAAGTTTCACATCATAGATAAATTCCACAAAAGCGGCGAGGAATTGACATCACCGTATTCAGAAATCACTCCATAATCCTAGACAGACTGTTCGAGCCACTGGCCACTGCTAGGAGATTATTATACCTGGCCTGTATTAGAAGAGGTGGCAGCAGGTAAGCGGGGAACCAAGGTCGCTGTGCTTTAGTCCGGTCCCCAAGCCTCAAGCGAACCACCCAACAATTCACCTGGCACCACATAAAAAAGAAAACAATAATCATAGCGACGGTTTTTTTAAGGTTTCTTTGACGGTTTTGTACCTTTTGCCATGTGTGTCAAACGACTGAAAGCTTGTGGATGATTCGTTTTGGGCGAGGGGTTTTTGACCGATGGATTCCCCCCCTCTTATTTCTTCTCTGCACCACACCTGATGAACTAAGCACATACATTCATTGAATGGTATTAGGGTGGGCCGTCAATGTATAGATATTGTTTTTTGTTTGTTTGTTTTTGAGATATTATGATTCTCGCAAGTGTCTAAAAAGTTACGTATAAGTATTTAGATTATTTTTTTTTGTTTCTACTTCAATATTGCTTTTGACCCTTATGGAGGATTGAACATGGAACAATTTTAGAATAATTTAGCGATAAATTCTCTAATCGCTGGCTATTATCAAAAGTCACAACTTTAAATTGTCATTCTAATGTATGTACTCAAAATAATTTTTAAGTTTGTGTTGGTTATGAAAGATGTTATTTATATTCATAGGGTATGGCCAATATTCTGACTAAGATTGGATTTTATGATCAATAATTCGATAATTTCAATGCAGGATTTTGAGACGTACATTACCAGTGCTACTGCCAGTAAGAAATACCTGCCACATGTGAATATTTTCCACATTACTTTAATCTTACCTTATCTCTCTTTGTGTTACATATTTTATATGTTCTCTTTGTATCTGTAGCGCGTTTTTATAATTATTATTACATTGTATGTAAAAGCCCTCTGGGCGTTTAAATAATAATTAAATTAACATTCGATGTTAATATCGAACACATAGACACATTTAATTCCCTGTAACAGGTTACAGGTACACCTGGCTAGGAATTAATTAATTGAAAATGTAATTTAAATATCAATGGAAATAAATAAATAAAAATCGATATTACTTCTTAACATTGGTCTGTGATATATGGCCAAAAGTAACAATACATTTTTTATGCAATCCGTATTCCAAAGCGTGACTTTTGAGTCTCGTATTCCTCAATAATTAAAATTCTAAAAAAAATAGATTGACAGCCCACCCTAGAACACACCCGATGAACAAACACACACATACATGTTCGTACTTGATTCTCGCACACTACTTGCAGCTTGCAGGTTGTGTATGCATTGGTGCGGACTGCAGTCACCAGCGCAGTAGTTCTATACGTATTATTATTATGTGCATTATATTGTTATATTCTCCGGCGTTGCACAGCTGCTGTCAGTCTGTCACCACTCAGCTGATCACCTGAACCCACAACACAGGCCGGCTTTTGTGCCAAGCGCTGACGGGCCGACTCAAGTGTTGATATATCAGATGAGGAATGCTCCATACAATCTAATTATTCCAGTGCCTACTTACTGCTCGTTGTCATTCAATCGTTATTTTTTTATATTTGGATGCACGAGTTCATCGTTTTTAATATTCTTCAATTTATGTAAATACTTAAAAAAAATAATATGGCTTATCTTAATCTTTCAAAGCTCTTCAAGACTTATTGCGTTGAGGTAGACATTAATGATTGAATAAGCTGTTCAAATTACACGACGCCAGAGCTCACCGTTCGAGTATTATTGTCATTTTGTTGTTGGGTGCTTTATAAAACAGATTTATTTATTTTTTAGCTAAAATAGAGTCCCCTCCCCTCACCAAACCTGTTTTTCGGTTACGGTTTTCCTCTTGGTCGTGTATTGTGCAAATCTGCAAAGCAAACTGCGGATATTGTGAGTGTTGATAATAATATTATATATTGGTGACCAACACTTGGCGATGAGTGAGGTCACAGCTGATGTTGTCGTGACCTTCGCCATCGGAGGTGGAGGTCAACTATTATTTTGCCGAAAGAACCACCTACCCACCATTAGAGATTCCTATCGCATTGTCTAATAATATTATCTTATCCACAATTTTATCTCCTCGTGCTTAGTTGATATTGTGATTAGGTAATAATTATAAAATTCAAGCTTAAGGCAAATGCCATACGCGTAGTAATGCAAAATCATGTGTTTTTGGTTTGAAAATTTTGTCGCCTAGAAATGTTTCAGATGCTTTAATTAAATACTGCGAGTAGAATACATCTTGACCTTTGAAATAATAGAGTATTTTTTAGATAGGTCTTTTTATAAGCCCAGAAAAAAATAATGTATAAGGCCTATGAAAACTGCTTTAAAGTTCAAAATCTCCTACTTACGAACCCATTTTCGGTTATGATTTTATTGTATAATGTGGAAAATTAAGTTATTTATAAAATGACCGAAAAAAATTAAATATTTATGCCTGAACATCCACAAAATAAAATAAAAGGCACTTTTCGGCCATGTTTTTTTCTTGCATAAATCAAAATAGGCAGATGGTGTTAAGCGGGAATTTAAACCTTATCGCCATCTACGTAAGGGTTGTTATTGATAGCGGCTCAATTTAAAATATTATACGACCTAGTGCATCGCCTTAATTAGTTTTATAAAGATTTGGTTCAGGAATTTATACGGTTTATCAATGATGCTTAGGCATTAGATAGATTGTGATGGATACCAGGTTATCTTTTAATTTAGACAAAGAACCAATGTCCATCTAATGAATCCATCCTTCGCACTGCAGTTCAAGGCGATGGGTCGAGGGAGTTCGGTTGGAGAGGTCAAATTATCTTCCTCAACCGTCTTCTTTATCCCTTTCAGGACAGACGCATCCGCCGCCAAGACTTGAACAAAAGTGATTTCATTAACCCGGGCATCCCTGATAAGTCACCAAACGTAGAGAACCACTTGGGATAGCCTATGGCAGAGGTGTTCGGTATTCGATTAATGATTCCTGGGGCGGCGGTACGCATACCCGCCTCCCAAATTAAAACTTTTCCGTCCTCTTTCTAATCTCCTCACTCGATTTACTAAGACAGTAACTTTGTGATTACAAGATGCCACTTGTAAAAATGTGATCATCTTCCGAATTACTGATGACTTTTGCCCCGCTAGTAGATTGCACGCTATAGTTGCATGGTCAGCATTATCGCCACTTCAATTCTTGTAAATCACGGACGCCTCTTTGAAAAAATATCCCTATTCCTGCCGGTCTCCCTCTGGTTCTTTATGCCCGAAGTCTCATTAACGTGCACGACAGTAAGATTTCTTCCGGCCCTACTGGAAGTTATTCCCAGGAGATACCATCACATATACCATCCTTCACCCATAATATTGCAACAGCGGCGCCCCGCCTATATTTCTAACTACACACCAAACGCATAAGTTTTATTGGCTCCGTCACTTTGATAGTCCGTGCAGTTTGGTCGTAGCTCGTCGAAATTCGAAACGCTTTCATGCCAAATCTAACCAAATAATTAGTATCTCTCGTGGTAGTCGCTTCTCCGGCAGACACCATATTGAATTGGGAATGGCATATCAGTATCAGATATTAGATTTAATACACATGTAAGCTACATAATAATTATATAGTGGGCTCCAATCCGAAGGTATACTAATGTATCTTTATATAGTATTATCCACAAATTGTTGTAACCCAACATATCGCAAGAAATTCGATACGCGTTAATTCCGAAAGCGCGCGGCGGTCTGCTTACAAATCTGCTACTTTTTACACCAATCCGCATGGTAGTCATTCCAAACCGGTCCACGGATGCTGTGATGAGGGTAAATGAAGTGATTCACATCATACCGCTGAGATGTCTTCTTGATCTCGTGCTGTCGTCGAGTGATGCTGTTGTAATACGGTTTGGAGGTTGGTGGAATGAAGGCCTCCCTGGCATACTTGACTCTCAAACGACGAGATCAAATAATTACGGTAGCTTCTTCACATAATAGATGGAGAAAATGGTCATTTTAAAAAAAGTGACAGCATGCCAACATCCTGATAAAATATTAGTCATTCAGATTATATTAAGAACACGTGTTATTTTCCTAATATATATCATGACAAATTAACAGTATTTCATATCAGTATTTCTGTACCCGAGAAGCATACGGATGCAAGTCCAAAAAGCTAAATGTTCAGGAGAGCCAAAATACTTTTTTTCTGTAAGTTTGGTCTCATAACTTCTGCGGATATTCATGATAATTGATTTTTATTTTTTATCCTATTGAATCAATTAATTTTGTATCGAAAATGAGAAAATAAAATAAAATATTTTATATGCAAAGCCTAAAAAAAATGTTTTAAAAAAAGCATTGTGGACTTGAGTCCTTCTGCTTCAAAATGATATTGAATATTTTGGTATGACACATGGTATATTATAAAGGTATCATGTTGAAAACTTCACTTGGAAGTAAAATAATAACTATATAACAGGTGAATATAAATATCTATTTTATTTATATTTATATTTCCCTATAAATAAAATAGATATTAATATTTACTAGGTAAATATAGATAAAAAATCAAATAGATATTTATAGGTAAATATAAATAAAATAGATCAATGTTGAAATTTCATTTGGAAGTAAAATAATAACTATATAACCGGTATATATAAATATCTATTTTATTTATATATTTTTTTATTTAATTATAATTATTTTTACAAATTATTGGTATTTTCCATATCTTCGTCATCTGACAGAGAAAAAAATAAGTGTAAAAAAAGTGCAGTGACTCTGGTACCCACTGTAACATCTTTTATAGGACACCAAAATTTGGTGTATTTAATGCGATTGGAATTGTATTTACCTGGGGCAATACCTCCGGGGTGCTCAAAACGGTTCCATGATAAATCGACAATTCAACACACCTTTAAAAAGTGATATAAAGTCATTAGAAACAATGAAAAAAAAAATTAAACCTATCATAACCCACTTAACCCAGTTAATAGAGATTTTGTTCTTCAGTTTACCATCACTTTTCATGACTTTATATAACTTTTTAAAAATGGGAAATTATCATGAATTATCATTTTGATGATTTATCCGGTCACCGCTCAAAACACCTCTCCTTTTTCTTCTAATATAATAATATTTAAATTCAGTTTCCTGAAAACCATTTTTATACAGTAGCATCCCCGACACATTTACGTCAGCTCGTAGCCATAATACCGTTGATATTAGGAAACCCTCACCATTCATATTCTTCTTTCGATATACAAAAGGTGATTGTGAACCAGTTTTAAAGGGAATTTAAATATTTGAAATTTTCTAAGTTCATTGAGTGTACAATGTACTGATTATTAGTTTTGCAATATCTGATGAATTGTTCCCGTTAATTTTTTTTGTCGTGCGGTAAAATATTTGGAATTGGGTAGTTTTTTTTTGCCCTTTCAATCGCTGAATGGACAGAGTCTACTTCCAGGTAATAAAAATTTAAGATGATTGATCTTGAGGTTTTTAATTTTTTATAAAACCTGCCATACGTAGGATATGGATATTGTTATATTTCTATTTTGATCTGCACAGTTGTCAGACCATACGGTTATTTCTTCAACATTATTCCCCATATCGCTGTATATACACTTTAAGAGGCAAGGAGCTACTTCATTTGCCCCCTGTTTTCCATCCCTATATAGTCCATTCAGTAGTATAATGATGAGGTAAGGTAAATGTAAGTAAATAAATAAATAAGTGACATGGTCAGTTCTTCAATAATAATATCACCATCTATGTTTCCATCAGTCTTTTAAGAAGAATTCTGTTTCTTGAGCCTCGTCATACATTCATACACGGAAATACCCTTTTTCATCATTATTTATTGCAGGGATGCAATAAATAATGATGAGAGCACTGGGATTGTTCTGTTTAGTTCCACAGAAAACATAGAAATTAGAGGCAGAAGGACGCAAAATGGACTTGAGTCTACATTCGAATGTTTACTTCCATGGAAAGCGTAGTAATGTTAGAGGCAGAAAGATGCAAATCCAATGTACATCTTTATGCTTCTACGGTGTGAATGTGCTAATGGTTCTTGCATCCTTATAATATTTTTGAAACTACCATAAATATTCAAGATAGGGCTTGCATCTTTCTGCCACTAATGAACATGATAATTTACTTCATGTCTTCATCAAAAACTCATTTCTTCAAATTTTGGACTTTCATCCGTATGCTTCTCGGGTACAGATTTTTCTCCGTGTAGAGTAACTTTGTTCCCGATCCCGAATGGAAGATATTCCCAGTATCTCATTCATTAGAAATTTTTGTTTGAATTGGCTTTGCTTTGTTCGTTGATTAGATTTGAATGAGTACTTCAGTCTTAATTTTCCTTCTCCCACTCCTCTAAGCCTCAAAACATTCCCCAAAATTGGGAATTATAGTTCCACTGATTCCGAGCAATATCTCGGAAAAACTCTTAACCGGTACCTATATTAATATGTATATCACCTAAACCAAAAGCGTGAATTTCTTTCTTTTACTTTTTATAACTAGCGCCGACCCGTAAAAATCATCAGTAATTGTAGGATTTGTCAAGCTCAGCAAAGTATGTACAAAAAAAAATTTCCTCCTTTCAAAACCAAACGTTGACGTGATTAGAAATTTACCTTTGGAATGAACACCGTGTAAACTTAAAAAATTACGACAATTTTTTTAACAAAAGAAATACACATTCCATTATTAACGAATTAATTGTAGTAAAATAATGTTTGTCTTTGTCTGAAAATTATTCCCACAATTAGTTTCAATTTTGAAAATGACACTTATATTCAAAGCAAATCAAAGTTCTAAAGTTGATTGAACCATAGATACAGACAGAAACGCAACCGAAATTAATATTTTTAATAGTATTTCTTTAGCGATATCACATGGTAACCGACAGTCATTGGCAAAATATCACGCAGTCGGTAAAGTTGTTGGTTTCATTCGATCCATAAAAGATTGCTTCTATTGGCGAACGTTCTTCGTCCATTTATATATTTACCCAATCATATTGTTTATGTTGCTTGAATATCTTATCACCATAAAATCGGTTTCCAATCATGGCATTATAAAATATTGTCGCCTACAGCAGGTACCAGTTGTTCGATCACTAATACAAAACTACAGGGTTTTCCAATAAGAGGTGTTATTTTGATAGGCCGTCTTGTTGAAAGTAAACGTTGTCCAGATCAATACCATCTAATTCCGGCCATAGAAAATCATTAATCATCTCTCGATAGCGCAATCCATTCACCGTAACTGTTGCTTCAGCCTCATTTTCGAAAAAGTAAGGTCCAATGACTCCGCCAGACCATAAATCGCACCAAACAGTCACACGTTGAGGATAGAGAGGCTTTTCAACAATAACTCTTGCGTTTTCCGAGCCCCAGATGCGACAATTTTGCTTGTTGACGAAGCCACCGAGGTGGAAATGGGCCTCATCACTCAAGATGATTTGCATTTGATACACTCAAGTGAATTTTAATAATTTCAATGCGTTGTTGTAGCGTGTATCGTTCCATTTTTATTAATGGCGTAGTTTCTACTTGTCAAATGTCAAAAAATGACAGCTTCAAAAGTAACATATACCGAAATAGCGGGCTATTCAAAATAACACCTCTTATTGGAAAACCCTGTATATATACAATGCATTTGATGAACGAACGTGATGCTGCATTAGAATATATATATTCTGTACAATCAGATAATATAATATGTATACAGGACCATGATTACTTGGGAGGTCACTTGAGATTAAAACTGTTTATAAAATAAATTTAGATACAGTTGGCACGCAGATGACATACTTGGAACACGTGTAATTGGGAATGGCATTATTAATTTCGGTATTTATTTTAATAATATATATTTATGTTCTTTAATGAGCGTGTTTAGGAGAGGAAAAGTAAATTTTATGTTGTAAAACAGTACATGGATTTGATAAGAATTTATCTTCCTAAACGTGATTCGTCCCTCGGTATGAGGCAGATTGAGGAGCTAGGCTTCGAATGTAAATCAAATAAGAAATGCGTAAGGCAATACAAGAATGCTACTCTCAGACATGTATGAGGGTATGAGAGCCTAAAATGTAAGTTTTTAGTTTGGACCTGAATTCTGTCGGGTTTGTTATGCATCTTAGTTCCGAAGGGAGTTTATTCCAAGCCTTCGGCCCAGATACTCCGAAAGCGCGAAACTCAAAACTTATTATTTGGCTTTCGATTAGGTTCCATCAGTCTGCATATAGCTAATGATGTTGCTGATATAATAGTTAACTGCCTTAGACCAGTGTTTTCCGGGACGTATAGTTCAGAGATGTAGGGTGGGGCCATTTCATTGATGGATTTAAACACCATCCAGCACAGTTTGTACTGGATTCTTTCAGGGCACTTGAGCCAGTGAAGGTTACGAAGGTTACGAAATTTGCGAATATTTTGAAAACCCGGTTACGAGCCGCGCTGCTGCATTAAATACGGATCGAAGTTTGTCAGTTTGATATTTTGTAAGGTTGGCATAAATACCGTTGCAGTAATCGAGACGTGAGACTACGTAAGAGTTGATAAGTAGTTTTATTGGTTCTGTAGGAAGATTTCTTCGGGCAGACTTGAGTTGTCTTGGTGAAAAAACCGGTGTTTACAGTCCTATTTATTTGACTTTTAAACAAAAAAGTCTGAATCTATGTGGACACCGAGAAGATTGACTGTTGTTTTTGGGATGATATCGCTGCCGGAAATAGAAATAGTTGAATCGTCTATGAAATGTTGACGTTTGTTTGTGGCCGCCCAGAGAAAATCAGTCTTAGATAAATTCCTCGATTAGATTATTTTAACATCCAACCAACAGTTTTATTGATTAATGCTTCTGTAGTTGTCAATGTGATTTATTGTTATTAGTTTCGGCACTTAGGAAATACGAAATAAATCGAATTCTGAACGTCCGACTAACTAGAGTAAAAACAGATCAATTATTAGAAGCAGTCGAGATATTATTTGCTTCTGTTTTCCTTTTCATTATTACTTTTAGGAAGACGTATCGTTTTGGAGGTGTTCCACTAAACTGGCATTAGTAGAATAATATATCAGCTGAGATATTATCAAGATTCAAGTCGGTTCCTATTGTCCGATCTTGGATAAAGATTATACCATGAAGATATCAAATATTATTTATATTTAGATGTTAAAACGAAGAACACTTAGCTTACGTAGCAAATATAAGTTTGACTGATTTTTTGGATGTAACAGCCTTTTATTTACATAATTACATCATGTGAGACGGGAGAATGAAGTAGTAATTAAATTGTCTAACTTATCTGCTACGTATCTTGTATACGCATTAGCCAGGTGAAGTAAATTAGGTAATTGGGGTTTGCCCTTACCGCTTAACCGGTAAGTTAACAATGATTACGCATAGTTATGGCGATTGAGTTTTCAGTAAACCCCGAAATCGTGATTTAAGAATTGTCGGAAATAATACCAACATATATATTATTATAGTAGACCAGTGGCGTAGCTATAGCACTCACATGGGAGGGGGGTTTGACTCTAATAAGGGGTTAGAAAATTTATTAGAGAGTTTTTTTTAGCTTTTCTTAACATAACTTAGATGACCACTAAAATAGATGGGACAAACAATATTGTTGTACTTTCCAGGAATGTAATTTATGAGTACTATTCTCTTTTTTTCCTACGCAATACTGAAGCCGATGGGGACGGAGAAGTTGAGCCCCCTAACCCCCTTATATAATACGCCCTTGATATAGACTTAAACTTCATGGTGACAGCTGAGACGTAAGTGTAAAGTGTTTGACTGGCCCCTCCAGAATTGTAGGATCGTTTTATAATATGCATCATCTTCAGCTCGGTTGAATGTGCATAACTTATATGGATTATGGATCTTTGTCCGGTCAGTGGCTGAGTTGGCATCGCATCTGGTTCCCACCCAGGCGTCGGGAGTTCAATTACTCGACTGGCTAAGTCCACCATCACGACCCAAGCAAATTTTTCCGCTTACTGTGATGGTAGTAAGAGATTTTCAATTATATGTCTTTCTTTTTAATGAAAAAAGAAATCTTTTTTATCTTACATGTTTAACTGAGGTTGCAGAATGGCAGGCTTTCTTCCACCACCCGATTGCCAGCTACTGCAGATGATAGTGTCCAAGAAACACAATATGTATATATTATCTAGTTATGTTGACCGTCACTCCGCCCCGGGTCGCAGAAGAGAGCGTGGTAATGATTTAGCTGTAATTTGCGCTACTCCATTATTGATGGTATCGTGATTGCTGTCAGCGTCGTTGTTATAATGTATCTCCATAATGATATTATAATCTCCTATTATCTGTTGTAAGCCAGGTGAAGTTTAAAATATTTTACTCCATTAATACACAATTCATGGCGGTTGTGAAGATTTTAATCCATTCCATGTTTATATTTACAATGATTTATATCAAAGATAGAATTTGATTAAAGACTTTAGGTTTGAGTGGCAATTACTTATGGGTAGAGCAGGCTTAGTTTTTTTTCCCTCTTGCCTATGGAAATACGTACAATGATAATTCTTATTACAGCTTTTATTGCCATCTGGAACGTACATTGTACTTGTTTTTTTTTCTCTACACGGAGAAAATGAAGAACGAATGATGAGAATCTCTTCAAATTATTGGTAATCCTGTTAAAAAACGGATTGCAGGCCTTAACGAATGAATTAACAGGTTTTCTGATGAACTTTAAGGACGGGTTGTTTCGGAGAATTTGAACAATTCATCAAATTTCAACGTTCATTTACAAGTTCTGTGAAAGATTTTTCAAGTTCTGTTTTTATTTCAGTTTTGTCAAGCAATTAGCCTACAATGATATAATAACAGAACTTGAATAGGACTTTCACAGAACCCGAAAATGAACGTTGAAATTTGATGAATTGTGCAAATTCTCCGAAACAACCCATCCTAAGTAAATTACGAATATATTATAACGATGTCCGAACACGTGTTCATGAAAATCCGAATATTTTCGCATTTTGTCGGGATTTGAATTTGGGAGGCGTGTTTGCTTACCGCCGACCCGGTAACCATTTATTAGATAACCAAAACCTCTGCCATTGTTCACCCCAAGTGGATCGCTACGTTTGGTGATATAAAAGGAGTGCCCGGGTTCATCGGGTGAGGTGTGTTCAGGATGCGCCTGCTCAACACCTGCGTGTCATGCCAGATCGGGAGAGGCTGGTTTGGGGAGACCCTTTGACCTCTCCAACTGGTCTCTCGACCCATCGCTTTGCGCCGCAGTGGGAGGGATATATTCATTTGTCACTCCTGGATACACTGATCCCTAGATTCCTGCCCAATCCTCAATCACTTTACCGTTCCAGTACTTCCCCTCCCTAAATAGACACTTCACACAGCATCCCCAAAGATGACATAGGTCCTGAGGAAAATAATTTGTGGGATTAATGTAAAAAAAAGAGACATTCATATTATTATTATATATTATACATGGTGACCGGATAAATCATCAAAATGATAATTCATCACATCTTTAAAAAGTTATATAAAGTCATGGTAAGTGATGAAACAAAAAATTTATTAACTGGGTTAAGTAGGTTAGGTTAGGTTAGGTTTAATTTTTTTTTCATCGTTTCTAATGACTTTATACCACTTTTTAAAGGTGTGTTGAATTGTCGATGTGTTGATTTATCATGGAACCATTATACATATTATATTACTTATATACATACATCGTTATGTCGGAACACGTGTTCATGAAAATCCGAATATTTTCGCCGCTTACCGTTATTTTTTACTTTTAAACGTTTCGGTTTCTTGAAAGCAATCCGAGCTATCTATAGTACTTGATCTAGTTATTAATGCTTCCCGACACAATAAAATTAGATGAGTTAGGTCGAATCGGTAACATGTTTATTTACCTCGTTAATATCCAAACATTCGACTTCTCGATGGTAGACGGTTCCAGGCAGCGGAATCGTGCCAGTCGCTAATTGACTGTGATTGGGTGATTACGATTACAATTACGATTACCCAATGCTGGGTGAGCGACGCGCTATCATCGGTTGTTTAGATTCCGCCAGCAGGCGACATGACAGCAGCACACGAGTCAAAGTCACACGCCATCTTCTGCAGATGATGAACACAACACTGTAACCCAGAGTTTCTCAAACTTACTTGGCTCGCCACCCCCTTTTAAATATATTATAAATAATGGTCTGGACTCACCAGAACTTACCAATTTAATAAATTTTCATATTCCGTCTAGATCAACCCGACAATCTGATTTATTTTATCTACCCTTGTGTAGAACAAACATTCGAAAAAATTCCCCAATTCCTCGTATATGTGCACAATATAATAAAAAAATTTACAGCATTGACATTTTTGGTAATAACCTAAAGAAATATCGATATGAAGTAATGCGTACTATCGATTATTAATATGAGAGTATGGAATGTATCGGCAGCATCTCCTATCCTCTTCCTATTTTCCTCTTTCTATCCTCTTCATATTTTCCTCTTCCTTTCCCCTTCCTTTAACACCAAATTAATTTAAGAAACTAAAACTTCATTTCTAATGCACTTTAACATAAGAAACTTCTGTGGCTTGACTTCAATTAACTTGTATATTTATATCTATCACTGCATATTATATAAAAGCTGTTTGTTTCTTACAATATAAATAAATAAATAAATATTATATATACATTTTTCATACGTACTCCCCCTTCCTGCCTCTAGGGAATTATCGCCTCTTATATTAAGGCGAAGCTTAATGCTAAATAACTATTTTGATTAATCTTTATAACGAATTGGTGTACATTATGAATACCCAAAAATATGCTTTAGATAAATTGAAGGTTTTCCTAGCGTTTCGCTTGAGTTGAAAACAAATTACTCAAATAAATTACTCAATTAAAAAAAAAACTTCGCTTGCGCATGCTTTCCACATATATAAATGCGGGAAATTATTCAGCTAGTTTTTCAATCTCTTATTATAATACAAGGATACACTGATACACGGAGAAAAATAATCCTGTTAAAAATATTAGTCATTCAGAATATATCGAGAACACGTGTTCCTTTCCTGATAAATATGATGACGGAGTGCGACAAAATCAATATGTCATTAGTCATTATCAATATTTGTATGAACACGTGTCCGGCCGTCTTAATAAAACATTCACTTTTGACTGATATTTTGTTAGGAATTCTTTCAATTCATTCGTTATAGGCCTTCAGTCCGAATCTTAACAGGAAAACGAATAATTTGACAAGATTTTTAATAAATTAACAGTATTTTATATCAGTAAGTTTTCTCCGTGTTTAAAATATTGCATTTTAAAAATTTACTAAAAATCTATTAAAATTATTCGTAATCCGGTTATAAAAGGGATTGCATTTAATTATTGCTTTAACGAATGAATTGATAGGTTTCCCAATTAACTTTCAGTAAAACACGAATGTGCTATCGCAAAGTCGGATCACGTGTTCAAATCTAATATTTTCACATTTTATCATTGTATATTATCAGGACAAACGCATGAGTGAAACGGCCTGCAATTTCAACCGGATTTTAATAAACCAGCAATACTCATCTTTCTCCGTGTGTTAACAATTTTTTTATAACAAATAATTACAAGCAATAATTAGTCGCCTTAATTATCAACACAAATGGAAAATATCTCCCGAGTAAAAATAAATGCCGCCAACGGGAATTGAACCCGTGCCTTCTGATGTCCGGTCAGATGCTCTGAAACCACTGAGCTATGACGGCTTATTTCCAACCCGCCAAATGATTCAATATGTACTAGTACCTCAATCAACAATTACTGCTTATTATATTTTTTCCACCTGTAAACTCAAAACTGTAAATTTATTTTTACTCGGGAGATATTTTCAATTGGTAATAATATTTCAGGCGACTAATTAATGCTTATAATTATTTGTTATCCGTTATGCTGTGCATAAAACCTTGTCTTATAAACATTAGTTTATCATTAAAAAATTATATATTTTTTAAATATTTTTTAGGTTCAAATACTGGAGAAACGTTACATTGAATAGAAATGTTGATTAATATGAAAGATTTTTATATTGAAATAATAATGCGTACATATTTGTATGTTATAGTCGGTGTTTTTCTACCACTTAAATGTCGCGGTCATCTTGCTGCCCTTATTGCCTCCTATATTCCTTCTGAGGAATTCAAGCAAGCAACCCCAGGGGGCGGTATGGCCAGCTTTACGAATCACTGCTGTTCATGTCACGCGATGTGGAGTTTCGAGTACCTTTTCATTGCCCTCGTCGCCCCTAAGCCCTCCATTGTCGTCCTTTTGTTCCTGATATCACCAACTCTTTGGGAATGTCCCTGAGACGACCACCTCTTACTTTGGCAATCACTGCCATAGCCCCTAGCCTGTAGCACGTAACAGATGTAGATATAGAGTTTAGAATTATAGTGCGAGTGAAGAATTAGCACGGATGGGTGACTGACTGGTTAGCTGGTCGGACAGGCTGCGACGGGCCGAAGTTTATTATCATAATTCAAATCCTCGGGTTCACTGGACCGCGCCGGCCGACCGACCGCTAGTGGAATATGTATAGGGATATCAAGCTCAGGTCTAGTGCGGCAGAACGTCTGTATCTCACCGCACTGTGTTAGGGGTGATCGGATTATTCCGATCACGATTCCGTACACGACGAGTGCACTCAGATGCTGCACACTACGTTTCCGAACACAACGATACCGCACACAAAGATTCTTATAACCTAATGACTATATCCATATTGTAAACTGTGTACGAAATTGGATTGTTATATTTTAAATACCCTAGGATTGAAAACATTTAAATAATAGTGATTGTTTATAATAATATTTCTGGAGTCTTGTTATTAAATGACTTTTATAATATGATTTTTGTTTGTAAATTGAGATAAATAATCTGTGTTTTCAATGTGCGGAATCGGAAATCAGAAATTTTGTGGAATCATCGTGTGTGGAATCATCGTGTGTGGAATAATCTCCGAAACGTGTTAAATACATAATATATGTATACGTAATGCCTAGATCATGTGATACCAAATGTGTAAGTTGTGACTCGGCTAATTCCTCATATTTACATAAATATATATTATGACTATATCTTATTAATTTATTACTTATTAGAAAACTAGGGTTTGGATGATAAATTACCAGTTTCTCAGGGAAGTTAAAGCTATAGGCGTCAAGGCCCTGCTGACCATCCCGAATACATAATATCATTACTAATTACAATACAACTTATACATAATATTAATCACTAACTACTGCCATAATCAATAGCAATAATAATAATCGATAAGCAGCTCTGGTAATATCCTCACGATGGAAGCCCGCCTCAGTCCATCCTCCAGCATTGACGCACACTGGAGAAAAATACTAGCTCCTAATATAGTCACGGCTCCCTAAAGGACTTAACTTTCTATTATTTTTATCATTTTATTCTCTTTTATGTTCAATTCATCTGTTTTTTTGTTTTCCTGTTCTATTTTTTTGTTTTTGATCATATTTTTTATATCTCTATATGGAATGTGTGGGACTGCACTAACCTCCCCACATACCGGAATAAACATTTATTATTTTTATTATTACTACTAAAACGGAGTATCTCTGCTTAGTAGCCATGATGTCAAAATACATCTGAATCTCTTAGGTAATTCGCCTTTTTTTATATTGCTTGGTAACATGTTGAATATTTTGGGCACGTTGTATTCCAGGGTTCGCTGTCCGTATTTATTGTTATATTTTGGTACAAGCATTCCTTATTTTTTTGTGTACCTAGTAATTCATAATGTACCTAGCTGCGGTTTTAGATCGTTGTTTTTTTAAATAAATGAATGAAAATATTAAAATTATACATTTTTAGAGCAGTGGTTAGAATTAGCAAGATTAATTCCATACATTTTTAACGGGTTCTCTAATACTCCACTGAGGATGCAATGGTTCTACTGGCACTGTACCGCGGGGAGCGGTTGAGACTGCGGTATTAGCATAAGAAAATTATACAATGTATTCTGTTATTCCGATTCTTTACATGACCTCAAGTATTTGATTCAAACGATTGTGCCATGTCTTCCTAGAGGGGTCCCCAACTTTTCCCATTCCCTTGCGCATCGTATGTTCTCCTAGCACTCTAGTTCCAGAGCCGAAGTGCTTACCATTTTGCCATGAAGTCGCCGTTATCATCCTCAAAAGAAAAATAATAAAAACTGGACAAACTTTATTGTCCCCATATGCTATTATCTATTCTATCGTAAATACTGTCAACTTTTTTTTAATGACCGTTGGCTCACCGTATTAATTAAAAGCCTTTATCAGGTAACCCGTTTGGCCAGGTATGTTTACCTTCTTCGATACCGCATTTATCAGCATAATATACAAGGTGTCCGGGGGTAAAGTGCACTAACTTTTCTTATCTTTTTTACTTCTACCATCATGTAGAATCACCTCCCGAAGGTTGTGCACCTAACCACCGGACACCTATGTGGTATCCGGAAACTTGTGGTACAAGCGGGAATCTGATAAATCTTCATCACATTTGGGATTTTGTGTAATATTTTTTATTTATTTGATCTTTCGTTTTCGAGTAAATCGAGTCCAAAAATTGTTTTTGTCAAATTTTAACAAAATTGGTCGCGACAGGATTCCTATCAGCGATTAATATGTAATATGTTAATATGATAATTCCTATTATTTACTGTCATCCAAGTATTGTCGCATAACCCCTCTTTTAAGGGATCGCCTTCACTGGCTTCGATGCCTTGATAGAATAGAGTTTAAGATCTGCTTAATGACCTTCAAAGTATTGCAAGAAATGGCGCCAGCCTATATATCGGAACTAAACTTAAGCAATAGACAGCTTACTCTAAGTCAGCAGATCTAGGTGTTAGTAATCGTTTAATCGAACTTCCTAGGATTAATCGAGCCGTTTACTATGATCGCTCTTTTAGTGTAACAGGTCCGCTGGAATAGACTTCCCCCAGCTCTTACTAATCTCCAGAATTTGGCTGAATTTAAACGGGCTTTAAAAACAAAATTATTAAAAAAAATCTTACCATTCATTAATCTTAACTTCATTTCAATATTTTATAATAAGCCATTTTCTCAAACTTCCGGTAATTGTTTGGTTTGGTTACCTCCTTATTGTGCCTTTTTTAAATGTCTGCTCATAAGATTCTTATTATTGAGCACAAACTGCCTATGTAAAATATATAAAACAATATTATGTTTTAGTTTTAATGTTCTTTGTTTTGTCCTGTCCTGTTGTTATTGTTATATTTTGTTTTGTCATCGCTTTGTATAAACTGTATACTATTAAGGTGATGCACTACATAGTAATGCAAAATCATGTGTTTTTGGTTTGAAAATTTGGTCGCCTAGAAATGTTTCAGATTCTTTAATTGAATATTGCGAGTGGAATACATCTTGGCCTTTGAAATAATCGAGTATTTTTTAGATAAGTCTTTTTATAAGCCCAGAAAAAAATAATGTATAAGGCCTATGAAAACTGCTTTAAAGTTTAAAATCTCCTACTTACGAACCCATTTTAGGTTATGATTTTATTGTATAATGTGGCAAATTAAGTTATTTATAAAATGATCGGAAAAAAAAATTAAATATTTATGCCTGAACATCCACAAAATAAAATAAAAGGCACTTTTTGGCCATGTTTTTTTCTTGCATAAATCAAAACAGGTGGATGGTGTTAAGCGGGAATTTAAACCTTATCGCCATCTACTTAAGGGGTGTTATTGATAGCGGCTCGATTTAAAATATTACACGACGTAGTGCATCGCCTCAGGTGTTATATTATTAGATCTGTATTGGGTAAGGCACACTGTAGGAGTAATTTTAAGAACATGTCCACTAATACTTACCGTTTTTAAGTTTGTTATAGTAAAGCGCACTTGACGTGAAATGACACTAAACTGCGCTATATAAATGCTAGGTTATTATTATTATTTTAAATGCGTATATATAGAGCCGACTCCGAAATGTTTTAACCTAAAGGGTTAAAGTCAACTAAAGTTGCCGAAGAAAAAAAAATCGAAATGCTCAAATGGAAATTTGTATTTTATTTTTTATTCTCTGATTGATGTAGATTCACAAGTTTCCTGCTTTTACCACTAGTTTCCGCACACCATGTATTTATACGTTTCGTTTATGACTGCATCACGTGCCCTGAATGGTGGTCATGTGGATATTTGTAATTAACCAGTGCCTGTATTTGGGGGGCGCCTACCATATTCATTATCTCGATGTATTACTATTAAAGATCAATCAAGTGTGTATGTCTTGTATGCAGTGTTATAGAATATGCTAGATTGGTCATTGGTCAATCTTTGAAGCATTGGCGGCCGAATAATTTTTAGTACTAAATAGCAGATATTGCAGGAACAAAAAGCTTTATCATTTATATTATTTAATTAATCAAACTTGTATGCCTTGCCTTCTAGGCAGTGTTATTTAATATGCTGGATTGGTAATTGTCCAATCAATCTTTGAAGCATTGGCGGCCGATAATTTTGGTACAGAGAGCAGAGTTGGAAAAAACTTTATTATTTATATTGTTATAGCCCAAAATTCTATTTTTAACCCTTAGGATATGACCAACCACAATAGCAGTTCAGTTAAATCACGACTATCTTCAGGTGCACTGCAATGTGCAGTGTATAGAGCTTGGTTTTAGAAGCGTATCACTGTCCATGAAAATTCCTAAGTAAAACGTTGACATTGTAGATGGCTGTCAATTATTTCAAATGTAATTTTCAATGTTATATTTGGCTTTGAGATATTTACAAATTAAACTAAAATACGTGTTCATTGTAAGAATTATTTTAGGAATCTTGTACGCAGAGATGTACTTTATTTCAAATAAATCCATTTCAAATGGAAATGCAAAATGCAAAATGGGTATTTTCCATTTTGCATTTTAAATGCTTTTCTAAAAACCATTTTGCATTTTAAATGCTTTTCTCAATGCATTTTCCATTTTAAATGCTTTTTTGCAACATTCTTCCTACTATCTCCACTCATCTTTTTTTCATAAGCCCCAAATATCAGTCAGTCCTCAACCTCGCTATGAGAGATAATTTACATTTGTCAAGTTGCTCCCTGGTAGAAGCCCTGGCAATTGAGTGATACCATTACAAAAAATACTGATTCAAATACTGAACATGGGGCTATGACGCTGTAATATTACATGTTAGATAGCAGTTTCTATGTTTTTACGTTGGCAACATTTGTCCCGCGCAAATTTTTTGTGGTTCATAATCCGTAGTCGTAGCATTTTTTGATTTACCATCATGTAATATGTTTGTTCTACATTGATGTCCATTAATAAATGACAAAACTGTTTAAAAATTCTATAATTATTTTAATTGTTTGACCTGAGAAACCATTTTGCATTTTCAATGCATTTTGAAAATAGGTATTTTGCATTTGAAATGCTTTTCTAAAAACCATTTTGCATTTTGCATTTTCAAATGGAAAAGTTTTGACCCATTTCCATTTCAAATGGTTTTGGGTACCCATTTTGCACATCTCTGCTTGTACGACACACTAAATAAATATCTGAAATATCCACGCGGGTAATTGACATTTGTATTGGCCATACTGTATTTTTTTTATAATTATTTCAATATTCTTTATAGTCGTTCTATTTCGCTAAGAGTCATATCCCTCCTTGCTTTATTCATATTATATGATATTACACCTTTTTAGTAATACTACTCAATAATCCGAATTGGAACCACTAGAATTAAGGCAACACCATTTTGGGAAATGCTTTCATGATAACTCACTACAATGACAATTCGAAAGACCTTTAAAAAGTGATATAAAGTCAATAAAAGTGATGAAAAACTAATCTATATACCTGACCTATTTAACCTAGTTTTTGTTTCATCACTTATTAAAGATGTGATGAATTGTCATTTTGATGAATTATCCGGTCACCTTGGGAAATATAGTGAGACTGAAGGATGGAGGCAGGGTAGTAAAGGTTAAAGGTTGTGTAAGGCTGCTAAGATCAATTCATTAAACATATGTAGCACTTCAAGAATTGTTCCGATTTTAATTTATAAGATTGATAATTTAAGCAATGTTGTAACCGGTCAGTGGCTGAGTTGGCATCGCGTTTGGGTCCCACCCAGGCGTCCCGTGTTCAATTCCTCGGCTGGCTAAGTCCTCCATCACAACAAAAGCAACATTTTCCGCTTACTGTGATGGTAGTAGAAGATTTTCAAATATTGTCGAGTTATTCGTAATCCGGGAATTTTGTCTTTCTTTAAAAAATAAATTGATGTTCTGCCGCCAGGGCAATACTGAAAGCATCTTACACTCTTCTCGTACATATAATATTCAGTGTATGTTATGACAGCGCTCCTAGTGCATTATTTATCAACGGTTTACGATTATAGAGCAATCAGCTCTGAATTAGGTCTGCCAAAGTTGGACATCCAACGTTCATGCCCCGAGCTATTCAACTACAAATATAATGAAAATTAATGTACTTTTAAAATGAAATACCCGACAAAGAGCCAAAATAATAATAATTTATTGTTATCGCAACTTCTCGTTGAATTTACCTTTGTTTTCGGCTAAATTAAATAAAATAGTCTTTGAAATTTCTTTGTTATTAGTTGTAATTGTCGCCGAGTACTTGGTAGTTCCCTTGGATACAATAATGATAATTGTTGGCGTGTAATTGAATGGAATATAAATGGCTAAACTGAGTAGTACAATGAATTGTCGTTAGACTTACCGCATTAGCGGCGGGCGTGCTTCCGTATAGTGAAGTCTTGTTCAAGACAGAACATCTACTACCTATATCTTATTCTGGTCTCCTGGTATCTTTATTTCTCCACTATTCTGCAGAAAAGCTTTGAATGATTAAATTATAAGTTTATTTAATGTAGCGATAGTGACGTCAGGTACTAAACCGGTATGTGAAGTATGTAGGTAAATATCTATGAGATGCAATGACCCCTTTGATGATATGATAAGCTTGAGTTGTTCAGAGATTAATGTTTCAACCTTGAACTGTCTAGTGGGGTTAGTTTGGTTCATAAAACCCCTAGATTTCGTGTTCAGCTAAAAAAAAATTTGAATTTCACTGTATAGAATATAATAAAAAAGTTTTCTTTGGCTTGCAACGTTGACCGCTTTCGGATTTCTTTATCTTTTCTGTTAATAATATGACATTAATTAGGTTCTGAATGAATTTCTTGGTTAGGCTTACAAAACGGAAAAGGTTTTATTTCTTATCATAGACAAGTTTACACCGTTAGAGACAAGTACCTGGTATTTTGAGACGTGGTATTTTGAGCATATTATAAAATTTTCCTCTTTTGAAGGGACGATTTCTACCGAAATTCCTCCTTCTGTGAAATCTATTAATATTATGGCCACGTGAACTAGGATTCACAATGAAATCAGGGTTACTCACAAAGGGTTACAAAAAAAAAATATAAATAAAAATAAAAAATGATGTTAAGAAATTCAATAACCATTGAATAACCGATATCTGCAGTATAAAAGCTCCTGGAGACCTTTTCTAAAGCTGCATTGCATGTTGCATTGCACACGTTTGGACACGGCATAATGAATGCAACAATAATTATTGGTGGCACTTTTTATGGCTGTACTAGCTAGAAGATGACGCCGGTGCCTTTTTGACTCCCAGTTTGAACAGGGGCATAAGCAACGTTGATATTTTAATATTAAATGCCACACTTAGGTGGTTTAATTTTTTTTGTAGTAAAGTTTCTTTTTTTCCTTCCATGGTGTAAGATTTAATTTTTTCCTCTTACATTATAGTCTATCGATCTTTCTATATAAATAAAAAATTAACCGTTCGTACAAAATCTTAAATCTCCAAAAGTTCTTCACCGATTGCTTTAAAATTTTGACACAACGTTGTATTCGAATATGCGTGTGTTTTTAATATATGTACTCACATATAGATGTCACCTGTGATAGGTAAAAACATGGTTTTTTGAAAAACAGCGCCATTTGTTGGACAAACATGTTTTTTTTAAAACAGCGTTATCTGTAGGATGTAAAAGCAACATGGGCTATTGTTTATCTATCTGAACAGACAGACTGAGCCACAGAAACGCTTGGCGGGGTACAGCTAGTATTATAATATATATTACCCTCGTTAGTCATAATTTCCTAATCGTTTAGCTTCCCTTAACCTATCTCATTTACCCTCAGTAGTAACCATAAGGCATGCTTGATGGTGTTCCTTGCACCGTGACTCCTGCGGCAGTGGAAGCTCACTAAGCTACCTTTTAATGCTTGCTAGTCAATGTCCCGTGACAAAGCACTTTATGCCCCTAGTACACGTTGGGCCATTGCGCTGACGTATCACCCAACATGTATGGACCACTTGGCGTATATTGGTCGTTGCATGCGTTGGCCGCCAACGTCGACCGGCCAACCCGATTATCGTCGGTTTTCGTGCACATAAAGGATCTTGGGGTCAACCCACCAACAGCGTTCACACAATGGCGCCAACGTTGGCCCAATGCGTGTACTAGGGGATTAACATATCCTCACTCAACTCACTTTTGCCTATTCGACATCGGATTATATGCATAATGCATATTTGACCCTTTTTTGGTCGTTAGTGCATATGCCTTTTCTGCCACTAATGTCTATTTTCCTTGGGAGAATTTTCACGAAACTAATGTGTAATAGGTGTTAGGTACCTATTTTAGGTCTTATAAATTCTTTGCCTAGTTGGTTTTTTAAGTTTCTTTGACGATTTTCTCGTTTATATAATTGTAATTCGCACTTGAGACGAGTGCTGTCATCCAGGGTTCAGTGGGATTCCAGAAACCCTTTGTTTCCGAAACCTTATTTTTATTATTGAAGTTTGGCATTCCAGCATTTTAATTCTTATTGATAACGTGTTTGGGAAAATGTTAATTACATTTTAATAACAGCGTTTTCATGGGATTCAATGGGAGATAATTCACCTCGAATTCTTGTTAATTTATTACCCCTAAACCAACTTGTCGTATATGTAGCAATTTCGATAAACATTCATAAGTTCCGAAACCTTATTTTTCATTATTGAAGTTTGGTTTGCCAGCATTTTAATTATTATTGATAACATGTTTGGGAAAATGTTAATTTCATTAGAATAACAGCGTTTTCTTGGGATTCAATGGGAGATAATTCACCTTGAACATTGTCTTGTTAATTTATTACGCCCAAACCAACATGTCGTAATGTAGCAATTTCTGTAGTTATGTTCGGTATTCTTTTTATTAATAAATAACTACGAAATTTGGCTGAAGCAGTTTTTAATAATACATCCGAAAACAATAAATAAACGTAGAAACTGCAACAAAATGATTTACGAAAGGAAGGTTCGAGAATGTTCCGAAACGCGTCACGTAGGCAAAATAATTCAATCTCGATGTCGCGGTTGCTGGTACTGTACTGACCATTTCGTTCACTTTGTCGCTTATCTAGGTGGAAAATAAAACATTCTCGAACATTCCAGTTGCTACAGAAACAAATATTAAAAAAATAAAAGAAAATCCAAGAAGCTTTTTTGGAAACTTCTAGAATAACGTTCGAGTCAAGAAGGGGCGTACCACTACATTTCTATAAATATTCATAAAATTTTCTGTTAAAGAAATATTGGGTTGATACAAAAGTAGTCATTACATTTTTTTCTAAATTGAATTGATTTCTTGTAAGTAGGTATGTAATCATTTTATTAATGTCTTTTCATATTGTGCATTTTGATGGACACCACCGCCTTGATGTGATTTTTCAGCAAACGACGCTATATAAATAATCGTGTATACATATATACAGAAAATAGAGACACGCTTACGTACGCACATTTTATTTTAACAACTTTGTAGTAGTTAGATAATAATGCGAAGTAATTAATTCAGTTTACGGAAATGGAAAATAATGCATTTTAATAGTTATTTCCTTAAAATAAAAAGGATGGTTCACTTGGCGGCATTGTTATTGAGATGTCGAAGTTTTGATGTTAGTTTTTTCTTCTCTTATTTAAACCATAATATTAACCTATCGTCCTAAAATAGGTTATTAGGTTGTTGGTATGCGTTTAACTCAAAACCAAATAAAAAACAAGCTTGAAATAACTATTTTAACATTATTATGTCAAAACATGGCTTGAAGAAAAGACGTAAAATTATCCGTTTTTTCTTTTTACGAAATGGCTACTAAAGTGGCATTATTTTCATATTTAGTGGAGAATTACCTACTTTGAATAATAATTAACTACTTTGTTATAAACAACATTATAAATAATAATTATTTTGTGTTTATAAATATTAATTACCTACTTTGTTATAAACTACATTATAAATAATAATTATTTTGTGTTTATAAATAATAATTACCTACTTTGTTATAAACAACATTATTAATAATTATTATTTTGTGTTTATAAATAATAATTACCTACTTTGTTATAAACAACATTATTAATAATTATTATTTTGTGTTTATAAATAATAATTACCTACTTTGTTATAAACAACATCATAAATAATACAATGACTTAACTTCTATTTTCTCTTATTTGCTTTTTTGCACGCTCATAAGAGCTGTTTATCACTTACACAATTCTCATTTGGACATATTTTCAACTTGAAATATACTTTATTTATTTATATGTATACTTACCCATAAGCATTTACAATTTATCTTAAATTAGTTACATACATTTTTATACATATTTTTTGCCATTCCAATATTGTATTAATTAAAAAGGATCTCATTTTACATAGTTATTGACACATGTTCTTAACTTATATTTACCATACTTTGCTGTTTTATACACTTACGAAGGCTCTTTATTGCTTACGCAATTCTAATTTCACGTTAAAGTTAATAAATTAATAATAACATGTATTTTATAATATGCAGTGGTTTTCGTATGAATGATCGTAGTACGGCTACCTACATTTAAAGTCATTTTACTTGATCATACCGCAACATTTAAAGTCATTTTACTTCATCATACCGCAACATTTAAAGTTATTTTACTTCATCATACCGCAACATTTAAAGTCATTTTACTTGATCATACCGCAACATTTAAAGTCATTTTACTTCATCATACCGCAACATTTAAAGTTATTTTACTTCATCATACCGCAACATTTAAAGTCATTTTACTTGATCATACCGCAACATTTAAAGTCATTTTACTTCATCATACCGCAACATTTAAAGTTATTTTACTTCATCATACCGCAACATTTAAAGTCATTTTACTTGATCATACCGCAACATTTAAAGTCATTTTACTTCATCATACCGCAACATTTAAAGTTATTTTACTTCATCATACCGCAACATTTAAAGTCATTTTACTTGATCATACCGCAACATTTAAAGTCATTTTACTTCATCATACCGCAACATTTAAAGTTATTTTACTTCATCATACCGCAACATTTAAAGTCATTTTACTTCATCATACCGCAACATTTAAAGTTATTTTACTTCATCATACCGCAACATTTAAAGTCATTTTACTTCATCATACCGCAACATTTAAAGTCATTTTACTTCATCATACCGCAACATTTAAAGTCATTTTACTTCATTATACCGCAACATTTAAAGTCATTATACTTCATCATACCGCAACATTTAAAGTCATTATACTTCATCATACCGCAACATTTAAAGTCATTATACTTCATCATACCACAACATTTAAAGTTATTTTACTTCATCATACCGCAACATTTAAAGTCATTTTACTTCATCATACCGCAACATTTAAAGTTATTTTACTTCATCATACCGCAACATTTAAAGTCATTTTACTTCATCATACCGCAACATTTAAAGTTATTTTACTTCATCATACCGCAACATTTAAAGTCATTTTACTTCATCATACCGCAACATTTAAAGTCATTTTACTTCATCATACCGCAACATTTAAAGTCATTTTACTTCATTATACCGCAACATTTAAAGTCATTATACTTCATCATACCGCAACATTTAAAGTCATTATACTTCATCATACCGCAACATTTAAAGTCATTATACTTCATCATACCACAACATTTAAAGTTATTATGCCCTCATCACACCACAACATTTAAAGTCATTATACTACATCATACCACAACATTTAAAGTTATTATGCCTCATCATACCACAACATTTAAAGTCATTATACTACATCATACCACAACATTTAAAGTCATTATACTTCATTATACGTATGAGATATTGAAATTGACCCGAAACTAATACGTAATATTAATATTTTTGTAATTCTCTCACGATTTATCGTAACGTAGTGTAGAATTAGAAGCATTCGCCATTAATTTGTCCTGATTCTCTAGATTTCTAGAAGAATGTTCGTTCGATCCGATATTTCATGATTTAAACACGTTTTAGGCAATGACTAAATAGATTCTCCCGTTTTGGCAAGTCACGTTCGCCATTATAATATATTTTTAGAGTCTCCGAAATAGAATAAATACGATGGTTTTTGCACTGCTATCTGGAATCCTAGTGTTCGCGGTAAATCCTCGATTGAACCAAATCTATCCAGTAAAAGTATTATTAAATTGATGGTAGAAGAAAAAATAGTTACTTACTATTCGGTTTCGCCCGAATTTTAACACCCAAAACATTTTGGAACAAAGAACAAAATCCTAATTTTTAGGCATTTATATTATGGGATATTTCACAGATCCTTAGATCATGATGGAAATGGCATTATACATAGTGTGAAAATAGTTGCGTTGACCTGGAAATTTGACAGATACATTTGTGCAAATTTCATGACGCCACAGTTCACCGTTCGCGTGTTTTTAGTCGTAAAACTGAACACATTTTTTTTCAATTCTAGTAGTCTAAATAAAGTTCATGAAGGAAGTGACGTAGCCAGAAAAAAATAGTTTAATAATTTTCAAAGCCAAAGCTCTTTTTTCCTAGTGGTTTTGCAGTTTAAAAGTTTACATATAAACACAATTTCTGATATTGTGGAATTTGACGATACCTGGAACTCGACCTGAATGAAAACACGTTTTTTAAATGACTAGATTGCTTCCTGGTTTTCGTCTTCTTTGTCTTGATTTATAGCGCTCTCCCTCTGCGGATTATATGAGAATGAGAAGCCAAATGAGTGACTGTTCAATTATTGATGCTATCCAATAAAGTAAGTTTCGGGATGTCAAAATTCGAGATAGATTCGTCAGGGGTCACTTTGGGTCAAGTCGATTAGCGCGGTGCGCGGATTATACATGGTGTCCGGAAACTAGTGGAACAAGAACTGGTGAATCTACATCACGCTTGGAGTCGATTTTGTAGTGATACTTTATTTTTTATGTGTGTTTTCGTTTTCATAAAATCGAATTCGATTTCGGAATTTTTTAGGTTAAATTTGAAAAAATTCTGTAGCTAGGGGTTAATATCATATTGGCGTTTAAAAAGTCGGTTGCTGGTGGTCAATATCATATTGGCGTTTAATAAGTCGGTTGCTAGGGGTTAATATCAAATTGGCGTTTAAAAATTCGGTTGCTAGGGCTTAATAACATATTGGCGTTTAAAAAGTCCGTTGCTAGGGGTTAATATAAATATTTATACCTCTATCGATAAAAAAAAGAAATGTCTTGCCATATTCCTAGATTTAAGAAAAGCTTTCGACACCGTTAATCATAATTTACTCATTAAAAAAATAACTCGACTGGGCTTCAAAAAAGACGCACTAAAATTACTATCAAACTATCTTAAAGACAGAACACAAAAAACAAAAATTGGGAATAATTATAGTTCAGAGAAACAGATAAAAAACGGAGTTCCGCAGGGAACTGTTCTTGGCCCGATTTTATTCTTAATTTATATTAATGATTTATGTAATTTTGTAATCCCTGGTAAAATTGTTTCTTACGCCGACGACACGGCAATAATAGTGAATGGTAATAATTGGACAGAAACTTTTTCGAAAGCAACTGTATGTATTTCACTTGTTTCAAAATGGTTAAAATACAACAAACTTGTCTTAAACTACAGCAAAACATTTTACTTACCTTTTTATAAAAACATAAGAAACAAACCAAAAGAAAACCTTAAAATTAGAATCCATAATACGACTTGCAATCAAGAAATGTGCTTCCTGTGCAACGAACTCGCTAATGTCAAAAATATAAAATATTTAGGAGTATCAATAGATATTAATCTTAATTGGAAATCACATATTAATCAAACCACTTCTAAACTAAGATATCTTACCTACATATTTTATAGACTCAAGGAAATTTTAAACGCTGAAAAATTGAAAATGATCTACTTCTCCCTGGTGCAATCTGCAATCACTTATGGCATAATAGGATGGGGTGGTGCACCTGATACATTTATTAAGCCTCTACAAATAATTCAAAAACACATAATTAAAGTCATATATAACAAAAATAAAACATTCTCGACCGACCTATTATACAAGGAATCTAAATTATTTAACATTCGTAAATTATTTATATTACAAACTATGAAATATTTATTTAAAAACAAAAATAATTTCAAAATAAATGAAAACAGAATGAGTATAAGAACAAATAATATATTTTACACCCCCCAAACCAATACTAAATTAATGCAGACACATAGCAGTTTCATTGGTCCTCGTACATTTAACCTTCTACCACTACAAACTCCAATGATAAATAAAAAGATAGAATATATCAAAGAGGTAAAATTATGGCTGAATGACGCAGATATTGAAACGCTTTTATTATAAATTTATTGATCCTTTCTACAACTCACTTGCTGAAACTTTATAAACTATTGTACATAATGTTTTCTCTTTACTTTTTATAATAACTATAATAAAAAAAAAAACTTTTTCTTCTAATGTATATTATACTTTAGGTACTTGAAATATAGTAATCATTTTATATTACCCACACTCAGGCAGTGCCTTAGTGGGTTTTCATTTCATGTGTATACTATTTTGTATTATATATTATGTTATTATATACTATCTATTAATATGTATAATATATGTAAAGAAATGAAAATAAATAAAGTAAAAAAAAAAAAAAAAAAAAAAAAAAAAAAAAAAAAAAAAAAAATATCATATTGGCGTTTAACAAGTCAATTGCTAGGGGTTAATATCATATTGGCGTTTAAAAAGTAGGTTGTTAGGAGTTAATATCTAATATTGGCGTTTAAAAAGTCAATTGCTAGGGGTTAATATCATATTGGCGTTTAAAAAGTAGGTTGTTAGGAGTTAATATCTAATATTGGCGTTTAAAAAGTCAATTGCTAGGGGTTAATATCATATTGGCGTTTAAAAGGTGGGTTGCTTGGGGTTAATATCATATTGGTGTTTAAAAAGTCGGTTGCTAGGGGTTGATATCATATTGGCGTTAAAAATGCGTCGACGCATAGACCCGGCTCCAAAAGTTATTTTTAACCCTTTAAATGCCAAAAAAACGAAATGCTTAGATTAACAAAACGAGAGTTTCTGGGTTGACGTTATGTAGTTTTTACCAGTTTTCCACTTGTACCGCTAGTTTCCGGAAACCGTGTATAACATTATACATGTACCTAACCTATGCAGTATATCGTCTGAAAGACATAAATGACATTTTTTTACATAGTATAAAACGGTTAGACACCAATATATTACGGAAAAGATTACAAATTTGAGGTATATGTGAGTGTAAAATATATTATTAAAAGTTATTAATTTGGACGATGTCCGTTAATAAATAAATAAATAAATTATATCGTATTTTAACATTTATGCGTGGAAAAAAAACTTTAGGAAAACGGTACCGAGTCTGTGGACGGTTTCAATTTATCACTAAACAAAGACAAAATGTTGTTACTGAGGCAGTTCAGTTGTGTAATAACTATGTATAATTATTAACTATGCTTATTAACTATGCATAATAACTATGTATAATTACTATTCATATGTAAAAGCCCCTAAAAAGGGCGTCAATAAATATAATTTGTTAATTTTTATTATATGTTTATCCTGACGAAGAAACCATTGTTTGTTAAAAATGTTGATTCTTGTGATTAAATAGTGGTGTATACAAAGATATTTATTTAATTTGAATTAAAAATAAATATAATATATTATATGACATGGTCAAATGATTTGTCAACTTTCTACTCATATTCTCATTATTGTTTTATGGGCACATCTCGTTTTTCATAGTTTATTTTGTTCTTAACCGTTTATTGTCATTTTATCCAGTTATTTTGGCACTTTATTTCAACAGTTGTGTTGTTTGGTTGTTCCAGTGCGAAGCTACGACAACCATGCCAAGTGCGGGCTGGTGTGGATCCCGCACGTGGTGGCGTACCGCTGCCGCACGTGCGGGATCTCCCCGTGCATGAGCATCTGCCGTGACTGCTTCCGGCGCGGTGACCACTCCACTCACGACTTCAACATGTTCCTCTCGCAGGCGGGGGGAGCGTGCGACTGCGGCGACACTTCGGTCATGAAGGAAGATGGGTGAGTCCTACCTTCTTTCATCAACTCATTAAGGGCCAGTTGTTTGAACAGTTCATTAAATTTCAATGTTCATTTTCAAGTTCTGTTATTATATCAGTTCTGTGAAGCAACTGGCCCATAACATGACACATAACTAATCCTTCTGATGAAGCTATTGAACTAAAATCTGGCAAAGCTCTAGGTCGATGTTTATACTGTTTGATTATCATCGGCGGCTATCCTCTTACACGGATGTTGCATATTATATTATCCATAAAGTTTCAGGAAAACACATACATTAAGTCAAAACGTGCTGCTTGAGATTGCATTGAAAAGGTCAATGGTTAAACTCCATTTTATATCACAGAATAACAAATGCCTATAATATTTTATGCATCTTATACAAAACAACATATTCACAAATTAACCTCTTGTGCGCTACCATTGCCAATAGACACAATAAAAAAAATCGTTTCTCTAAATACAGGGTTTTCCAATAAGAGGTGTTATTTTGATATTCAATCGTAAAAGATCAATGGTTTCGTTGCTTGTGTGGCACGTAGTGTCGCCTTGTTGAAAGTAAACGTTGTCCAGATCAATACCATCCAATTCCGGCCATAAAAAATCATGAATCATCTCTCGATAGCGCAATCCATTCACCGTAACTGTTGCTCCAGCCTCATTTTCGAAAAAGTAAGGTCCAATGACTCCGCCGGACCATAAACCGCAACAAACAGTCACACGTTGAGGATAGAGAGGCTTTTCAACAATAACTCTTGGGTTTTCCGAGTCCCAGATGCGACAGTTTTGCTTGTTGACGAAGCCACCGAGGTGGAAATGGGCCTCATCACTCAAGATGATTTGCATTTGATTCACTCAAGTGAATTTTAATAATTTCAATGCATTGTTGAAGCGTGTATCGTTCCATTTTTATTAATGGCGTAGTTTCTACTTGTCAAATGTCATAAAATGACAGCTTCAAAAGTAACATCTATCGAAATAGCGGGCTATTCAAAATAACACCTCTTATTGGAAAACCCTGTATATGTAGCTATTCTGGGGAAACTACTTAGGTAGATTATATACTATTTTCATAAATATATAAACACATTATCTGGTAAGACAGTACAATTTACATAAACAACACTTTTCAAAAAACAGTTAAAGTTATTTAGAAAATAGAATCAGCTGACACATGGCTAGTTAAGAGGAAGCTACAAGCCAAAAATGTGTATATTCTTGGTATACCTTATATTGTAGGTAATAGGCATTAAAATCGCTTGACAAACGGAGTCTAGAAACGTTCGATTTCAAGTACAAAACTGGTTTTTATTTATTTTGTAAATAATTTTATAAGAAATCGAAAAAGTTAATCAAGTGAAACTGTCACAGATAATCTTAGCTATAATACTGTATTTTTTAAAAGTTATTTCCTTCACGCGTTCACACATTTCTATTGAAAAAATTTTTTTTTAGTAGTTTACATTTATATTTTTTATTGAGTAATTTTTTTTTATTGTATTCTACTCAAGCGAAACGATAGGAAAACATTCAATTTATCTAAAGCATATTTTTTTGTATACATAATGTACAACAATTCGTTATAAAGGTTAATCAAAATTGTAATTTGGCATTAAGCTTCGCCTTAAAGTAATTAAATTAATAAATAAAATTGAAAGTTGAAGTAATTAAATTAGGCATTTAATAAATACAATTAATAATAATATTTGGATGATTTGTACAGCACTGTTCTTGTGCAAAATCACCTCAAGAAAGCTGTACAAATATATAATAAATTTCTACAAATGTACATATGTTTTTATTCTTATTTATTTATATTTCATACAGGCAGATAATATACTGTACCATACTTACCTGGTACACTTGAGATTAACATTTTTTATTGTTTATTAGAGAAAATTAGATACGGTTCGCACACACAAGACATAATTTTGAAGCCCCTAAAAAGGGCTTTGTCTGTTGTCTTTTTTTTAGTACCATTTGCTCCATCCACCTGTCTTATCATCTGCATCTGTTTGAAAGTAAATTTGGTTTTCAGATTTTGCAGCAACCACGGCATCAACAACTGCGCCAATAAGAGCCCCGCGCCCTCCGACCTGATGTGTGTGGCAGAAGCCATGATGCCTCGGGTCATACTGAGGTTGCTGCAGCACTTTAGGGAAAATAGGTAAGCTGCAAATCTCATCTCAAAGTCCCAATAAATCCAATGGTTTTTTCTGGTGCATTATCTTGTTAAAATTTTACGTTTGTATTCAAATTCAATTGTCAAACTTGGCACTTGTCAGTACTTTAAAGGAGTTTTTATTTTTCTATGTAGGTTATTAAATGAGCTATTTTGAACCAAAATAATACAAAACTGCGCTATTTAAATGTTATGTTATTATTTTTATTATCAACTTGCTTATTTCACACTCCCGCTACTACATTAAATGCATAGTAATAATAATAGTGCATATACCTTTTGACCTGTCGCATAATATGCAATCTGTTGGCGGCTATCTCCGTATGCAGATGTCGTATATGAAATCCAAAAAGTTTCTCTAAAACACATAGCCATTGTGTGAAAACGATCTTTGTGTTGGGATAGATGGCATTGAAAAGGTTAATGAACACCCAGCAAAAACGCCAGATCTCAAACAAATATGATTAGGTATTAAAATAAATTAACGCAGTATTTTAAGACAAATCTTTTTATTGTACCTTGAATTCTGCTAAGGTCTTAATACTAGATAACATTATTATTTAAATATTATAATATATTATATCTACATACTCTTATCAAAATTTTAATTCACATTTGTTCATTCATGTACGTACTAAAGATACAAAACTTAAGTCCGGACTTTTGACTATATGTCAAACCTGAGTTTGACATATGGTCGATGTAGCGCAAGAAGTCATTAGATGTCATTTTTGAGTAAAACTGAGTTAGAAAACTGCTTTGGGGGGAAAAGTCATTAATTGTATAAAATGTAATTTCATTAATGATTTTGTATTTTCTCTGAATGTTACTTAACCCCTAGGAGCCAAAGCCCTGCATTTGCAGGGTTAAAAAATTGTGCCCATGCACGTCACGAAGCACCACAATTACTGTGTTGACCTTATACATTCATTTTGTCTTTGGATATTACTTCTACTGGGGTTATTACATACAAAAATCAAAATGGCACTTTATCAAGTATGATATTGTCTACATCACAGGTTCTCAAACATATTTCGACCACCGCCCACTTTGAGATAGAAAAAATCTTGCGCCCCCATATTTTTTTTTACTTACCTTTTTACCATCTGTTGCGTATCTTAAAAACAGTTATTGGAAATATAATTCTTAAACATCCATTTTTATATGGATAGAATAGATAGGGTGGGACCCACATCCTATTTCTGAGATCAAAGAATGTTTCAATGAGATTAAATAAATTTTATACTTGAACAAAATTCTTAGATTAAATAAAATTTATACTTAAACCATATTTACAAGTATTTTTATTAACATTAAAAGAAGGCTTTGAATTTAAAACTTATCTAATGCGAAGGATGAATCTGACGCATTTCGACGACTTCACTTAAAAACAGCCGTAAGTCGCTGCGTTCAGTAACTTTCGTTAAGTAAGATTTCTCTTTTTAGTTAGCAACGTTACTACATCACTTAATCTACGTTCACACAAATACATTCACGTTCATACAATATATCATTCTTATAAGGAAGTAAAACAAACTATTTGTATTTAATCAGCTATTTTCTGTCAGATTTTAATACAGGGTTCTCCAATAAAAGGTGTTATTTTGAATAGCCCGCTATTTCGGTAGATGTTAGTTTTGAAGCTGTCATCTTTTAACATTTGACAAGTAGAAACTATGTCATTAATAAAAATGGAACGATACACGCTTCAACAACGCATTGGAATTATTAAAATTCACTTGAGTGAATCAAATGCAAATCATCTTGAGTGATGAGGCCCATTTCCACCTCGGTGGCTTCGTCAACAAGCAAAATTGTCGCATCTGGGGCTCGGAAAACCCAAGAGTTATTGTTGAAAAGCCTCTCAATCCTCAACGTGTGACTGTTTGGTACGGTTTATGGTCCGGCGGAATCATTGGACCTTACTTTTTCGAAAATGAGGCTGGAGCAACAGTTACGGTGAATGGATTGCGCTATCGAGAGATGATTAATGATTTTTTATGGCCGGAATTGGATGGTATTGATCTGGACAACATTTGCTTTCAAGAAGACGGTGCTACGTGCCACACAAGCAACGAAACCATTAATCTTTTACAATTGAATATCAAAATAACACCTCTTATTGGAAAACCCTGTAGATAGAATTTGTCTGCCGTCGCCCCTCTAGATTTCCTTAACACCCCCTAATTTTCTTACAAGGGGCGTTATCACCCACTTTGAGATAGACTGGTCTACATGTTGGCCTTAACAAAAATGTATTTTTATTTCTTGAATATTCTTGCCGGCTCCTACGGGTTAATAACTTGTTGCTCTACACCGATGGAATTTTGACTAGTAGCAGTCTAGCGGGTGATTTGCGTACACATTATTTAATATTTTATTTTTAGTTTGAAAATAATCTATCAATTTCAGTGTAGTTGCTTAGTTTTATGTTGTAGAATGAACCCGTATTGAATTCCCAATACATTGAGTATGTTCAGTCCTCATTGAGTGTGTTATGTCTAATTGCTGACTTCAGCAATATTTTATTAAAAAAAAAAATAATGTTTAGAATAATTGTTTCTCAAATGGATTAATTAGATGACAAAAAACTCATGAACTTTCTTTAGTTTTATAATGTTTGCTATATGATTGTCTGTAATGTTTTGCTTCTAGCTGGGGTTCGGAGTTCAATTCGGACACTTACAGAAGGACGGTGCAGGAGTGCGAGGGTTACGTATCCATGCTGATGGAGTTCAACAATATGGGAGAGCTGATGAGAAAAGCCATGACCAAAGCTCTCATTAACCCTCTGGTAAATATACCAAGTTTTACTTCTCTTGTGTATGGTGTAAAGTCTGATTGGCAGAAAGGATGAAACACCATCTGTCCTGTCTGATTTATTATTCCGACTCTTGATATGACCCGCCTAAAGTGTACGATTCAGTTTTCCTTCAGAGGAATCACTCCAACAGGCCTTCCATGTGATAAACCGGTGTGATCTTAAATGACTCCACAGCACAAAGTAAGAGTTAGTCTTTCAAACGCTGGGCGTAATGAACAGAGCTCACAGATAATATTAAAGTACACAACTGTTGGCCCTGTACAAATCACAGCAGCATAGCTGCCTTCTGTTGATTTCAGTTGTCTTCACCTCCTAGAATATTGACCCTTGATTCTGTAATGATGACTAATTGTACCATCACTTTAGATAGAATCCTAGATGGTCACCTTTCTCTTTGTATTCCTTGTAAAGACATGTTTCATGCTATTGGCTAGCAGTCCTGCATTTGTAGTGACTGATTTGCTTGTTTGTTTGTTGTTGCAGATGTACAGAAATATGGTGGAGCCCCCATTCCCCGAGACTGAGTACGGGACCTACATGGCCATGTCGCACCTGATATACGAGGTGGCCGTCAAGTCCTTCCCCGCCCCTGATCCACCCCCTGAGTAAGTACCATTCTTCACCCTTTTTCCCATATCACACATCACCAGCCCGTATTTTTCCACTTTAAAGTTACTATGAACCTGTTCTTGTCAATTTGCTGCTGTAATAAATTGTCTTTCTTTACACTCTGCACATCTGACCTGATGATGGACCACCTGACAATCAAAGGCTGTCCGCAACTTTGGCTCAAGAATTACAAATTTAGCTAATTCCGGTGTTCTCCAAGGATTTAATCTTGGTCCACTTGTTTTAATTATTCATGAATTTCCTAAATGTCTAAGCTGTAGTTATTCCCTATATGCTATGATATGGCTTAAATACACTAATTAAATTGTTACATAGGCTCTGGTGTACCGTCTTTTGAGGTGTAGGTCCCTGTCCCTTCCCTTCAATATTTTCTATTTGGCTTCTTTCTGAGCTATCAATATTGTCTTCCTAACTAACTATCACGCCGTTTACTGCAGGGGTACGCAGAGAGGACAAACTACCACAGAACTCTGTCTTGGCACACACTTCTCTTCAGGCACTCTTTTGAGGTGTTACATAATATTTTACCCACAAACTGTTCCTCTCTATACACATAATATTATAATATGGCCCATACAAACCCAATTAAATTGTACCTTACAAAGCTATTTGTTTTATGTAACCATTAAAATAACATAAAATAATAGTACATAATATGTATAATAACTGTCATAATTATTAGAATTGTTTTGGACACGTCTAAGTATGTAATGTGTCTTTGTTTGGTTTTGTAGGTACAAGCACCTTCCAGCACTGGGCATGAAGATAACGCACACTACTCTACTGGAAGAATTCATCTTCTGGACATTTAAATATGAATTTCCTCAGAACGTTGTCTGCTTTTTGCTAAATATGTTACCTGACCAGGATTATAAGGTATGCACTTGCGTAATATATTTCTCTATAATTTTTAGTATGAGTTCTACTAAACCTCTTCAAACAGATAATTTGTTATGTTTTATATGTTTAAAATAATTTTGGATGATATTACAACAGCCTTCAATGTCCGTCATTCAGACTTACATATCGCATAGTCCTTTCTAATCCCTTCTTTCATAGTCACAGGGTTTTCATTTGTGTTAGATAAAGTGAGATATGCAGTGGGAATCTTAGCCTCTGGCATTATACAGGGTGTCCGGTGGTAAAGTGCACTAACTTCTGGAGGTGATTCTGAACTGGCACAAAATTCTCGTCACAATCTCCTCACTTCATTTTTATTTTTTTATTATTTTGGTACAATATTTTTTTACATTTCATAGTTATCCAGTAATTGTTGGCCTCACTGGGTGGCTTACCCGTGCTGAGGCCTTCATACATTTATTTAGTTGTGTTCTTCGTAAAACAGTTATGCCAAAATATTACAGAGAAATTACAAATTTGAGGTACGTGTAATGGTACATATACATTTGCGAACTTAAACGCGAACCGAGCCACGAATTACGTGAAAAGAACAAAGCAACTGCAAGTGGCGTTTCGCGCCATTTGCAGTTGCTTCGTTCCTTTCCCATAAGTTGAGGTTCAGTTCGGCAGGTCGGCTCGTGTATGTATACGTGGCATAAGATTAAAAAGGTAATGGGAGCAGTTTTACCATTTAGTGACATGCGTCAAAAGATAGTTGCTGAGCTGTCTGTAAGTGATGTTGAAAATATCGATGGTCAATTCAGAAGCGTTAAGCAGTTGAGCTGCTCTGTTGATAGGGCATTCTGATGTTACATCATCTCTTTCAACTATAATCTTCTGTTATTCTGACACTTGACAAGGCCCGATTCAAATATTTGATTCACTTGATTGTATCAAGTCTTCCTCGGGCATCCCCGACTTCTTCTATTAAGGTTACTGACAGTTATTAAATGTTCCAGGAACACCTGACGCGCACATTTGTGATGCATTACGCCCGCATACCTCTGGTGCTGGAGATGTCCTCGGACCCGGACATGCTCAGCAACCGGGTGGTACACATGTCGGTGCAGCTATTTTCGAACGAGGCGCTGGCCCTGCGCATGGTCAACCAGCTGTCCCTGCTGCACGTGATGGTCATCTCGCTGAAACTCATGATGACTAAGATACTGGTGCGGAACACGCTACACGGTTTGTGAAACTTTGATTTTTTTGTCTTATTATTTAACTAATTTTAATTTCTGTTTAGCACCGTTTTTTGGCTGCACACTTTTATAGTAGATTGTCCAGTTTTACTCTGTGTAGAAACAAATGTACTAACTCGTTCCATCTCTTTTCTCCCAACTTATAAATCAGTAACATTCACCAGCTTTGTTTCAGTACCGATTGAAGTTTCGGTTTCAGCCAGTTTCGGACAACGAACGAGTTAGGCCAAAAATTAGCCGAAACCTATATCTATAGCGTACATTGAACAACTGTTACATAACAACGAACCAAAAAGCACTGAAAGTAAACCAATTTACTTGTTAAATTGATGGATTTAACGCATATCTTTAATGAACTCTTACAAGTTAACAATGAAAACGTCGATTTTGGGGTATAGAGTGTTTTTTAACAAGTCCAAATTTGGTTTCGGCTGAAATCTACTTTGGTCCGTTATTACTTTGTTTAGAAAATTAATTTGGTATTAATAAAACAATACATATAATGTACATAATACGAAAGTTGTTGTTAACCAATAAGTGTTTTAATTTGATGAATATGAGCATACAATCAATCCCACCTGCAACAAGTTCTTGATTTATTCAGTACACAAAATTGAGATTCTGAAAACAAACATAATTCATGCAACTTATTTTAGTACAGCGTACAGATTTTGGTACAGACTGCCATTAAAGTTTAACCTTTAACTGTTGTTAACCTTTCCAGACCAGTACAACAATCGCCACAGCGTGATCGACTGCGCCCGCCGCGTGATGAAGGAGCACTGCTACTGGCCGCTGGTGTCGGACTTCAACAACGTCCTGTCGCACCGCAGCGTGGCACTCGTCTTCCTCCGCGACGACACGCTCATCAACATGTGGTTTCAGTTCCTCTCCATGCTACAGGGTAAGCGGGCAAACGCCGTTATAATCTTATTAGTTTTGCATAATTATATCCATAGTGAATTTGAAAAGTTCTTAGAGACCAAACTTGATGTAAAAAAATATTCTGTAATTGTGCCCTGTGTACTGCCGATAGTGCTCCGGAGACCCGTTCTAGTACCTTTATGCTTTAAACTGTAGATAGGACAAAATAAGAATTGCTTGCGCTAATAACACTATCGTTTCTACTTTTTATTTCACGAATGTAGTGTCTCCGACATAATTCTCAGAAATAAATTGTATGTGAATGTCAAAATTTATTTTTGTACAGCGTCGTAGCGAAAATGGAAAAATTTGAGTTTTCAAAGTAGTATATAAATCATTATTTCATTTGATTAATGTTTTTCGTCTAGCTTACATTATTCAGGTTTGTGTAGAAATAATAAAACCAGTTTATATATTCGTAACATTATATTTATTTTTTATACAGTTGTCTCTCAAATGGGAGTTTTTTTTTTTTTAGATGTTTTTAGTTATTCTGTGAAACGTGTTACATTATAATGTGATATATTTAATATATAATATATTTAATGAAAAGATTAACCTCGTCAAGGTAATTTTCACTCGACAATGCATATTTTTGTCCTGCAATTGAGTGTATGCGAAAATAATGATACTTTTTTATGCTAACAAAAGTATTGTAACTTCAACTAGTTTATTATATTGTTAGTAAATTTGGCTTGGTTGCCTAACTTTCTAATGGTTAACTGAAGCTACAAAGAACCTTTTTGGGAATGTAACGGATGTTGATTTCAGGACAATAACAGGCTTTTGTTAAACTGATGTTCAAAAATCTTCTTGCTTCTTTTAATAGCCAATCACAGTGCTCAACATACATATAAACTATAATGTGTGTAATTATGTGTTAGAGGAAAATTGTCGAAAGACCGTTATGGGTTAAAACATCATTTATTGGTATCTTGACCACGCATGCAAGAACTGAAAAGATTATCAACCTGTTCATATTGGGAGGCAAAATAGATATTTGCGCTTTGTTTCGATAAAAACCAATAATGTATTATTTCATTCTTCCTTGCAGAGGTGTGGGTATAGGCAACTTTGCACATAGATAAAGTTCTCGATCTATCATTGTTTCTTTTTCGATATATAGATCACGTGATGTTTCTATGTCATCCATGTGTACAAAACTCAGATTATTATGTAATTTGTAGGTATGAACGTGAATGAGCGTGAACTGGGCAGCCATGTGGAGTTTGAGCCGTCTTCGTACTATGCGGCGTTCTCGTGCGAACTGGAGGCATCGGCCTACCCCATGTGGTCCATCATCTCCCACCTGACGGGACCCGAGCACGCCCCATTGGCCCGCAAGCTCATCCACTGCTGCCTGCACTACTTGCGCTCCTGGCTGCAGGACATCAACTTCACCTCGCCCAACATTCAGCGGGTACAATAGTTGGAAGCCCGCTTATAAAATACCGAGCATCGGTCTCTCACCACGTTGGAGATTCCCGCACCGGTGCGGGACTCAGCTTCGACTGGTTAATATTCATCATTCTGACTTCAAGGATGCTATTTCAAGCAGGCCCGGCCCTGAGCTAAATGGGGTCTTAACCTTTACGTACCTAAAGGTAAAAATCACTCGTAAGGGGATCACTAGAGTCCCCCATATATCGCGGTGCGATCATCTCTTAATGTCCCTTTGCCCTTTCTAGTAACACTCAGATATTAGTTACAATCTTTTTTGATACCTACCGTTTTGATTTTGACCAAACATTCCCCATCTTTACGATCGATTACCGAATAGTTTTTCTAGGATAACCTAAAGTATAGTGTATGTGATGTAAAAAACAGTATAGATATCACACAAAACTTTCATTGGTGGGATGTTTATTCTGCCGCGGTAACTAAAAACACAGCGTCTTCCTTGAGACTCTCTAGGAAGACACTGTGTTTTTAGTTACAGCGGCAGTATTATCCCTCTCTGGTGCGGGAGAGTTAAAGCAAATGGAATTTCTGCACCTTATGGTGTCACAATAGTTTTGGCATTTTAAATGTGGAACATTAAAATATATGAAAAATGGACACATGTCTCTTTTCTGAATATATTTGTTGCTTTCAATGAAGTAAAGTAATCGTTAAATTTTTTTAAATTCAAAATGTGGACTGATTGCGTGAAAGAGTATTGAAGTAGGCTAAATAATAATAATATTTGGCTAATTTATATAGCGCCGTTTTCGTGAGAAATCATCTCAAGGGCGCTGTACAAATATATTTCTTCTAAAGCATTGAAGGACTGATTATTAGAGGCGAATGGCAATGTTCAGCAGGGATCATTTTGTGGAGGAGGTCAAATCTCACCCTGGGATGTATCGGCGTGATGCTGACTCAATGTATTGTTACAGTTATTCTGTGTTATCTAATTCATCATCTATTCTATTCTAGTGGGAGGTGATGAGGGCATCCTTCCACTTCCCCCTTCACCGTTACCTGGCCGCCTTCATTGGCCAGGCGGTCAGACACATGGGGGTGTCCGTCAGTGAGCTGCTACCGGATACAGACACCCTGCTGCTGCTCATGATGCATCCGCTAAGGGTCCAGGTTGGTTCCACACACATTTCTTTGCCAAATCAGTTCCATGATAAAACAAAACATTGAAGAAGAATAACAAACAAACCTAACTATTCTTGTATCATTTTCTGTTTTACATGGTAACCAGATCAAATCATACCAACAGCAAGAGGAATTTGGTAGCTTTCCTCAGTGTACAATATTCCTTTCTAAGTTTAAGGATCTAATATGATTATAACAAGCCCTTTTGCTCAGAATTAAGCTATGATCGAGGACTACAATATGATGAAACGATCCTTTTACTAAGAAAGAAGAATTCAAATTAATAAATATAATATCAAATTGTTCAATAATTATATTAAGCTCTCAGAATGAAATTTTATTCTGAGAGCTTATGATTATTAATAATAATAAGCTCTTAGGATTATCTCAAATTTGGTGAGGTTGTTTCGTACCTCATAATAAAAGAATTTCACCAAAAATAAATTTTGCCTCTTTTGTTTTCACCACTCATTTAGCGCTACTTTATTCTATATATTTTTTTTTACCTTTTTCCCTACTTACCACACTTTTATGATAACTCGTCAAAATGACAATTCAACACACCTTTAAAAAGTGATGAAACAAAAACTATGTTAAATAGGTAACATAGGTTAGGTTTACAGGTTTTTTTTTTTTCCATGACTTTTAACGACTATATCACTTTTTAAAAGGTGTGTTGAATTGTCATTGTGTTGAGTTATCATGGAAACATTTTAAAGGTACCTTATATTAATGAAATTTCTTGTTAAGTTTATGTAAATTATAAATTAAAATTGGACCCAATACCGACCCTTGAGGAACTCCCAGGTTGTTTTCCAGATTAGTTAGTAGTCTATTGTTTCAAAGGTTCTTTTGAAATCTAAAAATGTTGCAATAGTTATTTGTAATGCTATCAAGGCTGTTTCTTTTATCAGAAACTAAAATGTCAATGAAATCTCTTTGCAGAGCCTCTTCTACGAGATCCTGAGTGGCATCTGGGTGCGCAACGGGCTGCAGATCAAGGGCCAGGCCATGACCTACATCCAGGCCAATTTCTGTAACTCCATGGTGGACATGGACATCTACTTCCTGCAGGTGTGCGCCTCGCATCTGCCCACTCACCAGTTCCTCGACATCTGCATTAACACGTAAGAACTTATCTCTTAACCTCATCTACTCGGTACGAACACGGAAGTAGTATATGTGATAATGGGTGATCCACGAAGTTTCTCCAAAACACCACCCTACATTGTGTCAAAGCATGCAGTACCATGGTATCCATCTGAATCTTATGGAGCTTCAATGAGGATGGAAAACAAAAAAGTCTGTCTGCACACACTACTTGCGTCATAGATCTTCTCTTTAGTAAACTAAATTTGTGTTCAAAAATCCATCTTTACTTTCCCAGGTTCGGCGTATCGGAATGGCTCAGCCTCCTCAAACTTCCAGTGGTTCGGGAGCAAGAGCAGGACGCCATGCTGGAAGGCGTCCTCACGCTGCTGGCCACCCTGGTGTCGTCACGCACCAACCTGGGTCACGACGAGCTGACGCAGTCCCGCCTCGAGGTGTCCACTCTGCTCGCCACCGGGGACAAGACCCACAGCCAGCTGCTGGAATTAATGCCGGAGCGATCGGGGAATGCGCACACTAGGAATTTTGAGACTGTGCTCACAGAGGTTTGTTAACCTATCGTATTGTTTTGCTTAGAGTCCATTATGAGAGAGAGAGCTTGCGCAATGCGCATGTAGAGCTAATGAATGAAGAAAGGAGTGTAAGGAGAATATGTGATTCGAATGAGAATTGGTGTAAATTGAGGAAAACAAACAGGGTGTACTCTATATGCACTAAAATATACTTTTCATTAATTCTGTATCTGTTTGTTGTAGCTGTCGTATTACAAGGCCCCTCCGCGGGGCTCCGAGACTCTGGAGCAGGGGCAGTTTGCTCCTAAGGCCGCTGTGTGGAGCACCCACTACGACCCGCTTCACGTCCTGCAGAGGGCCGTCCACCGGAGAGACTTCCAGAGTTCCATGGATAGATTCAGCGCATAGTAAGCTTCTATTTGACTTTTTAAATCTTTATTGTATATATTATTTATTCAATCAATAGACCAGTTAGTAGCCGAGTAGACGAATATGTCAGGTTCCCATCCAGGTATGGTTGATTCAGTTCCTCTGCTCGCTATGTTTTCCATAGTTGCACAAGCAACATTTTCCAATGATGATAGTATGAGTTTTTCAAATATTGACAATATGGAAATATTTCTTTCTTTTAAAATAAATATGTACATAATATGCATTGGGAAGTGAAAGAGTGAAATTCTGTAGGAAAATAACCTAATTTCTAACACAACCATCTCTACTACAATCTCTTTGTGATAAAAGTTTCCAAAAGAAACCGATTCAAAAAAGCTCTGGTTCCTCAGAAATGAGAAGAGTACCAACCTTTTCTGGTTTAGGAATTTCGTTTTAAGAATTTTTAAATAGAAGACCAAAAAGGCTCAAATATGCATGATGCATTGACAATATTTAGACAACATCAACCGTCATTCCAGTGTGAAATCCTCCGGCCAACTGTCCTCGTGCAAGACCGGGGCGCTGTGGCCACCGCTGCGCCAGGCGGGCCCCCCGCCCCCGGGCGCGCTGGACCCGCGTCGTCTCGTGCGCTGTGGCCGCCTGCACGCTGCGCTGCTTGCCGTGCTGCACCGCGCCGCTCACCGGCGCCGCCCGCCTCCGGAGCACCTGCTGGCCCTTGCACTCTATCTGCTGGAGGCGGCCGCCGACTTGGAGCTGGAGGAGCGGACTCAGGTAAAACACATAATAACTGAATTTTCTATGCGCTGGTGGTAGATGCTACATTATAATAATAATAATAAATATCTTTATTGTGACAAATTTTCAAACTATAACTATGGAAATACATGTAAGACTGTTTTGAGTACATTGGTTTATAAATTAGAAGAGTATATAATTTTATCAATGGAAATTAATATATAAACAGTAGGTAAAATAAATGTAAATAATAGAAATGTTAATGTAGTTATATGTTAAGGTTTATCATAGCCCGCCTCACTAGGCTTAGCCTGTGTTGAGGCAGCTATCCACCAAGTTTATTTATAGTACTATAACGTACCTACAATTATCCACTCGAACGATCGCGCGTCAAAAAACTTTTTTCTCCGATTGCTCGCGGTTTTTTGGCGACGATTTTGAATATTTTCCGCCAACATTAAAAAAATCAAACCTCCGAATTTTAATACGGAGACATAAAACTGATTGTAGTGCTATATAGCCAATGAATTCACCTATATTTTAATAATTATTCTATATTTTTAGAATTGATAGATAAATTATTAAAAAATCTTAAACTTTACAAATGCGCGAAATTTGCGTTTTTGTGATTTGAAATTGCCGCCAGTGGCAGTTTTAAAAATCTTTATAGAATATTTTCTACATTTTTATGTTCTCTATGGCCTGTTTGATAATCACAGATGCAAGAATGTAATAGAAAAATATTTTTTTGCATGTTAAGATCTCTTCAAAAGTTTGGTCAGAAAATAATTTTGTAAAATTTGAGTGCGTGACGCGTCAAAATTGAAATCACTGTATTATACTATATAATAAATTTACCACAAAAACTGGTATAACGTTAGGAAGATACATTAACTGTCTACAATTATTAATAAGCATAGTCGCCGTGTTGGCTTTATTTTATTCATTTGATGAATTATACAGAGAGCCTATTTCACGATGTCAAAATCATGGTGCTACTTTTTAAATAATTGTAAATTAGAACTGGAGATTTGTAACCATGTTTTTATATTACGTGCAAAACGAGGAAATAAGGCTTAAAGTGAGATATATATCATAGATATAAACATTGCCAATATTTCAGGGGGATACTTTGAAAGTTGATGAAAATCACCAATATTTGACGAAAAATCACTTCTGACAGCTACCTTAAGGTCAATCTACATAGGTTAAATCGGAATATGTAAAATGATGATAAATTTGTATATATATATCAAACCTTTGTATGACCGTAGAATGGCAAATAAAATCATAGTGATAATTTTATATCTAAACGCAAAGGTATCGAAAAAAATGGGGGATGGAAAATAATTGATGGAACCAATAATTGATTTATTTATTAAGCCCTAATATCCTTTTAAATCAATATTACAGTTGTATGGTTACAATGAAAGAGCAGTATATTGATTTAAACATTGTTTACACACTTTGTCATAATAAAAATGTATTCAGTTTATTGGTTAATTCATAATTTAAGAAAATCAATACATAATAATATCATTGTGCCTCGCTATAGAGTGAGATTCTGAGTATCGTTCTGGTGAGGGACCACCATTCAGAATTGAACATTGCTTGAATTGGCTTAGTTATGTTCAGTGACTAGATCTGGAAAAGCATCTTTACAGAAAAATTGACAAAATATAATTAAGACATAAAAATAAAACGAGTTATTTAATGTGTACAATAAACAGGGAAAAATGAGAATACCTGTGCATTTGTTAACATGCATATTTCAATGATCAGAATTGAAATATACATATTAAATGTCCACCGAACCTTATCATATAGAACCTTTGAGGACAACATAACATGAGACGTGAGTATGCGGAAAGAAATGATTATAAGTCCAGCCATCCAGGCCATCATAATTGATGTTCAAACAAATTTAATTAAATTTATAAATTAGAATTTCATAACTAAAAAACCAAAAAAGAAAAAAATGAAATAAAAAAAAACCCTCAGCAAATCTATATTGTAGTGTGATATGGCTTCATGCAATCATAGCATAATGCCACATCACACACATCACACTTTGTAAGGGTCCTTTTGAAAATGTTATTTATGTTGCACCACGCACATTTCACCTTTTTCCCGCTACGGACCACGAAGTGGTTGCCTTTCAGGATAGGTCGCAGAGTCTTTCCTTCAGCTATTAGGCCAATGGTCCGCACAGTCGTGTCAATTTGACTTTGACAGAACAGCAGAAGGAGTTCATCCGCAACCTCACTCCTGAAGTTTCGGTACAAAATGCGTTTATTTTCCTTGCGGAGCTTTGAGCCGTACAATATATACGCATTCTGCACCGAAACGCTTAGTAGTCTCCTGAAAAGCTTCTTGTACCAGACCAGGTTTCGCTGTCGTTCAATGGGGAAGCCTGACAAAAGCTGATCTTTTCGGTCAACCCCCCCCATTACCTTGTTATAGTCTAGTACGAGTTGAGGTTTGTAAGTCCAGGTACCAAACTTTTCAACTGCCCCGATTTCTGCCTTATGGTAGGTGGACAACATACTTACCAGGTTTTTGTCCAACCAAACCATTACATTGAGGTCCCCGCAGTTCGAGTATACAAGCTCACCTTCCCTCAGTTTGGTCCGGAGATGGGACTTAAATGCAGAGGGCACAAATTCTCGGTTTAACCGCAATGTGCCCATGCAGTCCATCCCATTTCTTTTGAGGCATCGTGCCAATAATGGAGTATTATAAAAATTGTCCATTATTAATGTATACCCCTTGTTAAACAGAGGGCTGGCCAGGTCGTATACTATCTTTGCAGTGGCCCCAACTGGGCAGATATTGTGAGCACCCAAAAAGTTGGCCTGTGTCATGTCGTCCGTCATATCTTCCGTTATGTCTTCCGTCATATCTTCCTGGTCTGGATTTGTCGATTCAGCCTGTCTGGAAATGGTCTTCCCCGTATAAATTTGGAATTTCCAAAGATAGCCAGACTTGGACTCACAAAGCTCGTAAGACTTTATACCCGCACTGGCCGCTTTGGTTTTGATCATCTGGACGAATCCCAAACGGCCTTTATAGCAGAGTAAGGATTCATCCAGAGAGATGTCTTGCTCGGGCAGGTATAAAGTCTCAAACTTATTTGAGAGGTGGTCCAAGACGGGCTGAATCTTTTGTAACCTTCGCACAGATAATGGTGCATCAGAAGAAAGACTTTCATTGTTGGTGAAGTGAAGGAACTTTTTAATTAGAAGAAAACGATTATAATCCATGGCTCGGCTGAAATAAGGCATGGCGGTGAGTTTTTTTGAATAGAAGTAGTCTTTTTCAACAGGAAGGGGACTAATACCTTGATACATTAAAATTGCCAAGAATACATACATTTCCTCTTTATTCGTGGGAGCCCATTTATTGGTACGCGCATGACGCTTAAATTGTTTTTTCGCAATCCATTGATCTGCATACCTGTTGGTCTCTCTCGCGATCAGTTCAACGAAATCTGCATCAAAGATTTTAAGAAAGGCATCCACAGGTTTGCCCATTTCGTCGGTATTGAAAGTTGGTCCCGGCGTGCCTGTGAAAGTCTCCCTTATCCCAGTAAAACGTAAGATATCTTTAGACCAATCGAAAGAGTAACCTTCAGGCGGCAGAATCGAACGCATTGCCTCACTATCTACCTGGTCTTGTCTACTAAAGTCTATGGCCATAGCGGAGTTAGGTGAAACGTTGATAATATTATGATAAGGTATTGGTGGCATGCAGAAGGTATCCTCATCGCTCTCTTCGTGGTCGACGTCACTCGCTTCGTCATCCTCGTCGCTCGATCTGTCCATTTCTGAAACAACAGAAAACCCAAATTAATTTAATGTGTCTATATTACGATAACCCACTGCCTCTGGTACGGCTTATGACTCGCAATACGATGGTCGCGGGATCAAATCAAATAAATTATATTTGAATAATTAGTGTTATTTTCACACAAAATTCATTTAAAATAATATATATTATATTTGCGGCACGTTCCAGAGTGGAAGATACCCATAGTATCGCCCTGGTGTAAGACCCCATTCAGAATTGAAACGTTGCTTGAAATGGCTTTAGCCGTGTTTGGTGACCAGTTCTGAATAGCCAGGTACTTTTCCACCTCCCTCTTCCACACCTCCTTCCCCTCCCCGCTACCTTCAGCCTCACAACATACCCCGATTGAGGATGCCATAGTCTCACTGGCTCTAGCTGAGGCTCTTGTGAGGTATTCATATAAAAAAATAAATAAAAAGTTAATCAAATACTTGAGGCGGGCAATGTCAGGAGTCAGAATAGCACAGTCAGGTAGGTATGGAATGAAGAAAAGAGTGTGTGTGCCAAGATCGAGTTGCATGGTGGTTCATCCTCTCTGCCTACCGAAATGGCGTGAAGGTAAGTTAGTTAGTTTTATAACTCACGGTTTCCAAGTACAGACTCTTCTAGTACAGCTGCCTCGTCCACGTTACTGCCCATGTCTGACTCTGAAATAAAAGAAAACACAAATTTACAGTAGAATTTGGATATAATGACTTTGCATTTAACGGTCTACTGTTTTAAGTGACGATAATGTAAACTCTAGTAAGGTTTCATAGCTTTTAGTAGGAAAACGTATCCGTTTAAAGTGACCAACTACGTAAAGCGACCTATTTTAATGATAATTTGTCCGGTTACAAAACCCACCTACCAATACAGCCTCGCTTTTGACTAGGAAGCTCGACACAATGAGTCCCGTGAAGCGAAAGTGTTTTTTCAATTTAAGAAAAAAATGCTGTATTACACCGTTTAGAAGCCGGTGAATCAAATGTAATCCTCGCAAAGAAGTTCGGCATGTCTTATTTCTCACTCTGCAATACCCGTTACAGAAAAAAAAAGATGTGTAATGATGCATCCACGTCATAACAACAATACATTTTGTATGTTTGTTATGTGGAATTTTTAAGTACTATGCTTATTTCCTGCCAATATACCAACAGTGAAACTGTGCTAGGGATATCAATATAAAATATAGATAATTGATTTTATATTGAGCCCCTGGTATGACATTTCAAAAAATAAACTCACCGTTCCCAAACGCCGACAATTATTCGTAGAATGGCAAGTCCACCCACAGCTCGCTGTGATAGCCGGCCTCCGGAGAGAAGAGTTCAACACTCCGTGATGTCCCAGGTAACGGCTCGGGAGATGCTGCACGGATAGGCATAATTGGTGCATTGGGAGCCGTTGATTGGGTCTGTGCGGGAGTGGACATCCACGGTGGTGGTACGGGTCGTGGCAACGGTGAAGGCGTCCCTTGTGAAAAGGGACACGTTGTTCTCTCCGGAGATGGAATTCTGAAAACATTTACATAAATCATATAAATTGTTCTCATTCACGTGTGAAACAGTAAGTACAGTATGTAAATAAACAATAAAATTAGAACTCTGTAAAATATGCACTGAATGTGCCAAATGCACAGAGCGCTGATCTTACCAACTATCACTGTAAGAGTGGAACGCTGTCAGGAAAAAACAATAATATTGTATCAAGCATCTAAATACGATTGCTTACTTTTGTTTAGTTTTTCTTGGAGGTGCGGTAGGGAGCAAAATGCGCGCCGCCTGCTTCTTGAATTTTCGGCTTTCCAGCTCTAGCCGGAAGGAAGCAGGCAGGGCCCTAACAGCCTTTAGGGCCTTGACGCGATCCTCTCGCACCAGTAGCAAAGCAGGGTCGCTGTTTAAATAAATACAAATATATGATGAGTTCAACGGCCACAGCAAAGTACTTTCATAAAAAAACATTAAAAAATACTAACACTCCAGACGAGGCTGCAATTGCAGCTCTGCGTTGACGTCCACGTGCAGGTAATCCGGCACCAGCTCGTACCCCATCTCTCCCTCTTCCTCTGCCTCCTCTTGCAGTCAGCACCACTCTATATATTTTAAATTGAAAACACTTAATGTAAGTACTTAAATGTTTAAATTTTGTTAAATATTGCACTAATATAAAATTTGAAAATAATTATTGGGTCGTGGAGTGCTCCCTTTCCCTGGACGACAACTGTTTCTGCACAAATTTGGTAAAAGTAAACAAATTAATTAATTATACAACTAAATTACTAAATTTTTATTGTGTGACGAAGGCTTTACACCATTTTACATGTAAAAAAGAGTCAACTTTTTGACATATGACTTAAAATAATTGGTTAGCAAATATCTGTATTAATAATGAACCAATTCAAATAAAACTTATATGTATCTCTTTGTTTTGAATCACTGTGATGGAATATCTATATTTCAAATGCGCGAGTGCAGTATATAAGACATTATTGTAAATCAAAAAAAGATGACGTCTTCAGTTGACGTATTCTTACACAAAAACTTCAACCAAAACAATATATTAGAAACAAACTAATTAAAAACGCATTTCAAAGATAGATAAGTCAATCATGATTACACAGATATATAATTATGCGTTAAAAACCCAATAAATTAATTACTTACGGCATTTTAGGAAGAGTCCAAAATTTCGTGAATGTTGAAAATTTATGATTTTTTTTTTTGACAGGACGCCTTATAAAACCGCGAAAACTCGTTAAATAACACTTCAAAGACAACGGATAAGTTCATAGACAAAGATAATATATTATCAGCTATTCGATAAAACAAGTAGCTGGCCAAGGAAGCGTTTTAAATAATTACAATAAATATTTTACGAATGGTAGAAAAATCGGTCCATTTTTGGACCGATATCAATCGCAGAAAAATAAAAGTGGTCGATTTTTCGACCGAAATCGTTCCAGTGGTTATATAAAAATATGAACACTCAATAGTTAGGTAGCATCAATATCAATACATCATATACCAAGTTCGTTTCTAGTCCTAATAATATACCTACAATTATATGAAAATACATACAATAATTACATCGCTCTAGTTCGTTTTTGTCCAACAGACCATTTTTGGCGAAATTGAGTTAAGTATGCAGTTGTTCTCAGCATTTATTTATATGATACAAGTGAAAAAAAAAAATTATGTGTTTTCAAGACGCAGTATGTCTTAAGTCCACCAAAATTAAACAACATTCCGAGCGTGTTTATCCAACACTTTGTCCTACATCCAAATTAAAAACGTGTTTTCTGCATTTAATAATAATTTCTATAACTTTAAATCATTTTAGTAAGCTTAGAATGAGCTAATTTCATTGTACATGCGTTTTTCGTAAAAAAATCTTTGAAGCGCTATTTCTTCCGATTTACGTTTTGGTTTTTTGGATAAAAACGAACTAGAGCGACGGTTAGCCTGTGACTCCTCATCTTTAAAAGCATTTAATTTTTTGTTGAATTTTTGTATTGCTTATGTATTTGATCTGAGCAAATATTGAATGATCTTACTATATCTTATGAATTTGTGTGTGTTTGTCTAGTCATCCCTGTGCCAGTGGAACTCGATGCAGAGTCAGGTGGGGGGGCGCACTCTGCTGGACAGCTTCCCCGGAGACAGTCTGGCGGAGAACGCCCGCACCACCCTGGGCAGCGTGGTGCCCCCACCCCCGCACCCCCCGCCGCCCCAGGACAACTTCCCCGCGCAGTACAACTCAGACAGTAAGTGCTAGCCGTAATGATTTGTTACAATTTATAAAGAACTTACATTTCATTTATTGGAATAACTTTTAAAGTTGTACCCATTAATGTTACATTTAATCATTGAAGAAGAATATATTATTAATATGTAAATCTAAAGAAACAGAAAAAGACACAGAAAATAAAAAGATAACGGTCACAACGGAATCCAGAATCTCTGTCTTGCAAGATGGATAGCAGCCAAAAAAATAGGAATTAGTTGAGGATAATAATGGTAATTGTATAATTGAGATATGGGATTGTCAAAAATTATGTAAAATAATCAGGTCTTAATGGCCGAGTGATTAAAGCCATTGTTCCAGTAAGACAAAGATCCTGGGTATGATTCCCAGTTGCAGCCGTTATCTGTTTGTGTTCTGTGTCTTGTTCGGTTTCATATTTCGTTTAGATTTATTAATATTATCTTCTTCAATGATTAACCTGTCATATGCCCGGAAATTCCAAGCTTTTTTGAAAAAAACCGCGCGCAAATTACTCTCCTGCCTTTTGGTCAAACATCCGTTTAAAAACAAAGAAATTGTTTATTTTGCGATTGTTTTCTGTTTATCAGATAATGTATCTTATTATTCATATATATTACATGATAATATTGTTACAAGTTTTCCCAGAATAGCTAACTTTAACAAAAAAAATGTGTAAAAATTTTCCCATTCGGCAAACAAATGTAAAAAAAATATATTCATAAGAAAATTAACTGATTTTTTTATTTCTACACAAACCTGAATAGACACCCCTCGTGAAAAAAAATAATCCAAAGGTTTTTTCGAAGAAGTAATGCCATTGACACTTCTTTGAAAATGTAAAATATTTTCATTTATTCAAAAAAAAAATCAAACGTCAAGTGTCCACTTAAAATTTTTTTGTGTCGTATTTTATAAGTATATGATAACAATTCTTCCAGATTTCGGTAGTTTATACAACTGTTGTTACTAATAATATTATTTTGTACAAGAAACCTGTAAATAAATAATGCTAATAATAAAATTATTCATTAGGACGTAAAAATTTTGACATTTCTTACGAAGTAAATTTTCATCACTTTTCTTGGGTGAAATATTATAAAAATTACATCAAAATAATGTAGATAAAACTATCTTTCTGATGATACCTCAAATCTATTATTTCCACAATCAATTTATATCAAAAATAATGAAAGAAGTAAGAGGTTACCTTATGAGAATTCGCGATGTTTTTGCACTAGCGTCCTTGACAAATGGCCGCCGACTGCGTGTACAGATGTGTTCGAAAGAACAGGGTGACAAAAAAATCATGACTCGGGGAATAAAAATAAAAATTTTCTAATATTTTTTTATTAATATTTATTTATTTATTTAAATACGTTTTTTTAAATTCAAATACTGTGTGGTTCAAAAATAAATAAGAAAACAATTTATTTCAGTTTTAGAACAGGTACATGAAACACGTTTTTTTAATCTTTGGTCGAGAGACTGCGAAAAAAATCATTTTTTCGCAGTCTCATACATAAATTTATTATTATAATATTCAAATTTTTAGACACTGTTTCTGTCCTCCTCAAAAGTGGAAGATACAATGAATGGAAACGAAAATTCAAACAATGCAAAAATGCACAATGCACTTGTTTCAGTAAACATTTTTATTCAAATAATGCACAAATACACCCATTCAATAAATAATTAAAACCATAAATAACAACAACCAGTGCCAAATTACAATCACAGATAACAAAATCCAAGTAACAAATGATAACACACATTCAACAAATAACAACCGCAACCAACATTCAAAGAACAATAACATTATAACAAACAATAACATTATGACAAACAATAACATTATAACAAACAATAACATTATAACAAACAATAACATTATAACAAACAATAACATTATAACAAACAATAACATTATAACAAACAATAACATTATAACAAACAATAACATTATAACAAACAACAACACTAATGCAAGAAATAGCGACACAATTCCTGAACTGTAATTATGGGACTGCCACTATTAGGTATGATGAATTTCCTCTTCATGGCAATTTTTAAAATTTTGTATAAAAAAAAGAATCTAAATGGAAAAGAACGATTTGAAAAAAAAATTATAAATGTGAAGGTGGAGAAATCCTCGGACCAGGTGAAGGTCTGCTCCTCTGGATTCTCCTCCCCCTCCTCCAAAGGCTCCAACTCATCCTCAGGAACATCCATATCCACCATTGACGGAAGTTCTACATCACCGGCGAGGGATTCATCCTCGCTATCAGTGAATCCGTAGAACTCCGCAACGATGTGGTCGGTTTCCTATAGACAGAAAGAAAAAATATATATACAGCTATGTAAAGCGTCCTTGAGGTAATACAAGACAAAAATGGCGCTGTAAAAGTTAGCCAAGTGTTATTATAATTACCTGAGTATTTGGAGCCCGATGCGTAGAGGAGGTTGATGGTCTCGGGTCAGCCTGCCATCCCGGAATCTGAAATTATAATGTATTATAATATAATCATCAATACGCGTATAAATATTTTATAGCTAAACAAAAAAAAAGTTTGTTAGTACTTTTTTGCACACCCTATATAACTGATCTAATTTTGTGATATTTATTACCATTTTTATAAATAAAAAATAATATTTCTAATAAATATTATTAGAAATAAATATTTCTAATAAATAATGTATTTTGTAAGAACCCTGTATCTCCCATACAAAATTTGAATTTGTAAAAAACGTTGATATCTGCGCGCGCAGATAGACGTGCGTTTTACGCAGGCGCGGATATTATTTCAAGATGGCCTCTCACACATACATATAAACAGTTCACGTGTATTTGTGCAGGTTTCCGATGTCTCGTATTTATTTAATTAAAAAATATTAACTAAATATTGACGAAACTAGGGCTTTTATACACAATCTCAATAGTTTTCTTTACATAATAATCTACAATCCTTATTAGATTATGCAATATTTACGTAAATATCGATAGAGAAACGTAAAAATATTTCTTGGCAGATTTTTAGCGGTCGGAGACATCGGAATATCATTTTTAGTAAAATATTAACTAAATATGGACAAATCGAAGGCTGTGGTATATGTTCTCAATTGATTTATCTGCAAAATGAGATACGAAACAAAGCAAATCACACAATATATGACGAGACATAGCTAGAAATAAAACGAAAATTTTTATCACGAAAACATGGCGTATACTTTGACGTAATATTTTGTCGGTTATTTTGAGTTTTCGTATTTTAAATTTACCGAAACACATGCCGTGAACAATAAACTATGTATAAAAAAAACATTACTTACGTTTTATTGATCAATTACTTCGTTTTGGCACTTTAAAATAGGACCGCGATGTTTCACTTTGACAGTTATTTTTTGTTGTGTGGCATTCCAGAGAAAAAATTAAATTTAGATGTGGAAGAAGCTTCAAGTGTTTCTGAAATATGATGCGTAAAGAACGAGAATAGCTCAAGCGATTAAGACCTTGTTCTCCATACAAATTCTTTGTACAAAAGGGTTAAAATCGCATATAAATTTTTTTTTTTTTTTTTTTTTTAAAGTTGTATGGGCCGCGCATATGCGGTCCCGGCATACGAGGTGTTAAAGTACTGTAAAAATAAAGCAGATAAGAATTGAGGGCTTTGTGATCATTAAATGGTTTTAAATAGCAACATCAATGTGTGCTTCAATGGAAGAATAATATTATACAAAAGTTCTCTGTTTCAAAAGTGAAAATTTTCCAATGAAGAATTTGGAAGTAATTTGCTATTATGTTCTTACCCAGGTGACACCGACTGGGACGCCTCCGAGGTGGTGGACGTCAGCGGCGTGATGGTGCGCTCCCCCCTGCCCCCCTCTAGAGATGGGGAAGGGGAAGGGCAGGTGAACACACAGGCCGGGGAGATCCTGTTGCATCACGACTATGTCATGCGGGAAGATGATGAGGTGAGCCTGCAGGTAATTACACTAATTAATTGATGTTAATAATAAGGTTCCGATATCAAACAATCTTGGAGGAGCCATTGTCGAAGGAGCTGTTTTAAAATGAGCATTGTCAAAGGAACCATTGTCGAAAGATCTATTGTTGAAAGAGCCAATTTCACATCAGGAAATGTCAAAATGTGCCTGTATTAAATGAGCCAATGTTAATGAGTAGGCTTTAAATGAGCCATTGTCAATCAAGCTAATGTCAAATGAGCCAATGTCAAACAAACTAGCGTCAAATGAGCTAGAATTAATCCAGATACGAGTAAATGGTCCCCGAACACCTTAATGAGGCGAGAATAAATACATGTACGAATGTAAAATACTTGGCACATTATTAATCAAGACCTATCAGACAATGACGATATCGAATGACAAAGGAGAAGCCTCAACATAGTGTAGAAGATATAGCAGCGCATTTTATGGAACTACGACCGAACGGATTTGCCGGCCTGATAAGACACCGGGTCACTGGAGCCAGGATGCGACTAATGGCCTCCGCCAACACGGTGGTTACCGCAGCCTACCACTCCTCACTCAAGAACACTCTTTACATAATTGTCCTTAGTTGCTTATTTTTTAATCTATTTTTTGATTCTCTAGTATCTCGTAAAGTTCATTGTACTGTTTATTTTTAGATCTCTTGTATGTCTTAAAAAATTGCTTTATTCACGTAATTACATGTTTATTTTTATGAATTTTCAGACTTTCTTGTATTACAAACAAAAGAAGCTTTACTCACATCTATTGTACAATCAATGTTTATATCTATTTGGGACGTGTGGAATTGCATAGCATAAGTCTTAAATTATTATTGAATCAAGGTGAATTTGCAATACACATTTTTAAGTAATTTATATATACCGCCAGTGTGGCATGTCATTGATTAAAGAAGGGAAAAATAGCAGTAAATAATGTATAATTTTTTTTGGTTTCCAGGAGGAAGCTTATCAGTTAGCCTTACCGCCAGCCGAGTCAGATGAGGCGGACAACACCCAGATGGCCGTGGCCATCCCTGGAGACATGACCATGGTCAATCCAACCGATATGACCATGGCAACCCCTGGAGACATGACCATGGTGACCACCACACACGAAGGTAAGCATTTATCTATATCAGATGCTAACATAAAGGCACTACATTCCAGGGAGGGTTTCGACCTCCACAAATTAATATTTTCCTTTAAAAATTCAGTTCCAACATGTTTACTAACATATTTGTGGCCATAAAAATGAAATAAAGCCATTTTAGAATTATTGTTGGAAAAGGGGAGGCGCGTCATGTAAATATGATCTAATCTCATTGTCTTATCAATTCTTAACCTAAACTCAATGACTTATGAATTCCAGTTTCCGAGATGTTCTCCGTGGAGGACGGGCCGAGCACGGGTGCGGGGGGAACGGTGAGCGGGGGGGTGGGGAGTGCGGCCGGGGGAGCACTGTGCCTGCCGTATGCGCGCGTGCAGCCTGTCCCCCCGCCGGCGACACCCCCGCAGCTGGCCGCGCCGCCACGCTCCCGTGCCACTAAGCATCAGACCAACAAGACCATTGCTGTAAGTAATCTTTCTATCTACGGACGAGTGTGGCGAACCCATCGTTAAGGAAGTGGAAATACAAATAGCCATCCCAAGCCAAGATGTGAGCTGCCATGCTCTGGCTGAATAACATTGGGGAATAGGATCGCATCTTGGAGTATTTAGACCTTAACCCAGTATCCCAGCACTTCTCTGCTGGGGTGGAACTTCTATTTCTCTAGATACTCATGGGACCAATAATGAAGAATTTATAGAAAAAAACTTAGGGCCTTTGGGGAAGCTAGGAGGAGGGTGGATTTTTATTTTTTTTTAGTATAAATATTATGGAACCTACATAACATACCTGAAGAATGTTTGAAAAGAGAATTGTCTTTGAGATAGTCACTTTCATCTGAACAAATTGTATAATTCCTTATTTGAAACAAAGAAATTAAAAATATATATTTTAATTTAATGAGCAGGCAGCATTCTACTGATGTAATTATATCTAATTTCACGATAAGTTCTTAAATAGTTGAATTGTTTAAAATTTTAAAAATAAGAGATAAGATGACCAATGATTGATTGATCAGATTATGATACATTCTTCCATTTCCAGGCGCCCGCTGGCCAAGAACCTAATCTGATACCTGTGAACGAGAGCATCATCTCCCTCCTGCTGAAGCTGCACTCACAGCTGTCGGGCTGCCTGGACTCCTTCAGCCTGGAGGACGACGGCCAGCCGGAGCCCATGGAGGGGGAGCCCCCCGACCAGGGGCCCGCGAGCCCGGGACCGCCAGAAGGACAGGCTTCTGGCGAGAACAAGATTGGAGAAAACAGGATAGGTAAAAACGTTCAAATCGATTTATTTAATGTCAACAATAATACATGGTCGTAGCAGTATTCAAAAAAATTTTATGTCTAATAATTTTTACAGTTTGAGATGCTATAGCATGTTTCATCTGAACACATTCAAAAATAGTATTGCGTATTTTAGCCTTCTATTTCAAATGTGTTGACTGTTCAATGAGATTGAGTGTGCTAATAGTAATTTTAGTGTCTAAAATTTGTACTGTGTTAGTAAAGATGTGTTGCTCTTGTTTGGGTAACTAGCTAACTACCGTATTTATTTATTGAATTATTTGGCAGTCTAAAATAATCAATCGAAGTGCTGCGGATTCGATTCCCGTCGGCGGCATATATTATTTCTCGGTAGATTTCTTCAATTTATATGGGTATTTCAGGCTAATAATTATTGATTATAATAATTTGTTATCCTTTGTGCTTTGCATAAAAAACCTTCTCTTGTAAACACAATTTTATCTTAAAAAAAATAATATTAATCTGTTTTGTATTGAAAAGTATATTTGAATTAAATATATATGGAGACAAAAGTTGTCATTTTTAATACATCAATACATTCAGGGCAAGTTCGCAGACTAGTTAATTCAGTCGCTGTGGTCAGTTTAAGTCAAAATTACTTTGGATGGGATGAGATGGGTTAAGGATACGCTGGAGTTGGAGAGGTTATCTGATTTTTGTAATTGAATTCCATACAACCAATACAAAATAAATAATGTATAAATGATTTGTCATTCTTGCCTCCCTTTATTATTTAATTTATAATTTCTATTTGTATTTTCAATGTACGATGTTTGTGGTAGGTGATGGTCCCTACTTCATCGGCGTGGTCCTGCGCAAGCTGTGCGCGCTGGATGCGGGGTGCGCGGCAGCTGTGGGCACAATCCGCGCGGCGCTGTGGCCGCGGCAGCGCGAGCGCCAGGCTGAGCAACGTGCGCGCGAGCAGAGAGAGCGCGAGGAGCGCACTCGAAGGGCGCGTGAGCGCCAGCGCACGCTCATGCAGGACTTTGCCACGCGACAGAATAATTTCATGAAGCGCGCAATGGAGACGGGTAAATATGATCTAATCTAACCTATCCATATCAATTTACCATAAGGCTGTTTGGTTACGAATGCCGTTTAGTTCGTCATTTGTATTTAAATCTGTGGAATATGTCTAACCATGTCAAATGTTGTGTTAATTTGTATTTAAATCTGTGGAATATGTCTAACCATGTCAAATGTAACAAAACATTCGAGTCAGAGTGATAGATACGTGATAAGTTTCGCCCCAGCGACAGACCACCATTCAGAATTGAAACGTTGCTAGAAATGGCTTCATCTGCATTTGATGACCAGATCTGATTAGCCAAAATACTTCGAAACCTTCCATCTCCTTCCCTTCCTTACTTTCTCCAGTCTCACAAGATAAGCCAGTAAGGGATGCCATAATCCCACTGGGACGGGACAGTCGGTAGCAGTTAGAACTCTTGTGATATTGTTTCTCTTCTAACGTAATGTTATTTAATCCCTTAGAAGGAGCGAGCATGGAGTGGCAAGAGGAAGAGGAGTGTCTCCTGGAAAGGGAGTACGACTGCATCATCTGCAACACCACCTCCCCCAGCACGGAGACCAACCCCATCGGCCTGGTTGTCCTATTACAAGTAAGCCACACACACTCTATTAATCTCTTTTGTCCAATTGCCACTAAACAAAACTAGGTGACTGGCACGAATGCAGCTCCGCATAGGTGTTCTAGGGTAAAATTACCCTTATTTGTTACGTTAGTGTTGCTATGTGATTCAATTCCTAAATATCAACATATCTACCCCTCCTACATAAACTATTGTAATCCACAAAATGGCAATTTTGAGTTTTTAATGTATCTAGTTTGGATGCTGTTCAAATTTTATGTAGGAATCAACAAAAAAATATGTAAACAAGTTTTTTTACAGTCATTTATTATAACTCCTTTGTGCTGTATGACCTAAAAAAGCTATTCTCAACAATCAGGATTTTGAAGATACAATATTTTATGTAGGAAGGGTTGATTTATTTACTTATCTCTCCACTTTCAGATTGTTAAAATAATATCTAGACTCGTGTACTGACTGTTTTGTTTGTGTTTAGTCGAGTTCAGTGGTGGGCCACCGGCGCCGGGACAAGGACCGCGGTGCGCTGGCGCTGAACGATGCAGAGCGAGTTCGCCAGCTGCCTGCGCGGGACACCACACTTGCTGCGCACCACTTTCGCCGCCACCATGAGATGGATCAGCATTTCGACAGCGTGAGCATACATCAGTTCCACTAAAATACTAGCTGTTCGGAAATAAGCTAAACGCCAACACTATTGACTAAATCAGTTGGATATAATTGATATAACTAAATATGAATTTAATTCAACGTATCGCAATACGGTTTATGACTATGTATTGTTTTAGCAGCAGTAACAAATTATTATAAGCATTAATTACTCGCCTGAAATATCTATACATTACTGTATGCCTGCCATGTCTGCCAGTGGCAAGTAAAATATTGTTACTGTCATTATACTGTCCAATCCATGACGTAATATTATATTCCGTGCGTTGCAGGAATCCTGGTTGGTATCCGTCAATGTGGGTTGGGAGGGTGGCGTGCACGTGCAGTCGTGTGGCCACCATGTGCACCTGGCGTGCCTGCAGGCCTACCTGCGCTCGCTGACCAACCCACAGCGCCCCCACAACCTGCACATTGACCGGGGGGAGTTCCTGTGCCCCGTGTGCCGCCAGCTGGCCAACTCGGTGCTGCCGCTGTGCCCGGGGCTGGGCGGCGGTGGGGCACCCGCACGCTTCTCGCCCCCCTCGCAGGACATACTCATCAACGATATACACAACTTCCTCAAGGATCACCAGCGGCCGCCCGTAAGTACCACTATGAATACGCTAATTTATTATAGTAAGTCATCTTTATATATGTAGTTATGTTTAGTGATTCATTCGCCTTCAAGTCACCTTCATTGTTTAAATCATCAAGATAATTTTCGTACAGCTCTGCGTATTTTCATGTGTATTCTGAAGATTTTCAGCTCTGCCTTTGAACAGGTTATTTTAGTTTCTTGAGTCTATCTTCATATTACCGGTCTTTCAAAGAATTTTTGTGAATCGTCTCTATTAGATCTTTTGTTTTTTAACATTAACTACACACAGGAGACCCTAGAGCAAATAATTCCCCTCAGGGCCTTTGTCATCTTTGGGGATGTTGTGTGGAGGGTCTTTTAAGGAATGGAAGGAAATTCTGGGAAGGAAAAAGGTATGGGGGTAGGGTAGGAATCTGGGGTTAGTGTGTCCAGGAGTCACGGATGTATGAATCCATCCCTCCCACTGCGGTGCTGCAAGGTGATGTTCGGAGAGTCCTGCTGGAGAGGTCATAAGGTCTCCTCAACCAGTTTCTTCCGATCCGGCCTGCCTGTTGGTGAGCAGATGCATCTGGCTCCAAGACCCAGATAAACCTCACCCAATGATCTATATCCTGTTTTGACATATTTACAAGCTTATCAATGGGGCGAATGGGTCCGGTATTCTAACTAAGGCATCAGCTTCCTTAAAAATCTCAACTATCTTGACTAACATGAATGCATTAATTTCAGACTTCCTCCAATCTGTCGGAAGCGATGGGCAAGGCCATGGAAGACATGACCAACTCGACGGCTCTGCGCTTCAAGCAGCGAGGTGGTGCACCGGGCCCTCAGGCGCTGTTCCTGTTCGTAGCGTCAGTAGCGCGCACCAATCTCGAGGCGGAGCTGGTCCAGAGAGGGGGATCCCTCGCTGCCATCCCGCCCAGATACAAACCCCGCCCTGACTGCATAGGTCTCTTATCATTATACTAATTGAATCCAAGAAAGTGTGGAAATTTATTAAAATGGAATTAAAAATTATACTATATTTTAGGGGCAGCTTCCCCTTTAGTTCAATTGGACATTGGCCTGTTTGGACTCAATGACAATGAAAATTTAATGCTGCTGGATGCCGTAGTAGCCATATGGAATTGCAATTGACAACTCTGGCATACCAAAGCTCAATTCTTTCTCAATCTACTATAAATTAATTCCTGTTTTGACACGGGATATGTTCCACAGAATACCTTGTAAATAAAATATCTTTTTAACCGATTTCAATATATTATGTATTAGAAAATGGGAGACTTCAATAAGAATAAGTATGTTGCAGAATTCCGCTTCACGCTTTAAATGCACAAATTATAAAAATTTCACTTCATTTCAACCTAATTACTACAAGAAATGAAATGACAAAGATAGGGAAAACATGCACAACATAGTTTAATAGGTTCTTAGTTTGGGTTATTTGAATAATTTATGTTCATTTTCTAACCTACAAATTTAACTCAGTAAATTCAAATTTAAAATAAACTCAAATTTAAATCACACAAACAAGAAAAAGCAAAAAAAATGGCTGCCGAACTGTCAAAACACTTGAAATTTTGAATTTTGATTGACAAAAATGGAACTTTAATGCATCTTTTCATTTCCCCCGACATAAAAATTTGCTGTCATAAGCAAAAAGGCAGCTGGAAATGGTCACATTCTGATGGATTTTTCATTATAATAGGTTGATAAACATGAAAGGTCACGTATTCTCCTAAAGTGACCATTTAAAATTTCCAACTGCTGTTTTGCTTACGACGGCAGAATAATCGTCTCTAGTAATGAAGCTAAAACAAAGTCATAGTTTTAAAAAATTTACAAATGTGTGAGCTCTAATACGGTCCATGCTGGAATTTTTTCCTATGTGATTTTAACGTTTATGCTTTGAAAACTGTAAAGAGGAAAAAATCAGAATTACTTGCGCTTATGTCACTGTAGATTCTACTGTCTATTTCATTAATGTAGCTTCTAACTTTCATTAACTTTTATTATTTCTTTGAAAACACCTTTTGATTGTTGTGTTTTGTGTCGGTTATGTATTCAGGTATATGTAGAAATAATAAAACTGCTTTATATATTCTTATAAATATATATATTTTACGGCTGTCTCTGCATGAAATATGCAAACAAATGCATAAATCATAGTTTTTATTCTGACATTTGATCAAAACTCGTCACAATAATTTTCGCATAGTTTTGCAAATTCTCACCTGACAGTTTTGACTTTTTCCTACTCCGACGTAACCGAAGAGTGGATATTACCGTTAATGTAGTTGACCGTGTAAAAACAGAATTGACTTTATTGTTATGACATTTCAGTTCCCCTTCTGCACGTACTGGCGGTGCATGCTCGCGTTTTGGCCCAGTGGTCTGCCTCCTCGTGGTGGGAGCAGCTGACCGTGGGGCGGTCAGCCTCTGCGGCCGGGCCGGCGTCGCCTGCCGCCACTTCGCAGCAGCTGGTCAGCGCGCTGGCATCGAGCCGGCAAGCCCCCGACGGGGATGGCGACCGGGAGCTGCCGCTGTTGCTCAAGGATCCCGTGGCCATGCTGATACACTTCCTGTTGCTGGCGCCGCTCCACCTCGAACAATGTGAGTATTTATTCCGTAGGACCGGTTGGTAGTCAAATGCTTTGTGTTCCCATCCAGGTGTTGTGGGATAGCAACATGTTCCGCTTGTATTGATGGTAGTAAGATGTAATGAAATATTGGTATGTTAATTGTAATCCCGGAATGTTTGTTTTTATTTATTTTTTTACTTGTTTTATGGTTTTGGATTAAAAATTTGATACAATTTGTGTTATGCGCGATATTCAAAATGAAAAAAGGAAGTGGTACACAAAAATTTTATATAAAATTGATAATATGTTTTTGCGAAGAACTTGCATTCCGATAACATCCAAGTGGCTGTTTAGGGTTCCGTGTCCGTAACATAAGTTTAGGAACCATTGTCCTAAAGGGACTAAACAATCTTTTTGGAAGTTTTGATAAATATTCACCAGATACTAAGGACGGGTTGTTACACAGAATTTGAACAATTCTTCACATTTGAAAGTTGAAATTCAAGTTCTGTTATTATTTCATCATGGGTCAGTTTTTTCACAAAACTTTGTAAATAACGATACATGAATAAGACTTTACAGAACTTGAAACTTTTAAATTTGATTGATGAACGACTCATCTTAAGAGACAGATACTACCTCAATATTAACTAACCCTTCCCCCCCACCAATAAAAAAATCGTGTGTGCCATGAAGTTTCAATAAAACGTGTTGAAAAGTGTCACATGACATATTTACTATTTCTATTTTTGAGACCGATAATTCGTGGTGGAATTCCATTATAATATATTATAATAAAACAAATAAAAAACTTTATTCCACTTAATTTTTAAGTGGAATAAAGTTTAAATTAAGTGGAATAAAGTTTTTTATTTGTTTTATTATAATATATGACATATTTACATTCGTAATGATAGTGAATATTCTCGTAATTCATAATTTCTTCTAAGAGATATTTTATTTATCCAGTTTTACGATGGCTACCTAAATTTACAAATATGGGATAAATGATAAAACATAGGTTTATTCATTGGCCTTAAACCACAGTAATCAGTTTATGTGTCCATATTAATATTCAAGGTATAATTTTTTTAATGAGTGCAGTCGATTCTGAAATCGGATGCCCGGAAATCTCCATAACTCGGGAGATAAGGGAGATAGACCTTCTAAATAATTGCATACTACAATAATGATAATTCGTTTTCTTCCAGCCTACTTGACCTGCGTGATCCGCGCCCTCTACAACTTGACCTACTACCAGGTGGTGGCAGGAGTGCTGCTCGGCCTCTCCCGCCAGCAGAGAGCTCTCCCGCTGCCTGGGGGCGCCCTTGCCCGCTCCGCCCAGCTGCTGCTGTCCTGCCTGCCGTCCCCTCTGCTGGACGATGACGATGCCCCGGAACCGTCGACGTCAGGCCAGGATGCCCAGCCGGCAGCCGTGGACTGGGACGCCGCTGAGATGGATGTCCAGCGGCAGCTGCTGCCATACCTGCGGATAGCCGCCTTGCTGCGTCACCACCTGTGCGGCGAGGAACTGCCAAAGATAGCCATGGAAGAACTGGAATTTGAGAGCCTGTTCCGCTATCTGGAGTTTATCAAACCTGGTGAGTCCTCCAAAAATAAAAACATTGATGTCTGATGGGACAATTCAGTATCGGTCCCTGTAAACTCTTAAGCTGCAGATCACATGCATTGTTATTTTCATTGGTTTACACTGTGTAAAAATTAAACATGTGTAGAGATTGGAGTATTTTTAAACATCCACAATGAATTATTGGATGACTTCCTGAACAAAAAATAGGTACAAACACATTTTTTTGATAATCACGTCTAGAAAAATAATCTTAATATGGTGGCATGTAATGATGGGGTTAATTGATTAGCTTACTTGTTAACCCTTCAGGTTTTTAAAATATTTTTACCTACAGTGAATTTTCTGAATACTCCATGAATGTGCTACATATTTCTTATTTTTGAGGTTGTCATAAAAAGACATACCATTTTAGAAACTAGAAAAAATTATCTTTGAAATTTTTTGTATTTGAAATAATTTAAAACATGAAAATGTTAACAAAAAACTTACTGAGACATTTTGACTCAAAAAGGAAAATAATTTTGAAAGCATTCAATATTCAAAACACCTTGCTTTTGTGGAGGGAATTAGTAAGAAAACTGTATCTTCACTTTTTATGCTTTTATACAATAAAAAATATAAATATTTTTTTTACTTTCAATGAAAAAATCTTACCAATTTATAATCATATAATTTGATAATTTTATCCATGTAACAATGTGTAAATATTTGAGACAAACTGTAAAGAATAATTATTTATCTTTCCAACGACGAACAAATCACATGTATGAAAAAATGTATGGACGCCCTGGTCAGATCTGTCCTTTAAAGCCTATAATGATTGGATGAATATATGATGTTTGTGGCTAGTAATATCCTTCCAAGGCTTGAACAACATTTACTGATTCGTTTTAGCTTTTGATCAATTTGTTCTTATCTACAGTTATGTTATGTTTGTCAGCTATTCACAGTTTGATCAAAAGTTTAAACAGGCTCGTCAATTAAATGTGGTATTAAGTTGTCTTATACCTACTTCTTGTGTGTTCCACAGAAACCACCCTGGCTGGCGTGGTGTCAGGCGCGGGACTCCACTGGTGGGGCTCAGGCGGCCTGGAGCAGCAGCTGGTGGAGCGCTGGGCGCTGCAGGTGGGGGGCGCGGCAGCGCGCTGTCCCTCCCCCTGCCGCCGCCTGCTCCCCCAGCACCACTCCTGGGAACAGCCCGCCCTGCTGCGCCTGCCCCGCGAGTACGACCGCCTCTTCACAGTGAGTACAGCTAACTACCTAACTACCCTGGCCGGCATGGTGTCGGGAGCAGGCCTCCACTGTTGGCTTATTTATCTACTATTTTGAGTTACTGCCAATTGAAAACTAATATTATCATATAGTATACCATATCACAAGAATTGAAACGGGAACCTCATATCGCTGGCATTATCAAGAGAGCAAATTCAATAACATATTTAATCAGGAAAGCCTTCCTTGAACTAACACCGGACATGATGTTAAAAATATACAAAACATATGTGCGACCTCTCCTGGTACAGTAGAACCTCGTTAATTCGAAATCCACGGGACATCAAAAATCAAATTTCGAATTAATGAATTCCCACGTAATTCAAAATTTTATGAAAAAAAAAAAAAGCCAAAATCGGGTTCCTCAAATTCGTAATAATACGAATTTTCGCATACGATTACCTCCGCGATCGACCCTTCAAGTTCAGTTATTCAAAGTAAATTCGTAAATATACCACACATTTCTGCGTAAATCAAATTTTCGCGGCCGGCACTTTAAATACGAATCAAGAGAACCTTCGCGGTCGATCCTTTAAATTGAAATTTCACAGCCGGCTTTTTAAATTCAGATATTCAAAATAAATTCGTCAAAATTTGATATATTTAGACATAAATCGAAATTTCGCAGCCGATTTCCGTCGCGGCTGACCTCTTAAATTCAGATATTTAGTTAAAATTCGTAAAAATACGACATATTTTTGCGTAAAACGAATTTTCTCGGTCCTTATACAGGGTGCGGCACGGAAACTTGCTGATTTGAATTGGACGCCGACGAGCGAGGCGTGGTCAGAAAGGGGTGGGGAGGGTCTCATTGGAAAGAGGGGGTCTTGAAGTTTGTAACATTTAATAATTGTAACATTTAAATCACCCGGTATTTAAATACTTCCCTAAAAGGAACTCAAGATATATGTGGGTGATAATCTGAATGAAAGATTCATATTTACGGAATATAATTTATTGTAAAACAAAACATAGCAAGAGACTCAATGAATAATTTAAATATAAATAATCTCAGGGTGTGTCGAGACAGATGCTCGATAGTTAAAAGTGCAAGTCATGTCAGTTGAAGATTTTACAAAGAATAAATAATGATATAAGAAATAAATGGGCGCCAGCTCGGAATTAGATAAATCCGAACAAATTTATAAATTATCAGTGTAATCCCTAATAAACTAAAAATATGTCAATCTCAATTTAAAGGGCCTCTTACGTAAATTCAGGGTACGCCAAGGTCGGCAAGTCTTTCAAAACGTACCGTAGCCACCGAGACTCGAGCCACAACTGCCAGAACGAAAACCAAATGCTGCGCCGCGTCCTTCAGAGTAGTTCGCAAAGACAAGACGGCAACTTGAGAATGCTGACTGTACGTATGGTAGGTACTTAACCAGCGAGACTGCTACAAGTTTTGTTACACTACAAGCCAGTTGGCGTCATGCGTTGGACAAAGGAACAGCGTGCGTTTGCCGTCGAAGCTTACTTTTCTAGCGGTCATTCGGTGGTCGCCACCCAACGTGCCTTCCATACTCGGTTTAACATTCATCCGGCGCGCTCCCCCGATTTGGCACCATGCGATTTTTTTTTATGGGGATATCTCAAATACATTGTTTATAACGACAAACCCCGAACCCTGCAACACCTGAAGGAAAACATCCGCCAAGCCATCACCAACATTCCCGTCGATATGCTCGAAAGAGTGGAGCGAAACTTCAAATCTAGGGTAGATCAGTGTATCACTAATGAGGGCCGCCATTTGCCCGATGTCATTTTTAAAACTAGTTAAAACAAAAATTCAGAATGTGTACTAGACGATACAAAAAGAATTAAATCGATATATAAAGTACTTTTTCTTTTATTGACTTTTCAAATCAGCAAGTTTCCGTGCCGCACCCTGTATTATATAACTCTGATATTCTAAATAAATTCTAAAAAAATACAACATTCCAGTGTAAATCGATTCAGATTTACAAAATAATAATACTAATTAGGCCGATGTATAACCATGCAAAAATACATTTTTCGGCGTTTTACTGCCACAGCTGTCCTTCAGATTCAGATTTACGAAATTTTATGATTTATTTTCGCATCAGTTGAATTTTTTTCGAATACCACAAACAAATTTTCGTGCGTGGACAAAAATAAATTTCGAATTACGAATTTTAGAATTTCGAATTTAAAAAAAAAATTTGTATGTTAAATTTTCCAGGGATATTTTTTTGTCTAAAATTTCGAATTACGCGTTATTGAGAATTATCGGGGTTCGAATTAACGTGGTTCGAATTAACGTGGTTCTACTGTAAATACTTTTAAAATATGGAGTCCATATTTTGCCAAGGATAGATCTAATAGTGAGACTACAGAGACGATTTACAAAATTAACAAAGATAAAGGAAAGATAAGAAAGAGATGACTTCAGAGTTTTATCTGGTCATTATAGTTGTCCTGGCATTCAAGAATTCTTCACCACACACAAAAGTGTAATTCTCTGTGGACACTCAAAAAAAAATGAACAAAACACCTTTTGCATCCAATCCTAGAAAACACTTCATTGCACAGAGAGTAGTGAAAGCATGGAACAAACTTCCTTAACATGTAATCGATGCTACTTATATAAACCAATTTAACCTCTCAGACAAAGACATTTATTTACTATGTGTTCCTTTGAGAACTGTCAAAAAGTGATAATTTTTGTGTTATTTACGAGTTTTGCTAAAAGCTTCATAACTCAAGTTTTGGGAAACGTAGCCTCATTCTAAAATATGTTTTGGAAAGATTATGAAATCCACTATCGCATTGTGTTGTTATACGTAAATATTTGCGTTTCTAAATATACATTTTATGAAAACGTCAAAAATATGTAAGAATCGCTTACCATTATTTCAAAGCCGTGAAAAATGTACTTTTTTCTGAGTATCATAAAGAAATAACACTTTATATATTGAAGAAATATAATTAAAAACTATTAGTCACCTCAAAATATTAACCGTCCAAACTAAAATATTTTTAATAAATTATTTAGAAACGCAATAAATTATGAACGAACAAGATGACAGATTCAATCGGCTTAGATAATGCACTTCTACGTTCCATAGATATTCTTGAATACAGATGCGTAGCGTTATTCATTATCGATACTCTGTTTTTTAAATCATGGCAATCCGTATACTAGTGATGGAAATAAATCGATTTTTGTAAAATCTTGCGCGTTTACGTGAAAAGACGTTCTAATGTCTTGACCGCTATTATCATATTTACGTCTTTTGAAGTTCTAATGTTCTGAGTGGTTAAAGCTTGATTGGATTCTTATTTGGAGAGAAGAAAGGATTACCTTATTTTAAAATTTAACTCAATTACTGTTAAATTTATTCTGAAATCAGATATGAGCGCACCAGCAGAATGGTTGTTCATTACATAATAATATTTCACTGTCTAACTTATTCTTCTGTTTCAGTACTACCATGAGAGGATCTGCTCCCAATGCGGTGCTGTGCCTAAGGAAGCTTCCGTCTGCCTGCTCTGCGGGACGGTTGTGTGCCTCAAGCAGCAGTGCTGCAGGCAGCAGGATGTTTGTGAGGCTGTCCAGGTAAATGTCTCTCAATCCTATCAGACTCTTGGACTTTATGATAACGACTGGTGAATTACTACTTATATTTTTGATTCGGAGACAGTCTGCACAGCTTTTGTAAGCACTTAAACCATACGTCCATTACGCTGTCTCCCACGTTTCTTTAATAATGCTCATCAGCGTTGTAATTGGGTGTTTACTGATGTCTCTTTGTTCCAAATTGTATATTCAGCTCCCCAGGTGCCTGAACCTTCTTCCCATTGAGGCAGAACAATGCACCTTTGTTAAGAGTCTAGTGTTAATAAAATAATAAAGTATTACTTGTAGTCATTGTTAAAGCCATTGCAACAAGAGGTTTTTTGTGACATTTTTAAAAGAAGCATTAAAACAATTGATCAGACCTGAATTTGTGATAGTAAAGAGGTCAAAATCTGATGACCCTCTATGTTTGTAAATTTCATTGTGGAACAGTTACTGAACAAATCATATTACAAACGGGTGTTCCTCAGGGTTGACTAATGGGTCCTCGATTATTATATTTTTGGATAGTAATTATAAATCTTCATTTATGTATTTAAATGTAGAGAGATCAAGATCCGACGATCTTCTCTTTGTTTGTAGTTTTTACCTTTAGATTGTGAAACAGTTACAGAACAAATCATATTACAAAAAGGTGTTCTTCAGGATTGATTGCTGGCTCCTCTGTTATCTTTTTGGATAATTATAAATTAACTTTGCATTCCAGCACTCCATTGACTGCGGTGGTGGCACGGGCATCTTCCTGGTGGTGACCAGCACCTACATCATCATAGTACGGGGTAGAAGGGCCTGCCTGTGGGGCTCACTGTACCTAGACGACTATGACGAAGAGGACAGGGATCTCAAGTAAGCCCAAACACTAGACTTTTACTGGTCCAATTAATCTACTACTACAAACTATGTACAGTACTCTCTCAGTAATTCGCCGATCGATTATTCAACAACTACTATAATCTGCTGTTATTTTTACTAGTTGAATGCTCAAAATCAAGCTGTATAATTTGCCGGCATTCATATGTCAAATTCAGTAGTCTGCAGTACACTGCCGGTTATCTTACTCTCACACACTAAGCTACTATACCACCATTTATCTTGCTAGAGCTGATCATTTTACCAGATACAAGGGTTCATTATTATTGTTTTAGGACATTTTCATTAGTCCTCTGGGTATTCTAGTAACTGTTACTTGTGTTGCTGTTCCTTTCGTTCTGCCACATTTTTTGTTTGAATTAGTTTACAAAATGGAGTCTTCTTGCAAGCACAAACATTACATATATGTTAGGTATGTCAACGTTTCAGACAGCATTATTACAGTTTCCATCATCAGGGCAGATGTGTAATCGAAGATTGTGATAGTAACAGTTATAACCAAACCGAATTTTGTAATGTGATTAGCCATGTCGGAAATGTTGTAGGTTATTCAGCACTCGGGAGCACTTCTTAACTAGACGTGACTGGTACCATGTCACGCTATGATTTTTGTTATTTATTTATGTACATACTTATTTGCTAATGATCTCGAGCTTGTGATTCAAAACGACGTTTATTTACTTAATAACTGGTGTGTTCCAAATGATGGGTTTTTTTAACACATTGTTTGCGGGAGACACTGCCTTTTGCGTACTGTTGGTAGATAGCGGGAGACTCTTAAAAGCCTTTTTTCTATTTTCGTGCTATTGGTAGACGGGGCGAAACATCAAAACTTGTTTTTATTCTGTGAAGTAAGAATTAGGTGCCAGATTTTGTGAGATGTGTACTAGGTACCTGGCAATTCGTAGAATTATTGAACTCGTAGAATTATTGCCGAGTGGCAGACTGTGGTCATAAAACATGCACTAGAAATACAATAACATAACGGTAACATTTCATTTTTATCTTTACATTTCTTTCAGTGTTGTAGTGATATTTTTTGGTTCAAGACATTCTCCATTTTTGTTTCTGCCTCCATTCCGCTGTTACAAATTATTTTTATAAAAAAAAATACCAATTTCATACACAATATCTAATCATTGTGAAAATGATGGGATTCATAAAAAAAAGCATGCAACCCCCAATCCATTATAACCTTGTAGACAGAAGTTAATTGGAATATGTAAGTGTTATCTGGAACCAACATTACTTAGAATTAGTCAGTGGTGATATTGTTTTACATTCAAATCTATGTGGAAAGCATTTCTAGTGTGCACTAAATATTCAGTGGTTGAATCCAATAGCTATATCTCTAATCTTGCTCCAATCTAACTTTGGGATCTTGTTTTCAGACGCGGCAAGCCCCTCTACCTGTCGGAAGATCGCTTCGAGCTCCTCGAGCAACAGTGGCTGGCACACCGCTTCGACCACACCAAGCGCACCTGGGTCTGGCACCGGGACTCTCTGTAGACACCCCCGCCAGCTATTAGACACCATATTGTTATATCTTATCATTGAAGAGATTAACTGATTCGAGCCCAGACTATCCACATCTCTTCAGTGTCACTAATCAAACCAATCATGGCTTTTAACCACTATTATTATTTTATCTGGAGGCGGCTCGAATACCTAAAATAAAAGTTTTATAAGTTTTAGCTTCTCTTGTGATATGTTAAATCGAATAAACGTTGATTTAAAAATATATTATGTTGTGTTTTGCCAATGGTCATGCTTCTGTTGTAACCTCTCTTTCTGTTACATGCTGCATTTATGCGAAAGAGAGAGACGTGTTACAATGGAGCTATCGACGAAGTAACTTTTTTGATTGTAGGTTTAAAATCAGATCGACTCATGCAACATATAACAGTCAAAATAAAAATAATTGTTAGCATTAATAAATAATCTGAATAAGTTTAAAACCTTACTACAATTACTTTACTGCAGTCGCAATGAATAATTAATTTAATAAATAAGTCATCACAACTCATTGTTATATCCTACGCTAATTTATCTGTTACTTTGTAATTGCTAACTTTGTAGTTTTGTCATAAAGTGTTCTAAAAACTTGATATTTTTAACCTTTTGTACTCCATCAATAATAACTAAATAATAATACATAAATCAGCATTGATACTAAAATGTTTGTTTGCTGATAATGTTCCGCGTAGGGGTATTGAAAAATCTTAGCTGTTAGCGCGGCCAAAAGGTTAATATAAATATGTATATAATTTACACTTATTATAAATATTATACTTCTAAATATTTTATGACAAACTTCAAAGTTTGCTCCCGTTGTCTAAAAACGTTAAGGTTGTGTCGATATTACTTAAATCACGCAATTTTGACTTTTGCTTTTGTCATATTGGCAAAAAATTACACCTCAGTAAGGTCTTGTTAGTATAAAAACTAAACTACCATTATAATAGTTGTCCCAGAGAGAGGTCTTATGTACGTCATCGACGAAAAATCTTCCTTCTCATACGTCTTGTATGAAAACAAAAAAGACCGAAGAAAGTAGAACGATGACGTCACGTACAACCTCTATCTAGGGCTACTACTATATGTCATCATCGGTCACTTGCCGCCAACTAGGAAGTACAATTTATAAAATTGCCATTACATGTTCTTGATAACTGATCTCTTAATTAAATCTCCACACAGAACCCACAAAGATGACGTAAGCCCTGAGAGAAATTATTTCTTTTATTTAATGTGTGGAGTTATATAAAAAATAAATGCATTAAAAGGAACATCACTATTTTGCATTTGTTAATGTAAAAACAATTAGACAGATAATATTGTTTTGTATTCTATATCTAAGATCGATGAAATTGTGGAGTCGACTGTTATTATTTTAAAGCTTGAAGAATCTGAAAAAAAAAACTTTTTTTAGGTTTTTTTGTAAATGTATTATAATTAAATTGGCCTTTTTGAAGAATTACTTTTACTTTTCATCATCACTATGAAAGCGGGAGGGAGTTAGCATGATAACATTATGTAATAATAATTAATTGATATTAGCTTAGCTAGGTAAATAAAGAATTAACAAATTGCTCGAGGGAGGTAACGCCTAGGAGTGTCGCTTGACTTGATGGACTCTTTAATTAATCAAAGTTTCCCAATCTGTGACCATGTTGTTCTCTGTATATTTAGGGACACCTAAACTAATCTGTGCAACTAACGTACATCACTGTAATTTCATATTATCTATGCAGGTAACTAAAGTAGGTACATTTACAGTGAAACCCCCTTACAAAGGATCTCATATAAGAAGTTTTCACGCTTATGAGGAACGGCTGCGCGGTTTTTTTATATGAAACTTAAATTTGTATTTTGAAGCCAAAATACCCAACCCAACTATATAATTATATTTTAAATTAAAATATATAGCAACTATCTAGTACAGATATGCGCTATTTTATTTATCTGTTTTTTCCAAACTCTATTTGCTATACCTTTCAATTAAAAAAATTATTATATAGTTTGGTTGGGTATTTCGACCAATCCAAAATTTAACCTTTGTATGAAAAAGGCGGTGCAGCCGTTTCTGTTAAGAAGTTTTGTTTTTTGGTCCATTGACTGAAACTGAAAAATGGGCCAATTTATCCCACTTATAAGGTTTTATTCACTTCCTGGGAAACTTTATAAGAGAGTTTCACCGTACATATAAAACAATTTGCAAGATGGGGAATCTGTAATGTAACCTGCCCTGTAGTGCCAGTTATCTGCCTCTCTATCGTGTGTTGATCATCCAGAAGATGGGTGACAAAACCGAAAACACTGTAAATATAATCATCAGGGTTTATTTATTACTATTATGTATTGTATTTGCCAACGTAAAATGTGCATCTCTCGGCTAATTTACGTTTCATATCACTTTGTGAAAATTGGCTGAAATGCTTCTCGCGTTCTCTGCTCAGATCCTATAAGATGTTGTCTCGCCTAACTGTCGTCATTTATCTCGCTTATCGCGAGCCAAGTCAATTTAGAAAGGTATTAGTTTAGTCCTGCCACGCTGTCTTTGCTGTTAAAACGTTTTTTGTAAATATTGTATCCTAGATACGGGCATAAACATTTTTTATAATTTGAAATAATATTACCCTTGTTAATCTTATTTTATTCAATATATATTTTGTGAATACTGTTTTAACTAACTTTTAATTTTAACCTTTGAAATGCCGAGCTCCTGCGACCTAATACCTCTCTAGTGTGTCGAGGATAAAAATCCCACAAACAGAAATCAAATTTCAGATTACATATTGGATATGCCGGTGTCGCCGGTGCTCAATGGATACAACATGTTCGTATCCGATGGGTACTTTTAAGTTATCTGTTTGCTGAATATTAAAATAATGATCCCAAAATATACAACTTGAAAAAATAATTCTGCCGCTTCCTCGACGTCGGACGAACTATACGGGAAGTTTGGTAGTTTAAAGATAATATTTAATCAGCATAATATTTATTCATAGTAATAAACTCATTTAGCGAACATAGTCAGAGTCAATGAAGTAAAAGCGGGGTTGTCCCGTGCAGCTAGCGCTGTTTCTAGAGGCGGGCGGGAAGAGTAGATAGAAAGTAATACAGATGCGTACGAAGGCGATACTCTATAAGTTTAGTTAAAGTAATATTTGTAAATACATGAGTTAAAAATAATTAATATTGTATGTAATTGAGAACTGCCGATGAGTTAGGAATTGTTTAAATATTGTAAAAATGAAATATTTTGCCCAAAATGTTGGCCAGGTTGTTGAGCATTTGAAGATTTTATACGAGTTAAGCGGAGTCAGGCGAGGCGAGGCGAGGCTTGCGGTCCGGCGATGTTGGCTTGTCTTTGTAAATTAATATGTCAAATAAAGCATAACTATTTATCTCTCCGCTTTTATTTTCACCCCCTAAATTCAGTCCCAATGAAATCCACTGGTTTGTTGAAATTATGGACTACTTTCGAAGTTACGGTTGGTTCAGAGATAAGGCCAGTAAATGGAGCATCTTTATTGGCTAATTGAAATTATATTCATACTAGTACGAGGAAAAAGTCCCGCGTTCCTAGGGTTAAACCACCACAATGGACAGTATTTCCACTTATACCTACTGCCCCCGGAGCTAGTTATGGCATGGAGAGCACATTATTATGTTGTGGGACTTTATATCAGATAATCAAGTGTCTAGACATCTACTGGCATACATCTGCGCGGAAGTTCGTACACAAGCACACGTTGCTGTCATTTTGAAAACTAGTCAGTGACGCCAGTCTCCCACAACCAGTTGGACGAGGTTGTCGCAACTCACGTCGTCGAGACTTTAAACATGGCGTTACTTGTGTCAGACATTTTGTAGCATTGCGTGTGCTTTAGATCAATGCTAGGTACAAAACAGTCGACAATTAATTACGTAATAATCCTTGGAGACTTCAATTATTCCAAATTGGTATGGCCCATTACAGAAGTGCGTAATTCAAACAGCCCCGAGGCCTTATTTGAGGATATGTACTTGAACAGTAACTATTGGCAATTGGTAGATAAACCTACAAGATACAGGGACAACAATACCCCATCTCTATTGGACTTAGTCCTGTGCAATGATGAACATCTCATTACTGATATAAAATATCTAGCACCTATAGGCAAAAGTGACCATATATGTTTGTTGTCAACTCTACAAGTAAGTACCAGCCATAACAACGGATCCTCCGGCCCGAGAGGCAAGAAGCCGAGACCCAACTATCACATAGCAGATTATGATAAAATAAATGAAACCTTAAGCACTGATGATATAATGTGGTCTCTCATGGAAACCACTACAACTGAAGAAAAGTGGAACTTTTTTACGAACATGTTTGAAGAGAAGATTGTGTCAAAAATACCACTATTCAAAGGCAATAAAAACCACAATAAGAACAAACCTTGGATCGACAAACACATACTAGCATTGATTAAAGAGAAAAAGAAAGCCTGGGATGGTTATAGATTATCTAGAAAACACCTGGGGAATGTAAATGAGATTGAAAATGAGTATTACAGAGAATATAAACTGAAAAATAACTACCTTTTATCGCAACTAAGAAATACCAGAAAAAAGTTTGAGCAAAAATTGATTGACAGCGGACAGAAACCATTTTACAGTTATATAAGGAAACAGATTGCCTCGAAAGTGTCTACTCCAACCATACTATATAACTTCTCTAACGAAACAGTTACCAGCGAGATAGACATAGCGAACATCCTTGCAACACAATTTGAAAAAACCTATGTCAATGAACCACACACCAGTATACCAACTATTAGTCAAGATGTGTATGTAGATAGTTCACTATGCGAAATAGAATTCACTCCATCAGCAGTTGAGAATATTTTGAAGGGGTTGCGAGAAGATAGCGCTACTGGCCCTGATAATATTCCTGCTATTGTTCTCAAAAAGTGTGCAGCAACTCTCAGTCATCCCATAGCTCTGGTTATGCAACAATCCTTTTTAGATGGGAAACTCCCTAAAGATTGGAAGAGAGCTATAATTACACCCATCTACAAAAAAGGTGATAAACTCAAACCAGCAAATTACAGACCTATAAGCTTGACTAGTATTATCTGCAAAACCATGGAAAGAATAATAGTGGACGAGATACGCTCATTCCTGATCAAACTTGACATAATCTCAAACAAACAGCATGGATTTGTGCCAAAAAGATCCACGATTACCAATCTCATTCTTAACATAGATTACTGGACAAACGAGTGGGACAAACGGATTCCCACTGACGTAATTTATCTCGACTTCGAGAAAGCCTTCGATACTGTTCCAACCAATAGACTGTTGGCTAAACTTAAATTCCTAGGCATAAGAGGACGACTTCTCGAATGGATCAAATCCTTCCTCACTGAGAGAAAATTACAAGTTCGAATTGGCAACCAACTGTCATCTGAGCGAAATGTGACCAGTGGTGTCCCTCAAGGATCAGTTCTCGGTCCAGTTCTGTTTATTTTGTACATCACGGACCTGCATACTATAATAAAATCAGACTCCAGCTGCTTTGCAGATGACACAAAATTCTTTGCAAACCCACACACTCATCACAACCAACTGCAAAACGATTTAAACGAAATATATCAATGGACAAATGATTGGCTTCTTAAACTCAATGCCGAAAAATGCACTGTCCTACATGTTGGAAAAACTAACCCTACACTTGCCTACAAACTTAATGGAACACCTCTAAAAGCAGTGACATTACAACAAGACTTAGGAGTTACCATATCACAGGACTTGAAATGGGAACCACATATCGCTGGAATTGTGAAAAGAGCAAATTCACTAACATATCTAATCAGGAAAACCTTCCTTGCAGTCCGATTCGAGCCGCGGTCAACAGTGGTTGTGTGTACCTTACTATTGCTGAGTGCCGTTCGCCCGTTCCTGCGCTGCGTACAGATAAGAGATTATTGTTACATTTTATTTAATATTGTTTATCGTTTACCTATTTGTTTGCATTCCTGCTTACGGCTAATCCGTTTTTGTTTGTACAGTCAATGAAATAGACTGCGTATTATTTTTTCAGTTTAATTTTTAAAAGTTAAGTTTTTTTTTATATAATGGAGGAAGACGAAGATAGACCTCCCGACCCAGGGTCGATATTGGATTTTTCTGATTCGGAATCGAATACGAGCCAGGTTTCTATTACGCTCCCATCTCGTAAACGACGACCATCGCAAAGCCTTCACATTCCATCGAAAGTTAAATCTATACCGCCGGTTCAACAAACCTCGACCCTTAACGACCTTAACACCAATAGTAACATCCAGCCAAATACTTTAACTAGCGATAATGCAAAAAATACTGAATTACTTTATCCTGCTTCAGCTTCCGGTCCATTTACCTTTAATGTTCAGAGAACTGAACAGGGAAAACTTATTCATCCTTTAGATTTTGGAAAATTCGTATTTGACTCAAAAAATAATAACCTTGGTATTGTTAACGGTTCAATTAAACCGGAAGGGCGATATAAATTATCTATCGAGTTTAACACTGCCGCTTCCGCAAATGGATTTGTAAAAAAAATTGACTCGCTCTCAAATCATAAATATAAATCGTTCATCCCTACATTTAACCTTTCGAGAATGGGTCTTGTGCGAGGAATTCCCGCGGAGATCTCAGACGCTGAAATTGTTGATGCTTTGAATAATTCTCACGGAACCCCAAAAGTATTAAAAGTACGTCGACTGAACTACAAGGATTCTACTGACGGAAACACGATCTGGAAACCTTCCCAGTCTGTTGTTGTTACATTTGAGGGACAATCCCTACCGTCTCGTGTGTTAATTTACTATACCTCGCTTCCCGTCGAAGTTTATAAATTTCCAACAATTCAATGTTTCAACTGCTGCCGGTTCGGACATTCGAAATCTGTATGCCGCTCCCCCCCACGTTGTTACTATTGCGGAGAAGCTCACCCATTTGATCAATGTCCGAAATCTTCCAATGATCCCATTTGCATTAACTGTTCGGGTGCACATACCGCGGTCAGTCTAGCCTGTCCGGAATTAACAAGACAGAAGAACATAAAACATAAAATGGCTACCGACAACATTTCGTACTTCCAGGCCTCAAAGTTAATCTCTCCTGCGAAAAAATCATTCGCAGAGATGACATCGTCCTCAGCTCCTTTCCAAACAACCACCTTTTTAAATTCAACATCATCTTCTCACAGAGAAACCATTCTCAAGCCAGTCAAACCCAACCCAAAATATACACCTTACCTTGATAAAAAACAATTGAATAATATTTTGGCCAGCCCGAATGGGAATGCCAAATCCCAGACGCCCAATGGGTGTGCCATTAATGGTAATTCTTCCCCTCCTGCTCTCCCCGAAATAATGAATAATAATTCTTTTATACACACTTTAATTACCCTTTTAATTTCTATCCTTACAAACAACAATACTGTACCGTCCAACGCTGCCGATTACATTAAATCTTTATTATCCTGCCTCCCCAATGGCTTCGAAACTGAACAAAATCCTTCAGTGGAACAGTAGAAGCCTCTTCGCTAACAAATCTGACCTAATTCAATTACTCGACGAACACGACGTTTCAGTAGCCGCCATTTCTGAAACGTGGTTAAAACCCTCCTTTCACTTAAGAATTCCAGGTTATTATTGTCTCAGACACGACAGACCGGATGGTAAAGGCGGCTCGGCTCTGATAATCCAAAATTCTATCCCTTTTAAAGAAATTAATATTCATACTCCCTCCGACGATATCCAGATAATAGCAGCTGTCTTATCTGATATCACAATATTGTCAATATATATTCCTCCCTCTACGACTTTTATTGAAATTGAATGGACACCAATCTTAAGCCAGATTTGTTCCCCTTATATGATCCTTGGAGATTTTAATGCACATTCCCCTTCTTGGGGTAGCGAAATAACAAATCGTTCTGGCCGCAATCTTTTAAATTTTATTGATACCCATAACCTATGTTTTTTAAATGACGGATCTCCAACCAGATTCACCCCCCCTCATCAACGGAAAAGTGCTGTTGATATATCTCTTTGTTCGTATTCGTTAGCATCTAAATGCTCTTGGGACATCCTAAACGATCCCCTCTCTAGTGATCATTTCCCAATTATAATCCGCTTTCACCATCAATTTAACACTTATTCCCCCCCAGTTAAAAATAATCTCAAATTTAGAACGAAAGATGCGAATTGGAGCACTTTCTCTTCTGAACTAGATAACCTTATTAATTTAACAAAATCGTCCCCGGGAGACATCAGAATGCAATGTGAGACGTTTCCTTCTATGGTTATAAATGCAGCAGAAAAATCCATCCCGAAACGCAAGGCGAACATTAAAATAAAACACTCTACTCCGTGGTGGGACGAGGAATGCACTCGCTCCGTCAACTCTCGAAAAATAGCAATTTCCTCTTTTCGTAAGTGTATGTCACTAGAAAATTTTTTATCAGTTAAAAAAGCCCAGGCAGAAACCAAACGAATTTTGAAAAATAAGAAGCGCGCTGGATGGCGGAAGTTCTGTGAGAACCTGTCTCCGGAAACTCCCCAGTCTTCAGTTTGGTCTAGCTTAAAAAAATTTGGATCATCGTATTCTCCGCCAAGAATCAAACATATATCAGAAGAAATTCTTATAGGATTTGCGGATAAAATAGCCCCCCCATCAGTTGCCGGATGTGAAGAAATGCCTTCTATTAAGCCGTATCCATCTCACTCTAACTGGCTAGATGCTCCTTTCTCCATTGATGAGATGAAACGAGTGATAAGAGCCCTTTCTGACTCTGCTCCGGGTCCCGATGGAATATTTTATAGTTTCATTAAATCATTTTCTGATATGGCGGTTGAATATTTCTTATCTCTTATTAATAATATGTTTGAAACAGGACTAATTCCGGATGTTTGGAAAACTCAAAAAATCATTCCCATTTTAAAACCTGGAAAAAATCCATCTGAAATTTCGTCTTATCGGCCTATTGCTCTTTCATCGTGTTTGATGAAAGTAGCGGAGCGTTTGATAAAAAACAGACTAGAGTGGTTTGTTGAAAGTCAAGATATTATCTCACCAAATCAGTATGGTTTTCGGAAAAAGAAATCTACAATGGATAATTTAAGTTTGTTCACAACTGATATCCGAGTTTCTCAATCCCTAAATTCTTATACATTGGCCACATTCCTTGACCTTTCATCAGCTTACGATGATGTTTTACTGAATGTTTTGAAAGAAAAGCTAATTAAAAAACAAATCCCCCCGAAACTAGTCCAATTTATTATTAATTTGCTCACAGATAGGTCCATTATTATTGAGTCTTCCTCTAAATGCTTAAGGCGCAAACTATGGAGAGGTTTACCCCAGGGTTCTGTTATCAGTCCTCTGTTGTTTAATATTTATATAAGCGACCTAGACTCAGTAATTCCTTTTTCTATCAAGCGACTTTACTTTGCGGATGATATCCTTATATATTTGTTACATAAAAATATTATTCTTGCAGCTAAGGAAATGAATTTGGGTTTACAATATATTAAAAGCTGGTTATCAATAAATGGGATGAATCTGGCGGCATCTAAAACAAGGGTCGTAGCTTTCACGCGCAAAAGAAAAATTCCCCACTTCTCAATCTCTTTTGATAATGTGCCTCTACAAACCGCTACTCAAATCAAATTCCTTGGTCTTCTTTTGAACCATAAACTTTCCTGGCTTCCACACATTCAGATAATTTCTACAAAGTGTGAAAAGGGACTTAATATGATGCGAGCAGTTTCCAGAGTATGGTGGGGATCTCATCCTACCACTCTTAAATTAATGTATAATTCCCTAGTTCGGAGCCACTTGGATTACGGCACATTCCTTTTTGACCCCCTCCCTAAATATTTAGATAAGAAAATGGAAAGAATTCAATCAAAAGCCCTCAGAATGATTATTGGAGCTATGAAGTCTTCTCCAATTAATGCGCTTCAGGTGGAATGTGGGGAGCCTCCATTATATTTCAGAAGGCAATTCCTTGCCTTATCACATCATCCTATTAAACAAAGTCTTAATCTGCTATGTGTTAATTTGAAGTCTAACAAAAGATTGAGTGAAAAAAAATGTTTTCCTCTCCTAATTAAAAGTTTTCATCTCTATAATTCTCTGTCATCTTCCCTCCAATATCTTCAAGAAGTTTCCAATCTTCCTATATACAATATTCCATTTAAGGCAATCACTTTTATGCCGAACACAATAACATCAGACTTTCGGAAGAATATTTTATCTTCCCCAAATAAATTTCATAATGTGGATGACTGTTTTAAAAGCATTGTGGCTTCAAAATTCCCTGGATTTTCCATCCTTTACACTGATGGTTCCAAATTTGAAAATAAAAGATGTGGAGCATCGATATATAGTCCAGAATTCAACATCAATCTCACTTATAAATTACCGAAAGAAGTTTCCATATTTACAGCTGAATGCTTTGCAATTGAACAAGCGCTAAATCAAATCCAGGTTCTCAACATTCATCGAGCCTTACTATGTACTGATTCGCTAAGTGCTCTAACTAAAATTATGTCAAATATTCTATGTTATCCGGAAGACAATATTATATGTAAAATAAAAAATCTTCTCAATTCTCTAAGTGAATCTGGGTTTGAGACGATATTGGCCTGGGTCCCTGCCCATTTGGGTATAGAGGGTAATGAGATGGCCGATTCTCTCGCCAAATCTGGTTCAGATTCCGGAACTATCCCACTAAATTTTAGAATCCCTATCTCCGATGTCTTCCCGATTCTTAAATCCAACATGACTCGTGCCTGGGAAGAAAATTGGGCAGGCTCCAAAATAAGAACTGGATCTTTCTATGCTGGAATTCAAAACCATATCCCTGCTAAGCCATGGTTTCACGGTAAAAAACTGTCAAAGCGATTCATTTCATGTATTTCGAGAATGAGAATTGGTCACTGTTCAATTGCATCCCACTTGGCTAGAATTAGAGTTTTGGATGATCCGGTCTGCCAGTGCGGTGTGGAAGAGGAAACCCTCGACCACGTTTTCTTTAACTGTAAAAATCATTCATCTTTCAAGAACATATACCGCCGTCTTATTAAAATCACACACCAGTCCCCCCTTAACATTTCATACCTTTTATCTCTTAACAATTCTCGTGTTCATACAGCTTTATGTAAGTTTATTAACCTGAATGAATTCAACATTTAATTTGTTTTAGCGATCTAAATGAGTCCAATGATTAATTTGTTTTATTATTCTCCCAATAGATTAACCGAATTTTTTTATCCACTTTAACTGTTACCGGCACAAAGCACTCTTTTCAGGGTGAAATGCCTAAAACCAAAAAAAAAAAAAAAAACCTTCCTTGACCTAACACCGGACATGATGTTAAAAATATATAAAACATATGTGCGACCTCTCCTGGAATATGCTTTCCAAATATGGAGTCCTTACTTCACAAAGGATATAAATCTGTTAGAGAGAGTACAGAGACGTTTCACTAAAATACCAAGAGCTCTGAAAGATCTACGATACGAAGATAGACTCAAGGAATTGAGATTACCAACCTTACAAGAAAGAAGAGAAAGGGGTGACTTGATCGAGACTTTCAAAATTTTATCTGGACATTACAGTTGCCCTAGCATCCAAGAAATCTTCACTAATAATAAAAATATAAATCTCCGTGGACACTCAAAAAAAATCACCAAAACGCCTTTTGCATCTAATCCTAGAAAACACTTCCTTGCAAATAGAGTAGTGGATGCTTGGAACAAACTCCCACAACATGTCATCGATGCAACAAATATAAATCATTTCAAAGCCCTATTGGATTCACATTTGGAGAGAAGAAAGGACTTAGTTCAAACATAAAACACTCAATTGCTGTCAAACTAGTTGTGAAACCGGATATGAGCGCATCAGCAGAATGCTGCCTGCTCATTACATAATAATAATAATAATAATTAATGACAGAATATTAAAATGACAGCTACAGCAACTGTTCGGTTGTGAGTGAGGTTATAAAAGCATTCTAGTTTTGACTTTTCGAGAATTCGACAATGATTGGCGGCTGTGCGCGACTAGTTGTTTGTGACGTGAAAATCAGATACTTGCACATCCTTGTGGAAGAAGTTCTTAAAACACTAGTGATTCTTACAAAATTTTAATTTTATCAAAATAGAAATTTTCAATGAAACTACTCTCAGCTTACAATGTCATTTCCAACCTAAGCTATGGGCATTTCAGGTATATAGATGGTCTATATGCCTTACAAAATCAGTGTAAAACGTTGCTCCCGTGCGGGAAGCAGGAAGGGGTGGTTGTGGCAGCTGTCGACGTCGCCCGAATCCTTCTGACAGTGAATGAACTCAACAAACGTAAGACTTGCGTTTGAACTTTGAAAGCCGTTTTCTCAGGCTCTATGGTGCAGAACGGATTGAAATTTTGGAATCGTCCTAAGAATTATGTTCTGAAACGTAATCAATAATAAAATCTGCAAGAGGTAGCATTTGTGGAAAAATCATCATTCTTATGGGCACATAGAGCCTGAGAAAGCGGCTTTGAAAGTTCATACCCAAGTCTTGCATTTGTGCCCGTAAGAACGATGATTTTTTTTTTTTAACTGATTTTATTGATTTTGCTTCAGACCATAATTCATAATACGAATTCAAAATTCTTATCCTTCCTTTCCTTCAAAAGACCCTGCACAAAGCATCCCCAAAGATGACATAGGCCGTGAAGGAAATTGCCTCCTGTGTGGGAATAATGTAAAAATTTTTTTTTTTTAAAAACACGCTAAACCTGCTCCTAACTTGGTTGACTTTCCTTTTGCGCATAAGTTAAGTCCATGAGACATGTCCTGGTGAGACCTTTTAAAAGGATTCTTAACTGTGATTCTTATCTGTGAATATGTGGACATATTCAAACAGAACACATTGTAGAAGAATGTCCCCTTCATCAGTTTCCTGGTGGCAGTTCTATGCTGAACCAAGTAACTCACAATGTCGTCGACCGGCTGAATAACCTCTGGAACCCAATTTGACCTCCACCATATGAAAAATAAAAAAATTGTAACGAGAGAAAATTCAAGCTGTGTTTGTTCAAGCTGTAATTTGTTTTATTTGCAGGCGCATTCTTGAGAAATTTCCCGGCCAGTTGCCTGAACATATTAGAAACGAAATACAGATTATCACAGCCCCCCGTGCACTGGTCAATTTGACAATTTGATCACTTTTTACACGTCCAAGAACAACCTCAATGTGATGCCCAACTTCAACGGACGGCAAAGCCATTTCACCCACAACATAAAGGGTGCCACAATTACTTTATATGTATTTGTTTGTAATTTTTTTTGGTATCTTCTGTTAACAGACGGAAGTAAGATCATTTGAATGTCGTAAAGATGATTGATTTATTTACAAATAATACATGAACAAATCGTGATCAGCAGAAAAGCATACTTGTCAGCTGATCAAAATTTGTTGAAAAGCTGAAATGGATCAAAATCAGTGTTTAACGGAAAACTTTCATCTGGTCATCACCCAGTTTTATCTTATAAATGATTTATTATTTTTTTCAGATATAACGAGATGCTTTTCAAAAGTGTTCTAGACTCATTAGAGAGATTACAGTAAAGGATACCTGAATTTCATAAACATGAACACAACATTCTGCACTTCGTAAAGACCTTTCACTGGTTCAACACAACCGAACTGGTCTCCATCCGGCAGGTAGGGTTATTATTGACGAGGTTAACTTCCTTAACTATAAAAGTCCATTTACACACACACCAGTAGGTAGGGTTGGGCGGGGCTAGTTGAACCAAGGGGCTTGTTGGGCCACGCCAATATCTTCGGAGCCGAAAGACTTACGAAGTGTGGGGACCGCGCCACCAAGCATTCAGTAGGCACATGGCATCCATAGCGTGTGCACGGGGATTTTGTGTGATTTTTGCTCCAAAAGTAAAAAAAGACGATCAACTGCTTTTTTGAAAATAGATACCAAGTCAAGGTAAGTCAATTTGAAATTGGTGTTTACGCAACTATATGTCAATTGTAATACATTTAGTGGTATATGAGTTATCCGATGAAATTTGTAATAAAACATGGGTGGGGCTAATTGAACCATTTGGTTCAACTTGCCCCATTCAGATTCCTTACTGTAATTTTATACGTATTGCATTCATTTCACTCGTCAACACATCAATAATACCGATTTTTTTAAACTTTCTAGATGCATACACGGTATACCGACAACAGGCAAAGAGAATGTTTCTCCCAATATCAACAACAATACTGTAGCATCTACATCTAGAAGTGGCGTTTACTTTTCACCCGGAGACCGTTAGACCATAACGCAGCTGCAAACAGCGAGGAAGAAAAGAAGAGCAGCTATTTTAACAGACACTCCTGAAAAGGATTCTCTTGCCCAAGAGCAATCTGAGAAGCAAAAGATAGGAACAGATAAGGCAAAAAAGAAGGCAACTAAGAAAAAACTCTTCACATTGTCAGACTCATCATCCGACAATTGTGAAGAGTATGCTTGCCTAATTTGTGATGAGATTTATTCAGAGAGCTTTCCAGGAGAAGAGTGAGTTCGTTGTCACGCCTGTCTAAAGTAGGCACACCAAAAGTGCACATCTGGAACTATTCCAATGTACATTTTCCTATTTTATCGATTAAATAATTCTAACAAAACTTACCTGTTTTATTACACTTGGTTTTTTCAGATAAAATAATCGTTCTATTACCTAATTCTGTATTCTTTCATTATTTCAATAAATTTACTTTAATATCTTAATTTGTTTTATTAAACAATGAGTGTGAATGATAATAAATATATGACACTGTATTGTTCAACAAGCCCCGTAGGGTGGTTCAACTAACCCCACCTATGAGGCGAGTTGAACCATTTCTCCTTCTGCGTGAAAATTAAAATATCTTGCATAAGGTCAACGTATTATATAATTTCATGAATTACATTATAAAGCCAAGCAATGAAGCTATCTTAATAAATTGAAAAAACAAAAATATCTATAAGAGTTTCGAGTCTGGGGTCAAATTAGCAAAATCATGTTCAACTAGCCCCGCCCTACCCTACCGTGCTTCAGTAATAAGAATAATTGGATACGTTGTATAACGCCACAGTACCAGTGAAATATAGTATTCTTCTGAATATTCGAGTGGGGGGAATGTATTATCGGCTATCGTTCATTTCAATTCTGTATGACTTCCCTACTCTCCTCCACCTGCATGAAATCAGCGGCTCTCGAAGGTGGGCCCTATATCTGCCTCACTAGCGTATTGTTGTTCACCGGTGTAATGAGTTAATAATACATAATATAATAAAAATAATTTGTTCAATTTATTTAACTGGTCCTAGTGAAAAATTAAAATATGAATGGGTAATATTTGAATTGAAGTAGGTAACTCAAAGGCTTATACAAATTATAAAATGGTAACATTTAAATTAAAGTTACCCTATATTTTGGATGTATGGATACATGCATCTTTTTCACCTTTTTTTCCTCTACTTTTTAGAGGTAGGACCACCCCTTCTCACTGGCCCATCCACTTACAAATGATCTAAAAATTTAATAAATGCAACTAAAAAAAATTCACAACTATGGCAACACCGACTTCAGAACAAATTATAGTATGTATATTCAAATGTGAGTTTACGTTCGAATCAGACACATTGAAAAATGGCAGAACTTAATTTTATTTTTCTTAACATTTTCTTGTAAAAAATCACAAAAAACATTGCTAAAAATGCATGTTTAATCTACACAAATGGTTTATTTGTTACATACGGTGTTAAAAAATAACAACTTTGAATATTAAATTCTAGAATATGATGTGCAATCATCTCCTTTCAAGTACCGATAATTTCTGAAAAACCATTTTAATTAATTAATAATATTTACATATTACAGTTTCAGATGAACATGAAAATGGACTGTAAATAATTTAAACAAGTAGTAGTTAATATTTTAGTTAAATTAATTATTTCAGGAAAAAAACACTTTTACAAGTTATGCTTTAAAATATTAATATACGGAATATGAATAAATAATTTTGTTCGCATAAAAAATCAATTCATTAACGAAAAGCATACAAATTGAATATTGCATTGAATCACCGATATAATATTGTATTTGTATGCCTTTCTTGAAAGAATCAAGTTTTTATACAGACTATTTATTCATATTAATATACAGGTGTAAACAAACAAGTCATCATAATATTTTCAAGAATACTTGGAAACGTGTTTCTCTCCCAAAATAATTAAATGGGCGCCATCTATGAACAAGCAGTTTATGAATGGTTTTATGTTTGTCCTTAATATTGGATATAAAAATCTGCATCTCGCAGTAAATTAGAAGGTGCCTTTTTTTCTGTAAATGTTTTTCATTTTAAAATGCCTTTCCTACCTTATCTATTTTTGTTGTTTTCCTCGAATACTTTAAGATAGTATTGATTGGAGGCGCATGTAGGCAATTCCAGGTGTTCTGTAGGTTTAATGCTTTTTATTCATTGTAATGTAGGTATATGTATTAATTTTATATAAATATTTTATTTATTTAACCCTTAAATGCATGATTTATTAAATTTTCTGGAAAAAAATATATTTTGTAGATATTTACATGCATATGCAAGGAAATATAAAGAATTTATTTTATTTGTAATTTTTTAATGATATTTGAATAAAAAAAAATTGTTGCAAATTTACAACACCATGTATTTAATAAAAAATAATATGAACAATTTACATATGAAAAAAAAAATAAAAAACCTAAAATAAATTCTCAAAACTAATAAGTGTACCGGAAAAATACGAGTTATTACATATAAGTATTGTATTATTGTATCTACTTACCTAAGAAAATCAAAATAATAACAGCAAAACCAAACTGTAATTCTAACCTCCAACCAATCTTCGAGAATCTTCACTTTGTTGAAGAAAAAGTGACATTTGACATTCGCGAAAGAAAAAAAAGGTGATGCCACTCGATAAAATATATTACCGTGAACTTGATAATTCTAAAACGGCATGCATTAAGTATACACCAAAGAGTTAAAGGTGGTTTGAACGGTAGGTTGCAGTTTTACAACAGTATGCATTTAAGGGTTAAGATAAAGTGATCATTAACACCAAGTCTACGGGAGAACTGAATATTTGCCTAGCTGGAAATAGATAATGCTTTCATACTATTTTAGAATTACTGCGATAGTAAGACGTGGTGCGTTAATCAAAAAGAAGAAACTAAGTTAGCGGATTTTGAGTAAAACAAATATATTTTTATAATTTGGCTAGAAAATGGATCTTGGACATTTAAATTGAGAGATCAGGGAAAGGGGAACAAACCAAGTTGCGAAGAACGCGGTAGGCGGTGTGACCATCTGCCTTTCTGTGATTTGTTACTATTGAATCTGACAGTGTACAGGCAACTCGCATTATAATATCGCAATTCAGTCCTCGAAAATAAAATCTGCTTACGAATTACTAGTCCTTTTTACAATGGCATGCAAATTGCTGGCTGCGTAAAAACTTAACTACAAATCCGAAATCAGGTAAACAAAAGTTCAGGCTCGTTTCCAAAATTGAATATTTTGTTAAACACTTTAATAAATGGGTTATAATTTACCCACATCACTCGTGTTATTTAAAAAGAACATTCAGATGCTGCGCAGAAAAGTCCCACAATGGACTGCGCTGCGTAGCAAACTTTACCTATCTGCGCAAGATTTAGTTATTTCAATGTGCACTCTTCAGCGGTCAATGTACAACTGCTGTAGTAGTTTATTCAAAGCATTCTCGAACCCACCTATTGCCAAATATATGGTCACATGGTTTGCCTCCAGCAAACCATGTGATAAATGTTTCTCGGATTGTATAAATGATACTCGGATACTCCTGTATAAATGATACTCGGATTTCACATTGGGGCAAGTCTATCAATTTGGATACCAATATAAATTTACTACAAAATTATGAAACCATTTAAAGATTCTGTAGGTGCCGGAGAAAGAACGCCGGATGACAGGGTTCCAAAAATAATGATCAAGTGAACTCAATATGAGCTGATTATGGTAGAAGACACAGGATGGGAAGGTCAGGGAACTGCCAGAAGAGCCAGAAATAGGAATTTGATGAGCGCACTTGTGGAAGGTGAGATTTGCGCAGAACTGAAGAAGAAAGTTAGCTAATTTTTTATTCTGTTTTCCTTTTATGTTAGTTACATACTCTACAGAACTATTTGTATGGACAGAGAATAGTTACATAGTTGTTTGCTCTCTCTCTCTATCTGTGTTTGAATTAATGAAAGATAATATATAATGACATATATATTATATTTATATTTGATAATTCTTCACTGTTGTGTCAATCTACCAGTAAGACACAAATTCATAGTTCATTTGGCAGGACAATGTCATATGTGACTGTATTTTTCTATCCATATTTACATGTATAAAACTGATTACATTTTCTGAAAAATTAAGAATTATTATTTACCTAGAATTTCAGAATAAATTTAAAAAATCATCGTTGAAATTATATCCAAATGGCTGTTCATTATAAATTAAATAGGGTCACATCTTAGAATAATGACAAAATAAGTGTTACATTTGTGCCTTGATATTGTTTTGTATAAAAAATAATAAATTGTTAAATAAATGTGCTGAAATATGAAATTAGTATTTATTTATGAATTTCTTTACATCTTATTTTATACATCTTTCTTATTGAATTGTTTCTTATTTTTAAATTTTTTATTCTTGTTGAGTCCCTTATCGCCTTTATTTTTGTTTCCCATTGCCTTTTTCATAAATTCTGGTTTTTTCTGAGTCAACACTTTTCTGGGTTTGAAGTCTCCCTTTTTAGGGCTTTTGCTGTCTCCTTCATTTGGTTTCCTCTTTTTGAATTCTTTTTTGTCTGGTTTATCACCAAATTTTCTCCTATAAAAAAAAAACAAGATTATTTAACAACTCAAGCGCCAAATCCATTGGATATAAAACATTTATATCTGATGAGCGCCAGCGTATCCAATTGCTAATCTGAAAACAACACTTTCTGTTTGGGGGATTTTTACACTTGACACACCAGTAATAGGTCGCAACAGTAACATTTCAAGGGTTAATGAGTCACAAAACATGGGAGAAAAAGTAACCTAATAATTTGAATCTAGAATGATTGGGAGATGGCACCAGAAATTAGGCAATCTATAGAACTTATAGATGAACCAAACTCTAAACACACTAGACAAGTGGTCACGGTGGATAGAAAGTCACTGAAGGAGGCCACCTCAGGAGATACATGCAGTTGTTGAGTCGAAAGCACCAAAAGCTGTAGGTAATGTAAAAGAAACGAAGAAATGCAGATGCATTGATGGTGTCAATCCTTGAAGGGATACCATATTGTGGAACCAGGAGGCATATTCAATGACAAACTTCATTAAAAAAACTTGATTCATTGGATATAGCACAATGGATCTGAGTGCTTCAGAGAGTTATGCAGACTGCTTTGTAGAATAGAAGTAATTGTGGTTAATAATAAATTTATCATACTCGGCAACAAATTCACACAGCACAGCTTAATACAATCACTTGTTAGGTTCAGGACAAAACATATGCAAAGGTATAACAGCGCCGGAGCTCAAGATTGTGCGGTTAAGTTTTCTGAAAGAAAGGGTAATTTATGATTTGAGATTTTCACAGCCAAAATGAGATGTCCATCATACCATCTGCCCTGATGATGAACACCGTAACGCTGTCCGAAAAGTTGGCTAATAATGAAGCAGGAAGTGCAAAACGGCATATTATCGCAAAAATAAATCGCAAAGCATAAATTGTTTAATTTTCTCGATTCATATTTTAGGGCTGAAAGGTTTAGTTTACAGGTAAAGAAAATCTTATCGCTTTTAAGTAATAATCCGTGTATGTACTTACTTAAAACCCCTCCTCTCGGGCAGTTCTGTAGAAATGTCCTGCCGTTTGGGTGCGAACTTGAGCATCTGTTTTCTGTTCTTTCTGGTTTGCTTGAGAGTCAACATGTATTCCGGAACTTCACATCCCGATTGCCTCATGACCACTACGATACTGTCAAATAATACTATAATTAGTATACATATTTATGCAAAAATGAAATAAAACTGTATTTATTAATAACAAGGCAATGTTTGGATTCTAAATTGGCACAGTAAAAATCCAATAAAATTTTTATAAGTTTTCTAGTGCGTTTATGTAAGTGGGAAGTTTTTCAATCTTTGGCACTTCGTTAGGTGACACATATTTAAGAAAAACATTTTGGTAGAAGAAGTCGGGGACGCCCAAGGAAGACAAGGCACGATCAAGTACTAAATACTCTGGTCAGGTTAGGCCATGTCAAGAGTCTACATAAAAGTATACATAGTGAATTCAACAACAGTAGAGAGCTGGTCATCTTAAATAAATTCTTGTAAGATTGTCAAAAAAACTTCTCACTTTGTTCCAGAGTAGTAGATACTCTGAGTAATACAGGTGATCAGATCTGAATAGTCAGGAACTTCCCAACCTTCTTCTTCCCCAATCCCTTCAAACAACCCCCAATTGAAGATGCCATAGTCCCACTGGCTCCGGACAGTAATGCAGAAAGAAATCAGTTATGGCAAAGCAATTTAAATTTTTTTAAATGGCTTACCTTTTTAAATTTGGAATATCATCTTCGGAGAAAAAAGTTACTGCTCTCCCGGTCTGTCCTGCTCTGCCCGCTCGTCCGATCCTAAAATTACATTGATGATGATTTAATCAGTAAATACATATAGAACTAGAATAAGCAGACAAACAAGACGAAAATTTTATGTCTAATTATCTTAACTATAAAGTGGAAAATCTGCATGCTGAAACAACAAAAGCTCTGGCAAAAATGAAATTTGCAAATTTGCTACATACGGAAAAATAACCTGCTGGTGTCTCCACAACATCAAGCACACACCCGCTTTTCATCAAACCTGGGATGCGTGCTCCCTAAAACTAGAACCACATTCTTGTTATTTGTTTTTGGGGTGTTATGCCGTGTTGCGCTAACTCCTTCTTTAGCCAATGTCACACATCTGCCCTGATGATGGACACTGTAACGTTGTCCGAAAAGTTGGCTAAAGAAGGAGTTAGCACAACCTGGCATAACACCCCAAAAATAAATAACAAAAATACTTTTGGCCGTGAAAATTTTAAATAATATTTAGAACCACATTCGCTCAACGACAATTGTGGTTCATCGCTCCTAAAATATAAAATGCTTTAAATACCGATATAAAGTCAATTTATTCTATATCCCTTTTTACTATTCGTGTTCAACATTGGCTATTTCAAAGGGGACGAGCCTTCTTTAAGGAAGGCATTACTTCCTAAATAAATACAAGGAATTGGGCATAAACTCGACAATATGCGCATGTTTAACCGTAATTGCACAATACTGATTAAAAAATAACCGACTATGCATCATTAAGAAATTCTACGGCTCCATAAACCAACCATGCGCAGTGCCAATATTGTGCGCCCCTTACCAACTATGTGTAGTATTCATTTATAATATAATGGGTTACCTGTGTACATATGAGATTGAACTCGGTGGGAAGTCATAGTTGATGACCAGATTGACTCCGCGGAAGTCGATACCTCGTCCCATCAGCTCCGTGCAAATCAGGACCCATATTTTACCGAGGCGGAAACTCTTGACTACATTGTCCCTCTGCAACTGGGTTCGGTCAGCATGTATTACGTCAACGTTTATTCCGTCGTACAATAGCTCTTTGAAGAGCTGTTTAGCCCTGTCTTTGCTTTGGACAAAAACTGAAATAAAAAAAAACACAATGTTGAAATAATATAAATTGGTGGGTATTCTCAGTATCGCCCTGGTGAAAGATCATCGTTCAGAAACGAAATATTGCTTGAAATGGAATTCACCATGTTCGTGGCCAGATCTAAATAGCCAGGTAATTCTCAACCTTCCTCTTTCCCATCTCCTCTCTTTCCCTTACTCCCTTTTAGCTTTACAACATATCCCAATTGGGAATGCCATAGTCTCACTTGCTCAGGACAGCCGGAAGCAGTTGGGACTCTTGTGCGGTATTCACATAATTAAAGTAAAAAAAAAAAAACTCAAATGCACCAATTAAAAATATATGTCTCCGTACAATTACCTATTTTTCAGAATCGCTGGACACACTTTACACAATTTTTTTTTACCTTTGATATTTCCTAACCTTTAAACTTAACCTACGACAAATATTCAAATCAAAAACGATCAAAATAATGGTGATCCAAACTGTCAAAATATGTGAAATTTTGAACTTTGAAAAAAAAAGGAGCTTTAATGCAGTATTTTCCATTTCCCCTGACTTATAGAGATGATTTTATAGCAATTAAGTTGAATCGAAGTGTTGCTTAAAAAAATATTCATATTGTAAACCTGTAAACTTCACGCGACATAACACAGGGGCATCCCTACCTCCCTAGCATGGGGATTGAAATAACATTCAAAATGTATCATCCAATGTAAATTTTCAATGAAAAAAAAAAAAAAAAACAAAATTAAAAAAAAACATGCACAGCGATTCTGAAATTTAACCTATTATTTAACTAAATAATGATGTGTCGTTAATTTACCTGTAGAACAGTAACGAATAATATGTAGTGCGATTACCGACATTCAATTTTTATTTGGAGGTCGTTTTAACAGCAAGTTCTCAGAATTAAGGACGCAGGTTGCATCATAGAGTGGGGTAAATTACAATAGGTAAAAAAAACACTAGCTCACAGAAGAGTTTTTATAAGAAGTTATTTTAGTAAAAAAGTAGATGCCAAAAATATGGGAAAAATTAGTTGTCAATTGTCAATTTTAAATATGAGATCGACAAATATGACGTTTAATAAATAGGTCCCAATTGTTGAGTGGTTTAAGACTCCTGTCCCGGAAAGACAAGAAATCCCGGCTTTGTTTTCTAGTTGTGACCATTATCTTTTTATTTATGTGTGTCTTGTTCTGTTTTATGTTTCGTTTAGATTTATTAGTATTCTCTTCATCTTCAATTGTATCTTCTATGCACTAGCCACTTTACTATTCTTGAAGTATGTATCGGGTCTGTAGGCCATTAATCACAATGACCTCGAAAATGGATATTCAATTCCAACAAAAAATAATTAACATACAATTCAAATGTTGTTCATGTATGACAAAGATAGACAGTATTAAAGAATAATATCGACGGGTTCCGGGCTAATTGTATTAAGCGACACTCTGGGCGATATAGACTTTTATATATATTTGGAATCAGCTAATTTTTCTGCGTCGTTTGAGCTGTGTTTGGTGACAATCGGAGCACTTTTTTGTCGCTTAATACAACCACATTTTTGGGCCCATTTTGGACTGCAATGTATGAAGCGACACAAAATATTGACAAATTTAGGAACTGTGTACTTAAGCTCACTACCAAATACCAGACAATCGTTTAAACTTTTTTTCCTGGAGCAACAATTTACAGGCAACGTACGTTAAAGCATTTAGCCTGACCTTATAAATATATAGAAAAGTCGCTTCATACAATTAGCCTCTTTGTTAAATTCTTATCCAGTGTCGCTTAGTACAATTAGCTTTACCTTATAAATATACAAGAATGTCGTTTAATACATTTAGCCTCATTGTCAAATTCATACCCAGTGTCGGTCCATACATTTAGCTCTGTACATGAAATGTTAGATGTTGTCACTTCAACCATTTAGCTTGCAGTAGATAATGATTATGTCGGTCGCATGAACTATTTAGGATTTCAACAGTAAACATTGAAAGATTATGGTTAAACATATTTTTATTATTCAATATTTGATTTGCAGTGTCGTTTCAGTTATAACAAAAGTAAAGTTCTAGTACTTCAAACAGTTTATCTTAAACGGAATAAGAATAGTATACACATTATAATACAATCAAAATTTCTTTCTAAAACTGAAGTAGTGCGCTTTCAACAAGAAGAAAAATTACACAGTCAACCCAGTCAAGAAAAAGAAAGAGAAAAAGATAAATCTTTAGAAAATAGGGAACATCTCACACCTACGATAATGGAAATTATTCCTGATAAAGATATGGATAATAATATTATTAGAAAGTCTTTAGAAGAAGGAAATGCCCAAGATGAAGACTCTTCCTCGTCGTGGAAAGAGACTGGTGACGAATCTTCTAGCGAAAGTGAACTTGATAATCCAACGAAAAGACAGAAGAAAAATAAGAAAAGATCACAAGAGACAACAGTTGGTGAAGATGGTATAAGAAAAAAGAGACAGACCAAAAAAAAACTTTATAACCAATTGAAAAAATCTGGCCAGCAATATACAAAAAAAGATGGATCAATCGTTCAAGAAAAGAGACTACATGAAAACCCTTGCGTTGGAAAAAAATGTGGGAATAATTGTGCCGAGATTAGTGAAGAAAGAAGGAAAGGATTATTTGATCATTTTTGGGCCTTGTCCGCTGAAAGAAAAAAAGATTGGTTAGTAGGAATGTCATCAAAGGTAGAAATTAATAGAAAAAGAACAAAAGAGAGTAATTCAAGAGACAATACTTTTAAATATTTTATTAACGATGGAGAGGGTCGACGCCCTGTATATCAACAATTTTGGCTAAAAACTCTGGATATTACTCAGCGATACGTTTACTACACTCTCTCAAATGCATCAATGGGATCAGCAAAAACTGAATCAAGAGGAAGAGTTATTCCAAAAAAATAAGACATCTGACACAGTCAAGGCCTCAGCGGGTCAATCCGCACCAAATCATCCAGAAAATTTTGGATTTGTCACCCACCATCTCAGATTTTGATGAAACTTTAAATTTTTAATCCTTCCATATAGATAAGAAAATATACCAAATTTTACCTTCCTACCTCAACTCGTTTTTTTTTATGGGCAGTTGAAGTTTGGGCAAAATAAGCGTTTTTACATATTCCGAGCACTCCGGAAGAGCTTGTACCTTCAATGAAAAAAAATTGTATCTTTGTCATTTATAGTGCAAATGCAATGAAAATTTTCAATATTATCAAGAAAACTATGCTGATTGCAGAAAAAAATAAATAAACCCTTTACATTTATCTACTTGACTTTAAAAAATTACCAAAAGTAATTTTTTAAGTAATTTTTGGGACGGAAAAGGTACTTTACAAAAAAGCAATATCTCGGGAAGGTACAGTGTTAATGAAGTAATTTTTTTTTTTATTCATATCTACAAATAGCATAGAATCACATACAAAAATAAAATTCATGGCATTTTACTTGCTTCAATAAATAAAATCCATTTTAAACTTTTTTCAAACTTTTTGTAATTTTTTTTTTATTCTTATCTACAATAAACATAGTACAACCTAAAAAAATAAAACTCCTGGTATTTTGTGTGCTTCACAGTGTAGAAACGTTTTTAAAATGAGAAATCTTAATCATACAGAATTGTTCCAAGTTTTTTAAAATCTAGATACTGTATTTGCAAATAAAAAAAGTCAAACTTATTCGGTCCTTTACAACATGCTGGTAAGCTTGCAATGTAAGCTTAAGGCACCAACAAAATAATGTACCTTGTTCCTTACCCTGAATGCATACACCATAGCAATATTTTATAACAAGATCAACTTTTTAACTCTTTTCAATACAAAGTTAACTCTTTAAAAAACAAATACAATAAAAATAAAACAGGCAATGTAGGATTAGGTTAAATGAAAGTACATTACAATAATATTGTTTACAAATAAATGTTCAAGTTCATTTTTTACTTTTATTCTTGATCTGACCCATAAGATGGTTGAACTTTTGATCAGCATGATGAACGTCTTTTTCAAGAAAGTAGTAAGCTCTTCCTGAACCTTTTGTTGTGGGAGGGTCAACGATATTAAAAATATTTTGTAGTGGAACAAAACAAATATCTTCTTTTTGATGTGGCCGGTAAGGTTTTGGCTCTTACTAATTTTTGCTCTGCATGCATTACAAATTTTTTGTCCAGGGATTGCTTTATTAGTTACTTTTAGAATGGTATTAATGTTCTCTGAAAATTCCAAGGATACTGTTCTTAAAGTTTTTGTAATTTTCCTTTTGTGGCTTTGGAACGGGTCAAAACAAGCTTTTTGAAATGTTTCATATTTATTTAAGTTAAATATTCTGTGGTGCTCACAAATGTTGAAAACCAAGTCTGTAGATACAAAACTTCTTTGTTGAATAAGCTTTTTTTCAAATTCACTTAACAAATCCACACTCGTTAATTTCTCTGACTTAGTATAACTTTTTTTGTGACATTCAGTACCATTATGTTGTCCCACACTACATTTAACTAAACTTGTTTCGATTAGAGACATTTTAACAACGTACACCATAACATGAAACAACTACTGTATTTATATAGATGATCACTGCTTTGAAGCTGACTCAGAACTAAGCATGTCAGAGGAAACAAAGCATGTAGTATCCTGCAAACTTAGTGATGAGGCAGATAGTAATTTTAATGTTCTGTCTTGTTCTTGTTGCAGATACATCATTTCCATGTAGTGACTTGTCTCTAGGACTGTTTCTTTGATATTAGTCAATTCATTCAACCTATATTACTAGCTATATACCTAAACTATAACTTGCCCAATTACAAACTAAAAATAGATATTAAAAAAATCACAAAAAGTTTGAAAAAAGTTTAAAATGGATTTTATTTATTTTTGTATCTAGATTTAAAAAAACCTAGAACAATTCTGTATGATAAAGATTTCTTATTTTAAAAACGTTTCTACACTGTGAAGCACACAAAATACCAGGAGTTTTATTTTTTTAGGTTGTACTATGTTTATTGTAGATAAGAATAAAAAAAAAATTACAAAAAGTTTGAAAAAAGTTTAAAATGGATTTTATTTATTGAAGCAAGTAAAATGCCATGAATTTTATTTTTGTATGTGATTCTATGCTATTTGTAGATATGAATAAAAAAAAAAATTACTTCATTAACACTGTACCTTCCCGAGATATTGCTTTTTTGTAAAGTACCTTTTCCGTCCCAAAAATTACTTAAAAAATTACTTTTGGTAATTTTTTAAAGTCAAGTAGATAAATGTAAAGTGTTTATTTATTTTTTTCTGCAATCAGCATAGTTTTCTTGATAATATTGAAAATTTTCATTGCATTTGCACTATAAATGACAAAGATACAATTTTTTTTCATTGAAGGTACAAGCTCTTCCGGAGTGCTCGGAATATGTAAAAACGCTTATTTTGCCCAAACTTCAACTGCCCATAAAAAAAAAAACGAGTTGAGGTAGGAAGGTAAAATTTGGTATATTTTCTTATCTATATGGAAGGATTAAAAATTTAAAGTTTCATCAAAATCTGAGATGGTGGGTGACATGGCCTGGATGATTTGGTGCGGATTGACCCAGCTGTCAATTTTATAAAACAATTACCGGCACTTCCTTCACATTACTGTAGGAAGGATAGCACGAGATTATACCTGCCAGTAGAATTTAAAAACATAAAAAATCTCTACCGCATTTATAAAGAAAATCAAGCCAGCAAAAGGGTTGATTATGTAAGTGAGAGGATTTTCCGTGAAATTTTTACTGATGAGTTCAATATTGGATTCCATGTTCCGAAAAAAGACAAATGTCTTAAATGTTTACGTTTTGGAGGAAAATATATAACTGAGAATGAAGAAATGAAGGAGCATTTTGAAGAGAAAGATGCCTCAAAGAAAAGGTTAGAATGTCATAGAGAACTTCCAAAAAAGAATAGTTCCATTATTTGTACCTCGTTTGACCTTCAAAAGGTATTGAATACCCCATATGGAAGCGGCATGACACTCTTTTATTCAAGAAAATACACAGTTTTTAACTTGCGTTTTTACGAAAGTTTAACCCGCAATGGTTTCTGCTATGTTTGGGGAGAAACGGAAGGCAAAAGAGGTGGTAATGAGATTTCCACTATTTTGCAAAAGTACATAGACAACGTTGATGAACATGAAACCGTTAAAAGTTTAATTTTGTACTCGGATTCATGCCCTGGGCAAAATAAAAACAAGATCATATTGGCAGCCATCCACAACGCTTTGTTGGTGTCAAAAAATGTAGAAACTATACAGATGAATTATCTGCTGCCGGGACACACAGAGATGACAGTAGACAGTATTCACGCTACAATAGAAAATTCTGTTCGATACACAACGGTATGGGCGCCTTCACAGTGGCCGACAATTTGTCAGCTAGCTACAAAGGATCCAGGACCCTATCAGGTGGAAGGCCTTACACATGAAGACTTCAACAATTATGAGGAATTGTCCGAAAAATATTTCAAGGGAAACCTTGTCGGTAAAATAAGCAAGATTCGTGTGGCAACATTCAACAAGTCTACGCCAAACGTGATGGTCGTCAAATATAGCATGCAAGATGATGTAAAAGAAGAGTACATACAAATTTATGCAAAACTGAAACAACTCAATGCAAAATATAAATCAAAGCTTCCTATCACAAAAGCAAAATATAATGACCTGAAAAAGCTATGTGACACTGTTGCTATCCCAAGAATATTTCATTTAGAATATATCAACCTACCATTCAGCAGTACTGGCAAAGATACACTGATCGTTACTGATATTGAAGACGAAACAGACCTGCCAAATTAAACATTTTTATTATGTCTGATGGGAAAATAAGAAGTATTTAAGTATAAAGAAGAACAAAAATAAATTAGAAAGTAAGAAGGAAAAGATTGGTTGAATTTTAACTAAGATATTATTTTTTATAATTCTGATTATTATAACAATTTTTTTGTTACTGTAGTGAACAACAATTATTGTCATAGGAGATAAAAAATATGTTTGTTATTGAAGAGAAACTAGGGATAGTATCTATAATAGATAAGAAAACTTCTAAACTTTTTTTTTAACGAGATATGTTTTTGATTTGATTACTGAGAAAGTTAGAAAAAAATATAGAAGAAAATAAGTAAAGAAATGAAAACCAAAGAAACGCTCGAAAATATTTTCATTTTTATTGTGATTATTTTTAAAAGAAATTATTTTCGTTTGGTTCTATAGAACCTTTTTTTGTAATTGAAGAGATTTTTCTTTTGTTTTTTAAAAAGCAGGTACAGTTCTTAAATACTTAAATGTTAAAGTTTAGAAATGAAGAAAAATGAGAATAATTACTTCAGGTAATAAGACTGTAGGCTACGTGATAAAAATACTGTTTAACTTCTGATTCCTATACAATTGTGATAAAAACTTTAGTTGTTACCTTGGTAAGCTAAGAAGTTACTGCTGTTCCTAGGTGATTATCTTTGAACAATTTATAATGTGTGTTTTATTTCTCATTTCATTATTATTAACAAGATAGGTACACCCTATGTATGTAGGTACCTTTTAATTTATCAATGTTTTAACCGCCAATTTCTACAAACTTAATTTTTCAAGTATGATTACAAACAATTTATTAAAAAAATATCAGTCGCATAAACTAATTAGCCATACATTAATAAGTTTAAGATATGGTATTTAAATCAATTAGATTAGGTTTGAAATATGACCAACTCTTTGATTAAAGCACTTAGCTTAGAGCCATTATTTGCATGCCTAGGGGGTTAAGTCATTTAGCTTGGAACAAGAAATAATAAACCTTGGCGGTTTAGTCATTTAGCCTAGAATAAGAAACAATAATCATAGGCGGTTAAGTCATTTAGCCTGGAACAAAAAAGTAAAATATAGGTAATTTTGGATTAAGCGACATTTATCTTCGTTAAAAATAGGAATATTAGAAACAAAAATGAATCCGAACATGGGGAATATGTTATAAAAACAGTAATATCCTTCTTTTTAAAAAAATAATGCGATTTGCTAAAGTTATATTTTTTTTTCTAAAAATCGAAACTTTAAACTGCTCTTGTGTAAAGTTTAAAAAATGTCGGTTAATACAAATAGCCCGGAACCCGTCGATATGAGTGTACAAACAAAATAAATTTAAGACAGGGCAGCGTTTAGGTACTTCAATATTTTTACCTACTGCAAGTAGGTTGTCCTTCATTCGCTATTTCACTTTTTGCATGTATTTATGAATCAAATGTCATTCCTCATAATTTCAGGAATCAGGACTCTTGGCACTTTTTATGAAATTTAGTTGAGAAGTTTATACCACACGACCTTACACGATGGTTATCAGTTTAGTACTAAAACCACCAAATAGAATATACAGTAGAACCTCGTTAATTCGAAATCCACGGGACATCAAAAATCAAATTTCGAATTAACGAATTCCCACGTAATTCGAAATTTTATGAAAAAAAAAAAAAAAAAAACGCCGAAAATCGATTTTCTCGGCCGCCTCTTCAACTCCAGGTGGAGTTTTAGTTGTAAATTCATATTAATACCAATTATTTCTTTATTTTCGCGGCCGATTACCGTAGCGGCGGGCCCTTTAAATTCAGATATTCGCAATAAATTCGTAAAAATGCTACATATTTACGCGTAAATCGAGATTTCGCTGCCGATTTCGGTCGCGGCCTACGCTTTAAATTGAGATATTGGTAAAAATACGATATATTTCCGCGTAAATCTAGATTTCGTGGTAATAATCCGTCGCGGCCGGCCTTTTATTTCAAATATCCGAATTTAAATTCGTAAAAATACGATATATATCCGCGTAAAATGAGAATTCGCGTCCATATTCCGTCGCGGCCGGCTCTTTAAATTCAGATATTCGAAATAAATTCGCAAAAATACGATATATTTCAGTGTAAATCGAAAATGCGCGGCCGATTACCGTCGCGGCAGACCGTTTAAATTCAGATATTTGATGTAAATTCGTAAAAAATATGATATATTTCCGCGTAAATCGAATTTTATCGGCAGTTTTTCGTCGCGGCCGGCCTTTTAAGTTCAGATATTTGAAGTAAATTCGTAAAAATATGTCATATTTCGGCGTGAATCGAAATTTTTCGGCCGATTTCCGCCGCGCCGTATTTTTTAACTCGGATATTCGAAGTAAAGTTAGTAAAAATACGATATATTTCCGCGTAAATTGAAATTTCGCGTCCGATTTCCGTCGCGGCGGGCCCAAAAAAATCAGATATTCGAAATAAATTCGTAAAAATACGATATATTTACGCGTAAATCGAGATTTCGTGGCCGATTTCCGTCGCGGCCGACCCTTTAAATTCAGATATTTGGTGTAAACTCGTAAAACTACGACATATATCCGCGTAAAACGTATTTTCTCGTAAACGTGTCAATAAATGTTCCTTACTGTATACAAGTTGCTTAAGTGTACTAAAAACTAATTTTACTGTGACCAGTGTGGACGTATAACGACTTTAAGAATAGGTGACAAATAATATTGCTAATCCGAAGATGTGTGAATTCCAGTGTCTATAATACGAGACCAGTGCTTTGAACATTCACCAGATGTGATCATCCCTTCGGCCCTTGCCCCTTGCCCCTCGTCCACCCGCACCAATACTGCAAACCCCGCTGACGCATACAGTGCCGTTATAGAATGTGGGCCATGTGTGTGGGCCATATCACAGGCCACAGAATCGTCGTTTCTCGGAATCTACCCCTAACCCGAACAAGAAGAGAGTCATTTGGCGACTCATGCAACCCCTGCCGCGACCTCCGATCCCCACCGCTCGTGCCCTTCCGCGCGTGGAATAATGACATCGGAAATGAAGGATGAAATCGGAGTGAACCCGCGCTCTTTGGTTTGCTGTCTACATGGAGTATTTTAAAACAATTATACAGTGATAAACTATCTATTTTTAGTGGAAGTGTATTTGTTTAGCCATTCTGGAACAGTTTTTTCTTTGGTTGAGTTTAGGATTAAGTTAAATGTTATATTAAGCGTATAAATATGTATTTTTTATGTGTGTAACGATATGTTAAGTTGTATAAGTAAGATGTTTAAGTAGTACTTGGAAGGGAATGGCCGACAAAGATGTCGATGAGGTTCGCTATCCATCACATCGCCAACCCTTCGGTGGCGCAAAGAGGAGGACGGAAAGTGATCAATGTCGAATTGGTACATGGAACATTAGAGGAGGAATGGAAAGAAAGATGAACGAACTGTGTGATACAATGGTGAGCAAATGTTTGGACGTACTGTGTATAACAGAGAGTATGAAAAAGGGTAGCGGTACAATGCAGCATAATGATAGGCTCGTCATTTGGTCTGGGAGACCAGATACGGAGAGGGCTTGTCAAGGTGTTGCAGCGCTACTGTCTCCCAGAATGATTGAATGTATGTTGCAGTATGAATGTGTAAGTCCGAGAATAATGTGGATCAGATTTAAAATCGGTTTGACAAGGGTGTTTCTTGTTATTTGCTACGCCCCTGTTAATTCTGAAAGCGATGAAGTGAAAGATGATTTTTGGACTGGTGTGAATGATGTAGTGAGACTAAAAAATATGAACGAAAGGATTATAATGGCAGGCGATTTGAATGGGTGGGTGGGAATTAGACGTGACGGATTTGATTCGGTCTTAGGTATGTTTGGGGATAAAAGAACGAATGACAACGGGAACAGAATACTTGAAGTATGTTTAGAGTGGAACCTGTTTGTGTCGAATACTTTCTTCTATCATAAAGGTATCCACCAATATACGTGGGAAAGAGGAAATGAGAGGTCAATTATTGATTTTGTAGTAATTGACTCTAGGTTGAGAGCTGTTACCGAGGACACAAGAGTTTTCAGAGGGGCTGAGGTCGAAACTGACCACTTTCTTGTAGTGTCAAGAGTAAACCTCTTTCGCGGTTGGCGCTCTAAAGTGAAAACGGTACTAACTCCAACAAGAGTCAAAATAGAAAAACTACAAAACGAAAATGTGAGAAGTAAGTATGTGAATTGTGCAGAGATAAGATTGAATGCGAAGGAAATGGATGGTCTAAGCATAGACGAAACATGGAACCACATAAAAGTGTGTCTTTGTGAATCTGCTAGGGAAGTTTGTGGAATAAGTACGCAAGGTAGGAAGAAAGGTGATGCATGGTGGGATGATGAGATTAAAGCACTAGTCTCAGAGAAGAAGAAAGCATGGTTATGTCTGATTGCGGCTGGCAGTGCTTCCAGCGAAGAGAAGTATCGAGCGAAAGAAGTATATAAGGAATGTAAGAAAAAAGTAAGAGTTGGAGTGAAAGAACGAAAGAAACGCCTGGAAGAGGAAGAAGGAATGAAAATGACTAACCATTTCCAAGAAAACATTAAGTTGTTTTGGAAAGAAGTCAAAAGGTCCCGGAGTGGCCCAGAAAACGGAAGCATGAAAGTGATAAAATCAAAAGATGGAAAAATGTTGACGAATGAGGAAAAAATAAAAGAGAGATGGATGAATTATTTCGAGGAAGTCTTCGAAAGCGAAGTGAGTGACAGTGATTCCAGCGGCGAATCAGATATGAATGACGATGGAGTGAATGTTACCGAAATTAGCATGGATGAGATAGAAAGTTCGATTAAATGTATGAAGAATGGTAAGGCTGTCGGGTTTGACAATATTGCTGCTGAATATTTTAAAGGAGGTAGCCGTATAATTCTCACGTGGTTGTGCAATCTTTTTAACCAATGTTTAAAGGAAGGTTATACGCCTTTAGATTGGAGAAGGGCTGTGATCATGCCATTATACAAAGGTAAAGGGTCACGTATGGAATGTGGGAATCATAGGGCTATTAGCCTGCTAAGTTCAGTTGGCAAGCTGTATGGTAGAATTTTGATTGAAAGAGTAAGAAAGTAAACAAAAGATAAAATATGGGATGTGCAAGGTGCTTTTATGAGTGGAAGGGGGTGCATGGACCAGATCTTCTCATTGCGTATGCTCACTGAAAAGTTTCTGGCAAAAAACCAGAAACTTTTCTGTGCCTTTGTAGATCTACAAAAAGCATACGACCGAGTCGACAGGAAAAAGCTATGGAAGGTGTTGTCCAAGTATGGAGTGAATACAAATCTGACTCAGGCAATTGCGTCTCTGTATGAGGGAAGCGTTGCATGTGTTAGGGTGAACGGTGATTTTACGGGGTGGTTTGATATCACAAAAGGTGTTAAACAAGGCTGCGTAATGTCACCGTGGTTATTCAATCTATACATGGATAATTGTATGCAAGAAATGAAAGAGGTGGGATTGGGCGCGAATTTGAATAATTTGAAAGTATGTTGCCTTTTGTATGCTGATGATGCGGTGCTGATTGCTAATAGTATAGAAGATCTACAGTCTCTCGTGTCTAGGATGAACGAAGTATGCATGAAGAATGAGTTAATGATGAATGTAAGTAAGTCTAAAGTAATGGTCTTTGAAAGAGAGAGTACGAAAACAGTGTGCAATATAATTGTAAATGAGGAATACTTGGAGCAGGTGGATGAGTTTGTGTATTTAGGAAGTATGTTTACGAGAGATGGGAAGGCTGACAGAGATATTGAAAGAAGGGTAAATGCAGGTAATTCCGTTAATGGAGGACTGAACGCCGTTGGCGCTAACAAAAAATTGTCCAAAGAAGCGAAGTTAGCAGTCCACAACGGAGTGCTGGTACCTACCTTGATGTATGGAAGTGAGGCATGGAACTGGCAAAGAAAGGATGAAAGTAGATTGAATGCTGTTGAAATGAGATCCCTGAGGCGTATGTGTGGTAAAACCATGTTTGATCGTGTGAGGAATGTGGAGATCCGCAAAGAGTGCAAGGCTGATGTAAGCGTAATGAGTAAGATTAAGAAAGGGACGCTTAGATGGTTTGGGCATGTAGAGCGAATGAGCGAAGATAGGAGTGTAAGGAGGATATATGATGCAATTGCGAATGGTAGCAGAAGTCGGGGACGCCCGAGGAAGACATGGCACGATCAAGTGAATCAGATACTCGAGTCGGGCCATGTCAAGAGTCAGAATAATAGAAGAGTATGTATGAGACGATGTATGAATGTGAATGAGGCAAGGAGTGTGTGCCAAGACCGAGTTGTTTGGCGGTCCGTCCTCTCTGCCTACCCCTGCGGGGAAACGGCGTGATGGTTAGTTAGTTAGTTAGTTAGTTCAAACTCGGATATTCGAAATAAATTTGAAAAAGTTCGACATTCCAGTGTAAATCGATTCAGATTTACAAAATAATAATATTAATTAGGACGATGTATAACCACGTAAAAATACATTTTTCGGCGTTTTACCGCCACGGCTGACTTTTAGATTCAAATTTACGAAATATTATGATTTATTTGCGCAAAAATCAAATTTTTTCGAATTACACGATCAAATTTTCGTGCGCGGACAAAAATAAATTTCGTTTTACGAATTAACGAATTTCGAATTAAAAAAATTTTTGTATGAAAAAATTTTTCAGCGGAAATTTTTTTGGCGAAAATTTCGAATTACGCGTTTTTTCGAATTATCGGGGTTCGAATTAACGGGGTTCTACTGTATTATTATTTATTTATACTGGGTTTTCACAGATGATCTCACTTACGCAAAAAACAATCCAGTTATAAAAACTCAGTTGATACACAAATAGGTAAATATGTAAATATACAATTACAAAAATCCATCAGACGCAGGATACATCAATTTGCACACATCTAATATGTAAAGATTCAAAATAAAACAAAAAAATACAAATAAAACTAAATTAAATTAACATCATTAAATTAAAAACAGTTAGAGTGTCTTTCGCTTGTCACTTTCGAGACCTCTACAACTTGTCTATAGTTTTTAATGTCTTTGTATGAAATAATATTTTTGTGGACCAATTATAACCATTTTGTAAAAAAATAAAAAAATTTCATATTCAACTGCATAATTTGCACTCGTAAGGTTTTAATGTTGTCGCATAAGGGTGTTTTCACAAACTAGGTTACCGTTAAAAACATGTGACAGATTTAATGTTTATTTTTCTGATTCTGATCAATTTAAGTATTCTAATTAATCTAAAACCACACATTCCTAAATGGTTCGAACTGGCTACAAGCTACGTCATTATGAACAGACATAAACGATCATGTTGTTTAGTTGAAAAATCAAAAATGGTACATTTTAAATCGTTATTTCTGTGGACGAAAGGAACAACAGATTGAGTCAATATTTAGTGTATGCAGATTGAGCACTCAGATTCTATATCTAAGGACCAAATATGCACACACTAATTAATTATTGACTCTGTTAATGTCCGTTGTTCCTTTAGCCCACAGATTTATTTGTCAACATAAAAATTCAATTCAATACCGCTATACTATGACTTACAACTACGGCTTAAACATGAGATTTACGACTAACATGCATATTTACTTTAACAGATAGATTTTTATGATTTCTGCCCATGGTTTCAGTATTAATTATTAATATTACAAATATAATTTACGCATAATAAATGGTTATTACATTAAAGTGGGTAGTCAAGGAGAAAAATCCCTTGGACTGTTGAGTTTAGTGGATTGGTAATGTATTTTATAGGAAAATAGTTTACCTAATACTGGTGGTTTGAGTCCTTGTTGAACAAGCTGCCGGAATGCTACCAATTTGCCGCTTTCATTACCAACATAAAGAAGCTCCTGTTTTACAAGTTCTGTTGCTGCATTTCTGAAATACAATACAATATTAAGCTATTTAACAAATAATCTTTGGGTTATGGATATATGTATTATGTAAGTTGGTGATATAATTAAGACATATGATTCTTTTATGGAAAAGCTTTGAAGTTTTACCGAGGCAATTTTGCACACATCTTAGGATAAAAGAATGATGAGAAATTATACATATTTCTTAAATAATAAATAAATCACTCTATAAATATTTAATTTATTATCTATTATTTTAATTAAGTTAGAAATCCAAAAAAGCAATTACAAAATTGAATAAAAATAATCCAATTTTCCCCCCATTTGTCAGAAATCAGAACCAGGGTGGTATAACTTTGATCGAAAATTTGAACTGAAATATTGTGTAAGTGAGATGTCATATAATTGCCTAAATATAAGCACCAATGAAAAACTCTGAAAGTCTATTGTATAAACTTTCAAAGTTTTTCATTGGTGTATAGTATTATAAGTAGGCTCCGAATGAGAATTTTACTGTCTATATATTGGCATATCTATGGTTTTTTAGGACCAATTTGTTTCATGCAAAAAGCCCGAAGTTATCAATCTAGTGAGTGGTTTATTTATGGTCAGAACTTTCAAATTCAAACTTGGAATTGTTTTGGTGTTACCATGTAATATATTACAATATGCATAAATGGCAGCATAAAATATTATTTATGAAGAGTACTTACTTACCAACTCATTAACTCCTACAATTAATTGGAATTAAGTTATTGTAATAACATTATGATAATTTATTACTTTGTAATTTTCAGCGTTACCTCTGTCCAACTGTGATATTAAGAAACTGATCCATGTTTCTCCTACACCAGTCCACAACGGTGGGTGTTTGGGTGGCGCTGAAGAGTGACAGTGACCTGTCAATACTGCAGGCATTCATAACCTTTTCCAGTTGCGGCCTGAAGTCTGATTCGTTTCCCTCTTTCCCCTCAAACAGCTTGTCCGCCTCGTCAATAATGAGCCATTTCACTCTAGAAATAATTTTGTTACGTTATAATATTAATTTATTGGTTCTTTATGAAATTTTAGTTAAATTGCTTTTGTTATACCTTTCTAAATTGAGAGGAGAAGTTTCATGATCTAAAAGGAAGCACAGTCTGTTTGGTGTGCTGATTAATAAATCTGAAAAAGAAAAAACATTACATTATATATTATATAAAGAAAACATAATTGCAAATATTGGAGTCCTTTCGGTTTAGTGCTCCACAGCAAAAGCAATATTTAAAAAATTTAATTTAATTGGTGTAAAATCACATCTATTTTGAGCATCTGTAAAAATCTTTTTTATAAATCTGCCAAAATTTACGTATTTCGGCAACGAAAATTCACTAAATTAGTTCATACAACTTTTCCTCCAGTTTCAGTTCAATCTCTTAAAATTTTATACGTTTTAATTTCATTCTTCATTATGAAGCATACTAATTTCGGTTGTCTGTGCTGTGCGTTAGACTTGCGTGAAATCTGGTTCAATGTACTCAAATTCGCTTTGAATTTAAGTGTCATTTTCAAAATTGGAACTGATTTGTTAAAATTTCAGACTATCCCTTGAATTTTCATGTGTCTGTGCTAGTATAATGCTAAACTTAGAGACAGTAAAAATATTAAAATTCTGGCTTCCAAACTACAAACATGGAATTGTTTTATTGTAGTATTACGTCGTAAATATGACCAGTACTAATCCAACTCTCTTTAACAAATTTTATGTAGGTGTTGGTCGGCTTAAAAAGCTTAACTTTTTGTATGCGATTGAAACAAGATACTGTATTATAATATACCATTTAAAAATAAAAAAATATGTTCTGTGCGTTCATACGGAAAACTTTTGAACTAATTAACGTGGTGAAAAGGTTAAGCATAGCCATGGGAAGCAGTTAGTCTATTAATACAATTAATTAATCATCGAATTCCATAGATAATGCCCACCTGTCTTCTTCAGGATAGCCTTTTTGCTGTCAAGCTTCTCGGGACTGATCTTGGGCACAAAGTTGACCACAATGTTTGTCCCCGCGCTGAGACGCAACGCCTCCCGGTATATCTGCTTGGCCAGCTCCCTGGTGGGGCAGAGCACCAGGGCCCGTGGCCACCGCTGGGGCGCCTTCAGGGCGTGCAGGAGGGGCAGGAGGAAGGCCGCAGTCTTACCCGAGCCGGTAGGGGCGCAGGCTAGGATCTGACGATTCTAGAGATTTAAAAAATAAGAAATATTATACACTTGTCCATTTGTATGCTAGTTTCTAGTATGAACACTACAGAGAAAAACCGATAGAAGTGTGTTTAAGGCGTGTCTGGTGTGTCCAAACTAAGGAAAATTTTACCTCACTTTGGACACAACAGACACGCCCACAAACACTTCAATCACTTTATCGATCCAATGATGATAGTCGTAGAATAAAGAAGAACACATAAAATGCCATGTGGACGTGTTTTGTGAACCAAATATTTGGCCAATCAGACCTTGAATTTCCAATACAAAACTATGTTTCATTGTGTAAGATCGCCATCCAGAATTGAAACGGTTCCATGATATTTCATCAAAATGAAAATTCACACAGCTTTAAAAAGTGATATAGAATCATTAAAAGCGATGAAACAAAAACTAGGTTTAATAGTTACCTATGCAACCTATTTAACCTAGTTTTTGTTTCATCACTTTTTGGAGGTGTGTTGAATTGTCATTTTGATGATATACCCAGTCACCACAATAAGGAACTTGAGTAAAAAAATATAGGCTTAAAAAAAATCAACATATACTAATTCTGAATATACAAGTGTAAAGTTGGAATTAATAAATCGTCATTTAAAAACGCTTAAAACTCTAGACGCTTAAAGAGACATAAACGCCCTGTGGTTCTGACAGATTTTACACCGCTACATCACGGGTCATTCGGCTACATGCATTAGAATGCGGACAATTTTGTGCAAAGTTGCACAGCGTAGACTCGCACACGGGTTACCACCATTATACACAAATTATTTCAATTGAATTCACGTTTTTTGGAAATCTTGTTAAATATTTAAATTGGGAATTGTTGATTTTATTCTGACCCGAGTGGGATTGACCTTACTGTTAACTGTCCCGCAGGGGTAGGCAGAGAGGATGGACAGTCACACAACTCGGTCTTGGCACACACTCCTTGCCTCATTTATATTCATACATCGTCTCATTCATACTCTTCTATTATTCTGACTCTTGTGACATGGCCCGACTAAAGTATCTGATTCACTTGATCGTGCCATGTCTTCCTTGGATGTCCCCGACTTACTACGATTCACATTTGCGTCATATGAATCCTATAATTTCTATACCCGCTATATCCGATTTTTTGACAAAATGATCTGAGTATGACATCTTGTTCACATTTTTGCGAGCAACAAGAGGAGCCTAAAATTGAGTTTCAAAACCCTCCTTATCGCGACCAAAAACCATGTTAAAACTGCGAGTGAGAAACCAAATCCGCTATATCATACAGAAAGTTACTATCAAAACCCGCTATATCGGATTCAACGAATCACAAGCCGTTATTTTGCCAAAATACAATATGGCCGCCGCTCTGACGCCACGCTCGTGTGTCAAAATGATCTACGCGTGAGTTTCTAAACCCGCCATGTCTGCTCAGTTGACTCTCAAAATCACGAAGTGAGTATCAAAATCCGCTATATCCATTTTATTTATCGAAATTACTTAATTATTGCTAGACATATATAGAAAAATAAATGCTTTTCGAAATTTTATTACTCCAATTCATTATATAAAAAATTGTAATGCATTTACTTATGTACGCTAGAGATGTGACAGTTTTTTGCGGTTTTCTCCAAATCAATGAAAGTTGATATAGCGGGTATAGAAATTACACGACTCATATATTCTCACTCCTTTCTTTGTTCATTTGTTCTAAATGCCCAAAACCATTCGAGTATCCCTTTCTTAATTCAACTCTTTACACTTACATCAGCCTTGCATTCTTTGCAGATCTTCAAGTTTCACACACGATCATACATGGTTCAGTGTTATACAGCATTCAATCTACTTACATCCGTTCTCTGCCAGTTCCATGCCTCACTGCCATACAGGTACCAGCACTCCATTGTGGACTGCTAGCTTCGCTTCTTTGGACAGTTTTTGGAAGCGCCAACAGCGTTCAGTCCTCCATTAATGGAGGTACCTGCATTTACCCTTCTTTCAATATCTCTATCACCCTTCCTCTACCCTATCTCTCAGAAAACATAATTCGCAAATTCATTTAACTTTTTCAAATACCAAAATTGTTTGATACCAATGTTGTTGTCCACTCAGTTACTAATCGGTCGATAACAATATCTAATCAGGCAAAACATAATTGAATAATTACCTCCAGCATACAGGGAACGGCCTGCCTCTGTACAGGGGTGGGTTCCATATACCCGCACTGAACCAGGTTGTCAACCAGCCCCTGGGGTATCCCGTAGTTGTCCACCAGGGAGAAGAAGTTCTTCAGGGGACTCGGGGGCTCCGGACCCACCACGCGGATTCCATGTTCGCTTCTGAAATGACGAGCCTAAAAAAAAGAAAATATTATTATCGAAAATTCTAATTGTGCTTTTCGATCACTCCCATGGGAGTGGCATCGTTGTCTTCTCAGGAGCCATTCACTCCCATGGGCAGACCAAGCCAAATACCTTTTTCACAAACAAGGTGGCGTAATACATATACATATTTTTTAAATGTGAATACTACACAAGAGTCTCAACTGCTCCCTATCATTTGGAGCCAGCTAGATAATGGCATCCTCAATTGGGGTATGTTGTGAGGCTAAGGTAGTGGGAAGGGGAAGGAGATGAGGAAGAGTGGTCCTACACCAGGGTGATACTGAGAGTATTTTCCACTCTGGAACATGCTGCAAATATACTATACAGTCGAACTTGATTGTAACGATCACGGCAATAGCGAGTTCACGGCTATAATGAGCAATAACAAAACGATATTTTAATTCAGGCTTATCTTCATATAATTATTGGCTGTTATAGCGAGGTCGATTCACTGATATAACATGCTAATAATTTTGTCAACACAATTTCTGAAAACCTGAATGGTCGTTGGGTCTGAAAAAAAAACGAATAATTCCGAATTATTCTCGAAGTAAGTAGTAACGAACAAAGGGGTGGCGTAGCGCGGCGGTTAGCTGCCCGGTGGACAACAGCGGATGGCGGGAATTTCCTATCCCGTTAGGGACAGATTCATATTTTAATGGCACTACCTTAGTCGGCAATGTAAACACTGCTATCCATCAGTGCGTTAAATTGTCATAAAATCTGCGAGTAGTGCCAAATATGAGCTTTGCAAATTTGTTCCCTTTTTACGTGTTACGTCTGTGAGGAAAGGAAGGAGAAGAAGTTCTGGGGAGGAAAAAGGTATGAGGGGTGGGTAGGAATCTGGGGGTCAATGTATCCAACTGTGGTGCAAAGCGATGGGTCGAGAGAGCCCGGCCGGAGAGGTCAAAAGGCGTCTCAAAACACGTCTCTCTTGATCCGGCCCGCCGCGCAGTAGGTGGGCAGACGCATCCGCCGCCCAGACCTAAACAAACCTCACCCCCAAGAACCCGGGCCCCCCTGCTAAGTCACCAAACGTAGCGAACCACTTGGGGTGATCTGTGGCAGAGGTGTTGGTTATTCAATAAATGGTTTCTGGGGCAGCAGTACCCATATCCACATTTTTGCTTGTTACTGTAAGATTTCTACAGCACACTTATATATTTGTAATAATGAAGATTATATATATATATATATTGTAACATCATTGTAATAAAGATTTAAAAGTACGCTTGTTTACCTGCTCTCTCTCAATAGCTGAAAGTTTTTTTTCTGTGACTTTTTTGGTCCGTCTCTTCTTATTTTTCTTTTTCACTCCGGCTTCGGTGACTGTTAAGCCATCCATTAGATTAAGTTCATAGTCCTCTTCATCTTCCTTCACATTAGTTTGTATTTCTTCAATGTCGTCATTGATTAAATCATTATCTTCATTGTCCAAGCCATTTGAATTGATTGGATCTTCCTTTTTTATTTCCAATTCTGGGATAATAGTCTTGGTTTTCTAAGAGTGAGACACGTGTGATTAAATAAGGTTACTATTGCTATAATAAATGCCTAGTTAGGTGTTAATATTTACCCAAAACAAAATTTCTGAAGACAAATAAGGTCGAGTACAAACAAAAATTTACATAACGCGTATTGAGAATAATGTATTGTTTCAGATTTAAATATCTATGTAAATACATTCAAATATACCTGTAGGATTGGAGTTTTACCGAGAAGTTTCGACTTGAATGTAAGGCCTTTAGTAAGCTTTTTGAATATGTCATAGGCGTCCATTGTCACACAATCTGTTGATAAATCGACACCTTAGTTGTATATTCATTTACGTTGATCCACCCAACTATATTGACTCAGTTATTATCTTTTATGCACAGAATAACCTAGAAATATCAATATAAACACCGAATTACGGCAGTAGCAACTGTCAAATTTCACGTGTACTTTGTTTGCAGTGTTGCCATTTGCCGGATTTGCCCATACATTTGCCAACTCGATTTTGAAAATAAATTCTAGGCGCAAGATGTCACCCGAAAAGTTGCAAAAAAGAGCTAAAACCTTGTATAGCCAACCGAAAATTCACCATCCTGGTGGTAGGGATTTCTAGGGTATAAAAACAAAATTTCAACCTAAAAATGTATCCTAAAGAAATGACTCTTGAATTGTCATTTTTCGTTGATGAGTTTTGTTTAAAAAAAGTAGCTAGATTATACGAAAAACGAGCTAAGAAGCTAAACCATTTGAAGCTAAACGAGTTGACGGCCACAATTTTATTTAGAGCTAAATCTAGTTCTAAAGGAGATGAGTTGGCAACACTGTTCGTGTACTCGCAACAGCGTTGCCAGGTCGAAAAATAGAAAATCAAATTTATTCGTTACATGATAATTCCTCACATAATTTCTCGCATGATAACTCAACGCAGCCATAACTATGTGCTATAACTCATCACATATATGTTTTTATATGACCCTGATGAAGGTTCGGGGTGAACCGAAACCGGTTGGTTTTATATATTGAAAATATATACAATAAAGTGGCATGAAAACAAAGTTATTTTATTCTAATTATTAAAATATAATCTACCTTCCAACGTGCCATATTTTTTGTTTGAGTAGTATGAACATAAAGCGTCTTTGTATTTATGAATATCATCTTGAATTTGAAGCGTTTCAAATTTAATGAGATATTTTGACACTCGACATATCGCACCAAGTTTTATCGCACATTATTTACGTGTAGGTAATATAAAACAAGCAAATAAATTTACTGAAAAATACATTTTGGGGAAAAAACTTTCATTTTGACGCATTTCAGTTGGTTTGGTATGTAGGTAACAGATAGTATCCCACTCATGTAACTGGAAAATTGTGCTGTATAATTCATGTTCTTTTTTTTCCATTATTTCTGGCTTTCACCCTTCAATGGTGTTCTTGGCATCATTTAAAATTATTGAGAAATGAAAGGTGAATTTAAATATTAATTTTATTTAAATAGGCAAATTTCAAAATTATAATGAAAATTGGAGTCGAGTTCAGACTTAGAAGAGATGAGATGTTGAATGGAGGGGAGGCAATTTTAGATAAGGCTTGATAGAAGAGAGGATATTTGTTTAGAGAGGGACAACCAAAAAATATGTGAACTAAAGTTCCCACTTCTAGTCCACAGAATGTACTGTTCTTAAAAATTACAATTCTCAGTTATCATCGTTTTGAATTGTAAGCGTTCTTATACTTACTACCGTGATTAATAATCATGTGATGAATATCTATGTGATGAAAATGTTTTTGTTGCGTTATCCGGGCACCCATGAAGCCGTTTCCGCAGAGGTAGGCAGAAAGAACGGACACTCAAACAACTCGGTTTTGGCACACACTCCTTGCCTCATTCACATTCATACAGAACCGGTCCTTTTTTCGTCCACTTTCAAAACTAGTAAACGACTAGGTAGGTGATTACTCTAATCAATATAATTCAATAATATAATTGATCTGTATTTTTTTGCCGTTTTATGAAAAATAATCTCAAGGGCGATGTGTTAGGACTGTTAGCTGGTAGATATTATCAGCGCTTTGGCAATTCGGCGCCCGGAGCAGACTGCTCCAAACGAGCCCGCGTAAGGCCGGCCCTGCATTCACACATCGACCCACACATACTTTTCTGCAATTCCGACTCAAGACATAACCCGACTCGAGTATCTGGTTCACTTGATCGTGCAATGACCCCGACTTCTTCTACCATTCATATTCATCATCATTATTACGGGCATAAATGCAAGGCTTGGGATCGAACTTTGAAAGCCATATTTGCAGGACCAACGATCTACGCCGAACGGATTGAAATTTTGGATACGTACTAAGGACGGGTTGTTTCGCAGAATTTGAACAATTCATCAAATGTTATTATGTCATTATTGGCCAGTTGTTTCACAAAACTGAAATGATGAAAGAACTCGAATAGAACCTTCACAGAACTTGAAAATCAACTTTGAAATTTTATGATTAAGATTTATTGTCTGAAGTGGAATCAGTGACAAAATCACTGTAAAGTGGCATTTGTGTAAAAATCATCTATCTTATGGGCATAAATGCAAGGCTTGGGTTCAAACTTTGAAAGCCGTTTTCGGACGGACTGAAAATTCGGATTCTTACTAAGAATTATGATTTGAAGTGGAATCAATATCAAAATTTCAGTTAAGTGACATTTTTAGAAAATCATCGTTTCAGCTCTTTTTAGATCCTTTTCGGGAGACGTCTAGCTTTATTTTAAAAACGAGTTGGTAACACTGTTCCTGGGGCTTGGGGGGCATTTATGAGTCCCAGGAGACGGTTTTTCGAATTTGATTTTATCGCATAAGGTTAACTTTAAGTTTGTTAGACCCCGACCGGCAAACATTTTAACACCTCTCAAAATAAAATAAAACATGCTTTATGGGGAAGTTTTTTTTATGTGTACAAATCGAAACAGACTATCGCGGCCGGCGGCGTGTGCTTCAGATTAGAAGTCAATTTCAATCTTCAAGAACTATTCCATTCCACAAACTAAATGGTCATTATAGCGCACTTATCGTTTGCCAAAACCATCAAATAAATCAACTGAATAAAAGATGCACTATGCGTTGGATACTAATTATTAGAAATGTCACACTAACCATTTCAAACATCGCGGGGTTATAAAGATAAATTGTAGGTACTTCCCCGAATCGATGAACCAATCAGAAGGGAGATATGTCGGCACTCCCGCGCGAAAATGCGACCTAGAAACAAATCGCACAGAGAAAATATCTACGTACAAATAAAATTATGTCACCATGTAAAAAATTAGAGTTTTGCTGCTTTGCGCTGGCATGAGCAGTGTACTCCTTTGTGAAGTGCCACGTTGTTTATTTAACTATCCAAAGATGTTTAAAGTACGCATGTTCGCAGGTATGAGTAGGTAGGGGTGTTTTCCAAAGTGCTACCAACCTAATTCGTGAAATCAAACACCATTAAATTTGGCATTTTCCGCTATTTTCCACCTTCGCGATGCAAGGGGCTACAGAAGGCGCTTTGATGTACACTGTGTTATTATTTGTGTGGGCGCTATTGACCTGTCGATTAATAATCCACAGCGGGACGGATATAGTTTAGACTTTATGTAATGCATTTAATTATAGCCGGGTGGTTAGTGCCGGTGCTTGTTAGTGCACGCTTAGCAACAGCGCGAGTCGTGGGTTTATAAAGCAGTCAAATAGCTTAATATTTATGTGCGGTGTGGGGTGTTTGTTGTGACAGTTGACACATCTTACAATGAAGTTCGCTGAACATTTGTCGGCGCATATCACCCCGGAATGGAGAAAGCAGTACATCAACTACGAGGTAAACATTCTTACGTTTTCGTTCGCAATTTTTTTTAACAATGAGTTTAATATTTTGTAATTATTTACTTACCGCCGCACTTTTAGGTTGTTTGTTAAAGTAAATTACAAGTTGTTTCAACAATTAATAAAAAAAAACAACTATTTACATGCAACAATAGGTTATTAGGTTCAAAGATGAATCCTAAAAATTACAGTAGCCGTTGGTAATGTAGTTTTAGTGATTTGTCTTATAATTATTTTACGTTACTGTTTTATATATACTAATATTGTTTCATATTTAATTTATCAGTTTTCTGCCATAGCATGTAAAAGCCCGGCTGGGCGTAAAACCAAAAAATATAAAAGTAAAATTAAATAAAGTTTGGGTTAATTAAGTAATTTATAGGTAAGTATTTAGATTGAAAGATTAGATAGATCAGATGTTATATGTATATAGTGAATGGCGAAAAAAAAACAAAAAAAATGCCAATAAACAACCAAGGTTCTTACAAAAGCCTATCTGGCGAACCTTATCGCCTCTAGAAGTAAAAGAGAACTAGGTCCTACCAACTCAGAACTACAAAGGTCTCAAAACGACCCAGTTCGAGACATCTAATAGTTGTTTTCACCTCGAGGAATATACGCACACAGTATTTAAAATATGCTACGCCTCGAGGAATATACGCACACAGTTTTCAAAATATGCTACACCTCGAGGAATATACGCACACAGTTTGCAAAATATGCTACACCTCGAGAAATATATGCACACAGTATTCAAAATATGCTACGCCTCGAGGAATATACGTACACAGTATTTCACACGATACCGCGGAACTTCAGGGAGAAGAAAACAAAGGAGTTTTAATAAGTTGTTTTTTTTACACTCACCCCACTAGATAATAATACCTAATTAGAAGGCTTAAAGTCAAACAACGTTATCTACAAAAAATATACAAATTTCTAGGCCTTAAAATCAAATAATATCTACAAAAAAAATTTATCAATAATTCGAAGTCAAATAACATTATCTACAAAAAAGCACGCCAATACTAATTATTGGTATGTCTTTTTGTAGATAACATTGTTCGACTGTTTATACAAACTCTTTAGCGCAAATTTTAAAAACAATTTTCCTTCTATTTTTGTTGAGTTTTGGGGTTGAGCGTTTGTACTTTAGGACAAATTGCGTAGTTGAAGCATTATAAAATAATTAATTTTAGGCTTCCTTATGCATCTACAGGAGATGAAGGAGATGCTGTACAGCTGCATGGAACTGGCGCCCCCCGAGTCCGAGGAGGCTACGGCCGCCCCCCGCCAGAGGTACCTGACTAACTTCGACGAGATCTTCTTCCACTACTGTGAGGAACAGCTCACCAAGATAAACACCTTCTACTCCGGTACCTCTATCCTCTAACTTCTTATTGTCACTCATTTTTCTCTGATAATCAAAGATCATTCTCAACGAGTGCTCCGAATGTTTTTAAATAAAATTTCAAGTATAACATGGGATCTCTTTCGAGGTCTCTGAGTTACCCCATAAATATAACCATAATCGTAATGGATAGTTAAATTTGTAACTATTTATTTTTTTATTGAGAGAATTTATTGTAATGGCGGGGTTGCGCAGTTACCCTACATAGTTAATCAAGTGAAAGGTTAAAACATTACTATAAAAAAGTATATTGCAATAGTCCGTCAAATTATAATTATTTTTTGCAATTTTTCACAAAAACCTTGTTCGTCATGAGTGTTCAAAAAAAAATAAAAATGAACCACATTTAATATCTAGGTGTTTAATTTCAACTTGGTTTCGACAATTCCACCATTTTTCTAAAAAATAAATTACTTCACTTAATCTTATGAGGACATTCTCACTCAACTTTTTAAAATTCTCGTGGTCGACTCCCTAGAATGTACTTTCTGTGGTCTAGAAATGGAACTATAAATAGATCACATATTTTTTGGCTGTCCCTCTAAACAAATATCCTATCCTATTTCTTATATCTTTTCTTGTGTTTTCATGGATTCACCCCTAAAGTGTCAGTATGAGCGTGGGTGTATAAATAATATTTTGGCACAGAAAAGCTAGCAGAGGCGAGTCGGAAGTACGCTGGTCTCCAATCCGAGCTGCAAGAGCGGGAGTCAGCCAACAATGGCGGCGGGGCGGGCGGAAAGGGCGGGAAGGGCGTGCGCCGCCTGCGCCTGCCCTTCTCAGAGTTCTACCTCAGCCTCGTGCTGCTGCAGAACTACCAGAACCTGAACTTCACCGGCTTCCGCAAGATACTCAAGAAGCACGATAAGGTAGGACAACCCCCCCCCCCTCGATACGACTCATTTTGTACTCTCCCTTGTCCATGATTTGTATTTTTGTGTGGCGCCGTTTTTGTGAAAAATAATCTCAAGGGCGATGTGTTAGGTCTGTTACTGTTCCAACTGAATCTCGCATTGCTCGATAATAATTACTTTCTCAAGCTACGAATTTATCAATTGGAAATCGGATAACACCTCCTGGACTGCCCGATTTCTAACTAAATGTCTCAGCAGCAGAACAATCGGTTCCTAAACCTCATTTTTATAAGTAGGACTATCGAAGAAGAATTATAAAAGGTCCGATTAGAACGTGTACGTAAAGGCTGTACATTTATATAATGTCAGCGCACCATTATTTTCACAAGTTAATCTTACAATAAACAGCAAATCATTTTAAAAAGGACACGGTTGAATGTATTCGTGCATACACCGACAGGTATCAAAAGTTTTAAACACCCTCCCACGGTCCCCTCTTACCCGCAAATGCCCAAAGATACTGGGTTGCGTAGCGATGTTTATCAATTCCGTTTAAATTTAGACTCGCGATTCAATTCGAAAAAAAATGCCCGAAAAAGTAATGTATTTGGAGCAAATTCGTAATAATACTCCTTATTCCCGATTTCCATCGCGCCCGGCACTTTAAATTCAGACATTTAAAGTAAATTCGTAAAAAATACGATATGTTTCCAAGTAAATTGAAATTCCGGAGCGATTTCCATCGCGGCCGGCCATTTAAATTCAGATATTCGAAGTAAATTCCTTCATTTTTGAAAATGTGTCAATCGTTGCGTTATTGCCATATGATTGTTTTGTTTTTTAAATGAAATGTTTTTCAGGTCACGAAGCAAAAGCGTTTCAATTTAATTAACAAGTCTATTTCAGTACCCATCTGTAATTTGAGTAATATTTGCGAACTTTCTTCTAGGTACAATGAAAAGAGGCTGTTTAAACAAACTGTTTACATTATTACCAGTATTATGCGGGTGCGAATTTCGTATTTCATGAATAATTTTCTAATTAATCTGAAATAATGCCGATCTTCACGAAACTATCCAATACATCGACATCCAAGTTTCAAAAAGGCAAACTCGTAAAAAAAGATCGCGTACTCGAGATGATGTAAAATAAATTATTTAATACAATATTAGCGATTCTTAAACGAAAATTTGAAACATAAAAGATTCTGTCACATCTAGGACTTGAACCGTCCCAGGTGAGAGTTATCTTTTTTCTAATTTTTCTGTTTCAAATTTTCGTTCAAGAATCACTAAATGTTGTCTTCAGTAATTAAATATTACAGTTTGAGGTTTTAATCACTAAGTTATTTCAAAAATAAAAAATTATTTAAATTGCTAACAATCAAAACAGTGGATATCGAATACAATAATATCATAAAGATATTTTCATATTAATCAACATTATTATTTATCATCATTGATATGTCAGCAACTGGTTCACTGCATGATCATTGGTTCCACAACTCGTCGACTAGTTAAATTGATGCTTTGGCTTTGTGCATTCGTCCAATTAAACATTAAAACTGTATTCCGACACCATTGCTGGTACGCTATATAAATAATGAATAGAACTAATTGACATTGAATTCTCAAATCAGAGACATAGACTCGTATTTGGCGATGCAGGCAAAATTTGCAAGCTCTATTCGCGTCAGATAAAGCTAAATGGCCCTACATAAATTTTGGCACCTTTTGAAATGAATGTTATTCCTGTGGAGTATGAGATAATCGTTTGATTGAATTACTGTAAACGTGTATTTCTGTTGTTTATGTTTCGTGAACACTTCATTGAAAAAACCTGTACAGAAGTGTTGGAAAAAAGATTTGCTTTCAACTTTCCAAAAAAAAACAACTTATATACAGGGTTTTCCAATAAGAGGTGTTATTTTGATATTCAAAGAGCTATCGAGAGATGATTAATGATTTTTTATGGCCGGAATTGGATTGTATTGATCTGGACAACGTCTACTTTCAACAAGACGGCACTACGTGCCACACAAGCAACGAAACCATTGATCTTTTACGGGAAAAGTATCCGGAACGTGTTTTCTCTCGAAGAGGTGATCACAATTGGCCACCGAGATCTTGTGATTTTAACACCTTGCGACTTCTTCCTTTGGGGCCACGTGAAAAAGAAGGTCTACGCCAACAGCCCAGCGTCGATTCAAGACCTCAAAGATGGAATTCGTGAGGCTATCGAGGACATAAGGCAGCCACTTTGCGATTTGGTTATGGAAAATTTCATGAAAAGGATATGGTCCTGTAGGCGTGGTCGTGGTGGTTATTTGACTGATGTTATTTTTCACTATTAACGGCATACCTTCTTATTTATAATGAAATAAACATTCGATCATTTATATTAAAAAATGGCATTTTTCTTTGAATATCAAAATAACACCTCTTATTGGAAAACCCTATATATCTGACTGGAAAGGCAAAGTGTCTTATAAGTTAGGTAGGTACACGTAAACATCGAGGATGAGTAGCATTACAACAATTATTTTTACACTAACGTGAAAAATCACGGATTGTCTGAATTTTCGACAATTTTGAAAATGCCAATTTAAATCATTTTCTGTACAAAATATTATTTTATACTTAAAATTCACAATTCAAAGCAAATCCGTTTCTAGAAATCGTTGAACCAGAGTTCCAGACGCACAACCGAAAGAAGTATTTTTGATGCCCCCGTCTTGATCAAATTCTGATGATCCTACCTCACTAAGATCTATTTTAAGTTTCGAATAGAGATTTGTGAGGTTTTGTTGCTATGTTATATTTGTTAAATCACTTTCAGTTGATGAACAGCGTCCTTGGTGGAAAGTGGAGGGCGGAGCGCGTCGAGGCAAGCCACTTCTACACCAGCAAGGAGATCGACCGCCTCATCTCCGAGGTGGAGCGCGTCGTGTCCAGCGCGCTCGAGGGCGGGGACCGCGCGCGTGCCATGCGACGCCTGCGCGTGCCACCCCTCGGGCACCGCCGCGGGCCCTGGACCACCTTCCGCCTTGGCCTCTTCAGCGGCTGTTTCACCACGCTGGCCATTGTCGTGCTGCTATCAGGTAACTGGGGTCTCCAGAACATTAGGACTAGCCCGTTGACTGCAGCTCAGAACAACTTGGCTCACACTCTTGGATGAGGGCTCCACCACACTGCCGATCGGCATCCCTTCCATCAATCTCCCGATGTATTATCAATTTGTATATCGTGTATAACGCCTCATGGTGTGGCCAAAATGGCGCTTATACTTATTTTACTGGGAGCCTGTTTAATATGATTCAATGTACACAACTCCAAAGGTGTCAGGATTACTCAGGATTGCGTAATTTGAATAAACCAGGCGCATATTTGGCGCCTGTTCCGGATAGATTCTGCAATCTGCACAACTTAAAATCTCCGCAGTTTCGTTAAAACTTTGAAAGTTGTGGGATTGCATAAGTGAGATACACCAGGCGTATATTTTCAACTCTTTTATTACTCTTGTCCATATTATTAATTTATAGAGTCAATATTTCCCAGCCATGTACCACCGCAAGACCGAGGATTGGTCGGTCTTTCTCCGCCTCTTCCGCGGTCCTTTCCTTCTCGTGCTGTTCCTGTGGCTTTGGGCCGGCAACGTGTACGGCTGGCGCACGTCCGGAGTCAACCACGTGCTGATCTTCTCCCTGGACCCTCGCCACAACATGTCGGAGCAACATGCGGGCGCGCTGGCGGGCGCGATGGGCACGCTGGGCACGCTGGCTTGTCTGGCGCACCTGCACCGCGGCGCGCTGGGCCTGACGGACGTCACTTCGCCGCTGTGTTTCTATATTGTCACTCTCGGCTTCCTGATCAACCCGCTACGGGTTCTACACTTTGAGGGGAGAGTCTGGCTGCTCAAAGTTCTGGTAAATATGACACGGTTACCTACTTCTTCTTTCCAGTATTTTTTTCTCTTTAGAATCCGAGTGTAGAGCTTATATAATTATTATAGCGTCCGAGGAATGTGTTTATTATGCATAGTACCTAGGTTTATATTCAATATTTTATATTTAACAATTGAGATATTGGATGAAGCAAGGTGAAGAGATGTGGCCCGTCCAAGTGAATCCCATTGTTTTTTATTGATTTTTGTGTCCGGGATGGGTTTCCGCTAGTGTGTTACAAGTATTTGTTAGGTAATAATTTCTGTGGCCTCATTCAGTTAATCAGCAAACGCCTAATTTCCGGTTTTAACTTTTTTATTTCCAGGGGCGGATAGTATTGGCTCCCTTCTTCTACGTGGGCTTCTCCGACTTTTGGGTGGCGGAGCAGCTCACCTCGCTGGTGCCTGTCTTCCTGGATATTCATTTCACCTTATGTTACGCCTTCTTCTCTGCTGATTACTGCTCTAGCTCTCCATGTAAATACATCCTTCGTTTTTTTTCGTAATAATGGACTATTTTTCAATCCTTGTGAAATAGCAGAATTACTATATGATCGTAGTCTTTGGTTTTGCCTGTGGTTTGCTTGTTGAAAATGATTTATTTTTACAAAATAATTATCACCAGTTGTCTATTTTTTTAACATTTTTAACATAAATCTTTATTTTTAAGCTTACACGTTTTTCTGTACTACTCCCAGATATTCGCCCAGGCCAGTTATTTGAAGCCTCCATTTTTTAGATCCTCTTTTATCTGTCTTTCCCGGTTACGTTTTATTTCTGGTCCCTGACATTTTAAAAAAATAATGATGACTTGTAGAACGAACCTTGAGGAACGCTCAATGTCATAAAAATAGAGTAAATGTTTGTTTCCAGCATGGGTGAGTGGCTTGGTGTCCGCTCTGCCGGCCTGGTGGCGCTGCCTGCAGTGCTTGCGCCGTCTCAGGGACACTGGGGAGCCTTCTCCTCATCTGCCCAATGCAGTCAAATATGCATCCTCGTTCCTACTGCTTCTGCTGGCTTCACTTTGCACCTACTGTCCTAGTATGTCATACTTTCATCATCTTATCGGGAAATTTTTTAATTTGAATACCGCACAAGAGTTCCAATTGCTCTCAGCTGTCCGGAGCCTTTGGGTCTATGGCATCTGCAATTGGGTTATGTTGTTAGGCTGAAGTGGAATACAAGCAAATTGGGCAATGCCAAAACTTTGCTGTAATATCATTTTAATTTTCTTTTTTTTTAAAGTGGAGGTAATAATATAATTTTTTTATTAGTACATATGTGGCGTCGAGAAAAATCTAGATTAACTAATTAATAATAAACCGCTCGACCTACTTAGTACCTACTCCCGAATTATGTACCTGCAGTCTAAATCGCATCGTAAACAAAGCAACCTACGTACTTCAAGCACCTACTTGTCTATCGACGACAATAATACTGCAGTCCGTCTGGGATACTACGACAACTCGCCAGAAGGTTCGAGTCGACCGCCTATGCATAATTGCCGCGCTGTCGAAGGTTCCCGAAACATACAGACCGAGCGGGTGGCCTCGATTTAATTGCAATTTACTACCTACTGTCGCCATCGGCCGTGTAGTATAAATAAGCCCGACGCAGCGAGTCAGTCAGTCAGTCATCAGTCCGCCGAGAATCAACGAGTGAATACCCGCGCTCCTCTTACTAGCGCAAAGGACAATTTACCCGGCTTCGCCCGTAGCATCATGGACTCTATCGGGACATCATCATAGCGCCTTGTTCAGATCGCCGTCCCTGACAAGCGCTACTCGGATTACAAGCGCCCTGGTTCCAGTGTCTCTGACCAGCGCTTCTTCCACGCCACCATGACCACCACGAGGACACGCAGCATCCTCACTGGTCTACGCCGATCCCGCTCAACTGCCTACAAGGTCCGCCGCACCTTCGGCCTTCCGTCAGCACTGGAGTATTGATTCCCCAGATCGCCAGTGCCTGACAGTCATCGAGTCCCGGTCACCAGCGCCCGGCGTCGACTCACTGACCCGCGCTTGACCACCACACCATCGCAGCAACCGGAGTATTCAACATCTGTCCTACATCATCTTCTCGTCACGGCTACCCTGACTCACCAATAAACACAGTGAACTTCACGACACCTCTTTTATTTCGTGCCTCGCCTATGATCCCCAAACATATTTTAATAATGTAAGCTGCTAAAAGAATTATAACAATATATATTTATTATACTTTACCTTTGTGACCTCACGTAAAAAAAAATACGTTTCTAATTTTCTCTTATTTAATTAATTGATTCAATTGTACATTCTTACAAGATAATGTTTATAATTTTTTTTTTAAAGTAATATATAATCTACCATAAATATTTTCCCCAGAATAGCTACTTATATACAGAGGAACGATTTTTTAACCTATGGGCTACTGCAGCGCACAACTCATTAAAATGGCCACCATCTTTAACTGGAACCGGAACGTAACATACCAAGTTACAGAAAGACGAAATTAAAAATGTTCGAATAGTATGAGTTAAAACAGGACTAGCTACGCTCTATCAACCATTTTGAGAACCCGGTTACTTAGGTTTGGACAGTAAACATAGCTAAGGCTTGAACTAGTCAAATTGAGTATCTCTGTTGAGACCTGCATATTAAAATGTCGTGGTGTTTCGTGAACACCTCACATAGAGAACATTTTCTGAGATATTCACGTGTTTCATTCGTAGTTAAAGTGTTGTATTGTTCATATTACTTAATTTATTAGGTTTCATAAATGTAATGTGTAATATTACAAAAATACAGGTTATAATAATTCTTATATGTAATTATTATTACTTTCATGGTTTATTGTTTGTTTTGCATTCAAATGTACGGGTGATTTAACCTCTATGCGGTTCATTTTTTCATAAATAATACTTTTTAAAACCTTGTGAATGTATATTATTGAGGCAGGCATGTTATCACTACTGCTTAAACTGTATAAATCCTGTGTTTAGATTCCCAGGAGACCCTGGGCGAGTGTGCCTGGCTGGGTGTGTGGCTTGGTTTTGGAGGTGTGGCGGCCCTGTCGGGCTACCTGTGGGACGTGCGCCTGGACTGGGGTCTGCTGGACGCCAGTCCTGGAGACACACCCCTGCTGCGCCAGGAGACGGTCTATACTTCTACGGTCAGTATGTTTCAACATCTTCAGCATTGCACCCATCCCCCAAACATGTCTTACATATCGATGATTGCACCCTTTCTTGAAGTCATCATTGTCATATTGATAATAATAACATAGAATTTATATAGCGCAGCTTAGTGTCATTTCACCTTTTAAGCAGTGTCGGCTCTTCTAAGGTCATTTGGTCAATGACCTCCCAAAAATATGCTGCAATAGTATAAAATATAATTATGCAATAATATAAAAAAAGGATTTAACAAACTACCCGATTATTAATTTAGTTTTTATTCGTGCAGATTCATGTGTTTTTTTGATTCGTTCCAGTGCCATCTAGCGTCCAAATGAGAAGCTATCGCATGTTCCTACCGAGCATCACTTTAAATACTTTCTCAAACCAATCTCCTTTCTTTCTTTTTGCTATAGAGACAAAGGAGGTAAACACTATCGTGTCTGACGTATGCTTAGTATCATACAAAATTTATTTTTAATGTGTTTTCGGACATGACTGCGGTGGGATAGAGATATCTACGACCTAGGATTATTAAGGTATTAGAGGGAGATGTGAAAAAATGTCACTCGAAAGTTTTTTTGTGTGATAAACGATAGCCATCTTGAACTTAAATATAAATTCACGAAATTATATTTATCATTGTCCAAGTAATTTGCATGGAATAATTAAAATTCTGTGGATATCGTATTGAAAGAGATCGTAAACAATTCATTGAATCATGAAATACATATTCAAATAAGGTGACAATTAGTTTATGTTACAAGAGAGAAAAATAAAGAGGTTAAAAACGATATTTTACTATAAAAAGTTATAATTTAAATAAAAAATTTAAACTGCAATAAAATTAATGTATCGTTACTTTTACTTACATTGTTTACTTTTAAAATCTACGATGCTCCGGAGAATTAGTGTCATTGATCCCTTCGTTACCGGCGCAGTCAGCAAATACACCAAATGCGCACCCAACATTTGTACACGGTTGACATTTGTCACATGATAATGGGTCTTTTCTTTTGTTTTTAAGTTCAACATCTCAGCTTTGTCGGCCTGTGTTTCCTTCCTTCTACAACGTGGGTCTCTTTAAGATCAATGTTTACTCCTTTCTCTCCTCAAAAAGACCTCCACACAGCACTCCCAAAGATGATATAGGCCCTGAGGGAAATTATTTTCCTCAGGCCCTGTCACATTTAATTGTGGTGTGTAAAATGTAAAGCATGTTAATTTTGTTTGAGTGAGAGAGTGTATCTTCATTACTGATGAATTTTATGTTAACATATGGAATTTTATGGAGGTCTCACAGCGATGGAAAATATTCAATGGTGTGCTGTTGGCTCCAGGTTGTCTCCGAAATTAATCGTTAGATTCCTCATGTGTGGGTCCAAACGATCCAGTTCTTTTAATTATGGAATCCATTCACAGCTTGCTGCATCATTTCCCAAATTCGCTTCGTCACGCCGATCGCCGGGGTTATAGGAAGAGAAGTCCTCGTGCCTCAAACAGATGTGCATACAAAATAATTAAGAGATAAATTCAGATGAAGAAGGTATTTTTGTTATATTTATCTCAGTGTAATGTCCAGTCTCCAGTCTGTGAACTGCTACTTTTAAAGATTCCCCCTTCAATGGCAGCCAGGCCCGTGGGTCCGGTCCGGCTGCCCGCTACTCCTTGCCGCTCTCTTTGAAAGTACTTTCTTGAAAGCCGCTGATTTGATGTTCCGCGCAGACCTTCGGCAAACTCCGGCTAGAGTTGGGGTAACAGGAGTACAGATGTGCAGTTTTGTGACGATTGGGTACTAACCCTCACGTTACCCCCCCCTGTGTTGAGTTAATGTTAAAAAAAAAAATTGGTAAATCTGCAAAAAAACCGGCGAAAATAGGAAATCGGATCTTTTAAATGTCAAAAAAAAAATTGGCGGTGATTGGCCGTTTGATGACAGTGTTAATTTGAATATTTATAAACGCAACCAACCTAAAAAAAAAAATGTGGTAGAGGAATGTTCTGGAGTGAACTGGCCACGAAGCATGCGAGAGTATCTTCCACTCCAATAATAGTGATTGTATGTGTATTCCAGTGGTTCTACTACTTTGGACTAGTGGAGGACCTGGTGCTACGGCTCTGCTGGGCCGTGTCGGTCTCCTTCACCGAGACGGGCTACAAGCACTCTCATCTCATCGTCACCGTCCTCGCCGTGCTGGAGGTTTTCAGGTAATTGGTCTGTTTGTGTGTTGTAGTCCAGTGGTTCAGGCATCAGTTAAATATATATTCAAACTTACCGGTATGATTGATTGACAAAAAAACACATTGTTTGTGGGTACTGCGCATGAACTTTGTGGATACTGAGCAGGAACTTTATAGGCACTGCTCAGAAGCTTTGTGGGTACTGAGCAGAAACTATGTGGCTACTTCACTTGAACTTTGTAGTTACTGCGCAGGAATTTTGTGGTACCGTGCAGGAACTTTGTAGGTGGCAGTGGCGTGCATTGCTTTGGAACGCCGAGCTCCTGTGACCTTACACCTCCGAGTAAAAATGTGCCGAGGGTAAAAATCCCAATAATATATTTATTTATTGGACAATTTGTATAGCGCCGCTCTTGTGAGATATCACCTCATTGTGGAGATGCCGGCGTTCAACAGATACAAATGTTTCGTATCCAATAGGTACTTTTGAGTACTTTACAGGCAGAAGTTATAAGATCAGAAAATATTGAACTCAGAATCAGAAATTAAATATCTCGGAGTGATAATAGAACAACATATGAAGTGGAAGAGACATATCTGTGAATTGGTTAAGCGGATCAGAAAGTGTGTATATATATTCATAAGATTAAGAAATATTTTAAAACCAAGTAACCTAAAAAGAGTATACTACGCACTAATCCAGTCGTTAATTCAATATGGAATAATTGGATGGGGGGGTCATACAATAAGATTCTAACCCCGATTAAAGCGATCCAAAAGCTAATCCTGAAAGTAATCCTCAAGAAACCCTTCACACATCCAACAGAAACGCTATTTGCAGATTTCGGGGTGCCCTGAGTAGAAGATATCTTCAAGAAAAATGCTATTATCCAAATTTATAAAGATAATATGTATAATAAAAAACTTTGAAATTCACCTATCAAAAAGATATCAATACAATGTCAAAATTGCAAAATGTAATACCAAACAAATGCAAAATAACTATACCTATTTAGGAATAAAGTATTTCAACAACCTTCCGATTGAAATAAAGAAATTAAAGGATATCAACAAACTTAAACTAAAACTGAAGTTACACTTTCAGAAATAATTAACTAAATAATTGCCTGTTTTTCCCTTTATTTATATTTATTATCAGTATATACTCATCTCCACTGTATTTAGATGTTCCTAATTACTCAATAATTAGTATGTAACAGAATCCTATATATGTACACCTACACATATAGATAATCCAGAAGTTTCAATTGTTCCTATTATATATACTTACCTATTGCATGTTATTCTATTTTCCTTATAATTAGTGTAACTCGCTCCCCAAGCATAAGAACCAGTTTCTTCATTGGTGAGATTGCAAATATAAATATATTTTGTAACCATATGTACTTATATAACATCACTGTACCACTTATATAAATTGAATAAAAAAATTACATGATATAGAGAGAACACAGCCAACATTACTAGGAAAATATTACATATTATATTGTTTTTTTATAAACACCAGGAGATTCATCTGGAACTTCTTCCGCCTCGAAAATGAGCACCTCAACAACTGCGGCAAGTTTCGAGCTGTCCGAGACATATCCGTGGCCCCCGTGGACTCGGGGGACCAGGCGGCCATCTTGCGGCTCATGGACCACCCCGGGGAAGACCCCCCCGCCCCCCTACCTCGGGCCTCCAGCCTCCTCCGGGGGACCACACACCACTAGTGCAGGATACCCAAGTCTGATGCTGATTCCAAATGCCAAATTTTTAATGCACAATTACTCTTATATTACGTGTTAATGGAGACCAATTTTTTACAGTAATGGATTATTAATTTATTTTATATAGATGATTTATTGTCATTAGATTCTATTTATTAAGGAAACAAAAATACATTTTTATCAAAATTTTATTGAAAGTCATTGAAGACTAACAATAATATCACTACATTATAATAATGTATGGAATAGGCCACTTGCATCACTTTTTTTTTCTGCAAGACATTCTGTGTTTTGGGACCATTTTTTTATATACCGGACAGCCAAAAATCATTTAAAAAAAAAGCCAACCACTTAGGAACAGGTTTTGTAGGAAATTACCCAAATTGCGGGGATTCTGCAATATGAGAACTGACGTAACTAATAGAGATTAAAAGAGCATTTCTGATTATCAAACCACAATGAAAAATAATATTTACAATAACAAGTGAGAAAAAACTATAATTTTGTTTCCTTTCGCAGCAAATTTTCAAAGAAATTTCTATTGTTTAAGACTGAATGAAAGAGAAAATCCAAAAATGACTACAGGGAGGGCGGACGGGAAAAATAATTACAGATATTGTACAATCGAAAAGATTTCTTTATAATTTCGTAAAACAAAGTTTGAAGGTTGCAAACATAAGTGAATTAATGTTAATAGTCAACTTCAAAAAAAAAAGAAATACAAGAAAATTGGAAAATGTTCGGTTATTTATATAGTGACAACGCGAGCTAAAAAACGAATTTATTTATTTTATTATTAAAATAACTATAATATTAAAAAAAAAATTGTAATCTTCGTAGAAAGATCTATCCATACGATTTTATCCATGTCATTATAAAATGCATGCAAGTGGCCTAATAGGTTATCAAGTGTGGGGATGTTTCAAATATCATTTTTATATATTAACATAATTGACGATCGGTGCAATCTTATTTTGGACATATGAACAGTCCTTGTCAAACTTCGATTGGCCCTTTTGATCAAAAGAGCATAAATAAAAAGTGTCAGAAACTTGCCAAAAATCAAAAGGACACAAACAGATTTTACCAAGTTTCCTTAAATATTGAGTGTATACAAAGTTTTGCACCTTTCTGATGCTATTCCAAATGTGTCTCCCAAATTTACTTCAAACCTAGTAAATTAATAAAATGATGATTTTAGTGGTTTAAAGAGTATGTAATAAAAAAAAAGTTTATTTAATCAAGTTGGTATATTCTGAAATACATTATACAATAAAATATATAATTTAAAGAGGTAGAACATCGCTGTGATTTGTACAACTAACTTTATATAGTTGTATCTCGTACAAGGTTTTGTTGATAGAATTCCACATTCACATTCCGGAATTTTTATCTACAGTATTTAACATTATGTACACCTGTTTTTTTCTACTTTGTATTTATCACAAATTATTATATGTTTGATAAAGAAATTACATAAAATTGTTAATATTTAAGAATGATTATTATTGCAAATAAAAATATGAAATACATTTGCGCATTAAAATATTTTTTATAGTTATGATAAAATTTGCGCCCAAATTATATTTATTACAACTAATTAATTATCAATAAAATTAAATATTTCTGATATTATTACTATAACAAGGAATGATAAATCGATTTACATTATTTTATAATTAAATTATATTTTTTTATTTCTTCTGAAAGCATGTTTAATGTTTTTCTTCTAGATTTTAATTAATTTTGTAGAGTATTTTTCATGTAAATAAAGATGTATTAAAAACTTTTATTTATTATTCTACAAGAAACAGATGGCTAGATGTAACGACACACACACGGATAAAATGACAAATTTATTGGATAGAGAAACTTATATTTTATAAATGGATTTCCATGCCTAATGTAAGATGCTCTATCAAATTTCTATTTCATCTATGCCATAAAATGATAATTTTTTATAATTACACATACGTTCCTGAGCCATCTTCATAGAAAACCCTCGTTGGATAAATTTTTCTAACAATTTTATCATTATATAACTTACAATCTAAAGATTGGTTCTAATTTTGAACACATCTGCAGCAGACAAACGTTTAAGCCAGCAATAGCCACTCACTTAATATTACATGGTACTTTATGAAACCTTTAATGCTCCATAATATTCAAAGGTAGTGTATAAAATGAACATTGCAGGCAACCTTGTGACAGAAAAGCAATACTACCGTAACACCAAAAATAATATTTTACACCCGTCAGACTTAAAAAAATAATTTCATTTAAAAATCTCTAAAGATAAAACAATAACATTGTTTTAACAACACTAATCTCAACTGTGCCAAAAATTTCGATCAGTGAACTCTGGCGTCATGAAATTTGCAATGTTTTTTTGTATCTGCAATTTCTAGGTAAAAGTAAATAATAAATAGATAGTGGATGTTACAGCAGTATTTCTTTCTCTATTTATGCTAAAAGTAAAAATCGGTAACTCATCTCAATGGCAAATGTATAAAATATTCGAGGAAATTTAATTAACCCATCAGCATACAAAAAATTATTTTCAAAATACTTCAAGTAGAATTTGTATTACTCTATCTAAACTTTCACATATAATCAGTAGAGTGATTTTGGCATATTACGCCGAGTTTGCAAGATGTCTTTGAGTGATCGCACACCACAATATGCCATTATTGACTCTTTCGCACATTTACGATTTTTTTTAAATGAGGGTGTTAAATTTTTAACTTGATCTCCAATCACTCAACTCATATTCCAGTTATGGACGCGAGCCCTCGAGTGGATAAGCAAACCAAGCATTTAAAATGTACTAGTAATTTAGAACTGAATTTTATCTTTCCTTTCACCGAGTGATTCTTTTTCACGTAGAGTCGTTTGGTATGCGAATGAAACGTGCGTGATTTGGGGCAAGTATGCTAATGGGTTTTAAAAAAGTGGATAAAAAATCTGACAACTCTCCCACTTCTCCGTCAATCACTCAGCGACAATGTTTAAAATTCATGTAAAGCCTCAACTGACAATGTTAGATATTTATTATTATCCTTATAAAGATAATAATTGACGTCTTCCCTACCAAATGACTAAATGGAATTATTATGTACTCAAGGAATCAATCAATCAATGGATCTACTTTTTTGACACAAATGTGCGAAGTATCTCTTTAATGAAGTAATTGTCTTTTTTGTAATCAGCCAAATCAGATTTAGTAATCTGAATATAGGTAAGTATAGATTAAAGATGTTTGTATGCATCGCTTCATTCTGAATACAGTTCGAAAGTTGATTGAAACGTTATTAATCTCTATCAGAGTTTTGGGAGGATGGTTGCTAGTTGCAGATGAAATATTTTATTTACAAGAATAATTAATTTATTCCTAGCTATGGTAATTACTAACTGTTTGTATTTCAAGAATATTTTTATATCTGTAGGTTGATAGATTTTGATATCCTCCGGTTCAGCGTTGAATTATTATATGTAATGATAATTAGCACAATACTTTGTCTTTCAAATAAATTTTACTATCCAGCTATTGAAAAAAGAAAACTATCGCAGAGTAAGTCGTATGATAGTGTATGTCACATGGGGGCGTATTTCACCCGGAAATATCATTTGACACAGAAATAGTTCTACATTAAAAAAAAGTTGCAAAATATAACTTAAACGGAGATGGGATTGCACCAATGATATACGAGGGGGTACCCAAAAGAACCGAACTGATGTCGCAGGGGGTTAGTTTGTGAAGTACCTTTCCCCATAGTACGAGAGCCCACGACCAAAACCATGTCTCATAGCAATACGGCAAAAACCCTATAAAATCGTTAGATTGTATGATTCTGAACCCGACTAGGTGTGTAGTAACGGTCGAAAGTGTAGCAACTGCGTGGGAGGCCATTTCTGCTGTGTCAAAAAAAAAGACAGTCGGTATTATAGCAATACGTCTGATAGTGAAAATGTACATAGATTTTATAATTGTATTACGAAAAAGTTTGTTTTCAGACATTTTGCGCGTAGCATATAGCCTGAGCGCATTTTTGAAAATGTCAACAAATTTAGCCGACCTGTATCATAGCAATACGGATAATTTTTTTTTTCAACTTTTCGTATTGCTGCCATGATTACCAAAAACCTGTTTTCAGACACTTTAAGTGTAGCATATACTCCCAAAAACGAAAATAACGTTTCGGAGTCGCCTGGCCGACGCCTCTGTTAAATGTTTTTTTAAATTTACAGCCTTCATAGATATTCAAGAATCTCCCTTGTCTATTATATGTACTTTGACAGATGACAGATGTCATTACTTATTTCTTTTGTAAAAGTTACTCAAGTGTGCTTTAAATAAAACCAAAACTATCAAATCAATCAGTATTTAATTTCAACAGCCTCAGCGCTTGTTACGCTCCTGCCCCTTTCTTACTATTATACAGCTCACTCGCCAGCTGCTCCAAACGTTGGAACGACGCTCACTAAATGATATCTGAGTATCGAAAAGTTGTCTGATAGAGAAGGTGCTACACTTAATTTGTCTGATATAAATTTTTTGCACATGTGGACAACTTATTTTATCATGTCCAACAATTTTCAGACATATTGCTATGATACCGATTCTGTAAAATTTGTTAACATTTTCAAAACGGTCTCAAAATTTAATGCGTTCACATTTCCGTCTGAAAATTGTTTTGTTCGCATCAAATAACCAAAATTTACTAATAAAAAAGATTTTCAGACGTATTGCTATGAGACATTTTTTTTGTCTCATTTTTAATTTTTTTAAGTGATTTTACGGGTTTGCGCTACACCACTAACGTCTGAAAAATATGTTTCCGGTATCTCAGAACTATCATTCAACTACAGTCTGCAAATCAGACATATTGCTATGATGCAGTTCGGTAAAATTCTTTGACAATTTTGAAAATTCGGTCAGATCAAACGCTACGCGGAAAATGTCTGATATTGGTATTTTCGAGTTCAGGATAATCGTATCTATCGATTTGATGCGGTTTTGGCCGTATTGCTATGAGACAAAAATTTTGGTCGTGGGCTCTCGTACTACCAGTCAGTATGCCCAAGCACTGCACTGGAGAAGTAGTTTTTTTGGCTGGTATTAATTTTTTGGTGACAGTTGTTTTGTGTTTTAGTCGTTTTTGCGATGGCTGATTTTCGTGAACAGCTCACGGCCGCAAAGTTTTGAAAACTGGCACAGAAACTCTTGAAGTGTTAAAAATGGCCTACAAGGATGATGCTATGGGGAAAACTCAAATTCGAGAACCACAAATGTTTGTGATCACCTGCGATGACCTTGGATAAAAAGGTTGGGTCATTTCGGAATTCTGTTCACGAAAATCAGCCATGGTAAAAAAAACCAGGAGCACAAAAACCAAAGTTCACCAAAAAATTCACACCAGCCGAAAGGACGACTTCTCCAGCACAGTGCTAGGCATATTGACTGGGCGGTAGCTGTACACAGTCCTACCGGCAGAACCGGTACTACCCTGTTTCTTTTGGGTACTCCCTCGTACAGCTGCGATAAGCCCTGCACAAACGGACATCATTCTCTCCAGAACTAGGGAGTGAAATAAACAAATACTTTTACTAATCTGATTCCTACAGCTAACTCGTGTTAAGCACTTATCACTGCCGTACCTAAACAATTCTGAGCTTTCTTTCACTAAACATTAGAATATTTTTGTCACACTAAACTGCTCTCAACATTACATATGCGTATTAGGCTATGCATTAGAAGTTTTTGTTTACATTACATAAAACAAAAATTACTCTGGAAAATAATCAGTCTAAACATAATTTATTCAATAAACACTTAAGATTAATAAATTAATTAGAATATTATATGAATATACAATTTTAAAAACGAGGTCATATAATTTTCTATTAATTGAGAATATTCATTTTTGCAATAAAAAGAAATACAAAAAATTGCAAATTAACAAAGTAAAAAAAAAAATTACTGTGGTTGTACTGTAAAATGATAAAAAAAAACAAAAAATCTGATTAAAAATAATACATATATTACACACTAAATTTAAAAAAAAAAAAGAAATTAATATATTGCAATTTTATTTTTAATTATTAAATTGTCAAATAAAAATTACCATGTTTCTAGGCCCAACAGGGGTATTCTGTATAGAACTGGCAATTAACTAAACATTAAGTAGATGGCACAAAATAAAATAAGAAAAAGTGTATACAGTATTTATCACATAATATTTAGAAGACAATCCACTTCATGTATATTTTCATAATGAGATCAAATAATGTTAATGGTAAATAATAATATTATAAACATATTTTAATCTCACCTCAAGTCTTCCGTCATGTCAGGGATATGTAACAGTATGTACATTACTGTGATAACAACCTCAATTTAAAAATAGATAATCATTTGCAGACCCTAAGGATGCTTTTACAAACGTAAGTTTTTTCGCTTATGGCAAAATTAGTAATTTACAGCAACAGAAGTCGTAAGAGGCATACGTTTTTGACAGGTCTAGTCACGTCCGCGCGAACTTACAGCCTTCTCACAGATTATGAAATCAGTTTGCCGTAAGAATGGTACCTAAATACGCCGATGCAAGATGTCAAAAATTAAGAGACGGATTTTCGTATTTTCATATTTTTTCCTGTAAAAACAAGTATTTTTATTATTAGAATAAAATCTGATTAGGATAAGTGGATAAGTACGTTATTATCTCCCGAAAATAATATAAAAAATAACATTGGATAAAACTCAAATAAGAGCCTACCTATGAAAACTAATCTAAATAGGAAAGAAAATTTTCTGATTACAAGAATCGAAGATATATAATTTATTTTTCAGGTGGTAAAAAGCTTACTGAAAATCAGCATCCTTCTTTTAAATTACCAGTCCTATCCTTTCTATTCTCAATGTTTCTGTTAATAACATGATGTATTTGAATTCAAAGGCAATTGCTGTCATTTTTATTGACAAAATTGCGTAAATTTGAAAACAGCAAATTGTTGTTGGTAGGAAGCTATCTTCATCATCATTAATTTCGACTTAACAGTTGCTATAAACACTTACATAAGTTGAACTTCCAAACAATTTAAGCAATAATTACCATAAGTTGGATAACGCCTGTGAGTAACTTATCAAAAACTAACCTAACCTAAGTCGTAAATTTTACTTACGAGTGTAAACAACATCTTGGCCGCATTAACTAGTTCAGGTATTTCAATACCCTAATGCAGAACATCGTGGGATGGTACGGTAGCGCATGCTGATTTATTGACGTATCAAATGTTGTTACGATCGCATGCAAAAGGTTAATCTCTATATATACAGGGTGTTAAGGAACGTACTTAACTTATTTTAACCAACGATTCCTGACATTATTTGGAATAAAAATTGTTAACGAAATTTTGGAATCCGGCGACATTATTTACTTTTTTTTATTATCAACCCAAAACATAAAAACTCAGTAGGTATTGGACAGTTAGGAATGGGGTGAGGGGTTGAACGGTTACTAGGCTGAGTGACCAGTGACAACATGTGGAAAAAAAATTGTTTAGTTTTGAAATTTTTTTTTTTTTAAAACATTAAAAAGTCATCGGATTCCAAAACTTCATTTACAATTTTTACTCCAAATAATGTCAGGAATCACTGGTTAAAGTAAGTCAAATTCGTCCCTTAACACCCTGTATGTATTTTCATTTGATTAACCCATTGCATACTAAAATTTCCACCCACTTGCAAAGTATGTATGTAAATATTTACAGTCCACGTAACTGAAAATATAACAGAATGGGGATATATCTATCTATGAATTGAGGCCGATATCTCCAGAATTTAACTGCACATACATAGAGAATATGTAATATAAAATGCATTGCTCATACATCTTAGAAATTAATACATAAAATTACATTACAAAGTTTGATTAAAACAAAAAATTATAGGTACTGTAAATTATGGCAAAAGAAATACACATTGAAAAAAAAGAGTAAAAATACAAACTAAAATATCAAATTATATCACATTCGATTGCCCATTCACTGCTTTAAACTTTCTTCAAGCATCAGAGGTAATTCTCAAACTAAAACTCCGCAAAAGCATTTTGCCACACAAATTAAATGTAATTGGCAAACCACGTCAACAAAAATCTCTTTTAGAAAATCTATGAAAATATCTAGCATAATCTCAAAAAGATTTAAAATTATTATGTAGATTCATAATTCAATAATTAATTCAATCTTTACAAAACGTAATAAAAACTTTCCAAATGCATTCTAAAGAACATCAATACATAATAACGTAGGTATTTTATTAAATAATGTCTTATAATTAGCAAACATCTTGTTAAAAATTACGATAGATTGAATATTAAAATTCCCCCTGCAATTAGTTTATGATAAAATTTTGAACATTTGCGCTGCGGAACTAACGGGAGCATAGAACACATGGCAGTCATTATATTGGTCTAATGGAGAAGCTCCATTTCAGACTCTTGGATAGAAGTGATAATCACTAGTCACCAGTCACTTGTCATTAGTCACTAGTCAACTAGCACTTAACTTAGCAGCTTGAACACAGACGTTTTAGACACAGGCGTGTGGTTGCAATTGTCGACACTGAGTGATATATTAACAGTTCAGACTATGGAGGAGTCTTGCAAGCCCCGAATATGTCAAATAACAGTCGAAGATAATACATTGTCGGTTTGATATTTCATTTTGTGCGGTTTTTCGGACAGTGGTTGAATAACAGTTACAGAAAGTCACTTACATTAAGCCTGCTGTGGCAAACAAATTAATGAAGTTGCTTACATCAAACGGAATACAGCGATAATTTTATGTAAATGCAAAATACCCAAGTCTACGGAGATAATTACTTGACATCAAGACTGCTACCGCACCAAATTGACTACTGTAACTTTCAATAACCCTGCTGCAGCAACAAATTGATATGAGTAATTTACACCGAGGTTTCTGCAGCAACAAGTTGACTAAAATAACATACATCAAGTCTTACATAAATCGAGTAAAATAACTCATGTATTAACCCTGCTGTGACAACAAATTGAATGAAGTAACTCAAACCAAGCCTACCGCGGAAACAAATTAACTTGAGTCACTTATATTTAAGTCTCATGCAACACTAAATTGAGTATACAGTATTTAATTGACAGAAGTAACTAAGAAGTCTCAAGCGGCGTTAAATTGAGTAAAGCAACATACGCAAACACTCTTGCGGTGAGAAATTGACTAAAGTAACTCATTTCAAATTTGCTGTCGCAATTAATTGACTGAAGTGATTTACATTGATTCTTATGCATTAAATTGAGAAATGTAACTTACATCAAGACTGCTACGCCAGCAAATTCAAGCACCTCTCAAAAACCACGCCTGTAGCTCCTCCATAGTCACGTAAAGTTGGCATTAGCAAACTGTTGTCATTGTGAAATGGGAGAGATGTTATAAGTAGTTGTCCCACAGCGGCGCCGTTTTCATAGGTTCCGGGTAGGTGAAATAGGCGGCATAGGGCGGGGCGTCGTGCGGTGGGGGGGACAGGAGGGGCGCGGGGGGACTGAGCGGGGTGAGGCAGGTGTAGTCGCACTCTCCGCTGTACTGGTCCACATAGTTGCCGTATTCGTCCGTGTAGCAGCGGTGGCGGGGGCCCGCACAGGCGCCGTGCGTTGGCCACGGCCGCTCCAGATCCTCTTCGTCTTGTTCGTATACTGGGTAAAATAAATATTACATTAAATAAATACTTACTTCAGATTAACACCTGTAAATTTAACAATTATTTTACAAGCAATAATTATTCGCCTGAAACACTCATCCACATTGAAAAATCTCCTGATAAAAGATACATGACGCCAACGGGACTCGAACCCGTGTCCCTTCGATTTCCGGTCGACAGCTATGACCACTGAGCTATGGCGGCTTATCTCTTATCCGCGAAATAATTCAATATATACTAGTGTTTCATTCAACAATTACTGCTTGTTACATTTTTTCACATGAAAACAACCAACTTTATTTTATATGAGAAAGGCATTGTAAGTGCTAACTCTCTCACTAGATGGCGTCGAGACAAATTGTCTACATTTTTAGGTGAAATACTAGAACTTGTCAAATATTAATTTTTATTTTTTTTGGTAAACTAATGTTTAAGACAAGATTTTTTATGCATAGCACAAAGGGTAACAATTATTTTACAAGCAATAATTATTCGCCTGAAACACTCATCCACATTGAAAAATGTAGACAATTCGTAGACAATTTGTAGACAAAATGTAGACAATTTGTCTCGACGCCATCTAGTGAGAGAGTTAGCACTTACAATGCCTTTCTCATATAAAATAATATAATCATAAGTAATAAATATAATAGAATGGTTCCATTAGATTAACAGGCCCTCATTTGGGGTTATTGAAACTATGGATGTACTTACATTCGTAGAAGGCCAGCGGTGTGGGGGGCGTGGGCACGCTCACGGGGGGTGTGGGGAGCTCCCCAGGCCCCCGGCTGCCAACCGCCCAGCAGCCCCCGCCTCCGGTGTAGTCGGAGCTGTTGCTCGAGCACTCCGGGCTGTAGGGGGCACTCTGGAATACAAACAACACAGTATATAAGTACAACAAAACTCATACTACAGTAGAACCTCGTTAATTCAAAATCCACGGGACATCAAAAATCAAATTTCGAATTAACGAATTACTACGTAATTCGAAATTTTATGAAAAAAAAAAAAAACTATATATTTCCGTGTAAATCGAGATTTCGCTGCCCATTTCCATCGCAGTTAGCCTTTTACTTATGTATTCGAAGTAAATTCTTATAAATACCATGTATTTCCGCGTAAATTGAAATTTCGCATCCAATTTTTGTCGTGGCCGGCCATTTAAATAAAGTAAATTCATAAAAATATGATACATTTATGCGTAAATCGATAGTTCGCCGCCGATTTCCATCGCGACCGACCCTTTAATTTCAGATAATTGGTGTAAATTCGTAAAAATATGACATTTCAGCGTAAAACGAATTTTCTCGGTCCTTCAAGATCAGATATTTGAAATAAATTCGAAAAAATACGACACTCCAGTGTAAATCGATTCAGATTTACAAAATAATAATACTAATTAGGACGATGTATAACACTGTTAAAATACATTTTTTGGCGTTTTACCGCCACGGCTGTCTTTCAGATTCAGATTTAGAAAATTTTATGATTTATTTTCATTTATATTTTTAAGTTGAATTTTTTCGAATTACACCAACAAATTTCGAATTAAAAAAAAAATTGTGTGTAAAATTTTTCCAGGGATATTTTTATAACGAAAAGGGTTCGAATTAACAGGGTTCTACTGAATAAGAGCAATATAATAACTTTAAAAGAGAATTTCACTGCATAATAAATCAGTCTTCTTTCGTCTTTTTCAAGAACTATAAGATTGCTTGTGAGGTGTCATTAACCCTTCAAGCCTCGGAAGGACTTTACTAGACACACGTCATATTCCATTAGAGCCACTGAAGGACAGATCCAACATGGGCGTCCATATATAATAAAAGTATATTCATCTTTTTTTCTATAATGCGGAAATATATAATTTGTTCGTCATTAGAAAGAGAAATAATTATTCTTCTCCCTTTTTCTCAAATATTTATACATGATTCCATTGAAAAAATCCAAAAAATTGTCAAATTGAATGATTACAAATTGGCGGGAATTTTTCATTGACAGAAATTTTTTATTTATTTTATAAATGGAATAAAAAGTGAAGTGACAGCTTTCTTACACAAAAGGAATGTGATTTCTAAATACCAAATTCTTTAAAAATATTGTGTCGAGTGAAAATGTTTCGATAAGTTTTATTGTTAACATTCATATTGATATTAACCGTTAGAATGCTAAGCGTCGCAAAAGCGCTGCGATCGTTTGTATCGAAAATTGTGGCGCAGCGCAGAAGCGCTGCGAGTTTCAGTGTGTTTTTGGTGCTCCGCGGGAGTAGACGTACTCTAACCTCGCGCATAATTTGTAACGAGAGTGCATTCTTATACATTTAAAAATAACTTTTTTCCATTTTTTTATATTATTTAAAAAAAATAGCTATGTCACATGCTATTATTTGGAACGTTGATTGGATTCCTAGTGATTCTACGGGAGGTGAAACAACAGATACAAATAGTGACGATAGCAGTATTATAACGCATTGAAGAAAAAGATTGAGGATTGAAAGGAGCCTTCTATCTCCTCTTCATCTTCAGAAACAGAAGAAACACCAAATTTCGCCAAAATTCCTCCAACAAAAATGTTTTCTAAAGCAACAAATGATCAATTTCAATTATAAAAGAAATAAAATTGATATTTTATGCTTATTTTTTCATATTCATATCAATAAACATTTTTTCTTTATAATGCAAAAAGAATTAATAAAATTGATTAATATTTGTCTAAATTAGAGTGTTTTATTTGACACTATTATTTTTTCCTCTAAATTAATCAATATGTGTATAGCAATTTACATTTATTTTTGCAAAAATTGATTAGCACTAAAACGGTTAAAATATTATTATTTGGAAATATCAATGATTATTTCAAATACAAACTTCTCAAAGATAATTTTATCTGGTTTCTACAGGGTACAGTAGAACCCCGTTAATTCGAACCCCGATAATTCGAAAAAACGCGTAATTCGAAATTTTCGCAAAAAAAAATTCCGCAGAAAAAATTTTTCATACAAAAATTTTTTTAATTCGAAATTCGTTAATTCGTAATTCGAAATTTATTTTTGTCCGCGCACGAAAATTTGTTCGTGTAATTCGAAAAAATTTGATTTTTGCGAAAATAAATCATAATATTTCGTAAATCTGAATCTAAAAGTCAGCCGTGGCGGTAAAACGCCGAAAAATGTATTTTTACGTGGTTATACATCGTCCTAATAAGTATTATTATTTTGTAAATCTGAATCGATTTACACTGGAATGTTGTATTTTTTTCAAATTTATTTCGAATATCCGAGTTTGAAGGGCCGAGAAAATACGTTTTACGTGGATATATGTCGTAGTTTTACGAGTTTACACCAAATATCTGTATTTAAAGGGTCAGCCGCGACGAAACTCGGCCGCGAAATTTCGATTTACGCGTAAATGTATCGTATATTTACGAATTTATTTAGAATATTTGATTTTAAATGGCCCGCTGCGACGGAAATCGGCCGCGAAATCTCGATTTACGCGTAAATATATCGTATTTTTACGAATTTATTTCGAATATCTGAATTTTAAAGGGCCCGCCGCGACGGAAATCGGACGCGAAATTTCAATTTACGCGGAAATATATCGTATATTTACTAACTTCATTTCGAATATCCGAGTTAAAAAATACGGCGCGACGGAAGTCGGCCGAAAAATTTCGATTCACGCCGAAATATGACATATTTTTACGAATTTACTTCAAATATCTGAACTTAAAAGGCCGTCCGCGACGAAAAACTGCCGATAAAATTCGATTTACGCGGAAATATTTCATATTTTTACGAATTTACATCAAATATCTTAATTTAAAGGGTCGGCCGCGACGGAAATCGGCCGCGCATTCTCGATTTACACGGAAATATATCGGTATTTTTGCGAATTTATTTCGAATATCTGCATTTAAAGAGCCGGCCGCGACGGAATACGGCCGCGAATTCTCGTTTAACGCGGAAATATATCGTATTTTTACGAATATCTCAATAAAGGGTAGGCCGCGACCGAAATCGGCAGCGAAATCTCGATTTACGCGTAAATATATAGCATTTTTACGAATTTATTGCGAATATCTAAATTTAAAGGGCCCGCCGTTACGGTAATCGACCGCGAAAATAAAGAAATAATTGGTATTATACGAATTTACAACTAAAATACCACCCGGATTTGAAGAGGCGGCCGCAATAATCGATTTTCGGCGTATTTTTTATTTTTTTTTTTTCATAAAATTTCGAATTACGTGGGAATTCGTTAATTCGAAATTTGATTTTTGATGTCCCATGGATTTCGAATTAACGAGGTTCTACTGTATTTCGTTTTTCGAAAACTTAAAAAAATATCTGGGAAGCCGGGGGGGGGGGGGAAATTCCATGAAATTTCACAGTGTCGTTGGGACTCGTGCATAAAAATATTTTAAGGGTTAAAACAAAACTTGCAGTAAGAATGTGAAATTACAGGAGCAATCCATAAATGCACTCCTCGACCTAGACACCCTTCACAATAAGGTCTTTTACGCCGATGGCATATCTTCAAGTATAATTCAGATAATATTTGTACTTACTGATTTTGTGCACATTGTAAAAGGGATAGTAAAAGTTAAATAAGGTATGCAGATCCGCTCACCCTGAAGATGTTTCCCTTCTTCCTCTTGATCTGCCCCTCATCCTGGGAGTAGGTCAGGTCGATGGCCCAGTAGGAGCCCTTCCCCGGGTCATCCTTGCTCCGGGCCACCTTGCGGAAACACTTGTTGAGGGAGAGGTTGTGACGGATGGAGTTCTGAAATATGCAATAGTCTCATATTAACACTAATTGGGAAAACAATAGAATGGTCAGCAGTAATGTTCCTTTTCTTATCATTTCTATAAATTTTAATTAAAACTTTTCAACTATAAAAATATTGCAAGGGTCCAATTGCTGAGGAAGTGCCCTAATAATACAGAGAGAGAGAGAGAAAACAAATAAATTACTTATTAGCATCGCATGGTCGCACTCTTCTCTTGCCATCGTGCATTCCTTGTTAGAGAGAATAATGTCATCACCTACATTTTTTTTTAAAACTACTTTGTCAAATTTGAAGCATCTGTCAATATTAATATTAGGTGTGACGCCGCATTCTTTTGAACTGTCAGTCGGCTAATTGTAAAATGATTGCTTGAAAATATAAAGTTCATTAAATAAACAGTCAAAATGCAGCGTAAGTGTTCAGCCAACGAGTGTAAAAGTGTTTCAAATGTCATTAATATCATTTTATAGGTAAGTGAAAGGTTAGGTCATGTCATTTTTTTATCATTCTGATATGTTTTGGCGTACAATGTTAGTTAATATTGTATTAACCGAGGAGTTTATTCTTATGACAATAAACCCGGCCAAATATTATATTTTAATGGGCAGCCGTCATACAAATATTTGCATTGCACAATAAAAACACCTGAAAATGCGCTACGGCCCGGGGCTAATGTTTTTGCTTAACAACTTATTTTTAATTATATCATTGAAAATATATATTGTAATACCTCGATATTTATATTCGTAGAAATATTAATTAACACCTCAGGCCTCAGTCATATTTTTACAGAAAGTCAGAGTATTTTTTAAACCTTTCTAAAGCAGTTTTTTTTAATTTTCAGATACATTCAGAAATATTCCACTTATTTGGATTTTATTGCAAAGCGGGAAATACACACAAATTCTGACAGAATATGCTAGAGGCCTGAGGGGTTAAGGATATGTTCGACAGATGTCAATGTCATCTACTACAACGTTTTTCATCAGGTTATAACATAAATAAAGACAAGTTTACGGATTTTGTGTTACAAAATACTAATAAACTCGTTCAGGAATGTCCATGGTGTTATGTATTTACCATCTTCTGTTCACAAAGTACCTACTTATTCAGTGATTGGTTATTGCGTTATTGTCTATAGGAGAGTTATCTTAATTCAGATCCATTTAATACTGGCCTGAGGAATTTGCCTCGAAATAATAAGTCTATGTTGTAAAAAGAGGTATTAGAATGTATTTTTTGCATTTTATTGTAAAAATAAAGTTTTGATTAAGTGCGAGAGTAGTGTACAATGAGGGAACTTATAGCGCACCTTCCATCCGGTGTTGGCCACCCGATAGTAGGGGAAGGTCTGTATGATGAACTGGTAGATCTGTGAGAGGGTCATCTTGCCCTTAGTGCAGTTGCTGATGGCCAGTCGGATGAGGCTTGCATAGCTGGAACACAACAAATATGTATACTATAACACAAATCCATAAAGCAATGAATAGTTTGCAAATTAACTACTAAAAGTTATCTTCTTCTATTGTATAGTAGCGATCTGTAGCAATGACTACTTTAACCTCTAGTGTGCCAAGAAATCCATAGCAGATTTGCTAATAATTCACCGCACTTGCCCCGATATTGTATTTTGTACCCTAAAAAATGCTCCTTGCATACAAAAATATATTCAATTTGCTCGGCAAGGAAATAATGTATCTTAATATTATTTTAGCTTTTCGTTACGTCAATTGCAAACATATTTATTTTGTCTGCGAAAAAGAGCGTCGCAAATTCCTTGTCAAATGTCATAATTCCGATTTTACTGTATTTATTTTCAGGAAAGCCTCATAAATGTTTTCTGAAGAATGTATATTTAGCTGAAAAATATTGTAAAATTTCTGTATTTATTCAGTATTTAATATTTTTTATAACATTTGAAAGAGAATTTTTTTTTCTTTGAATATAAATACTTATCCTTGGAAACTACATTGGAAAGATATATATATACAATTTTTATAATTACATAAACACATTATTTAGTAAGACGGTACAATTTACAAAAACATCATTTTGCAAAAATCAGGTGGTGGGAACCTGGCATTCCAAAGGCTTATCAGGTGGTGGGAACCTGGTATTCCAAAGGCTTATCAGGTGGTGGGAACCTGGTATTCCAAAGGCTTATCAGGTGGTGGGAACCTGGTATTCCAAAGGCTTATCAGGTGGTGGGAACCTGGTATTCCAAAGGCTTATCAGGTGGTGGGAACCTGGCATTCCAAAGGCTTATCAGGTGGTGGGAACCTGGTATTCCAAAGGCTTATCAGGTGGTGGGAACCTGGTATTCCAAAGGCTTATCAGGTGGTGGGAACCTGGCATTCCAAAGGCTTATCAGGTGGTGGGAACCTGGTATTCCAAAGGCTTATCAGGTGGTGGGAACCTGGTATTCCAAAGGCTTATCAGGTGGTGGGAACCTGGTATTCCAAAGGCTTATCAGGTGGTGGGAACCTGGTATTCCAAAGGCTTATCAGGTGGTGGGAACCTGGCATTCCAATAATAATCAAGGATCAAAATACTATAAAATTAAGGCAAGTGGGCTGAGTTCCCAGCAAATCCCCTACGGATATGTATATATATTTATTTATTTTAAAAACATACGGCACAACATGTGCCATTAACATAGGTATAAAGTTAAAAAGTTGTAAGTACAAAGTATAAAGTGTAAGAAAATATAAAAATACAAAAGGTAAGAGAAAAAAAAAAGTTAAAATGACATATTAATGAAATATAGTAGATTATTTTCCATTGATGCCAATCTGCACAAACCCATAAATAACCATTATTATCTGTTAGGAAGCTTTGTAGATGCACACACAGATGGCAGTGCATAGAGCTTGCGCAAAGTCCGCAAAATGGAGCCAGTGGCCAGTTGTCGCCATGGACAGTGCGAAGGCTCTCAGACAATCTCACTGGCCCAGACTCCAATTAGCGAGCTTCTAGCTAGGTCGACTATCGAGTCACCAATATAATACGCGGAGTATTAATAAATCCCTGATTAATATAAAGAACCAATTATTTATAAAACTCCTTCCACGACGAGATGGAAAACTGTTTGTGCGAACACAACATTATCATATTATATAAATTATCAAATTACAGGTGACTTAAGTAGCGTAGCAATCTATTTGTTCATTTTGTCAGAATAACCACTTATTTTTTTATGGCTCGAGAAAAGAAAAAATAATAATTGTAAGTAAATCAATAATCTCTGTGAGAACTTTAGTAAGAGACAGTATAAATGTAATGCTATCAGATAATAAAAAAAGCAGTTAAAATACCTGGATCAAAAACAAGAAATACAAAATAATTCATGTATATAATTTTTTCTTCTTACATTAGCTCCACACATGAGGCCTTGAGGAAAAAACGATGCGTGGAGGTTCTTATTAGGGAAAGAAAGGAGAGGAAATTTTGGGTAGGAAAAAGGCGTGAGGGGTGGGTAGGAATCTGGATAGGATCTATAACAGGAGCGTTGGTTACCCAATAAATGGTTCCCGGGGCAGCGGTACCCATACCCACCTCTGAAATTGAAATATTGAGGATATGCTGGCATTCAAGGGTTAAAAAAGAAATAAGACAGTAATTTTACCTATACGGCGGTTTTTCATCGTTGGGTTTGGTCTGCACCGCAGTGATAGCAGGGGGAGATAGGGGCAGGGCTGGCAAGGGGGGCAGGTGACCTAGGGGGTTGTGGGGCGGTCCCCGCGGACCCAGCTCTCCCGCCCACTCCTCGCACTCACTGGACAAGTCACCCATCCTAGCACAGGCACACGCCACTGGACAGACCTGCTATCATCCTGCAGCCCGTAAGACTAACTGGAAATTAATAAAACATATCATTTAAATCATTTTCAAATGTAATCATTTTTTTTATTATTCATATGACAGTGAAATCCCTGCACAATGGTTTGCATGTGGAAAAAATTTGATAAGTAAAAAAGGATTGACAGATAAAATTAATAAGTAATTCCCAATATATCCAATGTGGAATGAGCAGGTGACAGGGACACCCCATGCAGTGACCATGTTTTCCAGACATTTTCTATAACCCAGTCTACATGTCTGGGCACACCGCACTCAAGGGGCATAAAATGTCATGGCATATATCGACATACCCTACCTAAAGCATGAAAGAAAAAGGGAAAAATAAGTGTTTACACATGATGTTATGTATGTACTATAATAATTGTACAAACATCATTACTTTGCATAATGAGTTCTAATTACAAGTTAAATATGAAATACTTTTTCTGTGACTGGTATGAGTGCAGTTTCGTAGAATTTTTTCAGGCTGTATAGCCTGCAGGGTACAGATTTCCCTGAGAATAGTCAACCTTAGATAGGAGAAGGCAACTGGTGAAGAAGAATTTTTTCTCAATATGTAATGTAACACTAAATATAATTTGTATTATCGTTTTTTTTTTGTATGTGATCATTACAAATCACAATTTGGGAGGCGGGTATGTATGTACACCCCGGGAACCATTTATTGTATAACCAACACCCCTGCCACAGTCCGCCCCAAGTGGTCCGCTATGTTAACAGAGGTTCCCAGGTTCAAAAAGTTTGTAAAAAAAAAAATATTACAGGCGATGATGGTTTGTCGAAAACAGAGTGTACAATGTAATAATTACAAATATTAGGCAAGTCTAGATTTAGAGAATAAAGCCAGTTATCAGGGAGCGTACTGTATTTTCTTTGAAGTTAAATATTTAGGGCAAGGCAATATTTGAATTTTAGCAAAATTGACAATAAGTTCAAAGTATGTTGCAAACATGGTGGAAAATCATAGTTAGAAATTAGCAATAACATTTAGTGACATACATATTTTTAATTATAACTAGCCCCATTACTTTGTAATTATTTAACAGCAAAAAAAAGATGTCCTAATTAAAATTATAATTCATTATTGGCAAATAATATGATTCATTCATCAATAAATAATCACTTGCAATCATAAAACAAAACAAAGAATTGAACCAATAAAACTGAATCATTGCATTGTACAATATTTGGTTAGGTTATTTGTCTTAACCAGATCAACTAGCAGTTCTGTGAAAAATCACAGGCTCTATTGCATACTAATATATCATCCAAACTTGTTCCACTATTATTGCGCGAGTAACAGTGCATGGGGACCGGATTTGGTAGTTTTCAGTCGTTCAGCGTTAGAGGGTTGGGAGTGTTGGAGGTAAAACAGTGGAACCAATTTTTTTCAGTTCATGTCTCATCTAAATATAATACATCAATGGGGATAATCTGAATTTTTGACAAATCTCTTGGCTATTGAATTTCTTTATGATACAGTCCTGCTACTGAGGACTCTGTTGTAACTCACCTTTCCGTTACATATCTACGTTCATAGGAAAGAGGACTAATTTTCAACGGATCTCTCCGGGTTAAGGATCCGTAGTAAGCGTTCAAAGATGGTTTGAAAGGGAGATCTGTAAATACGAATGTTAGAGGATCACGCTCATATTAAAAAACGATAACAATTCAGCGTAAATGGTGAAAATATTTAATAAAACGCGACTGGTTTGAAATAGAGTAAAAATCTCTCGACAAATGCTTTAGTTTAGTTAAGATACAATGATTTTTTCCATGCATATTAAATAACAGAACAAAACGTGTTTTTAATAATTTTTGGAGCTTGCAATTTTTTTCTACAGGGGGAATTTCATATAATTAACGTTTCGGCATAACAAATCTACGGATATTATCTTTAAAAGAAACATATTTTTTTTAAGTACGAGTCTTAAGTATGTTAAAAAAAGTTATTTTCTAAAGCAGTCGAAATACTTAAACGGTATTAGTTAGCATCAGTAAATTTCTATGCTAGTGCTTTAGGTAGGCGACATATTACGCTATACCTTCATAACTAAATATAAATGTGTTGCCGAAATTTTAAAGAAAACAAAATTTTCCTGGTGCTTCATAATATGGGGAAATCATTTAATTTTTTTGTGTTAATATATTATTGACATTTTTTACAGAGATCTATCAACAATGTAAATAAAAGAAATATGCATTTGAATAAAGAATTATAAATTCATTAAATAATTTTTTTACCTACTTTATTGCTTGTCTGATATGATCAAACATAATAGAATATAAGGAGATATGCTACGAGGGCTGCCCGACCGTCGGTGGATCAAGGTCTACTGAGCGTGATTTAAATACGTAAAGATTTCATTCATTTAGTAGAGTTTGTGTTGTCGCCGAGTACAGTTCGTGCTCATTTTATTAAATATGCCGTCTTGTGCAGTGTAACTTTGTGAAAATACGACACGCCAAGTGAACTTCAAATCATATGGAATATCATTTCACCTGTTATTACAAAATTAGAACACAATATCAATTTTTTAATGATTTTTCATTGTTTTTATTGTCGCAAGCCCCCACTCTCGCCAGCGAAGCTGTCATGGCAAAGCTACTGACGGGACGCGATTACGATTAAATACCGACTATCGATATTTCGCAATACTATTTTTTTTATTTAATGTATTATTTTTGTTTTATTATTCTTTCCAAATACAAAATATTATTATTTTTTTTTTTTTAAAAGAAAGACAAACATTCCCAGGTTACGAATAACCTGATAATATTTGAAAATTTCCTACTACCACCACAATAAGCTGAAAATGTTGCTTGTGTTGTGATGGAGGACTTAGCCAGCCGAGGAATTGAACACACTACGCCTGGGTGGGACCCAAACGCGATGTCAACTCGGCTACCGACCGGTCAAATCTATGAACTTTGATTGGAAAAATGGAACTTAAATGCATCTTTTACAATCTCTCCCGGCGTAAATAGTTGCTTCTTGTGGTAATTAAGTTGAAACAAAGTTTTGTTTAAATAATTTGTTCGTAGAGGAGTAAAGAAATTTTACCCTTTCTGCCTCACAACATACTCCAATTGGGGATGTCAGAGTCTCACTGTCTCCATACAGAAGGGAGCAGTTGGGACTCTTCTACCATATTCACATGAAAAAAATGTGATTATTTATGTTATTTTATGATATGCATTGGCTGTTCCTACATTCAAACTACCACTTATGTATAATTCTGGGTGATTTCTATTCATTTTTTATAAAGAATATTTGTTTTAATATGTTACCTGTTGAAATTAAAAACTGTGCCCAAAACAAGCAATTGGTGAACTTACTGAAGACTTGGCTTACTGAAAGAATTAATTTGTATTAGCTTACAATGATATATTATTCTAAAGACTTTTAAAATTGTTATTTATGTTTTTCATAATTTTCTTTTGCTATATTTCTGTAAAATTTTTCAATTTTTTGATTCATACATATAATTTATATATATACGCCTAAAAAGGCTTTTACATAGAAGTGATACATGATGCAGTGTACATAGGATAATATGTATTATACAGGAGATATTGACAGTAAATAGATGTAATCCATTTTAAAGAAGGTACAAAATACACACTTGTAAAATTACGATTACAAGTATAATGAGAAAATATCAAAAAATATGAAGCAATATTAGTAAAACGTAAGAGTAACATAAAGTAAAAAAAGAAATTAAAACAACACTACATATATGACAAATCATTAAAACTAATTTACCAAAGCTACTCTAATTTGTAGGATTCAACAAAGTGTTGGTGTAGATTATGCTTAATTCTATATATGGAGTCAATAAATAAATCAATAGCACCCCCATACTTATTGCCCAGATCATGCATCCTATTGGTCAGTGAGTGTGTATAATTAATATAATTGTAAAAATGTAACTGTAAATTCACTATAATAAGATTTATAATGTAAAGAACCCGTTAGACAAACTGCTAAATGCAGTTTATCGGGACTTTTTTGCCTTATATCTGTAAAGTGTGTAATATATAATAATAAAAAAATTTAAAAAAAGTATTTTAGGTTAGATGAGAAGAAGAAATATTTTTTTTCCGTCAACATTTTTTGTGTTGTTATTTACAACTCTCAAGTGAACCCACAATCTCTACTTCGCTCACTACAGCTGCAGCGCAAACACCAACAATTGAAGATTCAGATAAGGAAAAAAATTGCAGTTATTGTATGAAAAAAATATTTAAATGCATCTCAAAAATTGCACATAAAACGTCTTCAAGCAACCAAAAGGCGATATCGGAAGAAATTTAAATCAATGACAGATGTCATAAATGCATTATAAAAAGAAATTTGATAAATGCAGATCAACAATAGTTGTTAGAGAGCTCCGGCAGTGGAGTCAGAGACCTGATGACTCGGTGTAATATAAGAATGAAATATACTTCCGGACTAAAAACTTTTGCAAAATCTTCACTTCTATTCTATTCCAGTTTAAAGCCTATGAATATGTCAGACAAAAGTTTGAGAAATGATTCTGATTTCGAAAACTCTGTAAACCCCGGGCAACGCCGGTTACTTCAGCTAGTTCATGAAACTACCTACTCGACACACTAAACACAAGGACCTACTTCAACGTCACCATTCACAAACAAATTATGTAGCAATCTTGCCAATTCCTTGTCTACATAGTTTAGCAAATGAATATACCAATTATTATTACTTCAAAACATACTTTTTTAGGTCAAGATAATTTTATGATAATTTCAGTTTTCAATGATAATTTTTTATTTAATCCAATTGTAAACCATTGCAATGTAAGAGATATTTTTTTGCAACCATTTTTATAACATTTCGATCCACCCAATGTAAAAGCCTCGTGACTTTTTATCAAATGAAAGTTAAACATTAATAATTCAATTAAAATGTCGATTTTTATACCGATTTGTGTCTTGCAATCCCTACCCTTCTTTGAAAGTATTTTCGGAGTATCTGGGCCGAAGGCTTGGAATAAACTCCCTCCGGAACTAAGATCCATAACAAGTCCAACAGAATTCAGATCTAAACTAAAAACTTACCTTTTTAAGCTCTCGTACCCTTAGATTAAATATGCCATTCCTAAGAGAAAGTCCAGTTATATTCAATTTTTCAATTAAGTCCTAAATCCTGTATCTAAATCCTGTATCTAAATTTCGCCAATAAACAATTAGATAATGTTAATTAAGTGTTAATCTCAAGTGACCTACCAGGTAAGTATTGTACTGTATATTTTCTCCATAAATAGTTAAGTCATAACATAGATCACTGTAGAAATGTATTATAAGTTTGTACAGCGCCCTTGAGGTGATTTTGCACAAAAACGGCGCTATACAAGTCATCCAATTATTATTATTATTATTATTATTGCTAATGACGAAGCCTGTGACAGACCACGCTATAAGCGCGCTATATTTCAGCATATCGCTCGCCATACATTCCTATGGTAGTGTATGGCGAACGATATGCTGAAATAGACCAAGCCGTGATGCATATAGCGTAATGTGTCACTTACCTAAACGCTGACGGAATGTGTGGGCACCGGAATCTGTTCTAGTATTAGTGTCAATGTATTTAGCACGTTTCATGTGTAAGTTTGGAAAGAGGCGGACACTTTAGCGGAAGCGAAGGAGTGCAATTGTATTGGTATTGTGCAGTAAAAATACTTGACAGCATATCTCCTTGTATTATAATATCTTTAGATATGACAAGTAATTCCAATTTTACGTAGGAATATTTCACACCAATGAATACTGCACAACGACCTATCACCGACAGCCGAAATTAGTATTAATTACTAACCTAACAAACGTCAACTTCACAAAATTAGATAGTTTGGCTAGTAAGATTTTATCGTTTCGCAGATTTCATTGGTTATATTTAAAATATTAGAATCCTGAAATGTTACATCGCGAAAAAATCTGCTGCATAAATATTGTGTACAATCTAATAAAAGCCAACAGATTATAATATTTAATATAGTTCGTAAAATACATTTGATGATATGACGTTTATTCAATTTATAGAGCATTGCCCTTATTTGACGACTGTCATTTTAATTTGCAGATGTTAACTTCAAAACTAAGAGTGTGTTTACACCTAGAATACGATACACACGCATTCGCCTTCGATATTATAATTGCATCCTTGAAACATACGAAAATTAAGGCTATACGGAAGAGCCTGACGTTTGGTTTCACTCAGTAAAGACACACAGAAGTGAAAATTTACATATTTTCAAGTAATAACGATTTGTTTTGTTTTACTTACAAAAGCATGTGTGCGTCGAAACTTGTATATAAACAATAAACATTAAAGTTTACACAAATAAACAATTCACACGATTTTACCAAACGGGTGACATTTTTTCAATGTTGCCAGCTGTGAATATTTTATTAGGTGCTGCCACTATCTGCGATTAAATAGGTACCTACTTTCCAAAAAAAAATTTTTTTGCGACGGAATGATATTATTTAATTAGCAATATTCAATAAATACTTGTCCCTTCACTGTAGAGAGCGGACCCCACAAAAATAGAAAATCATGACCCACGATCTTCTAATTATGGGATTATGAAATAATAACACATTGATATGTCCCTAGGTATCTACGTGACTTGAATTCACAGAAAGACACGTGCGCCCGCATATGTCTCTGTAATTTCACACGCAGATTGAGGCGGCAGTTCGCATTATTAGACCTTAAATATTTAGTGAATAGCCTGGCCGGCAACCGCAATAAAAATTTAGAAAGCCAACTTAGAAATACACCCATAAAGTCGTAAATCTGAAATGGGAAATTGTTAAGCCAGCGACCCGGCAATAAAAACCTTCGCCCAAGGCTAGACTATATTCCAATTGTTTGAATGTCTTTTGTACAATTGTAATTTTAACATATTTTAAAATAATAATAAATCTAGCGGTGAGAATGGCGATGCCAGCGCCATGGACCCGAACAACGTACCGAAGTGGTGTAAATCAGAACCACTTTAGTTCCAGCACCCCACCACAGGCGTGCTACGGTTGCCGGATCGCGCAGCTGAAGACGGATTTTATTCCGCACTGGACAGTCATCATCTCGCCCCCCCTTGGAGCGGTCGCCGAGGCGCTTCCGCCCAGGAAGCTGCCCTCTCGGCAGTCACGATCTCGCCTCAGGAGCAGGAGGTTCCTCGCCCGCCGAGGAACCTCCTACCCTCCCCCTTGGAGCGATCTCCGAGGCTCTTCCGCCCAGGGAGCAGCACCTCTAGCCAGTTCCCATCTCGCCTCAGGAGCAAACAGATCCCATCCCGCCTCTCAACAGTCATCATCTCGCCCCCCCTTGGAGCGGTCGCCGAGGCGCTTCCGCCCAGGAAGCTGCCCTCTTGGCAGTCACGATCTCGCCTCTCGACAGTTCCCATTCCGCACTCGACAGTCATCATCTCGCCCCCCCTTGGAGTGGTCGCCGAGGTGCTTCCGCCCAGGAAGCTGCTCTCTCGACAGTCATCATCTCGCCGCCCCGTGGAGCGGTCGCCGAGGCGCTTCCGCCCAGGAAGCTGCCCTCTCAGTAGTTACCATCTCGCCTCCGCCGAGAAACCTCCTGCCCTCCCCCTTGGAGCGGTCGCCGAGGCTCTTCCGCCCAGGAAGCTGCCCTCTCAGGAGTCGCTGCCTGCCGACTCCGCCCTTCGGAGCCTTGGCCCAGGCTGAACTAATTCCGCCCTTCGGATCAAACCCAAGTTGCTGCTTGTGTTATCGGTGATAAGTGCTAACGTGGAGATCCGCGGTTCCAGATAAGAATTATAATTTAAGACTAGTATTAAGCCTAGATTAAGACTAACCTTTAACTTTACACATATTTTTTAATAAATTTTTAATAGTGTTTGTAAATAAGTAACTTCTTTTTTTTACTGGTTCCTCCTTTTCTTTTACATGAATAGTATTAATATTAAACTCCCTTGAGTATAGTATTAACAACCCCTCTAGGGGTTTTTGAAAAATACATATTTACAAACTAGGTTGAGTAAGGTATCGTTTACTATTTTTTCATTCATGCTAGATCGAACTCAACTCCCAAGTCGATAGTATCAATATTTGGTGAGATAAGACGGGTTTTAAGTAAAGAAACATGAAAATATTATGGGTTAACCTCCTAGACTAGAGGCGTGTTCCATTGCTTTATTTTGGGCGGACTCTGCAGATCTTTATTTTGCCCCTCCTACGTAAACTATTGTAACCCACAAAATGGCGATTTTGAGTTTTGAATGTTTCTTGTTTGGATGCTGTACAAGTTTTATGTGGGAATTAACAAAAAAATTATAAAAATATTTAAACAGGTTTATTAATATCGTCATTTATCATAACTCCTTTGTGCTGATGACCAAAAAACTACTCTCCTCAACAATCAGGAAGATTTGAAGATACATTAGTGTACGTAGGAGGGGTCGATTTCTACTGCCAAGAATAATGCATGAAAAGTTTCATGAATGCATGAATTGTAGTTTTTATCAAACCCTATTTATTTTACCTGTACCTACAATTTAGGTAGTTTAAGTCGTTTTGTTCATGGTTCTTGATTCTGCTAAAGGTAGAAAGAATATTATGTTTATTTAGATATTTTTAAATATCTTTGTTTACGTTTGAAATCAACGATGTCCGGTTACAACTTGACATAGTTAACATTGACGCGGCTTAAAGAGGAAGTGTTGAATTTTTAAAGCATTACAAATGTGAAACTATGAAGAAGCATTATTCACCCGTATGAAAACCTACAAAAAGTCTCGATAACCAAGGACATATGGCTGCCAGTTTAAAGATGTAGCAACACAACTTAATATTGGGAATTGAACCCATGATTTCTAGAACCAGATTAAATATAATTATCCGAGTTGAGTTGGGAGACTCAGGGGGGTATAACTCCAATCGAAAGTTTGAACCGAAATATTGTGACATCATATGTTTGCCTTACTATATCCACCAATGAAAAATTCTGAAAATCTATGGAATAAACTTTCAAAGTTTTTCATTGGTGTATATTATAATAAGTAGGCTCCGAATGAGAATTTTACTGTCTATATATTGGCACATCTATGGTTTTTTAGGTCCAATTTGTTTCATACAAAAAGCAAGTGATGATTTATGGGGAGACTCCCGGGCAGGGTGGCCGAGAGTCCGAGCCAGGGACGAGGTTGCTCATTACTGATCGCTGTGGGAACACTAGATATTAAAATAAATAAAAATTTCATCTTTTTGTATACAGTTTATTAATTTAAAATAATGTTAAAGTGAATGCAAATTAAGTTAGCAAAAATTTTCTGCTGATAAATATAAAAATAATGTGCAACTAATAAAAAAGTCCACATCCTAAACAACCATTAAAAAAATTAGATAATTTAAAACCAATTATGTACCATAATAAAAAATAAAAAAAGTGCTCCAGATTTTATTCAATAATACCATTCTGTACACAACCAACGTAAGTTTTTAAAACTGACAAAAATTGTACCACATATTTTAAAGTAAAATAAATTAATATAGGTAGGTACTTTATAGGTACACAAGATTAGCTTCTAGGATCACAGATTAGGAAGATAAATGAGTGCGACATTAAAACTAATGATGAATTTAATATAAAAAAAAACAAAGAAAACTACAGGAACAAGCTCGTACATGTTCCACATGTTAGAATATTTAAGTATTTTAGGAATGTTAATAATTTATTCATATTTTAATTTACAGAGATTAATAAAGTATTAGATCTTACATAAGTTTGTTTAACATTCTTAGATTGATGTTTTACAGAAATTCAAATATAACGTTGTCATCAAATGGCCAATCAGCACCATTGTGTTTTTTTTTAATTTGAAAGATCCCCGTTAAACATCGACTCTAGGTCCGTTACAGCATTTGAAAAATTGTTAACAGCAGAAAAGCACAACTGATGTATTGTTATGTTTGTCAGCTGATCACAATTTGACAAAATGCTAAAACAGACATAGAATCGTCGTTTAACAGGGACATTTCAAACTATGTCAAAAAAACAAAATGTAGATGATGGACCATTTGAAGACAATTGTTTGCATTATGTAAATTAATTCCTGTGAGACAACCCAATTTTACAAAAATTGAGAATCATCAATCATTTCACTACAACAGTGGCGGTCCTTAACTTTTCAGAGAGTCAGCTTAGCGTGTAATTAAATATTCTTCATAAAGCTGCAATTTTTGGCGAAGAAAGTCAAAACAGTCTTCAATTTAATATAATCCAATTGGAATGACAGGACCAATATTTTAATATATAGTTTTACTGAGCATTTTGTAAATAAAGCTCAATAGATTTTTTGATGATCCCAACACTAGTAGGTGTACTTTAATTATGAATTAACCGTTACAACGCTGGCTTTGTCAACGCAATCTATCCCATTATGCGGCACTTTTTGACACAATCAAGTGTTTTAGCGAAACTTCATGGATCATATATGTGACATCCGCTTAAGGGGAAAGTCGCTGATGGATCACAAATGGAACAGTCGCGTAGATCAGGTTATTCAAGACAAACCAGGGTGTAAAATTATAAAACAAATTGGTATATTATTTCGGTAATGTTGGCTGCTAAAAGTTCATCGAAAGAGATATTATTTTTGGGTAAAATTCGGTTTATGGGAGTCACTCGAATAACCGAAATTGAACTTGATTTAGACTAATTTAGGGCTGGGGAATCCGAATCTGTAAGAATTAGGTGGGGGTCGGCACTATTAACTGAGTTATAGGGTTTTGAAATTTCGTACGCGATACATAAAAACCATGTTTTATTTATCAATTATGACATAAGAAAATCAAATTAGTGACGATTTATTAGTCTCACATTTCAGAAGTGCCAACCAAAAAATAAAAAGTGTTGCCATATAATGATAATATTTTTTTACAAAATAGGTTAGGTTTTTAGTTTGGGTTAGAGTAGGCAGAAGAACATGGGAAAAAGGTATTATAATTAAATCACAAACCAGTCTATACAAACCTAGCGTAGCCCACAAACTACTTTAAAACTGGGATATAACTCTAAAGGGGACGCGAGCAGGCGTTATTAAAGGGGCATTTTTTTGTAACAGGAAATACCATGGAAAAAAGGTATTAGAATTGAATCACAAACCAGTCTATACAAACCTAGCGTAGCCCACAAACTATTTGAAAACTGGGATGTAACTCTAAAGGGGACGCGAGCAGGCGTTATTAAAGGGGCAATTTTTTGTAACAGGAAATAACATGGAAAAAAGGTATTAAAATCAAATCACAAACCAGTCTATACAAACCTAGCGTAGCCCACAAACTACTTGAAAACTGGGATATAACTCTAAAGGGGACGCGAGTGGGCGTTATTAAAGGGTCATTTTTTTGTTATAGAAAATCACAGTTAGGTTAGGTTATATATATATATAAATTTAATATTTACAAGATTTTAAATAATAAACTACAAATCTGGCAAATGATATTTAATTTTCTGAATTTTCCATGCATTGATAATTATTATTATATGGCAATACTTTTTATTTTTTGGTTGGCACTTGTGAAATGTGAGACTAATAAATAGTCACTAATTTGATTTTCTTATGTCATAATTGATAAATAAAACATGGTTTCTATGTATCGCGTACAAAATTTCAAAACCCTATAACTCAGTTAATAGTGCCGACCCCCACCTAATTCTTACAGATTCGGATTCCCCAGCCCTAAATTAGTCTAAATGAAGTTCAATTTCGGTTATTCGAGTGACTCCCATAAACCGAATTTTTTCCTTTGTTATATCTGTAGTACACGGTAACACAAATTCAAACCATTTTATGGAAAGGATGTAACTTTAAGACAGCACTAAGGTCCTGTTGCATATTTTCCACATTATGTACACATAGTCTACAGAAATTAGAGGTGCTTTTTGAAAGGATACGATTCTACATGAATATCTAAGGTAATTTAATATTTGAAACAAGTTAATTGTCAAACTGTTGAATTCGGGAGTCTAACATAACCTCATAACTGAATGTACTATTTGTTCCAAAATGGCCAAACTAGGTGTTGCCATGGTAATTTTATTCTACATTTAATTGCCTAACTGTACCTGATTCTATCACAATGCTCGTGTTGCCGCTATTCAGATTCTCTGCGTGATATCCTACTATAAATAAATATTTTAATAAATAAACAGTAACGGGTACCATTGGCTAGGTACTACTTCTACAACAGCTCGGTTATGTTATATTTTCCACATCTCCGAGTACAAGGGGGGCAGCTGCATTTCCTAGGGAGACGGGGGCACCTGTTGGATATCTGGAAACCGAAACATGAGGTCAATATTATCACTTGCATTAAATAAATAAGAAGCAAGGTTAGCAGTCCAAAGTGGAGATCTGATACAAGTCCTGATGTGTGACAGTCAGAAATATTAGAGATGGATTATTACTGATTTAAATTTTTTTTTTGTTTTTTCAAAACTGATTTTTTTACAAACCATGAAAAATGTTCTTTTTCGATGTTTGAACAACCATAAACATATAAAAATAGAGATAGTCACTGTCAGTTAACCCCTCAGGCTAATTTGTTCAGTTTTGTCCAGTTCCCGTAGTCAATTTGTTCGCTTTTGGAAACAGCTCATATATTATGGTCTCATAGAAATCATTGTATGTATCTCCCTTACTGTCATGGTGATAAATATAAAATAAATGGTGTTCTAAAGAGAAAGCACCACGCTTTATATTCAAATACAGATGTTAACCACAGAAGAATTAAAATGTACTAGCTTTTTGCCCGTTGCAGGCAAATAATGGGAAAAAATTATTCGAGTAAGTGGAAGTCAAAAATTAAAAAATAATATGTATTTTGGTGTTGAATGTGGATGAAGCAAAGAGTGTGTTTCGACACTTTTGCTTTTTGCCCGAAACTAATGGGTAAAAATGTGATGCATGGTGTAATGTTTGAATGTGAATGAAGCCAGGAGTGTGGGACTACAAAATTTAAAAAAAATATATATATATTTGGAAAAAAAATGGTGCCAAGGAGCTTACTGATCATTTTTTCACCGAGCCGTTCGGGTTGTGTAGGTCGAGACGCGTAATTTGATACCCATATCGAATGTACGGTTTTTGTCACCGACACTCTTGAAAAGTCCCAGGGAGTTTTATTTTGGAAAAAGCATTGCTCAATTAACACGCAAAATTTAAAAACTTTTAAATAAAAAAATGTTTATAAATGTAATATGTATGTTTGCATATGAATGAAACAATGAGTGTGTGACCAAAAATGTATTAAAATATATGTATGTTTAGAAAGAAATGGATATTTTGAGAAAAAAATGTGCCAAGGAGCTTACTGATCATTTTTTCACCGAGCTGTTAGGGTTGTGTAGGTCGAGACGCGTAATTTGATACCCATATCGTATGTACGGTTTTTGTCACCGACATTCTTCAAAAGTCCCAGCCAGTTTTATTTTGGAAAAAAACATTGCTCTATAAACACGCAAAATGTAAAAACTTTTATTGGAAAAAATTATATTAAAAAAAAAAACAATTAAATAATCTGTTTTTAATATTAAATAACTTTCCCAAACTTCTGTGCTCCTGGTAGATTACAGCGTCCTCGAGGTAATTTTTCGCAGAAATGGCTTTATAAGAATTATCATTATGGAGGAAAAAAGTTGTCATTTCAAACTTAAATTAATTTTTAAAAAAAATTACCGAAAAAATATTTTCATAACGCAATTAGGTACCTACTCGTTAAAAAATAAAGAGATAAAAACTTTAAATATGAATGGCTCCCAGGGCGACGGTACCCATGCCTGCCTCCCAAATTTAATGATTATTATAAACACTCAAACTGCAAAAACTTTTTTGTTGTTTGTTTTTGGGGTGTTATGCCGTGTTGCGCTAACTCCTTCTTTAGCCGACGTTTCGGACAGCGTTGCAGTGTCCATCATCAGGGCAGATCCGGTAGATCCGAAGACATCTTCGGATCTACCGGATCTGCACCCCAAAAACAAACAACAAAAATGCTTTTGGCCGTGAGAATCTAAAAACTTACCTGCAAAAACTTTTGATTAAAAAAAATGTTTATTTTACAAAAAAATTGAAATCGCTTCACCCTACTAACTTCTGCGCTCCTGGTATAATTTATAAATTTGCGTGACGCTATTGATGTAGTTTTTCACTACGGGGCGACGGTACCCGTGCCAAATTATTTTTATCAAACTTTATTTTATTTCGTTTCTAAAGCATTATCGTTTTAAAAAGATAAACTGCCAAAGTAAGTACCTGCACAGATTTTATCGTTTCTTTGAATTCACATCACTATGTTATAAAACAACTCTACGGTGCTAGTCTATGATTGGCTGATTTCTGATTGGCCAAAAGCCCGACTGGTTTCTGTTCTACAATGGCATTTTTTGGTTAAAATCGCCAATATCAAAACTTTTGCCGGTTATTGTGAGACATTTTGAACCGAGCGCCATATGTAGGATGGCTGATTAACGTTCCTTGAACCTTCGGATGACGTTTTTTTACGAAAATTTTAACCCCAGACTAAGCGTTTTCGACGGAATTCAATCATCAGGTTGACCATGTAGATTTTGATAAAAAAAGCGAACCACGTGGTTTGGTGACCACGTGACTACTCTCTTGAGCCAATGATACCATTATGCAAAAAAAAATATTTCCACGAAAATTAAACCTATTTCCCTATAAATGGGGGAAATTTCGTAAACCTTTTCGTGAAATTTAAAAAAAAAAACAACGATAACTGATTAAATCAGACCTGACGCTTGATCAAAATCAATCGTCTTTTTAATTTACGTTTGAATAATACGATAAACGAAACATTTTCGAGCAAAAAAGGCGCACAAAATTTTTTTTTACTCATTTCGCGTTCAGGGTGTGTTCGAAATTGAATAAAAATATAAACGGTGAAAGAAAAAAAGTTTTACAGATCGATAATGATCGATGAAAATGGAACATTGCGAAAATGCACCGAAATCTAGCCGTTTCGCAATCGCGCGTGTGGTAACACTCGTGGCGAAACGTTAATTTTCACCGGGAAGCTGTGCCAATTAAGCAGCGACAAATTAACGTTTTGTGAGTGTGGCCATCCCGGCCGCCGAAAAGCCGCGAGCGCTTCCAGTATCCGCCGCCAGAATTTCCGGAAATTTTTGTCGACATCGAGCCCGAACGAATCTGGTCGAGTTTCGGGGAAAAATTTCAATACAAAGTTGAACTGACTCGTTTTCGCGGTTTTGCCAGACTGAATTGAACCTTGGATTCTATACGGACGGGAAGGCATCTCGGTCGACTTTCGCCTGAAGCCCGAAACAATTGAAAGTCGATTTTTTCCGAAACGCCGCGCACGCGAAAACGAACCTCGAGTCGAAACAACTCAAGGGGAAGAGCGGTCGCTTTTCGCCCCCCCGAAAAAAACAAAACAACTGGGTATTAATACATGTATAGAATGGTCCCATTAGATTAACAGCCTCATTTGGGGTTATTGAAACTGTGGATGTACTTACATTCGTAGAAGGCCAGCAGTGTGGGGGGCGTGGGCACGCTCACGGGGTTGTGTGGGGAGCTCCCCAGGTCCCCGGCTGCCAACCGCCCAGCACCCCCCCGCCTCCGATGTCGTCGGAGCTGTTGCTGGAGCACTCCGGCCGTAGGGGGCACTCTGGAATACAAACAACACAGTATATAAGTACAACAACACTCATACTTCAGTAGAACCTCGCTAATTCAAAATCCACGGGACATCAAAAAACAAATTTCGAATTATTCGAAATTTTATGAAAAAAAAAACTATATATTTCCGCCTAAATCGAGATTTCGCTGCCGTTTTCCGTCGCAGTCAGCCTTTTACTTATGTATTCGAAGTATTTCATAAATTGAAATTTCACAGCCAACTTTCGTCGTAGCCGGCCATTTAAGTTCCGTTATTCGAAGTAAATTCATAAAAATACGATATATTTCCGCGTATATCGAAAATTCGCGTCCGATCCTTTAATCTCAGATATTCAAAGTAAATTTGTAAAAATGTGATATATTTCCGCGTGAATTGAAATTTCGCGGTCGATTTCTGTTGCGGCCGACCTCTTTAATTCAGATATTTTAAGTAAATTCCGTTGCAGTCGACCTTTCAAACTCATATTCGAAGTAAATTCGTAAAAATACGATGTATTTCCGCGTAAATTGTAATTTCACGGCCATTTTTAGTCGCGGCCCTTCAAGCTCAGTTATTCAAAGTAAATTCATAAAAATACGATATATTTACGCGTAAATCGATAGTTCGCCGCCGATTTCCATAGCGACAGACTCTTTAAATTCAGATATTTGGTGTAAATTCGTAATAATATGACATATTTCAGCGTAAAACGAATTTTCTCGGTCCTTCAAGCTCGGATATTTGAAATAAATTGGAAAAAATACGACATTCCAGTGTAAATCGATTCAGATTTACAAAATAATAATACTAATTAGGATGATGTATAACCCCGTTAAAATACATTTTTCGGCATTTTACCACCACGGCTGTCTTTCAGATTCAGATTTAGAAAATTTTATGATTTATTTTCGCAAAAGTTGAATTTTTTCGAATTACACAAATAAATTTTGGTGCGCGAACAAAATCAAATGTCGAATTAAAAAAAAATGTATGTAAAATTTATCCAGGATATTTTTTTAACTTTCGAATTACGCATTTTTTCGAGTTATCAGGGTTCTACTGTATAAGAGCAATATAATAACTTTAAAAGAGAATTTCACTGCATAATAAATTAGGCTTCCTTTTTCAAGAACTATAAGATTGTGAAACAACACAAAACTGCGCTATATAAATGCTATGTTATTATTATTGCTTGTGAGGTGTCATTAATCCTTCAAGCCTCGGAAGGACTTTACTAGACACACGTCATATTCCATTAGAGCCACTGAAGGACAGATCCAACATGGGCGTCCATATATAATAAAAGTATTTTCATATTTTTTTCTATAATGCGGAAATATATAATTTGTTCGTCATTGGAAAGAGAAATAATTCTCAAATATTTATACTTGATTCCATGCATAAAATCCAAAAAATTGTCAAAGTGAATGATTACAAATTGGCGGGAATTTTTCATTGACAGTAAATTTTTTTAAATTTTATAAATGGAATAAAAAGTGAAGTGACAGCTTTCTTACACAAAAGGAATGTGATTTCTAAATACCAAATTCTTGGATGTGTCGAGTGAAAATGTTTCGATAAGTTTTTTTGTTAACATTCATATTTGATATTAAAATATTATTATTTAGAAATATCAATGTTTATTTCAAACACAAACTTCTAACAGATAATTTTATCTGGTTTCTACAAGGTATTTCGTTTTCCGAAAACTTTTAAATAAGAAATATATAACACATTTAAAATATCTCGGAAGCATTACGAAATTCCATGAAATTTCACCATGTTGGTGGGGCAATCAATAAATGCATTCCTAGACCTAGACACCCTTCACAATAAGGTCTTTTACGCCGATGGCATGTCTTCAAGTTAAATAAGGTATGCAGATCCGCTCACCCTGAAGATGTGTCCTTCTTCCTCTTGATCTGCCCCTCATCCTGGGAGTAGGTCAGGTCGATGGCCCAGTAGGAGCCCTTCTCCGGGTCATCCTTGCTCCGGGCCACCTTGCGGAAACACTTGTTGAGGGAGAGGTTGTGACGGAGGGAGTTCTGAAATATGTAATAGTTTCATATTAACACTAATTGGGAAAACAATAGAATGGTCAGCAGTAATGTTCCTTGGCATTTCTTTAAATTTTAATTAAAACTTATCAAGTATAAAAATATTGTAAGAGTCCAACTGCTGAGGAAGTACCCTAATAGTACAGAGAGAGAGAAAACAAATAAATCACTTATTGGCATTGCATGGTGGCACTCTTCTCTTGCCATTGTGCATTCCTTGTTAGACAGAGAATAATGTCATCGCCTACATTCTTTTTATAAACTACATTGTCAAAATTGAACAATCTGTCCAGTATTAGGTGTGACGCCGTCTTCTTTTGAACTGTCAGTCGGCTAATTGTAAAATGATTGCTTGAAAAGAATATAAAGTTCATTAAATAAACTGTCAAAATGCAGCGTAAGTGTTCAAAAGTGTTTCAAATGTCATTAATATCATTTCATAGGTAAGTGAAAGTTGAGGAAACCATTCTGTCATTTTTTTTATCATTCTGACATGTTTTGACGTACGTTAGTTAATATTGTATTAACAGAGGAGTTTAATCTTATGACAATAAACCCGGCCCAATATTATATTTTAATGGGCAGCCGTCATACAAATATTTGCATTGCACAATAAAAACACATGAAAATACGCCACGGCCCGGGGCTAATATATTTTTGCTTAACAACTTATTTTTAATTATATCAATGAAAATAAATATTGTAACACCTAGATATTTATATTCGTAGAAATATTAATTAACACCTCAGGCCTCAGTCATATTTTTACAGAAAGTCAAGAGTATTTTTTAAACCTTTCTAAGGCAGTTTTTTTTAATTTTCAGATACGTTCAGAAATATTCCACTTATTTGGATTTTATTGCAAAGCGGGGAAATACACACAAATTCTGACAGAATATGCTAGAGGCTTGAGGGGTTAAGGATCTGTTCGACAGATGTCAATGTCTTCTACTACAACGTTTTTCATCAGGTTATAACATAAATAAAGACAAGTTTGTGGATTTTGTGTTACAAAATACTGATAAACTAGTTCAGGAATGTCCATGGTGTTATGTATTTACCATATTCTGTTCACAAAGTACCTACTTATTCAGTGATTGGTTATTGCGTTATTGTCTATAGGAGAGTTATCTTAATTCAGATCCATTTAATAATGGCCTGAGGAATTTGTCTCGAAAGAAGAAGTCTGTGTTGTCAAAAGAGGTATTAGAATGTATTTTTTGCATTTTATTGTAAAAAAAAAGTTTTGATTAAGTGCGAGAGTAGTGTACAATGAGGGAACTTATAGCGCACCTTCCATCCGGTGTTGGCCACCCGATAGTAGGGGAAGGTCTGTATGATGAACTGGTAGATCTGTGAGAGGGTCATCTTGCCCTTAGTGCAGTTGCTGATGGCCAGTCGGATGAGGCTTGCATAGCTGGAACACAACAAATATGTATACTATAACACAAATCCATAAAGCAATGAATAGTTTGCAAATTAACTACTAAAAGATATCTTCTTCCATTGTATGGTAGCGATCTGTAGCAATGACTACTTTAACCTCTAGTGTGCCAAGAAATCCATAGCAGATTTGCTAATAATTCACCGCACTTGCCCCAATATTGTATTTTGTACCTTAAAAAATGCTCCTAGCATACAAAAATATATTTAATTCGCTCGGCATGGAAAAAATGTATCTCAATATTATTTTAGCTTGTCGTTACGTCAATTGCAAACATATTTATTTAGTCTGCGAAAAAGAGCGTCGCAAATTCCTTGTCAAATGTCATAATTCTGATTTTACTGTATTTATTTTCAGGAAAACCTCATAAATATGACTTTTCTGAAGAATGTTTATTTAGCTGAAAAATATAATAAAATTCAAGAAAATTTCTGTATTTATTCAGTTAATATTTTTTTATAACATTTGAAAGAGAATTTCTTTTTTCTATGAATATAAATACTTATCCTGGGAAACTACATTGGAAATAACACATTATTTGGTAAGACGGTACAATTTACAAAAACATCATTTTGTAAAAATCGAGTAAATTATTATAAAAATAGTGTCAGCCGGCGCATGGTGGGCAGCTCAGCCTTTTCCCTGGCATACTCGGGTAGTATCAGGTGGTGGGAACCTGGCATTCCAAAGGCTTATCAGGTGGTGGGAACCTGGCATTCCAAAGGCTTATCAGGTGTTGGGAACCTGGCATTCCAAAGGCTTATCAGGTGTTGGGAACCTGGCATTCCAAAGGCTTATCAGGTGTTGGGAACCTGGCATTCCAAAGGCTTATCAGGTGGTGGGAACCTGGCATTCCAAAGGCTTATCAGGTGGTGGGAACCTGGCATTTCAAAGGCTTATCAGGTGTTGGGAACCTGGCATTCCAAAGGCTTATCAGGTGGTGGGAACCTGGCATTCCAAAGGCTTATCAGGTGGTGGGAACCTGGCATTCCAAAGGCTTATCAGGTGGTGGGAACCTGGCATTCCAAAGGCTAAGGTTCAAAATACTATAAAATTAAGGCAAGCGCGCTGAGTTCCCAGCACATCCCCTACACGGATATATATGCAGGGTGTATCGGCAAGTACCCGACAAACTTTAACCAGCTATTCCTCAGCACATTTGGAGTAAAAAATGTTATGGGCGCTTTGCTGTCCGGTAACATTTTTTTCCATTAAAAACAAAAAATAAATAAAAAATCCACACTCCGTCACTGTCATTTGCATTGTATCTCGTGTTCAGCAGCTGTTATTAGCAAGTGTGTCAAAAAGTGTCCTCGCTCTTTCGTACACACTAAATAATAATAGTTAAAAATGAGACGAATGGTGCCGTGCCATTTCGTTGTGATTGTAAAAGCGCGCCAACGTAGGTACGTACGTACATTATTCATCGAAACTCAATTAAAATATTGCCAGATGGGTTTTCAAACTTTGACAAAGGATAAAACATTGGTGACATGTGGTGAAAATATGAATAATAAATTTTTTATTAAAAAAAAATGTTACCGGACAGCAAAGGGCCCATAACATTTTTTACTCCAAATGTGCAAAGGAATAGCTGGTTAAAGTTTGTCGGGTACGTGCCGATACACCCTGTATATTTATTTATTTAAAAACATACGGCAAAACATGTGCCATTAACATAGATATAAAGTTAAAAAGTGTAAGAAAATATAAAAATACAAAGGGTAAGAGAAAAAAAATGTTAAAATGACATATTAATGAAATATAGTAAATTATTTTCCATTGATGCCAATCTGCACAAACCCATAAATAACCATTATTATCAAATTATATAAATTATCAAATTACAGGTGACTAAAGTAGCGTAGCAATCTATTTGTTGTCAGAATAACAAGAAAAGAAAAAAAAATAATTACAAGTAAATCAATAATCTCTTAAGAACTTTAGTAAGAGACAATTTAAATGTAACACTATCAGATAATAAAAAAGGCAGTTAAAATACCTGGATCAAAAACAAGACATACAAAGGAATTCATGTATTTAATTTTTTTTTCTTACATTAGCTCCACACATGAGGCCTTGAGGAAAAAACGCTGTGCTGAGTCTTTTTAGGGAAAGAAAGGAGAGGAAATTTTGGGTAGGAAAAAGGCGTGAGGGGTGGGTAGGAATCTGGATAGGATCTATGACAGGAGCGTTGGTTACCCAATTAGTGGTTCCCGGGGCAGCGGTACCCATACCCGCATCTCAAATTGAAATATTGAGGATATGCTGGGATTCAAGGATTAAAAAAGAAATAAGACAGTAATTTTACGTGTACGGCGGTTTTTCATCGTTGGGTTTGGTCTGCACCGCAGTGATAGCAGGGGGAGATAGGGGCAGGGCTGGCAACGGGGGCAGGGGGCCCAGGGGGTTGTGGGGCGGCCCCCGCGGACCCAGCTCTCCCGCCCACTCCTCGCACTCACTGGACAAGTCACCCATCCTAGCACAGGCACACGCCACTGGACAGACCTGCTATCATCCTGCAGCCCTTAAGACTAACTGGAAATTAATAAAACATATAATTTAAATCATTTTCAAATGTAATCATTTTTGTTATTATTCATATGACAGTGAAATACCTGTACAATGGTTTGCATGAGGAAAAAATTTGGTAAGTAAAAGAGGATCGACAGATAAAATTAATAAGTAATTCCCAATATTTTCAATGTGGCATGAGCAGGTGATACTAACACCCTGCGCAGTGACCATGTTTTCCAGACATTTTCTATGGCCATGTATGTATGGGCACACTGCACTCAAGGGGCATAAAGTGTCATGGCATATATCGACATACCCTACCTAAAGCATGAAAGAAAGAGGAAAAAATAAGTGCTTACACATGATATAATGTATGTACTATAATAATTGTACAAATATCATTACTTTTCTTTGTCGTGCCGATAAAATATAAGATAATTGCATAATGAGTTCTAATTACAAGTTAAATATGAAATACTTTTTCTGTGAATGGTACGAGTGCAGTTCTGTAGAATTTTTTCAGAATTCTTTAGCCTGCAGGGTAAAGAGTTCCCTGATAATATCTAACCTTCGATAGGAGAAGGCAACAGGGAAAGAAGAACTTTTTCTCAATATGTAATATCTTGGTGTGATCATCGATGAAAATCTGAAATGGAAAAGCCATATTAGGGAGTTAGTAAAGAGAATAAGGAAATGTATATATATATTTGTTAGGTTAAGAAATATTTTAAATGTGAAAATACTAAAAAATGTATATTATGCTCTTGTCCACTCCCTGCTTATTTACGGAATCATAGGTTGGGGAGGATCTTATAAAAACAACCTAAACTCAGTAAAAGTCTCTATTATAAAAGTAATACTTAAAAAAATGTCTACTTTCCCAACAAAATTGCTTTTTAAATTGTTTCCAGTACCAAATATTGATGATATATTTAAGCAAACTTCCATTATAAAAATGTGTAAAGAAAAAAATAACAAAGAATATCAAGAATTTTACAAACTCATGAGAAATGGAAATCAATTTATTACGCCAATCTTTAAAACAACTCAAATGCAAAACCATTATATTTACCAAGCCATAAAAAACTACAATAATCTCCCTTCCGAATTGCGCTGTATTACGAACCAACAAGAACAAATAAATAAAATCAAACTTTTTTTCCAAAAAAACTTATATTAAACAAAAAAAAATAAAAATATATATATATTATTATTATAATATATATTATTACTATTATATCACATAATGAATTATGAATCTAAGTAAGAATCGTGGCTCCCTTATCAGGCACAAGAGCTCCTCTTTTCTGATAAGGTATACATGACCAATTATGAACCTTAATATTATATTTTGCAAAATATGTATGTATTAATGTAACCCATATGATGTATATTAAAATAATAAAAAAAAAAAAAAAAAATGTAATGTAACACTAAATATAATTTGTATTATCGTTTTTCTTTTGTATGTGATCATTACAATTAACAAATTGGGAGGTGGGTATGTATAATTATCGTTTCGGCATAACAAATGCATGGATAATATCTTCAAAAGAAACATATATTTTTTAAGTACGGGGCTCAAGTATGTTAAAAAAAGTTATTTTCTAAAGCAGTCGAAATACTTAAACGTCAGTTAGTTAGCGTCAGTAAATTTGCTTCGAATTTCTATGATAGTGCTTTAGGTAGGCGACACATTACGCTGTACCTTCATAACTAAATATAAATGTGTTGCCGAAATTAAAAAAAAAAAAAAAAATTCTGGTGTTTCATAATATGGAAAAATCATTTAATTTTCTATGTTATATTATTGACATTTTTTTTACAGAGATCTGTCAACAATAAAAATAAAACAAATATGCATTTGGAATAAAGAATTATGAATTCATTAAATAATTTTGTTACCTACATTATTGCTTGTCTGATATGATCAGACATAATAGAATATAAGGAGATATGCTACGAGGGCTGCCCGACCGTCGGTGGATCAAGGTCTACTAAGCGTGATTTAAATACTTAAAGATTTCATTCATTTTGTTTGTGTTGTCGCCGAGTACAGTTCGTCCTCGTTTTATTAAAAATGCTGTCTTGTGCAGTGTAACTTTGTGAAAATACGACACGCCAAGTGAACTTCAAATCATATGGAATATCATTTCACCTGTAAGTACAAAATTAGAATACAATATCAACTTTTTTATGATTTTTCAAAGTTTTTATTGACGTAAGCCCCCACACTCGCCGGCGAAACTGTCATCGCAAAGCTAGTGATGGGACGCGATTACGATGGTGACCGGATAAATCATCACAATGATAATTCATCACATCTTTAAAAAGTTATATAAAGTCATGGAAAGTGATGAAACAAAAACTTTATTAACTGGGTTAAGTAGGTTAGGTTTAATTTTTTTTTTTCATCGTTTCTAATGACTTTATACCACTTTTTAAAAGTGTGTTGAATTGTCACTGTGTCGAGTTATCATGGAACCGATTACGATTAAATACCGACTATCGATATTTCGTAATACTTTTTTTTAAATTTTTTGGATTATTTTTCTTTTATTATTCTTTCCAAATACCAAATATTATTATCTATGAATTATTTTTTTCTATGAACTTTGATTGGAAAAATGGAACTTAAATGCATATTTTACAATCTCTCCCGAAGTAAATAGTTGCTTCTTGTGGTACTTAAGTTGAAACAAAGTATTGTTCAAATAATTTGTGCGTAGCAGAGTAAAGAAATTTTACCCCTTTTGCCTCACAGCATACTCCAATTGGGGATGCCAGAGTCTCACTGTCTCCATACAGATGGGAGCAGTTGGGACTCTTGTAGCAAATTCACATGAAATAAATGTGATTATTTATGTTAGGTAAAGAATAATTTATCTCAGTTTTCACGTGTCATAAGTCATAACTTATAGTATCATTATTTCAGATTTCCAAAGGAAGGAAAAATTAAAGAAACATGGATCGACGCAACGGGGAGAAACGGAACTTGCGATAGTATCATTTGCTCATCTCACTTTGGCCAAAATTAAGTTAAGTGCTTACCCGTTTCTTGTCTAATCTAGAACTTAAATGGCCTAAAATATGGGACAATCAACACGCCTTTAACCCATTGGCCTCAAACGACGCCGTCCCGGCGTGTGTACGGCGATGTGTCTTAAAATCAAACGACGCCGTCCCGGCGGGTCTGATGTCTGTCGGCATAAAAACGAAAAAGGGATACATTATTGACATCAGTGTTTAAAATTTTAAATGCCAATCGCTCTGTAGATAATTAAGCATTCATTTCGTAGTAATTGGCAGGACTCCGTTGGTACAGTTTTTTCCTGATATTTACGATTGAAATTTTGTTATATTTCAGCGTCATTGAATTTTTTCAAAATGGCGTGTGGTTCGGAAATTGACAAGCTTGTTCGTAAAACGCGTGGTGGGCGGTTAACATCAGCCCAAATTGAAAATGTAAAACTTTTCTTAACCCAATTATAAAAAAATGAAAAAAAAATTGTTTTTTATAAAAAAAATATTTTTATATCCTCGTTTAATCATATTATTATTATTTTTTTAAAAACTGCATATATTTTTTTACATACCTTAATTCAATGCACAAGTAAATTAAAAAAAATTGTTTCGTTTGCATGTTTAGTTTAAAAGTTATGTAAGATTTAGTACACCACTGCAGATTTAAAACTTTGGTACAAAATTAATTTTCAGATGTGAAGGACAAATTTTTAGCTAAACAATTCGGAGGGCAATGGGTTGGCAAGGCACAAAAAGAGTGATAGAAAATGAAAATTTCACAGCTGGAAACTTGATATTGAACTTTTTCAATGAATAGTTAGATATATCAAAGATTTTCTTCTCCCGTTAATTACTTTCTTCTTTATTGCTCATATTTAGCAGTATTCACTTTTTAAATAAATAATATTTTTTGTACATTTTATACTTTTCTTTGAGTTGTTGTACTTTTACATTTTATACTTTATACCTTTCTTTGAGTTGTTGAACTCTTACATTTTATGCTTGTTACTTAATACTTTTGTTTGAGTTTTTGTACTATCACTATTCTTACTTTTGTTGATGGCACACGTTGTGCCGTATATATGAGAAAATAAAATAAAATAAAAATAAAATGATTTTAAACCAGTAACAAAAATTCGCAGACTTATTGCATGGGCTGTTCCTACATTCAAACTACCACTTATGTATAATTCTGTGTGATTTCTATTAATTTTTTATAAAGAATATTTTTAGAAATTTAGGTTAGATGAGAAGAATAAATATTTTTCCTCCATGGTTGCACAATTTTCTGCTGTTTTTACCAACACCTTTTGTGTTGTTATTTACAACTCTCAAGTGAACCCACAATCTCTACTTCGCTCACTACAGCTGCAATGCATACAGCAACAATTGAAGATTCACATAAGGAAAAAAATTGTAGTTATTGATTGCTAAAAAAATTTAAATGCATATCAAAAATTGCACATAAAACGTCTTCAAGCAACCAAAAGGCGATATCAGAAGAAATTTAAATCAATGACAGATGTCATAAATGCATTATAAAAAGAAATCTGATAAATGCAGATCAACAATAGTTGTAAGAGAGCTCCGGCAGTGGAGTCAGAGACCTGATGACTCAGGATGTACCGTTAAAATGAAATATACTTCCGTACTAAAAACTTTTGCAAACTCTTCACTTCTAGTAAAGCCTATGAATATGTCGGACAAAAGTTTGAGAAATGTTCTGATTTCTAAAAACTCTGTAAACCTTCGGGCAACGCCGGTTACTTCAGCTAGTTCATGAAACTACCTACTCGACACACTTAAGCACAAGGACCTACTTCAATGTCGCCATTCACAAATAAATTATGTAGCAAACTCGCCAATTCCTTGTCTACATAGTTTAAGCAAATGAATATACCAATTTTTATTAGTTCAAAACATACTTCATCTTCTTTTAGGTCAAGATAGTTTTATGATAATTTCAGTTTTCAATAATGATTTTTTATTTAATCAAATTGTAAACCACTCTAATGTAAGAAATATTTTTTTGCAACCATTTTTATAACATTTCGATCCACCCAATGTAAAAGCCTCGTGACTTTTATCAAATGAAAGTTAAACATTAATAATTCAATTTAAATGTCGATTTTTATACCGATTTGTGTCTTGCAATCCCTGCCCGTCTTCATTTGAAAGTATTGCTAATGACGAAGCCTGTGACAGACCACGCTATAAGCGCGCTATATTTCAGCATATCGCTCGCCATACATTCCTATGGTAGTGTATGGCGAGCGATACGCTGAAATAGGCCAAGCCGTGATGCATTATAGCGTAATGTGTCACTTACCTAAACGCTGACGGAATGTGTGGGCACGGGAATCTGTTCTAGTATTAGTGTCAATGTATTTGGCACGTTTCATATGTAAGTTTGGAAAGGGGCGGACACTTTAGCGTAAGCGAAGGAGTGCAATTGTATTGGTATTGTACAATAAAAATACTTGACAGCATATCTCCTTGTATTATAATATCTTTAGATATGACAATTCCAATTTTGAAAAAAAAATGTTCCGCATTACGTAGGAATATTTCACACCAATGAATACTGCACAACGACGTATCACCGACAGCCGAAATTAGTATTAATTACTAACCTAACAAACGTCAACTTCACAAAATTAGATAGTTTGGCTAGTAAGATTTCATCGTTTCGCAGATTTCATTGGTTATATTTAAAAAAATAGAATCCTGAAATATTACATCGCGAAAAAATCTGCTGCATAAATACTGTGTACAATCCAACGGATTATAATATAGTTCGTAAAATACATTTGCTGATATGACGTTTATTCAATTTATAGAGCATTGCCCTTATTTGACGACTGTCATTTTAATTTGCAGATGTTAACTTCAAAACTAAGAGTGTGTTTACAGTTTACACCTAAAATACGATACACACGCATTCGCCTTCGATATTCTAATTGCACCCTTGAAACATACGAAAATTAAGGCTATACTGAAGAGCCTGACGTTTGATTTCACTCAGTAAATACATACAGAAATGAAAAATTACATATTTTCAAGTAATAACGATTTGTTTTACTTAAAATTTGTTTTACAAAAGCATGTGTGTGTCGAAACTTGTATATAAACAATAAAGTTTACAGTGTTTACACTCACACGATTTTACCAAACGGGTGACATCTTCTCAATGTTGCCAGTTGTGAATATTTTATTAGGTGCTGCCACTATCTGCGATTAAATAGGTTCCTACTTTCCAAAAAAAAAATTTTTTGCGACGGAATGATGTTATTTAATTGGCTAAATTCAAAAAAATACCTCTCCCTTCATTGTAGAAAGCGGACCCCACAAAAATAGAAAATCATGGGCCACGATCTTCTAATTATAGGATTATGAAATGCAAATCTGTCGAGACTGCTAAAAAAATCGTATAACACCCCTCTAGGGCTTTTTGAAAAATACAAATTTACAAACTAGGTCGAGTAAGGTATCGTTTACTATGTTTTCATTCGTGCTGAATCGAACTCCACTAAGTCGATAGTGTCAATATTTGGTGAGATAAGACGGGTTTAAGTAAAGAAACATGAAAATATTATGGGTTAGCCTCCTGCACTAGAGGCGTGTTCCATCGCTTTATTTTGGGCGGACTATGCAGATTTACATTTTGACCTCTCTTACGTAAACTATTGTAACCCACAAAATGGCAATTTTGAGTTTTTAATGTTTCTAGGCTGTACACATTTTATGTGGGAATTAACAAAAAAATTATAAAAATATTTAAATAGGTTTATTAATATCGTCATTTATCGTAACTACTTTGTGCTGATGACCAAAAAACTACTCTCCTCAACAATCAGGATTTTGAAGATACATTAGTTTACGTAAGAGGGGTCAATTTCTACTGCCAAGAATAATGCATGAAAAGTTTCATGAATAGACGAATTGTAGTTTTTATCAAACCCTATTTATTTTACCTGTACCTACAATTTAGGTAGTTTAAGTCGTTTTGTTCATGGTTCTTGATTCTGCTAAAGGTAGAAAGAATATTATGTTTATTTAGATATTTTTTAGTGATATTTTTAAATATCTTTGTTTACATTTGAAATCAATGATGACTGGTTACAACTTGACATAGTTAACATTGACGCGGCTGAAAGAGGAAGTGTTGAATTTTTAAAGCATTACAAATGTGAAACTAGAAGAAGAATTATTCACCTCTATGAAAACCTATAAAAAGTCTCGATAACCAAGGACAATACGGCTGCCAGTTTAAAGATGTAACAACACACCTTAAGATTGGGAATTGAACCCATAGCACCAGATTAAATATAATTATCCGAGTTGGGTTGGGAGACTCAGGGGGGTATAACTCCGATCGAAAATTTGAACCGAAATATTGTGACGTCATATGTTTGCCTAACTATATCCACCAATGAAAAACTCTGAAATCTATGGAATAATCTTTCAAAGTTTTTCATTGGTGTATATTACAATAAGTAGTTTCCGAATGAGAATTTTACTGTCTATATATTGGCATATCTATGGTTTTTTAGGTCCAATTTGTTTTATACAAAAAGCCCGAAGTTATCAATCTTGAGATGTGATGATTTATGGGGAGACTCCCGGGCAGGGTGGCCGAGAGTCCGAGCCAGGCACGAGGTTGCTCATTACTGATCGCTGTGGGAACACTAGATATTAAAATAAATAAAAATTTCATCATTTTGTGTACAGTTTATTAATTTAAAAGAATGTTAAAGTGAATGCAAAGTAAGTTAGCAAATATTTTCTGCTGATAAATATAAAAATAATGTGCAACTAAAAAAAAAGTCCACATCCCAAACAACCATTAAAATAATTAGATAATTTAAACCAATTATGTATCTTAATAAAAAATAAATAAAAGTGCTCCAGATTTTATTCAATAATACCATTCTGTACACAACCAACGTAAGTTTTTAAAACTGACAAAAATTGTACCACATATTTTAAAGTAAAATAAATTAATATAGGTAGGTACTTTATAAGTACACATAAAAAAGATTAGCTTCTAGGATCACAGATTTGGAAGATAAATGAGTGCGACATTAAAACTAATGATAAATAATATTATAAATTTAATAGAAAATAAAAACAATGAAAACTACAGGAACAAGCTCGTACATGTTCCACATGTTAGAATATTTAAGTATTTTAGGAATGTTAATAATTTATTGAAATTTTAATTTACAGAGATTAATAAATATTAATAAAGTGTTAGATCTTACATAAGTTTGTTTAACATTCTTAAATTGATGTTTTACAGAAATTCAAATATAACGTTGTCATCAAATGGCCAATCAGCGCCATTATGTTTTTTTGAAATTTAAAAGGTCCCCGTTAAACATCGACTCTAGGTCCGTTACAGCATTTGAACAATATGTGATCAGCAGAAAAGCACAACTGATGTATTGTTATGTTTGTCAGCTGATCACAATTTGACAAAATGCTAAAACAGACCTAGAATCGTCGTTTAACAGGGACATTTTAAACTATGTCAAAAAAACAAAATGTAGGTGATGGACCATTTGAAGACAATTGTTTGCATTATGTAAATTAATTCCTGTGAGACAACCCAACTTTACAAGAATTGAGAATTCATCAATCATTTCACTACAACAGTGGCGGTCCTTAACTTTTCAGAGAGTCAAATTTTGAATTTTGAAACATCAATAAGGTCATATTTTTCAATCTTAGCACTCTAGCTCATTGAAAAGTCACGGACCGCCACTGCAATACAAGTACACCATTGATATACAAAAGCCGTTGATCACATAATAAATCTAATTTATAATTGTCTGATTTAACTTATTATACATTTTAATTTAATAAACGTTTTCACCAAATACGATTAGTCATTTAGAGTCATAAATTTATTCGCTCAAAGCAAGCACCTAACTTAACAGCAGCTGAGGGTATGTAAATTTTAAATTTATTTCCTCACAGCTTAGCGTGTAATTAAATATTCTTCATAAAGCTGCAATTTTTGGCGAGGAAAGTCAAAACAGTCTTCAATTTAATATAATCCAATTGGAATGACAGGACAAATATTTTAAAATATAGTTTTACTGAGCATTTTGTAAATAAAGCTCAATAGATTTTTGATGATCCCAACAATAGTAGGTATTTTAATCATGTATTAACCGTTACAACGCTGGCCTTGTCAACGCAATCTATCCCATCATGCAGCACTTTTTGACACAATCAAGTGTTTTAGCGAAACTTCATGGATCATATACGTGACATCCGCTTAAGGGGAAAGTCGCTGATGGATCACACATGGAACAGTCGCGTAGATCAGGTTATTCAAGACAAACCAGGGTGTAAAATTATAAAACAAATCGATATATTATTTTGTTAATGTTGGCTGCTAAAAGTTCATCGAAAGAGATATTATTTTTTATTAATGCTGATTACTCGATAAGGAACAATTAGCGAACCTTTCTTATTAACTTCAACCAATCCAAATCACCTGGGCAATAAAATTGACATTATGTAATAGATTTAACTAAACTAGTACAGTTCTAAAAATTTGATACAGTCTGACAAGTCAATGTAGAAAAAGTATAGGGCACTGCATTTGTTATATCTGTAGTACATGGTAACACAAATTCAAACCATTTTATTGGAAGGATGTAACTTTAAAACGGCACTAAGGTCCTGGTGCATATTTTTCACATTATGTACACATAGTCTACAGAAATTAGAGATGCTTTTCGAAAGGATACGATTCTACATGATTTCTAAGGTAATTTAATTTTTGAAACAAGTTAATTGTCAAACTGTTAAATTCGGGAGTCTAACATAACCTCATATCTGAATGTGCTATTTGTTCCAAAATGGCAAAACTAGGAGTTGCCATGGTAATTTTATTCTACATTTAATTGCCTAACTGTACCTGATTATATCACAATGCTCGTGTTGCTGTTATTCAGATTCTCTGCGTGATATCCTACTATAAATAAATATTTTAATAAATAAACAGTAACGGGTAACATTGGCTAGGTACTACTTCTACAGCAGCTCGGTTATGTTATATTTTCCACATCTCCGAGTACAAGGGGGCAGCTGCATTTCCTAGGGAGACGGGGGCACCTGTTGGATTATCTGGAAACCGAAACATGAGGTCAATATTATCAGGTGCATTAAATAAATAAGAAGCAAGGTTAGCAGTCCAAAGTGGAGATCTGATACAAGTCCTGATGTGCGACAGTCAGAAATATTAGAGAGATGGATTATTACTGATTTAAAATTTTTGTTTTTGTTTTTTGAAAAGCCGATTTTTTACAAACCATGAAAAATGTTCTTTTTCGATGTTTGAACAACCATAAACATATAAAAATAGAGATAGTCACTGTCAGTTAACCCCTCAGGCTAATTTGTTCAGTTAAAACCAACAGCTATAACCCGTAGTCAATTTGTTCGTTTGGGAACAGCTAATATGGTCTCATAGAAATTGTATCTATCTCCCTTACTGTCATGGCGATAAATATAAACTAAATGGTGTTCGAAAGAGAAAGCACCACGCTTTATATTAAATTGCAGAAGAATTAAAAAGGTTCCGACGGCAATTTGAAAAAAAAAAATTTTTTCACTTTCACAGTTAGTAATAATGTTTATAATGCATTTGTCTAGTAAAATATGTGATTTTCGTTATCAGTTATAATTTTAGTGTTTTAGCTGAAAAAACTTAGGGTGAGCCATTTTTAAAACTTTTTTGTTTGATTTGAACATTTTAATATTTCAAAAATTATTTGTTTTTTTCTAATAATACAATTTGAAAGTGTATTTCTTCAACTTTCAAAAACAGTTTTCGGTTACATTCAGAAATATTTATTGCGAAGCGGAAATATGAACAAATTCTCTGACTTTCTGATAGGGTCTTTAAGAAATATAACAGTCAATATGAGGGGTTAACAACTATCAAATTACAAAAATAAAATCTAGCAAAAAAAATATTTAAGCGTTCATGATCGCAGAAATAAATCAAAAAGATTAGTTTACATTTTCATTAAAACAATGTGAGCTGGGGAAACTTGTCAAATTCATCGTCAGTTTTAAAATGTAATCATAATTTTTTTTTTTAACAAGATTAAATTAACAGTAGTGATAGACCACGCTATATACATCAACGCATATTTGGGAGTGGCAGATTATATGTTGAGGTGTCACACTACGCTATAATCTTCCTAAGGAGAGGGGTCAGATCAATGGGGGAACTGCAGCGAAATATCTTTTTTTTGTATGGGATCTGTCACTTTGACAGATGACATCACGGCGCTCCTTAAATTGATTAGACCTCCTCTCCTGCATATGGGGTCACATCATTTTCAAATATGCCTGGCTAGCAGATTATGGAGCATCATCTTGCGAGAGGCTCATTGCCTGACACTGTTGTCTTTGTTTCCATATACCACAAATCTAAATCAAAAGATATGAAGTATTTTAATTTAATTGTAATTTTTTCAGCAATATAAACGAAAAGAGATGCGCTGGTCCTCACCTTGCTTATAGAATCCCCGCGTCTATTCTGAGAGCCCGTAGCTCCATTGGTAGGCTCCGGAACACATCTGTTAGACAGAATCTTACCTATGCTGTAATCAACAACATCACATCAAGTTTAAACACTTTCTACATTCATTATTACATATTCAGGGTGTTCGGGGGTAAAGTGCACTAACTTTGGGAGGTGATTCTACAAGATGGTATAGTAAAAAAGTTAAATAACTTTTTTCAAAATTCCAACTTTTTTTTTCCCATACTAAAACATTTTTCCATAGAATAATATTTATTTTCCCATACAAATAATTCCACTTTTTAAGCTAAAAACTACCTTCAAACGTTGAAATTTCGATAAAAGTTACTTATTTTCTACTTCTAAAATCATGTAGAATCACCCCCACAAAGTTAGTACACTTTACCCCTGGACACCCAGTATTGTTACTATAATAATTGGATAATAATTTGTATGGCACGGTTTTTGTTGAAAATCACCTCAAGGGCATAAATACAATTTAAATATTTAGGGCCTTACTAATAAACCTGTTTTAAATTTTATACAACTGATAAACAACCGTTTAGGATACATAAATGGTTGTGTAAAATTTAATACATATTTATTAGTAGGGCTGTTAGTTATTTACAATATCGTGGACCGTGAGAGATTTCCAACTTATTTATTGTTATTGTTAACAAGTTCTGGTGTGTAATATTATTACTATGAGTGACAGCTATTTCGCCTTCTGAAGACTAGGCGAACTGTGGTGAGACCACTTACAGACGATTTCTTTATATAGTACTTCTATATTGTCACTTATAATCAGGGCCGGTCCTGAGCCAAACGGCGCCTAGCGCTACTAAAATCCTCAAGGATGTTGGTGCTAGGTATTAACAGCGCCTTGGACCTTTAGCACATGGACGAGTCGGCGCTTAGAGCGGACGGTTCTAATTTTTTTTTGTTCAGAGACATGGTTATTACAATTATTAGGTATGTTTAGACCACCAAGCTAGGCACATGCCCGTCTTGTGGTGGTGGTTGATTACATATACAGTACATTAGAATAATATATGAAGTATAAAATATAGAAGAAATATAAAAAGTATATAATTTTAAAGAAACTAAGGACCATAGAGTTTAAGAGAATATAAGTAGTTTATGATTTATAAAAAATATATATAATAATAATAAAACATTTATTTGTCAATAGATAAATTTTACATATTTTTTAACATAAATTCTATTGACAACACAGACATAGGAATTAATAGACGAGAAGATAAAGGCGAGGGGTAAAATCAACTGTTGAAGAATGAAGGGAGTAAGGCTGACTGTGATTCGTCAATAAATCAATCTGACAGTAAATAGGCATCTCGCATTATAATATCACCATTTAGTTCTTAAAAGTAAAATCTGCTTTTGAATGAATAGACATTTCTACATGGGAGCGCAAATTACTCGCCACGTTATGAACTAATTTGCGAAGTCCAAATTCGGCAAAGTAAGGCAGCTTCTATTTTCAGAGTCGTAGTTAGTTTCAGAGTATTTAGTTAAGACACTTTTACAAATGTCTCATAATTTACTTACCCCAGTAAACAACGATGAGCACACTTGAGAATCGCTACATTGTGATGTGATAGTATATGTTTCTAAAACTGATCCATATAATACGGTGTGAATAAGCTTAAAATAAAGTAAAATAATGCTTACTTATGGAATGTAATACGACAATTGGGTTTATTCTCTTTTTCACATCTATTTTTACAAGTTTTCATAGTACAAGTCAACATTTTGCCGTGTTATTTCGTAAAATGAACCGATGATGCCTCGACCATAGTTCGCACAAGAATGATGACGTCACGTTTTCAAATTTCACTTGAGGCCATATGCGAGCCCAGCCGGCTCAATTGAACCGGTATGGGGAGTGGGGATAATACGCTTTTAATCACTTAGGGCAGGTCTACTAATATTCATGTGTCTATGATTGACAAAAAGGTCACTGCTCAGCTATGCATTCCGGATCTCTCCGGGAATGCAGCTGGTTTTCAGCAGTGCCTCCAATATAATAATAATATATACATAATTAGGTATAATAATGAACAATAAAAACTCAAATCAACACAAACAAATAAAAATAGTAGGTATACAAATCAGTGCAAATTAATAATATAGTCAAATATACAAAATCGCAACCACATGTAGCTAGGTATCCCCTTCATTGTAACGATAGCAACCATTTGCAGCAGAGATTTTTGAAGCAATACAACGATGTCGATATTCGAATTAACAGTGGTACTTCGTTCCAAAGCTTTGACGAAGAATAGCTATAACTACCCTCAAACACAGTAGTTTTATGTTTGGGGAGAACGAGTAAGTGGTTTCTTTGACGCATACTATGTGTATGAGAGTCACGGGACCACTGCAATCTGTCAAACAGATAGGCAGGAACCTTTGAATTCATTAAATTGAACATTTGACACAATTGGTGTAATTTCCTTCTGTTCGACATATTTAGAATCTGATGCCGATATATATAAATTCAATTTACAAAATCAATGTACTAATAAGAAAAAAATTAACTGTTGATATTTTATATGTGCGAGTTAGTGTTTATGTAAAATACTTTAAAATAATTTGAAAAAATATATCAAAAGATTGAAATATAAAGGAATTTAAAAAGAATAAAAAAAAAATAGAATATAAAACATAGTAAGGAGTAAAGAATTTAAAAAAAATATATACATATATATATAAGAAATTATTAAAATTATACATATATAGCATCAAAGTGAGTGTGTACAACTGCGCCGGAATGTGACCTACCCCGCTTGTAACGAAAATCAAATTTGCTTTTATTTTTATACCCAATACATACCCTTATTGATTTATGAGCAAATTATCGGAAATGATTGACGGTTATTACCATGTAGAGTTTCTCCACTCATCGTGTTGTTTAAAATTGACTATAGTTTGATAAAGTGAAGTGTTTCTAAATTAATAGTTTGGACGACTCACTGGGGTTTTTTCATATGTGGCTTAGACATTCTTTTCTTTCCTTATACATAATAATATTTGGATGATTTATACAGCGCTGTTTTTATGCAAAATCACCTCAAGCACTTCCTTAGTGTATAATTGACTTCAGCTTAAACATACCTAGCTATTAACTTTAGGATTATTAGAATTAAAACTATAAAAAATAATATTATTCAATATATCATCTTAATGCGGAAAAGATTGAAGACTAATTTAATTAATTCAGTTAATTTCATTTCATTCACTTAAAATATCTATACTTAGATAGACTATATTCCATACTTGTCTATAAAATCCAAAATATATGTAAGTATTTTAGTTGTAAGTCTTTAACTATAAGCCACAGTTGTAAATATGTATCTCATTTTAGGTCACTAGTTTTAAGTCTTAGGGCCCGTTCCCACTTCCGTTTTCAAATCGGAGGCGGGTCCCGTTTTAAAAACGGATGGCCAATGGCCCTGTTCACACTACCGTTTTAAAAACGGACCATACTCTACGAAAAAAAAAAATTGTCGATTCAACAAAAACATGTTATTTGCTCATTCTTCAGTAATGGTGCGCAATGGACGACGATGAAGCTCTTGTTGTCATGTTGTACTTATTAAAAAGAAGGAAAAAAGTGAAAAGAAAATTTTGGGTACACCCAATCATAGCCGAATGATTTTCTGTAGGAATTTTCCAAGTGTTAATTGGTGAGTTGAGAAGTGATGAACTAAAATTCTTTGATTATTTTAGAATAATAATGATTGGATTATTTATATAGCGCCGTTTTCACCATGAAAAATCACCTCAAGGGCGCTTAATGGCTTAAGAGAATGTCTATCACTTCCTTTAACCATCTACTGTAATGAGTTTCAGAGAGCTTAACATATCAAAATACAAAATTGAGAAAGTGCATTTGTCCTGAAGAAAGGCTATCTATATTTTAAAGTAAGAAAACAATAAACACTAAAATATTTTTTATTATGTGTTTATTTAACTAATACGCTCTTCCGTGCATCTCATTAAAGCTTTAAAATTTAAAAAAAGTAAACTTAAAAAAATTAAAATTAAAATTTAGATGTACAAAAGTTGTGTACACCAAGTGTTTTGTTTTTATTTAGTTAAAGATAAAATATTACCATACTCTTTCTTCGACCAGTGGTATTAAATTTTCGGGATTTATTTCCTTATTCATTATTGTAGTTTTGATTTATTTACTTAACAAAATAACCAAATACAAGCACGCAGCGTGCCTGCTTCCTTGCGACAGGGAGCGGGCGGGGAGGGGTCGGGGTTTGGCGGGGACTCTGCCGGAACGACTGGACGACAAGTGTGAACAGCTCCATACAACACTATGAGCGAGCGTGTTCCGACACGATTTGAAAACGGACACGCTGCGTAGGCGAGTCATCCGACAAAAAATGTCGGATCCGTTTTCAAATCGTGTCGGACAAGTGTGAACAGCTCCATACATCCACTACAGCCACTAGGGCATCCGTTTTTAAATCGGGACCCGCCTCCGATTTGAAAACGGAAGTGGGAACGGGCCCTTAGTCGTAAGTCACTAGCTTACAAGTCACTAGTTATGATTAGAAATCTTAGTTGTAAGTCACTAGCTTACAAGTCACTAGTTATGATTAGAAATCTTAGTTGTAAGTCACTAGCTTACAAGTCACTAGTTATGATTAGAAATCTTAGTTGTAAGCCGATCATATTAATTTTATTTTATTTTTATTTGTACAGTGCCCTTGAAGTGGTTTTGCACAAAAATGGCACCATACAAATCGGCAAAATTTTATTATTATTATTATTGTAAAAGAAAAACTTAAAATGTTTTCTGACTTTTTGTATAGCAGTAGATCGACGCATTTTGTGCACTAGTGCATAAAATAATTTACATTTTCCATAAGTGATCTTAAGTGAGGACTAACCAGCTAGGCTAGATATGCAATTTGGGTAGTGCCATTTGTGGACATGATTTTCTGAAAAGGCGGGTTTCAAGTTTAGATCTAAGTACTATGTGGTACATAACACTTTATTGTGCAGGTAGTTTTTGAGGACCGTGTAACATAAACGTATAATGTGTCATACGGGAAATTAAATGTACAGTGCAATTGGTACACATGAAAATGAGGTGTGAAAACAATATGTAACATGAATATGTATGTATAAATAAATTGATTTATATTTGTAAGGTTGAAGGTAGTGGGGAAGGGGAAGGAGAAAAGAAAGAGGAAGGTTGGGAAGTACTTGGTCACCAAAGATGGCTAAAGCCATTTCACACAATTTTTCGATTATGAATGGTGGCATTTCACCAGAGCGATACTGAAAGTATCTTCCACTCTGTAACGTGTCGCAAATATACAGTGTATTTATTATTAAATTAAATATGTAATTGCAAAATAATTATTTTGTTTTTAACCAATTTAGGCTAGTATTATTATAAACAAACAAATCTATCAAGCTAAGCATAAAGAGTACAAGTCAAAAATTTATAAACTGTGATTACTTCTATAGGGTGATTTATAAACAAATGCCTATTATTAATTGAAATATTATTTTAAGATTTTTTTTATAAAAATTTAATTTATTTGACTTATACTCTTTGTAACTAGCATGATAGAAATATTGGTTTATAGAAAAACTGTCCTAATCACTCGGGCGATGGCTACCCAAATTTAGGTAGGTGATTTTTATGAATTATAAATTTAACGATTATATTTTTATAAACCCCAAAAATATGGGATAAGCGGTAAAATCTAGGTGGATTCAGCAGCTTTAAGCTGCAGTAAGCAGTTCGTGTGTTTCCCTATTAATATTAAATCGAAAATCAAATATCCGGAAATCTCCATCGCTCAAGCGGCTAAAGGTCAGGGTACATAATTGAAACTAATTGACACAATGTAAAAATTATAATAAAGTGGTTAAGGCGAAGCTTAATGCCAAATCACTATTTTGATTAATCTTTATAACGAATTGCTGTACATTATGATACCAATAATATGATTTAGATATAATTAAACCTAAATTTTATATATAAATAAACTGATTTAGATATAAATAAACCTTCAATAAAATTGAAGGTTTTCCTATCGCTTCGCATGAGTAGAATACAAATAAAAAATATAAATGTAAACTACTAAAAAAATAAATATAAACTACTAAAAAAAAAAATTTCTTCAATAGAAATGTATGAACGCGAAAAGGAAACATCTTTTTAAAAATACAGTATTATAGCTAAGATTATCTGTGACAGTTTCACTTGATTAACTTTTATGCTTTCTTATAAAATTATTTACAAAATAAATAAAAACCAGTTTTGTGCTTGAAATCGAACGTTTCTAGACTTCGTTTATAAAGCGATTTTAATGCCTATTACCTACAATATAAGGTGTACCAAGAATACACACATTTTTGGCTTGTAGCTTCCTCTTAAAAACAAAATAATTTTTCATTTAATTATAACATCAGGCCACAAAGAAATTGGTGTCATCAATAAAAATTTAATTAAACACTCGTAATCACAGATCTTATCCACTCGACCAAAGAGACCGTCAAGTGATAATTAAACTTTGGCATCCCTACAATAAATATACTATATATTTCCATACCATGCTTATTTATATGAAATATGATAATTGATAATATATGCATGCAAAGCACTATGTAATACAGCAGGCAAAATACAAGAACATTGGCTTTGGGTTTACCTAGTGGGGCGGTTGTTACGTTTGTCAGACTTATGAGTGTGGGAGTACCTATCGAAGTAGTCTCTGTAGATGGTGTAGCGGTTTGGCTGCCAGATAGAATTGATCAGGCCGTAGTGCGTCTGCAGGAACTTCAGCAGTTTGGGCGAAGGGCGGTCGTAGGCCATTGTGCCCGGAGTCAACTTCTCAACCTGGAGCAAGTGCAGATAATTACTCTCGGTGAATCAATAGAGGTGTGGGGTTCAATAAACTAGATCTGATACATCATCTGGATACATGATCTGAACAGATGTAGTAGAGGAGACAACGATTTCAAACTGTAAAAAGCTTTACCCTACGTGTAATTATTTAGGATAGAATACCAGTTTTCGTAATTCAATCAATAAAAATGCAAATCCAATGAAAAATGTTATGACTTTAAAAAATACAGTCATAGAGAACAATAAATAAGGTAGATTCTGAAAAACTGAATTTTTACACGGTGTTTGAAAACTCATAGCATAAACGGAAAACTGCTGAATCTATATCACATAAATAAACTAAAAAAAAAAAAAAATTTCGATCTGAACATTTTTTCATTGGTTAATTTTATTTTTATCTTTTTGGACAACGAATTTTAAAAGACACTAAACAGCGGATATTAACACACCCTAGTGATTGACCTTAAAAATTCTAACTCCGGACTCAAATTACTTGAAAACGAAAACTCAAAGCAAAAAAAGTTATTCCACACAATCGACTCTAAATGTGATGTAGATTCAACATTTTCACGCTTGTACTACGAGTTTTATTGTTAATATAGAAAAAAAAATTGATTATGAAAAATGATTTAAAAAATCCAACAGATCGTAAACACCTCTGACGTCATCCTATTCTGTCATTTAATAATAATAATAATAATATTTGGATGATTTGTATAGCGCCGTTTTTGTGCAAAATCAATACAAGAGATCCAAATTCAGTTGGTCTTTAGAGATAACCTTGGATTGCTGTGCCGTCCGAACGGTCCGTCAAATTTGTTTGCAATTTGGAACATTGTTGTGAGATGTTTCTATCTTCACAAAATATGTTATGTTGAAAAACGCATGTTAAAAATTATTACACTTTTTTTTTTCTTGGGTATTCTTTTTAAGTTAATTAAATCATAAATTGAACATACGCTAAGCATGTAGTCGAATATCCTCCGTCCCCAGCCCTTACGCTGCTGGTTGTTGAACACGTAAAAGTCCAGCACGCAAGGGATGTCCACCGCCACTTGCTCCCGCACTCCATCCGTTAGGAACAGCTTCTTCTTGCCCACCTTTATGAAGCCGGTAGCCGCACCCTGGCCGCTGGAAATCAGAACAACTCATTCAATATATGTAAAAGGAAAAATAAATTACTCCAACGGTCCCAACGAACAATGTCAGATCAACAACGAAAAATGTTTCCATAGTAATAAATTGGTTAGAAAATGATTTTTATTACACCTTAATGTGTGTTCCTCAAAACTCAATTTGGTAAACTTTTAGAATCGCTGGCCACGCTCAATACGAATAACCAGAAAAAAAAAACAAAAATGACTGAACTGTCAAATCGCATAAAATTTAAAAAATTTGATTGCCAAAAAAAGTAACTTTAATGCAGTATTTTCCATTCCCAGATGTAAATAGTTGGCCTTTATAGTAATTAATTTGAATTAATGTGTTGTTTCAAAAAAATATTCATAGTAGTAGTGCATTATGTAAAATTTCGACTTGTATTATATTTACCCCCACGCTTCCAAACCTCAATTAAATAGACTACAAACATTCCAAAATAAAGACATTCGCACAGCCCTGAGAGCCCCTAAGTGGATGAGGGTCTCCCAGCTCCGTGACTCCGAAGTCCCCCTCCGTAAAGACCACATCTTAAGTCTCGAGGAATCCTTTTATTCGGGCATTTCAACCCATACTAACCCGTCCATTAATTGTCTCGCCCAGTACAACGGAAATACCAAAACTCAATTTAAAAAACCCAAACAAATCTTACGTAAATTACCCCCCATGTTTTCATAGCAAAAAATTTTTTCACAAAAAAAAAAAACAAAAATAATTTTCCAACAACCAATTTAAACTCACGATGAAAGAGAAAGGGGCCTTATTGGCCCGGAGCTATGTATGCCAGTTATACAAAATGATGCATTATATTTGTAAAAGCCCCACAGGTGTTCAATAAATGCCAGCAATTCTAAAAGATTACCTTCTATTTATACAAAAGTGCCCGTGTGCTTTTGTGGCGATCTTATTTATACTCTCAATATTGACTTATAAAAATTCAATATCTAATTATCCTAGCCTATTGAATTCAACGAGTTTGTATTATGATTCACCTACCCACATAATAGAATATATATATTATTACACTGGTTTCTCATTTACATTGTGTAGTTGCGCGTGAGGTTTTAAAATTGAATAGCCTTAAATGTGTACCCTTCACCCCCCTTTGCCCCTTGTCCCCTTTCCTTGATCCGGGCCCAGAGACAAGGAGTATTGTTCAGTGTTATCGTTGCATCTTACCCGCGAACATTTCGTGTCATCTTGAAAACCCGCATATGTTTGAACTCGGCTGTGACTGTTTTTTTGGAGCACACATCGTCCAGTGAAACGTTTTTACCCGCCGCAGTGAATTTCACTGTGTTTTTGTTTGTGTTAAGTGAGCGAATGTTAATTGTATGCAAACTGATAAGAGAACAGAACCAGCGGCTTAAGGAGAACGAGACCAGGGTAAGTCTTTGGCCTTTCCTACTCATTTTCCTCTTGCAAACACTAAGGCAATTCAATTCGTTTTTGTTTGTCTTAGTCTATATCGCATCCGCACCGCACCGCAACCCCCCCCGCACAATTGCGAACGAAAGAGTTGCGCACAACCATCAAATTGGTCCAATTTCGAACCGAATTATATTGTATTACTTTCGTTCGCAATTGCAATCTATAATCATTATTTGTACCAAAATCATGGCATTTGCATTATAAATGGGTTAAAATTTAGTCCGTCAAATTGCTATATTAAAAACGAATTACATTTCATTCCTCGTTGCAAATTATAGGTTGACAATAATTTAATCGTGTATGTAGGTACCTGGTTTAACGCAAGGAATCGTATGTAGGTACTTGTATTCAATACTGAATTCTAATAATACGAGTACATACTTCGCTAGCGTTAAGTACGTAGGTATGTATTAACGACCGCTAATAATAGATAGTAAACAGAATAATAATTCAGTTGTTATTGAGTTTAATTTGGAAACACATATCAGAAGAATTGTTTACTTTGATCAATTACGCTAGCGTTAATTAAATTATAGCGTTATTTAAATTATAATTAATTATTTGGGTTAATTATTTATTGCTAAATACATAATGGCTACTAAAGAAAAAAAGTTGAAATTACTGACGGCTCAGAGAGATGCGTTAGATGCACGTCTTACTAAGTTATTTGAACTATCAAATAAAATTTCCGACTTGAGTATTCTAGAGGAGTTTCTTTCGTTAGTTGAAACTCTAGACTTGACTAGAAGTAAGTATGAGGACATATCTCAACAAATAAATATATTAAATTTGGAAATCGATTCAAACTTTGAACCTGATTTTGAAAGATGGTTTAAGTTCGACGATATGTACGGACATATCAAAAGAAAAATATCATTAAATCGGGAAAACACTTCACGGGTGGTTACAGAATCGAAAAAATGTAGTGTTAAACTCCCACCGATTGAATTAGCGTATTTCGATGGGGAAATAAAAAATTGGCCCATATTTTATTCAAGTTTTATTAACACCGTACACAATAATGATACACTTTCTAATTGAGAAAAGTTATATTATTTATTGGGAAAAATCAGTAACCGTGTTAAATCAACGTTCGCCGGGATCATTTTATCGCCGGAAAATTACGAAATTATTTTTAACTCGTTGATCGATAAATATAACGACAAAAGAGTAATATTTTCTGCATACATCGATCAAATTTTGGATTTTAAATCCTTTGCTGTTGCCAATATCAATAATCTGGAATCCTTCATTGATCATTTTGCGTCGGCTGTGGCAGCCGTTAAAAATGTAAATTTAAATAATTTGTGTGACTTTATTTTCTTACACATTGCATTGAAAAAACTGGATATGGACTCGGTGAAAGGATTCGAAACATACAATCGGGAAAATGAATTTCCCTCGTTTGAAGACTTGGTAAAATTTGTGCGGGAACAAGTTAAGATCTTGCAAAGAACCGGTTCTTCAAGGAAATCGGTGGAAAATAAAAGTGAAACGTTAAAACGGTCACAAAGATCGACGCAAGCCTATATGAGCGCTGGTAGTGAGGAAAATCGTCAGCCTATTAAATGTTTACTTTGCAAAAATCAATCGCACGGAAATTTGTTTAAATGTTCAGAATTTAAAAAATTGAATGTAAGGGAACGGTTCAATTTTATCAAAAGCAAGGGATTCTGTTTTAGATGCCTTAGTGATAGACATAAGGCTAGGGCTTGCAATTCAAATCAAAATTGTCATAAGTGTAATGACAAGTTTCATCATACAATGTTACATTTTGAAGAACAGGGTGCATCACACAAGGGGCAGTCAGACTCTCAAAATGCCCAAAGATTTGAAAACCAGAAAGCTGATCAATTGAATGATCCAAAACCGGGCTGCTCCGATTCTGATGTAGCTTTGTGTACTTTTTCAACTATTCGATCTCATAATCTAAAGACTCATTGTACTGTATTGCTGGCTACCGCACGAGTGGGAATAATAGACGCACAGGGAAATGAACATCTCGTTAGGTGTTTATTGGACAGCGCATCTCAGAGCAATTTTATTACTCGGGATTGTTGTAGAAAATTAGGATTTTTTGAATATCAACGCCCGTCTTGTTCCACCGTTAAGGGTATTGGAGGATCGTCTAAGCCCATTACAGGCTCCATACAGACCGAAATTTACTCTCGTTTCAATCGAGCAATAAATTATAACATTACTTCATTGATTGTGAATAAAGTTACAGAGCGCTTACCTACCGCCAAAGTTGATGTACCTTCATTGTCATATTTGAATGACTTACCGTTGGCGGATGAGTCATATGGAGAACCAGGAGAAATTGATATGTTGCTAGGAGCCCAGCTCTTCCCGCATCTCCTGTTGTCAAAAAGGGTTCAAGACCCTTTTCAGAGGCATAATCTGCATGCTTTAGAAACAGTTCTAGGATACGTTATTTTGGGATCAGCACCAACTCGGGTTGAGGATAATGTTAGCGTATCTTGTTGTGCCATGCTAGAAGAACCAGATGATATTTGTCTCAAAAGATTTTGGGAATTAGAAGAGGTAAACGTACCGTCTATTAAAAGTCCTGAAGATCGTGAATGTGAGGAAATATATCAAAGAACAACCACAAGAGATCCTGAAAATGGAAGATATATAGTAACTTTGCCATTTAAAGGGGATGTTTCAACCCTTGGGGATTCATTTGCAATGGCAAAGAAACGTTTTTTATGCCTTGAACGTAAATTGGAAGCCTCTCCAAAATTAAGAGAAGCTTATAATAATATTATCAATGAATATTTAGAGAAGGATTATTTGACTCTCAGCACTTCAAATGAAGGAAATGAGCTGCCTTCATACATAATTCCGCACCATGGAGTTGTACGAGAGGATAAAATCACGACCAGTTTGAGAATAGTCCTGGACGCTAGCGCAAAAACAAGCACTTCCGTGTCATTGAATAATATTTTATATAGTGGGGAAAATTTACAGGGAAATTTATTTAATATAATTATGAATTTTCGTGTATTCCCAATAGCTCTTTCAGCTGATATACGCAAAATGTTTTTGTGTATAGGAGTGAAAGATAGTGATCGAAGATATCAACGAATCTTGTATCGCTTCTCGCCCAGCGAAGATATTAAAACTTATGAGTTTAACCGCGTTTGTTTTGGTCTTACATCCAGCCCATTTCAAGCTTTACGCACTATCAGGCAATTGGCCTCCGATGAAGGAGAAGCTTTTCCTGAGGCTAAGAAAATTATTGAAGAATTTTTATATATGGATGATTTTGTATATAGTATGGAAACTGAAGAGGGTGCAAAGGAAACGTCCTCTCAGTTAATCGCATTATTGAAGACTGGCCAATTTGACCTTGTCAAGTGGACCAGCAATTCGCAAGATGTTCTGGAATCTATTCCAGATTCGCATCGCTTATCAGCGATAAAGGAATTTGATGAAGTAAGCATGCATAAAATATTGGGCTTATACTGGTCACCAAATTCCGATTTATTCTCGTTCGTCACTTCTACACCTAAAACAGGTTGTACAAAACGAAATATATTGTCTTGTGTCGCAAAAATATGGGATATTATGGGCTTCAACGCGCCTGTCGTTTTATATGCCAAGCTTTTAATTAAACAATTGTGGCTACACAAATGCGATTGGGATGATGAGCCTCCCGACGATATTGTAAGGATATGGACGCAATTCTGTGAGGAACTTTCCTCACTAAATAGAATACAAATTCCGCGCCATACTGGCATCACGTCCAGTAGCATCGTAACCATTGTTGGTTTCGCAGATGCCAGCGAAAAGGCATATGGAGGTATAGTGTATTTCCATGTCCAAAATCATGAAGCAATTTCAGTACATGTTGCTTGTGCAAAATCAAAGGTTTCTCCTGTGAAAATTGTTTCTCTCGTACGATTAGAGCTTTGCGCTGCATTAATACTTGCAAAATTAATGCATAACGTAGTAGAAACCTTAGAAAAACGCTTGAAAATTGAAAATATATACGCATTTACTGATTCCACTGTAGCACTTTGTTGGATTCAGTCTTCTCCGCACCGTTGGGGGACATTCGTGGCTAATAGAGTTGCTAAAATTCAATCTGAATTATCGGCTACCTGTTTTAATCATATCGCAGGCATAGATAATCCCGCTGATTGTCTGTCACGAGGGCTTACCCCCAATCAAATTTTAGATCACCCGCTATGGTTTCATGGCCCACCGTGGATGAAATTTAGGCCTGATCGGTGGCCCATTACCACATTTGATGTTACGATGGTGATAGAACCACCCGAACAGAAGTCTATTTCGTTAGTAATGACTTCTGGTTTAGAAGAATATGATATTCTAACCCTGTCAAAGCGCTTTTCCTCGTGGAATAAATTATTACGATGTTTGGTTTACGTATTTCGTTTTCTTAAGGTGTTGCCATATCGAAAATATATAAGTGGGTCAGATTTAGAGTTCGTTGAGCTTAAAATATTGCGCGAAATACAACGAGCGTACTTTCCCGGGGAATTGATAAATCTACAACAAGGAAAAACGTGTAAACCCGTATTTCAACGTTTGAGACCGTTCTTGAATGACGGAATCATAAGGTTGGGAGGTCGTTTAGTTAATTCGGATTTAAATTATGATCAAAAGCACCCCATAGTTCTCCCGCGAAAGGATCACGTTTTAAATTTGTTGGTTGATCATTATCATAAAATTCATTGTCACTCGGGTCCCGCATTATTAATGTCTATTTTGAGGCAAAAATATTGGATACTGTCAGCCCGTAGTTTAATTCGAAATCGAGTACATAAATGCAATTCGTGTTTTCGGCTACGCCCTAAAACAATTGCACCTTTAATGGCGGATCATAGAGATTGTCGTGTCATTCAGTCTATTAAACCATTTACGCATGTGGGTATAGACTTTGCCGGGCCTTTAAGGGTAACCGTATCACGTGGACGTGGAATTCGTTCTCAAAAGGCGTATATTTGCTTATTTGTGTGTTTGACAACAAGAGCTATACATTGAATTGGCGTCAAGTTTGAGCACCGAATGTTTTCTGAACGCATTCAAACGATTTCTTTCTAGGCGTGGTCCTGTGTCAAATTTATACTCAGACAACGGAACTAACTTTGTAGGAGCCAAGAGAAAATTGAATGAATTGCACGCATTTTCGTCATCTTCACATTTTGGTGAAGAATTCGCAAGTATTTTGGCCAATAATAGAATAAGCTGGCATTTGAATGCGCCAATAGCACCCCACTTTGGAGGAAATTGGGAATCCAATATTAAAAGTATGAAGACTCATCTTTTCCGGGTAATAGGAGATCAGATTCTATCGTTTGAAGAGGCAACTACAGTACTTGCACAAGTAGAAACCATTCTGAATACGAGGCCATTGTGTAGAACGCTCTCTTCAGACCCCTCCGAGCCCCTTGCGTTAACGCCAGCTCACTTCTTGACGACAACTCCCTTAAAACACCTGCCCGCCATGGAAATCGAGAAGGATAATTTGAACCTTCTATCGCGTCATGATTTACTCGATAAATTAATTCAATCATTCTGGAAGCGATGGAGATTAGATTACTTGCATACTTTGCAAGTACGTCCAAAATGGAATACTCCTACTAATCCAGTAAAGGTTGGCTTAGTAGTAATAGTGGGAACTGAAAACGCCCCACCATTACATTGGCCGTTAGCTGTAATTGATGAAGTTTTCCCCGCAAAAGATGGAGTAATTCGTGTTGCTCGTGTCAGAACAGTGCTGGGATCTTATATTCGCCCAGTAATACGGCTATACCCTTTGCCAACTCAATAATAGTAGTTTAGTAGCATTAGGTTTAGTCAATGTAGGTTAGGAAATTTAGGATAACTGTAGGTTATGTTAATTTGTTTATATGATAAATGCCATGACAATGCGGTTTTAAAAGGGGTGTTTTCGCACCCTTTCAAGGCGGGGGGGATAGTTGCGCGTGAGGTTTTAAAATTGAATAGCCTTAAATGTGTACCCTTCACCCCCCTTTGCCCCTTGTCCCCTTTCCTTGATCCGGGCCCAGAGACAAGGAGTATTGTTCAGTGTTATCGTTGCATCTTACCCGCGAACATTTCGTGTCATCTTGAAAACCCGCATATGTTTGAACTCGGCTGTGACTGTTTTTTTGGAGCACACATCGTCCAGTGAAACGTTTTTACCCGCCGCAGTGAATTTCACTGTGTTTTTGTTTGTGTTAAGTGAGCGAATGTTAATTGTATGCAAACTGATAAGAGAACAGAACCAGCGGCTTAAGGAGAACGAGACCAGGGTAAGTCTTTGGCCTTTCCTACTCATTTTCCTCTTGCAAACACTAAGGCAATTCAATTCGTTTTTGTTTGTCTTAGTCTATATCGCATCCGCACCGCACCGCAACCCCCCCCGCACAATTGCGAACGAAAGAGTTGCGCACAACCATTGTGGTATGTGATATTATGCATGGCTGCACACAAAAACAGCTTACAACCATAACATAATAAATTATCTAGTTATAAAATTACTTTAACCGTGTTTAGTGACCAGATCTAAATACTCAGATTCTTCACAACGTTCCTTTTCTACAACTCCTTCCTCTTCCCACTCTCTTCAGCCTCGCAACATACCCTGATTGGGGATGACATAGTCCACTTACTCTGGGCAGTTGGGACTTTTGTGTGGTATTCTTTTTTTAAAAACAGAGGTTTAGCAGCAGTTGAATCAGCTTGGTTCTGGACCCAGAGGTTGTGGGTTGCAACTTCAAAAATGTAAAATATCTGACAAAATTTGGAATACTGGTCCCAAGCGTTGGGTTACCAGGGTTAAGTAGACCAAATAAGTCATTTATGCAATTGACATCTGCTAATTGATCATTTACTGAGACAATTGAAGCGATCGATAATCGAGACTTTCCAGTGACATGGAGAATGATGTGGATTTTTTTTTTTTTGGACACCGCAGTTTCGTAGATCGCCATCATCTTACCCATCTAAAGTTACATAAAGAAAAATCCAAAGATTATTGATATATTCACACATTTTTGGTTATGTTTCTGCAGATGTTCACAAAGCAACTGGTGCGAAAGAATCGACTGGTCAATTGAAGTTCCGTCAATCATACTTCAATGCACATTGTCAATGACGTATGCATAGAGAAACCCATTCATAGCATTAACGATATTTTCACAAATCAAAGTGATAAATGGCTTATACATGGCTTGCACCACCATTCAAATCTGTTGATGACAGTAAATTCCTGGAAGGTAACAGCTATTTTCAAAGACAGCTTGTAGAGCAAGTGAGGGATGGAGTCACTGTAGACATAATTCAGCTACTCTTAGCTGTAAAGCTCTGTTGTTCACAAAGAATTAGCTGAGGCAGCTCTGATGACTGTGTGGGCCCCTGTGAATAGTGTAGACGCAGAAAGATTTTTTAGTCGCTATAATCTTGTATTGACAGATCGTAGAACAAACATGACACACTCTACTGTAGAAACATGTGCCATGTTGAGTTTCAATCAATAATACAGGGTTTTCCAATAAGAGGTGTTATTTTGAATAGCCCGCTATTTCAGTAGATGTTACTTTTGAAGCTGTCATTTTTTGACATTTGACAAGTAGAAACTACGCCATTAATAAAAATGGAATGATACATGCTTCAACAACGCATTTAAATTATTAAAATTCACTTGAGTGAATCAAATGAAAATCATCTTGAGTGATGAGGCCCATTTCCACCTCGGTGGCTTCGTCAATAAGAAAAATTGTCGTATCTGGGGCTCGGAAAACCCAAGAATTATTGTTGAAAAGGCTCTTTATCCTCAACGTGTGACTGTTTGGTGCGGTTTATGGTCTGGCGGAATCATTGGACCTTACTTTTTCGAAAATGAGGCTGGATCAACAGTTACGGTGAATGGATTGCGCTATCGAGAGATGATTAATGATTTTTTATGGCCGGAATTGGATGGTATTGATCTGGACAATGTTTACTTTCAACAAGACGGCGCTACGTGCCACACAAGCAACGAAACCATTGATCTTTTACGATTGAATATCAAAATAACACCTCTTATTGGAAAACTCTGTACAATAAACATATTTCAAGTGATTTTGCTAATTTAATTGTTTGTCCCCTCTTGCCGATTCCCATTCCTTGACGTTATCCTACTTAGCTATAAACGCTATGAAAATGCAAAATTAAAGCTATAAAGCTATTTTTTCAATAATTAATGCTACATTTCTTAAAAATTAAATCTACGAATGTGTGTCTCTATGTATGCACATTGACAATTGACAATGATTATCTCCGGAACCCAATACCACGCAGGCATCTGGGTGGTTAACCGATTAATGGCATTTCAATCCTCTTCCATCATTGCACAAGCAACATTTTCACTTAAAATTTTGGCAGTAGGAGAAATTCGAAGGAGTTATTCATAATATAGGATTTAAAAAAAAAATAGTACTTATTGTAGTCTGGATCTAGAGCCATGTAGATTGTATGGTTCGTATTGATGAGATTCTTGAATGTGGTGATGGGCTTCTTCAGCAACTGTTCTATTGCTGAAAGTTCCCCGAGGGAATCTACCAGCTTCTCTAACTGCAAGTAGTATCTCCTAGAATGAATGCAATAAAGTTAGGCATACAGAAATATTATTAAACAATATAATTTCAGATGTGACATTCTAAAATTTGAAAAAAAACATAATTCTCACTTAAATATCACTTTATTTTTATATACACAATCTACATGTTTCGCAAAATTAATTATATTATATTTTTTTAGCAGAAAACCGAACAAGAGTCGCAACTGCTCCCAACCGTCTGGAGCCAGTGTGACTATGGCATCCCCAATTAAGGTGTGTTATGATTCTGAAGGTAGTATTCTAAAGGCAGGGGAAGGAGATGGGAAAGAGGAAGGTGGGAAAGTACTATTTAGATCTGGTCACCAAACACGGCCAAAGTCATTCAAGCAATGTTTCAATTCATACTATTAGTATCTTCCACTCTGGAAGGTGCCGCAAAATAAACTACATATTATTTTTAATGAATAATTTGTGAAATAACAGCTGGGATTTGAACCAGCGACCTCCAGCTTGCTAGTCAAGAGCCTTACCCCTCAACCACTGAGGCCGTCATGTCGCCGTTCTTAAAATAGCTGGTGGAGTAATGGTCTGCATAGTTGCCTTCCAATCATTCATTGATTGGGGTTAGATTCTCATCCGTGACATTTTTACTTTGAGTATGTAAAGAGTATGAGCATAAATTGTCAAAATTGAAACTGATGAAGTGTTGAGGAAAATATAAAAAGAATCATAAAAATAAGCAATAAAGTACCTATATGAAATATATTTTAGCGTACAATTATTTTAATTCTATATTTGAAACGTGCATACTATATGGCAACTTTTTTAGGCATTTTAAGTGGAACTATGCACATAAGTTGCATCCTGTGATTTTTCATGGGTGGGTAGTTATATAGCAAAAATTTTATAATAATCACAAGCCACAATATATCTGGGTTATATAGTTTTACGAAGATTCTATTTTTATGTTATGTATAACTTTTATAATATGGTTAAATTTTATTTTCGGTTATTCTTTGAAGAAAAGTGTGGACACAAGAATGTGATTATATTTTATTAATTAATTTAAAACACAGTCCATGTGTTGTAAAGTTTCTGCTGTTTGATGTGTAAAATAAATAAATTTTAATTTGTGCATCCCAAAAAAATATTTTTGCTATAAAGCAGAAATCTGTATCTAAAGCAGCAAAAACTCTTGAACTGTAAGCTTTGTCACCATGAAAGTTGCACAGTTTCTTTATAGAAAATACATATTTTCCAGATAGATTTTTATCAAAAAATACAAAATGCAATATTGTTTATTCAATATTTTCACTTGTTTTAATAAGAAAAAGGAGAATTGAAACTCGAGTGAAGCCGGGTAGGATAATAAAGTCCACAGAATGAGTGGAAAACTAATTTGAAATGGTAAAATCTGTGACTAGTCGCATTATGAACACAGTTAGTTGAAACAAAGTGATAGAAAACGAAGAAAAACAAATGAAATAGTTTTTGTTATTCCTACGATTCGCACTGCCACACAAACATTGAACGATCCCTTTATGTACGGGACCGTGACTATAAATAATTTCCTATTTTGGAAATTAAATTCAACCTTCGTGCGATACACTGAATAAACCCGACCATAAAATGACAATCCTGTAGGAAAATATATTCAACAAGTTTCTTGTTAGAACTATTCGTCCGACAGGTAAATCTATTGTATTTATTGTTATAAAAATCTAGGAACGGTAAAGTGCGATACCGTTTTGTAACTCGCGAAAAAATATTTATTAAAACATCTGTAACCTCCTGTCGTCGCTGTTGATTTTATAATAAGACACTACGTCGGCTTCGCTGATGATTAAAAAATTTGCCGACTGAAGCTCCTTGACTTCATATTGAAATTCCATAATTTCCTAGGTATCTTGATGATTTTTCCAAAATAAATACAAATGACAACTCTTTCGCTGCTTTTGACACAACGACTACGAAATCAAGGAAGCAACTGAAGCATAAATAAACCACTCACTGAACTGAAGTATGTCAAACATGACTCACTTCACGCATGAGCAACCTTGACAGATAACTATACAAACCTTGTAAGGAACATTATCCTCTATTACCTTTTAAATTAAGATCCATATTTGATGGACAGACAAGTAGATTTCTTTATTCACTATTTATCGGCGGATAAGTAGCTATAGTCTAGCGTTATTGTTATATGTTAGCGCGATGGAAGACTGCAGCAGGTTACCGGCTGTACCGGCAGGTGCTAATTTGTATGGCAAATGGTGGCATTTGCACGTCCACTTTGGAGCGACAATGGGTGGTTTATTTATGGATCGACGGTACCCCCGCAAAAAGTAAAGTAAGAAAGTAAGGTGAGGTACAGCGCAGTAAATTGTGAGACTTTTCTGCGCGGCGGCATGGAATGGCGCGTGGATTCTTTGTTTGTTTTAATGTAAAACCGCACAAGAGTCCCAGCTGCTCCCAACCACCTGGAGCCAGTGAGACTATGGCATCCCCAATTGGGGTATGTTGTGAGGCTGAAGGTAGAAGGGAGGGGAAGGAGATGGGAAGGGAAAGGTGGGGAAGTCCCTAGCTATTCAGATCGTATTACCAAACACGGCCAAAACCATTTGAAACAACGTTTCAATACAGAATGGTGGTCTTAGACCAGGGCGACATTGAGAGTATCTTCCACTCTGGAACGTGCCGCAAATATACCGTATATTATTTTAAATTACTAATTTCTGAAAAAACACAAATTAATAAAATAATAATTTTCTTGCGCACGCCGAGATTTGAAACCGCGACCTCCAGCTTGCTAGACGAGAGCCTTACTCCCTAACCACGGAGGCCGTCCAGGTACCATCCTCCGAAGTATACGTGTGGGTTAGTGTTGAGTACCTCACATAAGATGCACTATTAAATTATTTTTCTTTGTATAAACATTTTTGTATTACAGCCGTGAGGTGGTTGGTGTATTGGCACTAATAAAGTAAGTAAGTATGACAGAATTACAGAGTCCATCATCAGGACAGACATATAAAGTGTGTGCTATGTAGATGTGATGCCGTGTCGCCAACTCCAATCCTCTAAGAGCAGGTAATAACGTCATATTTAAGATGGTTTTTTGAGTTTAGTTTTGGTGTAGCCGTCAATTATATGTATTCTGATATTCTTTTGGAGATCGTTCGTTCTGTCAATCATTCGTATTCTGTTCAAAGACAAACAATCAATTTTTATCAATGCGGAGATAATTTAGATATTTTTCTTCTTCTGAAGCTTAAATTTGTAGAAATATTTTAAAAACAACATTCAATATTCCGAAGTATGTGTTCGAATGTCGGCGCAAACGCTCAACCTAGGCGTACGTTAGCCAGACAATATTGCGGAAATACAGTGTTTTACATTGTTAAAATCATAAACTTAAAAGATCCCGAACAAAGCTATTGGATAATAATTTGAAGCCGCGGGGAGAGGGGGACGATGCATGAAAAATTCCTTTACTTAATTATTTCTTTTTAATAAGGTTTCCCGTTCCTTGTCTCATCAAATACCCCAAAAAGGTAAATAGATTAAATAAGAACACGCATAATAAGTACATTTTATTTTAAAAACACTTTGCGCCCACAAGCGCCCTTGAGGAGATTTTTCACGAAAACGGCGCTACAATAATGAAAAATAAATATTTCAGATTCCAGAAATGGATAATAATTAGGAGCAAATTCGTTAAGAAAACGGATATTTGATTATTTTCTTCACGCCTTGTTTGACATTATAATATTTATAGTTTTTTACTAAACTCAAACTCAGAATCTATTTTGGATCATATTTTGATTTAAACAAGAGAAGGAAAAAACACTAACCTTATCTACTTAACGTACTATCACGTCAATAACATTGGCCGCTAAGTGAAAGATCGATTTAAATTTTAACGAAATGACTATTAAAATGCTTTCACCCTAGATTTGGCTTTAATGCCATTCATTCAAGATCGCACCAGTGTACTGTTTGTTCATTGTCGAAATAACCGTCCGTCACCAGTCTACCAGCGCGCTTCAGGTTTAGACAATTATTTCTAGCTGTGTAAAATAAAAGAGCAGCAATTTAGCTCGTATTATTATATATCGTAAGATCCACATTTGAATACAGTTCACATGTTTCAATGAGAAAAAAGCGCGAAATATGAATATTAATTTTTGCTTTCTTCGTTTTGATTGTATTTTTTGAGTCAGAGTCATATGTAAACCACTCACGTCAGCGATTTCAGAGTCTGTTCGCCTATTGTGTTTATGTTGAACATATAATAATAAAGTTTTTCTTCAATAGGGTATTCTCAGTATTTGCACACATTAATAACTGATATTGTAAAAAATGTGCGGAATATTATTTTTTTCCTGATTTTGATTAGTAGGAATTAAAAAGTTCAGTTTGTACAGTTTTTTTATACTTTTTATTTAATTAATATTCAAATAATTTTATCACAGAAAATTTTTGTACTATAATCACAACAAAAAGACATAACACTCTTATTACAACCCCAAAAGCTGTTATTTGGCAGAAGGAATGTGAAAGTTAGGAAAAGGGGACAAAAATGGGAATACCTTCTTATTCAGATCTAGTCACTCAATATGGCTATAGCCATTTACAATGTCAGTTACAAAAAACTACAGATTAGTGTGTTATTAGCCAATAATCATTCTTTTTTTAAATACAGGTATTTGGATTTCACCAATCAACTTTTGGTGGCAATCATATACACATTTCTCTGAAATCGGATGACATTACAGCAGTCAACATATAAAATAAATGTCAGTCCTACCCGAGCGACATTTGGCGATTTTGATAGAGTTGTCGATTCTAGTTTCTGGGCAGGAAGGTTCAATGGCTCGGTCAAACAATTTTTTTTCTTCTTCTTTTTTTATGTTTAAAAAGATATTTTAAAACAGATGCATTAAAGTAAAAAAAAACATGTTCATTGTTTAAATAACATTGGTAACAATCTTGACTATAAGGCAAACAATCTGTATGAATCAGCATTGGTATCATGAAATTAGCAAAAATCTGTTTGGCTGAGTTCCTCGCAACTTCCATCATGAACTAAGGAGTTTTGAAATATTCAAACCACTGGGATGCCGAGCTGCCACCAAATACAGACCCCCTCGTGTGCCGGCCTTAATGGCGTTTTGCACGTTGTGCACCAGCTGACAGAAATTTCGTATTTACTCACTGCTGTTTAGCAAAATGATATTTTTGTAAGTTATACTGTCTTACCAGATAATGCGTTTGTATTTATCAAAATTCTGTGTTTATTTCATAAGCAGTTTCCATAGAGAAACGATTTTTTTTTCTCCCTCATTTTATATAAAAAAAAGTTAAATTTAGAATCCAAAGACAATTTTTAAATATTTTCATAAAGCTAAATAAGTGTCCTTCACAATGATTTTCAATAAATATAGTAATATGACATAAACAAACACAAGAAGTCCGTTGCAAGGTCGATCACATTTTCACAGATTTTTTGCATTTATCTGTAAGTGACAAGCCAGATAAATATCAAAATATATTATTTCCTTGCCAAGTGAACAAAATATATTTTAGTATGCTAGGAGCATTTTTGAAAGTACAAAATACCACAAAATCGAGTCATGCGCAATTCTGTTGGGGATAGGCCGGACTTCAAAAAACTTCTATAAAAAAATGAGACAAACTTCATGTTGTTTTTTTCACATATTTTTCAATTCAATCTCTGGCACAATCGAGTACTAAAACTAATTTAATATAAGGCACAATTTAATTAATTGAATAAATACCACTAATTTCTTTGAGAGAAATCTTAACGAATTAATAAATTGTTTTCAGATTATTTGATAAATTTCTTGAGATCTAGTCACAAAAACAACTTTTATAGATATATAACTAATGTAATAGATTACATATTGACTGTAGAATTGTATAAAAATAGTTAAAATTATACATACCTTTGGAAATATTTATATACATTGATAAAAACATTTAGAAAATTCAAGTTTAAACATTAATTCATAATATTATGTATGTAATAACACTATTCTAATAAATGCAAAATACTGAAAAGGTATTTTAAAATATATTTACGAAAACAAATTAATATTATATGAACATTTTAAAGTAGATTTATTTTTATATGTCTAATAATCTCACTTTGTGGATCAATATGAGATAGAGAATATTTTTCTTCCTTGAAAATATAATATATAAATAAAAATAAAAATAAATATCAGGGAGAGAGTAGAAATGATACGCAAAGGATTCAAATAGGAACTGTACTGCATTTATTTTATATTGACCACAAATAATAATCTAACGCAGATTTATCTGGTAATTATATTATGAGTACATATTCACAATTATTTCATTGACAGTTTAGTCAAGACATTTTCATAATCAAAACATTAATGATTGATGTATTCAGGCGAAAAGTTCAACTAACATCGGCCAATAATAAGATTTATTACTGTTGGACAGGACACATGGCAAAAATGGAAGATAGCGACCGATCTAAGAAGTTTGCCTATAATAAATCTGCACGATGAACGAGTGTCCAAGAAGGCTAATAATAATAAAAATAATGTAACATCTGTACAGTGCAGTTTTGTGTTATTTCACTTCACTTATAAAATAATGATTTAGTAACCCCATTCAGTGGTCTTGTTTTTAAAATTACTTCTGCAGTGCTCTTTAATAATGTTGACAAAATAACATGAAAATAACTACACAGTACTCTCTCACTAATCCCCCAACCCAAAAACTGGGCAAGAGTCCAATTACAAGTTGGCTGGTTATAGTGCACACAAAATATGTATGCTAAAAATTAAAACAGGTAATTTCATTGCGTAAAATGTTAAAATTTTATTTTAAAACTTATTTTCAAACCAAAAACGTAGCATAACGAAACACAGAGGCATAAATATATACACCATTTACTAGCAGGAATAAAAAAAATGTTCCAAAACAAAAATAATTAACTGGTAATATGGTCAGCTCTAGCAAGTTAGACGGCGGTATAGTAATCGAGTGTGTAAAAGTACGATAATCCAACCCGTCAGTGTACAAAGCTTGGCGTTTGAGTCTAAGCACGTAGAGGACTACTTAATTTGACATACGAATACCGGCGAATTATAGAGCTTGATTTAGTACTGTTAACTGATTATCAGATAATCGAGCGGCGAATTACTAAGAGAGTACTGTACAAACAAAGCAATAAGAAGAGAACAATAATATTAAAGCACAGGACAAAATAAAAATATTAAAATACATAAAACAGGAGAGAGTTTATGTTTAGCAAAAGAACATTTTAGACATTATACATAAAAAGTACAAGGAGGAAATTGAAACTAAACAATTATTATTGGAGGCTTGAGAACATTATTAACTTAAACTTAGGTGGCTGAACAGCGTGAAGGCCTATTGGGCATAAGGTGCTGGATAGAGACAACAGGAGACTGGCTGGAGGGGATGCATTTCCTGTAGACGTCCAGGACTCAAGGGTTGTAGCGCCAAGGATTATGTTAAGTTGCAGCAAGTTTTTGTTCTTCAAAAAACTGTGAAACAAAAAAGACTCAGTAAATTTTTTTTTAATGTTACTATTGTATTCAGCTAAAACTTTATGATTGTTCATTATAAAAATTAAAGAACTTCATTTGGTGAAATGTCACTTTATTTTGGGCATTTTTCAAACATAATTACAGTCTTTATTGTCTTTTATATGCACATTAGCAAATATTGTAGACATTTTACGATGAACGTTAATATATTGTCTTTTTATTATCGTATATATATTTAACTCTGACATTCGATATTTGATAAAAAGATAGAAGGACGGACATGTGCTTCCCTTTTGGATACTAATTTAATTTTAGAAAACATCCATATATGTGGGGAGTGAATGACAAATTAAAAATGACATTATTGCACATCAGATGATACAGTAAGCAGCAAATGGGTTAAATGATTATTGGACAGCACAGTGCATATAGATAGGGCTTTAAGTATTATTACCTGCAGCATAAGTAATAAGAAAATTCTTATTTTGCTGGCTTCCTCAAGCTGCATTTTGTTTCGTCTTATAGCATTTCTTCCAGTCAAGAATCGCCATCAAGGTTGTAGTTCCAGGAAACTGGTACCACCCGGCGGCAAACTTCATTCCAGATCTTCTCCCAATGGCTGCTCAGGTTTTGTCAGGTCCAAACAGAGATATATCCCAGCTTTTGAGATATGTCCCTGTGTGGTATCTATGGTATGTAAGCTAACTTAGATTTGATATGTTTAAGATTTTATTTGTCAGACTTTGGATTTCATTCCTCCTTGAGCCAATACAATCTCAATGCAGGCCAGCGATAAGTGCAATTGCAGGTTTAATGTTAGAGGATGCGAAAAACGTAGTATCCGAAATGGTACATATGTATTTAATTCCTGTCCATAGTGCAGACACCAAACTGCTAACTGAATGTGACATTCAACCATGCTTTTAATTCTTTCAGCATAATTGTTGAGTATTCATGTAATAATTGCCTTCGGTACATTAGAAGGCAGTCCCAACATCTAAGCTTGCAACTTTTTAATAAGACATTTGGATTGAATACATATTCTTCTCGTCCGTTTTTCAACGTTAAATCAACATTTGATGTTTGAAGATTTCAGATCATTTTTACGATGGTTCACAGTAGAGTATTTCACAAGCAAATGAAAATACAATATGAACATAATATTATACATATCTTAAGTTTTTTTAAATTCGTCTTACCTTTTTGAATGAGTTTTTGGATAACTGACTCATAAAATTTGTTATCCTTCGTAAAATATTAGCGTAGGGATATTTGTGTACCGTGTATATGTCGCGGTGTACGACAGCAGTCTTTCTTTACCAACCCTATCTCTTTGTTGGGTTCAGCAAGTGTCACAGTAATTTATAAATATGGACATATTTGTGACATCTGACATGAAAATTTACATGTCAATAGCTCTATGATATTTCATCCTATGTCCTTAAGCGTACTTTACTTTCAGTAGATGGAGATAGAATTGGAATTTTCCATATAAAATTAATTGCATATTATGAGTCCAAATTATTCCTGAACAACTCAGTACTCGGGTTGGTGAATATATTCATCCTTTGCCATAGAGATTTCAGAAGATCAGTTTAATTGCATCCAATCATTCGATTTTCTAACACTGCTGTTTGAAAAGTCAGAAATTTTCATGGTTCCCTTAACCATACTGAATTAGACAAGAAACAATAATTGATATGTAGTGATAATTCGTTCCTGTCATCATAATACATATAATATATTGTCCATTCCTAGCCAACTGATGTCATTGGATATCAGCTCATATCTCTATCGATAGACGAATGAAATAATTGTATCTTGAATTGTAACAGTGACTTATCAAGCTACTTCTTGTTCGTATTGAGGTAAAACAGCTCTTGGCTTCTTATTCTAGCCAATCAAATTGCTCCACAAAGGCATGAAGTCGAGCTGCAACTACCTTGAGAATATATTCGTCAGATATCATTGTATCAAAAAAATTCCTCAAGGCTTCAAAAACTTTTTGACCGGTTCAATTTTAGTTCTGCTGAGATGTTTCAGGCTGCAGTCTGCAGGGTGAAGATTACCCCGATGATAGTAAAAGAAGAAAATCCTATTGCAATCTTGTTCCAAAGATGAACGGGTATTTTCCTGTCAAATATATATCTATCCTTAACCCCATGGTATCACGAGTTTGGACGCCTCTCCACCGACGAATAATCTTCAACCACGAGATTCTCACTCTTCCTCCAGCTATGAGTTTTAACTGCAGTTGTTTGGATTGTCATCATCATGATCGTCCTCACTTCTTGAGAAAGATGCTCATCATCAACATCTAAACGGATTCTACGAGTAAGTAAATTTATCACCGCACGGGATCCATCATAGTATATAAATACCATCGTGAGAGAATGAAATTGTATTATTAAAGAAGTTTGAATATCTATTATTTCAGAATATGCATTTCCTTTGAAAATTGTTTGAATCATCTTCACTGATCCACTGATTTGGTGAAGCAGATGAATTTTGTTTTCGTTGTTATCTCCAGGGTTTCTTCAGGAAAACGCACCATCTTTGTGACGCGCATCCAATCCTCATTGTACAAGAATAATCAGTTTCTGGGGGTTTAGCCGAAGGTGCCACAGCAACATGGTAGAATCCATTTCTTCCAAAAGTTGTTCCAACAGCTTGCTCGAGATTCTCCAACCATTTCCAAAGAGTTCCAAAGTAGTTTGAATAGTCATTTATTCATATAATTAGGTAGTTATAACAGATAATAAAAGTATATGCTTAATTATTAATTTTTGAACATTAAGTCCATCGCCTAATCTAACTTAACCTAATCTTATCGCCTAATCTAATTTAATCTTATCGCCTAATCTAATTTAACCTAATCTTATCGCCTAATTAATGCCCGTCTCAACTTGAGACTTCTTTATTCATGTCAATTGGTTTGGGCTTTCACACTTTATATTATATATTGAATCTCTTATAATCTATCTATATTACATACAAACAATGTTGATTATTTTGGTTTAATTTTCCTTACATTATGGTTTGTACTACCCAGAATACTTTTATTTACTGCAGTGTCTGAAAAGTCATCCAACACTGCAGTTTAAAGTCTAAACCAAGATTGTATACTGGTAGGAAATTCTAAGTTCCTTTATAACTTCTATCACACTTTTAACAATGCAGGAGTATTTTTTTACTTTCCTTAACAATTTTAATATTATTTAAAGCGTTTCTTATTTGTACAAATTTTTAACAATATTTTGGCATGTAAGGAAACTAAAAAGTAGAATAGTAAAGTAGTAAAAAACTAGAATAGTAATAATGTAGAATGAATATAAATGAACGATGAGGAATACTGCAGTTAAGATGAAGAATTCACAGGGGTTGGTTGGTTTGTTTATTTGGGTTTGTTGTGCCCTTGCCGGTTCTTGTAATCATAGCCATGTATCGTTGACCATATGTCTTCTTTCAGGAGAGGTATGAGTTTTTTGTTGTTCAGCCGTGGACGGAGTTTGCGCTGCGAATCTAAGCTACTTCTGGTCATTCTTTCTTTCCGCACTGGCTCTCTCTTCTCAATATTTTCTTTCCTCTTCTTTATCTGAAAGAAAGAAATACACCAGACTATTAATTAAACAAAATTCTTAATTCTCTACAATGCGTTAGTTTACCAAAATACAACATGCTTTCATGCTACTTATCTACTATCACTTTAATTATTATTATTCTATTCAAAGTAGCAATTTGCCCAGATACATGCTTTTGATTATTGCAACATGCTGAGTTAAGCCGCGTCTCCAGCCACAATATTACCACAAACATTGAACCAAATGTTTGTGTAAACATGAAACATTGAGGCGGGGCCACAATGATTTTGTTTTCTGTTGCCGATGGAAAACATTTAGTCGCTGGAGATTCGACTTTACGTACACATTGGTAAACAGAGTAAGTAATAATAAATTATAAAATACACATGCATATTATATTAAATCACTTTCATCATAAAAAAACTTTAATTAACCTCTTGTGCTCTGCCATTGCTGATAAGAACAATAAAACAAATCATTTCAATGAATATAAGTAGCTATTCTGGGGAAACGAAAGTACTTATGGTAGATAATTTTTATATATTTATAAACACATTATCTGGGAAGACAGTACAATTTACAAAAACATCATATTGCAAAACACAATATATTACGAAAATAGAATCAGTTGGCATTCGGTGAAAATTCGGCACACGAAGAGTTAATGAAGAAACATGTAGAAAAGTTTAAAAGGAATGAAAGCATGCAAAGGTTAGTTATAGATAATTTTATAGGAAGGAGTGAAGAGACTTTATGAGACCCCATGTTGCAGGAGGGAAACACAAAAGCCAAGCAAATCATTCCACAGTCGAGCTGTTGGGTTTAAGAATGAGTTAAAAATAACAAAAAACTTGTGCATAAATTTTGGGTACTCATTTGACGTGTCCATCAGTGCTGAAGACATCAAATTTTTATATGTGACGAAACTTCAAATGAACAATTTTAACCCTACCTACCCCCGGTTTCAGACACCAGCAATAATATTTTTGTGAATAACTAAGTGTGCATGCATCTTTACATTTAGTGGGTTCATATACCTTCTCCCCACATGTGCCGAGCCTGGACTCATCAAGAACATACATGCACACATTTGCGTTTGGTGAGTAAAAACTTCTGTCAAAGTTCTGAGAGAAGTCTTGTATAAGTAACAATCACACGAGCTCCATATTATACATAGAATATGTAAAGTAAATATAAAAAAATATTCTAAGATAATTTATGTTCCTATGATCGTGGATCTTATTTTCCAGATACATATGTTTTGTATTTGAGTATTTTGATTTATCTAAGAAATCCTGATGATTTGTCGTGTTTCGATAATTTTAATAAATCCTGAAAGTGCCTAAAATAATTAATTTTATCTCAAAGTATCTTCCACTGCCATAGATTCTCATAGACGTCTCACGGACAGAGGGTAGGTAGCTACTTGACTAAAATAGGGTATAGGGATAGGTTGTAAAGGGTTAAACACCTATGAAAAATCTAATGTTAAAAATTATCTACCTAATTTGTTAATAAATAAAGCAATAAGAAACACAATACCAGCAAGTTCTCCAGAAAAAACCGTCTCAGAGTTTATTTCTTAATTTCATATTTAAGGCACATTTTGCTAAGTTATGTTGTTAATATTATATTTTATTGTTGTGTTAGTTACACGGCTATATACAAGATTGTTAACGTAATCACCCGACATACATAATATATCCCCGCCAAACAAAGAAAATTGAACTATTAAAAATGGAAAAATATTGTTTTTAAAAACAACTTTATTTCAAATGACCTTACATCTGCTAAAAGAGATTCAGGGTTATCAGTATTTTTGTAATTATTCTGAGCAGTAAATATATTGAATAAGTGATAAGAATATTCACTAGATATTTTCATTACGACATATCAATTGGATGAAATATAAATATGTAAAATAAAATTATGTAATATTTACAATAATTTCAAAGACAATGTTTAAAGAGCAGCAAAAATGTTTAAATCACTCTTCCGTATAATATAATTTTTATTTGTTAGTTATTCGGTTTTAGCCGCATGACGACAATCAGAAACATGCAGTCATTAGAGGCAGTAAAACTATGCAGGCCAAAAGGAAAAATAATTCTTCTTTTTTTGGGACGTGCATAGAATTACAGCTTTTATGGACTGTACACCTCCAGTGAATATATGTTAGTCAAATTTAAATAAGAATGCACTTACTGCATTATTCTACGAAGACGGGAATATATTCCATATTCACAATTCATAGTTGCTATAATATGTAGTAGTATTCAGACCATCTTGCTCCAGAAGTCTCATTTTAGCGCACGTGATAAGTGATGCGAGTCTGTTTATTACATTAATGATTCTTATCACTTAGTCTACAAAGCGTATGTTTTTATCTAATTGTTCTGCCAATTATATTTAATTATTAGTCAGATTAAAAATGTATTTTTGGTAAATTGCAAAACAAGTCTTTTCTCTCTCTCCCGCTAAAGACGTCAGCTAATCTTTTTTAAGAGATTATGCAATGTTTATATTTATCTGTTTTATATTATAATGTTAATAATTTATTTTGTTGGTATTGTTTGGTTTGTGTCTCACATGTTGAACATGTGTAAATTGAAATGTTGGTATGTCTCTTGGACCTGTGGAAACAAAAGTATGAAAACATTAGCATAAAACACATTTAAAAATATATATATTTCAATGGAGTCACCATTCTCTCTTTCGAAGAAACCATTTTTCTGGAATTAACAACCAGCAGAATTCTACACCTTTCCATTCTGTAGCTATAGCATTCTGTTGCATAATTGCAAAACTTCTCACATTTGAACAACTTCGTAAATTTGGATTCAAACAAACTATGGTTGAATAATAATTAAACAACAAAAAAATTGTCTTCATTTGTAGAGCACCATCATTGTTTAGAGCAGTGATGCACAACCTTTTTAAGAGAAGTGCGAATATTACCTATTTTTCAGACGTTCCAGGACTGCATAGGATGCGAATAGTGGTATAGTATGGCTTTAGAACTGCCTTATTTTAATCTTTTTTTAAATCAACAAGCCAGAATTTTTTTATTTTGTCAGGAAAAATTTTAAACATTTAATAAATCAATCGTAGCATATACAAAGAAAGCCTCGAAGGCGTTAATTTTGCTAAATTTATGGTGAATAGGAATAGGAATTATTTTTATCATTTGGAAAGTAAGTTTCCAAAGAAAATGTAAATCGTAAAACGGTATTCAATTAATACACCAAATAAAGCACGCACAGAAAGAGCACTATGGACAATTTTTTTCTAGATCCAAGATAAAACCAATAGGTGCAGTGGATTTAGTAGAATTACATAAAAATTATCTTAGAAAAATATGTAGTAAAATAAATATACTTAAAATATTAATGCAGGAGTTCCACAAGGAACTTTATAAGGTCGAAGGATTTATATTTATAATTTATGTATCAATAATGAAAAAAACTTTTCTTAATTGTTAAACATTTTATGTTACTGACGATACAGCATTGGTTATATTGCATAGACTTAAAAATTGCGAATGATATCATGCAAGCCAACTTTAAAAATCTTTGTAAGTGGTCACAAAAAGCAGGTTTTTAATAAATGCGAAAAAAACAAAGTAATGCATTTAAGATCGCCTAATGCTAAACTCCAACTTAATCCAAATATTTTTATTTCAAATTTTAATATCATTATTTAAAATAATTATAATTGTGAAAGCTCAGAATTAGTTATGGAACATGTTTATCTTGGTAATACCGTGATTTTGTACTTTAAATGGTATGTATTAAGTAAAAGCTTAAATTGTAATATTTAATCATTGAAGAAAATTTCATTTGATTTTTCGATTTATAATTTTCGTTTGAGAATCGCTAATATTGTCTTCAATGTTTAATTATTTTTAAAAAACTTGTAAAAGGCTAAGATCAATACTGGCAGAATTTATACATAAACAAACCCAAATGATTCAAAACGCAATTGTAAAACTATTAGTTATCCATATACAGTACAGTATTCATTTACATTTATAGAGGAGACTTGTCACCCTAATGCTATTCCAGAGAGTGAAAATTTTACCTGTTAAGAATGAAACTATGATACAAAACTGTAAATCAATATATATTTAGAAATTGGAATATGTATAGTTATAATACTAGATTCACAAGTGATGGATTCATACTTAAGAAATATATAAATAAGTACCGACGGAGAACGTTGGTTGGTTATAATACAAATATACCTTAAGATTTAATAAACACTGCCAAATAATGTTAAAAAATGTAAGACTATGAGTAAGGTTAAATGATGACGAATTATTTTGTTGAACCTAATAAGCCAGCGTTTGCAAAAATCAAATTTTGGTTACGTACCCTTTTTACATTTTGTAATAAGGAACACATATTAATATATCAATTATATCATGCATAAACGCCCAAGGCCCAATCAATACAATTGTATTGATTACATTTTGTAATAATATATCAAACGAAGATCCAAACAAAGAAGCGAAGTCCAAAATTTTTTTACCGCAAAACCATTGATTATTTGGATCAAAGCATTCAGAACTGAGAAATATCAAAACTCACCTCTAATACTAATGATGATTATTCTATTTCTACTCCAACACCATGTAGATGCAGTTATAATCCGCTACTCCAATACTACAAACACAACATAACTTGGTTTTTTAAAATTGCAATGAGACAATTTTTGTTCATCCACTGTTTTTGAAATATTCTTCTTTTAAAATTATGAAAATTACCTTTAACATTATGATTTTTATTTAGGACGGGTTGTTTCGGAGAATTTGAACAATTCATCAAATTTCAATGTTCTCTTTCGGGTTCTGTGAAAGTCATTTTCAAGTTCTGTTATTATATTATTATGGGATAGTTGCTTGACTTGAAAAAATCTTTCACAGTACTTAAAAATTAATTTTGAAATTTGAAGAATTGTTCAAATTCTCCGAAACAACCCATCCTTAGACTACAGCCATAAGAAACAGGCCCACGGGTTGTGCATCACTGGTTTAGAATAACCATGTTTAAAGTCTAAGTCAGTGATAAACAACCTTTATAACAGTAAGGGAATTTTTTTTTATTTTAGGAATGTGGAACATTTAAAGTACATTTTTCTGATTCTGATGATTTTATATTACTAAAGTTGAGGTATTTATAGGAAAAAATACAAATATTATTTTTGTTGTCCTAATTAGAGACATAATTATTACAAGGTTTTCCCTCTCAAACTCTCAGTTAATTTTTTTGGTTTTAATTTAAAATACTTTATTTATTATAAAACATTGATTTTACTAGATTTTTAACAGTAAAAAAAAGTTATCACACAAAGCTGCCACATGGCAGCTTTTCTGCAGGTTCTACCATTTTTCTTAATTTAATAAACTTAATGTTGACTCTTAATTAAATAAAATTTAATAATTGTATTTAGTGAAATTTAATTACATGTCAATGTCTATATATAATCTTTTTGTTATTCTTCTGATTAGCACTAGTGTGTATGGTTTCATGAATACAGATCAGAACTAGATATGGGACATTGCCACTCTTCATTCCGGCGTGTTTATCAGGTAAGTTTGACCTTCGACATCCTGTATAATATGTAGTTTTTGTTTTATTGCCACTCTACGTTTTTTCTTCACATCATGTAATATCTAACAATATTCCTTAAATAATATTCTATTCAAGTTTACTTATTGGGAAATTAGTTCTAACTACAAAAAAACTACAGGTAAATCATTTTAAAGAAACCATTAATTGTGTACGGGATAGATTAAAAATAAATTAATTTAATAATGATTTTGTTTTTGTCAGGAAGCTGAAGAATGAAACAGAAAAACATGAAAACAACGAAATTGATGAACTTCGCTACGCACCTACGAGGGGACTGCGGGCGGGCATTCCAAACTAGTTTATCTTTAAAATAATTTGCCTCTACCTTGTTACACTAAAAATAATATACATGTACAACATTATAATCACACCGCATGCAAATTTATTAAAAAAAATTATATAGTGTTGACTAAAATCATATCAAATAAAGAACAGTCCTCTACGCCGCACGTCTAACAGCATTATCATTATTTTTTAGAGTAGTAAAGTTTTTTACTCAAGTGAGAACTTTCACAAACATTTTAACTATTTACTTAATAAAGTGGGCCGTTGGTCGTGCATCACTGGTCTATACTTATGATGCTGTTCAACCAAAAATATGTTAGAAGCAACATTTTATGATTGTAGGATGAGGTAACAAACATAGTCAAGTTATTCTTAAACAACCACCTGTATTAAACATGATTATGATATATAATTATTGAATGTATGTTACCTTGTGTGGTACTTCCTCCTGGTTCATCATCCACATTCCAGGGGTGGGTTCTTGCCCTCCTGTAAAGCAATTAATAAGTTTTGAACATCAGTAGATATTGGATTATATGCACTAAAAAGGGTAAAATTTGCACTTTATATTAAAAATAGGTGTTTTTAAATAGGAAACGTAAAAAATATGGGTTAGCTGCCAGATTTCAGCAAAAGGGAAGTAGTATTGAAAGCGCCAGTGTAAATAGTCATACAAGGCAACAACATTCCCTCTAATTTTTCGTTGTGTGTGCGGCACATAACAATGCGGGAACATTGCAAAGCAACTACCCTTTTGTCGAGGTTCGGCAGTAGTGAATAAAGGTTGTCGATCGGTCAATGATCGTCGACAATTACTGGGTGATCCATCTCTCAATCCATATTAATTATTCGTTGTGTGTGCGGCACATAACAATGCGGGAACATTGCAAAGCAACTACCCTTTTGTCGAGGTTCGGCAGTAGTGAATAAAGGTTGTCGATCGGTCAATGATCGTCGACAGTTACTGGGTGATCCATCTCTCAATCCATATTAATTATTCGTTGTGTGTGCGGCACATAACAATGCGGGAACATTGCAAAGCAACTACCCTTTTGTCGAGGTTCGGCAGTAGTGAATAAAGGTTGTCGATCGGTCAATGATCGTCGACAGTTACTGGGTGATCCATCTCTCAATCCATATTAATTATTATTATTAAGTTGAATTTTCACATTGGAATCAACACATTATTTGTGCGTCATACCAATTTAATCATGATATAAAAAATATTTTAAAATACCTTGTTGATTGTATGGTGGTGGAGGTGGAACAGATTTATTTGGCGGCTAGAAATCGAAAATAAGATTTTATTTAGCTAAATTAATAACATTTTTTCTAAAATTACAAAATACTAGCAGAATTTAAGAAGTGTCTGAAATGTATATTTAAAGATCAATAAACACACATTAAGGATGCATTGTTTCACAGAATTTGAATGATTCACCACATTTCATAATTAAATTAAGTTATGTTATAATTTCATCAAAGGCCAATGTTTCACAGTACTCGGATAATAACAGAACTTGAATTATAACTTGGAAATTTGATGAATTGTTAAAATTCTGTGAGACAACTCGCCGAAAGTGTGTTTGGTTAGGTTAGGTTAGATAGGAATATCTTCAAAGCAATATTAAATGCTTAGTAAATTTAATTTAAATAATAATTTTAATTTATAGAGCAATATTGAACACTTTGTAAACAATTATTATTGAAAAATCGATAAAAGATTGTTTATCACCGTTTTAAAATAATGTACAGTGAAACTAGCTTAAGAAGTTCCTACTTAAGAAGTTTTCACGCTTAAGAAGTTTTATTTTCAATCCCTTGAAATTCCATACAAAAAACTGCAAAAACACGATTTTTTTCAATACAAGAAGTTTTAGCTAAAACTGCTTCCCGTCTAAGAAGTTTTAAAAGTTTGGTGGTGAATCCATCACAAACGAAAACAGGTGACGAAATATACCTGAAAATGTCTTTATTTTCCGAAAGTGATAAAATTTAACACTTTGTTATTATTGTCTGCAACCATAGACATATGAATATTAGTAGACCTGCCCTAAGTGATTAAAAGCGTATTATTCCCCACTCCCCATACCGGTTCCATTGGAGCCGGCTGTGCTCGCGTATGGCCTCAAGTGAATTTAGAAAACGTGACGTCATCATTCTTGTGCGAACTATGGTCGAGGCATCATCGGTTCATTTTACGAAATAACACGGCAAAATGTTGACTTGTGCTATTTTTTTTTTTTTTTAATATTATCTCCACACAGGAGGCCCTGAAAAAAATAATTTCCCTCAGGGCCTATGTCATCTTTGGGGATGCTGTGTGGAGGGTCTTTTTGTGGAGAGGAAGGAGTGAACATGGGTCTTGAAGAGTCCCATGTTGTAGGAGGGAGGAAACACAGAGGCCGGCAGTTCGTTCCACAGCCGAGCTGTTGAACTTAAGAACGAATCGTAGAAGCAACCCGTTCTCATGTGACAAATGTCAACCGTGTACAAATGTTGGGCGCGCGTTTGGCGTGTATCCCGACTACGCACCGGTGCCGAAGGGATCAATGACGCTAGTTCCTCAGAGCATCTTCCATTGTAATACCGATAGAACAAGGACAGCATACCTACCTGACGCCTGTGCTCTAAAGATTGCAGTCCGTTTGTTAAGATTGGGGAATCTATCAAACGGACCGCCCGTATATATAAACATAAACCTAAATGTTTAGGCCTTAATTACGTGAGTGGTTAGGTTAGGTTATGTTACCTTACACAAAAAAAATAATCAAAAGAAATAAAGACAGACACCTTTGTAAATTAAATAATTTATTTTGTGAACTTCTCAGGGGGCTAGATGCGTGAAATCAAAACTAGTGTTTCAAGCGCAAGCGATTCTGATATATGTTTTAATACAGTTTCTCATGGTGTAGAGTTTTTAAATCGCATCTCAAAAAATTTCAGTTGGGGCGAAATTCCAATGTCGCCAGTGCACCATCGGTTTGTGGCAGGAAAAAATTATTGTTACTGGTTCTCATGTGACAAGTGTCAACTGTGTACAATGTGCTATGAAAACTTGTAAAAATAGATGTGAAAAAGAGAATAAACCCAATTGTCGTATTACATTCCATATATAAGCATTATTTTACTTTATTTTAAGCATATTCACATCGTATAATATGGATCAGTTGTAGAAACATATACTATCACATCGAGAAACGTCTGGACGCGAAACACAAAGCTGGTTGGTTGCTGGGAAGTAAATTATGAACATTTATAAAAGTGTCTTAACTAAATACGTAAACGAAATATTCGACTCTGAAAATAGAAGAAATTTATTTTGCCGAATTTGGACTTCGCAAATTTGTTCATAACGTGGCGAGTAATTTGCGCTCCCATGTAAAAATGTCTATTCATTCAAAATCAGATTTTACTTTTAAGAACTAAATGGTGATATTATAATGCGAGATGCCTATTTACTGTCAGATTGATTTATTGACGAATCACAGTCAGCTTTCCTCCCTGCGTCCCGCAACTCTTGTTTTAACCCCTCGTCCTTAATTTCTCGTCTATTAATATTCGTATGTCTGTGTCTGCAACCCATTTAAGAGGTTTTAGAAGTTCGGCAGTAAAACCATCATAAACCGAAACTAGGGTTACAACATACCTAGTTACGCAGGTACCTTAAATGAACATTTTTTTAACAGTCATAAAATGTACCACTTCGTTGAAGCAGATTATGCGAGTTACACAGTGGCAACTCGAGATTTTTCAACTCGTGACCATTAAAAAAATACGAAAGTATTGATGTTGTTGTAGCTGGAAACATTAATATATATTTAAATTCATTTTACCATGAAATTTAAAACTACATAATACTAATAATTATGTGTACAATTCTATAAAAATCTTCATTTAAAAATTGGATCCCACCACAGACATAGGAATTAATAGACGAGAAGATAATGGCGAGGGGTAAAATCAACTGTTGAAGAACGAAGGGCGTAAGGCTGACTGTGATTCGTCAATAAATCAATGTGACAGTAAATAGGCATCTCGCATTATAATATCACCATTTACTTCTTAAAAGTAAAATCTGCTTTTAATGAATAGACATTTTTACATGGGAGCGCAAATTACTCGCCACGTTATGAACAAATTAGCGAAGTCCAAATTCGGCAAAAAAATTCGGTGTTATTTTCAGAGTCGAATATTTCGTTTAAGTATTTAGTTAAGACACTTTTATAAATGTTCATAATTTACTTTCCAGCAACCAACCAGCTTTGTGTTTCGCGTCCAGACGTTTCTCGATGTGATAGTATATGTTTCTACAATTGATCCATATTATACGATGTGAATATGCTTAAAATAAAGTAAAATAATGCTTATATATGGAATGTAATACGACAATTGGGTTTATTCTCTTTTTCACATCTATTTTTACAAGTTTTCATAGCACAAGTCAACATTTTGCCGTGTTATTTCGTAAAATGAACCGATGATGCCTCGACCATAGTTCGCACAAGAATGATGACGTCACGTTTTCAAATTTCACTTGAGGCCATACGCGAGCCCAGCCGGCTCCAATGGAACCGGTATGGGGAGTGGGGATAATACGCTTTTAATCACTTAGGGCAGGTCTACTAATATTCATATGTCTATGGATCCCACTTTTTAAGGAGTTTTTTTTTGTTCGGTCCCTTGGAACACTTCTGAAGAGAGTTTCACTGTAATAGGCAAATGCAGAATATTGCACAATATATTATGAAACTTTTAAGGTGTCATTTAAAAGTTTGGTTTATAAAAAAAAATAATGATAAAAAACAATAACTTACAACAAATGGATAAGGGTTTGGTTGCTCATAGTCCGAATTTGCGATGTAAGGAGGCTAGAATTCAACAAGCAAATTGAAAATGTTACAATCATTTAATTAGGTATTGAGTACTTGGTCAATGGGTAATTTGCATGTATTAATTACATTGTGCATTTTCAAACAGCATGTTCAATAAATAAAAACTGACAGCTGAATAACAAAAAGCAACTACTCTGTTTAGTTCCTCTTCTGGTAGCCTGCAAAGCTTGGGTAAATTACAGATTATAATTTGATTCAATATCAACACACTTCCGGCCGGAAGGGTAATTCTACCTCTAAGCCGGTCCTATTTGAATGGCAGAAAAGGCATTAATGTCGGATAATTTAATATAAATATTTTATATTAATCTCTTTGTAAGGATCCCAACTATATGTTTATGTATTTAAAAATGTGAACCAAGTTCCCAATCTTCAAATTCTTGTCTTTTGCGTGGAAGAATATTTTATCAACAGATAATACATCCATACACTTTAAGTTTTATTTTGTATGTAATGCTTTGTGTAACGTAATAAGATATGTACATTTTTACTCATAAAACATCACTAAATGGCTTTAAATTTAGTTTATGGAGACGTATTACAAAAATAGGCTTTAATTTTAGACATGTTTCAAATTAGATATTGCTTCTCGTTGACCCATATTTGAATGTTTTTATTTTCCAGCTTTCCATATATTCCAGAAATTCAGAACCATCAAGGTTTCATTTACAATGCCGTGATGTTGAGATTTAAATTTGCTGTATAGCGTACACTTACATTGACAATGTTGCCGTGGGGATAGTAGGAGTTATTCCCGTGAAGTGCATACGGTGGTTGTGCGTGCATTTCACGAGGAGGCGGCATCTGCGGAGCGCCCCTCCAGCCCCTGGAACCCATGTAGGGGTACTGTGGCTCCGGCTGCATGGGATAGAAGTAAGCACCCGGGGGTCCTGAGTGGCGAGGCACGTTGGGCTCCCACCGCGTTTGTCCCTGTCCTGAAGATCTGTTTGCCTGCTCCGGCTTCCAAGGCGAAGGAGGAGGACCTCTGACGCTCTGTCTCCGAGAAGTGATTCTCGCTGGCTTGCGGGTGTCCCTCAAGCTGACTGTGGATGTTCCATGTAGCGGTGCTCCCGGCTGCCAAAGCCTACTTAGAATTCGACTTTGTTCCAACGGAGAAGCATATTCAGTACTATTTCCATGCCACGTGTCTCCAACATCGGAACGGGATGCCAAGTAATTGCTATAATTATTATTATTGGGATTGTTCGGAGAGGGTAGATTTTTTGTTGGGTAATTAGGACTTTGATTAGGATTTTGATTGTATTTTTTTAATTGATTGTTAGCTGCCGAGGCTGAGTAGCTAAATTTAACAGAATTTTGTTGGGTTTCCTTTTGTGGTGATTTTATCGAATGACTAAATAGTTTCTGGTTACTACACGGTGTAGTCGGAGAAGCGGTAGTGGCCGCACGAGGCGAAGGATTCATTCTCGATTCGTAGGGGGAAAGTCGCGGCTGTGTAGCCAGAACTGTCGGTCGTGTCGAATGAGAGGAGTGCTTACGAATATGCGACGCTGGCGAAGTATTCGCAGAACCAATAAGAGATATTGGTAAATTTGAACTATTTGTGGGATGGGAGGGTGCGTGGCCATTTTGCATTAGAGCTCGCCCTGCCACGGAAGCGTTAACATCTTCTGGAGGAATGGATGTCTTTGAGTAAGAATTATCATATTGGGTGGATTTGGGCTTGCTGTTTGAAGAATGCAAGCGCGCCGAGTGCACAGGTAAATTTGGCTTTGTGGCTACTGGCAGTTGCTGTGACGAGTCGTGTACAGATGGTGTTGTTGGTGAAGCAATAGCTAGTTCTCCGAAAGCAGGACTAGTTCTTGGATTGGCTAGCATTTGTGATAGAATCTGTGTATTGGCTGGTAAGGGTTGTCTGGCAAATGCTGTGGTTTGAATGTTTGTCGGAGTATTGTCAGTTTGCGACACAATCTCTCGAGGAGTTGAACTTGCAGATTGCCTGTTTCGTACTTGCGGTAGAGGTAAAGTAAACATTTGCTTACCCTTCACAGAGTTTTGTGAATTCAGAAGATTTTCTACATGCTGTTTTGTTGGAAGCATAATATTTGTTTCTCTCAATGAAGGGTCCATTCCTGAACTACCTCTTAAATGGTAAACAGGTAGGTTATTGTTATACACATGCTGCGAAGGTGCAGTGGTATGATTTCCCGCGACTGTGGGATGTGTCGTTGTATGCAAATTGTTAGCAACTGTTGGAACGGCTAGTATAGGTTGAGTCACAATTCTATTGATTAGAGAAGAATCGCTTCCTGCGTATATATTATTATAATGTGGATTTAATACTCCAGTTCCTGAATTTAAGTTCATATTATACGGGTTCAATATCGGATTTGGCGCAGGGTTAACTGGTAGTTGCTTTTGTCGTTCTAGAACAGTTGCAGTTGTAAGCGAAGACATATTATTTACTTGGCCAATATTTTGTGCTACACGCCGTGCTGGCAGAGAAACAATACTTTCTGAAAAAGCAATATTAGAAGAAGTTTGTTTTGAAGCTGAACATGTGGCAGTAACCGTGTTATTCTGTGCTGATATCAAGTTAAGGGTAGAGAGAGGCAATGCTGTTCCATCCACGGATGTCAGTCTATCTCTTTCTGTCGGCACTGAGTTAGTGTTGTGGTAATAGCCACTGTTACCTCCCACTGTTGGATTGTAATAATGATGACAGGAAGGAAGGAAGGCTGCGAGGTTGGGAGCTTCCGCTTGTGTCGGTGGCAACATTGGGTAATTCGATCTTTGCATTGAAGTTGAAGAGTCCATGGAAAATGTGGAGTTGGGAAAGTCCCTCATCGATGAAGTGTTGGCATTGGTGTCAGGGGATTTCCTTGAAGATTCAATATTGGCACCAATGTTCGCTTCTACTAAAACTTCAAAATCAGGAGATATTTCCACATTTTCAGGATTGTGGGAAACATACAGTTTCTTCAACACGTTAAATATTTCCATCTTGGAAATACTGATAGAGAGAGACTTTCTATAGACTGCAGACTTCACCCAGTTGAATGTAGAATCGACCAGACCATTTACAAAGGTATTATCCAAACAAAATGTGTTTAAGCTTGCATCTGAATAGAAGAATATCATTTCATAATCATCTATTTTTTCTGGCTGATTGGCCAATTTTTCAATAACATATTCTGATAAAAGCAGCCTTTTTTGTATGGAATAAACACCTTGTTCAGGTTTTATCTCTGTCTTGAACAATTTACACTTTTCTTCTCCCAGCGGAGAGTCTAGATGTCGTTTGGCAGCCGGTGACTGAGAAACCTTGATCAGATCACATTTTGCATCTGCTTCAGGAGAAAATCTTTCTTGCGTCTGGTTTGTATTGATATTAGACGACCCCAATATTTGCATTGACGATTCGGTGACTGTTTCGGTGACTGTGACATTTCCATGGGGCAACGGGTCTATGTTGGTATTACACACACTGCCATGTTGATCAGATGATTTATTGTTAGCCATAGATGGTTCTGTGATTGAATGGCGGCACACACTTTTACGTCGATTGGGTAAATTTTGTATATCGGATCTTGATTCTGTGATTGGATTGGAAACACTGTAACTTCGACCAAGTGATCTATTGCTAGGCATAGTTGGTTGTTCTGTGACTGAATGGCTCACACTTTTATGTCGATGGGGTACACCTTGGATATCGGAAGATAATTCTGTGATTGTGTTGGACACACTGCAACTTTGATCGGATGATTTATTGTTAGCCATAGATGGTCCTGTGACTGCCTGGCTCATACTTTTACGTCGATTGGGTACACCTTGGATGTGGGACATGGGGCCTGTGTTGGTATTATGCACACTGTCACGTTCATCAGGTGATTTGTTGTTAGCAATAGGTGGTTCTTTGACTGAATGGCACACACTTTTACGACGATTGGGTGAATTTTGGACGTGGGAAGATAAGTTTGTGATTGTATTGGACATACTGTAACTTTGATCTGGTGATTTATTGTTAGCCGTAGATGTTTCTGTAACTGTATGGCACACACTTTTACATCGATTGGGTAGGATATCAGACGATGAGCCTGTTATTGCATTGGATACACTGTAACTTCGATCAAGTGACCTATTGTTAGATGGTTCTGTAACTGCATGGCACACACTTTTACATCGATTAGGTAAACTTTCGACAGGAGACAATGTGTCTGTGATTGTAATGGACACGCTGTAACTTCGATCAAGTGATCTATCTTTAGTCATAGACGGTTCTGCACCTGTATGGCACACACTTTTACGTCGATTGGGTAAACTTTGAACACGGGACGTTGAGTCTGTTCTTGCATTGAATACACTGCGACTCAGATCAGGTGAACTAAGATCAGATTCAGTGTAAGAATAAGGGTCTGTAACTATTTTACCCACACTTACAGGATACTGTTCTCGAATAATGTTATTTTGGGTTTGGCTTGTCAGCTCTGAGATTGAAACGAACATACTTTTACGACGAGCTGGTGCAAGTTTCATTGTTGTTTGAGGTGTACCAGATATGCTTTTACGTCTAATCGGGGCAGTTTTTGTGCATTGCGTGCTAATTTCTAAATTCATTTTAATTGCTCTTTGCCATTTAGCAGTCCTGTATTGAGAGGATTTCTTGAGTGCTTTGCAAGATTCTTTATGTATTTGGCTTCGACTTTTTATATCTGTTACCATTTTAAACATTCTGTATTTGGTTCGCGTACTGGGTGTTGTGTTGAGCGGGGGTGTGGGGGCACGGAACATGTCTGCTGTCGAGAAGTGTGCCATGTCCTGAAAAGGAAAATAAGATAATGTAAACAAATGTTATATGATAGAATATGTCTGCTGTCGAGAAGTGTGCCATGTCCTAAAAAGGAAAATAAGATAATGTAAACAAATGTTATATGATAGAACGTGTCTGCTGTCAAGAAGTGTGCCATATCCTGAAAAGGAAAAGATGACAAGGTAAACAAATGTCATATGGTACAATTGGTCCGCCCTGGAACTTCAAACACTCTGTGAACATAAAAACGTAAATTAAAAGAAACAAAATCTACCACGATATTATAAACATTTCATTACCTAGTCATTTATATATATTTATAAAATAAATAGTTTAGCCATTATTGTATAATTTTCAGGGTAATTATGTACCACTAGTGACATCTATGAAAGCTAAATTATGTTATTCATGAAAGGTTCTCGCCTCTGCTAATTGCTTGATTAAATTCTGTCAGCAAAGACGATTTCTGTTTTGCGGCCTTTTAAATTTGAATGTCAACAGTCTTTTGTCAGGTTATAAAAAGGTGGTCTTTGCTTACAAACGCGCTCTCATACGAAAACAATCAAAGGTTTCACCTCTCCGAAATAACTACGGGAACTAGTACCGGTACCTAGAGTAGTTATTAAAAAGTGCTTAATCATACCTGTGAAATTGGAAGTTTATTGTCAAATAAAAAGTGATTCAGTTTAACTCTCAAGAATCTGAGTTATTATTTCTAAGGACCCCAATTTATAACATGGTCCTAGCGATCCGGATATTGTAATCCAAGCGAGATTACAGAAATTTAAACAAAAACCAAGCGGCCAAAAATATTGAAGAGATCCTTGAGAGATCAAGCTGGAAGTAGCTGGAAGTCTGAGAACCTGGAAACACGCCATCGCATCAGACAGATAAGTCCAATCCTTCCAAATCCAACTCCTATCACATCTAGAATTCCCAAAATATATTTATTATTTTATTCAAATAATAATTTTAAAAATAATTTGTTACAAGATATTCCGATTTACTGTTTGTCAACATCATAAAAATTGCAAGTCATAACTTAATTTTGTATGACATTTCACAATAACAATATTACCTACGTGTTTTATGTGCAGATTTTATCGAAAATGGTAAACATTGTAAGGATTTTGTCATCATTTCTTTCAAATTGGAGTATTAATACGCGAATAATTTACCAGTTTTAGTGAATTATTGTAGTGATCATTTAATTATCGGAAATTTATTGTCGCGATTCATAATACGATGGAGAAATTGAAAGGATTAGTAAACAAACGCGGAGTTTTAAGGGGAAAATTAACCAGATTCAATGATGCATTGAATACTCTTTCAGCTCACGAAATAAAACTAAGATATGACAGAATTAAATCTATAATTGATGAATTTGAAGTTATTCAGGATGAAATTGAGGAAATCTCAGATGTAAATGAAAGCGAAAATGCTTCTCAGAGAGAATCATTTGAAAATCAATATTATTCATTAATGGCAACGGCCAAAGGTGCATTAGAATCCGTAGAACAATCGAGGGTAGAAATAAAATTACCTGACCTAAAGTTACAAGAATTCCACGGAGATCAGAAAAATTGGAACACCTTTGTAGAAACTTTTAAGAATATAGTCCACAATAATAATTCGATTAGCAATGTACAGAAATTTTATTATTTGCAATCTTGCTTAAAGGGAGAAGCAATTAAAATCATTTCGAATTTAGAAATCTCTGATTCTGGATATCAAGGAGCATGGGAACTATTACATGAGAGATATTCTAATTTAAGGGCAACTGTACATAAGCATATTCAATTCATATTCCAAATGAAGGAAATGAAGCAGGAAGATGCAGTCGCATTGCGGCGATTGATAGATGGAACTAACGTTAACTTAAAGGCTTTGCACAACTTAGGAGTTCAAGTAAATCAATGGGATGCTTTAATTATTTACATAATTTCAAACAAATTAGATGTGATTACTAGAAAACATTGGGAACAAAGCCCTATTGAAGGGAAGTTGCCAACACTGAAAGAGTTCTTGAAATGTTTAGCTTCACGAGCTCAAACTTTAGAACTTATGCAAACTACGGACAAAAAACCGCACAGCCAAATTAAATCACATTTAGGGATTAATAATAGGGAATCAACTGTGTTATTATCTGTAAAAAAGGGAAAATGCACATTCTGCAGTGAGGATCATCCGATCTTTTACTGCAAAAAATTTCTAAAATTAAAAATATCGGAAAGGATAGAAGCCTTGAAAAAGAGCCGAGCATGCTTCAAATGTTTGAAGCCGGGTCATCTTGCACAGGATTGCAGGATCACCTTTAAATGCAAACGATGTGACAGTAATGATCACAATACGTTGCTTCATAAAGAGGGATTCCGAGTAGAATCTCCAAATTTAGGAACTGAGGCAGAAGATGTCTCAGTTAACAATCATTCTGCCGTAGGTAAGGCAGAAAATTTAGTATTGTTGTCTACGGCGATAGTAGGTATCGTGGGTAGCGACAATAATTTATATAAGGCAAGAGTACTAATAGACTCTGGAGCACAATCCAATTTTATGAGAGAGGATTTTGCAAAAAAATTAAATTTAAAATTTAATCACATAAATAAGCCGGTATCGGGCCTATACAATAATGTTATACACATAAGGAAAAGTGTGTCGGTAGACTTTAATTCTTTAAGAACCAACTATAAAAATACAATATCTTGTCTGATATTACAGGAAATAACCACAAGTCTGCCGCAAACATCAATACCAAGAAACCAGATTAAGTTGCCTCATGGATTAGAATTGGCAGACCCGAATTTCAACATCGCAGCGCCTATCGACATCTTGTTGGGGGCTGAAGGTTTTTGGGACATCCTGACCAATGATAGAATGAAGTTGGATACCGGTCCCACACTTCAACGAACACAACTGGGATGGATCGTGTCAGGACCGACCAACATATATCCCAACCAAAGGCCAGTATCACAATTCTGTAGCTTATCCATAAATAAATTAAGCAATCAAATTGAAAAATTTTGGAATCTTGAAGAAGTCAACCCCATGAAATATCAAAATCATGAGGAGAAAGCTTGCGAGGCTAATTTCATAGCTACTCATGCAAGAGAAGAAGACGGTAGATTTACAGTAACTTTACCACGCCGTCCTTGTATTGATCAATTAGGAAACTCATTGACAACAGCTGAGAAAAGATTCCAAAACTTAGAAAGAAAATTATCTTCAAATACAGAATTAAAATCACAATATGTACAATTTATGCGAGAATACCAGGAACTAGGTCACATGGAGGTATGTGATAAACTAGAAGGAGATCATAACTCCTATTTTTTACCACATCACGCCGTCATTAAGGAATCGAGCTCCACCACTAAGGTGAGGGTTGTTTTTGACGGATCAGCCAAAACTTCCAAAGGAATTTCCCTGAATGACGCCTTGATGGTAGGACCTGTCATTCAAAAGGATTTATATACCCAATTGTTACTTTTCAGAAAACACCAATATGTCATGACAGCTGACATCGAGAAGATGTATCGGCAGATAAATGTGAGTGCAGCTGACCGCAACTTGCAGAAAATAGTCTGGCGCGAATCACCGGAAGATGAGATTCAGCATTACAAGCTGAAAACTGTAACGTACGGGTTAAGTCCTTCCTCTTTCCTAGCTACAAGATGCCTACAACAAGTTGGTATGGATAACCAAATTACTTTTCCTAAAGCTAGTCAAGTCATAAAAAACAATTTTTACATGGATGACCTATTGACCGGAGACGATAATTTGGAATCCTGTAGAAATTTAAAAGGTCAATTAATTGACATATTGCTGTCTGCAGGCATGAGGTTAAGAAAATGGAGATCTAATATCTTGGATTTGTCATCCGAGTCGGGCCAAGCTGAAATTGCCGGACAGAACAATTGTGAAAAAATTCTATCTGACAAACCCAAGAATGAAAAAATTCTGGGCTTAATCTGGAATAATGAGTTAGATTATTTTTCTTATGTTATAACAAAACCATCAAAGCATAGTGAAAATAAACGCCAAATATTGTCAAGCATAGCATCAACATTTGACCCATTGGGGTTACTTGGACCAGTTATTGTTGTGGCAAAATTAATAATGCAAAAGTTATGGCAATCCAAGGCTTCCTGGGATGAAGTATTACCAAATGAAATACTGATGCCATGGAGAAGTTATATAAATGAATTAAACCAATTGAATGTATTGAAGATTGAAAGGAAAATTGTATGCAAGCACGCTAGTAATATTAAATTACATGGATTTTGTGATTCCTCTGAAAAGGCTTATGGAGCCTGCATTTATATCACATCAATGGATCACAATGGCAAGCAACATTCTCATTTAATAACATCAAAATCCAGAGTAGCGCCATTAAAATGCATATCATTACCCAAGCTGGAACTATGTAGCGCTGTATTACTAGCAAAACTAATAAAAAATGTCAAACAAGCATTAGGTATGATGGAAGTAGATACATATTATTGGAGTGATTCCACGATAGCGTTATGTTGGATAAAAGGTCAACCAGCACGTTGGAACACATTCGTAGCGAATCGAGTCGCTGAAATTCAAGAATTTAGTAACCCAGAACAATGGCGTCATGTGCCATCTTCTGACAATGCAGCAGATATATTATCAAGAGGAGCTACTGCTGATCAATTAGTGAATTCCTCAATATGGTGGCATGGGCCAGAGTGGTTGACTAGAGAAAACAACACTTGGCCGCTATCGAAAATATCTTGTTCAAACCCTCCGGAAATTAAAGGAAACAATGTTTTGATTGTAACTAATCCGGAAGAATGGGACATCTTTAAGAAATTCTCTTCTTTAACAAAACTAAAACGTGTAACTGCCTATGTATTAAGATTTATAAATAATTGTGATAAGTTAAAGACCAAAATATCAGGAAATTTAAACGTTGAAGAACTTGAATTAGCTTTGAAATATTTAATTGTATCGTCACAAAAATACAGTTTTCAGGCAGAACGAGAAGCCTTAATAAAAAATGGAAGTGTAAATAAAAATAGTTCTCTAAAGGCTCTCAACCCGTTTTTACATGACCAATTAATACGAGTTGGTGGGAGATTGTCCACAGCAACACATTTAACTTTTCAACAAAAGCATCCTATTATTTTACCTGCAAGGCATAAGTTGACAGAATTAATAATACGTCACTATCATTATGCGAATTTACATGCAGGAGCACAAGCATTACTAGCCGAAATAAGGTTAAAATTTTGGCCGATATTCGGTAAAAACACAGTGAAACGAATATTACATAACTGTATAATATGTTTTAGATGCCGCCCCGTCGTAGGCCAGCAAATTATGGGTAATTTGCCTATGGACCGAATAACTCCTAGCAGGCCTTTCTCTGTAACCGGTTTGGACTACGCGGGTCCGCTCCAAATCAAAAGTGGAGTTCTGAAGAGAGCTCCTCTAATTAAATCGTATCTATGTATTTTTGTTTGTCTTGTTACTAAGGCTGTCCATTTAGAGCTAGTAACAGATTTATCTAGTGAAACTTTTTTAAATTGTTTGAAACGGTTTATATCTCGCAGAGGTCAACCCAAGAAAATATATTCCGACAATGCTTCTACTTTCAAAGGAGCATGTAATAAACTGGAGGAACTTTATGCCAGTTTGAGAAAAAATGATGACAAAATTCAGGAGTATTTAGCAAATAGTTCAATAGAATGGCATTTTATCGCTCCACGCGCACCAACGCAAGGAGGTCTGTGGGAGGCCGCAGTCAAGTCTGCCAAATATCACTTGTATAGAATTACTAATTGTTCATCTTTAACTTTTGAGCTTTTTTATACTGTACTATGTCAAGTCGAAGCCTGTCTCAACTCCAGACCCTTAACACCACTGTCTAACGATCCTAATGATTTAAATCCTCTGACTCCTAACCATTTCCTTATGGGCACAAATGCATCTGTTATTCCAGAAGAAGATGTCCGAGATGTACCATACAACAGACTAAATCAGTATCAAAAAATGACAGAACTAATTCAATCCTTTTGGTTCAGGTGGAAAAAGGATTATCTGGGAGAGCTTCAACGGAGGAACAAATGGCAAACCAGCAACCAGAGGTCCCTCCAGGAAAATGATCTAGTTATTTTGAAGGAAGATAACTTACCCCCCACTCTATGGAAAATGGCTCGTATACTATCCTGCCATCCTGGAGCTGATGGAATCACAAGGGTAGTCACCCTCCGGACATCACAAGGGACGTTCGTGCGACCAATTACCAAAATCTGTCTGCTACCCGTAGAAGACAACTTTGAACGCCAATGACTGCTTCGTTCAACAAAGGGCGATATGAAGAAACACCACGATCGTGCAATTTATGTTTTTTCATTGCACGCCACAAAACTGATGTAACCAAATTGATGACCCTGGCTCAAATTGATGAATCCTCGTGCAAAACTGATGACCCCTCGTGCACAAGGTTATTCTCATGGAAATCATAACAAGGAACCCATCCAAATGGAATTAGAAGATGAAGCCAATCAAGATTTGTGTTGTGTTGTTAAAAACTGAATCCTTTATATTTTATATGTATTTTGTTTATTCTCTCAATGATTTTAGAATTTAAATGTTTTATTTTTTTTATTTTTGTTAATATTAATGGCTATATTATGTAGTTATATAATTTTTCTTTTATTAGAAAGAACCTTAATTGGTGAATTAAGTTTCTTTCGGGGGGTGCATGTATAATTTTCAGGGTAATTATGTACCACTAGTGACATCTATGAAAGCTAAATTATGTTATTCATGAAAGGTTCTCGCCTCTGCTAATTGCTTGATTAAATTCTGTCAGCAAAGACGATTTCTGTTTTGCGGCCTTTTAAATTTGAATGTCAACAGTCTTTTGTCAGGTTATAAAAAGGTGGTCTTTGCTTACAAACGCGCTCTCATACGAAAACAATCAAAGGTTTCACCTCTCCGAAATAACTACGGGAACTAGTACCGGTACCCAGAGTAGTTATTAAAAAGTGCTTAATCATACCTGTGAAATTGGAAGTTTATTGTCAAATAAAAAGTGATTCAGTTTAACTCTCAAGAATCTGAGTTATTATTTCTAAGGACCCCAATTTATAACAATTATATAACAAAGTATTGTGAAGTTACTTTTATTTTTTATGTTAATACCGCACTAGAATGCCAACTGATTACACTGGAGCCCTGTGGGACTATGGCAACCCGAATGGTAGATACTCTCAGCATCGCCCTGGTGAAAATCCACCATTCAGAATTGAAACTTTGCTCGAAATGGCTTATCTGGAGACTAGATCTGAAGAGCCAGGTACTTTCCCACCTTCCCTTTCCCCTTCTTTCTCCCATCCCCAGACCCTTCAGCCTCCCAACATATCCCAATTCGAGAGCTTGAAGTCAAACTACGTTATCTACAAAAAACATGCAAATAATTCTAGGCCTTAAAGTCGAATAAATTATATACAAAAAAAACGTACCAATAATTATTTTGAAATCCAGTCCCACTGGTTCCCGTCAGCGGTGAGCAGTTTGGGACTCTGGTGCGGTATTCAAATAAAATAAAAAATCCCTAAATGGGTACAGCTGTGTGATGATGTTATATAGACATATCTTCAGGTAGAAGGTATATAAAATGTAAATAAAAAATAATTATAATAAGCGTTATGCAAAAGGAACGGTTCCATGATATTTCATCAAAATGAAAATTCAACACACCTCCAAAAAGTGATGAGTCATGAAAAGTGAAGAAACAAAAACTAGGTTTAATAGTTACATTATGTAACCTAGTTTTAGTTTTGGAGGTGTGTTGAATTGTCATATGACATACCCGGTCACCAAAAGGAACAATATAAGTGAGTACCATAAATAATAAAATATACAAAACTTAAAAATTAAAACTTAAAAACGAAATTATTATTTATAGTACTCACTTATATTGTTATATATAAGTGAGTTTATTATTATTTACCATAAATAATAATAAAGAATAAAATATACAAAACTGGCTGCTGAAAATGAAATTTTTTTATTCAAAAGGGCCTTGAGGTGATTTTTCACTAGCCAAATATTAATCTCTAAATAGTATATAATCCACCTGTTTTCTTAAAGAATTGCGCCACTACTCTTGCATATCCACTACATTTTCTTTTCAACCAGTCACTACAAACAGGACACTTTCCTGAAAAATGGAAATACAGCTTCCTCACCCCGATATTTAAAAAAGGAGATAAAAATGAGGTGAGCAATTATAGACCGATCTGCGTCTTATCAACTATTCCAAAATTGTTTGAGAAACTTCTTTTAAATAAAATCATTCACTGTATCAAGCCAGTAATTTCACCTAACCAACATGGTTTCACTTATAGGAAAATCTACTTTGTCCAATCTTTTAATTTACCAAAACTATATATCCGAATCCATGTCTAAGAAGTTACAAGTTGATTCAGTCTATACTGATTTCAGCAAAGCATTCAACAAAGTTAATCACGATCTGTTGTTAAAAAAGCTTCATAAATTAGGAATAGCAGCATATTTATTTTTTTTATTTTTTTTTTTTTTTTATATTTACTCCACACAGGAGGCCCTGAAGAAAATAATTTCCCTCAGGGCCTATGTCATCTTTGGGGATGCTGTGTGGAGGGTCTTTTTGTGGAGAGGAAGGAGTGAACATGGGTCTTGAAGAGTCCCATGTTGTAGGAGGGAGGAAACACAGAGGCCGGCAGTTCGTTCCACAGCCGAGCTGTTGAACTTAAGAACGAATCGTAGAAGCGACCCGCTCTCATGTGACAAGTGTCAACTGTGTACAAATGTTGGGCGCGCGTTTGGCGTGTATCCCGACTACGCACCGGCGCCGAAGGGATCAATGACGCTAGTTCCTCAGAGCATCTTCCATTGTAATACCGATAGAACAAGGACAGCATACCTACCCGACGTCTGTGCTCTAAAGATTGCAGTCCGTTTGTTAAGATTGGGGAATCTATCAAACGGACCGCCCGTTTCTGCACAGAGTCAAGGGTTTTTTTCAGGTATTTTGGGGCTCCAGACCAGAGATGGCTGCCACATTCGACAGTAGGGCGCACTTGCGATTTGTACAGGGTGAGCAGTTGTGTACTATTAAAGTATCTGCGGGCCCTGTACAGTACGCCCAGCTTCTGAGAGGCCAACTTTACTCTGGCTTCGATGGAGCCCCCGTACCTGAGCTGGTCACTTATAGTTACACCAAGCATATCAATGGAAGGCCTGTTCGGAAGATTGCTTCCGTTGAAGGAGACTAGATTATCATTTGGATCCCTTTTAGACGTAATCAGACAGGATTGGGTCTTTGAAACATTAAATTCGACGAGATTATTTTTACCCCAGGAGGAAATACTCTCGAGATAACCGTCCATTCTCTGCTTCAAAGCCCTCCGAGCCGTTGGAGTTTGTGTGCCCTTTGGGGGCTTGTCAAACAAAAAGCTATCATGAACTGTACTGTCATCCGCGTAACAATTAATCGGTGCACATGTCAAAAGGTCATTGATGTGCAACAAAAACAAAGTCGGAGACAGAACCGATCCCTGTGGGACGCCAGCATTTATGGAGTGCGAGGAAGAGGTGAAACCGTCAGCAACCGCCTGAATCGACCTATCCCTTAAAAAGTCAGCAATCCACGTACACAGGGATGCGGGAAGTCCGTAAGAATGCAATTTGTTGACAAGTCCTCGGTGCCAGACCCGGTCAAAGGCCTTGGATATGTCTAGTGCGACCGTTTGGGTCTCACCGTGACGTTCCAGGCACCGCCCCCAAACATGCGTCACATACGCGAGAAGATCACCGCACGAGCGGTTCCGCCGGAATCCGTATTGACGGTCGTTGATAATTTTGTTCTTCTCGAGGTATGTGAGCAGTTTGTCGTTGATCACACGTTCCATCACTTTGGACAGAACTGATGTGATCGCTATGGGGCGGTAGTTGGCCGGGTTGGAGCGGTCACCTTTCTTGGGAATAGGGTGAATTACCGCTTTTTTCCAACCAGAGGGCACAGTGCCACACTTCAGGGACATTTTGAAGAGCTTTGTCAAAACTGGAACTATTTCCGCAGCACACCTCTGCAATACCAAGGCAGGTATTCCATCAGGTCCACTAGCTTTGTTAACATCGAGCCCCCGTATGACGTGGAGTACATCCCGATGCCGGATCCTCAGCTTTTTCATATAGAAGCCGCAGTGAGGAACCGACGGCGGAACAGCACCCCCGTCGTCGAGGGTCGAGTTTTCCGCAAACATTTTCCCTAAAAGGTTTGCCTTTTCGGTGGCGGTGTTTGCTAGTGAGCCGTCAGGTCTGGTAAGAGGTGGCAAACTGGGTTTGCAAAAATTTCGACCTATTGAGCCCGCAAGCGACCAGAATGCTCTGCTGCCATGCGGGCAGGCAGCCAGCTTTTTGCTGATCTGCAGGTCGTGTTCGAATTTTGATCTATTGATGATTCTCTTGCATTCCTTTGCCGATTTGTTGTATGCTGATCTGCTTTCGGGCGTTCGAGATGTGTTGTAGGCTCGGTAAGCCGCGTTTTTTCGTCGAACTGCTTCGGAGCATTGTCGACTGAACCACGGCTTTGAGCCCACACCAGTTTCTTTAGTAGTCGATTGTATGAAGCCATCCATCGCCGATTTGATGACTTCACCAATCTCCTGGGCACATCTTGAAGGGTCCGAAGTCCGAAAACAAACAGCTGACCACGGAAAAGCATTGAAATGGGCCCGCATACCGAACCAATCTGCTGACCTATAGTGCCACACTTTTCTCCTCAGCCTCTCATTGGTTGGTCTGAGGCTAACGGGGATTGATGTCGTCACTAGGCAGTGGTCAGATGATCCCAGAGGCGCTGTGACGTCAATCTTATAACCGTGTGGCACAGTAGTTAAGAATAGGTCTAACAGATTGGAGCGGTGAGTCTGGACATCAGGAACCCTTGTAGGCTCCTGAACCAATTGCTCTAATCCGTAGCAAATGGCAAAGGATTCCGCCTGTCGGCCAGCCGAGTCCGTTGGGCCTGAGAACTTCAACCATGGTTCGTTATGAACGTTGAAGTCCCCCAGAACAACAAACTCGGCCGAAGGGTAGCGGGGCAAGAGATCATCAATAGTATCGCTCAAATGTTTGAAGAGCTCGGAAGTGTCTGATTCGCTATGGTTCGGTGAGCGGTATAGACATGCGTAGAATCTTGCCGTACTGGCAAGATTGACGCGCACCCACATTACGTCGAATCTGGAGTTTTCCAGACTCAATAGTCGCACACAGTTGACGTCAGCTCGACTATAGAGGCAGACTCCTCCTTTCAGCCGGAATTTGCTTGCGAGGGTAAAGCCCGGGCAGTCCAGATAGGAGGAGTCTGGCGGCTCGGCTATCTGAGTTTCGGATAGGAAAAGAAGGTTGGGACGTTGGGACAAAAGATGGTGATGGACGGAATTTAAATTTGTGTGCAGGCCGCGAATGTTGGCAAAATTTACCAACAGTTTTGGCCCGCACCGGGGACGCCTGCTACTCGCCGCTGTAATGATGTTAAGATTGTTGTTTTGTATGTTCATGAATTTAATTAATTTTTTTTTTTTTTGTAGGTGTAGGAGGTGAAAGGAAAGGTCTGGAAAGGAAAGGTATGAGGGGTGGGTAGGAATCTGGGGTTCAGGCTGTCTAGGAGTGATGAGCGTTTGGTTCCAGCCCACCCACTGCGGTGCTAGGCGATAGGCCGGGAGAGTCCGGCTGGAGAGGGCATCCAATGCGCCCCAAACGCTGCTGCTGGGTCCCCTCCGGTCACGAACCGGCACAACAGCAGTGGCGGGGTTTTTTCACTCGCTGATGGGGCAGCCCACCCTTAGTCGTGAGCCTGAGGGTCGGGCCCCTGTACTATCGAGCGGCCCGGACAGCGGTAACCGGTTGTAAAGGGTCTCCCTCAACCAGCATCTCCCAACCGGCCCGCCACGCAGAAGGTGGGCCGACGCACCCGCCACCAAGACCCGGGCAAACCTTAACCCATGAACCCGGGCACCCCTGCTAAGTCACCAAACGTAGCGAACCACTTGGGGTGACCTGTGGCAGAGGTGTTGGTCATCCAATAAATGGTTCCCAGGGCGGCGGTACCCATTCCCGCCTACCAAATTGAATTTATACATGTGATTTAACAGTTATTTAAGTAACACGCAATTGGCCGTTAAAATTGATGGCTTTATTTCTTATAAATTTACTGCTACCAGCGGTGTCCCCCAAGGGTCACATTTGGGACCAATTTTATTTTTGATATTTGTGAACGATGTGCTCACTATATTCAACGATGTCGAAGTTTCAATGTTTGCGGACGATATGAAAATAAACAAAGCTATAAGAAATATGAATGACTGTCAAACATTGTCAAATAACTTTTTTAAACTATTTGTTTGGTGCCAAGAGAACTATCTACAACTAAATATAAACAAATGTCTAATTAAGAGATTTCATAGAATAAAAAATCCAATTATTTATGATTACTCCATCAATGATGTAGTTATAACCGCTGTAACCGAGGTGAATGATTTAGGTGTAAACTTTGACCAAAAACTGAATTTTACAAACCATATTGAAATTACATCAAATAAAGCTTTGAAAATGTTGGGTTTTGTTCATAGACATATGAATATTATTCATATTTCTGTGGTTTTGTTATAAGAATTTGCAACCAATTAAAAAATATTCAAACCTATAAAAATTTGTATATGTCACTGGTTAGGAGTCAAATTGAGTACAACTCGAGAGTGTGGGCACCTAGTTACGCTAGTCGTTCACTCATGATAGAAAGAAATCAAAAAAAATTCTTAAGATTTATTAATTTCAGAATGGGTATTACAAGGGAATGCGTCAACTATGATTATCTACTATGTCAACTCAATTTATTAAAATTATCTGAACGTAGAATAGTTAATGACCTAAAATGTTTATATAAAATCATAAATTCAATAATTGACAGCCCTAAACTATTATACTTGATTTCTTTACATATGCCTCGCAAACCAACATCGAGGCATTATCTACCGTTCTATTGTGATAACTCCAACACAGAATCTCAATTCTATACCCCCGTTCGCCGTATACAAAATTTGGGTAATGACTATAAAGATGTTGTTGATATATTCAACACATCATTCACCAAATATAAACAAGTCATCACCCAATTTATTTCAGAAAGAAGAATATCAAATATAATATAATTTAACTATAGAAACTACGTAGCTCGGTTTATCTTACCAAAGTTTTGTAATTTTCCTAGTATTATATTTTTCCATCTTGCATGGTGGAGTGTCTAGTTTCCACTTTATTTCGTTTGGACATTGTTTTTGTTTAAGAGGTTGTGTTTTATTATGTCTTATATTTTCTTTTTGATTTTGTTTTTCGATTTTACTTTGATTTTTTTTTTAATTTTGTTGTTTATATATATATATAATAAATGGACATTATATTTATAGTAAGTAGAGAAAAATCTATGTTTTAAAACATTACCCCAAACCCCCCTTATATTTTTATAAGTCCCCAAGCAACACCGGTTACACGTCAGCTAGTTTTTTTTTTTTTTTTTTTTAATATATTCAATAATATTGTTATTGGGTTTATAAAAACAGTCTATTTTTAAACAAGTTCTGCTGTGTAATTATTATTACGCGTGACAGCTGTTTCGCTCTCTGAAGGCATTATCAAACTGTGGGTAGCCCACTTACAGACGATACATTTATATTATTTGTAGATAGGTATTTTAATTTCAATTACTGATTTCTATTGATTTCTGAGTAAAATGTTAGAAATTATTAATGGTTATTACCCCAGTAAAGTTTCCCCAATTACTGTAATGTTTAAATTTGACTGAATGTCTTTATGTTAGTTATTCCCAAACGATGACTCATAGGGTTATTTTAATAGCATAATTAAGTACTTCATAGTGCACTTATATTTGCACTAGGTTTGAAGATATCTAGTAGGGGTGAACGAATTATATTTGTTTGTTCATTAATTAGAATAGCTTTCGGATTATTAGAGTTTTTGTTAATTTCTAACTGTTCTAAAAGATTCAGTTTACGGCCTTTGTTTTGTACGTGTAACGGAGTTGGTTTATTATTATCACTAAGTGAGTGATTTTCATCTAGGAGATGTTTGGCAAATTGAGATTGTATTTAATTATTATTTTTAAAAGATCTTATATGACGACCGCATTATGCTGGCATTTTTGGCGGGACAAGGTGGATTCTTTTTTTGGATGCACCATGTGGGACTGGCAAAACATTTCTCATTTCGCTAATTCTCGCCGAAATACGATCAAACAATGCCATCCCATTGCTTTATTGGATGGAGGCAGAACAGCTCATTCTGCATTTTAGCTGCCACTGAATATTCAAAATAACCCAGACGGAGCGTGCAACATAAAAAAAAAATCGTCCATGGCCACAGTGCTGAAACTATGCAAAATTATCATCTGGGATGAATGAACGATGGCACACAAACATTCTCTTGAGGCGTTGAACAGACCACTCAAAGATATAAAAAACAACAACGACAAACTATTCGGCGGCACTCTGTTACTCCTTTCAGGTGATTTTAGACAAACACTTCCCGTCATTCCATGTTCAACGTACGCTAATGAGATCAAGCTTGCTTGAAATAATCGCCACTGTGGCGTAATGTTGAAAAAGTTCAGCTAAAAATAAACATGCGCGTCCAAATAATACAAGATCCATCCGTTGACTCATTCTCGAACCAATTGTTAGATATCAGCGTAGGAAAAGTTGCTGTCTATGAAAATACTGGATGCATAAAATTGTCCACTAATTTTTGCACAATTGTTGATTCGTAAATTTCTCTCATTGACCGCATATTTCCCGATATACGCACACAATACATAAATAATGCGTGGCTAGCAGAAAGAGCCATTTTGGCAGCAAAAAATGTGGACGTCAACGATTTAAACTTCAAGATACAGCGCAGTCGTTGTCAGGCGACTTGGTATCATACAAATCGATCGATACAGTTTGCGATGCCAACGAAGCTGTAAATTATCCAACAGAGTTTTTGAACTCACTGGATTTGGCATGCATGTCACCATACCTTCTACGACCGACAAGTTCGATCACAAGTTGGATCTCCGGTTATTTTGCATTACGGGGTCCACTAGTTGAGTTATGAAAACTGTGTATTGCGTAGAGAGCATGCATAGACATCCAAATTGAAAGATTAGTCCATCAGGGAAAGGGGAACAAATCAAGTTGAGTGGAGCGAGGAATGGGAGTGACCGTCCCATTTTCTGTGATTTATAAATAAATGAATCTGAGAGTATATAGCCAACTCGCATTGTAATATCATTATTTAGTCCGCGAAATTATCCCTACGAATTACTAGTCCTCTTAACAAAATTTAATTATGTATCTCAAATCGGGTAAACAAAAGTTCATCACTTTTACAAATGCGTTATAATTTACCCACCTCACTCATTTTTAGCGTTGCTGCGCTAGGCGGTTCGATTGAAAACGAACAGTCAGATCCTGCTCAGAAAAGTCTCTCAATGGACTGCGCTGCAAACCGTTGCCTGACTTTAGCTAACTTTACTTTTCTGCGCAGGGTCTGGTTATTTCAATTTGTGCTCTTCGGCGGCAACGTACGACTGATGCCGTAGTTTATTCGAAGCATTCTCGAACACTCCTGGTGTCTCCATTTGGCGAGTGTAACCATTTAAACCTAAATATGTATGGATAATAGCACAATCTATACTTAGATAAGAAATTAAATAATGGACGATTTAAAAAAATACTTAGTTAAGTCACCATAGTCATCTCACATGGTCTAAATAAATTAGAAGTTAAAGCTAATATTCTTGTACGCAGGTTCAACATGGGTATAGTAAAGCCGGCACTAAGCCTGGTTCAAGGCTGTTTTAACCGTATAAACGCCGTGGTAATGATTCAAGTTTTTCACGGTTCCGACCTTACGCGCCGCGTTATATTTACACCGCATTCGTAAGGGTGAAGGTACAAATTTGACACCAAGATGTAGAAATTTAATAAAGTCTAGGTACCTAATTTTTTCATTAGTATGGCAACACTTTGTGTACATTCAGGTGTGAGGTGATTCTTCACTTCCGAATTTGACACGAAAAACAGTAAAACTATTTTTTCTTAAATCAGATAAAAAAGAATTATAAATAAAAACCCTATTTAAAACTAAACCACGAATAATTGCCAGGCTTTTGTCTACTACCATAATAAAACGCGCAACCTTTATGCAGGTAAAACTGGCTTTCTATTTATTTGTTTTTTTCATAGACATATGAATATTAGTAGACCTGCCCTAAGTGATTAAAAGCGTATTATTCCCCACTCCCCATACCGGTTCCATTGGAGCCGGCTGGGCTCGCGTATGGCCTCCCATGAATTTAGAAAACGTGACGTCATCATTCTTGTGCGAACTATGGTCGAGGCATCATCGGTTCATTTTACGAAATAACACGGCAAAATGATGGCTTGCGCTATGAAAACTTGTAAAAATAGAAGTGAAAAAGAGAATAAACCCAATTGTCGTATTACATTCCATAGGTAAGCATTATTTTAATTTGTTGTAAGCTGATTCACATCGTATAATATGGATCAGTTTTAGAAACATATACTATCACGCGATGGAGGCGACACACAAAGCCGCGTGCACAAGAATCAGGGATGTGCTGTTTACTGGGGTAAGTAAATTATGAACATTCGTAAAAGTGTCTTGACTCAATAAGGAAACAAAATATTCGACTCTGAAAATAGAAGAATTTTTTTTTGCCGAATTTGGACTTAGCAAATTTTTTCATAACGTGGCGAGTAATTTGCGCTCCCATGTAAAAATGTATATTCATTCAAAAGCAGATTTTACTTTTAAGAACTAAATGGTGATATCATAATGCGAGATGCCTATTTACTGTCAGATTGATTTATTGACGAATCACAGTCAGCTTTACCCCCTTCGTTCTTCAACAGTTGATTTTACCCCTCGCCATTATCTTCTCGTCTATTAATTCCTATGTCTGTGGTTTTTTTGTTAGTTTATGGTATTTGCACTGAAAATACCTGACAGTCAGCGTCAAAGTAGTATCTGAATAAAATATGATTATTTAATATTTATGATAAAAACCTAGGTATTCAAAACGTACAATAACAAAAAATCGTTTGAACAGAAGTTTTAATAACAAGTTTCAAATATGCAATACTCGTTCTAGAACTATAAAAAAAATTGCATTTTTCAAGAACCTTTGACCACAAGATGACACTCGTAATTGTGTAAGAAGCCTATTGGTATCATAATATAATAATATTATATATTCTACCCACGCGCTCGTATTGCGAGGAATCCATTAGTGAATGGGTATCCTATTTACGTAAGTGCGCGTATTGAGAGGGAGCCCATTCGTGAATCCGTATCCTATCTACGGAAGTGCGCGTATTGAGAGGGAGCCCATTCGTGAATCCGTATCCTATCTACGGAAGTGCGCGTATTGAGAGGGAGCCATAGACTAAATACGACTAGACACGGCATAACCATTGAAAAATAACCCTAACACAATTTTGGTTTGGTTCACGTGCACATTTATGAATAGGCACACGCATTGTGTCGCAATGCGAAATGGGCACTGTGCATTGCCTTTTACCTTTTGTTGGTCTAGATTTAAGCTATTTTGCTTCACAGCTATGCTGGGCAAGTTCATTTTTTCAATCACAAAAATAACTTAGTTCCAAATATTTTAGATTGTACCTATCGCGGACTTTATTTTAGAAAATGTAATCAGCTATCTGAATACAAAAAATATAAGTACCTTACAGATAGCTTGAAGGCAGCGCATTAACAAATATCAAAAATTAATAGAATTTCACTATCGACAAGTAAATTTTCTGACGTCATCTTTCAAACTAGTCACAATCATTACGTCATGCAGTGTGTTCTACACTTTTAACGAATACATATAAACAATACAACATGGCACGAGCCTGGCACATGATAATTATTGATGTGTTGGTTAAAATCACGCGTTTTTACTTGATACGCGCAAAAAACTTTAGAAGTATGGGTTTTTTTGGGCTTGTCTCAATTCATGAAAAAGAAATGAATTTAACTAGACATGGCTAATCTAGTATAATACATCAATGGAGGGAGCCCATTCGTGAGTCAGTATCATATCTACGTACGCGCTCGTATTGAGAGGGAGCCCATTCGTGAATCCATATCATATACACGTACGCGCTGGTATTGAGGCCCATTCGTGAATCCGTATCTTATCTACGTACGCGCTCGTATTGAGAGGGAGCCCATTCGTGAAGCCGTATCATATCTACGTACGCGCTAGTATTGAGAGGGAGCCCATTCGTGAATACGTATCCTATTTAAATACGCACGCGTATTGGGAGGGAGCCCATTCGTGAATACGTACCTTATCTACGGACGCGCTCGTATTGAGAGCAGTGGCGGCTCGTGACTTTTGGGTGTACTAGAGTGACAGCGCTATTGTTGTAGTTGAAGACCATTTTTTTTTCTAAAATTCAATTTTGAAAATTACAGTAAATTTCAGTTTGGTCGTGCGCCGCACGGATTTATTTTTACCCTACGAGTATTCTATGTCTCGCTTGAATTGATAGTGCTCCCACTCGTGTCGTATTCTCTATCGCGCTCATATTGATATAGAGCACACTGGTCTCATATTCCGTCCGTCTCTCCCACAGTGATAATGAGCCTTATCGTACCGTTATCAGCTGGGGCATGTCACCATGGGGCAAGACACTCATCCTTCACACATCACTATCACATCTTGCGGTGGGTTATCAAAATGCGCACTCCTTGTGCCCAGAGGCAATATCTCGTTATTCATATGTTATAGATATGGATATTCTTTCGATGTGACTGTTTCAATTGTACTTGTCTGATATATAACGCTTATACTGCAACTATGTTTTTATATTTTTTCTATTCTGTTATATTAACTTAACCGTGTCATTGTCTGTATATACCTGCTGACAAACTGTAAAAGCAGTTTAGCAGGTTTAAATTGTAAAATAAATTTTTAAAAATGAATACAGGCAGTTCAGAGTAGTGGAAATCATGGAATAAAGAAGAATTATTCTATATTGGCAATAAATTCGCCAACAATCCCCATTATTGTCACATTAATTTGTCATTGGCTAGACAAATTTTAAAGGAGTTTTTTTTACTCCGTTGTAAACAAATCCTGGGGTCTAATGCCGAAAACATCAAAGTTGAGATGGTCCCATAATCCATAACTGACACGAATATTATGGCATTATGAATTTGCGTTACTGTCTTCATCTTTCAATCGGGTTTAGATAGCACAAGCGATTAGTGATCTACCAAGGAGATACAATTCAGCGATTCTTTAAAACCTCTTGACTAAATCTTTAATTCGTGCGATGTTTCGCGTCTAGATTATTGTAATGGAATAATATATTGTGTAAGTCTTCCTAAATATCAAGTTAACAAACTGCAATCCGTTTTCAACGCTGCGGCAAGGCTATCACACATTTCAGAGCATCTCAAAAATCTTCACTGGCTTAAATGTCCCAAAAGAATCATTGAGGTAGAGAGATAGAGCCAACATTGGCATTCGACCACTTACTCGCGTATGGGCCACTGACATCGTTTTATTGTCCACTGTGAGATACCACGGGCTTCAGTCAGTTATGAGCGCTCGCCTGGCACAGGTCTCCGGCGATAACTTCAAAATGCCTACATGAGGAGGTATTGTACAAGCCGTACTGGAAAAGATAAGAAAAACGATGGTTTAACCTTTCATCGGTAGATGGGTGTTACCATAATAAGTAGTCGTGTAAATTGGCTTTTTAATGTTCAAATACTCAAGGAACGCTTGAAATTGGCGCGCCGGTAACTCAAATCATAAATAAACCACTCACTCAGTCAACACTTAGGACAAATTTGGATCATATGGAAAACTCATAGTTCACTCGGGCAAACTGTGCATGTCTATTATTGTCTGTCTCTCAAGCGTCTTTAGCGAGAGCCTTAAAAACAAAATTTGTATGGCGCCCTTGAGGTGTTTTTTTCTCACAAAAGCGGCGCTGCAAAAATCATCTTTAAATCATATTACTCATAGGTTAAACAATGCTGGGGTAGGCTGCCATATCGGAGGACAATGCATCAACAACGTGAGTTACGCAGATGATATGGTGTTGATGGCACCGTCAATAATTCGAATTCTCCTTAAGATTTGCGAAGAATTCGCACTCGAAACAAATGTGACATACGACGCGAACAGCACTGTTGGTCATTAAACACGAAGAATGATAAAAAAATATTCCCCCAGCTTTTTGAACGGTGAGCCTCTCACAATAGTGAAAGCTACAAAATATTTAGGGCACATCATAACCAATAATTTTACGGATGATGACGACATCGACAGGTAATATGATTAGTAGAAGATTTCGACTCTGCAGTCCGCATGTGAAAAGGACGCTCTTTTCAGCTTTTTGTAGTACACTGTATACTTGCGAGCTGTGGGTCAACTTCAAAAAGAGAACCATGGAAAGGCTTCGGGTGCAATATAACAACGCATACCGTATGATGTTCGGACTTCCCAGGCATTGCAGCGCCTCTTCAATGTTCACAGAAGGGCGAGTTCACGGATTTGCAGATCTGATAAGAACCAGGGGGCAGGACTGAGGGGAAGGATCAACAACTCTAGAAATGTCCTTATCATTCCAGGATCGAGCATCGAGGAGCGTTGGAGAAAGATTTTGGCCCCCCATAATTGAAACCCCCTCGAACCGCTCTAATAAAAACCAAGGTGGTTGAATATTTATTCTCATATGATTCCACCCCTCTTTTCTTCTTTTTTTTCCTTTATGTTGTTGTGTATCGTGCCCAGCGTAGATTTCGGCGATAGCTCAGATGTAGAGAATAGAGAGTCAAAATCCTTCAGGTTTGGGTCAGCCAACAGGCTTTTACACGGGGAACAATGCCAAGTAGACCACTCTATATTCGTCAAAACGAAACGCAAATAGGAGTATGAAAGTATATTCACAAGCACAAATACATTGCAGTTACACAAATGAGAGGTATTGTAACGGACGTACTGCTCCAATATCAGCCGACGTCGCCCCATATTAAAATCTGCCATTTGCCTTAACTTTGCCTGTTCTTAAATTGAATAAACTGCCCTCTATGTATGCGAAATTGTTATGTATAATGAAAATGTAATGTAAAAACAATAAACGAAACGTCGGAGCTTGGCTAGAGGTATACGGGCAGAGAAGTATTGTGAGAGCTGATAAAATCAAAATAATATTTTAATTCGGGCACGATTGTAAGAACCGTGCCAAAACGTAGTGGGAAGCCGTGCCGTGCGCCATGCGCCGTCATAGCGTCACAAATGACCGGTGGTACGCCGTCATTACGTCCCACGGGCACGGTTCTGAGGATCGTGCCCAAACAAAGGAAGGCCGTGGTCACGTTCGACCACGGCCCGAAACTACCGGCCGAGCGGCGGTAGACGGCCCGGCGGAGCGCCGCGATAGCGTCGCAAAACACGGCTCACGGATTCCAGGAATCAAAGAGAAAGTGAGCCCGTGTGCGCGTCGCGCGCCCGCTGGCGGCCTATAAAACGGGCAACAGGCCCCCTCAAACGTCAGATCTCCAGCAACACTCACCAGCTCAACACCTCTCTCTCTGCTCTGCCCTCTACCTCGCTCCGACTTCTGACTCTGCTCGCCTTCTTTCTCTGACTCTGACCCCCGCCTCACCCTGGACCACGGACTGCCTACCCCTTTGGACCAGACTCGGAATCAGTATCAAGAACAAGCGGCAAGTAATCGGACCAGCTCTACAGCGGCTTCAGAGACGGCCCCGTTCTACCCCTCCACGCCACTGAAGGACGACGCCTTCCTCCTCCACAGATTGGGATCACCGGCCCCTTACAGTCTTGTGTGTCACACGATTACGTCTGATACAGGTATAATTAACATCCTAAATAAATTCCTGACTGTTAGTTAGAACAATCTCCCTAGTAAAAGATTCTGGCTGGCAAGCTTGGATATTGACACAATTCAAGTAATAAAGGCACATGTAGAGGAATGATAATTAAACAGCTTACATGATTTGCAGGATGATGCAACACGTGCGTGTTGAATCACTGAGGAGACGGGATATCTTCCGTATTGTACGCGCAGAGCGCGTGCAATTCTCAATTGTAAATCGGCACATAATTAAATACCGGTTTCAAAAGTATCGCGCACAAAATTGTAGTTAAAATCGGGCGCGCTTCGAGAGCGTCCCTGTAAATGGCAAAACACACATGTTGTCAAGGCCGAGGTCAGATTTTAAGTATTCTATTCTTTTTTATTTATTGTTTGTTTGTAAATATTACATAATACAATTAATGAACTTAAAATGTCCAACTAGGCGATTGCCCGTTTTAGGACATTCCAATATGATAATGTTTTTACATGTAAATTATAGTGTTGACTATTCTGTTGTTAAAATAATACATATGTATATTCATATTCTAGAATACTTTCAGTTATACCATGACATATTTTACTATTGTTTAGCTGACATAATAAACTAAAGAAATATTAATAGATAAAAACAAGAAAATGAATTTGAAAATGAAACTGAATTGAAGAAATTCTGTTGGTAAAGTAATACAAATGTATATTCATAATCTAGTATACTTTCAGTTATACCACGACATTTTTTTTTTTTTTTTTACTATTGTTTAGCTGATATAATAAACTAAAGAAATATTAATAGATAAAACAAGGAAATGAAAAATATAAAAAATGAAAGTAAAGAAGGAACTTTTCCTTTAAGGAAAAATATCACGAAGAATTGAGCAATTTTCGAACTTTCTTTATGTAAAAATACAGTTCCTGTAATGCTAATATAATACCAATATAAATTAAAATGTAAAGAAGAATGTAAAGAAAAACAATATAAGTATGGCCGTTGATGATTTCCTCAGCGTGCGTGTGGGCGAGTGCATTGTACAGTGTTGACAACTTAACCGCGCGCAATGCGCAACGCATGCGCGCAGCTAACAATGGTATCAACTGACAGCTACTTAATTTAGTTTCGCGGGTCTTTTTAAAAGTGTTGATTTATTACGTGACAATATTTTACTATTATTTTTGATTTTGTTTTATTTTTATTCTTATTTATAAATATGTTATCACAAATCCCTGTATGTTATAACCATGTTCTTATACTCTCTATGAAATGTGTGGGATTGCACCTACCTCCCCACATTCTGGAATAAAAAAATATATTAGATGTTTTGTATGAACCTATGAAATATGACAGAAAATCCCGTATGGGCTTCATTACAGTGGGCAGTATTTCGGACGGGTGGATTTTTACCACGGAATTTGAATGGCGGACTAATTTATTTTTATGGGAGTTCACCGCACAGCCGCTCTTTATAACAAAACCGCCACTGACTGGACTGGCTCAAAGTTAGCTCAATTTGTCGTTACTTCGGGTGAAATGTCAAACATTTACGGATCATTATATTGTTTGGGGGCAAATTGACGACAAACTTTTTATTTCTAATTTCTAGAATGAATTTATTTATTTTTAAATTTTTCTATATTCAGTGTTGTTTTTATTAATTTTTGTGTGTGTTAAGATAAGAATTATTCAAATAAATAGATACCCTCATGTTTGAATTCAGGACTGAATTCAAATGCATGTTAAGGCGACACAACACTCTCTAATAACGGGGTTTGATAGAGGCTCACATTTTAAATATAATACCATTTTTTAGAACGTTACCCACGGATGAAAGTTATTTATATTGACGCCGCGAGGAAAATCCTTCACAAGCGATACGCAAAATACATTAACAATATACGGGGCAATTTGATTAATTTTGTCTTCATGTTCCTTAGGAAGATATGGTCTTCAATCTGGTATTGAAAGGGTTAGCGCGGTAGATACCTACTCAAGGTGGAAGCACGCATGTTTTGATTTAGAAATTGTTTCTGCAGTCGTACGAGGGATCCATGAGGAGACGGGTACCAAAATACCTAACGGCGACGAATGCTGGATATAAATAAATGAATGGTGGATATAAAAAAAGATTGCAACACAGTAGAAAAAATAGACGCCGTGAGGAATATTCTTCACACGCGATATACAAAATACGGGGCGATTTGACAACTCGGGAAGAACTCTGGTATTGAAAGGGTTAACTCGGTCAGGTTCAAGCAGATAACCTACACGAGGCGAAGTACGCATGTTTTGATTTCGAAATTGTTTCTACAGTCGTACGAGGGATCCACAAGGAGACGGGTACCAAAATACCTAACGGCGGCGAATGCGCGTTTTAAAGAAAATTAAACAATGAAAAAATTGTTTGGAACGTCAAAGAATATTTAAAAACAAACGAACATAAGATTCAATGTTCGAACTTATCGCAAACATAGCACGAAGCTAGTAACTTTAATGTGTTGTGATGAAGTCGAATAAAGATGAAATTTCACTTCAGAATTCGCTGAATCTCGGCGTTTCCTTTCTTTCGCGGATCTCTTCAAGGCTCAGGTTCACCTTGTTTTTCTTAAAAATACTGTTCGGACGGCATCTCAAATTCAAATAAAACACTTAGGGAAGCACATACGTGTACATTTTTTTGAATTCCTCTGTAGTGGCCGACAGAGGTGTCGATGAGGCTCGCTCATCGCTCGCTATTACATCGCTAACTCTTCTGTGTTCTTCGCAAAGAGGAGGACGGAACCTGAACAATGTTAAATTGATACATGGAATATCAGAGGAGGAATGGAAAAAAAATAATCAATTGTGATACACATGTTTGGATATACTTTGTGTAACAGAAAGAGTTTTTTTTACATTCATTCACACAGAAGGCCCTGAGGAAAATAATTTCATTTGGGGGCCTACGTAATCTTTGGGGATACTGTGTGGAGGGTAATTTTGAGGAAAGGAAAGAATGAACTTGGCCATCAAATCCGGCAAATCGTTCCTCAGCTGAGATCCTGAACCGAACCGTTCTCGTGACAAATGTCAACCGTGTACATATGTTGGGCGCGCGTTTGGCGTGCTTCTCGACTATGCACCGGTTCCAACAGGATCAACGGCGCTAGTTCATCAGCATCTTCCATTGTAATACCGGTAGTACAGGGACAGCATACCTACCTGAAATCTGAGCATCTTCCATTGTAATACGATTGCAATCCGTTTGTTAAGACGTAACCGGGCGTTGATTTTTCCATACAAACGTAGTCCCCATTTATCTTTCTGGATTTTAACCCTAGAGCAAATATATTTTTAACATAAAATAGATATCGGCGACTTGCGTGTCGGTACGTTTTGTTTTTTTTGATAAATTGCTTCTTATAGAAGTTATGACCTTCCAAAAATCAATAAAATTGCCTGATTTAAACGCAGTCAAAAGACGTTCAGTCTACAAACTAGACAATATATTTTGAAAAAAAGCAAAACGGTCCGACATAGAATAGTTTCTTCTTATGTAGTTGGTAAAAAAAAAATTGAAAATCGGTTAACTTTTGGAGGGGAAAAATGGGGAATACAAAACCTCGATTTTGAAGATTTCATTTAGGTATTTGTAGCCCGAGCTGCATGTGTCCCTTTCGCTCAGTATTCGGGAGGTAATGGTCGGGGGGACAGGGTTTAGATAAATACGTATGTATTTGTGCGAAGTGATGTCACGTAGTCATAAATCGATATTCGATATTCTAGTGTTGTGTCGTCCCGAGTAATCGATGTTTTTTTATTATTTTTTCCGTTTGGTTACTTTTGTGTTTGTTTGGTGAAGTATTCCGATATTCTTACTTTAATTTGTTTACGTAAAATAATATCTGTAAAAAAAACATCCGTTACGGCCAGACCGACTCCGAGGTAATTTCGTTCCGTATTGCCAATATGGATACAAAACACTCAAATGGATAATTTTTTAAAAAATAACTTTTGGGTAACTAGCATAATATTATAATTCTTCAATAACCTATAATGTATATTGTTATTTTATTTATTTAACTTCTATTTCGACAAATAAATATACAGCAAAGTGATGTAGCGTAGTATATAGAATTGTGTCGGTGCACTAGTGTTGTCTTTTCCCGAGTTATTGATATATTTTATTAGTTTTTTTTTGGTTTAGTGACTTATTTCGAGTATACCATACTTGCCGATCTTACTAAAATTGGACCAAATTCAATTTGTATACGTCAAGTACTATAATAATTTTCAATTTGGGAGGTGGTTATGGGTACCGCCGCCCCGGGAACCATTTGTTGGATAACCTCTGTCATAGGTCACCCCAAGTGGTTCGCTACGTTTGGTGACTTGAGCAGGGGTGCCCGGATTCATGGGGGTGAGGATTGTCCGGGTCTTGGCGATATATGCATCGGTCCGCCAGTTGCGTGGCAGGCCGGATCGGGAGACCAGTCTAAACGCACGCTCAAGTCGCGACGCGACTGAGATGAGTTAGCAGCAAGAAGCCACCTGACTATTGTATGTTCGCGCTCAAGTTGAGACGCGACTTATTTGGACGAGTATTATAACAAAACCCTGTAGCAACCCGATACAGAATTTGGTCGTAACGCGGACATGTACCTAGCATGAAAGTCAAAAAATCCTCAACTTACAATGAATAAAGAATTTTTTTTTAAATATATATTTTTAAAAAGATGCCATTTGCGTGGTGATCTGTTATAACAAAACACAGTAGGAAAAGTTGCGCCGTTTAGTCCTGACATTTTCTATTATTTTCGAGTTACATGGATATTTAAATACTAGTTCATTTTTACTCATGATCCGATTTTCAGAACCCCGACATGTCTGGAGGTAGAGTGGAAAAAAATGGAGGTTTCCTCCACACCATCCGATTTGGAGTGTGGTGATTGGCAAGGGTGTTATGGCTTTCATGTCATTTTCAAAATTTCAACGAATGGCATTGGAGTTGGCTCTATTAAAAAAACACAATAATGAGATTCGTAAAACAAAATAGTGAACAAAAAATTGCAATATTATATCGAAAATTGGTCACTTGCGATGTTTATGTGGTAAAAATTGGTCATTTTGGCCAAATAAACATCGCAAGGGAATTAAAACCTGTTGATTTCAGGAATTTTACTAAAATAAAAAATAAATATTTTATTTCAATACTTTTCCCTGTCTCAAACAACTTGAATGGTTTAGTTAAGTTTTGATAAACAAAAAAGATAACTATCTGTCCAAACAAGTATTTTATATTATTTTTAATGGATTAATTTAGCAAAACGACACAAATTAATTTAATAAAATTTACTTGCGCACGCCGCGACCTGCGGATACGTAGCCAAGAGCCTTACCCTTCAACCACGGAGGCAGTTCAAATGTACGCACCTACATATTTTAGTAGGTATGGGTAGTAAGATTTTTTTTTAATTTTTAAAAGAAAGACAAACATTCCCTGGTTACGTATAACCTAACATTTGAAAAACTCCTACTACCACCACACTAAGCGGAAGGTATTGCTTGTGTTGTGATGGAGAGCTTAGCCAGCCGAGGAATCGAACATGGGACGCCCAAACGCGATGCCCACTCAGCCACTGACCGGTCAAGTAAGTAAGAGAAATACAATAAATTATGAAATAATGTACCTAGGCCTCCTATTTTATTACGAAAATGTACCTATTTAGTTCCTTCAGTCTAAAACTGGTTTTTAGATTAGGCAGAATAGATTTGGAACAATTATTAAAAAATGTATCTCCGCTTTTATTTCTTGCGTGATATTTTGTGCGTGCAAAGACAATATGTATATAATAGCTTATTTAGGTGGCTAAGGATGGAACGTCCCGTCACAAGAAATTGATTGTTTATTCTTGTCTCCACTCCACACACATGCAGATAATCCTGTAGCGACTTGTAACTAGCCGCCGGCCGGCAAACATCGATGTAATATGATACCATAAAACGAAGCGCCAAAGGAATAATTATTTGGCGGGCTTTCTCGGCGGAGTTTTTCTTCGCACACTCACACATCTACAGCACGATGACTGACCGTAGCACAGAGCGGAATAGCAATAATTGGGCTAAATACCTATTAAATAAGTTTCTGAATTACCGGGATTCCTCTTAAGAGGGGAATCTATTAAACGGACCGACCGTTTCGGTACAGAGTCAAGGTTTTTTCCAGGTATTTTGGGGCTCTAGACCAGAGGTGGCTGCCAAATTCAATGGTGGGGTGCACTAGCGATTTGTACAGGGTAAGCAGTTGTGTACTATTAAAGTATATGCGGGCCTTGTACAGTGCGTCCAGCTTCTGAGAGGCTAACTTGACTCTGGCTTCGATGGAGCCCCCGTGTGGGAGCTGGTCGCTTAGAGTTACACCAATCATATCAAGGGTTGTTGGGAAGATTGTTTCCGTTGAAGGAGACTAGATTGTCATTTCGATCCCTTTTAGACGTAATAAGACATGATTGGGTCTTTGAAACATTAAATTCGACTAAGTAATACTTACCCAAGAGGAAATCCTCTCAAGGTAACCGTCCATTCTCTGCTTCAAAGCCCTCGGAGGTCTTTGGAATTTGTGTATCCTTTGGGGGCATGTGAAACAAAAAGCTGTCATAGACTGTACTGTCATCCGCGTAAAAATGAATTGGTGCACATGACAGGAGGTCATTGATGCGTAACAAAAACAAAGTCGGAGATATAACCGATCCCTGTGGGACGCCAGTATTTATTAAATATGACGAAGAGGTGAAACCATCAGCAACTCAAAAAGTCGGCAATCCAGTCAGTTTGTTGACAAATCCTCGACGCCAAACCCGCTCAAAGGCCTTCGAAATATCCAAAGCAACCGTTAGGGTATCACAGTAACATCCCAGGCACCGCCCCCCAAATATGTGTCAGATACGCGAAAAGATCACCGCACTAGCGGTTCCGCCGGCATTCGTGTTGACGGTCGTTAATAATTTTATTCTTCTCGAGGTATGTGAGCAGTTTGTCGTTGATCACACGCTCCATCGCCTTGGATAGAATAAATATGATCGCTATGGGGCGGTAGTTGGCCGATTTGGAGCGGTCACCCTTCTTCGGAATAGGGTGAATGACCGTTTGTTTTCCAACCATAGGATTCAGAGCCAGACTTCAGGGACATTTTAAATAACTTCGTAAAAATTTCAGCTATTTCTGTTGCGCATCTCCGCAATACCAGGGGTATTCCGTCGGGCCCGCTAGCTTTATTAATATCAAGCCCCCGTAAGACCTGGAGTACAACCCGATACCGGGTTATTTCTTCGTTCACAAAGATATCAACTAATATACGCGGGAAAGAAGAAATTTGAGATCAATTATTGATTTTATAGTAATTGAACTTAGGTTGAGAGAAGAACAGAAGAACACAAGAGTTTTAGGGAGTCTGAGGTTGAAACTGATCTCAATGGACGGTCATAAACGATATAAATACGTAGACGAAACATGAAACCACATAGAAGTGAGTCTTTGTGAATCTGCTAGAGAAGTGTGTGGAATAAGTACGCAATGTAGGTAAAAAGATGATGCATAGTGGGATGATGAGATTAAAGCACTGGTCTCAGATAGGAAGATTATGATGCAGGATTATACCCGGTAGCGACTGGCAGTACTTTCAGAGAAGAGATGGATCGAGCGAAAGAAGTGTAGAAGGGAGGTGAGAAAAGAGTAAGTGTAAGAGTGAGTGAAAGAATGAAAGAAACGCCTGGAAGAGGGAATCAAAATGACAAACCACTCCCTAGAAAACATTAAACAGTTCTGAAAGGAGATCAAAAGATCACGGGAGTGATCCAGAAAACTAAAGTATGAAAGTGATAAAATCAAAAGGTGGAAAATTTTTTGATGAATGGGGAAGAAATAAAAGAGAGACGGATGAAATATTTTGAGGAAGTCTTCGAAAGCAACCCGAGAAGAAGAACACAATAACACAGTGATTCCAGAGTCGAATCAGGTTTGAACGATGTCGGAGTGAATGTTACCAAAATCAGCATGGATGAAATAAAATATACTACTTATACTTATAATACTCGGAGCAGGTGAATGAGTTTGCGTATTTGAGAGGAATGTTAACGAGAGATCGGAAGGCTGATAAAGATATTAAAAGAAGGATAAATGCAGGCGCTAACAAAAAATGTCCAAAGAAGCGAAGCCAGTCCACGCAGTTTACGTGTTACTAGAGCTCCTCACAAAGGCCAATTCAAGTAATGTTTATTATTATTATTATTATTATGGTGCCACATGTTGGTCTATAATTTCTCGCTCTTGCAACTCTTTCTAGCGACTTAAAACAAACTCAAAATCACTCTTGCGAATCGATTTCTTGATGCCACACTTAATTATTAAAAAATGCCCTACACAAGAAAAGATTTGTGTCCTGTGTTTGGTCGACAAAAACAGTTAAAGTACAACATGTTACCGACATTTTGTGATGTTATAAAGTACCATTTGTAGGTGAAAAACGATTTATTATTCATGAAAAACCGAAATAGTACTTCCGATTAGAGAAGTTTGTGAAATATTATCAAAATATACAGAAAAAAGTGTGGTAAAAAGCTTTATTCCTGAAAAATCTCATTAATTTCTTAGATACATGTTTACCCACAAATGCATAAGGCATTTATGTAAAAAAAAAACAAAACTTTCATGAAATTCTTATTAAATTTAGTCTGTAAAATTCAATTTAAATATCCCATGTCATTGATATAACCCCACTTTTTTACATAAAATTAAAGTAACGAACGTTTCCATAATTATTTGACTAAAACTGAAGAAAATGTTTTAAAATGTAGATACAGTTACCTAAATCATACTAGAAACCTCATAATATATCAGATATATTAGTAGAAATAAGTAGAAATTTAAAGGTAGACCTCACAAGTTCAGTGGCACCGACAAATCTTTGTTTCTTTCATAAGTCGTCATTGACAAAAAAACCCAACGCTAGCACGCATGGACAACGCGATATGCACCGTCGTTTACTATCCAGTTATATGTAAACGGGATTCCGTGTATGTCTATATTATTGGCCCTCAGAACGGATGTGTACATATAGAGGTTCCACTGTAGTTAAATTGAGTAATAATTTCTGTTTTATTAATTTCTCCGGAATTTGTGTCGATTCTGATTCAGATTCGCTTAATTTTTTTAACCTTATTCAAATGGGTTAATGACAATAACATACTTCTGACTACATCATGAGAAGGAAGACAGCCACAGCACCTACGGGGACGGAAAAGGTTAAACATAATAATAATAACTGGATAATTTATTCAGAGCCGTTTAAATAAAAACGTCAACAGACGATTTACAACTTAACGTCATTGAGGTGTATAGATAGTCTATATTTCTTCCAAAATCAGTGCAAAATTAGGTTACCGTGCGGGAAGTAGGAAGGGGGTGTGGTGGCTATTGATGTCGCCCAAACCCTTCTGACTATGAACGAACTCAACGAACAGAGTCACCGGTGGCCGCCCGCCGCACCTATCGCCCGGAACATTTGGGTTACCGGTACGCCATCTCCAGTGCTCCTTGAGTTTTTTAACATTAAAAAGGCAATTTACACAACTACTGATTATAGTAAAACCCCATTTACAGATGAAAAAAGTTATACCATTGCTTTCCCTGTGTTTTCCGACTTACAACGCACACTTACGAATTACGCACAATATCTCAGCGTGCATTTTGAAGTCAGACCAATGAACTTATGTTTGTCGTGCACACTTCGAACGCTAAGGTTGGCTCTATACCTCAACTTATCAAACTTATAACATATAAGTAGTAACTTACAATTATTGACTTAAACGCTAATTACATGTGTACATATACATTATTACTTACTAGTTCGAGCAACTTATTTTTTAAAATCAGGAATAGCTTATGCCCTAGGTTACCAATCTTTAAATTTATAACGATTAACTTACAATTCAAGATTTAAACGCTAATTTTGAAGGTTCATTTTCAAGTTCTATCTATTGGTGTTTTTGTGGAAACGTCTGTATCAGATCTACATCCTTCGCAAAATACGGACTCCGAGTTTGGAAAGAATATTCCAGGTGAGGTCGCACATGTTTTGTACATTTTTAACACCATATCCGATGTTGGATCAAGGAAGGGTTTAGGGAGTAAGCTTGTCATTGAATTTGATCTTTTGACGACCCGAGCAGTACGCTGTTCCCATTTCAAGTCTTGAGATATGGTAACTCCTAGGCCTTGTTGTAACGTCACTGTTTTTAGAAGTGTTCTATTAATTTAGGACAGTGCATTTTATAATTTAAACATGCAGGACAGTGCATTTTTCAACATTGTGTTTTAGAAGTTAATCTTTGTTCATTGATATTTCTTTTAAGTCGTTTCGGAGTTGGTAATGATTTATATATAGATTGGCCTCATCATAATATCATCTGCGAAACGGCTGAAGTTTGATTTTATTATTGACTGCAAATCTGTGATGTACAAAATAAACAGAACTGGACCTAGAACTGATCCTTGGGGTATACCGCTGGTTACATTTCGCTCAGTTGAAAATTGGTTGCCAATTCTCTCAGTGGGGAAAAATTTGATCCATTCGAATAGTCATCCTCTTATGCCTAGACATTTAAGTTTATCTGACAGAAAATAGGAAGAGAATCGAAAGTCTTCTCGAAGTCAAGATATAGTATTTGTCAATAGGAATCTGTCTGTCCCATTCGTTTGTCCAGTTATCTATGTTAAAAATAAGATTGGTAATTGTGGATCTTTTCGGTACACATTCGAATAGTCATCCTCTTATGCCTAGACATTTAAGTTTATCCGACAGAAAATAGGAAGAGCATCGAAAATCTTCTCGAAGTCAGGATATAGTATTTGTCAGTAGGAATCTGTCTGTCCCATTCGTTTGTCCAGTTATCTATGTTAAAAATAAGATTGGTAATTGTGGATCTTTTCGGTACAAATACATTTGTTTGGTTGAGATTATACCAACTTTGATCAGGAATGAGTGTACCGCGTATCTCGTTCACTATTATTTTTTCCATAGTTTTGCAGATGATACTAGTCAACTTGTAGATCTGTTATTTGCTGGTTTTTCGTTCATCTGCTCTGCAATAACCAACCAAACCACCTAAGCGTCCCATTTTTAATCTTATCTCCACAATTTAACATGTACAAACGTGGGTTTCACAACACTTAACGCTTCAGGTATCTCGTTTCTTTAACATTCAATTCACTTTCATCCTTCCTCTGCCAATTCCACGCCTCACTGGCATACGTTAGGGTAGGTATTAATATTCGATTGTTTATTGTTTATTTATTTATTGTTTGTTTGTAAATATTACATAATACAATTAATGAACTTAAAATGTCCAACTAGGCGATTGCCCGTTTTAGGACATTCCAATATGATAATGTTTTTACATGTAAATTATAGTGTTGACTATTCTGTTGTTAAAATAATACATATGTATATACATATTCTAGAATACTTTCAGTTATACCATGATATATTTTAATATTGTTTAGCTGACATAATAAACTAAAGAAATATTAATAGATAAAAACAAGAAAATGAATTTGAAAATGAAACTGAATTGAAGAAATTCTGTTGGTAAAGTAATACAAATGTATATTCATAATCTAGTATACATTCAGTTATACCACGACATTTTTTTTTTTTTTTTTTTTTTTTTTACTATTGTTTAGCTGATATAATAAACTAAAGAAATATTAATAGATAAAACAAGGATATGATAAATAAAAAAATTAAAAAATTAAAAAATGAAAGTAAAGAAGGAACTTTTCATTTAAGGAAAAATATCACGAAGAATTGAGCAATTTTCGAACTTACTTTATGTAAAAATACAGTTCCTGTAATGCTAATATAATACCAATATAAATTAAAATGTAAAAAAGAATGTAAAGAAAAACAAAGTTTACAATTCAATTACTGTTTTTTAGCATATTCTCGCATTCAGCTCTCCCCAAGACCAGAAGCCAATTGTTTACCTGCATGCGCAGAATATTAGTACTCTTTGCCTTCCATGCATCAGGTATGAGATTGAGCAGTTTAGGGCCTAAGTATGAGAATTGTCTCTGTGCTAAAGATGAGGAAGTGGTGGGCGGAACTGTTGGGTTTTTTTTTGCATGTCGTGTATTATGACAGTGGTTTACGGAAGCTAAGTAGTGCCTCTGTTTTTGAGTATGTAATATGATTTTCCTCATGTATAATTGTCTTACATCAAGAACGCGAAACTCTGCGAACAATGAATCGCTGGGGTATCTGAAAGGTTTTTTCAGTATGACTCTTATAATCGATTTCTGGGATTTAGCTAAGGGATCGAGTATGGTTTTAGCACAACCTCCCCAACCTAAGGAAGCATAGTCTAATATGGAATTGCACATTGCAAAGTAAATACGTTTCAAATCATTTAGACATAGAATATTTCTTATTGCTATAAACAGATGTGTAAGTTTCCTGACCTTTGTGGAGGTAAAGGCTATGTGTTTGTCCCATCTCAGAAATTTATCAATGATAATTCCTAGGTATCTTATATTGTCCACACATTCTAGGGTATTGCATTTACATGTAATAATGTCGTAACAATGGTGTATTCTAATGTTAATAATTTCTTGTGGTTGACCCGCTTGAGTTGAACTGAAGCAGATGAATTTCGTTTTATCCGAGTTAAGAGTGAGGAGATTACTATCTAGCCACTGTTTAACTTTGTTTATGCCAAATTCAGCTTTACTGCAAGACTCATTCCAGGTTTTGCCTTCGAATAAAAGTACTGTATCGTCAGCAAATGTAATAATGTGGTCTGCAAATGAAGTATTACATAAGTCATTTATATAAACATTAAACAATATGGGACCTAGTGTACTTCCTTGTGGTACGCCATATTTAATATTGGCTGGATCACTTAGAGTACCGTTAATATCCACTCTTTGGCTCCTGTTTTCTAGGTAACTAACCAACCACTACCCAAATTAAATTAACCCAAATTTGACCCTGTATCCCAATTCGCTGTAGTTTATTCAGCAGAATTTTGTGCGAGATAGTGTCGAACGCTTTAGCTAGATCTAAAAAAAGTGCAATGCATTTACTACCTTTATCTAGATAATTAGAGATGATTTTTGTCAAATTAGCGATGGCGTTTTCAGTGCTTAAACCTTTGCGAAAGCCGAATTGTCTACTAGAAAGGATGTTGTTATTTTCGAGATAATGGATGAGACGGTTCTTTACAATTTTCTCCATAATTTTAGAGACAGAGTTGAGCAAGGAAACAGGCCGGTAATTATGTATCAGTGATTTGTCCCCACTTTTATGCAGTAAAATGACGATTGACTGCTTTAAATGGTTAGGGAATTTCCCTGATTTAAAGCTAAGATTCGCAATGAAAGCAATCGGTATGGCTATGTATACTTTAATGATTTTTAGAAGATTTGAGGAAATCTTATCGGGACCACATGCTTTTGATGACTTAAGGTCGTCAATTATCTTCATGACTTCGTTAGTTGAAGTTGTGATTGAGTCTATTTTGTGACCGATCCTAGGGATAGTTAAATTGGCGAGAGCGGTTTCTGATTTCTTACACTTATCGAGAATTTTTTTCGCAAGTGTGTCACCCACAGATGAAAAGTAACTGTTTGCAAAGTTTGCCATATCTTTGGGGACTTCAGAGTTTGACGTGTTAATGTAAAGCGATTTTATTTCAGAAGATTTATTGATTTTAGATTTGGTTATGTTGCGAAAGGTATCCGAAAAACGTTTTGGATTGCAGTTGTTATCATAAATGAGTTTTTTATAATAATTTTCTTTCGCCGATGTAATTAATTTCTTACACAAATTCCTATACTTTTTATAATAACATTGCAATACCAAATTCTCAGGATATGTTTTTGCCTTTTCATGAAGATGATTTCTTCTGTGAATCGATTTAACTAGCCCCAGGGTGATCCATGGTGTGAATTTAATTTGTTTATTAGATACGGTTATATTGCTTGTGTGTTTTGATATATACTCGTGTAGTTTGATAATAAATTCATTCATTGCTAAGTCAGTATCTGATTTATCTAGAACATTTAGCCAGTTTTCTGCGCTCAAGTCCTCAATTAAATTGTTGAAATTAGTTTTAGCAACGTATTTAATTTTCGAAGAAGTGAGAGGCTTGTTTTTAAGACAAAGAGATGTTGTATAGTGGTCTGAAATAGTTGAGTGTATAACAAAAGTGTCAATAAAGTTAATATTTTTTACATTAATGTGATCAAGACAGGATTTACTCGAGCCCTGTTCACGAGTAAAGCTGTTAATAGTCTGTGTGAAACCATTTTCCGCGAGTAGACATAGATAATCGATTGATTGAAGGTGGTAGTCAGGGATAGTGTTAATGTTTAAATCTCCCATTATAATTTGCTGTTCAAATTTTTTCGCATTGTTTAAAATTGCTTGCAATGAAAAAAGGAAGGGGTCAGTATTGATGAAGGAAGGAGATCTGTAAATGGCAAATATGCATATGTTATTATTCAATACTATTTTCATACAGTTTGATTGTGCTAAAGTAATTTCCTCAACATGAGCTTTAATTCCGTCCTTGATGTATATAACAATTCCACTAGATTTGTTGAGGTTGGTTGTGGTGTGATATTCAGAGTAATTGTGTATTGATTTTACGGTGTAGTATTTATTTAACCAGCATTCGGTTAATATTATAACATCGAAAGATGAATTAAATAGATCAAGAAAAATTGTAAAGTCATCGAGATTTGATATGCTTCTAATATTCTGTTGTATGATTTTTAGACTATATGAGTCCCAGTTATAGTTGTTTAAATTCTCCAGATCTCGAATTATATTCATATTAATGCTACTTACAGAATCATTGTAATTATCCGAAGGTAACTGAAACATAATTATGATTAAATTTACTATGATGTGTGGTGGTGAACCCGTAGTTCTTTTGTGAAAAGTCAGCAAACAAAAAGTTAAAAACGAATGTGTAAATTACTGTGTTGTTAATCAGTGTTTTATTAATATAATGTATAGTAGATTGTGAGTTCTGATAATTCGAGTATGATGCGTATTTTACTTCGAGATGAAAGTTGATTCCACTAATTATATTAGATATAAAAGATGTTATAAAAGATGATGGTGTTGGTATGTTTCGTAAAGAGCAATCTAAGCAGTTGATGATTATGTAGATATCTGTCATGAAGGCTGCAAATACAATAAATATGAAAACAATAAAATCAATAAAATGGCCAAATGCAAAGTATGTGCTGATTCTGTAGGGGAGTTGATGCGAAAAAAAATGCCAAAAAACAATAATTAAATACCATAACATGCGAAAAATGCAAAGAAGAACAAATACTAGGACATATTTATGTAAATTAAGATTTTTTCCAGATTTACATAGATATGCTGGGAACATAATCTTACAAAGACTCTCGCTGCTTATGATATGTACATATGAGTTTGATTGAAGCACAGAGATAGAGAATAGAGAGAGGGCATTATTGTGAGATAATGAGAGAACATTATATAACATGAATGATAATGTTGATACATAGTATTCCAACTTAAAATATATTTTAACCGTAAAGTGCATACTATAGTGTATAATGCTTCTGAATGTAATTGTTAGGTGTGATAAAGGACAATAATTAAATTTAGTAACATGTGAAAAATGCAAAAGTATGATTAAAAATGTGGGTGGGCATTTGTAGCGGGATTTTTTCCCTGATATATAAACATTATGTATACATCTGTTGTATCCTAATGTTAAATACAATGTGCTAATAAAAGTTAACCAAAATAAAAAGATTATTGAAGAAAATAGGAGCATCAGGTGAGTAAATAAGATATTACTACTCTGATTTCTACGAGAACATGCAGGAAGAATAATATTTACACAGTAAACAGATATTTTAAAGAATACTAAAACAGCGTGGTTTTTGTTGCTTAGAGGAAGAGTATGGTTAGAATTTTTAATTGTAAGATTCGCAATTTTTATAATAATTTTGATGTTACTAGGGAAAGCTACTAATGAAAGTAAGAATGAATTATTTTGATAAATATTAGGTATTATGCTTAGGGTGTGTGAATAGTATATAGCGGTAATATTCAAATAAAAACTTGTAGTGAAAGTATTATTTATGTAGATAAATAAATTTTTTTTAGAGAGAGTTGAAGAAATGTGAGTTACAGTCAAAGGAGGTAAAGTATAATAAAAATAGTGAATACTGATATAAACAATTTTCACACTGATATTGTTGCTACATGAAAGAACTCCTAAAAAGAGTAAGAATGCATTATTTTCAATTAAAACATTATTATTTTTAAAGACAAAGAAAAAACTCATAACAAAACTGCTCATAGCAGTCTGCTCGTGCGCAGGATCGGAACTGCTCGTGCGCAGGATCGAATTGCATACGCTGCCGTCGCTTACGAAAACAATATGAATATTACGAAAAAAAGTGATAAATTAATTATTAATGAACTTCTAACGTTTCTTCAAAACAAAATCGATGTCTTAGACGAACTAACCGCGGTTCAAATATGCTCCAATCATTTCTCAGAAGACGAAGTGGAGGCTGCGAAAGACATTCTGTGCAGTGAAACAGTTGAACGCAGGATTATGAGGAAAGGCGAAGGTAGGAAGTCTAAGAATTTATATGATATCATTAAAATACTGAAGGAAACAGAGAATGAAGCTCTACCGACATTTGTGGCTCAGAATCTACACAAACTACCGCCTGTCAATTTCGATCACGTAGATGTCACTTGTCTCCTAAAAGATATCACGGCATTAAAGGGTGAATTAACCACAATTCAGTCACAAATGTCCAAACGAAGTGATCTGGAAGTATTGCGCTCTGAAATGGCTCTCCTAAGGAATGAACTGAAAATAAATAAACATAACCGTATTCCAAATCAAGACGAAAACACATCGCCGTCCTTGAACACATTGAAGGTCACCATACCGGTAGCCATAGATAAGAACCGCTCAAACTCACGGTCGCCAACTAATGAATTTCATTTGGACAACAATGCGCACTGCAGTAATGTGATAACCCCGCCCGCGCCCCTCGCATTAGCTGCCCCACCTGTCATGCACTCTCCTCAATCATGGAATAAAGTAGCGGCGTCTAGCTCTCTCACACAACAGCAACAAGTCATACTACAGACATCACAGATACATCAACCGGGTATGGGTGAACCAGCCAAAGTTGCACGCACACAATCTCACAAAAATACATTTAAACCAGAGACAAATAATTTTAATACGGATGGTTATAAAACCGTTACAAGAAAACTAAGAAGATCGAGAAATATTATTGCAACTGGAACAGCGATGGAGAACTCCCTCAAGATAGCTGAGTTAAAAACAACGCTCTATGTGTCGAGGTTCGACAATAGTGTAACTGAAGACAATATTCGAAACTTTATCAATTGTAAAATAAAAGGAAGTAATATCCAAATAGAAAAAATAATACAACGAAATCCCACGCAGTTTGGATCTTTCAAGTTGACTATACCGAATACGGATTTCAAAACCTACATGAACAAAGAATTTTGGCCGACTGGTACTGTTTTCCGAAAATTTATTGAAAAAAAATACAATGGAAAAGAACAAAATTAAGATATTTTCAATAAACTGCAAAAGTTTTAAACGAAACGTCAACTTCGTTGTAGATATGTGCGATATCTACGATGTAATACTTTTGCAAGAAACGTGGTTATTACAAAACGAAACATCGAATCTATCTAAAATTCATCCAAACTTCCAGGGATGGGGTACTTCTGCTGTAGATTTATCAAACGGACCGCTACGAGGCCGACCCTACGGAGGAGTCGCAGTACTTTGGAGGAACGAGCTGCAAGCTTCAATAATACCGTGTGGAGATGACCGCATCGCTGGTATTCAGATAACCACCAACGGAGGGACGATAAGCATACTGACTGTCTACATGCCGGTATGTCACGCGGACAACCTTACCGACTTCACCAACTACCTTTCCAAAATACATACGATCATTCAAGATAACGAACACTCTGAAACCATTGTGATGGGAGATTTCAACGCTCACCCATCCTCCATATTCGGGAAAGAACTCTCTCATTTCAACACCGAAAATAACTACAATTGTATCGATATTGAAAGACTACCGAATGATACATATACATATATTAGCGATGCACACAATACAACTTCCTGGCTCGATCACTGTATATGCACTAATAGTCTTAAGAACAAAATAGATAATATAAAAATACACTATGATACCGACTGGTCCGATCACAGGCCGACATCTTGCGTAATCGCTGCTGAAAAATTACCTGCAACTATTTTTAATATTCCACAACAGCCTAATAACATAACATGGAGAAGGAATAATAATAAGAAAATCAGTGAATATACGTCTGTAGCAGAAGCATTACTTAGTGTGATCTATCAAAGACACTCCGAATCCATTTGTAATTCGGATTCTATATGTGACAGATGCGACCATATACAAAACATCGAAAATATATACACAGACATCGTTGAAGCCTTAAGTAGGGCTGCCAATACCGTATTTCATCGGGAAAACGATCAAAGCAATCCAAAAACACATCGTGACATTGCTGGGTGGAATCAACAAGTTAAGGAACACTACGAAAATTCCAGATCGGCGTTGATGGAGTGGATTAAGAATGGGAGACCATTACATGGTCCCATTGCGGATGAAAGAAAACGAAAAAGGAAGGAGTTCAAAATAGCTCTTAAACACTGCCAAAGCTCTTCTGAACAAACAAAAATGGATGATATCGTAAAATCACTTGACACAAAGCAGTTTGCCCAATTCTGGAAGAAAAGCAACAACCTGATCAAACCAAAAAATCGAATCGCCAGCCAAATTGATGGGTCCACAAACACGGAGGAAATTGCTAATACTTTTAGAAGAACCTTTGCAGATATTTCCGGAAATGAAGTACTGTCTGTCCCTGATATTATGGAATATGATGGACAAAACGTTTACCTATCTGAAAGTAGTATAATGAAGGCCATAACAGGCACCAAGGCTGGTAAGTCTCCGGGACATGATAATCTAAGTATTGAACACATTAAATACGGAGGTAGATACATACCCAAACTACTAAACATACTGTTCAACGCAATACTTAAACACAACCATATACCGGGTGCAATGACGAAAACGATTATAACTCCAATCCTGAAATCGGGACAGCCCGACATCACTAACTCCAGCAATTACCGGCCAATATCTTTAGCAACTATAACTGCAAGATTATTTGAAAGGGTAATACTAAATGAGATACATGATAAACTTATGTCTAAAGATAACCAGATGGGATTTAAATGTAGATTATCCACTAATATGGCAATATATACTGCAAAGCAAATAATAGAATTCTACAAGAAACGAAAAACTACTGTATACGGGTGCTTCTTAGACCTAAGTAAAGCCTTCGACAGGGTCTGTCATAAGACATTATGGGATAAATTGAAAGCTAGGAATATACCTACCTTATTTATAAACATACTATCCCGATGGCACTCCCAGCAGGAAAATGTTGTACGGTGGGCAAGTACATACTCCCAGCCGATATATTTGCGGTCAGGAGTAAGGCAAGGAGGGTGCATGTCCCCCATTCTATTTAATGTATACATGGACGAGTTATCAAGTCGCCTGGATATCAGAGCGGGTTGTCGTGTTAACAGTATATGTATGAATCATATAAGCTACGCGGACGACATGATACTCCTAGCTCCGTCGATCAAGGGATTGAGATTACTCCTAAACATTTGTGAAGAATATGGAAAACAGCATAATATGATGTACAACCCGAAGAAGACGGAACTGATTGCGTTCCACCACGGAAAAAGACAAGATACAAGTAAGATGCTCCCCGTATACCTTAACGAGGCAAAAATAAAAACATGTTCGAACGTGAAATACTTGGGGCACATTATTAATGAAGACCTATCGGACGATGGCGATATCGAACGACAAAGGAGAAGCCTAAGCATAGTGTCCAATATGATTGCCCGCAGATTTTGCAAATGCAGCAATACCGTTAAAAAAATACTATTCAACGCATTCTGTACTGGCCTCTATACGTGTGAGACATGGTGTCACTACCGAACTTGCTCGATGGAACGACTCCAAATTCAATACAATGACGCCTGTAGAATAATATTTGGATACCGACGATACAGCAGCGCATCGACGATGTTCACGGAACTAGGACTGCATGGATTTGCCGGCCTGATGAGACACCGGGTCACTGGAGCCAGGATGCGGCTAATGGCCTCCGCCAACAAGTTGGTGACCGCAGCCTACCAGCACCAAGCGCCACTCCTGAGTGAGCGCTGGGCCCAAGCGCACTCAAGACCACACCCTGCATAGTTGTCCTTATTAGTAAATTTATTATATGTATTATACAATGTAAATCTATATGTATATTTATATGGGACGTGTGGGATTGCACTAACCTCCCCACATCCTGGAATAAAATATTATTATTATTATTATTATTATTAAAACGATGAAGATGATATTATCCGGAATATTTTTGTTTAGCAGTGCAGTAAATGTTGAGGTACTTTTTATCATCTGACACAGTTGTTGGCGTTTTTCTCGATCAAGATCAGTGATGTTTTTAATCGAAATAATTTTGGATGTATCCGTTTGTCTTAACAGAATGCGCCCCGAAGATGACCAAGAGTATTTGTAGTTATTTTCTCTTGCGAATTTTTTAGATTGGGAGAGTAGGAATTTTCCTTTTTGCGTAAGATGATCTGACACGTAAATCCGTTTTGCTTCTTGAGATAGCCCTAGATCTGCTGTATTGAGTTTGCTTGAACTGGAGGTAGAGGATTTTTATAGTCTTTGATTTTGAGTAGGAAGTCATCTCGAGATTTAATACTATTGAACGATACTATTACAGATCTGGGATTTTTTTCGGACAGTTTTGGTCCTAGTCTGTACATTTTATTGATTTCAGATTGTAAAGGTATCGTGGTATATTTTTTTAAGAGTTTCCATAATATTTTCATTGTTTGCTTCAGGGATGCCTCTGATGTCGATATTGCACATCTGTGTAATGTACTCCAGTCGGTCAATTTTGTCGTCCTGATGAGAAGTAGTATTTTCTAATACAGCGTTTTGTTTTTTTAATTCTAGCATATCAGTAATGACCCTTTCATGCGAGGATTCAATGTCAGTTAATCGTTTTTTTAGAAGGTCTTGCTGATCCGCTAAAAATTTAAATGAATCAAGGATTTCTTTGTTTTGTGCGATAATCGAATCATATTTTTGTTCCACAAAATCCATTATTGTTTTTTTGAAATTGTTTAATTCTAAAATGAACTTATCTGATGTAAGTATACCGCTTGCGCCATCTACGGTTGATGAAGGAAATTTCTCTGCGTCTGTTGACTGTTGAGTTAGATGTTTGGTAGGTTTGCCGGTAGATGGTTCTTGATCGATTTTTTCATCACAATAATTCATATTCCTGGTCTTTTTTTTAGAAAAAGCTTAAGAGCATTTTTTACATTTCCACTGAGAATTACGAGCACCACGTATGTTTTCACCAATCTCTGCACAAACAAGATGATAGCCATTATCACAGACAACACAAGATATGTATTCGGCTGGACTGTCAATATTTTTGTCGCAAACGATGCATAGTGTATTCATGTTGAAATAAATTTATAAAAAGTGATTTCGCTGTGAATAAAATTGATTGAATGATGTTTAATATTGATAGTTTCAGCACAGTTTAGGCACTTTTGTATTTTTTAACAGCTGGCTCGTTTTAGTACAGAATGACAGATTTATTTTTATTATTTGGTTTTTTTTTTTGACAGTTAACATGCAATTTCTTTGTGAAGACAAAAAAACATGAAAAAATAGCACTTCACAAGATATAAATGCACTGATTTGAAGCGCGGTCTTTGATTTCTAATAGTTTAGATCTTTGAGTTTAGTACACTTCAGTTTTATGTTGATTTTTATTAAATTATAGCAGAAGTAAGAATATGTCAACACTAGACTCAGTAGGTAGAACTTTTTTTGAATTTGATTGTGAACTGCTAGTTTCGCTTCTTCGCTCCAAGTATTCATTAATCAATTTTTAATAATTGAGCTTAAGTTGAATTGTAACTGTTGAGGAACTACATGATATTGACTTTAATTCAACCCTGTATTTCATTCAATTGCCGAGATGATGCGTAATAACGAAACATACATATGTTCATAATACTTATTAATACATAATTATTTAATTTTTATTACGTTACTTTATTTTATTTCTTAATATTTCATTTAAATTCGTTTAGTTAACATAATTTCAATAGAGTACATTTGATTTGCAACGTAATTTGTCCCATAAAATTGTAAAATGGCCTCAGAACGGGTAAAGCACCCAGTGAGGCTCTCATTACTAAATCATATTGAAAAAAATACATATTCTAATGTATCAATAAATAAAAACATACATACAAACATCCAAATGCACATATAAGATAAAATATAAATTGATAATTCAGTTGGATTTTAAGAACGCTAGCGGTTCATTTAGGAATTAAAAAAAAAAAAATTGATGTCTGCCATTGAAGAGATTATCCAATTTATTATGATTATCGGTAGACCATCGTGTTTTTCGTTTCATAATTCCATTTTATCCTGCAAATAACTTCCTCTGCGTTTAAAGATTTTGTTATATATATATGATGTATACATAACATATATTTCTGGAATGTAATGACGTAACATAAATTCCGAAATGTACAAAAAAACATTTTGTGAAACATATAAATATTATATACTTAAAAACTATACATAAGATTTTCCAAAAAATATATATATTTTTGATTTTGATTAAAGAAATAAGCAAAGTACATACAAATAGTATTTACGTTAGGTTTCTAAATGTGAGATTTTAATACTACTCTTCCATAGAACGGGTAGCTTGTGGTTGGAAGAGAACTATACAGTAGAGTATTGTAGTTATTTGTCAGTAAATAATAATATTATAGGTGTATTATGTGCAACATGTCTTACGTGCTGTAGTAAGTACATTATAATAATAATAGTAAGTGTTTTATTATATTTTTTGTAACATATAGCTATAATGATATCCTCACTGGGATCTTCCGTGCTGAAGATTTCATTTACATATGATTAAAATTGAATAGTATGGAAAACATGAAGTAATTATAAATATATTATGTAACAGTATGGATAATATAAAGTACATTTGTTGAATAGTCTTTTTTAAAATTTTTTGAAATAATTAAAAATATATTACATGGTGTTTTTTGTTCAGTTGAGTGGTTTCGATTTCAGTCTGTATTTGGTGTAAGTATATTATCTAATTCTGATATCCGATGGAAGGTGGATGGAATATCTGATGGAAGGTGTTGTTTATGGAAGGTGAATGAATATAACTGATGGAAGGTGTTGTCCAAGTATGGAGTGAATACGAATCTGACTCAGGCAATTGCGTCTCTATATGAGGGAAGCGTTGCATGTGTTAGGGTGAACGGTGGTTTTACGGGGTGGTTTGATATCACAAAAGGTGTTAAGGCGATGCCATACGTAGTAATGCAAAATCATGTGTTTTTGGTTTGAAAATTTGGTCGCCTAGAAATGTTTCAGATGCTTTAATTAAATACTGCGAGTAGAATACATTTTGGGCTTTGAAATAATCGTGTTTTTTTTAGATAAGTCTTTTTATAAGCCCAGAAAAAATAATGTATAAGGCCTATGAAAACTGCTTTAAAGTTCAAAATCTCCTACTTACGAACCCATTTTCGGTTATGATTTTATTGTATAATGTGGCAAATTAAGTTATTTATAAAATGATCGAAAAAAAATTAAATATTTATGCCTGAATATCCACAAAATAAAATAAAAGGCACTTTTTGGCCATGTTTTTTTCTTGCATAAATCAAAACAGGCGGATGGAAGCGGGAATTTAAACCTTTTCGCCATTTACGTAAGGGTTGTTTTTGATAGCGGCTCAATTTACAATATTACACGACGTAGTGCATCGCCTTAAACAAGGCTGCGTAATGTCACCGTGGTTATTCAATCTATACATGGATAATTGTATGCAAGAATTGAAAGAGGTGGGATTGGGCGCGAATTTGAGTAATCTGAAAGTATGTTGCCTGTTGTATGCTGATGATGCGGTGCTGATTGCTAATAGTATGGATGATCTGCAGTCTATCGTGTCTAGGATGAACGAAGTATGCGTGAAGAATGAGTTAATGATGAATGTAAGTAAGTCTAAAGTAATGGTGTTTGAAAGAGAGAGTACGAAAACAGTGTGCAATATAGCTGTGAATGAGGAATACTTGGAGCAGGTGGATGAGTTTATTTACGAGAGATGGGAAGGCTGACAGAGATATTGAAAGAAGAGTAAATGCAGGTAACTCCATTAATGGAGGACTGAACGCGGATGTCACTAACAAAAAATTGTCCAAAGAAGCGAAGTTAGCAGTCCACAATGGAGTGTTGGTACCTACCCTGATGTATGGAAGTGAGGCATGGAACTGGCAAAGAAAGGATGAAAGTAGATTGAATGCTGTTGAAATGAGATCCCTGAGGCGTATGTGTGGTAAAACCATGTATGATCGTGTGAGGAATGTGGATATCCGCAAAGAGTGCAAGGCTGATGTAAGCGTAATGAGTAAGATCAAGAAAGGGACGCTTAGATGGTTTGGGCATGTAGAGCGAATGAGCGAAGAAAGGAGTGTAAGGAGAATATACGATGCAAATGTGAATGGCAGCAGAAGTCGGGGACGCCCGAGGAAGACATGGCACGACCAAGTGAATCAGATAATTAAGTCGGGCCATGTCAAGAGTCAGAACAATAGAAGAGTATGTATGAGACGATGTATGAATGTGAATGAGGCAAGGAGTGTGTGCCAAGACCGAGTTGTTTGGCGGTCCGTCCTCTCTGCCTACCCCTGCGGGGAAACGACGTGATGGTTAGTTAGTTATCCCTATGTTTTGTATCCAGCTTTTTATTTGAGATTCAAATGTTAAAATATTGTTGTGAGTTTTGAATGAGAGTGGGATTTTGTTGTAGAGTTTAGTACCTTAGTTTATGAAGCTTTATTGCCCAAATGTTGTATTTGTAGTTGCTTGTTGGATATGTTTTTGATCCTGAGATCTAGTGTTTGTAATTTATGTTAGTTTATTTCTTGTGTTTTGTATTTATGTCCGCAAAGGAGTATTGTTTTATAATAGAGTTGATTAAGTGACATGATGTTGAGTTTGTTGAAGGTTTCATCACTCCTAGTTCTTACAGGGACTTTCAGAATAATTTTCACTATGACTTTTTGGGTTTTAATGAGTGCCTTGAGGATATTGTCATTTGCACTTCCCCATCCGATAATACCGTATTCTAAGAGCGATTGGCAAAGAGCCATGTAGATCTTTAGGTATATTTTACTAAGACATTTCTGGTGGTTTTGAAGAAATAACTTAGTTTTCCATTTTAAATTTTGATCAATTTTTACACCTAGATAAGTTACATGGTCAACGTTTTCCAATTGCAGTGAGAACGTAAAAATAATTATAGAGAAGAAATTATCACTTGTATTGATTATTTAACGCAGCACGTGAGGACAGCAGACGTTTCATCCTTTCCCTTTTCATCGTACTCTACAGTACAGTCTATGGCGATACGTTTCTTTACAGATAATCAATAAAAATATTCTAAAACACGACAGAAAAATGTTAATTCAGAAAAGCACAGTTTTTGTGAAAATCTCACAGGCGCTAAAAAGTGGACGAAACTTAATGAAATCTAATTTAACTAAACTGAAAATAGTACAAAAATAATTATGATACCTACTAATAAATATTAAAAATACAAAATTTTACCTTCCCATCATAAATTTTCCCCATCTCTTTCCCTTCCCCACGCTCTTACTCTTAACCTCACAACATACTCCGATAAGGGATGACGTAGTCCCACTGTATAGCATTGTTTGGTGACTTGATCAGAATAGCCAGATACTTTCCAACCTTCCCCATCACCTTCCCTTCTCCACTCCCTTAAGGACGCTATCGCCATAATCCAACTGGCTCCAGTGCGACATTTAAAACTCTTGTTGGTAGCTAAAAACTTATAACTAACACATTGCAACTACCGTGTTTTTAATTTAAATTAAATTAAAAAATCAATAAAATGTGAATAAAGTCAAGAAAAAATGTGAATAAAGTCATGTGAATAAAGTCAATCCAGAAAACGGAAGCATGAAAGTGATAAAATCGAAAGATGGAAAAAATGTTGACGAATGAAGAAGAAACTAAGAGAGAGATGGATGAAGAATTTTGAGGAAGTCTTCGAAAGCGACCTGAGGCTGAGGTGTCGTTAAGAAAATGCGAGTTGTTGGAGATTCGAATTGCGCATTTTGAGTATGAATTATGGAAAAATACGGTAATAAATAGCCCGGATTTAGGTAAAAAGAGGGAGTTCCGCGGAAGATTGTTTGCAGGGTGCAAGTAACGAAACAAATAATTATAATAACAAAAAAAAAACACTGAATAAAGAAAAAAATATTGTAATTATCTCTATTTTTTCTTCGGACTTAAAAAGAATTTCGAATCCTCGGATCAAGTCGCGGTTCCGGATTTAATGAATAATAATCAAATAATTTCTTTCACATGGATGGGTTATGTAACGCGCTGGTCGAGCGCTGGCAAAATAGAAACACAAATTTTAAGATTTGATAAAAGTTGCACATTGTAAATACAGAGTTCGTAATAAAAAAATAATATACCTAAAGTTTTCCTGATACATAATAGGAACACAAGTATTAAATTTCAATAATTGGTAGGTTAGGGAGGGGATGTTGATTTCACAATTCTGGGGGTACCTTCATAGCCAAATATAAATAGTAGATAATAGAAATTCATAGTACATACACACTATAGGCAGAATATTGGCATCCAGCCACTAAGTTTTAAATTACCATACATACTCAAAAGCTAGGTAGGCATTAAGGGATGCTCTACCCAAGGGCAATGGTCGTGTATTTACCGACAGGATGTTGCCATTAGGGGGTAGGAGCCAGGTGAGTATAAACAATTATAATTGAAATGTTCCAGTTTAACCAAGAACGAGCGATGCCGATCTCCGTCAACTTTCATTTATCACTAATCCATTGTACTATCTATAAAACAACATGTCAATTATTCAGACTTCCTTACCAAATTCAACATTACCTCGGTAGTGTCATCAACCTTGCAAACCATCCCCTTATCCTGAACATTGACCTACGGTTAAACTTCATAGTTAGTGGATGTTGATAGTGTCGCTGTAAAATAGTATCCACAAATATGGGCCAGTCAGAAGGGTTTTTTTCTTACAATATCGTGTGAAAGGGGACGTCAATATAGACTGAGCGGATTAACGCGGGGTACTGAAAGTTATTCCCTTTTGCGGTTTTATGCAGTGTGGGAAGGCATGGGTGACAGAGTGAAAAAGAAACGCCACATGGAATTCAAGGGCTTGATTCGCAGTCCGAGGCGTTTCAGCCGAAGGTATACCAAGTTTTCTGCAAGGTTATGTGAAGGGGACGTCGTCGACGCGATATTCCGTGGGGATAAGTCCATAGCGCTATCACATACTCCAATGGTATGACTTCGAAGCTGATGTAAGCCAACTAGTACGCACTCTTGGCGTAGTTATGGCAGCTTCTGAGAGGTGAAGTGTAGGTCTGACAGAGCGTGGGAGGTGAGCTTCATCAGACAAAACCTACATGACACATTTCCGCGTTACAGTTAAGTTGATTTCCGAAGGTGAGGACGTTGGAACAATATCTGGAAATGGTGAGGCTAATGCCATTTCAACGCTTTAAACATTAAAAAAAAGTATTTCACAATTTGTTCATAACATATAAAACATTGTACCTAATATTGTTAAAATAATAGAGAAGATAGAACCCGCGACGACTGGGAGTAAACCCGACGTTTTGGACACTATCAAGGCTCAATTCGTTTTCCTTCAGGCGTGAAAGGTCCGTGTAGGCCATGGTACCTTTATGAAATGGGTCGCCAGCTGTAGGAGCCTGGACACGCCGGGGACGATGGTTGTGTTCTGATTACTATTCACCGTTTATTGTTTGGCAAGTGCAGGAGCCAGCGAAGTTTGACAGAGATTTTTCTATAGTTACTCCTTTTCCTCCCCCTCCCCACCATACGCATTCCTTTCCGCGAGATAAGACTTAGTGGTTAATAACAAAACTAACATAAATCAAAACAGGTGGAGACGGCGGCGGTGACGACCCCAGAGAGGGATGGCAGGAAATCTCCGAACCCCAACAACCTATACATGTCGATTTAATACTTCACTAATTTATGCAATAACAAAACTATTTAATTTCTCAGATTTTTTTAAGGTCGGAAAAAGACTGCAAGATTAGGGTTAGGTGTCCTGTAGGGAATAAGAGGAAGTTAGACGCACGGTTTTTTGAGAAAAGTTTTAATAATTTCATTGGTAAAGAGGTCACTAAACGTAACTGGATTACCACAAAACATGCATTTATGGCTCGTTCATATGAAAGTCCTCTTCATATGAAATTTAAAAGTAATTTGGAGTTTGCATCAGTTGTTTGGTGTCCATTTTACAAAATCCACATAAACAAAATCGAAGCAATTCAAAACAAATTCCTAAAATATCTTTGTAACAAGTCATTTGTAAGATTTAATAAATTATGCAGAGGCAGCTTCATACTTTAAAATTGATTCACTCAGTGTACGGAGGCATCATAAGGATGCACCATTCTTGTATAAAGTAGTTAACAATAACATTCAATGCCCAGAGTTGCTAAACAAGATTCCATTTAATGCACCTGCGCGTTCAACACGCTCTTGTGTCCTGTTCAGGGTTGATCAAAGCAAAACGAACTCTAAGCAGAATTCTTGCCTGAACAGACAATGCAATAATTACAATAGCGTATTATCTAAGGTTGATATTTTCAGTTGCGAACTTAACAAATACAAGAGGTCCATAAAAGAATTTTTTCTCAGATGGTTTGTGAATAATGTTTATGTCTCTATTGTTTATATCTCTATTATGATTTGATTTATATCTTACAACCTCTCTCCATGGCTATAAATGTATTGTTTTGTAAATTTTTCGATTTATATATTTTTGTTTTGTATAAATTTTTTAATTCATATTCTCACAAATTTAAATAACTTATTCCATATTATGCCGTCTCAGTTAAAGTCACAAGACTGAATTCCATAATTGGTTTTATTTTACTATATAATACTTATGTACAAACTGATTAAATGTAAACTGTCGATTTCCCGAAAATGAATAAATAAATAAAATCAAACAAAAATACACAACTCAGAAAAATGAGCAGTAACGCGAAATAACTCTCAAGATATTGTTTACTGTATACTCTATAAAGGGATGGAAGGATATTTAGTTAGGGTATGTAGAAATGCCACCCGACGGTAGGTACCACTAGCTTAGGAAAAAATCAACGGACAAAGGTCGGAGACCACGGTTTATTTAAATACGTTAATTAGAGAAGGGAAACATTACAATAATGCGGCCGAGTCCAGCAGATATGGACCATAGACATATGAATATTAGTAGACCTGCCCTAAGTGATAAAAGCGTATTATTCCCCACTCCCCATACCGGTTCCATTGGAGCCGGCTGGGCTCGCGTATGACCTCCCGTGAATCTAGAAAATGTGACGTCATCATTCTTGTGCGAACTAGCGTCGAGATATGGTCGAGGCATCATCGGTTCATTTTACGAAATAACACGGCAAAATGGTGGCTTGTGCTATGAAAACTTGTAAAAATAGATGTGAAAAAGAGAATAAACCCAATTGTCGTATTACATACCATATGTAAGCATTATTTTAAGCTTATTCACATCGTATAATATGGATCAGTTGTAGAAATCACATCGAGATACATCTGGACGCAAAACACAAAGCCGTTTGCATAAGAATCAGGGGTGTGCCTTCGCCTTTTGCGCTTTGATAAAATACATAATCGTATCATTTGGAACGTCTATTTTTTCATGTGTTATATCTTGCTGGAACTCCGTCGTATTAATAAAGGATAATAAACCAATCATTTTTAAATTTATTCTACTTTAATGGCGTTACTACTAAACGAGTTTTGAATTTTACACAACTCATAAAGAACACTTAATATAAGATAAATGGTTGGTTATCAATTGTGAAAAATTGATATGATTGGAAGTAAAATGTAGATACAGTGAGCATGTTTGGAATGAAAAATGTATTTGTCATTTTGCTGTCCGACGATATTTTTTATCAATTAAAATTAAAAATATTATATGTTTCTATCGCACGTCGCCACCGAACATATATTATCTTTGGATCATACTATCACACGTCGCAACGCACCACGTGTTAGGTACGCGCGTTGTTTCGTATGTACGGTACTGCTGGAACGAGAAGGAGTGCATATGTGGCGATGTGTGATAGAAAAACATGTTTTTGGTTTTTAATTGAAAAAGTGTCATCGGACGGCAAAATGATGTCCAAATTTTTACTCCAAATAACTCTTAGGAATCTCTGGTAAAAGCTTTGTGTATATAATTTCATTTGTTTTTTTAGTTGTTCTCCTTTTCTATTATCTTCTTAAAAGTGAAATGTCGTATATTTTCTTAAAGATTTCAGTATTTTATTATTAATAGGAACAGAGCGGTTGTGAGAACCCTCCAACATTGCTGCTCGAATGTTGCGATTCTCAAGTGTGCTCATCGTTGTTTACTGGGAAGTAAATTATGAAACTTTTATAAAAGTGTCTTAACTAAATACGTAAACAAAATATTCGACTCTGAAAATAGAAGATATTTACTTTGCCGAATTTCGACTTCGCAAATTTGTTCATAACGTGGCGAGTAATTTACGCTCCCATGTAAAAATGTCTATTCATTCAAAAGCAGATTTTACTTTTAAGAACTAAATGGTGATGTTATAATGCGAGATGCCTATATACTGTCAGATTGATTTATTAACGAATCACAGTCAGCTTTCCCCTCTGCGTCCCCCAACTGTTGGTTTTACCCCTCGCCTTTAAGTTATCGTCTATTAATATTCATATGTCTATGGTACGGACACTTAAGAGTCACAAACATGGGCGGACCATTACAATTGTACCAGTAACCAGGAGATATCAGTGAACGTGATATTAGAGTTAGATTTATATTTACTTTACTCGACAACCGAGATTATTAAAGGGTTACGAATGGAATGTGGGAGTCATAGGGCTTTAGCCTGCTAAGCTCAGTTGGCAAGCTGTATGGTAGAATTTTGATTGAAAGGGTAAGAAAGGAAACAAAGGATAGAGTATGGGATGTGCAAGGTGCTTTTATGAGTGGAATGGGGTGCATGGACCAGATCTTCTCATTGCGTATGCTCACTGAGAAGTTTCTGGCAAAAAAAACAGAAAATTTTCTGTGCATTTGTAGATCTACAAAAAGCATAAGACCGAGTCGACAGCATGGAAGCTATGGAAGGTGTTGTCCAAGTATGGAGTGAATACGAATCTCACTCAGGCAATTACGTCTCATGAGAGAAGCGTTGCATTACCGAAGTTAGCTGTCCACAAAGAAGTGTTGGTACCTACCCTGATGTATGGAAGTGAGGCATGGAACTGGCAGAGAAAGGATGAAAGTAGACTGAATGCTGTAGAAATGAGATCCCTGAGGCGTATGTGTGGTAAAACCATATATGATCGTGTGATAAATGTTGAGATCCGCAAAGAGTGTAAGGCTGATGTAAGTGTAATGAGTAAGATTAAGAAAGGCGGTCCATCCTCTCTGCCCACCCCTGCGGAGAAACAGCGTGACGGTTAGTTAGTTCCAATTTTAACTAAAATAATTAATACAACATTATCTACGAACGAAGTAACCTAACCTAACCCAACAGGTCATTAAAAACAGGAAAACTAGATTAACAAGCCATAATATTGATAACAGTGAGTCAATATTCGAGATTGAGCAAATTCTATTATCGAATGCTATTTTTACCCTTAAGGCATACAAGTAATAATACAAATATTATAGGTAAAAGATAATAAATAGACGATATAAATAAGTAATTATATGTACATAATAATGGTCCTCACTTATTATTGCTTACTTATACGAATATATACATATTTATACGAATATTACAATACGGTTTTAATTTTTATTTTTTTTTTATTGAAGATGTTAATATTACATATTAACGAAGATATTATTTTTAGGGACGCAGAAACATTGATAAGAATACTAGCGATAAATTAGATACATATTCCATTATATTCCTGGTAAGTCGGTTCCTCCTTGATGAGGATTGTGACCCCGACTCCTATTTCCATTGTGGACAACTCTCCACTCCTCGCGGTTCTGCGCTGCGTGGAGGGCCAAGGACACCGACGTATAAATAGGACGCCAATGATATTTGGTCACTCCAACGCATTGGTGACCTTCTTCTGCTTCTCCTATAAATACTTTTTCACTGTGACTAGTGGCGTGCACAGAGTTTATAATCAGGGTAGGCAGTAGGAAAACAGCGAATAAATTGATCTTCTTGAATCTTACTTCAGACGTGGCAAAGTTTTCGCCAAGAATGGCTAACCTGCAGGCTTTAGCCGGTTTTGGTTAGGATGATCAATCAAATATCCACGTAACAGCTATATATTCATGTCGCAAGCCAAGTATTAAATACATAAACATTCCTTATTTTTTTCTACCATAAAAATTACATGAAAGAAAGCCAATATAACGTTTTTTTTATTTTCTTGGTAAAATCCAAAGTAAATACCCAGAGATGGCACTGATTGCTACATTTTTGGTTCGTATTGAAAGGCACGGCCTTTTTCGACACTAACACAAACGAGTCTTACCTTGAATGCGCATTGCGAACACATCAACATTGGAATATGTCGATAACGTCACTTTGCGTATTTAGTTCCTGCTTTTGACACGTTATATGTAGAAGGGCGGTCGTAGAGACGCGCGCAGCGCTGCCATTGGTAGCCGGAATTTCGGGCGTTGAAAGTGTAGATTGATTTCTTGCAATAATTTAATTTTTTTTTTATTTCATTTATATTTTTCGGTGAGTAAGGTAGGGCAGACAGTGCTTATGTACCTATATGGAATGCACATTCTCCGTTGACTATGACTTTCTCCAAGTTGGAGTACTCAGTTTGGCGAGCAAAGCATCTTACAATATCATCTGTCCAAAGCATCTTACAATACGGTGTAGGCACAGTTTTTCAGCTGTCATAGGCTTTCATTGTGAATGCCTAGCTCTTCCAGAATGGACATATTTGTGCATCTGGCTGTCTATGGAATCCTGAGTATTTTCTGCAGCACCACATTTCGAAGGCGTGTATCCGCTCTCTTTCGCTTTAACCTCTATTTTTATTTATTTATTAGATACTATAAAATACAATTACAGACTAATGAAACTGTCCAACGGTTTCCCGTTTCAGAACAATCAATTTATATTCTAAGTGTATTATACATATTTAGTTATCGATTATTCATTAACGCCCTATCGGGCTTTTACATAGGAAATTGACAATTTATGTATGTGAGTGTAACATAATACAATGATAATAGCATAACTATATACAAAAAAAAATAATAAAAATCAAATGCTAATACAAGAATTGTTTCTGCTCTTGTGGTATTAGAACTGACTATATGAAGAAAAACACTTTACCAGAACTTTACTACAGTTTAAAATTATAGGTTGTGCCTCCTTAGACTTGATATTATAAAAGAAATTGAACTGCGATACACAGTACAATAGTATGAGATGCATATTTACTTAAATTCTGTGCAATAATTAAGGGACAATAACAATGTCACCGACCAAATGAATACAATGTTAAACTATTTATTATTTTATTTTTTTATAATGATAAACTAATTTTTATAAGACAAGGTTTTTTTATGCATGGCGCAAAGGATAAAAAAATATTATAAGCAATAATTATCCGTACAAATTGAAAATATCTCACGAGTAAAAATAAAAAATATAATAAGCAGTAATTGTTGATGGAAGTAATAATAGGTACATATTGAATTATTTGGCGTAATAAGTTTGGAAATAAGCCGACGTAGCTCAGTGGTCCAGAGCACCTGACCGGACATCAAAGGTTGCGGGTTCAATTCCCGTTTGCGGCATTTATTTTTAGTCGGGAAATATTTTCAATTTGTATGGTTATTTCAGGCGACTAATTATTGCTTATAATAATTTATTTATTAGATATTTGGGATATCTTTGAAGAAGGTTGAAAGTTTTAGTTAGAGAAACTTTTATTAGGGTTCATTAATGGGTTAACAATTAGTATTGTTGCATAAGCAATAAGAAAGCAAGCATCTTTGCAATAAATTATACTATTAGAAAGGTTCATGTTAGGTATTCATAAATTCGGAGACAGTACACTTTTAAAAGCTACAATAAATTTGGGTGGAAATTTGACACACATCAAATAAGACATAAAATTGTTACATTGAAACATAAAAATTAACAATATCAAATTATTTTAATGCTAGAAATATAAACCTAGAAGTAGAGTGGTAAGACATTGTGTCCATAAAATACCAGGCTAGTGGTTAGGTACCTTATTTTATTTAAAAAAAAATTATCTTACTCGTGCAATTATGGGGAAACATTATATTTTAAGTTAATCTTAAATCAGGAAGTGGTCGGAAAACATAGATCTTTTTACTAAATTGTTTTTGTAAACGTAATGTCGCATTGGCAGTCCACAATGAAATACTGGTACAATTCAACTTAACCTCAATTTTTTGTGGATAACTTATGAATACTTGAAGCAAAGCTAGCAGTTCACAGTGGAATGCTAATACTTACCAGGATGTATGGCCGTGTGGCATGGATGGCAGAGGAAGAATGAAAGTAGACTGAATGTTGTACAAATGGGATCCCTGAGGCGTACGTGTGGTAAAACCATGTATGATTGCGTGAAAAATGTTGACATCCGTATAGAATGCAAGGATAATGCAAAGTAACGAGTGAGATTAGAGCGAATGAACGGAAAAAGGAGTGTAAGGAGAAAATATGACGAAAATGTGAATGGTAATAGTCGGGGACTCCTGAGGAAGCCACGGCACGATCAAGTGAACCGGATACTTGAGTCGGGCCATATCAAGAGTCAGAATAATAGAAGATTATGTGTGAATGAGGCAAGGAGGGTGCAAAGACCAAGTTGTTTGGCGGTTCGTATTCTCTGCCTATCCCTGCGGGGAAACAGCGTGATGGTTAGCTAGTTAATTATGTCGAATTTTGGAACGAAAAATGCTCTATAATGATCTAAATTATCTATATAGCATAAATATATAGATAATTTTTTTATAAATTTATTAGTTTAAAAAGTCTCTAATTTTTAGCTATAGTAGTAAGTCACATAGAAGTAGTGTTTATTAAGACCCACTTGGTCATAAATATGTACTTAGTTGACTGATTGTAGCGAAGTCCTGTTTTAACTCGACCATTTGGCATTTCATGTAAATTTGTTTGTTACGTTCCGCTTCCGGTTCAATATGGTGGCCGTGTTAGATACTACCTTTTTGTCCCGCCAGAGTTCGCAAGATCGTGGCTTGTACAACGAGCAGTCAAATCGGAATAATCAATCCTGTGGTAAGAAAATTTGAAAAAAGAATTGTCATTGAGATGGTGATATTTCTTTTAATGAATTTCATAATTCCTTATTTGAAATACAAAAATGTTACTTAAAATATTTATGGTTTATATTTACGTAGGTTGGTATTTATGTCCCGACTTATAAATCTTATGCTTTCAGAGGAAATTTTGGTTTTGATTTATTAAACAAGAGAAAATTGGAAACATACTTGTTCGAAGACAGGACTACTGTTCACATATCTAATATTCTCGGCAGTTAGTTTCTAGATGTAAATCTTAGTTTAGTTGTAAGTCACTAGTTATCTTAGTTGTAAGCAATAAATACTAAATCTTAACTGTTATTAGTTTTGAATATGAGTGATAAGTTATAGGTTAGATAAATTAAGTTGGAAAGCGCCCTTGAGGGTCACGAAAACTGGACTATGGAAGTAGTCTATTTATTATTACCATAAAAACCAAGAATTAAATTTAAAAAATGTTATATATGATGGACAGATAGTTACATTTTCTGTGTTTTGTTATTTGTTCTAAGCGATTATAATATGCTTGACGTACCTAATGTCTTCAAAGCGTTGTTCTCGTTGTTAGCGTTGTTCTCGTTGTTAGCGTTGTTCTCGATAGGCTTGGACGAGATTATTTCAAACTTATCACCACAAGCGCAAGGAGTAGGTTACGTGACTATTCCAGAAATGTGTAGGCAATAAATAAATACATTAAAAAAATTATCTGCTAGCGGCCATTTTGTTATGCTTGTTATATACAGGGTGTATCGGCACTAACCCGACAAACTTTAACCAGCTATTCCTTAGCACATTTGGAGTAAAAAATGTTATGGGCACTTTGCTGTCCGGTAGCATTTTTTTTTTCAATTAAAAACAAAAAAAAAAAAATTTCCACACTACATCACTGTCATTGGCATTGCGTTTCGTGTTCAACAGCTGTTATAAGCAAGTATGTCAAAAAGCGTCTTCGCTCTTTCGCACACACTAAATAATAATAGTTAAAAATGAGACGAATGGTGCCGTGCCATTTCGTTGTGATTGTAAAAGTGCGCCAATATAGGTACACACGTGCATTATTCAACGGAATTCGAATAAAATATTTGCCAGATGGGTTTTCAAACTTTGACAAAGGATAAAACAGTGGTGACATGTGGTGAAAATATGAATAGTAAATTTTTTATTAAAAAAAAACGTTACCGGACAGCAAATTACCCATAAGATTTTTTACTCCAAATATGGTAAGGAATAGCTGGTTAAAGTTTATCGGGTACGTGCCGATACACCCTGTATAAGATGATCTAATATTATAGCAGGTTGATTCGAACTTGATTCAGTATCCTGAACTGGTTGATGGTTTTGGACGAGGCGATGTCCTCTAAAACCACTTCAAGCCGGGCCGGGATACTACATCAATATTTTAGCAGCTCAACTTGATTCAGTGTCCTGGACTGGGTTGATGGTTTTGGATGAGGCGATGTCCTCCAAAACCACTTCAAGCCGGGCCGGAATACTACATCAATATTATAGCAGGTCAACTTGATTCAGTATCCTGGACTGGGTTGATGGTTTTGGACGAGGCGATGTCCTCCAAAACCACTTCAAGCCGGGCCGGAATACTACATCAATATTATAGCAGGTCAACTTGATTCAGTATCCTGGACTGGGTTGATGGTTTTGGATGAGGCGATGTCCTCCAAAACCACTTCCAGCCGGGCCGGAATACTACATCAATATTATAGCAGGTCAACTTGATTCAGTATCCTGGACTGGGTTGATGGTTTTGGACGAGGCGATGTCCTCTAAAACCACTTCAAGCCGGGCCGGGATACTACATCAATATTATAGCAGGTCAACTTGATTCGGTATCCTGTACTGGGTTGATGGTTTTGGAAGACAAGATGTCCTCCAAAACCACTTCAAGCCGGGCCGGGATACTACATCAATATTATAGCAGGTCAACTTCAGTATCCTGGACGGGGTTGATGGTTTTGGACGAGGCGATGTCCTCCAAAACCACTTTAAGCCGGGCTGGAATACTACATCAATATTATAGCAGGTCAACTTGATTCAGTATCCTGGACTGGGTTGATGGTTTTGGATGAGAAGATGTCTTCCAAAACTACTTCAAGCCAGGCCGGGATACCAATTTAATTTGAATAATGGGGATTTCATAGAAGTTAATAGGCCGATTTGATTAATTGTCCAGGCCTGGATTGATATGTTTTGTACCACCTCGGTTGTCACACTGAGAGTGTAGATCAGGCATTATAATTTTGTTTTCAAAATATAATTTTATAGCGAAGCATGTAAAAAGAGTTTGCATTTAATTTTGGATGAAGAAATGAGAAAGGGAGATCCCAGTGAGGATAGTATTATCTCCATTTGTTACAAAAAAGGATGATAATGAAACATTTATGGTTATTATTATTTTCAAGCAAGAGGGTCTGTTTTTTGGTAATGATGATATTTAAAAAAATGTTTTTAAAACCTTTTTAAAGTTTACTTTCTACCACAAAAAAATGTATACCAATTATTAATTATTTATATATGCTTTGTTCAAAACCATTCTCTTTTTTACATTAACTCCACACAGAAGGCCCGAGGAAATAATTTCCCACAGGGCCTATGTCATCTTTGGGGATGCTGTGTGGAGAGCCTTTTTAAGAAAAGGAAGAAGAGAAAGTCTGGGAAGGAAAAATATATATAGAGTCAAAGTATTCAGGAGTGACGGAAGTATGAATCCAGCCCTCCGAATGCGTTAGTTATAAGTATTATTTTTTAGCTATAGTTAGTTGTAAGTCACATAGCCGTATTATTCATTAAGACCCACTTGGTGCAAGGCGACCGGTCGAGAGAGTCCTGCTGGAGAGGTCGAAAGGTCTCCCTAAACAAGTACATCCCACAGTAGGCGGGCAGAGGCATCCGCCGCCAAGACCTAGACAAAATTCACCCAATGAACCCGGGCACCCCTGCTTAGTCACCAATCATAGCGAACCACTTTGGATGACCTAAGGCAAAGATGTTGGTTATCCAATATACTGGGGCGGTGGTACCCCAGTGAAATCACAGTGAATATTGTTGACTTTATTAATTGTGTATCCGTTATTGATAACAAGGGAAATATACAGAAAAGTGGGACCCCGTTAATAGGCATATTTTATTTATTAACACTTTGTATCAGTTAGATAACGATGACAAACGACTATTTCGGTAACCGAAATGGAAAATAATTAATTTTAATAGCTATTTCGTTAAAGAATATAATTTTACGTATTTTCTTCACACCATGTTTTGACACGTATTAAAACAGTTTTTTTTAATTGTTTCTTTGATAAAACCAAACTAATAACCTATTCAATTTCTCAGGTTCATAGTTTATAAAAGAGGAAAAAAACTAACCTTAACTTTCACGTCAATAACAATGGCCGCCAAGTAAACAATCGATTTTAATTTGAAGGAAATTACTATTAAAATGCATTATTTTCACTGACGTCAGATCTCATGTCTGACTGTGATTATTTTCCATTTCAGCAACTGAAATACTTACTTCTCATTATTATCTCAGGTCATAAAGTCATAATACCCACATTCGGACAAAGAAATTATATTTATTTTGCGACGAAACTCCACAACATCCTTCCTCCTGATATAAAGCGAATAGAACACGTGAATGATTACAAATCAAGAATAAAAATCTGGCTCTGAAAAAAACATTAAAAACGACATAGAAAATTAATAAAACAGAAATGAATAACTTTAGTCTGCCACAGCACAGGTCACCCTAGTGAGGAGGACTAAGAAATACAATTTACTACACATATATTTTGTATGTACAATGTTTAAATATTCGCTGTAATAAAATAAATTTAAAAAAAACTTATTATCAGGGGTCAGCACACCCTCCCGGCCACTCGACGGCTCCCTCCCTCCCCTTTGCCTAGGCGTCTGCGGCTCTTCAGATAATTTCCAATTTCACCTCTAATCAACCAGATTAATGAAACATATTCATTGTTTAAAATGTAATAAATCAATACTTGATATTGTACAATATATGATCATTGTTGTGGACGATGGATACTAAGAGTAAGCGAATGAGTTTGTTTACCTATTTGGGAAGTACTTATAGACGAAAAGGCTGATAAGTACATTGGAAGAAGGGTGGATGCTGGAGGCGAATTCCCGCTCAGCCTTGGCATAAACCAGAGCGAGTGAAATAGCAGCGTAACAATCGCTAATCGCTCCAGTCCATGCAAAGCCAAAAAGGAGGAGATAGGTACACTAAGAAAATGTCCCTAACCAAGGATAAAGAACGGGAATCCGCCTCCAATGCGGTGGTTGCTACAAAGGTATCAATAGAAGCGAGGTTAGCAGTCCACAATGGAGCGATGTTACCAACTCTGATGTATGACTAAATGCTGTAGAACTGAGATCCGTAATGCGTATACCTATGTAATAACATAACGTGTTAAAATGTTGAGATCCGGAAATAATGCAAGGCTGATGTAAGCGTAATGAACAAGATTAAGAAAGGGACGCTTAGATGGTTCGGAGATGAGAAAGGAGTGTTAAAATAGATGGCAGGTACTTGAGTCGTTTAATGACAAGAGTCGAACAGAAGGGTGTGTGAGACTATGTATGAATGTGAACAAAGCAAGGAGTCATTAAGCGTATGCCAAAACGGAGTGATAAGTTAGAAAATAATACATATTGCAACGTTTGTTGATCATTACGAAATTAACGATTGACATACTTATCTCTGCAGGCGGCTAAAAAAGGAACCAACGAACTATTTTAAAGGTCCATAGCTTTTTCTTTCCACAAAATTATATTACGTACTAGCCACTCCCACGCTGCGACTGCAGAGATAATAATATTACACGGTTAACTTTGCAGGCGGCCGAAGGAAGAACTATCGAACTATTTTCATTTTTTGTATTGGCTAGGTTTACACTTGTAAGTAAAATTTACGATTTTCGTAAATTTTTGAAAAGTTACTCACAGGAGCGCTTACATATGCATCCAACTTATCGTAAATAATGCTCACGAAAGTTGTTAGGAAATTTAATTTACGAACTTCTCACAGAGACCGCTACACCAGTAATTCTATTTTTGATAAGATGGCTTCCTGACAACAACGCGTTGCCGCCGACTTTCGACAGCTGTCAGTTAGTAATATTTGATAACAGGGATTTGTTTATTTACGGTTAGATCACGGATCCCCATATAATACCCATTTCCGCAAACAACGGATTGCCGCTGCGATAATATGCACAATTTTGTCAAACAAAAACGTAAAGGCCCGCAGAGTGTGTTGGATTAGGAGTTGGCTTCAAAGAAGAAGTACTGATGGGGCTTTAGTTCGTTTAACGGCAGAATTGAGAATTGAGGATCAACAAAAATTCTTTAATTTTATCCAAATTATAGCAACTGACTTCTAATACATATTGGAAATTATTGGACCGCTAATTAAAAAGAATGATACTCGTTTTCGGAATGCTATTTCA